>JBAJFG010000389.1:0-1353056 GCA_037903475.1 Ancylostoma caninum | reverse complement strand
CCAAAATTGACGTGGCCCATGGTTCCACTCCGGATTAGAACTTTTATAGGTTTTGTTTGGCCCAAAAGTAAGTTTTATAGGTTTTGTTTGTCCCAAAGTAACGTGGCACATTAGTCCGGCACCGGATTCAAATTTTACCGGATTTATTTTCCACAAAATTAACGTGGCCTATGGGCTCCTCTCGGGCTTAGGGCTTTTACAGGTTTTATTTTCCCCAAAATTGACGTGGCCCATGGTTCCACTCCGGATTAGAACTTTTATAGGTTTTGTTTGTCCCAAAAGTAACGTGGCACATTAGTCCGGCTCCGGATTCAAATTTTACCGGATTTATTTTCCACAAAATTAACGTGGCCTATGGGCTCCGCTCGGGCTTAGGGCTTTTACAGGTTTTATTTTCCCCAAAATTGACGTGGCCCATGGTTCCACTCCGGATTAGAACTTTTATAGGTTTTGTTTGTCCCAAAAGTAACGTGGCACATTAGTCCGGCACCGGATTCAAATTTTACCGGATTTATTTTCCACAAAATTAACGTGGCCTATGGGCTCCTCTCGGGCTTAGAGCTTTTACAGGTTTTATTTTCCCCAAAATTGACGTGGCCCATGGTTCCACTCCGGATTAGAACTTTTATAGGTTTTGTTTGTCCCAAAAGTAACGTGGCACATTAGTCCGGCTCCGGATTCAAATTTTACCGGGTTTATTTTCCACAAATTTAACGTGGCCTATGGGCTCCTCTCGGGCTTAGAGCTTTTACAAGTTTTATTTTCCCCAAAATTGACGTGGCCCATGGTTCCACTCCGGATTGGAACTTTTATAGGTTTTGTTTGGCCCAAAAGTAAGTTTTATAGGTTTTGTTTGTCCCAAAGTAACGTGGCACATTAGTCCGGCACCGGATTCAAATTTTACCGGATTTATTTTCCACAAAATTAACGTGGCCTATGGGCTCCGCTCGGGCTTAGGGCTTTTACAGGTTTTATTTTCTTCAAAATTGACGTGGCCCATGGTTCCACTCCGGATTAGAACTTTTATAGGTTTTGTTTGTCCCAAAAGTAACGTGGCACATTAGTCCGGCTCCGGATTCAAATTTTACCGGGTTTATTTTCCACAAATTTAACGTGGCCTATGGGCTCCGCTCGGGCTTAGGGCTTTTACAGGTTTTATTTTCTTCAAAATTGACGTGGCCCATGGTTCCACTCCGGATTAGAACTTTTATAGGTTTTGTTTGTCCCAAAAGTAACGTGGCACATTAGTCCGGCTCCGGATTCAAATTTTACCGGGTTTATTTTCCACAAAATTAACGTGGCCTCTGGGCTCCGCTCGGGCTTGGAGCTTTTACAGATTTTATTTTCCCCAAAATTGACGTGGCCCATGGTTCCACTCCGGATTAGAACTTTTATAGGTTTTGTTTGTCCCAAAAGTAACGTGGCACATTAGTCCGGCACCGGATTCAAATTTTACCGGATTTATTTTCCACAAAATTAACGTGGCCTATGGGCTCCGCTCGGGCTTAGAGCTTTTACAGATTTTATTTTCCCCAAAATTGACGTGGCCCATGGTTCCACTCCGGATTAGAACTTTATAGGTTTTGTTTGTCCCAAAAGTAACGTGGCACATTAGTCCGGCTCCGGATTCAAATTTTACCGGGTTTATTTTCCACAAAATTAACGTGGCCTCTGGGCTCCGCTGGGCTTGGAGCTTTTACAGATTTTATTTTCCCCAAAATTGATCGTGGCCCATCGTTCACTTCCGATTAGAACTTTTATAGGTTTTGTTTGTCCCAAAAGTAACGTGGCACATTAGTCCGGCTCCGGATTCAAATTTTACCGGGTTTATTTTCCACAAATTTAACGTGGCCTATGGGCTCCTCTCGGGCTTAGAGCTTTTACAAGTTTTATTGTCCCCAAAATTGACGTGGCCCATGGTTCCACTCCGGATTAGAACTTTTATAGGTTTTGTTTGGCCCAAAAGTAAGTTTTATAGGTTTTGTTTGTCCCAAAGTAACGTGGCACATTAGTCCGGCACCGGATTCAAATTTTACCGGGTTTATTTTCCACAAAATTAACGTGGCCTATGGGCTCCGCTTGGGCTTAGAGCTTTTACAGATTTTATTTTCCCCAAAATTGACGTGGCCCATGGTTCCACTCCGGATTAGAACTTTTATAGGTTTTGTTTGTCCCAAAAGTAACGTGGCACATTAGTCCGGCTCCGGATTCAATTTTACCGGGTTTATTTTCCACAAATTTAACGTGGCCTATGGGCTCCGCTCGGGCTTAGAGCTTTACAAGTTTTATTTTCCCCCAAAATTGACGTGGCCCATGGTTCCACTCCGGATTAGAACTTTTATAGGTTTTGTTTGGCCCAAAAGTAAGTTTTATAGGTTTTGTTTGTCCCAAAGTAACGTGGCACATTAGTCCGGCTCCGGATTCAAATTTTACGGGGTTTATTTCCACAAAATTAACGTGGCCTATGGGCTCCGCTCGGCTTAGAGCTTTTACAGGTTTTATTTTCCCCAAAATTGACGTGGCCCATGGTTCCACTCCGGATTAGAACTTTTATAGGTTTTGTTTGTCCCAAAGTAACGTGGCACATTAGTCCGGCACGGATTCAAATTTTACCGGGTTTATTTTCCACAAAATTAACGTGGCCTATGGGCTCCGCTCGGGCTTGGAGTTTTTACAGATTTTATTTTCCCCAAAATTGACGTGGCCCATGGTTCCACTCCGGATTAGAACTTTTATAGGTTTTGTTTGTCCCAAAAGTAACGTGGCACATTAGTCCGGCTCCGGATTCAAATTTTACCGGGTTTATTTTCCACAAAATTAACGTGGCCTCTGGGCTCCGCTCGGGCTTGGAGCTTTTACAGATTTTATTTTCCCCAAAATTGACGTGGCCCATGGTTCCACTCCGGATTAGAACTTTTATAGGTTTTGTTTGTCCCAAAAGTAACGTGGCACATTAGTCCGGCTCCGGATTCAAATTTTACCGGGTTTATTTTCCACAAAATTAACGTGGCCTCTGGGCTCCGCTCGGGCTTGGAGCTTTTACAGATTTTATTTTCCCCAAAATTGACGTGGCCCATGGTTCCACTCCGGATTAGAACTTTTATAGGTTTTGTTTGGCCCAAAAGTAAGTTTTATAGGTTTTGTTTGTCCCAAAGTAACGTGGCACATTAGTCCGGCACCGGATTCAAATTTTACCGGATTTATTTTCCACAAAATTAACGTGGCCTATGGGCTCCGCTCGGGCTTGGAGCTTTTACAGATTTTATTTTCCCCAAAATTGACGTGGCCCATGGTTCCACTCCGGATTAGAACTTTTATAGGTTTTGTTTGGCCCAAAAGTAACGTGGCACATTAGTCCGGCTCCGGATTCAAATTTTACCGGGTTTATTTTCCACAAAATTAACGTGGCCTAAGGGCTCCGCTTGGGCTTAGAGCTTTTACAGGTTTTATTTTCCCCAAAATTGACGTGGCCCATGGTTCCACTCCGGATTAGAACTTTTATAGGTTTTGTTTGTCCCAAAAGTAACGTGGCACATTAGTCCGGCTCCGGATTCAAATTTTACCGGGTTTATTTTCCACAAAATTAACGTGGCCTATGGGCTCCGCTTGGGCTTAGAGCTTTTACAGATTTTATTTTCCCCAAAATTGACGTGGCCCATGGTTCCACTCCGGATTAGAACTTTTATAGGTTTTGTTTGTCCCAAAAGTAACGTGGCACATTAGTCCGGCTCCGGATTCAAATTTTACCGGGTTTATTTTCCACAAATTTAACGTGGCCTATGGGCTCCGCTCGGGCTTAGAGCTTTTACAAGTTTTATTTTCCCCAAAATTGACGTGGCCCATGGTTCCACTCCGGATTAGAACTTTTATAGGTTTTGTTTGGCCCAAAAGTAAGTTTTATAGGTTTTGTTTGTCCCAAAGTAACGTGGCACATTAGTCCGGCTCCGGATTCAAATTTTACCGGGTTTATTTTCCACAAAATTAACGTGGCCTATGGGCTCCGCTCGGGCTTAGCTTTTACAGGTTTTATTTTCCCCAAAATTGACGTGGCCCATGGTTCCACTCCGCATTAGAACTTTTATAGGTTTTGTTTGTCCCAAAAGTAACGTGGCACATTAGTCCGGCTCCGGATTCAAATTTTACCGGGTTTTTTTTCCACAAAATTAACGTGGCCTATGGGCTCCGCTCGGGCTTAGAGCTTTTACAGGTTTTATTTTCCCCAAAATTGACGTGGCCCATGGTTCCACTCCGGATTAGAACTTTTATAGGTTTTGTTTGGCCCAAAAGTAAGTTTTATAGGTTTTGTTTGTCCCAAAATAAATGTGGCAGATTACTTCGACTTTAATCGGGTCTATTTTCCACAAAATTAACGTGGCCTATGGGCTCCGCTCGGGCTTAGAGCTTTTACAGGTTTTATTTTCCCCAAAATTGACGTGGCCCATGGTTCCACTCCGGATTAGAACTTTTATAGGTTTTGTTTGTCCCAAAAGTAACGTGGCACATTAGTCCGGCTCCGGATTCAAATTTTACCGGGTTTTTTTTCCACAAAATTAACGTGGCCTATGGGCTCCGCTCGGGCTTAGAGCTTTTACAGGTTTTATTTTCCCCAAAATTGACGTGGCCCATGGTTCCACTCCGGATTAGAACTTTTATAGGTTTTGTTTGGCCCAAAAGTAAGTTTTATAGGTTTTGTTTGTCCCAAAGTAACGTGGTACATTAGGCCGGCTCCGGATTCAAATTTTACCGGGTTTATTTTCCACAAAATTAACGTGGCCTATGGGCTCCGCTCGGGCTTGGAGCTTTTACAGATTTTATTTACCCCAAAATTGACGTGGCCCATGGTTCCATTCCGGATTAGAACTTTTATAGGTTTTGTTTGTCCCAAAAGTAACGTGGCACATTAGTCCGGCTCCGGATTCAAATTTTACCGGGTTTATTTTCCACAAAATTAACGTGGCCTATGGGCTCCGCTCGGGCTTAGGGCTTTTACAGGTTTTATTTTCTTCAAAATTGACGTGGCCCATGGTTCCACTCCGGATTAGAACTTTTATAGGTTTTGTTTGTCCCAAAAGTAACGTGGCACATTAGTCCGGCTCCGGATTCAAATTTTACCGGGTTTATTTTCCACAAATTTAACGTGGCCTATGGGCTCCTCTCGGGCTTAGAGCTTTTACAAGTTTTATTTTCCCCAAAATTGACGTGGCCCATGGTTCCACTCCGGATTAGAACTTTTATAGGTTTTGTTTGGCCCAAAAGTAAGTTTTATAGGTTTTGTTTGTCCCGAAATAACGTGGCACATTAGGCCGGCTCCGGATTCAAATTTTACCGGGTTTATTTTCCACAAAATTAACGTGGCCTATGGGCTCCGCTTGGGCTTGGAGCTTTTACAGATTTTATTTACCCCAAAATTGACGTGGCCCATGGTTCCACTCCGGATTAGAACTTTTATAGGTTTTGTTTGTCCCAAAAAGAACGTGGCACATTAGTCCGGCTCCGGATTGAAATTTTACCTGGTTCTATTTTCCACAAAATTAACGTGGCCTACTGGGCTCCGCTCGGGCTTGGAGCTTTTACAGATTTTATTTTCCCCAAAATTGACGTGGCCCATGGTTCCACTCCGGATTAGAACTTTTATAGGTTTTGTTTGTCCCAAAAGTAACGTGGCACATTAGTCCGGCTCCGGATTCAAATTTTACCGGGTTTATTTTCCACAAATTTAACGTGGCCTATGGGCTCCGCTCGGGCTTAGAGCTTTTACAAGTTTTATTTTCCCCAAAATTGACGTGGCCCATGGTTCCACTCCGGATTAGAACTTTTATAGGTTTTGTTTGGCCCAAAAGTAAGTTTTATAGGTTTTGTTTGTCCCAAAGTAACGTGGTACATTAGGCCGGCTCCGGATTCAAATTTTACCGGGTTTATTTTCCACAAAATTAACGTGGCCTATGGGCTCCGCTCGGGCTTAGAGCTTTTACAGGTTTTATTTACCCCAAAATTGACGTGGCCCATGGTTCCATTCCGGATTAGAACTTTTATAGGTTTTGTTTGTCCCAAAAGTAACGTGGCACATTAGTCCGGCTCCGGATTCAAATTTTACCGGGTTTATTTTCCACAAAATTAACGTGGCCTATGGGCTCCGCTCGGGCTTGGAGCTTTTACAGATTTTATTTTCCCCAAAATTGACGTGGCCCATGGTTCCACTCCGGATTAGAACTTTTATAGGTTTTGTTTGTCCCAAAAGTAACGTGGCACATTAGTCCGGCTCCGGATTCAAATTTTACCGGGTTTATTTTCCACAAATTTAACGTGGCCTATGGGCTCCGCTCGGGCTTCGAGCTTTTACAGGTTTATTTTCCCCAAAATTTACGTGGCCCATGGTTCCACTCCGGATTAGAACTTTTATAGGTTTTGTTTGTCCCAAAAGTAACGTGGCACATTAGTCCGGCTCCGGATTCAAATTTTACCGGGTTTATTTTCCACAAAATTAACGTGGCCTATGGGCTCCGCTCGGGCTTAGAGCTTTTACAGGTTTTATTTTCCCCAAAATTGACGTGGCCCATGGTTCCACTCCGGATTAGAACTTTTATAGGTTTTGTTTGTCCCAAAAGTAACGTGGCACATTAGTCCGGCTCCGGATTCAAATTTTACCGGGTTTATTTTCCACAAAATTAACGTGGCCTATGGGCTCCGCTCGGGCTTGGAGCTTTTACAGGTTTTATTTTCCCCAAAATTGACGTGGCCCATGGTTCCACTCCGGATTAGAACTTTTATAGGTTTTGTTTGTCCCAAAAGTAACGTGGCACATTAGTCCGGCTCCGGATTCAAATTTTACCGGGTTTATTTTCCACAAAATTAACGTGGCCTATGGGCTCCGCTCGGGCTTGGAGCTTTTACAGATTTTATTTTCCCCAAAATTGACGTGGCCCATGGTTCCACTCCGGATTAGAACTTTTATAGGTTTTGTTTGTCCCAAAAGTAACGTGGCACATTAGTCCGGCTCCGGATTCAAATTTTACCGGGTTTATTTTCCACAAAATTAACGTGGCCTATGGGCTCCGCTCGGGCTTGGAGCTTTTACAGATTTTATTTTCCCCAAAATTGACGTGGCCCATGGTTCCACTCCGGATTAGAACTTTTATAGGTTTTGTTTGTCCCAAAAGTAACGTGGCACATTAGTCCGGCTCCGGATTCAAATTTTACCGGGTTTATTTTCCACAAATTTAACGTGGCCTATGGGCTCCGCTCGGGCTTAGAGCTTTTACAAGTTTTATTTTCCCCAAAATTGACGTGGCCCATGGTTCCACTCCGGATTAGAACTTTTATAGGTTTTGTTTGGCCCAAAAGTAAGTTTTATAGGTTTTGTTTGTCCCAAAGTAACGTGGCACATTAGGCCGGCTCCGGATTCAAATTTTACCGGGTTTATTTTCCACAAAATTAACGTGGCCTATGGGCTCCGCTCGGGCTTGGAGCTTTTACAGATTTTATTTACCCCAAAATTGACGTGGCCCATGGTTCCACTCCGGATTAGAACTTTTATAGGTTTTGTTTGTCCCAAAAGTAACGTGGCACATTAGTCCGGCTCCGGATTCAAATTTTACCGGGTTTATTTTCCACAAAATTAACGTGGCCTATGGGCTCCGCTCGGGCTTGGAGCTTTTACAGATTTTATTTTCCCCAAAATTGACGTGGCCCATGGTTCCACTCCGGATTAGAACTTTTATAGGTTTTGTTTGTCCCAAAAGTAACGTGGCACATTAGTCCGGCTCCGGATTCAAATTTTACCGGGTTTATTTTCCACAAAATTAACGTGGCCTATGGGCTCCGCTCGGGCTTAGAGCTTTTACAAGTTTTATTTTCCCCAAAATTGACGTGGCCCATGGTTCCACTCCGGATTAGAACTTTTATAGGTTTTGTTTGGCCCAAAAGTAAGTTTTATAGGTTTTGTTTGTCCCAAAGTAACGTGGTACATTAGGCCGGCTCCGGATTCAAATTTTACCGGGTTTATTTTCCACAAAATTAACGTGGCCTATGGGCTCCGCTCGGGCTTGGAGCTTTTACAGATTTTATTTACCCCAAAATTGACGTGGCCCATGGTTCCATTCCGGATTAGAACTTTTATAGGTTTTGTTTGTCCCAAAAGTAACGTGGCACATTAGTCCGGCTCCGGATTCAAATTTTACCGGGTTTATTTTCCACAAAATTAACGTGGCCTATGGGCTCCGCTCGGGCTTGGAGCTTTTACAGATTTTATTTTCCCCAAAATTGACGTGGCCCATGGTTCCACTCCGGATTAGAACTTTTATAGGTTTTGTTTGTCCCAAAAGTAACGTGGCACATTAGTCCGGCTCCGGATTCAAATTTTACCGGGTTTATTTTCCACAAATTTAACGTGGCCTATGGGCTCCGCTCGGGCTTGGAGCTTTTACAGATTTTATTTTCCCCAAAATTGACGTGGCCCATGGTTCCACTCCGGATTAGAACTTTTATAGGTTTTGTTTGTCCCAAAAGTAACGTGGCACATTAGTCCGGCTCCGGATTCAAATTTTACCGGGTTTTTTTTCCACAAAATTAACGTGGCCTATGGGCTCCGCTCGGGCTTAGAGCTTTTACAGGTTTTATTTTCCCCAAAATTGACGTGGCCCATGGTTCCACTCCGGATTAGAACTTTTATAGGTTTTGTTTGGCCCAAAAGTAAGTTTTATAGGTTTTGTTTGTCCCAAAGTAACGTGGTACATTAGGCCGGCTCCGGATTCAAATTTTACCGGGTTTATTTTCCACAAAATTAACGTGGCCTATGGGCTCCGCTCGGGCTTAGAGCTTTTACAGGTTTTATTTTCCCCAAAATTGACGTGGCCCATGGTTCCACTCCGGATTAGAACTTTTATAGGTTTTGTTTGGCCCAAAAGTAAGTTTTATAGGTTTTATTTGGCCCAAAAGTAATGTTGCGCATTGTTCCGGCTCTGGATCCAAATTTTTCCGCGATTATGTGCCCTAAAATTAATGTGGCCCTTGTGTGCCGCTCGGGATTAGAGGTTTTTCAGGTTTTGTTTGGCCCGATAGTAATGTGGCACATTAGTCCGGCTTCGGATTGACATTTTACCTCATTTGGCCCAAAATCAACGTGGCACATGGGTGCCGCAAGAGATTAAAACTTTGACCGAGTTTGTTTGGTGTGACCACCACCTAAGTCGTGTTATGTTGCCAAAAGTGGTTAGTTCTATATTGGATACTATGTTTGTGTACTCCTTAAAAATCCGTTCTGAGACAGTTTATGTACAGGCTACAACATCGCTCGTTTATGTTATGTTCATGGCTGTTTTAGCCAGTTTTTTCATTGCAGAACTCGGCAGTTTGTTTAGAAAGTCACAGATATGATGTACGACCACGATGTTCCATGGGCTGTGTGTATCAACATACTCTAGACCTTCTCGCCACGCTGCTTCCAATGAGGTACGTTATAACGTATAAAAGCGAGGGAAACTCGTTTTTGAAGGGTCCGAATGTGCAGTTCACGGACCACTTGGGCGGAGCGGTCCGTGACTGTGCTGGCTGCCGGCCATGGTTGCAGTGTTGGCAACACGTCTTGACGTGTTTGATCGATAAGATGAACGGCTTCAGACGCTACATTTAACTCGACAAACTATTCCAAACCCCGTCCAGAAAAGCGTTTAAAAAACGGGGTTAGAGGCTGTTTTGTAACACCTCAGCGCATCGAGGAGATTCAGAATCCGCTAAAACCTCGAACACGAAAACGAGGTGACACACTGCCTTTAAAATCTCGCTCAAGCCCCAGTTGCTCCAGTCGCTCTCAGACGGTGGTGGTACTGTAAGTTGTTCTATATGTACACTCGCCAAATTTTCGAAACTACCTTACAACACAAATAAAAACCTTGTGTTAGTTTATTTTTAATTGTTTATTTTTATTATTATTTTTAATATAATTTTAACATTTATTTATTATTATAATTAATATTTTTATTAATTTTATTTTCTATCTGGGTCCCCAAATCGGAGGAGACTCCACTTTTTTCCCACGCCCCCCTCCCCTCCCTCCCACTTTCTGCGTCCGTGACTGCTGTATACCTATAAGAGAATGAATATTTCTATCTGAATATGTGTGTTCCATAGAGTGACCAAGGGGCTTGTGGAGTACATTGCTTATGCTGTCAAGGATTTACACTGAAAAGACGTTTCGTCTCCAACAAAATGTGTTCCAATCACAATATGCAGCAGATGACCGAGCTCACGAGCAAATCCAAGAATAACTATTGCAGTAACAACACGTGCTTCACCTTCAAAGAAACATGTACATAGGTAAACTTTTGATCGTTTATGGATGTTTAATTAGGACAGTATTTTCTAGGGGTCTGCTTCAGGTTTTGATGCAAGGACAAACATTAGAAGCCGTTGGTTCCAATGGAGCGGCCACTAGTTGCTCAGATGTTATTCGACTGAATAAGTAGATTTTAACAGTTCTGAAGAAATAAAATCGCTCCATCCCTTATTCGTTAGAAAACCACTCGAAAAGTAAAGGATCAGTTGGATTCCAAACATATGCGTGCTGCGTTCTTCATATTTGGAGCGGTTAAAGGATTGTGTTGGATAGAGTGCTGTTTTTTCTTTGGTGGGACTCTCTGAGCACAACTATGGCACCTCCTTGATTTTCACTCTCTGTGTTGCCTAATTTTTTTTACATTGGTTTTAGGACGCCTTGTACAGTTAGGATGTCTAGCAAGACCACACAAGTTCAGATCTTTAGTTAAAGAGTTGACTAGTCTTTGGCATGCTCACGAGTTAGTCGTGGCAGTGGCACGCAAAAGGAAAAGCCATTGACAATAGGAAATAAAATAAAAAGAGTCACTCACTAACTTCTCGTGAGCAAAGAAAAGAGATCGAGGTGGAGTACATTCAAAGAGTCTTGTGCAGCAGGCCCGCGCTTACTCGCAAAAAGGTTGCTGTTGTGCACAGAAGGACCGCGCTTAAAATTGTGCGGCCCGTTACGCCACCGTGGGTATGGACGTCAATGTAGCTGCAACCACGGCGACGAGCGTCTGATCTCAATTTCTTCTCGAGTGAAGCACAGGAAGTCAACTTTCTTGAATGAATTTTTCTGTCCAGCTTTTCCTTTCTCCATTTAGTGACGCGACATCTTGAGTGATGTGCTATCCGCTGGGATTTATGGATAGGAACAAGCACGAGCTCCAAGCAAATCAACTTTGCAGTCACAAACATGGAATCCTAAAAATGTCTGCGAAATGATTTGTGTGATCACTGAGGAAGAAAATCTTGAGGATGATTTTGTGATATTACAATGTTGCATATCAATATTACGAAAAAGAAGTGTTTTTTTTTTCTGTTGGTGTTAGTATCGCACGTTCAGTTCAAGTATTCTTGATGTCAAATAAATTTTCATATGGGTCCGTTATTAAGTTATTCAACAAAAAATCATCGATATCCAAACGATCAGGGTAGGCTATGCGCAGACGATCTATGCGGTAGGCCCGCGGACAGCGATAGAAGCCCGCGGTTGAAGGACGAGCAGCCCGCGGACGTTCGTGGGAAACACGCGAGCCTTTTCCGAAAGGCCGCGGGTGGGTGGCAAAAGGCCCGCGAGCGTGGGTGGGCGGGTGAATGAATGGTGGGGAGGCGAGACCAGAAAAATGAAGCTGACCTGAAGACAAAATTTTCAAAATGTTCCTGGAGATGTGAAGACTCTATGTTACTTGTGCAGAACTCCACGGAATTCTTGTTACACTACGGGTTCTCCAACCCTTTCATCTCCTTAATTGTTATTACATATATTCGAGGAATCGAACCAACTTGCCTGTCACGGTGCAGGATTGGGAGTCCGCTTTCTTATCCACTCGGCCACCAGTGCTGATGCCGAGAAGGGTTTCGATTCCAGTGATGCACCTTGCCAGTCATGCTGGAGACAAAGATGGAAACATCGCTGGCACTAGCAGACATACCAGCTGGGCCATCCGTCTCTCCTCTCCGTCCCCCCCCCCCCAGTGACGGAGGGCGGAGTTATCCGTAAGACTCGCGGATACCCAATGATTCGGCCGCAAGCCGTCCATACTGCCGAATGCTCTGGTGGATGTTGTGTGTGTGTCACACCGGAGTTCAATACGATCCAATCCACGCCGTGACCACGCCTTAGGACGGTTATTTGAAGTGTTGATCACGAATATCGTATCCGTTCTGTACCGTAATTCTAGAGTTACAGTAGATGTGCTGTAGATACGGTATCTTACAGTATCCTTTCAAATTTTGCGTAGAATGGTCATTTGAGGTGCTCATTACAAACATTGAATCCGTTCGTTTTACTATAGCTCCGTTTTTGCAGGGTTACGGTAAATGTGCCGTAGGTACGGTATCTCACAGAATCCTCTCAAATCTTGCGTAGAGTGGTCATTTGAGGTGCTGATCACAAATATCGTATCCGGTTTTTTTCTACTGTAGATTCATTTGGTAGGATTACGGCAGATGTGCTTTAGATACGGTATCTTACAGTATCCTCTCAAATTTTGCGTAGAATGGTCATTTGAGGTGCTCATCACAAACATTGAAACCATTCTTTTTACTAAAGCTCCGTTTTTGCAGGGTTACGGTAAATGTGCCGTAGATATGGTATCTCACAGAATCCTCTCAAATCTTGCGTAGAGTGGTCATTTGAGGTGCTGATCACAAATATCGTATCCGGTTTTTTTACTGTAGTTTCATTTGGTAGGATTACGGTAGATGTGCTGTAGATACGGCATCTCACAGTATCCTCTCAAATTTTGCAGTCGTGACCCCTTTTTTGTGGGGTTACGGTAGGTGAACGGTAGAAAATCTAAAGAAAACGCCGATTTCGGAAAGAAAGCGAAGGTAACATGCACAATAGTGTTGTTAGTCGTGATAAGCGCCTTACCATACAGCAAAAATCTGCGGATTTCCCAGAAATTGACAGCACCGCTCCCACTACTCCTACTCCTTTTGCTTCCTTCGAACATGTTTCTAATCTTCTCATTCGAAGATTTTGAAAAAAAAGTTGAGAAAAACAACCTAGTGATGATTTCAAGTTCAAATCAACCTGGACTTGATAAAAATGGCACTCTTCTGTAACTATTGGGTCTGTATCATCGTGAGAGGAAATAGAGAGTTACCATGCCGGTGTGATTGGCGTGCTCAATCGATGTGCCAATCACGGCAGCTTGGCAACGCCCCATTTTCCTTCACAATGATGCACGCCTGAAACTATTCATAGATTCAACGGATGCATGTTAAATGGCATATTGTTCTCCTGTCGCATGGAATGAAAATGATACTATTATACTATTCCATAACAATGCATTGTTCTGATATTAGCTCGCCCTGTTGTTCTTGGAAAAAAGTCAGTTTTTCGTTTTATAGACCATCTCATGCACACACAACAAAGAAAGAAATTGCAAAGGGTCTATCACATGATAACGATGCATAATAAAAGGTAAAAGTAAAAATTCTCAGGCACAATATATTGAAAATACTCAAAGGCTATGAATCGAACTATAAAAGACTGTATTCACCGGAAGTTATTGCGTAGAGAATAATTTGCCGTTTTTTCAACATATGTGGAGCATTTTCTTTAAATAAAGAGAGATACGCTACTTTTTTTCAATTATTCACTAAGGCGGATCGAATTCAATGACTAAGCAGGGCTGAAATCACAATGTAATCACTTAGTACAACTGTAGCACAACTTCAAATGAACTGCAGTCAGGGAACATTGATTAGCGAAAAGAAACAGAATGAGTGGACTCTATAATAGATTCCTAGAAGGAAGAACTCGGCGAGCGAGCATTCACGAGAGGAAGTGGAGTAAAAATTCCTTCATAGACGAACATTCATAGACGCGACGCCTCATTGTCACCATTTTGTGGTTTCGCCAGAAGTGGAGGTCTGTTACGGGCTGGTAATGGGGATGCCTCCAAGACAACAACTTTTTAAAGCTGAAAACCATAATTTGTGGGGAGTTTAGCAGAATTTTCTACGGATAAGCGGTTCAAGAAGAGAACAAGACAGATGTGGCAGCTGCTGTTGGGGAGATACGGTTTCATGACATACTGTTAATGGTCGAAAATGATGAAGAAATCGTTATTAGTTGCCAAAATACGTTCCGATGTCCATTAAATGTGAGAATACAGCTAAGAATTTCAATCCTATTATTCATTACCGGCATTTACAGTTACAGAATACGAATAGTTACAGAATATGTTTGCACACAAAATATCACGGACCGGTGAAGTGCCCCTCTTCAATGTCAACAGAATTACTGGGTAAAATCCCACTTAACGTAACATTTGCCCAAAATGGCAAGTTCTCTTCATAATCCAGTTCGTTTGTGGTAATCAAAAAGTGATCTCTACGAACGTGGTTGGTCGAACTACTCAGGCTGTTATTGGTGGAAGTTATCCGCTACAACTAGAAAAAAGTGGTGACGAATAAACGAACCTGTTAGAAACATTCGTTCGAACAATGTCCTCACGATTAAGGATGGATGGCCTTTTGATGGAGCCTGAACAGCTGCATGAAGACGAACTATTTATTCTCCATTACAACTGAACGGGAAGTCCTAGAGAGTGATACTGGAATAGGCTGTGCTCCTACCACTTTGTTGTATGACATCGAACGATTATTTGAATTTTCCGCCCATTACAGTAAGTCTGAAAGAGGACTACTTCTTTTCGAGCAAAAGTGACTATAAAAACGAAGTAATTGATAGTTCCAACAGTACGGGGGAGGGGGTCGCTGTGGTGTAGTAAGGGAAGCAACTGAGATGTCTCCTTGACTTCGCAACATGCTTCCAGGGAGCGGCTCATCTTGTTAGTCATCGGATGGATCGTCAGAATCCGCTGTCACGGTTGGCGAAAGACCGAAAGATTTGCTCAGATCGGCTGAGATAAAGGATTGATGTGGAAGTTGATAGTAAGTGAGGATTACACTATCATCTATCAGAACCAAAACAGTGCCAGTGTAAACAGGAACTAACATTGTTCAGGACGACATTTTTTCTCAGGCTTCCACTTCAGGTTTCCCCCCCCCCCCCCACCCCACCAAAAGTGAAGATTAGGTGAGACTCATCAAGTTATTCCATCTATGCAAAACAATACCGGTGTAAACAGGAGCTGAGAATCTGGAAGTTTCTGGAGAACTGCTGACTCACTCTGGGTAAGACTAGGATCGAACCCAGCTGTCGTTGGTGTGAGTGGTTTCATCCGTGTTATAGCACTCATCGTCGTGGTCAATTAATGAACCTAAAAACCAACCGATAACAGGCTTGACAAATTCTAAAACCGAGAAACCAGAGTGGGTCAGCAGTTCTCTAGAACTGGCCGAACTTTTCGGTAAAGGTGACGAGAAGTTAAGACATAGAAAGAATTCGACTTAATAGTAACTTCGTAATTGAACTTAATCACAGTGTCTGGTGCGGAAACTACTCGGACGGAAGCGAAGAATATTTGAAATTTCGTTCGGTTACGATGTATAGTAAGCTAAATTTTTTATCTTTGCGATATTTACATTAAAGTGATGGCTAAGCATAATTTCTCAATCTCCTTAAGTTTAAGTAGGAGCATAGAAAAAACTTGGAATTTTGGAAAAAGAGGAACTCAAGCAAAAAAAGCCGGCCTGTGTTAAAGAGTGGTTCCTACGAAGGCAATCTGGGACAACCTAACAATTATTTCATGTCTGCCGATTCTGCTAAGCCTTTTAGATTCTACATAATTCGTATTAGGGGAAAAACTTACCCATTTATGCGACGATTAAAGGGCTGGCGCTCAGAGTCCCTCAGGTAGTGTGGACCAGACGGCTCCTGAAATGATTTTAAGTTTCTGGGCGCGCCCACACCTACCATAGTCACCACTCATCGACCTAATAATCTTACCTCCGTCACATGGTGGGATTACATCTGAATGGTATAGTAACAGATCAGTTCACAGTTTGCACTCATTCCAGCCACGGTCCATATTCACTTACAGTTAGCCGTTCTTGGCA
Source organism: Ancylostoma caninum (assembly GCA_037903475.1). NCBI lineage: Eukaryota > Metazoa > Nematoda > Chromadorea > Rhabditida > Ancylostomatidae > Ancylostoma > Ancylostoma caninum. Next base: position 1,337,045 of record JBAJFG010000389.1, on the reverse strand, counting down.
ATGAATTGCTCTCCGAATGAAGCACACAACTGTCGGATAATAGCAGCCATAATGTGGAAGTCGTCGCGTCCCAAACACGTTACTACTCCTAAAAAGAGCGTTTAGTTCTCTGCATTACCTATGTAAGCGAATTCAAGCTTGAAGGCTTGATCTGAGAGATCTCTACACAGAGAGTGTCTTTTTTCCAAATTTTAACTACTAGTTAAAGGCAACTGACCTCGATAGTTTTCCCAAGAAAACATTGCGTGTACACAAGCTGACCGAGTAAACAACCCGAAACCCTTGGAAAAAAAACTTTTTCGTCTCGACCTCCTACCTTCTGCAGAATAATTCTGAAACTTCGCGAGTTAACATGTTACTCAGTTAGGAAATAAAAGAATATAATTTGAAGAAGAATTCGAACTTGCTCAGTCGCTGATAGCAATTAACTGATTAGCCATGATAGGAAGGCGAGAACGTACCGCAGCAGGACTGTGATGACACCAGTACAAATCACTAGCGAAGAAAGTGAAGCATTAAAAAACACTAAAACCAAGTTATACTCACATTTGAAAAACGAACATTAGAAGCGTTCCCTGCTAATAAAATTTAGTCATCCCACATTCTGCGAAGTCGAGACCAATCCATGAAGCTGTGCGTAGAACGTTGTGTTTGCTAGATGTTAGAACGAGCCCCGAAACAAGAATAACAATAACAAGAAGAAAACATTGCGAAAACAGCATTTAAACGGATCGGTGAACACTGCTTTGTTTTACAAAAACAGCGAAAATCAACACTCGTAGAAGAAAGAGAGTTAGATATGTTGAAAGAAAAAACAAAAACGCCTGAAAGCGTTCTCTCCTACTCCCACCAAACCCAATATGTATTAGTAGAGACTATTCCTACATATTTAATTCGGCTCCCTGGCAAAATGCCAAGGTTGGCGGCGTTCGTCGCGGGACCCACGTTCGTGCAAACACTGCTGCCCTTTAAACGAACGTGTTCTCATGGCATAACATGTTATGGAACAAGATATACGGCAGAGACAGGAGGAGCTGTGCTCAAGTAGGTTTACATCTACTAAGCTTTCTCCCTACCGTTACCCATAGCATATGTATAGGGTAATTTACACTAGCTGCGTGCGTCAGTCGCGCATCAGTCGCACGCATCCATTTGCATGGGATTTTTCATGAAGACCGGTCAACACTGCATGTACATCCTCAATGAAAAGAACGCGCGGCCGTCGCGAGGCCTTAAACGCGTGCGTCTAAGCTGCGACTGCGATGCGACTCCCATGCGACTGAGCCCTATTCTTCATCATATAGACGCACGCGCGTCAGTCGCATGCACTCAGTATAAATTGCCCTTATCGTTGACCAACATCTGGTTTTTAGGGATAACCAGAGACAAGGGCAATTTATACGAGATGTTTGCATTTTACGCGCGTGCGTCTGTATGATGAGTGATAGGGTCAGTCACATAGCTGACGCAACTCAGACGCACGCGTTTAACGCTAGTCTACCGCAAAAGGCCTTTTCAAAGCCAGCAATTTGAACCAAGCCCATGAAACCCGAAAGTACAACTGAAAAGAGCAAACGATTGCCAGAATTCCGCTGCAAATACAAAAGTATCGGCAGTTTGTTCACTTGGTGAAATCGTCGAATAAACAGATATCTTAGTGATGGAGTAGTGTAGAACGACGGGTAGAAAGTGGTCTTTGGATATCCCTATTCATATGGCTTCTTAAAATGTCAATACCGAATCCACGTTTCTCAAACGTATCAGCAACAGAACTGTAAGTGGCATGTTAGTTTTTGTCTTTAAAATAGCATTTGATCAATCAAGACCAGACATCCTCTAAAAGCCCGGATAAACAGAAACCTTACGATACTTGCACAAGATGTTCCTTTAAAAACACTTATTACGACGTCAATCCATAGATCAGGTTAACACTTCCCAATAGGAGCCAAACAATCCGCTTATATGGAGCAAAAAGCCATAGTCAATCTCATTCTTGCGCAACGACACCCATGGTGCTCCTGTCTCTGCCGTATATCTTGTTCCATAACATGTTATGCCATGAAAACACGTTCGTTTAAAGGGCAGCAGTGTTTGCACGAACGTGGGTCCCGAGACGAACGCCGCCAACCTTGGCATTTTGCCAGGGAGCCGAATTAAAATGTAGGAATAGTCTCTACTATATGTATTTGAGGACCACATCATGAAATTTCGTAGAGAAATCGATCGATGTTCAAACGAGGTATCCGCGAACTCGTCCGAGCCTCATCATCGTAGAGTTTCATAAAGAAACAAAAAAAGACTTTTATAAAATACTAGAAAACTAGGTACTGACACAAATTCGTTGGTATGTATGAGAGATTTCTGGATGAGTTTGGCCACATAATTTTGAAGTTCGATTGGCGTAAAATTCTTCAATGTTTCACACTATTTTTGGCGGTGCTGGAGTAAAGGGTGCGTATCATCGTGAGGGAAAACTAGGCGGAGACTTGCCGCCCTCCATGATTAACTCGTCCTCTGTCGCATTAAAATTTTGCATGGTCATGTATAGTGGAATCACGCTCGAAGAGAACAAGTAAACCGTTTGGTGCGGGAGAAGGATTTGAACGAACCAATCGTAGAACTGTACCACGTCCCGTTTTCCCTCACGATGATACACACCCGGAGAAAACAAGGGCCTGAATGGTATTGTATAAACGTTGTTCAATAGGTTTGGACGAAGAGACCGTGGACTGAAACTCAAGAGATCCGCGAAATTCCCATATTTGACAGGAAACTGCTAACTGGTGTCTGTTGTCTGTGTCTGTAAGCTGCTGTCAGTGAATTACGACTATGAGGGGAACACAAGAAGTAATCAAGACATAGTGGTCAAAAGCGCGGTGTGCACACAAGTGCCAGACACTGCGATGGCACTATTCCACTTGTTCTGCCCCAAAATCTCAAAACCAAAAATTCCTCTGAAATTCTGTCTAGGGGGGTTATTTAACATGCTGATCACGAATATCACATTCATTTTTCATCACACTCATTCGTAACCTCATTTGGGTAAGGTTATGGTAGGGTTAGGGTAAGTAAGGTATCTCTCGGAATCATCTGAATTTTTGTCTAGGGGATTATTTGACATGCTGATTACGAATATCACATTGACTTTGCGAGTGGAACGCAATTTTGAGGTCTTTCTGTGGATGCCCCAACTCTACCGTAATCTTATCCAGATGGGGTTGCTGCACTAAACGAGTGTGGTATTCGTGATCACCATATCAAATAACCCCCCTAGACAAAAATTCAGACGAATCTGTGAGATGGTATACTTACCCTATCCCTACCATAACCTTACCCAAATGAGGTCACGGCACAAAATGAATGTGATATTTGTGATCAGCATGTCAAATAACCTCCCTGGACGAAATTTTAGAGGAATTTTTGATTTTGAGATTTTGGGGGCAGAACAAGTGGAATAGTGCCGAATAAAAATACAAAATGGATGAGATATTCGTGTTCAACACCACAAGTAACCCCGATATGCAATGCGGATGAAAAATAGTACTGAAATGCGGATCAGAAAGGCTGCTCAAACAGCAGCATAAGGGCTTTGTTCGACTTACCTCTACTTTATAGTATTTCCATTTTAGCATTGATATGGTAACGGGTAATCGGACAAGATGTGCACCAAGAGCAGTCACCGTCAACAAAAAAAGAAACCAGCCCATTCCCGAACCATTACGGAAAATCTGAAAAAAAGACTACATTTTCTCGAGCAAAACTTACTAGGAAAATGAAGAAATGGATAAGTTTCAACAGTACAGGGGCGGTGGCGTAGTAAGGGAAGCAGTTGCGATGTCTCCTTGACTGCGCAACATGCTTGCGAGGAGCGAATTATTATGGTATTCATCGAATGAATCGTCTGATTCCGCTGTCGCAGTCGGCGACATTCCAAAAGATTCGCTCAGAGCGGCTGACATCAACGATTGACCTTAAAATTGATAGTCAGTGAGGATAACTCGAACATCTAACAGAACCAAAACAGTGCCGGTGTAAATAGGAAATAGGAATCTGGAAGGTTCTAGAAAACTGGTGACTCACCCTGAGTAAGACTAAGATCGATTCTAGCTTTTGTTGAAGCGTGAGTAGTTGCTGGGGTCAATTAGTGAACGTAAAAACCAACCGACTACAGTCTTGCAAGAGGCCAAAAAAACTCTGGATACCCGGCTGAACTTTTAAGGCATAACACACTCCGCTCGGTACATTAGTTCCATGATGGAACTTAATCATCACAGTGTTCGGTGCAGAAAGTACTCGAACGGAAGTGTAGAACATTTATAATTTGGTCCGGTTATGATTCATAGCGAGCTTCCCTGATGACATCTTCAGAATGTTCCGAGAAGGGAAAGTGTAGCTCAGAACCAACAATTTATTGAAAAGAGGAAAGGCTTCAAAATTAGCCAAAGCAACAAAAAATCAGAACCTACTTTGGTGTGACAAAAGGGGAAGGGGGAGCCCGTTTTTTCGGTTTTTCGGTCTCCGTCGTGGTGTCGCTCCCCAGGATGAAATGCTGCCACATTTCGATCTGAAGCATTCGAATATAGTACGCATCAACGTCTTATTTGCCCTGCAGCAACCACAATGCTTAGAAACGTTCCTTAAGGCATGCCTATGCTACTTTATGAGAATTTAGTGAGCTTAGGCTCTGCGCTAAGTCACAAAAATGTTGTCTACATCGCAAACTAAGGCGCACTTCTGCAAAACAGCCAGATGGAACGTGCACCCTCCCCTCCCCGCTCCCCGGCCCAAAAAATATTGTTGTTGAGATGTGAAAGGTTTGATCCGTGTTATTGCACCCATCACCGCCGAGGTCAATTAATGAACCTAAAAACTAACCTACTACAGAAGACTTCATTTTCGTACAAGTACGCCTTCGAGATGATCCCGTCTTCCGCGATCAACGCACCATCCACGACTTTGACGAGCTCCGCGTCCAGGTATACCGCGCAGCATATGTGTCCCGCTTCGATCCTCTTCTTGGAGTCATCTTTCAAGGCATTTCCCGCGAGCTTCGGGACTTCTGGCGATCAATGCATCGTCCACGAATTTGACGAGCTCCGCGTCCAGGTGTACCGCGCAACATATGTGTCGCGGTTCGGCGTCAAATTTGAAGAAAGAACCTGGACTTGAAAAGCGTACGTGTGCGGCGCGGTCGCGTCGCGGCATACGTCTTGACCGCCACCCGGTAGGGATCCGCCCATCGTCGGATATCCATCGTTGCCACGACCATGCGCACGACACCATCATCTGAATCGTTGGATCTCGCGACTCCTGGGTTGTTGCACCATCACCTGGTAGGGATCCACCCATCGTCGGATCTCCATTGTTGCCGCGGTCCCGCGCACGATACCATCCTCTGCATCGTTGGATCTGGGCGATTCCTGGATGTTGCACCATCATCTGGTAGGGATGGCTGCGTGACAAGAGGTACGCTGCTGGCCTGTGATTGGTCGATTCACGTGCGCGTCGCGGCTGCAGCCTTCTAGGGTACGAGCAGTTCTGCGTAGATATGGACAACTTTTCTGAGCTTGAGAGGGACAGATGAGTGTTACCAGAACCCATAAACTGTGAGAAGGTGGCCGCTGCTGTCATTTAGTGCGTCAAATTTGAAGAAAGAACCTGAACTTGAAAAGCGTATGCGTGTGGCACGGTCGGGTCGCGGCGTACGTCTTGACCGCCACCCCGCGGTTCGATCCTTTTCTTGGAGTCATCTTTCAAGGCATTTCCCGCAAGCTTCGGGACTTCTGCTGCCAGGCACTCGAGACAGCAGCGACGTAGACGGCCGCTTACACACGTCGCGCCGCGTCTGTGGAAGCGGGTATTGGGAAAGACTGGTCCTGCACGGAGTGACCTCTGTTGGATGAACGGCGGTAGGAGATACACCTGAAGCGCAAACATATCATCTGCCGGGAGCGTCGACATAATGGATGGCAACAGCTATTTGGCGTTGCTCCGGAGCATGTTTGGCCCAAAGTCATCTTGAACCGACGAACAAAACAAGTTTCGGCACTATGTGGCTTGTCCTGCCCCAAAATTTCGACGTAAAAAGTTTTGCCTAAACTTCACCTAAGGGATTTATTTGAGGTACCGAATATCGTATCCACTTTGTACCGTAACCACGTTTCAGTAGGGTTACGACAGGCATACTGTGGATACGGTATCTCACAGAATTCTCTCGGATTTTGCATAGAGGGATTGTTTTGGGCGCTCGTATCGTATCCGTTTTGCACCGCACCCTCATTTTCATAGAGATACGGTAGGAAATTGGGAGGAAATGCCGATTTCGGGAAGAAAATGAGGCAGGCATGCAATGTAAAGTTGATATTTGTGTTCAGCACCTCAAATAACCCCCGTACACAGAGTTTGGGCGGAAATGTTTTTCATCGAAATTTTTGAGGCAGAATTAGCCGAATAGTGCCGTAGTGTAGAAGCCACTTTCTTCCTGACTGACATTATTGAAAGCGCGCGTTGCTGGAATTTGGAAATCCTTCGCAGAGCATAAATGACCGCTTCAAGATGGCTTCATTTCGGAGAACATGTCAACCGCTCAAGTCGGCAGTCAGTGGACGGATGAAGGATTACTATGAATCCAGCATAACAAATGTGAACGATAAGAAGGCAGCCAGGCACGGTTGTCCAAACGTCTTATCTCAATAATTCTTAGAGGAAAAATTTGGGAAAAATTTTTTGATTTCGATATTTTTGGGTCGGAACTAGCCAAACAGTCCCTGATAGTTGAATAATAATGAGTTGTAGAATAATGTAAATGTAGAATAGTAGAATAACAGTGAGAAGAGACTACTGTCTCCGCTTCAGGAGGGATCCGGGCCAGCCGGGTTCCACCAGCGCGCGCATATGGTGGATTTTAATAATGTCAGTCAGGGATACAGTGGCTTCTCCGTAGTGTTGATAAGATGTCATAAAATGTTGGTAAACAGCAAATCAGAGAACTGTTTCAAAGAACTGTTAAGTGCCTAAGTATAACAGTAACGACCCTAACCATTGTATTCACTTGTTTTGTGTGGTGACAGCAAGAATGAAGAACCATAGATCAATCAGAAAGATAATCGGTGAGACTTACTAGACGCACAGACAGAAAGCCAGGTACTGAAACCAACAATGCTAACACCTACGAGCTCCTACCTCTCTTAGACTAGTTCTCAAGCGAATCAGGCGCAAAGAAGTGCGAAATGATACTTAAAACAGGAAAAATGAGAACAGCCACCTTAGCAGACCAGCCTCGTCTTACAAACGTACATAATGGAACATTTTTTAGAATTGCTAGAAATTTTTGAAAATTTCGCGCCATCTGAGAGATGCCCTGTGTAGCTGCGGTGGAAACACGCCGTCACGTCATCTCACATGGAAGCAGGCGCTGCGATCGAAGTGGCTGAACTGTATTGGAACCTGATCCTTTTGACAACGTAATGAAACGGAACTTCAGTGAGAGTCCGTATGGGAGATATCTGATCCTAAAGTACCTAGGACCCTAACCCTGATCCAGGGGCCCTTGTAGAAACTCCCTCAGGTATGTCTCTAACAATTGATTTTGACTACTGTGTTCTGGTAGTATACTGTCGGTTCCAAAAATCAGAGCAATTCAATGTGTTTTCTTTAATTACACAGCACGCATTTTATCACACGCCAAATCATGGAAATTGGAACTATCAATCGACGATCGATAGCTGGAAGCGTGCCAAAACATAACAACGTGGCGAGACTTACCACATCTTGGCGGACGGCCAAGTGGCATGATTCGTGAAAAAGACAGTACCAAAATAGACAATAAGTGAGAGTCAGCAGCAGTACTCCGATCGAAGAAAAGAAAAAGATCGCCCAGATTGTAACGTGGTATTTCTGAACAATCTACAGATGCCCAAGAGGCGTTGATAGTCCGTCTTTTTTCTTTCATTCCTAATTGGTCTCTTGTCCATGAATTGGTTAACATTTGTGGTACCACCGTGAGAATTTTGCCATGACTCGGACTTTTAGTTGAAGTTGGAGAACACAGGCGTGCTTGCTGACAATCCATTTAAAGAGCCAGCCGTAGTCGTCTGAGTTAGAGCTCATACTCAGGCAATCGTGGGGGTTGACTGCAGGTGGAAATAGATCCACCTCCAGTTGTACCCAAATCGCGGGGCACTCAGCCCCACATATCGAAGACGTTCCCCCACGTGCCCTCGCGGCTAACGATCCCGCAAAGAGATGTTACTTCTTCACACCTGTTCAGATGACAAAATTTGAGCGAATTACATGTGCTCTGAAGCAGATTTCGCTTATTTTTGGCCGATAAATTTCCTCATTTCACCTAAAAATACATGTAAATCTCCTGAAAATGAGCTAAATACGCTCGCTTTTACGCGAATTGAGCGAAATCTGCTGGAATGTGTGCGAACATCCCGCTATGTGTGACGTTCTATTCTGTCGGACAGCACAGAAAATCCTACAAATCCTACTCCAGTCCTACACCAGTCAGACCAGTGCCGAAGACCTTCGTCAGTGTATCCAGCTGACATGCGCCGTACATTAAGAATGTGAATTTTCCTCAATTCAACATGGATTAATTCAACAGCAGCACGTCTGGGAATCCCGGCGGACTGCCTGCAGCAGATCCGGGGGCATAAGCAACACGTTCTGCTCAAGCAGAACGTCAATATTCGCTCCCCCAACTGAAAAAGTAGTCGGAGCAATAGGGGTCCTACCAGCTGTTCGACGTCACTATCGATTGACTAATGATCCTTCCACCAATGCGAGGAATGGCAGCACGTGAAGGAGGGATGGCAAAAACAGGGAACAGTTACTGCTTGGTTTTCCTGTCGAACCATTACTCGAACTACTACGCCGTTCGGGCCGCGTTCGTGCTGCGCAATTATCAGAGTTTGTGCATTACTATTATCGATTCATCGATGTCATCGATTTTTCATGCGTTTTGGTCCGGCGTGGTGGAACGATGTTCACTGAGGTTGTTTGGCATGCAGAACATGAGTAGAGGCGTGAGCAAATAAATTTTCAGAAATACGTTAACAAAACCAGTGAATCACAACCTGCGCGCGAAATGTTCCTTAGTTACGCCAATTGCATGGGCCTTGAAGGCAATCCATGTATTTATTTATTTATATTATGTATGAAAATTATGTGGCATGAACCGAGACAATTTTCACAAATGATATTTCGAGTTTCAAGCCTAAATTTCGACCGGTTTGATAAGCAATTTTTAACATCAAGCAACTAGTAAAAAATAACAACCGGTTTGATAAGCAATTTTTAACATCAAGCAACTAGTAAAAAATAAATGTATATAGAAATATCCGCTGGAGCGACAGGAAATCCTGAAAAGAAGTCACAACATACACAAGTCGTAAATCAACCTTTTATTAATCACATATTCAATATAAATATCTTTTCAGCACAAAATAGTAAGATATACGATCATCTCTCTATCAGTCAATTCATTGTTATTTGCCGCACTATGAGGGCAATTTTTCCCTCCAACCGCTTGATTTTTTCTAGAATTGAAACTGATCATTTATAGTAACTCCAGACAATGTTCGACTAAAATACAACCTTGCAGGCCTTTTCAGCTTTCTCCAGAGTGTAATCAACGACCGATAGGTCGCAAAAACCACAAGATTTCCTGCAAGCGCGGAAGGCGATTTGTGGGTTCTCTCCTTCACATGTCCACGTCCTCTGTGGCTCAAACACATCGGTGGAGTTCACATACCTGAAAGAATATGACATCTCCAAAGCTATCCTTATTAGATCCCAATTTCGAAAACCTAGTTGGACATAACTTGAGCAGAACTGTGCCCCATATCGATCAAAACATTGCTCGGATAACAATGTTTTAGCGACGACGTCGTAGGGAAGTGCTTCTGTGGTCTGATTGCATGAGATGCAGCATTGGAGTAACCTGTATGGAACATGCAAGGTAAACCGGGAAGTTTCTGGAACGACAACTGAGAAGAAAACGGGTTGCATTTTACTTTTCAAAGTAATCCCATTGCAGTACATAGTGCACAATCGGTACGATCTCTTTATACATATCTGGCGGCACTCCGATTCATAATGGGAGCGATTTTCTTGGTGATTCTTGAAATTACCACTGTAATCTTTGAAGTCGCTGTCGCCTGATGGCTTTGTAGGGGTTGTACGCACGAGTAAATTTCTTTTTCGAGCTTGTAGGTGCCACAAATTGGATGACATCCGTGAACCCAGTAGTGCGTTATGTTTTCTCTTGCTCAGATGATTTTCTGGATTCCCTGACTCTTTTTTATTCTTGGACATAAAGTCCCTTCGCATCACCCACCGAAATAACAACAGATTCTGTACCTAATCAACATGGCCATTGGAGTGACATACATACGTAAGGTTCTTTTTAGAACGGGGAAAAGTTAGCCTTATGGTGCTGTGGTTAGTACTAGTTGTCCGTGATTACTGTATCTGGCGAACACGTCTCAGTGCACGTCAAAGAACACGCTGCAACAAAAGCTTATTTTAGAATACTCCTACTAGGTACTGGTCATTCCCAATCATCGGCTCCGGCTCTGCTCGCCGAAAAAAAAACTGCCCTTGAAAATAACGGTTCCCGATGTTTTCAGGGCAGTGGGTATTGCAGCTCTCAGAGAATTCCTTAATATGAAATCTTGTAAAATCTCTTCTATGTTGAGTCCCTGTTTTTGAAAATTATAACGGTAAAGTGTGAGTAATGAAGAAGGCGAAATATCCATGTGCGTCATGAATTGCTCTCCTTTTCCTCATCCTCGATGGAAGATCTGTGGAGATCGAAGGGCCCCGAAAGTGAGAAAAAAGATTGCTGATTAGCCGGACGCATAGAATGCTGGCGAACAGTTGATGTCCTATAGAAATTGGTGAGTTCTCTTAGTGAAGCACGAATACGCAGATTTCACTATACACCTCTGAAAGATAAAGGTATGGTTCGAATTAGTTCGACTTAGCGCAACCAATTTGAGGGTCCTGAAAAGTACAGTAGGCGTTGTATTTAAGACCAATTTGAAACAGAGATACACCAGAGTTAACCTCTGAACATTGCATTCATTGAGATTACAGGATAAATATCCTGGAGAAACCGCAGAATACTGTATAACTGTGAGATATTCCCAATGTCTTGATACAAACTGTTCATTTGAAGTCAAACTCAGTAAACCGAACTATACATCGCAAGGAGGGGCAGTTGCAAAATGCGCTTGAAATAGAGGGTGCGCAGAAATTATTGGCGCGTGAGTTTTTGAGCCTCAATCAGCGGTGATTGAGCGAATTCATAGGTCGTGTTGTGGGTATATTTGCAGGAGCAATACCTACCGTAAATATCAGCAAGTTTGCCGAGTGACCTCTTTCCGGGTCTGTAAAGACTTGGAGAAGCTTTCAGCTCCGACCACCCTTGACACGCTAGTGTTATTTCAGGAAAAATTTTCAGGATTCTTCAGGGACGAAATTCAGCCAGTCTATTGCTATCCATTCAGTACTACAGACCTTGCTCACTAACATATCCGAAGCGGAGCTCATAAGAATGCCAATGAATTGAGTTACGTGGACAATCCCTTCAAGCCAAAATTCAAGGAAATGAATTTTGGAAAAACGTGAAACCAATTTTGAACGAATTTTGTCTTGCAAACTGGGGACGGACGAGCTTGTAAAAGCCACTTTTTACTGGTAGAATTGGGAGTTTTCCACGGTTCGAGTACTATATTTGCTCTTCTGATGATGACTAGCAGCCCTGAGTTCGCAAAAAAAAAAGCTAAAAACGGTCTGTTAGATTCGACGCCTGTTTTCGGCATGATAATTATTTGGTGGTCCAACTAACGGTGAGCGCATTGTAGTTGAAACTTAGACGTGACCTATCATACATGTATGGTTGGAGTCTCCTAAAACCTACTTCAGAAAATCTTGGAAGGAAGGGCGTCGTCACCGACCCCATGTCACCAGCGATTCGACCAGGAGATTTCTTAAAGCCTGTATAGGCACAGGAAAAGGTCGTTCGAGAAACAAGCCGATGTCTACGGTGGAGATGACTCAAGGAAGGACACCTATAACATGACTTGTGATTTCGCTCAATCCTTCCCAATTGGGGCTCAAAAAACCACGCGCCAATAATTCGCGCGCACCCTGTAGTTTAGTACATACTTCCTCAGCATAATTCATTAGTATGTGAGTAAGCCTCTCTACTTACTTAGTACAATATAAAACAACGCTTGCTCCTCTCCCCTACAGAATGAAAATTGCACGTACCTGAATTCAACATCGGTATTACATCTTCGCGAGAACATCCTCGGATAAGACTTACGCAGCCGTTGGCATGTTGATGCGCCTATGTGATCCCTACAGCAAGGAGGTTGTGTGGTGTAGGAAAGCGCTAAAAATTCCTTTCTCAGAATGCTTTCAAAGGTTTCGAAAGAGCCAGTGATAAGAGAAAAATCATCAATTATCATCCCACATTGACGCTAAAGATAACTGGAAGTAACTCCCTGAACCAACTTTCTGCAACTTTCTTGCTGATATTCTGTACTAGGAATTAATGTTGTGCTCCTCATTAGTGATTCTACTGGCCTAACAGTGGCTTCCCCTCAGCGATAAGATAAACTCAGTGACTTCCTTATTGCTTACTTCCTGAAAGTTCAGGAGCTTTGAAGTGTACAAATGTATTTTTGAACACGTTGAGTGCTGCTATGATGCGGCCTGAACCCAAGACAATTCCATAGCGAACGTCAAACCTCTGGGAATAATTTTTCGGCTCATAGAGGTAGGAAGAAGGGAGTCTCTCCATTAGAAACGATGTCTCAGATTAGGATCAATTTTGAGGTTTTTTAACACCAAAGGAATTGTCAGAGGACACTGATCACAATGATATGCATCATCTCCTGCAGGAATGTGGAAAAAAAAAACTTTTTTGAGCCTCTTCCTTTTTTGAGCCTCTGGAGAATCTGATGCGTCTATATAGACAGCCGGTTCAGGGCTGCATAGCTGCTTCTATCGACTTTTAGCACCTAACGGTTCCTTATGGCAGATGTCGTGACGAGCACCTCGAATTCTCCGCAAAAAAAAAACTGCTTAAAACGATTTCTGGCATTTTTATAATAATCCTATATATCACTGTAATCAGCGTCCCATGAAGATTCTTCTGATGTGAGATTCTCAAAATCGATTCTGAGGTGAGACATCGCATTCGAGCACGTTTAGTTTATTATTTCTTCTGGAGGTTGTAATGTCCCCATGTATTTTCTAAATGTACATTATCAGAAGAGCTATGCACGCTTTTGAGTGGTTAAGTGAGTCCGATCAAGAGAGACAGCTCAGCATGGGGCCAGAGTCTGGATTCGTGCGTTGCCTAAGTTTCAATTCTGAAATTTATCCTGCAAAGAACTTGCATTGAGTCGAAAATGCCGGAGTATATAGAAAAAATTGAACTAAAGCTTCTGAATTTTCGTGAATTTGAATGAATCTACATATCATGCACGATTGTCAAGGCATGAACATATCAAGGCATGATTGTCTTTCACCAAATTACCAGATGAGGTTTGCATAAGCTCATATGGCAGGATAAGTCCCGAGTGCAAAACTTAGTCTTTACATACTGGAGCATAATTTCACAGCATACTTTGCATCAACTCCTCAATAACTAAAGCAGTATATTCATGCGAAATGAATACAGCTAGCTTAGAGGTGCCGAAACACAGGATACTGTCAAATGAATAAAATTACATATCGGAGTTATTGCCAACTTCAGAAGACGAAAATCGCTCTGTGATTTATCAGCTGAACTCGTTGCTGTTGTGAGTTTTACAAAGGAATATTTCTTAGTAACAAGGATTACTTCTTTCAAATAACAGTTGATTGAATTGTTAGAATTGGGCGAAAATCATAGATAGGCATATGTCAAAATAAATATTGCTAGCTGAAATCAAAATTGATATGCTCGCTATTGTTTGAAGAGTGCACATGGGTGACGGAGCAAACAAATTTAAATATGTAGGAATAAGCAAGAATTCTTGAACCGTTTCGGCCCACAAATAAGGGTATTCCTTAAAGTTATTCAACACAGTAAGCTTCAGGAAGTGCATGAACATTTGAAAGGCATTTCACAGAGCTAAGCTCTACCAGAACCATTACTTTTGGGCTTCGGATACCAGTGAGTAGCTAACACCAAACGAAAAACCCACCTAACTGCACTAAAACTGGCAATAATATGTGAACATACATATGGATCAGGTCGAGGAGAATGCAGCTTTTCGTCGCTTTATATAGCGTTCGAGCAAGCACGGCTGACTGTCAGCTCCACTCCCATTTTTCGCGCACACGTCTATGGGCCGGAATCCAGAATCAAATAACATAAATATCCGTTCCGCGCAGAAATAGACCACACATGGCGTTCCACATGGAGGGAGAGGGAATGATTGATGTGATTAAAACACCTTTATTCAAACATATAGAGCATAAATTCTGGAATCCTTGGGATATTAACGCAAGATCTGTAAGCACAAAGTAAACAAAGCAGTACAAATTTAAGACAAAAAATAAACATTGAGCATAATATGTGGTTGCACATTCAAATAAACATGGTGTAATGAGTGTACAGGCGTTCTGAGATGAAAATCCAGAACTGATCTCGGAGGAGGATTAGTGCAAATATGACAACACGCGCGAATTCCGTTCACATGAGGGTATCATAGGCCTTTACAGGCGATGCAGCCACACTCTGCATCTGTTGATAGTGGAACGCCGGTCGAACGAATGCCGAAGGCCTTTGGTGAGTCGTGACACCTCTGTAAAAAAAAAGAAATTATGGAGAAATTGAGTGTGTCGGGATGAGGACAGCTCAAGCGACTATCCGAATACACTGCGCATCGAATGAAAAACCAGCATACAAGAGCAAAGGTGTGATCTAAACGAACAAACTTTTTTTATTAATTTAATTAATTGTTCATTTATTTGTTTACTCAGTACACCGCCATATAAAATCATACCATAATCACCTGAAATATAAGGATTTTACATGCGGAAAGATCTGACAGACAAGTAAATACTAAAGCAGTTGAATACTAACCCTATAAAAGCCACTAACCAACTAGTGGCAGGAATAGTGATAGGAAAAAACTCGCTGCATCACAAATTTACTACATCAAATCGTAAAGTCAAGCAGCGACTACGCTTACAAAGAAAGTAATCATGAGAAGAAATGTTCCAAAGCGATAAAATGATTAAGAACTTAAAAGTACGAAAGACTGACACCTTTTTTTTGAAGGATTTCAATTTAAACCGTAACAGATCTAGTAGGGATCTAAACTCTATGCAACTCGGTAGCCACGGAAAACTTTCTAGCAGCCTACGAAGAATTCCTAGCTATTCGCTGGATTTTCTCTATTTTTAAACGCTACTGGCCAGCTCTTCGAACCTCTGTCCATAACTTCTTACTGTATAAGGCTTGAGTGATCGAATTATGGCGGATGGTGGAGACAATCCTCGGAAACTTATAAAATTGTGAACTTTGCTCTCATCATTTTGAAGGACTTTTTTCAGATGAGAAAAAAAATTCGAAATCTCTGTTCCGTAGTATTCAGATTCAACTACGCACTAGCTGTTACCGGTAAAATTTCCATTATTATCAATTTCTTAGAAGTGTGGCTTCTCTTTGTTGGAAGTGACTCATATGTAATAGGAAACTAGCGTGCATAGCCTACACATTGACAATTTGCAAGGTTAATTGACGTCAACTTGTCGTTAGCCTTCTATAAAAGACTTTTGCATTCCTCGTACATTCCAGAACCTTTGTTCCTAGGTTAGCTACAGCAGAATTTGCTCGACAGTGCTGGGCTCCGTGGGTGGCTTGATCGCTTAGATATGTTAGTTGCATCTAACGTAGCCACTAGTGCTTATCATGAGTAAGAAAATCTGAATTCCTTCATTTGCGAGAAAGAAATTATCATGAAAGGCATGAAATCTTATGTTTAACGATACTCGAGATTGATAATGTTCTTTATTCCTTTCAAGCCGACGTTTCGGCGTAATTCGCCTTCTTCAGGGCCTGAAGGGACTGCACAATTCGTGGACTCTAGCAGACCAAGTGCATCAGCAGATCAAGCCAAAAGCCCAACACGTTATGTTTTACTCAGCAAAAGTCCGCAAAGCTAGCACAAACCTTCGGTCGTTCCACTATCAGTCCATTATCAATCTCGGGTATCGTTAAACAGAAGATTTCATACGAATTAGTAACATGCCGAGATTAAATGGCAGTCGTACCCGGAGTCTATCATGAGGGTTTTTTTACGTACGCTGAAGCGCCTGGTCTTCTGGAATGTCCCTGTAGACAATTTTCCTCATGAAGACTCAAGCCTAAAAAGTTAGCTCATGCAGAAATGTTGACGTCTTCAGCAGTTACTAGATCGGGGGATCATCGCGATTCTTTGATATGAAAGTAGGCTGTTTCCATTTGGAATCGATGTCGACGTTAACACGCTCATAAAGGACCATCTCCTATGCAAGGTGCTGACACCTCAATAGAGTGCAGAGGTGACCACCAGCCCCTACGAGTTGCTGTTGGCGCTGTCTGCGAGTTTCCTCGACCTATTAGTTTTGGGAAGGCACTCATGCCAACGTTTACAGGCTATTTCATTGCATAGGTGCTCCTGAAGACAACCAAATCATAGCGTAGGTGCTCCTGAAGACAACCAAATCAGAGCTTTTACCCAGAAAACCATCGAGGGCAATGAGGACGTTCACCATTCTCCCACTCCCACTAACTATCCACAATGTCTCAGAATTGTGCTGTAACCTCAAGCTTTAGCATAGTTATGGACAAAAGTTTAGAGGGTGATTTCTAGTGTGTTGACCGAATAATGTATTAGATGTATTCGATATTCGAATATTCGATTTCGAATAAGTCAGAAGTTGGAATATTGGGAGAAGGGTGAGCCTTGCAGCCTTAGAGGAATGGAAAGAAGGGCTACAGAGCTTTTTGTTTTCGGGTCATTCAAATTTTTCGGACTCGCTCCAAAATTATTTCCAAACTTATTCGATTTTTATTCGAGCAACACTATAGTGATTTCTCTTCTATTTTTATTTTATTTATTTTATTCTATACGCACCAGGTGCACCACAACTTCCCACAACGATTTCTAAGCTGATTTCACTTATATATGATAAAAATGTACATAATGAACCCAGTAGTTAGCGAGCATTATGGATCTAATGCTGAAATTTCCCAGTTTTATTCATTTATTTTTCTTTCCACTCAGTACCGCATGAACTAGAAAGCTCTTAATACTACAGAGGTCTTTATTCAGCACAAAATCCTGACACTATGGAACTATGGCCCTTTTTGTAATTACACTTGACTTTGTTATCCTATTTTCTGGAAAAAATAGCCAATTCCATTCAACCCCATTCGCAACACAACACAAAAATGCTGTGGTTAAGTAGTAGTTTTTTTCTGAAAAGATCACCTTTCCTTTGCTTTTGGTTTCGTTCCTCTTTTCTTTCACATGCCCGATATTTTACATGAATATTTTGGAGTTAGTTTTTAATTTTCGTGTCGTCCAAGGTACAGGGTCCAAGCGATGTTTTTGTGAACAATAAACAAAATAACATAAAACAATTTTTAGTGCCAGAGAAGCTTCCGTCTACAGATGAAACGTCATGAGATGAACGAAATACTATGACCTGATCAAAGAAAAAAAAACCTAAAAACCATGTTGTAAGCACAGAAAGCCAATATAAAACCAGAAATAGATCGTCAAACATCTTTGATATAATTCTATATTTGCAACATTCGTAGAAATTAAAAGTCACAAGTCATCCCCGTGAATAGGTGTTGATTATTCATTACTTTTCGCAGGAATGAGACCTTTCCACCTACAAACACGCAATTGTATAGGACTTGCTTATTGAATTTCTTAGAAATCTTGATTGAGGTTATGATGTACGCAGATATTTTCAAAAACGCGTTCAACCCATCGGAAAATCTGCACCTGTAATCATGAGAGGCTCCGGGAAAATAGCGATCTACCCGCTGTTCTAAAATGGACGAGTTTTATTGTTTAAAATGGATGTAAATTGCAAAAATGACTCGACCTACTCAGCACTAGAAGGTAAAGGTGAAGATAACGAGATGTGAGATGTTTCGCTTGACATACCTGTCCATTCTAGGTGGGCGGGAATCTTAGAAACTTTTCAAAAACTTTCATGAATACGGGCACTGGAGAAGAGATCCAGAGATCCTTACCATCCTGTCCGGAAAACAAGGACTTTTGAAGAGGCATGAGTACGTTCGTATATCACATGTTTTACTAATACTATGAACGGTTTTACATTTTGTTGCCGTTTCACACAAGGAATGTGCCCGATACGTCATTCTTATAGTACGTGATTGCCGGTTACCAAGTCAGTGCCATACAACATGACGTGTACGGCATTACGAAGCAGATCATTCACTGGTAAATAAACTATGCTTTCCCTCGTCTACAGTACACAAGAGTGACGTAGATCTGTTCTTTCCAGGGAAGAGTGACCAGTTATTCACACAATAATATCGAATAACATGGATTTCTCGACCGGAATAGGCTCGCCTCGCATAGAGTTCATAGGCGGTTCCTAACATGAGTAAGATATTTTAGTAGAGAATGTTGAAGATTTGAAACGTTATCGCCTTTCTAACACACTGCCCGTAATACAAGCCTGAGCCTCAGTTCAACGGCTGATCGTTTACCCACGCTCCTACTACTACGATCGAAAGATAGGTTACCTTGACGGCTGCAAACGCTGTATGCTAACTGGACGATCCGAATTACTACTGGAATTTTCCTTCTCCTTTTTGAGTTCTTCTAACATCCTAGACTTGTCACCGAGTTCCTGAAATCACAAATACTAGAAGCGTAAGCACTAGATGCTTAAATTCTACGATGAGCTCACCTGATTCAGCAACAGATTTTGTCGATGGAGCCAGGCCAGCTGGTCATCGTGAGATTGGGGGAGGTTATTCTTCTGAACGTTAACATTTAAAAATTTTCCCTCTGATGTTGTCCACAAATCCAATCCAGGCAAAGCTACTGTTGAGGTATGCTTTTGTATTAGGAGTAGAATTCCGTACTAGTTGGCTCGACAGCTACCGCGAAAACAGACGTTCGCTACAAAACTTGTACATATAGCAGGATGTCTGTACCCTTTATAGCAGTTCTTCCGAGAATTTTATTCTAGATATCACGTGAACTGCCTGTTTTTCAATCTCTTCACGTCTCAAAGAAAATCCAGGTAAGACTCAGTGAATGCTGGATGTTTTGCAAAGTTTTCGTAGTATTACTAGTGTTGGAGAGGGTTCAGGTATGTAAGCTAACATTCTTGAGATGTGGATCTTACCTGCAGGTTAACGTGTGTAGGAAAACCTCGCTCTCGGCTTTCCATGAGTGAGACCATACGTCGATTAAGTTCAGTGATATGAGCCCGGAGGAAGTTGAGCTTTTGTTCGTGTACGGCCGCTTCCTGGAGAGCAAATGCTGATCCTGACGATGATATTTTGCATTTCCTTATTTGTTAATTACTTAATCATAGCCGCACAAGAATAGCTTTGAATTCTATGGGATTAATCTTTGTAAGCTTTTGCATCAGATAACAGCACTTCTTAAAGACGAATAGGAATGATAGCCTTTCAGTTATTTGAAATATTCCAAGAGCTCCTAGAATAATCCTACATCAACGCTGTTGGAAAGTGTTGCGGATTTCACAGGGCCCTGGCTGAAACAGAGTGAAGATGTGTATCGTAATCTTCTCCCTGCTCTTGAATCTTCCTTTTGTAGATATCGCATTTTTAACCAATCTTCTTTGTCGGCTCAATTTCAGCTAAGTCGCAATTCGTCCCCTACCGTAACCTAGACGAAAACAACATCACATAGTATTTTGTCCGTTAAATTCGGATCCCATACGGCACAATGCCCTTGTGTCTTTACTCGTATTGTATTGTAGTATGATGTATTTCAGGTGGGTGAGGTAGTTATCGATCGTGGGCGTGGCTTTGTCCTGAAACCGCCACATTTCAGGACAAACGACCACGTTTTCGAGAAAATCGCTTCGTTTGCTGAGAAACAGCTCCTTGGAGCTTGAAGAATAACCAGCTTAGAGACAAAGAACTCGATAGTTTTGAGCTGGATTATTGGAAACGTGGTAAAACTGTTGCTGTGTATGCTGGATACAGACTGTTCCGGGTCGTTATGTTATGATCAAAAAAAAAAAACAAGGGGAGAAGAAAAGTGAATGAATTGTTTAGTTGCACAACAAGTAAGGAATGGATCAGAAATATGCAATAAATGTATTTCCCTGAATGCTATAGGAATAGCTGAACAAGAAAAGACTCTGAAGTATTATCAATAAAATCATTCTTCCACTGCAGATTATCACAAAGAGATCGAGAGGAATTAGAAGAAAATTGTTGTGCAGAGATCCTAACAGAGATAAAGTAGAAGCACAACCATGTACTTACCAATGCAACCATTCCCTGGCCAAGAAGGCGTTTCCGTTTATCCAATGAAGCAAGCCGTTCCCTGTACCATTCACAGAGCTTCACAGCAGTGTCCATACCCTTCTGGATGAGCTCCAGTTCTTCCTTCAGTAATCCTTCCAGCTTAGCCTGAACAGCAGTAATACAACAAAGATTAGGAAGTGAGCGATACTTTTTTAAAAATCGGAACACAAAAGTGTTAAGCCGAAGAAAGAACTCCATAAAACATCTTTTACAGATGTTACTTCTATGGTCAAATGTCTGTTAGGATGGAATCGGTCTAGATCAGGGAAGAGCGGAAGTATTGCGTAAGACCGGCAGTCGAAAGTTGGAGAAATATCGAAACCTGGAAATATTTGGAGAGATAAAAACAGCATGCATGAGCTTGCATGACTCAGCCACTTTCCATTCCTCCACAACTTTAGAAGTCAGAAGCACATATAAAGCCGAAATTCAGGAGCTTCCGACCTCGAAACCGGATTTGCGCTCATCCCTGGTCTAGAGCTACTTTTCAACAGCTGACAGTTATATACGTTCGATAGTCACTGTAATGAAAATCAGTGTGAGAGCGATTCTTTCATCAGTATTCGGGGATCCTAAGCAAATCTTAAGCAGAAACTGTTATATCCTTATAGATACAGAGTCCAGAGAAGAGACGTCTGGCACAACTCTTATGCAGAGCCTTGCTACATTCTATTCGTGCCCATATAACATGCTCGATCTTCTACAAATTCATCTTTATATAATATGCGCGAGGCATGTCATGTAGGAGATAAAACTTTGTTTCCACGGAATGTGCCTGCCACGGTCCGAAACTGGGTTAAGGAACTATCGATGGCTACTTTAGTTCCACTATACAGGAACCATGTCAGAGGAATCCCATATAGTTCCCGAAGAGCTCCTTCTCTCTCCAACAGTTGGCTTTTCACGGCTTCCAACGGGCTTTTCATATGAAGAGCCATCTGTGAATTTGTACGCCACTGGCATACTGTACAAAACCTTTATTCCGTGTCAGAGGTCCTTAAAAGCAGTGCGTCACCTCGTTTTCGTGTCTGAGCTTTTACAAGATCCTGAATCTACTCGACAAGCTGAATCCAACGGTATATCTAAAATGTTACAAAAAGGTCTTTAAACCCTATTTTTAAACGTTTTGCGGGATTGATTTGTAACAGTTTGTCGAACCGAGTGGACGCGTGAAGCCATTGATCTCATCGATCGGACACGTCAAGACGTGTTGCCCAACGCTGCAGCCGTGGCGGGCAGCCAGCACACGGACCGCTCCGCCCAGGTGGTCCGCGAACTGCACTTTCGGACCTTCCAAAAACGGGGTTTTCGTCTGTTTTATGAGCTTCGACGTACATCTTTGGAGTTAGCGTGACGAGGAGGTCTAGAGTCTGCTGGTATTTTCAGCTCACGAAACGAGGTGACAGACTGCCTTTAAGGATATCATTTCTATATGGGCGATGAAGAATCCATCAGTGCTCATATATAGGATATGTCTTGGTACAGGAATGTGCAGTTCTTGAGATTTCCATACAGTTATTATTCGATGCAAATCGAATTATTAATCGAATCGAACTATTATTCGATGGTTTCCTCATTGCCTCAAACAACTTCTAGGAACTGTATACCTGCTGCAAGAAGATAAATTGTCCCCAGTAAAATAACTTGTGCTCACTGAACCATTTTGCAGAGGACATTTGTCCAGCAGTTTTTTTTCCACACCTACCTTAGAATGTTAGTGGCCTTAGAACGTTTCCCAGGATACAATGAAAAATCGAGCGTTTTACTGGCACTTTCATAATTTCCCTACAATATCGCCTTTTCTTCAAACAAAAACTAAGCTGAATCGTTGCAAGACGTTATAGTAGGAGGGGGTATCAGTAGCGTTTAGCCTCGAATTGTATTTAGCGTTGAATGGCTACAATTCGGTTCTTTCACCCACCACATTTCAAGTGTTCTCTCGTTCACCGTTGCCACACCTCGTATATAAGGCTGCCGTTATGAATAACTCCATTTCAGACGACGGATATGCTGCCGTTGGTCGGTTTCACCGCCATAGCAGCCATCTACACGGTGGCCGCCTATGAGGTGACACTCACATCCGTCGACAATCCGCGTATGAAGCGGTCTATTGAGACGCCTAGAGTTGATTCGGTTAGTTTTCTGGATTACTATGGACAATGAGTTCCAAATACGTCTTTTTCCTTTCCATTTCCTCCCTCTACTAGGATAGCTTGCTTCCAGTCACATATTGTTATGAGACGCTCGGATGAAGAGTTCGCCCCTATGATGTATCGTGATGATATTGAGGCTAACAACGACGAACTTGAGCTGTATGATCCTCAAGATGAGCTGGACGAGGAGGCCCAGCGGTTCTATACAGAAGAGCGAATGGGCAAGAGGAGCATCGCCTTGGGCAGAAGCGGTTTCCGCCCCGGTAAACGGTCCCTCACGCTCGGAAGACTTGGATTCAGACCCGGAAAGCGGTCCTTCGATGAAATGTGAGCTTTGTTCATCATTCCATCTCACTATCTGCGCAAACTCGAATTGCACAAGTTCGCTTGTAAGCCTTCCGTCCAGGCCTTTTCTCCATAAAAACACATTGTTCCGGCCCAAATCGATCCTACAATTCGCTGTCGCTATTAGGAACCAAAATGTATCTGCACTAGACTTCGATTTCTTGTTACCTCAAGACCTCATTGCCCTTTTTCCTCCGAAGACAAACATACAACAGCTTTTCTTCTTTGCTTCAGAAGATCTTCTTTTACAGATCCGATCCACGTGACTTAGTGTACCTCAGCTCATTCGGCAAACGATCTATGGCTATGGGAAGAATGGGCTTCAGGTGAGAAGCATGCAAGTTATCCTGCATAAATTCGCCTATTGTACTCTTTGCAGGCCAGGAAAGCGAAGTATGGCCATGGGACGCGTTGATTTCCGTCCAGGAAAACGAAGCAGCATGACGCTGGATGAATTGGCATCCAGGTAAAATGAGGCCTAAAGGTTATCCACGCAATCCATAATAATCCAACGGATTTAGAATCGCAAAGCGCAGCATGGCAATGGGGCGCGTCAACTTCAGGCCCGGGAAACGTTCTGTGGCCTTGGGTAGAGTCGGTTTTAGGTGAGTTTGCCAATCTCTGATGGTACTGTTCCACTCTGAATCCATGTTTACTTTCAGACCAGGAAAATAGATCAATTTGCATAGTAGCACCGACACATTCATCCGTGATTTCAAGTGAGTTTTCTAGAGATTTATGGTCCAAGTTGTATTTTCAAGGAAGAAGAATATATTCTGACTTCAGGAGGTCAACTGCTCTTCAGGCGTTCTCAAACGTATTCACTCCGCAGCGCGTCATAACCTTAACTACAACCAGTATTATTTATTTGACGAATGTATCGACGCATAACTAACTCGGAATAAACGCTTTGTTGCATCGCTACACACTCTCTATCAGTACTCCTAGATACCATTTGGAAATGGAAATTCCTAGAGACAATGAACTTACCACTCTCGGAGCAGTATCATCCTCACACAAAGTGTGCCTTCGCTGAGAGTCCGACGTACTTGTTGAGAGGCTGGAGTTTCTCCAGACAATATTTTCTAATCCGGAAGAGGCTAAATCTCTTATTTTGACCAGAATAGAGGAAATAGTTAAATGCTACTGACCTAAACTGTTGTAAGACGCTGTACTCTGCGGTCGACTTCGATTCACAGGCACCCTTGGAACAGCATTTGCCGGTGGGACCGCATGTCTCATCCTGGATTCCTCTTTCTGAGATCGGACTGTGTTAGCCTAAAAAGTGGGTTCCTTGTGTGGCTCAGTTCCTGAGTGCGAAGCTCAACATTTTGAAAATATGATATAACGCCAAGAAAATAAACGAATCCCTCAAAAATGAAGACGTAGCTGAAATAAACAGGCAAAGAAAAGAAGGAGATTGATCCTATTGGGCAAACATTAAAACTTAATTTGAAAGTGAAATCGAGTTAACTTTTGAGTGGTCAGATTACACCTTGAGAAAATCCCAATAGCCAACAAAGAAGAGCAGAAGTCTGAACTATTAACAGTCGAGAAAAAGCCCAAATGAGTCTTTTACGAGTTTTAACAGAAGTAGAACAACTACTTAAGTTTTCTGCCTTGTGGCTGCTGTTTACTGATACAATGAAGCCCTGTTTATTCGAATGCAAACAAGCGAAATCTTGTTCATTCGAATTAAAAATCATCTAGATCCAGGCAATTAGAACTATTACACGTCGAGTGGGCCTAAGGAACGCAAATGCCTCAGTAGTGAAAACTCTCAGACTGCTCTATGGAAGAAACACATCGAAAATATTTTTTCTTTTCCCATTCAAGAATAAGCTGATGATTTACAGGGAAAAGACACCACCTATTCTACCAACTTAATTAACTGGATTTATACACTACAACTTCAGAGCGCAGTCGATATGGACCTTGTGTATTTGTCAGGGTATTAGGGTATTCCTGTACAAAAGGTCACAATCATAGAAGTTAAATTAACGAGTATCAATTTTTTGGGATGAGTTGAAGTAACAGCCAGACTGGCTAGTACCAACGGTACACGATGATTAACATTTCTTTCCCGAGAATATAGCTTTATGTCCATCAGACTATGTACTATCGAGATTTCAGGAAAAAAAAAACTCTTTCCGCTATATGAGGTCGTCTCCAGAATATATGAGCAAAATGGCCAGAACTTGCCCTATTCAATATTGAAGCATGCTCACAAGGGAAGTGCAACAGGCCAGACTCGCAAATCGGAATGAAACCTATCTGGCTTGAATCTTTGTTGGAGAGGGTGTTACAGTATATATTTTGTTACTGCCCTCGGCTTCAAAAAACAAAAATCCCACCACAGTACCATATGCGCTGCAGCACTCGTCCGTCAGCGACGATGTGGCCGAGTGGGGAGGATGCTGCACTGTCAGCTCGAGAGTTTGAACCCCGTCATGCGCACCTACCTGTTTTGCTCTCTCATTTTTTTATTCCCCTGTGTTGTTGAAATCAAATTTAAAAGGTTAGAAGATAATACTTATCCTTACTGACGCACTAGGCACGGAGCATTTACTGGCAGCAACGGCATGCACCGTTGCTGCCAGTAAATGCTTTCTCATTGACCATCCTTTTTTTGTTTTGAATGAAAATTTTACAATTTTCTAGCGACTCGAGGGAAAGCTGTACGATCACTAAACTACGTCCATAGCATAGTAGTTATTCTATAGCTAGTACGTCAGTAAAGACAAGTGTTGTCTTCTAGCCCTCCAAAATTGATTTCAATAACATAGGAGGAATAAAAAACAAAAATGCAAAACGAGTGTAAATGACGGGATCCAAACCCTCGACCTCCTGCCTATCAGTCCGCATCCTCCCCACTCGGCCACATCGTCGCTGACGGACGAGTGCTGCAGCGCATATGGTACTGTGGTGGGATTTTTGTTCTTTGGAATCGAGGGCAATAATGAAATATATACTGTAACACCCTCTCCAACAAAGATTCAAGCCAGATAGGTTTCATCCCGATTTTCGAATATGGCCTCTTGCACTTCCCTTGTCAGTACATAGAGTCACTATCCTACGCATCTCGTACATCAACATTTCGAGTCAGGTCGTTAAAATTTTTCTGAATAGCAACGAATAGTAACTGAGAAATATCCAATTTTCTGAATCACAAAGTCACCTAATATAACAGCAGCAGTACATAGATACAAGATCGAGGAGCGTCGGTGTTATGAATAAAAAGCGAGGAAGACCTCTCCGACTCCTTCGCTTCCAGAGTTTCATATCAGGATGCTAGCGACATGCTCATATAATGGTCCCTACTGGTCATTAGACTCTTGCCGTTTGCCAAGGTTATAGCTCGGTGAAGTTATAAGTTAAGCTCGGTGAAATACAGAATACATACAGAAATTCTGCACCAATCTAATATTAGGATGTTAAATGCGTCCCCCTGCTTTTCTCCCAAAATTTGAAGTTTCTTCAGAGGAGAGAGGTCAATGGTCGATGGGGACAGTGAATACGAATAAGGTGTGACCAGACCAACTCCTGCACTGTAAGCGGACTCTGGATCTTGCAGCTAATGTCCGCCCACTCGGTTTTTTTCCGGACCGTCTGGCGGCAGCCTGAGCCTACAGTTGTGACGTACATACTTTCAGTACAGGGTGCAAACTTTCTGAGCCGCATCAATCACTTTTCAACCTCGGTGAAAGGAAAAATAAGGCAAGTGTCGAAAGTTTACCGTCTAGCACTTCTATTTGTAAGGCCGTAACGTTAAAAACGGGATGATGATTTGACTTGATATAACACAGAGTTTGCCTCTTTATTGTTAAGCAATTTTTTCATACTAAAGATCTTTCTGACAATGAATCTGTGATAGTTAGCCCTTGGTCGCACTTCACAAAGATAAGACAGTACAAGAAACTGCAGGAGATACCACCTCAACAGGAAACCGTCAGATCACCTAACTCAAGACGAGCGTTGGGTGTTTTCAATGCAAACAGAAAAAGATGGTTAGTCAAGAGAAGAGAATTAAGGACAGGTGCATTAAAAGAAGTTCAGAAGGCGCTCGGCATCGATTGCCGGTTCAGAGGCGGATTTTGCCTTTGCAGTGAATAGGCAATTATGGATCTATTCTGTGCAAATTTTGGCAAAGAATCGATATCATCCTGTTTATCCAAGGAACCAAGGAACGCTGATGGAGTTCGTGTCTCTCGTGCTTAAAGAGAAACTTTGTCCGCTCAGTAAAACAAGCGAACTTCACTGTGGTATTTTGAAAGCAAAGGCTAGATTCCAACTCATCCATTGTGGCTAAACTTTCCCTTTGGGATACGCTTTGCCAGTTCATCCTAGGCAAACTACTTCCTTACATGCACCATGCACAGTAGAGCCTTTTGGAAATGAGTAACCTCCAGCAGCTTTGTATAAGCTCAGACAGGTAGATATTTTGAATTAAGTTTGGTTGAGTTTTCATCAGTAAAATAGACCTTGGAAGCCGGAATCGGCCATTTTGGACAAACTGGAACGAAATCTGAAAGGTTGAAATGTTCCTTAGAGTCTCCCAGGATGAAAAAAGGTTGGGAAACGACTTGTGAGTTTTAATGGGCAGGAAGAAGTTGTAAGAAGTAAATACTAGGTTGGATTAAAGCAAAAGAAACTTTCTTCAAGGCCACATAGTTTTATTTGGACGAAGTATTACACCTATGCAGATATGGTAAGTCACTTGTATGTCAAAGCATGCTCTTCTGTGGTGCAGATATAAAAAATGTCTTCTGCAGTTAGCAGTTACGAAATAGCTGGAAATACCGTGTCCTCAATTTTCTGAGCTTTGAGGATTTCCCAGTAACACCACAAGCAATGCAGTAAATTTCCTATACATTGCACATTTGAGCATGGAAGCAACGGCTTCGATGTGATATATGTGGGATATGAGCACTCCTCGAACCATCTCCTTTGCTATTCCTAGGATTCTTGCTAGGTGATCTACTTCGAGCTGCTTTTTGCAAAGGACACCTTAAAAAATACGCATTGCTGTTATTTGGGAAGAGAAGTCGTGAACGGCTTCTAGAAAAACGCTAGAGATGCTCACGAGCGCATCTTCTGCGCCCCAATTTTCAGCCAAAATTTGCTTTAAAGAGCAGGCTCAATTATCGATAACTTCACAGGGAAACGATTCGGTAGCAACCATATTATCCACAAAATCGCTGGTTGCCACCTACCCCGTTCTGGAAGAACTCATTTCGCAAGAATTTGCAAAAATGGCGACATAAAGGCGGCGTTCTCCTTCTTCTTGGTTTCGCAGCTTTCCGCACTTCCAGACAGGGATCTACTCATACGATAAGAGGTGGTCCATGTTGATATGTTTACCGAGGTGTTTGTAAAGTCTGCTGAGATTCTCGCTCTACAAAGTTGTGGAGAAAAAATTAAGTGAATACAAAAACGCGCCATTTCTTTCGCGCCAACCTAGTAGGAAGAAGGAAGAAAAGCTTCGAGATTCTTCATCCTTGTTCTTTATTTCTCACATCTCATTGTGTTATACCACATCATTCACTTTTTAAAGTTCCTCTTTTGGTAATATTTCCAGGTATTGTAAAGGTTAACTGGTTAACGATAACTCACCCCACAACTACATATTAGGTTGCCCCAGAAATAATGACTGTTTCTGAGCTATTCATTCTAAGTTGTGTAACCAAACGCTCAAACCTGAGATATTTCTTCGGAATAAAAAATATGTAGCATGATCAGCATCTCTGGTGGATTTTTACTATATTGCAAAATTCATACAAAGAAAAAGCGGAAATTTCTGGAGCCAAGAAAATGCGGAAGAGCAACTTTCAGTACGTACACCTCGATTCACATGAATTTTCTGGATCTGAAGCGTTTACGCCGCACAGTTAGAAAAATAACCCCAACAAGTTGGAAAACTGTTTCAATCGAGGCAAGAGGCTAACGATTCCAGCAAAGCAATACTCTGGACATTCCGAAATCATTGCGAAGGAGTGAAATGAGAATTGATGTCGAAATAACATACTCGAAATGTGCGCAAACTAGGCAAACTTAGAACGCATTCATGCGCAATGCGCAAAGCACAGCCGTAATAACTCGTCCGACCTCTAACTTTCCTCTGCGAACCATTCGAGTTTACAGCGAGGTGGAAAAAACCCGTGTCCTCATGTTACCTCTAGGTCACCACAAATTTCCTCATTCGCAGAGAACATCTATGAATATTTTCCAAACAACATAGATATCCAAGAAAAATCGCTCAGGAGTAGTGAGACAGCGAGATGCAAAAGTGTTTAATAGAATACCGGAAGAGTGAAGAGCCGGTAGCAAATTAGAACCGGCTGAATGGTAAGATAGTTCTGAGCAAATCATCAGGACTATTTAAGAATCTCTTTTTCCCATAGTAAAAAAATGGAATTAGATAAAAACTGTTACTGAGTCGAGATGAATCCCCGCAAGATTTAATAGGCTCGTTAAAACAATATTAAATATGTATATGTTATTATAGTCTTTTTATAACAAACCGTGCTCAAATGTTGCAAACAAATAGTGGAGAACAAATTAAAGTTTCCTCGGAAACGAGAAAAAAATTAACGGTGAAAACAAAACGTTTGAATAGATCGACTCCAGAATTTCGTACAGCCATTCATTCATTATTCGAATGGGACCGAATTTCAAGCTGATATGAACACCTAATACTAAATCATTTTGTGAAGATTTGTTTCGAGGTATCAAAATGTTGAAAAAATCGAAAAAAAAAACAGATTATTCGATGGGTCAGATGTCAAAAAACCTACATCGAGCCCAATATCTGTAATAGTTACAATCACGATTTATCTTCAAATACATCTATCTACCACTTATATTTGAAGCGTTTTTAGTTGTTATGCGGTTTCCTTTGGAATTAAAAACATTGACTTATGCCTTTACTTCTTTACTGAAACGCTGTACTCTGAGTCATTCATCGATTCCCCTCTCGAAATTTTTCAACCATCATCATTGAATAAAAAAAAAAGTTCCAGCATCGACGCCAGAGTGGCAGTGGCACACACAACGATGTCGGTAATTGCGATCAGCGTTCCAAATAACCGCTCTGTGCAATGTCTCAAAAGATCCTGTGAAATACTGTATGTACAATGGGTCTTTACAGTAGCCCTAAGCAATTACGCGGCTATATAATAGAATAAATTCATACTGTGCGCCTCAAATAACCTCCCTGAACAAACTTCCCTTGAAAAAACTTCCTTGAGGTTCCTGGGGGCTATTGAAGTAGAATATTGTCAGTAGTGAAAACTGAAGGCATATGAAAACATTCTTTGATCTCGGCAAACGAAGACAAAATATGTTTTGAACTTCGCGGCTACTAATCGACGTGCTTGGAGCGCGATTTCTTCAGACATTGCAGGTGAGTTAGTGAAACTTTTAGTAGCATCCAGGAATACGATACATCGATGACGAACGAGAAATATGCTAGGAACGTGTTCAAATGTCTGTGAAATTATTGTTTACTCATGAATCACTGAATCTGTACTTGTTTTAGCTTTGTTTCAGTAGCACCATGCTTCTTCTAAGTAGCCTGTAGAAAAGGGGTTGGTTTTTGCGGGGACGTCCTTCATGAATTTTGTTGGGTAAGATAGTATCCTGAGAGAGTGAATACAAAAAAGGTGAGTGACAAGGAGGAAAGAAAATTTTATAGAATCTACAACAAGAAAAATTAGGAATTATAAGTGTAGGAGTATGTACCTGAGCTCCAGTTCTTGAAGGTCAGAACTAAAATTAGTTTTGGCGTGATATAAATAACCACGTGATTGAACTGGTACAAGCTAATGTTTCTTGCACGAACACAATATTACTGCTATTAATACTAATAAATTATATACATATTATCGCTTTGTATTCGTGATCTATGATTGTGTAGCACATTTAGGTGCACATAAATAAATAAATAGTGAAACAAATAAATAAACAAAATAAATGAGTAAATGAATTAATGAACAATGAAATAGATAAATAAATAATAAAATAAGTAAATAAGTAATGTGTAAACTGAACGGATTGCTGAGGAAGTTTCCTCAGCAATATCCCCGTAACTCATCAGTGAGGTTTGTGGTTGAACCACGTTGTCCAGGGAATATTTGCTGTGTGCCGCCATTTTACCAGTATTTTGAGAGGGTCGCCACGCGACTTTCGCCGTTACTGCGTTCTTTGTTGCGTTTTGGATTCACTAGTGAGATATTCAAGGTGCTGGAATAGGTCACGAGGACAGTCCACTCCTGTTTGAAACGCTTAGTGAATTTTAGGCTGCGTGTCTTACTGTATCGAAGCCTATTTTAGACCTCAGAATTCCCGCTATATCTTGATTTTGCGGCTACTAATCAGGAAAATCCAGAAAAGATGATGATGTATCCTTCAAATAGTTTAAGATTGATATAAATTCTGTCCAAGTTGTAATAAAGCTTAATCTAATAGTTTTTGCCAGAAACTGTCTAACGCCTTCATTTCTAAGCTAATTTTTTTCTTGTTCTGCATAAGAAAATGCCCAATGCGGTACAAAATCCAACGGAATTTGGTGCTGGGAGTTGGGTTATTGGGTTATTAAATATTGGGTTGGGCAATATGTAAGTTCGTGCGGTTTTTCTCCAACTTGGTTCTTCGCTGGGGTTTGAACTCTATTCGATATAGTATCGTGGATCATTTTGTAGCAAGTGCTTTACTCTTTACGATTATTATATTCGATTTTTTAAATAGCCGCTTCACCTTGTTTTCCACCGCATGGAACGCAAACATCTAATTTGGAAAGAACGAACATCCTCGACACCTATTGTACGACCTCATTCGTGGAGTAGATGCAGCTCAGAATGCTTTCAATACTAACGAGGTTTGAAGAGCAACCCTTACTGCTGAAAGGATGACAGTGGATGTTTGCCTTAGAGAGATTAATTTTCCTCAGGGAGCCTCAAGGATGTCCCTTGCTACGAACATGTAGTTTGAAGGGCAATGAGACGATTATCCACTAGGTTTTGGTCTAGATGTGAAAAAGAAGCATCGTGAAAGTTGAATCCCAGCAACATCCAAGTTCAACTGATCCACTTTGCAAAAAAAAAAAGCATACAAGAGGTCAGTATGAGGTGAACCTTCCCAGTGAGAAGGCGTGACTCTCCTTAACAAACAACACCAAAATGATATTCGGGATGTTGGGAAAGGTAATTCTACTCCTGCCTACCCTACCGGCCTGATGGATTCCCCAACAACCTATTTTGCCCATCTTAATAAGCAATTCATAGGATTTCATTCAAGAGTTGAGGTAGAGCACCACAACTTGAGTTGTCTCAGACAATGTAGGTCTTCAGAGAGGTGGAACTGAGGAGCTGTCTCTTCTCCAGCAGCATTCGCAGGATGGGAAAGGGGCTATTTAAACCACTCGTTGTGATTGATGTCGATTACGAAAACTGTGATTTCGATGCCCACTGAAAATCGCACGAACTTACTGTCCAACCCAATATGTTGAAGTACATGTAAGCACAATATGTTAGAGAAGTACGGAGTGGTTCTAACCCGAAAAGAATTGCAAGATCGTTTCCAAGATAAATAGTTAAAGAGGTCTCTTACTAAGATACCTATTTCAAAACTAAAAAGCAATGAAAGCTACTGACAAGGGAAGTGCAAGAGGCCATATTCGAAAATCGGGATGAAACCTATCTGGCTTGAATCTTTGTTGGAGAGGGTGTTACAGTATATATTTCATTATTGCCCTCGATTCCAAAAAACAAAAATCCCACCACAGTACCATATGCGCTGCAGCACTCGTCCCTCAGCGACGATGTGGCCGAGTGGGGAGGATGCGGACTGATAGGCAGGAGGTCGAGGGTTTGGATCCCGTCATTGACACTCGTTTTGCATTTTTGTTTTTTATTCCTCCTATGTTATTGAAATCAATTTTGGAGGGCTAGAAGACAACACTTGTCTTTACTGACGTACTAGCTATAGAATAACTACTATGCTATGAACGTAGTTTAGTGATCGTACAGCTTTCCCTCGAGTCGCTAGAAAATTGTAAAATTTTCATTCAAAACAAAAAAAGGATGGTCAATGAGAAAGCATTTACTGGCAGCAACGGTGCACACAGACAATGAAGTGTTCAAAGCAAAAGCGGTGAGAACAATACGCGCAGACAATGAAAGAAATTCTGCTACAATCATTACAGTCGCATTCACTGCAGAGATCAGAGGGGAAGCAGGCTTCCACTGGAGTGAGGAAAGAGCCTGGATCATTATGAACCGAGTGGGAAAGATTTTGAGTTACAGTCGTGAAAAGTGACTGCTACTTTATAGCTAATCGAGGGAGAAAAGCAGGTTTTATATAACGTAGTTATTCCGTGCCTAGTGCGTCAGTAAGGATAAGTATTATCTTCTAACCTTTTAAATTTGATTTCAACAACACAGGGGGAATAAAAAAATGAGAGAGCAAAACAGGTAGGTGCGCATGACGGGGTTCAAACTCTCGAGCTGACAGTGCAGCATCCTCCCCACTCGGCCACATCGTCGCTGACGGACGAGTGCTGCAGCGCATATGGTACTGTGGTGGGATTTTTGTTTTTTGAAGCCGAGGGCAGTAACAAAATATATACTGTAACACCCTCTCCAACAAAGATTCAAGCCAGATAGGTTTCATTCCGATTTGCGAGTCTGGCCTGTTGCACTTCCCTTGTGAGAAGCTGTTGAGAAATTAGTAAGTTCAGAATATATGGTCCGTTTCGAAAACAAAGATAGTTGAGTATTTGTGCCTATGACCTGCATTTCTAGCCTGCTTCGTCCTGATACAGCACATATTCTCACGTTCTTTCCTTCTCTAATATCTTCACAACTATATCCCTCGGTGAAATACACCACACATATCGCTGCAGGAATTAACCACATTCTTGTCCGGAATTTTCCAGAGAATGCTAATACACAATCGGCTGTCCTTCCCAAAAAAAAAATTCCAGGAAATCTACGGGAATTCCGAGGAACTTTTCTTGCAGTATAGTTTAAAAGTGGTACATAACTTTCTCCGAGAGCCTTGAGTTACCCAACATTCCCTGTATAGCCAGTACTGTAGCACTGCCAGCATGTGCTAGCTTTCCCAACGACCAGCGATGGATGATTCCTCTGGAATTTTTCGCGCTGCCACTAAACCCTCACGAATGCCTATTTATGCGATGCACACGCGCATATTGTTGTTTACATATTCTGTAGGCGTACGTCGTCTTCTGTAAATGGTTTCCATACCCAAAACGAAAAGGGCACGAAAATAATTATTCTCCATTAAGCGGGCTCGTGTCAGTACTATGGCAAACTGTATAGATAGATATGAAATAAAAATCATACTCTATTATTCAGAAAATTACTGCAAGTCGTCACGGAGGAAGAGCTCGAAATTGCTTCCTAGCGAACTACTGGTTGCCTACATACATAGAACTTGATCCCAAAATTGAGGCAAATGGGCGGACAGCCATCACACGTTGACGTAAGTGTACTGAGCATGATGGAGGTGACGGTGTATAAAAACGTTGGGTTCTTAGAGAGAAGTTCAAAATCAAGGAAAGTTTTGGGATGATCGGTAATTTCTGAAGTACTGGTGGTACTCCAGAAAATTGCTAAACATAAAATTGCTAGAAAATGCTCTCCACTTTCCCACTCTGCAAGGAAGCGGATTCGTTGGCTTTCTTCTTTTTCAACTATTCCAACTATTCTTAGTTCTTGTAATCGAGTATGGTCTGAAGTTATTAGGTATGACCTGATATTACCTAAGATGTACCTAACTGACATGAATCTGGGAGCCATATCAGTTCTCATTCTGACTTCTTTTCTTATGAAATATAATATGACCAATAAATATAACCTGAAAAGACGTCGCCGTCAAAACGTTAGGAGGCTAGTCATAAAGTCTACTTACAAATCCTATTGGCGCAGAAATATATATAAAGTCAATTTCGCTAAATATGTCCAAGGTTGAAGAGCAGAGTACACGAAAATATAATAGATATATTCACTCAACTATTATTATATCTACGTACATAATGAACGTGTACTGGACATGGACAAGAGAAGTCCAAGCGTCTCAGCGCACTAGAGCGAAATTGTTTCATAGAGGAAGTACTTTTTTGATAACATTTTGTGACACTTGATATGAATGCATTGCTATCATTGCATGTTTTAATATGATATTCTCAGGTGGAAAAATTCCAGTAGATCTCGCTTATTTTACGTGTAATTGTTTCGGAAATTTATTCCCGCCGACATCGGCAGGAACCTGTCGCATCAGCTGATGCCGCAGCTATTTTCGCGGATTTCTCAGTAGAGTTCGCTCATTCTTCGAGCGAAATTCGGGTAAATTCCAGTGGATTTCGCTTATTTTCCGGAGATTTACGTGTAATTTTCGGGCGAAATCGGGAAATATTTTGGCGAAAAATAAGCGAAATCTGCTCGAAACCACAGGTAATCTGCTGGAATTTTTTTTTCACCTGAGTTAAATACTGATATGAGTTAATACAAATGTGATATTTAATGACAAGCAATAGTTTGTGAGCTGGCTGCACCGTTATTCTCGGTATAGTGCTCAATCCATATCCTAAGCACTGCACGCTACACCGTTGTGCTATTTCATCTTATAACAGACAGCCCTTTGAAACATCAATGGATGAATCCGGAAACTTATTAATTCATAAATCTCACAAAGG
This sequence comes from Ancylostoma caninum, assembly GCA_037903475.1. Lineage (NCBI taxonomy): Eukaryota > Metazoa > Nematoda > Chromadorea > Rhabditida > Ancylostomatidae > Ancylostoma > Ancylostoma caninum. The sequence continues at coordinate 1,301,272 of JBAJFG010000389.1, read as the reverse complement.
ATAAGCACTGATATACTAATGGGCGGAATAACCGCACAGCGTTGTGAGGCACGTCCAAGGAAATACGCGAATGAGCAGCACACTTAGATTAAGATATAGAACATGTGGAATATTCATAATACAGCTATGTAAACTGACTTTTTTCGGACGCATAGCGACATGTGGCTCGGCGGCGTCGTACACATTCGCATAATTGCATACCGGTGCGTACAATGGATTACATGTTGGAGGTGGCATGTACGGAGGAGCCTGTTAACATAAATTTTATTAGAAATAATAAAACTGAGAGTGATACATCGATATCCCATAGAAGAAATTCGGCAAGGGGTGCAATGATGAACTGAATTGAATTGAATTGAATGATCCTGTGAGGGAGTTTGGTTGCAAAAATAATTCTGGAAAGAGTATACACTGGATCTGATTTTAGACTAGAGTATGGACACCGCTATGATCCTCAGTGATCAGTTACTCCGACATTACCAGGGCTACCAGTAGAGCATAAGGGAAGGTGAAAAGAGTTCTGAACTAATTGCGTTGATTAAAAATGAGGAATAGCGATCAATACGCATCATTTTAATTATCGCCTTCCATCGCCTTACGTTGTGTATACCATCACTACATTGTGTATTATATCCATTTATTTGAGGTACATGAGATGGGAAGGGATAAGAAGTTATACTAAGCGACATGACATGGTGATCAATACGTATCGTTCTCACTAGCGCAATAGCGTAAAATGCAAGTGAACTGGGGATACACATCGCATTTTTGGCTTGACTTCCACGAGCCAATACTAACTAACAACTGATTCAAAGAGGAGAAAAAATTAGTGCAATGCGTTGTTTTGGTTTCCTGAGATTCGCCGAGAAATAGGAGCAGTAGGTCAATCACAAATTTTTTTTGCTCAAATTGAGGCAAACACTCACATGCATCCTCTCAAAACCCTGAGTTTGACTATAGCGTGGCTCGTTCAGGCTTGGCTGACTGCCATAAATAACAGTCCGCCGATCCAGGCCGTTCACTCCCATCGCTGGAGCTTGCATTCTTCGTTTGTCAAAGCTGCAAAGGTCCACTGTTAGATATTACAAACTCCTACGTATTGACCCTCGCTAGCCAGTGACAAGCTGCTGTCCTTCCTTATAAGACAACTTGCAAGGTTTAAAGACTTTATTCAGAAGGGAAATTCTACGCTTATTCACCCTTTCCTTCTCATTTCACACTGCGTTATTGTTTTCGCTAGGTGCCATAATGACTATGTACCAGAACCTGGTTGGAAATTCTAATCAACCTATGGACGTAATTAATCGTATGTGCTTGAATACGCAAGTGTAGCAGATGGCCTTCGTCTTTTCTGACTATCAACAATGATCAGAAATATACCGAGTTCTCTGTTTCTCTGATCGCAAATTTGAGGTTAAGAAAAACCAAAGAGCACTGCATAGAGATAGATACATATTCCTATTTGCTCGAGAAGGATTCGAGAATCATTCTCAGGTGGAAAAATTCGAGCAGACTCCGCCTATTCTTCGTTTATTTTTCGGGAAATTCATCTATTTTCGAGACGAGTACACGAAAAATAAGCGAAATCCGTTCGAGTTTGCAATTTTCGTCGATTCGAACAGAATGCGCAGAATTTTACACGCATAATAAGCGAGATCTACTCGAAAACACACTGGTTCTGTCTGGATATTTTCACTGGTGACATTATCCAAAAAATAACTTCGTTCTCAAAATTTCTGAATCGTTGAGGATAAATGCAAAGATGGCGCTAGCATGAGGACTCATCACCCAAATTCATTTCGAGCAACTTCTTCGAAAGATCCACAAAATTATGCGCCGTTCCATCCTCATTTCGTGATGAAGATACTCCTACATATGTAGGAGCCAGCTAGAATACACCTTACGTACCATCTACCTACCTTCAAACTTATCTAGTGTTTTGACGCAAATCTGCAAATTTACGCCTTCATATCTATCTTATTCATATAGCTCTTCGAAAATCATGTTTATTAGGTTAGTAGCCGGCATTTCTCTGAACTTGTTCCCTCGAAAATTACAAAGAAGGCATCATCGACAGCATCTATATTTCATGCCAACAACTTCGTTCAGATATTCACTTAAAACTAATTTAAACTTTTTGAATCTACTTTATGGAGAAACTCTAATTATCTCTCAGAATCTGACCCTATTTCCCATTTAAACGGTTTTCCTTAGCTAGATAAGTTCTGTCTTGGATTTTACTCGCTTCTCCACAATTTTTTAAAAGATTTTTGGAAAATCTATAATATTCTCTCGACGCTCAAGAATTTTGATCCGTACTGGTCTCTACTTTTTGGAATAGACAACAAGCAAAAGAGTACCAAAACTTGGAAGGAAATTGGTTACAAATAAGGCTCGAAGGCGAAAGGATATCATTTTCGAAATTCCCTAGGGATCCGCACTATCTTAAGTGTTCAGGGTGGATGCACAACAAAACAGTTTATAGCTATAAACATAGATGTACATAGTAGACTTACCCCTGACTCAATCGACCCTCGCTCTGTACCCGATACAAACTGTTATTGTTGATTTCAAACGAGTCCCTCAACGATAACTTCACGGCTGTTAAGAATCGCTCGAATGAGATCAGACTGAAATCAGATGTCCATCGCAAATTGCATGATTTTGAAGGCAAAAGTGGAGAAATCCAAGAAATTACCCGTTGGCTGGCGTAACCTTCCCAACGCAGCTGAGAAATGTCGGAGGCAGCTGGGGATGGTGCAGCTCAGAAAACCTCGCGCACAGCTGAAAACGATTACTCATCTTGGATTGAAAAAGAAGTTCTCTAGCAGGTGTTACTTGGTTTGAAGCTGAAATAGCCACATATAAGCTAGAAGTAAAAGATTACCACTCGTTACTACCTACACAAGCACCAGGTAAATTAATGTTTGAGTGAATGACTAACAAAAAACGGCTAGAATTGTGGCATTGACTTCTGAGATAAATAGGTTTTCCTGCATTGAACGATAAGTCCAGGAAAATTGAACGTGTTTCAGAAGACTAAAAAGGAGTCAAAACATTGTGGGGTGCGAATAGGCCCAAATGTCAACATTTTGTGATCACGTTCAGCGTACCTATAAAAAAGCTAGTACGCCTTTCCAAAGCAAACATGCAAAACGAACGATCTATTGCTAATAGCCATAAATGCAATTTCTGGTTCAGGATGGATGCGTGGAAGAAAAAAAAGAGAAAAATTCTTGATGGAACAGTCGTCAAAACCATGCCTATAAATCATAGCTGAAAGCGCGATAAAATATCTTAAAGATTTATGTAAAAAAAGTGAAGAGGGAGATAGGATATAATGTCAATGTTACTCTGCTTTAATCTGATCATTCAGTTCATTTTTCATGACACCTACCTCAGCCTGCAAGATTACTAAGTGCATTTTTGGTAACCCAATAATCTGGAAAGCAGAGGTATTATGAGGATAACGAGATGGCCATCCAAAAGAGAGGGGGAAGGAAGGGAACGAAGAGCTGAAGCAGATAGAACATCTAGCCGAATAGCAGCTTCCCAGAAACTCCTCACGGTAGATCCCGCTGAGTAGTCCACATAGCACGTGCAGTACCGTCCAAAATCATAATGCTTCTTAAACCTTCCTCAATAATTTTGCTGAGATAAAGCTGGGAAATTTCAATTTTCACGAGTGTTCAAGGCGCTTGATTATAATTGAAGCTGTCAAATTCCACTCTTGCGTGAATAGGCTTCCCAGTAAAAATTATCAATTGAACCTGAAGCCCGCAACTTAATTTTATCGGTCGTGGTTCACAGAAATGCTTGTGAAGGCAAAAGAATGTGTTCGTTTATGGGTCAATGATCGGGATAAAATAGGCCTAGTTGATATCAGTTCAGTAGCAATCCTCTGAACGCATTTTTGCCACTTTAGCTCACTCTTTCGCCCATAGATCGATTTAACAGCTAATCAGATGATCTAGCAACAAATTCTCCTTTGAACTTTCCAAATATTACAGCTGGCCTGCGTCGCATCCAGCAACGCGTACTACTGAGAAAGAGCTCCGAATTCTCTTCTTGTGATCGAGGAGAAAGATCTCCCCGAGCCCTCATGAGACAGCAAGCAAAGATGCACTGGATTTCTTGAAATATCACTGCTAGCAGTGAAACTTTTCACAATCACATTTTCTCCCGATTAGATGAAATGAAATAAGAGAGAAATGAAACTATTTCCAAAAGCACTGCATTTTCAACTCTCAATTCAGAGAAAAGGTGCAATTCCATCCAGAAACAATGTCTTGAGAAAAAGGGTAGAGACAAAAAAGAGAACACTATGCCTCATTACATTCTCGAGTATTATCCTGATAGCTCATTCCAAGCTTGAAATACAGCTTTTATACTTTCACCAGCTAATCGCCCGAAATTGGCAGCGTGCTAAATATGTGGCCGCCACTGTAGTCTGACATGAAGAATTATGAGGAGTAGAATTGGACATCGATATATAGGAGGAAGAGTGAGCCAAGATGGAAGAAATGCCAAAAATAAAGAGTTACTGTTGAATTAACCTCAGTTACGCCTAGAATACGTCAATTATTGAGAAACAAGCACATGCATTCTATAAATTATGCGTCCATTCTACTACAAGACCTTGATTCTACACTCGAATTCTACCTACATATGTATAAAAGTACTATTCTATAGCACTTTGCGGATAATATCAAAAGAAAAATTTCGAGCTTCGTTAAGAACATTTTTTGATAGAAAACTTATCCATAGAATGCAAAGCCTTGGACGTTGCACTATGCTTCGAAGAAGAAGGAAAATTAAGGAGTTTTTATAATTTTCACCAGTACTGTAGCTTAGACCCTCACTGTAACTTTGGACAATCCTCAGATGACCTATGTAAGAGGCAAGAAGATGCGCAAGGATCAGAGTAACCTTAGGAAAACACTAAATGAAACTGAAATGTGCGAGCGACTGAGCTGAAAATCATTTGCCAAGAACCGCACTTGCATAGTTTCGAAGAAAAAGGTCTCCTTCCGCGCGGAAACCTAGTATTTACAACCAGAAGCACGAGCTAAGCGAGGCCTTGTAGGCGACAAAGCAGTCGTAAACGTCTGAAACCCCGCCACCAGAAAAAAAAAACGTGTTGGAGCCGACAGAGGTCGTGAGTCAATGTTTTGTGGGAAATTTTCAAGTGAGTCGGCGAGTGACTGAAGAGTGACCGCATAATCGCCATCGTGGGAAAATCAGGGTCGAATCTGTAGATCCATAAATGATAACCGACTGTCGGGGACAGCAGCGGATTGATGGGATGTTGTTGGGGAGCGGACGACAATATTGTTCAACAATGGGACACCAATAAAATGACGGGCGAGAGTATTCGGACGGATGAGAGATAGAAATCGTCAGCCTTTTGAACCTCACTGCAGAAATGAGCGAAGTTAAACGAGGAAAAGAAAAGGAAAGCTGTGACTCACAGTAACGACTGGCTAATGATTCAGTAAAAATTATGTTTGAAATAAAGACGAAAACGGATTAATAAGGCAGAACGAAAGGTTAGAAAGTGCTGAGAGGGCAAAATTACGTTTTTCTCCAGTTATCCTCCTAAAAAAGTAGTCATGAATCAGATAGTTTGAATTGCTGAGAATATGTAGGGCTAGAAAACGTTTACTAGAATTAGTCGATTCGGCAGTATACTTGGGACCAAATAAAAACCGAATAATTTTGTTACTTTAATTCACAGTTTAGAAAACAGTTTACAGGTCTAGATCTTCGAGGATAAAGAAAGCCATAGAGCCTTCTTCTCTTTCGTACAGCACTGTATTGGACTCCGATGTTGGAACATTCGAACTTCCCATTTATTCGAAATTGAATATTTTTGCTATCGGATGTCGAATATTTCGAATAAATGGAAATTTCCAATGTTTCAACATCGGAGACCAATGAAGTGCTGTATGAGAGAAAAGGAGAATTTTAGGGCTCTCCTATTCTCGAATGCCTGGATGTTGAAACTGTTTCCTAAATCGTTGATCAAAGCAACAAAATTATTCGGTTTTTATTCGGTCTCAAGTATATTCAGCAGTATGTTTACTAAAAGAAGACAACTCACATTTTCATAGCGGATCCTTCCATTGCGAGAAGTGTCCAGAATATCGAAGAGAACGCGCAGAGACTCAACAAATTCTGGATGTAAATCAGGAGATGGATTTTCGGACCCTGCAACGATGTTGTGAGATCTCTGGAACTATGGTAACACCTATATACTTGTTTATTAATTCATATGTTTTCTGATTACTATGAATTTTTCCTACTATTAGTATTAGTATTAAATTTTCGTCCTATTGCACTACTCAGCGTTATCGCCCCTATCACACTCTTTCACACTTTGCCCCTACGATATTCATAACCGCTCAGCACTTCCTTCAGAAATAAAGTGTGTTTCACGTTATAAGCTCAAATATGTAGAAGTCAGATAGATATTATTATAATTTACTATTACTATAAGCCAGAGAAATAGCACGAAACAGACAGCATGAATATCGAGATAGAAAATTGCCAAGCTATGTGTAAAAAATTGGTCGGAAGGGAAGGAAGTACAGTAAAAAAAATTCAACTGAGCCGCTTTGTGAGGCTCTACTGGCAATTCTTCCGGTTAAATCTCCAGAAAAAAAAAACTCATTGAACTGGTTCATTTCACCGAAGAGGACGGCTGCTCGGCACGTGTGTCCTTAGAGACTTCTTTCGAATCGTTTTGTGCAACAGAAAAACTCACGCATATTCAAAACTGGCCGGTACGGCCTTTGTGGCTCAGAATAGCTCGTTTTAACTCGCTGTTCACAGCGAGTGTAGCCGGCAGAAAAGCAGCTCGGCCCGTTATTGTGCTGTTGGTATAGTGGAGATTGTCGGGATTGCACACTGAATTGCATTGAAAACGGGCATTGTGCAAGTCGTCGTCGTCACCCATAAAACGAGTTCGGCAAAACGAATGATCACGCTGAGGATTAACATGATGAAAAGGACTGCGGCGTCCAGGAATGAACAACAGCCATGGGGACTGCGTCCGTGAAGAGTTGAAAGGTCGGACGGCTCAGAATTCTCATGGTATCCGCATGTTTGCAAAGTGAAATGATTCAGAAAAGAAACACCTTAGGAATGGGTGTCGTGGAGAGGGCGCTAACAGCATGACACACCTGTGTAAACAGTACAGAAATAGAAGAACAGGAAACACCTACACATACGAGGAAATCATGAAAAGCAAAGATTCCTGGATTTCTCTTCCAATTAGAAATGGATTGTACACCTTGAGAAGGGCATGTCTCCTGTGAAGTGTCGAAGAAACAAGGCTTTACGAAAGGAGAGGAAGACACTAGAGGGCTTACTTAGTATGCGCACAGGTAAGTACAGGTAATTTAAGTTACTTTGAAGAAACAGTTTATCAATAAAGCTTTTTTAAACGAGTCCTATCACTGTTTTTGTCTTTGAATCTTGGTTCAAGCTATCAGTAAGTGCAAATAAACTACCATAATGTCGAAAAATCTATTAAGTAATCCAAGATGAATCTATTAAACAAAGACAGGAGGAATTACAATGAATCTTTGCTTTTACCCTGATAATTTTTATCCTCAAATCTGTAGAACTCCACTGCTAAGACGTGAGAACACATTGGCCAGAGATGATTATTTATTTATTTATTTATTTATTTATCCGTTTGTTTATTATGTACAATACCAATGGTGTCGCTCGATGACACTGCGCGATGTCTGCAATTTCGCGTTTTTTTTTCGTCGCTTCTTTGAAGCAGTAATAAAAGTAGTAATTAAATCAGGGATTTCAAGTGTGGCTCTCGTGAATAAAAGGAAGAAAGCCGAGGGAAACCAGAACTCTATTACACCTGACCCATCCAATTACGCCACTGTATAGCACTATTCTAAATCTGATCGACTCCATAATAATATCATCTTGGAAATGATAAAAAAGAAACCTAAGGATCCGCGTACAGATTGGCAACCTTATTCCATATCTGAACCCCCGAAGCAAAAAAAAAAATGAAATAGTGGTAAAATTTGCATAGAAGGGTTATTGCTGCTGAATAAGAATTCAAAATCAACATTCTACTCACCCACTTCTTCAGCTTTTCTACGTTTATAGCGCTAAACTAAGAACAGGATAAGGACGTTCTTTTCAGGTTCTTCTCAAATCCTTAACGGGAAGAGGTCGTTTCATATGCTGATTCTAAAATCACCATTCGCCCCACACAGTTGCGCTATCCTTTTCTGATCACGCTACGTTTACCTAACAAAAATCTTAACTTCTGCAACAAAGTAGAAGTGGTAGTGGAATTCGCATCCATTTAGTCTCAACCTTTTTCCAGAATGGCTGTGCAAAAGAGTCTGACAACTAAGCACTGGAACTAACGCACAGCAAGAAAGCATGCATTAACAAATAATGAGAAGATCGTGGTCGCAATCGCATGGGATTAATGAAATTGATGGGTTTGCTTAGTTATTTTTTTGAAATGTACAACATAGTCATACGCCTGACAAAATTCTGGATTATGATTCGGTAAAGAAAAATTCTGGATTATGATTCTATCAAGAAATTTTTCAAAAAAAAAAACATTCACAGGGATGAGCGGAAGCACTGCGTAAGAACGGAAGTTGGAAGTCGGAAGTTGAAGGAATATCGAAATATGGCTAAATCTGAAGAGTTAAAAACAGCATGTATGAGTTGGCTTTACTCAACTTCTGCCGATCCTCCAGAAATCTCGAAGTCAGAGGCTGGCATAACGCCAGAATTCAGAAACTTCCGAACTTCCGCGACCGGAATTCCGCTCATCCATGGTTCGGAGGTATGGGACAAACCTCCAACAACCTGTACTGGTAGAGTATGCATGCTCTTACTTTCTACTCCAAACTGAGAGGACAAATAAGCTCAAATAACATAACTCAGGTATTGAATGGGTCAGCGGTGAGGCTGAACAAAACATTTTTGAAATTTGTGTAATATATTGAGAACCGTTCAGCATACCAATGTCTGAATGGAAACCGACTGGTTTAGGCAAGTTCGTAACTTATTCGGGAACCAACTGGAGAATTCGAATTTTCTAAAAGGAAAGAGAACAAGGCTTACAGATTTGTATTTCCAATGACATCACTGCACTAGAAAGTTAGTTTCATAGTTTTACATACCCGTTCCATAGTTTTCTATCACTCTGTATTTGCTATTCAGTTCCAAACTGTTCAAATGGCAGAAGGAAATAACTGAATATTGGGCGAAATATTCTTGTAGGAATTGATTAGCAGAAAAGAGGAATCAGTATATACATATGAAATAGCTACACTGTAGAGTGAGGATGAATACATCATAGTTATTTATCACAATAGTACACCATACGAATTGGAAATGACGCGGTCATTCCGTCAAATTCATCTACAACTGTCATTAACAAAGACCAAAATGTTCCATTGGTGGCTTGTTAAACGATGGGAATTCGTCAAAGTCAAAATAGGGTGAAGAAATCGCGCTAACTTAACCAGATAAGAACCTCAACTAGAAGATGCTCCCGCAACAAATTGAACGAATCGCTAATAGTTGTCCACGAGAACTGTCAGGTAATTCGCTGTTGTGCTAAGCACTTCATGAACGCATAACGTGTTTGCCTTAGAGCTAGTAGAACGAAAAACTTCCCAAAGGCCCTCAAGAAAACTGGAGAAAGGTAAATTCATTCATGCGGCAGTCATAATCGATTGAGTTCGAAAACGGCTAGCCTCGTTTTTATGAAGAGGTAGCGAGACCAGAGACAACATCTAATTGAAGGCCATGAATGCATAGTATGCTCTCCATGATGAGGTGGAACGCAAAGATGCAGAAAATTCTGGATTCTCAATGCATGCGTTTACTCTTTAAAATTGCGAATCTCCATGGTCATCGTTGTAATTTAATAAAAACAAGTAACCACAGAACATCACTATAATGAGAAGAGTATTGAGCATAAAATAAATGACACTTAAGCCCCTGTGCAATTCTAGAAATACCGTTCAATCGTTATACTTTTCTATGTTTCTACCATGATTTTTCAACGGCCTGACATTTCGACGGAAACGCCCTCTTCAGAGACCTGAAAGTGGTGAAAATAGCGTTGTCTCTGCTACAGACCGAGTAATCCAGCAGCTTTTCTGGCAACTGTGCAGCAGGAAAGCAGCGCCAACAGCGTAATACGCTTACTTCAAAGCGTATAGGACCTATACTTTCCTAAATTGTTAATTAAAGTAATAGAATTATTCTATTCTTATTCGCTCATATGTATACTAGAGGTACTGTCCCTTTTTGATGCCATCCCTAAACTATGATCACGAGCTATTACGCTCTTCAGGCTGTGTTCTTGCTGCACCGCTTTTTAAAGTAATTCTGGAGTCGAACAAATGAAACAGGAAAAATTTGGGAATTTGAGGGCTCTATTCGCAACTTCATTTTTTTTGAGGCATCTTTCACAATTACTTCTCCCGAGGAAGTTATGCAGAGCAGGGAATGGGTTTACTAAGGAGAAGCACTGGTGAGTCGGACCACTATGTACCCATTTTGAGGAAAAAAATTGGGCTTCCAACGCATAACTCGAGCAGCAGAAACGCAGCATCTGTGCAGGAATACGAGTGCAGCCACTGTGGTTTTCAGGCTCAAGGTTCAAGGTGTACGGAGTTAATATGGATTGTAATCTTCGCACAAACAGACAGCTGAATGACAATACACTTTTTATATGTTCGAGAAAAAAGTCTGAAAACTAGTTCAGCATCCCTCCACTGCTCTTTATCCTCATATATGAAAGTTATTCGAAACTTATGAACATAGAAAAGGCATTTGACGAAGATACTGCTCCAGGATTTCTACTACCTCATCCTGGTTTGAAGACGGTTTGGCTGTATTACTTTCTGTTCTGTGTGCATTTCGTTTTAAATGGCACACATTTTTGTTAAGGAATGAGGCAAATGAATGAATGAATGAATGATTGAATGAATGAATGAATGAATGAATGAATGAATGAATGAATGAATGAATGAATGAATGAATGAATGAATGAATGAATGAATGAATGAATGAATGAATTTCTGAGAGAGTTCATCAATGCGCTCTGATCGTCTGCCGCAGTATAATTAGTGTTATTTATTTATTTATTATATGCACGTTGAAGTGAGCAAGAACAACTTCTAATCAGAACAAAACTTATGTAATCAAACATACGTATAAGGAATGTAAGTAGAGTGGTCTTGTTAAAAAAGTTTCTCAGTAATAAGTTCCATTGCCAAGCAGTAAACAATAAGTTAATCAAAGGAAGTATAAGTTATAACAAGAACAAATCAGGCTGAGCTCCTAGTTTACAGAGACTCGCTCAGAGAAACGCCTCTCCGTCGCTGATGCTAATCTACGACGGCATTCTTGGCATAGTTGAGTGACCAGTGTGACGTAACTGGTATTGTATGATTTTGTATTGAACTAGTGCTGGTGAACTAAAACATAACAAAAGCTGTAGCAAAGAGCAACAGACCAATGCACAGTGTTTATCGACTTGGAGTTGAGGCGGCCCGGCTTATTATGGTTAGGATTATATTGGCGTTGGTCCGGTAAGCAAAGAGCTAACAAAAGACACCAACCAAGCCACGGTAGCTGGAGAGAGAGGTCAACTTAGGTCAACGCTATCCGTAAGTGACACTTGAGTGAGGAAAATGAGGTTGAGGGTGCTCTTGTGTTTTTGGGTGCTACAAAGAATGCTGCTAATAGATAGCTTACCGTTTAGCTGGATAAGTGGAAGTGGAGAATTTGAGAAAAGTAAACATTTCTGGATGATCGATCAACAGCAACTAAGCTTGTATGTAGGCTCTCGTGACTTATGGATAAAGAAACAATGTCATACGTCGAGAAGGTCGTAGAAAATGCATTTTTACGTGCACAAAACCGCCCTATTTCTATGCCATGGATTTTCCAGAGCAATCACATTTAATGGAGGAAAAACGAGGAAGAGAAAGCCAGCGACCCATCGCTAAGCTGTGTTACTGCCCCCATAACAGCCGTACGCGCTATACCATGCGCAGATAATTAGTGACAGGTGTGGGAATATCCTCCACCTGAAGCAGAAAACCGATTCATTCTGGATGCTCACGAGTAATTAGGCACTGAATCTGCATAAAAGCATTGTATTTCATCTGGATTTTCATACCAGCCATCCAGACAATCATCCAGAAAATAATACAAAGAGAATACAGGGACTAATAGGATTATGAGACTTCTAACACTGATCACATAGACGGATCGCTTCAGTGAAAACGAAATTAGGGCAGATCATATCTGTGGGGCGTCGGAGACATTCATGTGTTGAAACAACACGCAGTACATACAACAACAATCAGGAACACAACGATGACGTCACGTATGTATATCTTTAGCCTCTTCATTACTAAGAATGTCCTATGTAGTCCACAAGACGAATAAATGAACACTCCTAAAACTGTCGCTGTCACTTCACTTCAGAAATTCTTTCTCGGGGAGACAGTTCACAAGAATGAAGTAAGGGTTTTTGTTGTTTTGTTTTGAACCAGAATAATTCTGAGATTACCATCTCAGTATGGATGAAGAACAAAAAAATGAACAAACTGACATGACATCAAATTAGTAGCAGGCAAGAGCAAAAATTACAGCAAGATGTAAAACGTGATTTGCAACAGATGCTGGTCATCCGACAACCCCCTGGTCAGTATAAATATTGGTACAAATAGGAAAGCACAGTAGTCCGAAAACAATAGATACTCTGCAACATTCGGTCAATTCGAAAAAATTCGACATTATGCTCGAATACTTGAAAATCCGCACGTTTCATGCACTGGTCTTTAGAGAAAAATAAATTCTTGGTTTGTTGAGGAGCTCCGTTTACAGTTTATTCCGGCTAGCTTTCAGCAATTAATGCCTTCGTCAGACTTTAATTTTCATCCAATGCAATATCATCGGCATGCAAACAAACTGTAAAATAAACTGTAAGCGGAGCACTTCAACCAACCGAGAATAATTAGTCAGAAATGAGGCTCAGAGGCAGAAGTATATTAGAAAAATGAATATTCGACAAACTCATTCTCTCAGCTTCTTCAACAAAAAAAAGTCGGATATCAACGTTCCAGTCTCTACCTGAACCGGTGGATTTGAATGAGATTTTCATTGCAAACTATTATATTCGCAAAAGATGTAGACAGCATTATTTTGGAGCGGTTGAACCTAAAAAGTCATGGAAGATTTCGATGACAATACATACTGCTTGATTTGGTGGAAAAAAAAGAAAAAAACCACGAAAAACACCATTACACTTTTGAAACACAAATTATTCCAAGAAGAGCAAAAGCAGAAGGAAAGAACGCTGATGTAGCTAAGCAGAGGATTAAAGGAGAGACCGATACGGAAACAGCGCTTGCTTCAAGTGCGTTTCTATTTTAGAAGACTTCTTAATAACATTGTAAGAACAAGGACTCTTATAAAAGGATACAACTAGGAAATTCCATTGACTCTGCATGAATAAACATTCAAAACTTGGATACTTGCCGATTTGTTCAGGAGAAAGTGGAGTTTATGGAAATGTTGAAGATTCAGAATTTCGAATAGAAGAATAAATAAACAAGAGGAGAAACTCAGATGAGCTCGAGAGGATGAGAGCATAGAAGATAGCTTAGATGTAGATAGAATTGCTTATATCAATGTGTATCTAGTTATTTATTTATTTCATCCATGCAAAGTTAGCTAGCACAGGTCAAAGATGGCGTAAATAAAAACAACATCAAGAACACACAGCTGTATGTAGAAAATAGACGTCAGATTGAGTGCGAAAAAGAATATTACAGTTTCTTACATCAATTAAGATAGGAAAGGTGCTATTACGTATAAGCGACGTATAAATTCTACTATATTTAGCTGAGGCGTCCTCGAAGAATTACAGAGATAAAAATTTTTAGGGGCAGATGATGCCCGAACGTGTCAAGTGGCAGGCACTGAAAGTCGTGAAACGCTTGATAAGCGAGTTGGTGATATCACAGAAGCGACGCATCTAAAGCTTTTCTATGCGTCTCCGCTGATACTTCTCCTTCATTTATGTCATATTTCATCCATTTACAATGAGGTCGGTGAGGGAGTCACGGTATTTAGGCCAACTATCATCGTGGACATAATCGTGGAGTGCCTTAGAGAGGTCGAGATGTCGGGTAGAGGACTTCCAGCGCACGACGCCACCCAGCCGGTCGGCCTGGCTAAAGTAGTGCCGACAACGCATACATCTTGGAACACATATACACACACATACACATTGTGCGCACTTCTCGCGCAATAACACTTGTTGGGTGGTCAGCGTCTGACTGAGTGGAGTGAATAAAAATTCTGTGATGCGAACAGGGTCCTGCAGGGGGCAGGAGAGGCGAAATTGTCTATTCAATTGGGTTAAAAGGCTCTGCGAAATAAGTGGATTGTCCAAAAGCATGGAAATTCCATCATGCAGTATTTCTGCCGCAATTACTACTAGCAGGTCCTTCCTGGTAATGGAAAAGTACACTGTAGAGAAACTTTTACTTCAGGGGGGGTAACCATTATGCTACTGCCGATCATAACTAGAAACATCATTCTGGATAACGGTGTGCTTGCTGCTTGTCTTGGAAGAGCAGCGCCGTTTTTCCACAATTTTCCCGGACTTCAAATTGCATTGTGAAAGTAGCATTTTGACAGATGTCGCATAACAGAAAAGAAGTCGCAGTTGTGATTGAAATGAACAATTATAGAGCAATGATTTGCATAGGTATATATTTTAAAACACGACTCCGACACGCTAAAGGGCCAATTGGAAGGATTGCTGGCGCTCACCCGGTATACAAGAATACCCAAACATCAGCGGGAGTGAAGGGGATCGACGTGATATTTTGAAACAGCCTTATTTTAAATAGACCCTTGATCATGAACCAAAACTTTCTAGAATTCAAGGAATATGGGTTTTGCATTCGCCGTTCAACTCTTTGGAATTGAACCAGGTTCTGAATAGTTAGTGTTCGATCAGAGCGAGTTTCTCAGTGGAGGCTACGAATATTGAATCATTTCGAAGAATCCGTATGTTCTCAGAATACCGAGCTTTCAAAAAAGATTTAGAAGTTCACTTCTTCGATCGACTCGATACCAGCATATTTGATGCCGAGTAGAGTGTTTATTTAGAACTAAGGCAGATATCCATATAACCTACTAACTAGCCTCTCATTACATGAGGTCTTGTCTCCTCCACTCCCTCACCGCCTCTGGAAACCAATGTTGCCTATCCCTAGCAAGAATTTAGCTCTAAATTTCAATGTGGGTGATTAAAAAACAGCAGCGTTCTTTGTTCCTTTCTTTCTTCAATTGAACTTCCAGAAAAAAAAGAGAATTAGCTTTCCTCATAGATGTTGTAGGAACGCCAATAATCTGCAGTGCTAAGCTTTTCAAAACTGAAAAATGCTTGAAATTCAAAAGTTTATAAAATGGAACAAAAATTGACATGATAGGATGGTGCACAGCGATGCGTGATGATCAAAAATTCATAGAACTTAGGATCTGGCCAGCTACATGTATTGACTTTACGGCTTAGCGAGGAATTATTCCGGAAGTAATAATTTACTGCTACTCGCTAAGTCGTAAAATGCTAACTGAGAACATTTACAGTACATCACCTCACTTCCTGAAAAAAGAACTGATCAGTCCAGGCAGTTACAGGATATCCTCTTTCTTCTCCAAAACATCCCCTACCCTTTACCATCATTTTTTCATCTCATTGTCGCACTTCCCTCCCTTTCAATCTCTAATCCCATGAACCCTCCACCAACTCGCTGTTTACGTTTACATATTACACAATGTCTGCCGTACTTTGCGCATAGTATCCTAAAGCTCTCTTTAAGACTACCATTCATGCTGAACACTTTCAATACAGCCGGTTCTGCTTGTTTGCTCCATGGGAAATGTTGACGAGTTCTCAGTTGCGCGATAGACCATAAGATAAGCTCGTATAAGCCCTATAGACTCGTACAAAACGAGGATATTTTGGATTCTCGGACAAGCTAAGCCAATGGTTTCGTGAACGAGGATCATCGCTCATGGCTACATACATGGATACCAGTTTCCGATTCATTTGGTACAAGTAGAGAAAATTTTCAAGTATAAGGCCCTAAAGTGTGTGCGAATTCTCTGTTTTACTGGGCGTTCTGCCTGAAGGCAACAGTTATTTTAGAGGAGAAATATGAACTTGCTGCCCAATTTACTGTAATTCAACCTAAGTAAGGCTTTTAAATGCAAATTTCTTCTAGTACTAACAGTCCACATTAAATAATCCTACTCTCCTACAGTTTATTATAAGACAGTGATAATGAACACAAAAAGATTTGGGTGGAAGAGATTTTTTTACCACACGTGAGCTCTAAATCAATGACAATCAACCGATAAGTGCAGCGATTCTCATATGCAGCGTAAATTTTTCAAGGATTCCGCTTCTATTTCTTCAGGATTTCTTGACTTATAAAGAGAAAAGGCACGAATTAGCTAATGAGCCATAACACTTCCCGACCAGTGACGAAAAAAAAAACAACGATAAGAAGTTGATTCCATAAATCAAGGCATTTGAAGAAAAGAATTAACCATCTCGTGGCAGAGTAATAGCAGGTTAAAGTAAAACATGATGCGGGTAAAAAGAGTTAGTGAGAAAAGTAAATTCCCGGTCTGAAGTGTTAGAAAGTAGTTAGCAAGTCAGAATTCAACACTCAGACGTTCGTGGGTGGTCGTCAGAGGGCAACTTCGATCTGGCAGGGAGATCAAAACGGGAAAAAGGCCTGACAAGGTGGTCACAAAGCTTCATGATAACGCCTTTGACACCTGTTTACTCGAGTACTGACGAGTTCGAAAGCTAGACCTTCTGCCAGTAAATCCCATATGATAGTAGCATCACTTATTAGTTCTCTAAATTACTATAGACTTCTATCCAGAAATCGTGAGAGCCCTATGCCAAACTCTTTCACTGCCTTGTTAAATCTTTTACATGTATTTCTTATTACAAATGTATTGAAAGAACGGGAAGAGACGAGACTGTCGTATCGTAATGTCTTGCTAAAGTCTTAACTAATTGGGTCGGAGAAAGAACAGGGGGGAACTCTGTAGTTGCGATGTTGTAAACTAAAATCCAGAAAAACTATTCTGAATGGGCATGAAGTATGAGACGGAATTGTAGACAATCCATCTTCCGCTGAGAAACATGCGGCTGTGAGAAGTAACAGAGCGTAAAGGAAGCTGGATGAGCGCAGTTTCACTTTCAAGGGCAGCAACTTTCTGCGATCTTAAGTGCATTTCATTCGCTAGCTATATGTCCACTCCGAAAAGAACATTATTCTCCGAGCCCATGAACATAAATAGATGTTCAATCACAGTTACTAATCGCAACTAGTATTTCATAGAACATATCAACATGTGCACACTTTCGGAGATCCAAATTCCAGGATGATTGTGAAAAAGACGAGGAACAAGGAGAGAAAAGTTCTAGTGTGAATGTGTGAGAGATTAGATTTAGATTCACTTTTCTCACTTTTGCAGGAGTGTTCAGTGAACAAATTTTTCACAAAGCAGTAAAGTACTATCCCTTCATTTCCCGTGTTCTTGGGCACTATCAAGAAAGTTCCAAAAGCATCAAGAAATGAAAATTTGAGCATAGCTCATTGAAGTTATTTTGCACTGCAATCCCAACCTTTAAAGTAGATGCTACTCATTTTTCATTTATTTTTTATTTTGTAAGCCAAAATTCTGAGTTTTTGTCGATCCACCAGCAGGATCAATGGAATGTTCATAGGATCTTCTGCCGGTAGGGGAAGGACACCAGCGGCTCAATCCACGCAAAGTCCGAATCTTTACCATAATTAGTGTCAGGCCATTCACACGTCCCTTGTTTGCTCATCAGATTCTTAAAAACGCAACTATTAATATGGAACCTTTTTGATTGCTCTCGCCATAGTTGTAATTCTTTCCCTAGAGTGTTTCCTATTATTTATGATGTTATGTGACAGATGTTCATTCGTGACACAGCAGAATCTGCAAGGATGTTCTTCTTACTAAAAGGTTATCTAATGCCCAACCACGGATCTCATCCAAGTAATCATTATCAATGGGGGTGACGCAGAAAGCTGTGTCCGTACTCGAAAGGGATTTACAGACGTATGCTGTGGTATTCTACATTTGTTCCAGGTCAGCAACATAACTGTCTTTCATTTCTAAAATGAGGTGGAGGATTTGAATTATGCTTTTCTTATTTATATGTGGAGTCAGTTGGTGTCAGTTTCGCATTTCTACTTGAGCGTATCTAATTTATTTATTACTTGTTCACTAGTATGCCTACATACTTCGCTGGAGGATAAAAGGTCAGTTCCACATCGTGGAATCTTTCACAATTCTTTCATTATTCAGCTGCTGTTGCTGTTGGCTCAGAGAAATTTGGAGTATCACCAAACACAGTGTTCCTGGGCCATTCCTAGGATATAGCACTTAAATCAGAGAGCATGACGGCTTCTTTGCCGATTGCAGCAACCTGGCTAGACCGAAGGACAGAATCCAGAAATCGGCATAGGAAGAAACATACATGAGCGATTCTGCGCTCTATTTACTATACGAAGTGGGGCGGATTGCGATTTCAAGTGTCGTTTTCATACAACTCGGAAACTTCGGGCACTGGTCCCGCCCCACATGAAGCAAATCACGGGGACTTTCTAGGACTGGCGCCAATTGTGCTCCAGTATGCGAAACCTACAGTACTTGCGCATGTGCCCGTTCAGGTCGGCACATGTGCGAATATTGGAGCGGCACACATGCCACGAAGTTTCTGAGAATAGCTGGATCGCGGAACTCGCCTAATAGATGCTCCTGTATCCATGATGATACATCGAGAACTTTCCTGGAGCTGCGTATATTCGTATAGCTGGTGAAACTGAACTGGTCTTCTAGGCAAGCGTTTATAAGTGCATTGAGTCAATGGGAAAATCCCACTAAAATGGGATTACTTTGAAGGATATGAAAGACATTCATTTTCATCGTAGAATTGCAGTAAGATGAGCCTTTACTTTTCAATTTTGACAATACTTTTCAATTTTGACAGCAGTGAGTGGAGAAAAGGTTCAGTGCTTTCCCGGGTTTTTCATGTTCCAACGTCTATTTTCAACACTTTTTCAGTTTTCCCAGTCTCGTGAGAGCTTAATTCCTTCTTCAAAATTTCAGGTAAGAAACCCGAAATCAGTGGAGGAGGAGAAGAACGTGACATGAAGAGAATCGTTATTACTTACATATGCAAAATGGTTGTTACTTAAGGGGGAACGGATCCATCATACTAAGATAGTGGTTTGGTATGGATCAGTGGCGGACGCAGAAAGTGGGCGGGAGGGGGGGCGTGGGAAGAAAAGTGGGGTCTCCGCCGTTTTGGGGACCCAGATGGAAAATAAAATTAATAATAATATTAATTATAATAATAAACAATAAATAAAAAATATATTAAAAATAATAATAAAAATAAACAATTAAAAATAAACTAACACAAGATTTTTATTTGTATTGTAAAGTAATTTCGAAAATTTGGCGACCCATTCTCGGGGGGGGCGCGCGCCCCCCCCCTGCGTCCGCCACTGGTATGGATTATACCACTGGTTTCATACCTCCAAGGTCATGCATGCTCCACTATTTTCAAAACCATGCTTGATTTATGAGCAATTTTTCGAAAGAATAGAAAAATAGATCGAGATGGCTCTGATGGAGAAAGAACGATTCCCTCATTACCGAGCTTGAATGTGGAGTACAAAGAAATTTGAATAATTCTGAAAAAAATGTAAATTTGTCGTTACTTCCTTAATAATCCCCGTTCCATGAGCAGCTAGATCTTTTTGTTCGAAGAATGCTTTTCTCTTGACCCGATTTTGTGGAATACCGCTAGCACCACTAAAAAGAGCACTCTTTGTTCTCTAAGACTTACCAATTCAATGCAAATCTCCTCGAAAATCGGACGAATTTTGTCACAGCAACTCTCATTTTTTTAAAAATGTGTTTCGAGGCTATTTGCGTTGAACGGAAAGCTTTTTGCAAAAACGTGAGCTATGGTCACCCCGTATAGCAGCTCCCAGCCCTCTCAAACAGTTCACACATAGCAGTTGGTCGCGGTGAAGCCACCAGTGTACGTCATGGAAAAGATGGCTAAGATTTTCGTCTTTTGGATCCCTCCAGAAGTCTTTGAGGTGAGTGATCATCTCTTAAACATAGATTTTGATATAATCGCCCAGGAATGTGAATAAAATTATGGAGGTGCATTTGATGTCATATCAATTCTACATCAATCTCCTCCTACGTAGAAAGTCTGTCACAACGGGGATATGCCTTATAAGAATCCACATTAGGCCGGATTGCCTCGTTTCATTTGTGGGGAGGACGTGGAGTCGTTATTCTGTCGCATCAGCCACTAGCAACGGCTGCTCATGACTATTATAACTTGTTCTTTCTCCGTGGGCATCCTCAGGATGATTCGGATTCGTGCTGCATAACGACTCTTTCCGAGTTCGACGTCTCTCAGAAAAGTATGGATCAGTCTCAACGCTATGCCAAATTGGCTGCGGCGCCGTTTCCGTCGCTATGGATTTCGACATTTCTCGATTTGCATCATCCTTCAGCTGGAAGAGCATTATCCAGTTTCTCGATGCTGGTTTCATTTTTAAGTTTTAAAGATTCGCTATTTCTCGTAATCCAGGCCATTATGGTTAAAACAGGCCATTGCTTCGGATGTCTATTCAGGAGACTACTAGCTCTGTTTCCCAACAAATACATATACCTAATGTTTCCCAACAAATATATATACGAATATATAAATATATAATATATAATATACAATATAATATAATATAAATAATAATATAATATAATATGAATATAATATAATATAATATAATAATATAATATAATATAATATAAATATATAATACATAATATACAATACAATAATATACAATATATAATATACAAATATATAATATATATACAAATATATATGTATTGAACTTGTATGTACTGTGAAATAGTACTGTTACGTCCTGCAGTCACAGGTAAGGTAGAAGCAACTTCCGGAGAGCTTCATGGACTAAAATGATGGATCTGGCAGTCTTTCCACCTTCTTCCGAAGTTGTCTAGACAAAAAAGCAAAAACCTTTTCATAGTAGTTCTCCTTTCTTGACTCTACCTCCAGCAGGCTATAAGTACCTTCATACTCGCCAGAAATAGGAGCTGGAATTAGACGGAGCAAACTGCAATTCGATATTATCCATCAAACCATATCCAAGGAGGTCACAGTCTCAGCGATAGCCTTTTTGTTGGCACCACGTAAGGCAACGGGCCTATCACTGGAATGCGCTGTGGCCAGCTAATGACAGCGTTCACGCCCGTACGCTTCTGGCCCCTAGGGATCAACTTCCTTAATGTCGATGTGACGGACGACGGCTAGGATGTCAGAGCTACATATGTTTGCCGGAAGGCATAACTTTCATTGTTTATCATATTTTTCTCCCCACCACAATTACTTCTTTCTCATAGTTTAGATATCTCTCTGATATATTATAAGATATCTTTTTGGTAGTGTATTTCTAAAACCTCTCTGATAGCTATACAGGACGAACGCAGACCAACGGCGTAATGGTTCGAGTAGAAACCCTGGCAGCAACAGTTGTCATTTGCTGCCATTCTCCCCTCGATTGCCGCCGTCCCTCAGCAATTGCTGCTAAAAGGCTGACAGCTTGAGCAGCTATCGGGGGAAGGACGGCAGCAACTGGCAACCGTTGCTGCTAGGTTTCTACTCGAACCATTACGCCGTTCGGGCTGCGTTCGTGCTGCACTGTTATCGGAGTTTATTTATCAATGAATTGGTGACTGCATGAGCTGCCATCTCGGTGTCTCATTTCTGCTGAACTTTTCTTGACATGTTAAGGCTCTTCGTTGCCATTTTTCCGTAAGCTGTCTACATGTAATATCTTCGACAGGCCTGAACTCTCATACAACACATCATTCGCATACACACAAACAGAAGAAAAGCAGCAACAATGCCTTGTTATAAGACCCAAAAGATTATTCGTGCAACAACACTGTGGTGCTAATTAGAAAACCTATTGAATAGAACGCAAAGCGTTGGCTATGAAAAAGAAACGATACCTCAATCTGGTTTAGCCTGGTAGAGTGGGTGCTTCCAGGGCAAAAGCGCTTACGGCGCCAAGGGATCTAATCAGCTGATCGCAAAACTTCCTTTAGCCCCTCTACAGTCGCGTCGGTAGAATGTGAAAATTTTCGCGGGATTCGCGAGATTCGCGGGATTTGCGGGATTCTTCTATAACTTTCTTCAAAGTGAAAATTTTTTGAAAATCTAATGACTACATGCAGGCGGAACAACGTTCTGCATCTTTTCTTGTCTTGCACTCCTCGCACTTTTGCAGCTGTCACCAAATATTTTGAAAAGTTCCTTAATTACCTTGACCCCGCCCACTAATTAGGGTCATGCGTGGAAAACTCAGTGGTTTTTCGGCTTCAGCACTGACAGTTTACACTTTGGAACATTTTAAGCAGACGGAATGAGTTCGTAAGATGATCAGGAATAACTTAATGTGGAAATTATTCCGAGAGCTCAAAATTTTCTCAACTGCAAAAATTAAGGATTTTCAATGTACGCCGACCCTTTTCAGCTCATTGGACTGTCCCGAAGTATTGCCATTCATTTCACAGCATGCACAGTAAGGATACAACGAAGTGCATAGGTTTTAATTGGGATCGCCTCCAACACTGGCTCAGGAATGTGCAGCAAATTTGACCACACGTCCAAGTTTGCTTTAAATTCGCACGGATCAACTTGCTAAAATTCTCAGTTCTTAAATATCATATGGGATAATCTCCGGAGGATAGAGAGAACTCAATGCGCTACCGCTGACGAACAGTTTTCCTTGAACGAAAACCTAGTGCTGCCTCATTTCTGAGAGTTCGGAAATGGCCGAAAATCACAATTTTTGGAATTCAAGTGCCAAACTACGGTGTTATGTTTGCTCACGAGCAATTTTGCCCCAGCAGATGTATAAGGAATCACAACTCCTATCGTGCTATGGTGTTTCTATGTCATCATAACAATCTTGACCTCTTCTCAATTTCATTACATTTACGCCTCAAAGTACAGTTCCAGGGAAGTTTGACCCTTCGAATGGTGTCATTGTATTCCACTCTACTCTAGCAACCACAGTACCTTAATTCTCGCTTGAGAAACTTAAAAAGCAAAATCTCAAAAAATTGATTTTTCTCGATTTTGGAATATTTTTCCTCTGTCGTGTAAACTGTCAGTGCTGAAGCCGAAAAACCACTGAGTTTTCCACGCATGACTCTAATTAGTGGGGGGGGGGTCAAGGTAATTAAGGAACTTTTCAAAATATTTGGTGACAGCTGCAAAAGTGCGAGGCGTGCAAGACATGAAAAGATGCAGAACGTTGTCCGCCTGCATGTAGTCATTAGATTTTCAAAAAATTTTCACTTTGAAGAAAGTTATAGAAGAATCCCGCAAATCCCGCGAATCTCGCGAATCCCGCGAAAATTTTCACATTCTACCGACGCGACTGTACTGCTTATTTCTGGTTCATTCCTTCTTATTTCTCTGTTTTCTGTGATATTTCTCTCTGACGTTGTCGTCATATGACTGTGGAAAACACGGCGGAAACAGATGGTTGTTCATTCGTGTGCTTCAGGGTCCGATGCGTCGAATAATTTTCTTTCAGTTGTGAAAAAGGGTTTGTCAACTCCCGTTTGTGTTACCTAGCCTTCTATCTACATCCCACGCATTTAATCATATATACATAGCTGCGAAGATCGCGTATCTTCTGTCCAATGTTGTAACGAAAATCTAGTATGCGTGGACTTTTGCAGGGATTCGTAGGAGCAGAACGGAACATACGTCAAATGGGCAACCGAGATTTTTTCACAGCCTGATTTATTTTCGGAGCTGAGCTGCCGCATACAGAAAGGGCAAGTGTCAGTACATCCATAGCTGGATGTCGGGATCAATCTGGAAGTTCTGCACGGTACCCCTTTCTATCGAGTGAACCGCGTTAACAGCGTCATTTTCTACAGTTACTTCGGGCACTGGACTAGATAGTAGAAATACTCAATAGAATAGTAACTAATAATAAGGACTAAGGTGTAACAGACTAATTCAGTGTTATAGCTACATATGCGCCTTCTTTGTACGGCTATTGCGATTAATACTGATACGAAGCAAATGATTTACGGTGCAACATTTTAATCAGCGGGCCAAGCGTTCAATTCTGTGTACAACTCGGCTGGGAGATCTTTGTGAGGAAGTGAATTATACGCTTATTCATCTACACTCTGGCAAAGGTGGACTTTTTGAATGATTAAACCATCTAGCGTGGATAACTGAACCGTCATGGCGGTTGCCAATCGATTCATCGATCGCTTCATTTTCAGGTAACATTGTATCGTCATCGCTGTATTCTTTCCTGTTTTACTGCTCTTTTTTCACTATTACCTCAACTTCTGAACCATAATCGAGTAAGCAGATAAACAAAATGAAACCAATTCGCCATTATTTCCTCTTCCAGGATTTTACTAAGGGAAACAACTGCCTCTCACGCCGTCCAACTGGTGTTTTTCGTGCTAGTTGTATGCGTTTCAGGTCGTATTTGTCCTATTCGACAGGATTTCAGACAAATATTTGCATAAACGCTCATGTGCGCGAGGTTCAGAAGAGTGGACAACATGTGTAATGATAATCGCTGAACGCTTGCATAACAAACAGGGGCAAGCACGAGAAAATTGGATTTTTTGATCATTGTATCAATTACACAGTATAATTTGCTGGTCACTAAAGGCAAAAAAATCCTGGATAAAACGAATCTGGCAGTCAAGACCCCATAAGCACACATGTCTTCATAGGATAACTCTAAAAATTGAGAAATATTTTTTGCAGTTTTAGTATAGAAATGTGTTTTACGAATCATTCCGAATCTATAGAAACGTAGCAACGTGCGTTAATGGCACAAGCACAGGCAAATTGTGGGTCTCAGCCAAGGATTCGCACAAACTAGGTATTATATTTTTCTTAATAGTTTCATGAGCCGAATATGTAGACATCAGTCACGGGAAACTTAATCGAGTTCGTGATAATTCTCGCAATACCTAAGCTCAAATCCAAAAATTTTCCCTGCTACATTCTGCGACCAAAGTTGCCCAATCAATAAATCGATTAATCTAGCACACAGGAAAATTTCCTGAAGTGCGGCCACTGTGCATTAAGACTCTCGAGCACATGGATCTATACGGACGCTA
Organism: Ancylostoma caninum; assembly: GCA_037903475.1. Classification (NCBI taxonomy): domain Eukaryota; kingdom Metazoa; phylum Nematoda; class Chromadorea; order Rhabditida; family Ancylostomatidae; genus Ancylostoma; species Ancylostoma caninum. Next base: position 1,275,877 of record JBAJFG010000389.1, on the reverse strand, counting down.
AATCTATGCTAGCAAAGCCGCTTATTTCCACACATCCACGCGCAAACACCTGGCGCAAGGAGAGAGAGGAGCTTGTTCCAGCTGAGATCGTGTTTTGTTGGCCTTGCCAAGACGTAATAGATTTTATCGTTCCAGGTTCACATGTCTATAGTTAGATTTTATCGTGTTCGTGCGCGAATAGTCTGCAACAGCTCGCTTCCCAATCATTTTGCTGTGTTGCTTCTTGAAAGTTGGGTTTTGATGCACCACTTGTTCCACTACTCTGGCAAGGGCATTCATGCTACGTTTCAAATTTTCTCTTCCTTATGCTACTGCTTTTATTTTTCTATGGATTTAATATATAACACAGTCCACACAGGTGTGTTACTTCCGAAATTTCTTTTATTATATCTCTCAAAAGGTCCTAGGTGTGAGACCTTCCTTCCTCTGCCGAAGTCTCTTTCCAGCTGCGGTGTATAGAATGAAGATCGACGTAGAAACTGGTATTCCATGGAGTGGTTAATGAAAAAAAGCAGACGTGAGCAGGTTCAGGAAAAAAGTCTGCTAGGATCATTGCGTCATTTCACTCGAAGAATCATCGTTATTTTACTGTTTAGCCCTCTCGCATTTTTCATTTCCATGACATTCGGTTGTGTGATCCCACTACGAAGAGTCTCAGGACATACCGTCTCGAAGACATATTGATTTGTATCACCTAAACGACAGGTTTCTTGCCAATTATCCACGAACTTGTGTCAAAAGTCGCAATTGAGCCGCACGTTACTTCAAGTTGCTAAACTTCCGGCTTTGGAAAAGGCTTGATACGAAACTTCTCTGTTTGTTTTCCAGTTTTAGATCTTTGAGGCTCAGGCGTCCCCGATGGAGTTTGGTTCCTGCGCATGTGATTGACAAACCGCAAACATGCATTGTCTTCAAACAAATTTTGGCTCCAGTATTGCACGTGTTACCTCCTCTTCTCCATTAAAATAATGCAGAATAACAACAAAACAGTAAAAATATAAGTGTTAGGATCGTAAGGTCGTTATTATTCTTCTGCGTTAGATTTTTCCTTCAAGCACTGTCTCAGAAACATAATTTTGGCTGTCTTCCAACCAGTAATATCTGAAAAAAATTCCATTACCTAACTTTGTTTGCAAACGATTTTAGTTGCTTAAATGGAGCGTTTGATTGTGTTTAGTAGACAACTATGTATGTACGTATATATTGGGTTAGGCAATAAGTTCGTGCGGTTTTTTTTTCAACTCTTTTTCTACCAGGATTTGAACTAAGTTTGATTGCATGTCGTAGGTCCTCTTGCGGCTCTTGTTTTGCTCTTTACGAATGCTATAACCAATTTTTCCCAATTCCTGCTATGTCTTATTCTCTGTCGCATGAAATGTGCCCATCCAGTTCCACAAGAGCGACCACCTCCGACACCTCCAACTGTGCGACTACAACAGTAGGACAAGTGGAGCTCAAGTTGCTAGAGATGCCAACATCTTGAAATGGAAGTCATTACCGTTGAAGAGACAGCGTAGAAGTAGATGTCTGCTCCAGAGAGGCCAATTTTGGGTTGGAACATGCCCATCGTTCTGGACGCACTGTTCCCAGAGTTATGAGACGAATATCAGCAGGGTCTTGCTCTAGAAGCGAAGAAGAAGCACTGCAGATATCAACTCTCAGCAACACCTAAATTCAACTAATCTATTTCGTGAAAATACGCAGGACGCTCAGCACGAGGTCACCCGTCGCACTGAGAACGTGCGACTCCTCCGTGCAAATTCTGCCAAAAAGAATGTCGACATTCTGGATTGAAGGGCAGTTCTGTTCACATTAGTTCTACAGGTCCGTGACAGTCGCCAAACACTTATTTTGTCCACTTTATTCAGCATTTTACGGAGTTCGTACAAGAGTACCAGTTCACGGCCACGGATTTAATCGCCTCAAACAATGTGGCTTTTCAGGAAGGTGGAACTGAGGAGGTTGTCTGTTTCTGGTAGCGCTATCAGAGGAAGAAGAGGGCTTTATAAACCTTTGTTGCGGCTAATGTTGCTTGCGGAAAACAGTAGTATTGACTCCCTTAGGAAAACCGAACGAACTTATTGCCCAACCTAATAGAAATGGAGAACTATGTATTGTATTCGTTCCCCTTATTTGAAACAAATCCTCGATCAGCTTCTGTTCATTATCCGTTTATTCCCCTCGTTTTGAATGAACGTCTGAAAACAAACGCATGGCAACTATAGTTTGAACCAGTGACACCTAAAAGATTTTGCTACTTCGCCATTAAATTTAAATTCGCTTGTCTGCAAACATTCATACATTTTTGAGTGCACGTTGATTGTTGCGTGGTCTTGCATGAACCATTATTATTGCTTCACCTGGTACCTCTCTCTCGAATTGGAAATTGATGTATTATTTCTTCTCGAAATGACGTTTTCCCTTGTCTGCAGCGTTTCCCATCAAACTTTAATATGTTGGGCAGCTTTTCTTGTGAACACTGCCTCTTCCTATTTTTCGTGCTTTTACACTGCACAACAATATCAACTTCTACAGCTATACTACACCATTCCCTGAGGATTCCACTAATCAGTGAAGACAATAGCAGCTTATTAAGTACACTTACGAACGGTCCGTGTTCAAACATTTATGATTCACTTTCATATGCCATCGCATTCGCGTCAGTGCTGTCACAAGTGCTACATCGGCGCTCTATGGATTTTTGAGGAACCAATTTCTGTTCTAACTAGAACTCAAAAATGTGGCATGTGTGGAACATAAATTTACAAATGTCTGAGAAAGCTAATAAATTTTGTCTCAAATCAAGGAATTGTAAAGTTATGAAGGCGGCTTTTCTTCTAGTTTTGGAACATGTGTTAATTGATGGTGAGGGTATGCACACTTAACCTCGTGCTGTGAAAGAGTTCACCATGGACCTATTCGAATGGGGATTAGGTGAAATGGAGAGGGAGAGGAACTAAAGAGAGATTTCGCTGAACGCAGAATGAGGTCTAAGCTTATTTCCGAGCGAAATCTTCTTCTTTTGGCCTCACCCACCTTTTCAGATGGTTCAGTTTGAGAGAACAATTATAGAGGCTGATTGGCCCTAACGGATAATGTAGCAATACTGTCAAATTAGTGTGATTATCATCGAGACGGGTAATGGAGAATGTCATCTACAACTTCTATTCGGATCTCTTTGATAGCCACGTCCATTTCCCTCAATGTCATCTTAGGGAGGATGGCTATGTTGTTCCATTGGTTCTCCCTTCCGAAATCCGACATGCCATCAAGTCGGTGAAGAATCGCACACCACCGGGCCCCGACAGGATTCGACCGAAACATCTGAAGAACCTACCGCCAGTTCTTATCACCACCTTGGCTAGGCTTTTCACGCGGTACCTGCTAGAATGCGAAGTACCTAGCCAATGGAAGGCCAGAAGGACCGCGTTGCTGTACAAGAAGGGAGACCCGCGGGACATTGGCAATTATCGCCCCATCTGCCTACTGTGCTGCGTCTACAGTCTTTTCACGCAAGTGATCCTAAACAGGATCGAAAGGACACTAGATGAAGAACAGCCGTGCGAGCAGGCAGGGTTTCGAGAAGGATTCAGAACGGCCGATCACATCACACTGTCGCTAGACTCATCGAAGTATCGCGAGAGTATAAGGTGCCCCTCTGTCTCTCGCCCATCGATTTGAAGAAAGCCTTTGACTCTATTGAGACAGAGCGGTCTTGGAAGCCCTGGACAACTAGGGCATGTCTACTTGATACATCAAGATATTTTGTGAGCTCTACAGCAACTTCACGACCAGGACTTCTCCATTCTACGACGACATCACCATCGACGTCAAGAGAGGCGTTCGGCAAGGCGACACCGTTTCGGCAAAACTATTCAGCGCCACTCTCGGAGACGTCATGCGGTAACTGGAAGTGGATAACATGGGAGTGCAAGTTGATGGCCGGTGGCTTAACCATCGTCGTTTCGCTGCCGACATCGTCCTTATAACAGTAACCATCAGCGAAGCGGAGAAGATGCTGGCCGACTTCGACGACGCGTGTGGAAAGATTGCTCTCCAACTGAATCTGACGAGGGTGATGTTCATGAAGAACATGAAGAACTGATGGGTTCCGAATGCCCCATTCTCGCTCAACGGAACGATCACATCCGAATGCTCCAGCTATGTATACTTAGGTCGGGAACTCAACATAATGAACGACCTCACTCCAGAGCTGGGCAGGTGGAAACGAGCGGCTTGGGGAGCTTACAAGAGCATCGAGGACGTAGTGAAGAAGACAAAGAACACCAGGTGCCCACCTCTTCAACACAACGGCTCTCCCTGCTTTGATGTACGCCTCAGAAAGCTGGGCGTTGCGCAAGCAGGATGAGAATGCGGTCAGCGTCGTCGAACGTTCCATCGAGAGGGTGATACTAGGAATAACTCGTCTCACGCAAATGAGGGCTGGAATACGGAGTTCCACTCCTCGTCAGGGACGCTGCCGCTTACGCCAAGTTGAGTAAGATTTTATGGGCCGGACACAGATGCGTTTTAACGACAACCGTTGGACAAAAGCCGTCAGCGATTGGACTCCACGAGACGTTAAGCGCACGACAGGAAGACAACCGACCTGATGGTCAGACTTCTTCACGAAGTCCTTCAAGGATGGATACGATGCTCTACGTGTCCCTCGCACGGACAGAATCCACTGGACAGCTCTGGCTCGCGAGAGAAACAAATGGAAGGATTGCTGGTGCCCGCTCGGTATACACGAAGATCATTGGGAGTCAAGGTGATCAATATTTACACATGGCCGCTACTTTATGTATACTGCGTTTTCCGAACTTTCTCGGAAAGTTCTAAGTAGTATATCTTCTTATTTCCTGCACCATTTGTAAGCGGTGACTTAGGCAAAGTTTACCACTTTTGTGGAGGAAAATCGTAACTGGAAAAGACCGCACGGCTCACTCCACACCTAGAATATATGAAACTAAATTTAGTTATTATTATTTCGAGATTCGTACATTCGTACCCGACTGAATTTCCGAACGCTTAGTCACTTCGAGCCAAATTTTTTGTGAGAATGCTCAGATAATCGGTCATGCTGTTGTAATATGTATTGTGACTCAGGATTTACACTCATATCGGAGATGGATTACAGAATATCACATGTCGTAGTGATCGATGTAATCGCACAAAACGTTTTGACGGTTCCTACTGACTAATGTTGTTTTTCTTGTCTCCCAGGAACGTCCTCATTAGCGTTTATGTATGTCCTACATTACACTGGTGAAGTCGTACAAGAAGGTTCGACACAATTTTGGACGGATTTCTGGAAATCTCACAGAGGAAACTTTAGTGAGGGTTCTGGGAGAATTTCGGAAAATTCCTGTCCAAATTTCCTATTCATATCCTACTCAAATTCACATCCATCTAACGAGATTTCTCATTGAGATTATGACAGGAAATGGCGTCAGTTTGGTGAACCCAGCATTTTTTCTTTCGCAATTTTCCCATATTCGCTTAGATCTTCTGAAATGCATGATTTTAGCAACAAAACTCTCTTCCAAGGAAATTTTGTAGTCTTTCAAATTTAAGACATAAATGACGTTTTAGACTCTAGCTGAAACTTTGCTCTCCAACTTGGGTGCTGTTAATTTAAGTTCCGAACAGCCCATCATCTCGATAAATGGCGGTAACCGTACTGCTACTGCACTTCTTTTAAGGCTGTTAGCAACGTCAGAAAGCATTCCATTATCACAGCAGACTACTATAGGGTGGAGTTTTATAGTATGTAGAGTAGTAATACATATTCCAACAAATAAGGGTTTCTTCTCGACAACCGAAAATCTCAGATGGAGTATTTGTGAGTGAGATTTCGTTGCCTTCGGTTGCACGGAACTATCTTATGATATCCTGAGGCCGAGGAATTTCCTCCTTAAATAATTTTCCTCTTTTTCGGTTATTTCTTTGAGTATTCGCATTTGAAAAATCCAGAAGCTCTCAGGCCGTCCCTATGGAACAAATACATAACATTCATACCGCTTATTTCCTCAAATTGGAGAAGCCACTAGGAATTTTCTATGAATAATTTTCCATAAATACCGCGAATTAATTGATCTCTAAAAAGGGTTACATCAAAAAAGACTCGCTGCAAAATGCTATCAGAACTATCGTATGAGACCCGCAATCACTGATCTTATCTAGATTTTGAACCACTTCTTTTGGCCTGAACCTTTTGAAGAGCACTTTCGAATAAAACCAGTGACGACAGCTCAATTTTATATTCCATAAAGAAGGTAAAACAGGAACCTACACCTTGCTGATACTTGTAGAGAATTATTACGTAAAACGGGCAATTCTTGGTGCACCCTAGTTTATAGAAAAACGTTGCGGGCCGGAATAATCGTTTTTCAAAAAGTGGATGCTCCCCACAGGTTTTCTAGTTTCACTCAGTGCCGCAGGATTCCCATCAGTATGTTCATCAGTATGCTCTCCAGCACTACTTCGTCATCATTTTGCCGCTATCCTTCCTGCCATCCTGGGGCACTTGGACATGAACATCTATCCTATTCACCACTGTTGAAGCATTCAAGGCTTTTCTCCCTTCCACTTTTGTCAGAGGAAAAACAGGTTGTAGCTGAAATCTCAGCTTCATCACAACAGCCTGTCTTCACTCATCCACTCACTTTCACCTACGCGGCTATGACGGATTCCAGCTTTTCCTCCATCCGAGAGGACAGGAAAAGCCTAGCCTACAGTACATTCCCTCCTAAGAAATAGCCCACCATACCCAGTTACACAGAAGGGAAATGAGAAGGAATTCGACAAGTTTTAGTTGGTTTTCGGATTCTACTGCCCTCTGTCCGAAGATCCATGGTCCTCCAAACCTTCGGTTACCACTCTAATGTCAGCATGTAAATGAGATCATGTTATACCGTCGTCAGACGTCGAGAATCGGTTCGACCTTGACACGTCACCTCTTTTTCAGCTGTTAATATGCGACATGTACGTGATGTACGACATGAGGCCATGGATCCTCAATATCCTCTCGTATTGAGGTATTGATGAGGCCAACTGGGACGTCGGTTGTCGCTGCGACTGTGACGTGTCATGAATTCCTGTTTTCTTTCTTATTGCTGCTGTTAGACAGTGTCGTCAACGCAGCTAACGGCTATCACACTCCTCTCTGTCACATTCCTTTCCTTCTTTTGTCTTTTAATCCTGCGAGAGGAATTTTCTCCTAGATTTTCGTTTTCCATTCTGGATGAGTTAGATATACCAATTATTTCGTTGATTCTCTTCCACAATCTTACACTGGATGGAATTGCTATGGTTTCTTTTACTTTGTGAACTGCAGACGATTTTAGTAGTTGCCAAAAACAGCACCGAAAAATAATAAGGAATAGTAAAAAATAATAAGGATAGTGATATAAAATAGAATCGCGATGGCTAAAATAGTCTGATAAGGACCTAACGAATCACATTTCCCAATCCAGAGCAAATCCCTCATCTTTAATGTCATCCCAGCTGCTTAATGGGGCCTCCCGCGCTGGTTCTCCGGACCACCCAAGGAACAGCGTAGAATCGGCCTCATGTGAAACTTATGCGTGCTTCTTTTCGAGACTATCTGAAAGCTTCTATCTCCTGCTGCAAATGTAGAAATAGAGGAAATAAAACAAAAACCATAAGATGCTGCGAGAAAAAGCGGAACAAGAAGCGAATCAAGAGCCTTACAAAGAATGAGGAACAGAGCGAGCCGGAAGAAAGAAGAGAAAGCTGTCAGATGAAAAGAAAAGAACTTTGCTGTCAGGAAAAGGAAGTCGATAAAAACTCCAGAAAATGAATGAATCCGAACCAGAGTGTCAGGAGGAGAGAAAAGGAAGGCAGGTGATGGAATGAGAGGAGGCAAAGAAATTGAGGGGAGGCTGTTTCGCTGCAGAGGCAAGTTCCCGTAATATTTTTTGAGTTTTCGCTCCTGTTTCATGGTTTTTATCATCTGTGTTACAGTATCCGTATATATAGGAGGGCACTGGTTAATGAAAACCAAAAATGAATACCGAAGAAATCTGGAATGGTTAAGACACGTTTGCGGCTTTATGGGGCGTCCCGCTCGGATTTTTCAGATCACCTGCAGGTACAGAACGGGAACGGTCCATGATAAGAGTCAGGACATCTTGTTAACACATGGAATCTCCCCATAACAAAAAACGACATCTACTGAGAAATGTCAAGGTAGTTAAATATTGGTTAGAAGATTTGAAAGAGAAAAAAATTAAGCCCTTCGTAAAAGCTATTCGAAGTCTGTACCTAGTTTTAGCCAGCATTAGTCACTAGGAGGAACGGAGACTCTTTAGAATCCAAATTTCACAAAGAAACCATCCTTGACATCTCTGGAAGGGCTTCCTCGTGCAACAGATTCCCCGTGTGTACCGCAAGTTTGTGAAGGCACGTGCTTTGGTTCTATTAACTCGACGGCAAAACAGCATCTGTTTGTAATCTACGTTGAATCTGCTCATTGATTCTTCTTTCCTTTCTTCCAATCTTTGGTTCCGTATGTATTCAGCGGTGAAAATATGTTTAAAAAATGTCACTGCCATAACAACAGCATTAAGAGAGTTTTTATAAAGTACCGATAAAGCTGTCTTGTGAGTTCTAGTAGGTTTGCTGGCAGACTCTGAAGAAATTCAGATTAATATTAGGTAAATTTGGGAAGAAGCACTGGCTGAAATGATTCAAGGCCGCATATTTCTTCATTTCTGTGCTAATATCCTCAATGTTATGATAAATTTCTGCGACTTTCCTTGCCAGAGTCTCAGAAGCCCCATGTTCATTGCGGCGCTTCCCCAATAAGCGCCTACTATTCCATTGTCGCCCTCGTCTTCAATCCATATGGCAATTTGCTACCGCCGTTCGCCCAAGGTCACTTCTTATGGCTCACGCCATGGTGATGCCGTGAGGCGTTTGGCTGATTGTTCCATGGCTAACCTTTCGGACAACTGCTTGGGACAACTGATACTATAATACGCTACAAAATAACGACAGAAAAAAGAGAATAAATTCAGTGAAACGTCCAGAGGGTATTCGAAATAAGATCCATGCATTTTGTAATGCAATGTCAGCTCCAAAAATTGCTTTGGATTTATTGATCTTCTTTGTTTTGTTTTCAAGATTTATACTAATATTTTTACAAGTGCTTTAACGCTTTAGCCCTACATCTTTATATTCTTTATATATCAGATTTATTTACATTCTCCGAATGCTTAGGAATCTGCCCGGATGAATTCATCTCCGAACTCTTCCTTGTTGAATTTGAGCCCATCTTGGCCTGGATGCTTTACTGAGACTACCCATGGTAAGCATGTTGGTAATTAGTCTAACGATGGGTGAACTTGAAGCTCTTGACGTTTTTCTTCCTCCCCTTTCCGATTTGTGGATGGAAACTTTTGTTTAAGAATGCCTAGCGTTTTGACGGTGCGATCCTTTTCAAAGGTTAAGGAATTCGATGAAACCACTCTGACTCTTAATCCTTAGCTGAGAACGTACAACTTGTATGGGTAATTGCGAAATAGGGTATAATACTAATAAATAATACAAGTAATAATAGGATATAGTACTAACATAATACCAACAATATTAATTAAGGGTATGGGAGGGCATGGACTTGTCAAGGAACTACAGGAAATGAAAGAAAGTGGTAAGCACCGTTAATTCTTGATTTTTCTTCTATTTCCTTCTCTTGCCACCTTGCTAGTTTTTTTTTTCTTTGAAGGATTTGACAATGATTACAGCTCAAAGGTTAATTTGTTGCAAAGACTATTCTTTTTGAGGAGAATTCGAGCCTTTCCGAAGCTCAACTCTGATGCAACCATCCCAAGGAGAGTTTTTGAATTGTTTACGTCGTTGAATGAGCTTTCTTTGGTAGCTCTTCTCTCATATAAGTGTTTGGCCACTTAAACACTTCTAAGACCACGCATATTGGTAAACAGCTCCAATTCTATCGATATTTCTCAGCAAGATGAAAGAAGGGTAGTTGAGCTCGAATGGGCCATTTGTAGGGCTTTGATTTAAGTGCTTTCTGAATTGGAACTTCTCAGCACCTATGGAAAACCGCTACTCTTCTTGAATTAGATCCGCAACGAATATGCCTCAAGGCTTCCCTATGTTGCGTTGCGTCATGTAGCGAGTTTTCTTGGCAAATAATGACACGAAAATACCAATGAACTGCAGGCTTCTCCTCACCAGCATGCTACAGCTCGAAGTGCACCTCCTAACTTTATATTTACCTGATTGAAAGTATTTACTCACAAATCATATGAGTGGCTGTTCCGGATAGTCTCTCAAAGTACCATTCTCTCCTACTGCCTGGGTGTAAGTGCAGTTTCATATGTAAAGATCACTAGAGCGTCACTAAGGTTAATTTTTTTTGCCAGCAGACTTTCAGGATCGCGGAAATAAATGTAGAAAGTCCATGAACACTTCGAGACATATGATCGCAAGAATCACATGTTGACATCTAAAAGCTTACAGCATCAATGATTTCCCATGGGTCCATTGACCATATTCATGAACATCCGGAGGGAGGGTGAGGGGAGGGGGGGGGGGAGTGGCCTGCTCCTCTGTTGTTCCCCGATGGGGATCTTCCTGGCTACTCATCAGGGCAAGATGGCCAAAATAGCGGCAAAACGGATAGCCTATTATTAACTGAGCAGAAGAAACGAGAAATCATGTCGTACCGACTTCAATCCATTCACAATTTCTTAAAAGTGTTGACAGAAGTCGTGGATGGCTGGAACGCCCCACGTTCCGTGGCGGAATTCATCAAAACTCCTAGAGAGCTAGTGACTCACCCATTCCTTCATGCTATGTAGACGACTTGTCCAGGAAAAAGCTAGGACATTCTCTGTCCAAACGACCATGTCAGTCGATGACATGGGGGGAGGGTGGGTTAAAGAATGCAAGATATGTCACGTTATGCTCGAGAAACTTGTTCAATCTGGATGACCGGCATGCAGAGAAATTTTCTGGAACCTTTTCTGAGCTCCGACACCGACGGTACGGTGAACGGGAACTTCCTCGCTGCCCCGTCGGGTAGGTTGCAGAGCTTCCCTTCCGTTCTATGACCACAAAATTTCACCCATAATGCTCGTTATCACAGGTAGGTAGCAAAGGTTTTCATCTTTCCCATGAATCCCCTCAAAACTCGTTTACCTACGAGAAGTCTAGAGGGCTTCCCTTCTTGGAAGGGGCACGAGTACGGTTACGGATCATTTGAGTCTTAAACTACGCTTATGAGGGTTTTCAGGTTGATATGTGCAGTGACTCTCCTTCTCATAGGATTTCCCTCCCAGAGAAGTTGCTGTGCAGAATTCCCAGGAATCTCAGGAATTAAAAGAATTAATTTCTATTTTTTGGGCCAGGTGCCGCATCATTCGTCCGAACATCTGCGTGAGTTGAGGTGTTCTCGCTGCTGAATGTCACTCTGGCTCGACTCACTCACCTCACGCGGTAGCGAGGTTAATAAATCACGACAAGTCCGTGGTGGAGCGCAAGTGTTGTGCTGCATCTCTGTGTCTCACGCCCGGCCTGTTCAGTGGTTTTCGTTTCGGCGCTTCGAGAATTTCCACCAATCTCGTCCGCATCTCGTTTATAGCAAGCCTCATCCTGTATTCGCGCTTCTTCCCTATATGCAATCCCGCAGTTTTTCACACTTCTGACGGAGTAAAAACCGAATAACTCAATCAAATTAGATATCAGTCCGAAATCTGATCTGAAAATTCAAACGCGAAGGCCCTGTACCAGTGCGTATTACACCTCAGGGTTTGTACTTTCCTCTCCTTTTGAGACATCCAGAATTTAAACTTATTGGTAGTCAAATTTTCGAATTTATCTAGCGCATTATTCGGTCTTAAGTATAGGCGGGTGAAATGATTTTCTGGGCTTTACCCACATCATGCTCAACATTAAACCATTATTCATTACTGTCATTAAAGGATAAAGGATAAAGTGGTCGGCGTTAATCAATCCCGTCACGAGGGATGCGCCACGCATTCGACTTCATCTGAGCATCGTAGAGGCGTTGAATGCGTATGTGCCCTGTACAATGACTTGCGGGGGGCACCCGATGTACCAAGTCAGTGCTTCATCCTCCCAGACTCCTCTGGTACCAATTTACCGACCCCGGGGGGATGGAAGGCTTGGTTGGCCTCGGGCGGGATCGAACCATCGATCGTGTGCGTGCGCAGCGAGCCTCTTACCACTGCGCCACACGCGCCCCATTACTGTCATTACTGTAGTTTATTATTTTTATTCGTAACTATGGATCTTATTTCTCTTATTAATCATTAGGAAGACGTCCTAGAACAATGCATCTTCACAATCTCCCAATCCGAAGCTTTGTCGGAATTTCGCTGTTTTCCAACTACTAGAAAAAAATTCCTAGCTTTGCGTAAAAGATACAAATTTTGACTGTTGCCTGAGCACCCCCCCCCCCGCCAATACCTGGTTCTAAACTGGCTCATTATTACTCGATTAACGCCATCCTAATGCATGAGACGTTTGAAATGCCATTATACAGTGCGTATCATAATTATAGACGCACCCCAAAAATGTTGATTTTTTGGTTCCATACTTAATTTCGGTATACGCTATGATCACTACTCGATTCAGCGTGCCCGAAAACCCCACTAAACAAAATTTCAGCCAGATGTGTGGGAGGAGAAGGCTCGCCCAGCACTTGACCCTTTTCTCGAATGTATCATAATTATAGACGCACTTTTGAAATTCAACAATTTTATCATATGGAGCAAACAACGATAATAATTTAATAATTTATGGGTCCTCCTTGTTTAGAAATGATTTCGAAAATGCGATTTGGCATTGACTCGACTAGTTTTCTGAGGACTTGGGGATCCAGGCGGTTCCACGCACGAGCGATCGCTTCTCTGAGGTCTTCAGCGTTGGAGAACGTCCTTCCCTGAGCGTAGATGTCACGAACCAGGATACCCCAGAGGTTTTCCATTGGGTTGGAATTTCGGAGGCGGCACGGTGATGGTCTGGGGCGGCTTCTACCAGGGAGGGACGCTCGTCAGGGGAGCAGGCAGGCCAGTCCATAACTGCCACATCGTGCCGCATGAACCACTCTTTTGCAGAGCGACTGACATGGATAGCGGCATTATCTTGCTGAAAAGTGAAGCTCTCCTCGCTGTGGTCGGCGAGGAATGGCAGAAGATGGATGCGCAGCATATCCTGGTAGTCGGCGGAGTTCATGTGGGTAGAGATGAAGGCGAACTCGAGCGTCCCTCCCTGGTAGAAGCCGCCCCAGACCATCACCGTGCCGCCTCCGAAATTCCGCTTGCTGAAGTACCTCGGCTCCTTCCGGAGGTCCCTCCAATAATATGCGTATCCGTCTGGCCCATCGAGATTGAACTTCTTCTCATCAGAAAAGATCACCTGAACACCCAAATGAGTTCCTGGAAGTCTCGGGAATTTTTCCCATACCTTTGACCAGTCCGTCGCCATATTCTTTTTAGCGAACTCGATCCGGGCAGCCTTGTGAGCGTCGGTAAGGTTAGGAGCGGGCCGAAGACGACAACGGACGATGTTGCTGTTCCGATTTATCGACCTGCAGACCGTCATCCTAGACACAGGAGTCGATAGAGCGGCTCGAACTTGGTTGGTGGAGATCATGCTGTTCGAAACGAGCCGCCCTATACGACGTTCGTCCTGCTGAGACAGCTTCCTAGGCCTTCCAGATCTCTTCTTCTCCCCGTAGGCGTCCATATCCTTCACGAATCGGTCGATCGTCCTCGAAGAGCGGCCAAGTTGCTCGGCGATCCTGCGGTTGCTCAGTCCTGCGGCGTGTAGTGCTCGTATCCGCTCCTGCTCGGCCTCAGAAAGCATCAATCCTCGTGGCATCTTGCGTTTATTCATAGCACACTTACGGCTACTCATTGCGCTATTGAAACGGGATTTTTTCTCCAAAAGATGTGGAATTTTTATTTTTTATTCAAGGTGCGTCTATAATTATGATACGGTCCAAAGAAGGGTCAGCTGCCGGAAAAGTCTTGCTCTTCGACGTTTCTGACTAAAACTTCGTAAACTAGGGTATTCGCACATGCTGATTCGATTGGTGGCCATAACTTCTGTAAAAAGTTTGTTTGAAGCAAAGATATCGTCATTTTGGGGGTGCGTCTATAATTATGATACGCACTGTATATGCATATATCGCCCGATCGGCTCAAGCGCCTGCAGCAGGTGGACGACTAACTGCTTTTGAATTCTGTCTCATCAAGGCCTAATGGTCTTTCTCCGGAACCTAACCAGACGTCAATGTTGTGACATTGCGAAATCTGCTCACTTCTACTTGTCCACGCAAAACCCTGCCCTCATTACAATGTGTGAATCGCAGGGAAACCATTATCTCCTAGCTTAGTATCCTCTATCTCTAGGAAGATTTCAATAGTGGTTTGCTAGCAAAGCCCAAAAACTCCTCCAAGATCTGAGAAGTGTGGGAAAAAACGCAGGATTGTGCGATATTGTCCTCGCAATCTGGATCTGCTTATTAGCTGATCGCCATCAATTTCGACTTGTTGATAGTCGAAAATCTCATCCGTATCGTCTATCTCGTGGCCGATTAGCTGGATATAGGATTTTTTTCGTATTTTAGGTTTCTTTTTAACTGTTGGTGGACTCGGCTCCCATGGCAATTTTTTGAAAAAAAAACTCTCCCAACGATATTCCAAGTCTTTGCTGCTGTCTCGTTAGTTTTTGGAGGAAATTACATCGCAGAAACAGCCTTATTTGAAACTTCAGGATAGGGGGATAGGAATTGAATGATACGTTTGGAATCGTCGACCACGCGTAATTAAAATTTCGGAGGGAGTTGTAAAAAAACCAAGAGTAAATTATAGAAAATCTTCTCACATCTCCAAAATTATTTCTATTACCTCATACATATTTAACTTCTTCTTTGGTGCTTGTCTTCTTTGATTTTTTCTTTTTTTTTAATTCCAGAACTCAGTTCTTGACTTAGATCCTGAAATACGTACTTACTCCAGGGAAATCGGATTTTAATCAACACGAAGGTTACCAAATATTTGAATTTTTCCCTCTCATCACACTCTGACACCTTCAGAACATTTCAATTCATTTGCAAGCATTTGACGGCAACTGGTATAGCTTATAATACGTATACCATTCCAGTAACTTCCCGAAATTTCGAAAAAAAAAAGCGCAGCCAGAATCTGGTTCCCTGTGCTTTATGTTGCGTGAATTGCGCGATATCGTTTATATCCGTTTTTCCTGGCAGACCGAACCATTCTCGCAACGATTTTCTATAGTACGCCGAGTTCCTACAATTCCTAACAGGCTTCCCTATCCGGATCTGTCGTGGAGACAATTTCGTACATAGCTCCATTGTTAAAGAGATTGTACGACACGAACAGGTCCCTAGTTTACTGCCAGTTTATTGCGAGCATGAGTCTTAGAACGATGCGTACGCACGTTACATACTTGGTTCGATGTATCTTAGTTGCTAAAATTTGCACAGCATGAGGGCTGGGCTGTTGATATCTTGGAGATTCTCCAAAGCCTTGGTTCAATTCTGGTTTTTTTTTCACCTAAAATTTTGGCTCGCTCCGATGCATGGTTATAGTCGAACACCCATGCAGAAGATCTAGCCCATCGAAGCACCGATTTTTTTTTCATTTTGAATACTCGAAGGTTTGCGCTTTCGAGCTGTGCTGCTCCTTTTTCCGCAGCTGCCTCCACCGCCATTCAACTCCGTCGATAAAAACATGTAAAAAAAGGCCATTTTTATCTACGAAACCTCATCTCCGTAATTCTCGTGCTGAATCTTTTCTCTTTAATTTAAAGACCTGGACTTTGGGGTAAAACACAGTTAGTTGAGTTCCATAGAATGGCTTCTTATCGGCTTGCAGGACTGCGTAGGAATGGCAGTACGAACGTGCGAAAATTTTCACCTAAAATTTCGTTTTGCTCGGGTTGTAGTTGGACATGGACCGCAGGAGATCTAGCCGGTTGAGGTGCTGATTTTTTCTCAGTCTTAATCACTGGGAGGTTTGTGCTCTCAGGCGGTATGGTTCCCTTTTCCGTGATTGTCATCCTTCCTGCTTCGATCTAGTCGATAAAAAAGTTAAAAAAGGCCATTTTTATCAACTAAACATCATTTCCGTAATTCCTGTGCTGAATCTTTTCTATTGGTGGTGAGGTGGCAAATGATTGTTAGTATTAAGGTCTGAAGACGGCGATATTGCTGAAAACTAACATGAATGAAGAAATTGAAGGCTCTTCACTTGAACAACCGGAGAACTGTCAACTAAGTAAAGTAAGGAAAGTTGTGTAATTATATCCATCTTATTGGGATATTATACATATTTGGTCATTTGTTTACATCGTGCCGCTTGCACCAGGAAGCTACTTTAAGCTGTGCATATGTGTGTAACAAACCAAAAAATGAACGTTGACAGCGAATAGCTGATCAGAAGCGTGACCTATATATATATATATATATATATATATATATATATATATATATATATATATATATATATACCGGGATAGAAAGAAAAGGAAGAAGTTATATTACTAACGATACTTTGTTCTGTTGTTTCAGCGGGTCTTTTCCTGTTTCAGTCTCGTGGGTAATGTAACAAAACAAATCAAAGACCAGAAATCAAAAAGCCCAATCATTCTCGGAGAACGACTCAACTCGGCAAGCATATCACTAATTCATATTAACGTACACTGCTATGCCTCACAGATTGTTATCTGAATGAGTTCACGAAATCGAAAATAAACATTAAAAAGTGCTTAAAATTAATTTAAGGTCAAAATCCACGGGATGATTGACTGAGAAACCATGGAAAGGTGCTAAAATCCTGCCCACATATCAGCCTGTGACATACAGCAGTACAAGGTAATGATATTAAGACGTCAAGTCGAGATGTTCTGAAAAGGATGTGTACATGGAAGTTATTCCACAAGCCATCCTGGATCTCTTGCAAAATCCTGGTCTCCGCTGACTTTGCCTCCAGCCGAATGACTTATTCAAGAAGCAGAGCCATAATTGATGAGGTTGCGTGTTCTTCGGTGGCCTAAATATTTGTACCAGCGTCATTCGCCCAATTTCCCGTTCATCTTCGTTCGAGAAAGTACATTAGTACCAAGGATAAAAGGAAATGGAGGCGTAGACGAACGTCATCGGATGTTGGACTCTAAAAAACATTGAAATTCCTGGAGCATCCAGGAATACAAATGCTAATTATCTCGTTTCTCACTCCCACTGAAATTGCCTGTATTTAATAGAGAATAAGCAGTGAACAAGCAGCGTCTGCGTCGAAAAACCGCAGGATGACGTCAGCGTCGTAGCCAGGGCCGGCGACGTCACACAGCCGGGCTCCATATGTCCAATTGTTCCTTCCTGTTCTTGCGCGAGACGACGTTTCACATGCGTCAGGGGTGCGCTATTCGCTGCTTACCACACGTCGCACGCGACGTGTTTGCTGTTTTTTCGTCGTTCCTTGTCATGGAGTTCCAGTTTCCGGGCCAGTCCTCAGGCACGCAAAACGTCGTCGTCGCTGAAATCGCCACATGGTTAAACAAATATCCTGGATTTCATCTGCCTCGGAATTTCGCTGATGCATTCCTTTCCTTCGCTATTTCTATTCCTCTCCTTTATAGTCGTATATATATTTACTTGTTATTGGTTACTGTAGTAGAGCCGCGTAGGCGGCATTCGCACAGAATCGTTATGTTACTTTCCACCGTGATGTGATGATCTATGATTCGGCGGGGGCTCCGAATTGGGACGTACAAGGACGAATTGCGCCCAAATCTAATAAACGCAGACGAGTCGTCTCGTCCATTTTGCTGCGACAAATTCCTTGGAATCCACGTTGTTCCAGGAAAAATGTGTCGTCGCTTGACGAAACGCCTTTGCATTAAATCGTAAGTGTTCGTGTCTTATGACGTATTTCCATAATAACAGGCATTCTTACCGCGATACAATCTCCGTTTCAGTGACAATACGTCACGCATGACGTACATAACAGGCGCGCATTGCCGGAATATTCCATGTTTAGGCTTATTCGCGACGTTGTTTGACGATCTCGACAATTCTGTGACGTAAATTAGTTGTAAAATGGAGGCGCATGTCATGTTTAGTCGGGGATTTCAGCATTGCTCGTCGGTTGAGATGGATTTTCCGGTTAATGTCGTCTAGAAGCTATAATTAAGGTCGAATAACATGCTTGTTATCATCGAATTTGAATACTCGATTTCGACTAAAACAAAAATTCGAATATTCGAATAAGATCCATAACTGTACAGCACTAGAGGAGATAAGATAAAAAATACTGTAGGACTTTCTGTTCGTCGAGTATTCGAGCGCTCGAATTGTTTCCCAGTTATTAAACGATTCAACTGAACTATTCGGTTTTCATTAGCTAACAAGCATGAAAAATTTCTTGAACACTTTATTTTCCGCGTGAGGTTGAGATAATTTCGAGATAATTTTTTTTCTGCACTTATTTAGGAAAATTCATACTTTGCCCATAAAAACACTTTAACCTGGGGAGAGGGGGGGGGTGGGTGGAATTCATAAGGATTAGGAAAAGGCAAATTATTCCACACATAAACGACGTAAATTCATGAGCATATCGCATATGTTACAGTTACATCGTTAGTTGCAGTACTTTTAGTTTTCCCTTTTGTTTCCATTCTTTATTCTATCACTTGCGACCTCCTACCTCAGGTTGTACTTGGCAGATTGTTACACAGCTACTCCGTTGTTATATATTCACATGGATTTCCTATGCAATAAACAGCAATACCTTAGGTTACAGTATTCAGTCTTTGGTTCTTTTGCTCTAAGGTCGTCATGGCGGGTTTCTGGTTAGACGACATTTAACAAATTCCCAAGATGACTGATAAGGGCACAGGAGATATTGCACTATCGATATGACTGCCAGTCTCGAAACTGGGTTATGGCCATTGGATTGTATTTAATGAGCCAAAGAGGGCTACTTTATTCTCATCGTTATTGCTCTATTACTTTTTTTCTTTGCAGTATCCCTGATGGTGAGAATCCTCGTGACATCCCATTCACTTCTTTGGATTCCAATGAATTATTCTCTGATTCCACTAGGACTTGCTTCTTCCAATGTCAGCGATGGATTTCTATTTTCTCCCATGAGCTTTCTTTTCTCATCCTCTGTCATTGTAGCTCTCACTATTCCTCACTTTCTGACTCACCGGTCACATATACGAATTTATGATGGCACAAAGACATCGACATGGTCGTATCATGTGTCTTCCCGGTCTGTTTACCGTGGCCAGTCTAGACAATATTCGCCAGAAATGTCCGTGCATGTTAGGTCGTAAGTTTGCAAGTTGTACGACTTGCACGACTCTTGGAAACGTTCAATATGTGGAGATATCAGTTCACAGCGAATTCCATTGGATCTGATATCGTGCAAAAACATCCGGTTCTCATAATCTCTATGCTTTTATCGCATTCCACTGCGGCTTCACGTATAAAAATGTACATTTTTTCATCATGACCGTTCCGTTACTCTGCATGAAACTTTTTTTCAAATCGTGAAATCCCTCATTAGGGCATGTGGGAGCTTTCCCCAACAAAAAAAGGTAAAAAATCTCCCCGCGGAAACCCTTCCACTTCTCTATAAAAGTGTCAATTTGAATGGCGCCACAGTTTTGCGCCCCTCTACGGTCTACGAATATTCGGGATTAACATAATAGGCAGAAGTTTTTCCCAAAAGTCAGTAGAAAACAACGTTCTGAAAGGCTTGTTTTTCTGAAATTTGATTACACCAAGCGCGCCTATCTGCACTATACGGCACCACTTTCCCATCGGCCTCTTGTTCTTCCTGTCACGTTAAGGATACTTACTAATCGTTGATTCCTTGCATTCAAGGAATTAATTTCCTTTTCTAGTGATTCAGACAAGTAGTCCCCGGAAGAGTTCTTTGTAAACTGTGTCTATTTCCGGAAAATCGCAAATTTCCGGCAGATTCCTCTCATTTTCCTCACAAATTTTCCCAGCATTTGGGTGAAAGTCTTATAACGTTCATTGCCGGAAAATTATGCGTTCTCTTTGTAAAAATTGCAAATTTTAGGGGGTCTTCTCAATTTGATTGGTAACTGATTTTTATCGAACTGGCTTGGCAGTTCTTCCTTCCCCAAAGGTCCTGTTATCATGTGACGAGTGAATAAGCAGAGAATACGTAAAACAGAAAATGATGAAAACGTGTTTGCAGCTCCTGGAACACTAAGGTAGGAATCAGCTTAGGACCACCCTCAATTTGGAATGCATACACTTCAATTTTAGTGCGCTTTGTCAAACTCATTACTTTTTCAATCCCTTGCGAAATCTATCATACATCCGTCTCTCTAGATTTAATTGGTCGTGTAAAAACTAGATAAGCTTTTGAAACCCAAACGTGTTTTGCTGCACAGTTGTTTTTTGATGAATTACATAATTTCAAAATTCTCCACCTTTCCAAAAAAAGTCCAATCCATGTACATGTCTGGAAAATACAATTTAGCTCAATAACACGTGAATTGAATTTCAAGTCGGCCATGCGAATCGAATAGAATACCATAGAACGTCATCGACAACAGTACTTTAGAATAACCGCTAGTTTTATGTAAACACAAGTACATTGCATGTGCATGTACGTTCATCCTGAAAGTGAAAATATAAACAAAATTTCGAATGAGTGGTCGCTCAATGGTCGGTTTAGCCTTGGCAGGGTATCAAAGGATGTCGAAACAAGCAAAAATTAGTTTAGTTCGCAGTCCGAGCTCCGTTTCAGGTGTTATTTTCCGGCAGTCACAATTAGAATTACCTTATATACTCCTCAGGACGCTATTTACCGGTAGTCGCAATTAAGAATACCTTGATTACACCTTAGGGTGAATCTGAGCCTAGCCTACTCTCCATCGGAGCCTCTTTCTTCCTTAAATCCTTGCTTTATCCAATAAAACAGATAAAAAAGCTCCCTTCCGTTCCTACCAAATTTATCCAAGTTTTCTTGGGAAGTGACAGTCACCCAGAATTGAAGGACAGCGAAGATATCTTTCACACTAGGGGTATGCGTAGGAAATTCCGAAGAATTTTATCATAGCGCCCAGCATTCCTCATAGATAGACGCAGTTGAAGCCTCTTAGTGAGATAGACTTCCTATCACTTCGCCTTTGAATATTTTAGGTTGCCTTTTTCCTATGAGACTTGCAAACCCAGATTCGTGCACAAAGAACCAATGAAGAGTGACCTGTACAAGGTGAAAGAGCACGAAGTAGTAACTTGTAGTGATTTTACATATTCCGACTTGACCCAGCACCTGCTGAGATCCTGCCCGACACCCGACAAATCCGCTTAGTGTGAGGTCCATGTGCGTGTGTGGTCTGGTGTGACTAGGAGATCTTTGAGGTCGCGCAGTCCGCAGGGCATTGTTGGTGCGGCGAGGGCGGCAGTAATTGGTCGCGGGTGCGGCGCAGCGATAGCACCGCCCCCCCCCCCCTTCGTCGCCCACCGACCGAGGACGACTGGGTGGCCGCGCGGCGACATGCGCGTTTCCAGTCTCACGGAGGTCGTCGCGCCCACGTGAGAGGAGAGCATGTGTGAATCGCGGTGTGTCCTCGCTCCTCCTCACTCCTCTCTCACTCACACACGCACACGTTCCGCATACTTATCGATCAAATTAATAAGAGCACATTCGTCTCGTTGACTACCAGAATTGCCAGCTGCTGCTGCTGCTGTTCCGTCTTCGTATTGACTCGTTTGGATTGATTTCGTTCATCTTCTTGTTTTCTTCCTCTTGTTTTCTGTTGTTGATGCGAGTCGTAACGTTCGCGAGAAGAACTCTCAACAATATGGTTTGTTTTCTCATATGTTATCGCATATGTTTTGTCGTTGTGTCGTGTGATCCTTGACGTGAGTTGAGCTGTTTTTTCTGTTTTCTGATCCACCGCCCACTGCCACTCGCCGAATTGATTCGGGTGTTGTGTCGATCCCTTGTAGCACACTGCACTTTATCCTTTTATGTTTTCAGAATTTATCCATGCTTCTTTCTTGAAGAGCCTAGAAAGACATCTTCACAGCTATACTATACTCGAATTCACTACTTCTGAATATTTTCCTACTCGTGTCTATTCTCTATAGCCACAAGCTTTCACTTTCAACTTGTTCGTTCAATGCCGGAACTTGACGCCGGAGATGACGCGCGCATACTGGGCATGGGCGGCAGTGCAAAAGCACTTTCCATTCATTCCGGTATGTGTTTTCACTTGTAGCTCAAACAGTATTTTTGACGCTTCTGCTGTTGTTTGCGTTGACCTCTAGGATCATTTCCATCCGGACTGATCCATGTTGATCCATACCCACTCATGCCATTCACTACTATGTGAGCGAGCTATTCATATGCGCTCGGGCTAAACATTGTTACGTATACTAGTATGTGTTTATAACAGTAGTACAATGGGAAGTGATGTAGTCACATGATGAATCATTCTTTGTCCCTTTTTCTTGTGCTATTATCGTTATTATCGAATTATTTATGCACTTCAGATTCCTGTGCGGACAGTGTGTTGGGTTTTTCGGAACTAGAAGACGATGAGCCGCCTCTGGATCAGAAACACCTTAACTTAGTCCATGAAGAGCTGGAAAAGCTCAACATCGCCACCGACGTCATCAACAAGCTCGAGGTTCAACTCGACGGCGCACGGGCCTGCTTTAGGTAAGAGTTGTTTACGAGCTGTTCTTAGCGCTTTCATCGTTACTAGTTTGACGGTTTTCGTGCGAATTTGTTGTCCAGTAGGCGCGATGGAATTCGCTTCTGTTGACCTAGGCGGCGGTAAGTGCTGCTGCTGCTGCTGCTGCTGACCACCAGCATGCAAACAGGGTGGTCCGTTGATCTGTTCGATCGCTGGTTCGTTACAACGGGGCGCGCCCGGGGAAAATTATACGCCTAGTGTGGGAGGGATGGAAAAAGGGGGAAATAGGATCCTGGGACGGGATCCTCGCAAGTGTGGCTTCCACTTCAGTTTATCAATATTTATCATTAGACATTGAGAACTATTAAGTCATTCTTTTTCCAAATCTCCTGGAAGGGCTGACTTGGATGCAAAGCTTTTCTTGTTATCAGTTATGTACCTAAAATCACGTGAGCATAACGTCTACAATCGCTCGTTTGCTTCCCATTCCTGTATTTTTCCCGAGATTTCACGAATAGTTCGCCAAGCATAGAAGGAAATAAGGAGAACACACGCACTTTTTTCGCGCTTCGTCATTGTCGACGTTCTCATGTTTGTGTGTAGTTCCGCTCGCAAGACTAGACAGCGACCAACGTACGGACTCACAGCTGAGCCTGAAGCCGACCGACTCACATCGAAAAAACGGTCCATCGTCAAATTGTCCATGGAAATTGGCCGCTAATTTGTCATCTGAGAAAAAGTTGGGCGCCTTCCTAAGACGTAATGCTACGAAATTTGCTTAAATAACCTCTATTTATTTATTCATTTATTTATTTGACATATGCATAGGGATGCATAATTGGTAGACGGTAGACGGAAGGTAGACGAGAATGGAAATGAAACAGAAGCAAAACCAAGCAGGCACAAGCTGAACAGTTGAAGGAATCAAGGAGTAAGGAGTAGTAACATGAGGATTGAGCTTGTACTAGTAACACATTACTATACTATTGTCATATTTTTATAGTATACTTCGAAAAGGAAGAGAATTTTCAATGTTCATGCATAAAATTGCAACTTATACGCTAAATGTCAGCTTTTCAAGTTCTGTCTTGTTGTGTGTCGGGTACCGCACATTTTTATGCTTTCCTTTTTTTCTTTTATTTCTCTGCAGCTCTCATCTTTGTTGAAACGGACCATATGTTTTTTTTTTTAATTTCAGAGAGATCCAGGCATCCTGGTCGGAGAAATTGAAAGAACTGTCGAAGAAATACAGCAGTGCGATTGCTAAGGCTAGGCCGTACTACGAAGCGAAGGTTCAGGTAAGAGTCATTCTTGCTTCCTCAACTTCTTTTCTTGTGTCCCTGTTATTTTTACCTTCTTCGGCTCGCCTTTCGAGTTATTTTTATCCCTTTGCCTTTATCAATCCTACCATTCACACTCCCTTCACCTGTTTTTCATGGATGTTGCTTGCCAAATCGGACCACTTTTATCACCAGTGCTTTTTTTTCTCACGCACGTCAACCCATGCCATGGCGCCGGTATATTTGTCGGATTATATTTGCATATGCCGTGTTTGGAGGTTGGGCTTTTTTCGGCACCCGCGGCAGAGTCGTAAACCTCAACGGCTGAGGTGAGCTGAGGTAAAAGCGGAAAGTGCGCATATCGACTACTTTGCGCAAATTGACAAGCACTAATTTCGTCCTTTCTGATGAATTCAATTTTGGTTAACAAACTTCCCCCGCACGGGGCTCATTTCGACTTGCTGGGGGAATTTTTCGGTAAGGAGACAGGGGGGGGGGGGAGTACGGTACTACAGATGTCCGTTCATTGTTATATGCTGTGTACGCGGAAAAACAGTGGTGTTTGCGACCGATCGACCGTTTCGTCGTCCGTTCCCTCTGTAGTAATCAACCACACCTTCTTGTCGACGTCATCAACGCGTTTTTGATGATGATGCATCATCGATTCCAAACATTGCTCAGTCATTGTTTGAACGACGTCGTGAGATGAAGGCAGAAAGACGCATTCAGAACGGCTGTCAAGTACTCTTCCTATATACTTCAAAAGGTGTGGTAACTAATAACCGCGTGGGGGTCTAACCGGTATGAAGCTACCAGTTGTAAATCACCCATACTTACTTGGCAATGAGCTTTTCGAACTCGTATTCGAATTGACCAGATATCTAGTTGTTTGGTGTATTACTGTTTGTACGCCAACTCCTACGCGTTCACCACGTAATCCGTGGCTTTGTCAGGTGAACGCGGTGATCTCGCACGGATTATCGGATAAGTACCAATTCGGATTGGTAGTGATTCACGTGGACGCCCTCGCCTTGGGTTTTTAGAAAAAGTGCTTTCGAGTTGATGAGATGACTTGTGGTTCACTCTTTTTTTTCATGATACCAAGGAGTTGAACAGTAATGGGTAAAAGTTATGGAGGAAAAAATCCCGAAGATTTACTTGGAATCAGTGGAAAAAATTCCGTATGTTTACCCTAAATTTGAGGTACAAGACCTACCAGCTGTTTTGAAAATGCACGGTATATGCTCTTAATCCAGGGATTGCTTGGAAATCGGCGGGATCATGTGACTTAATGATACGGCATACTTACAAATATCTGCAATTTACTCCAGAAACGTTTATCTTTGGTTATTTTTGCGTACTTCCAGCCTTTCTCTTCAACCTATTGGAGTGCCACACACTTTTCTGCGTTCTTGTCATTTCTGATATCTCTTTGGAACTCCAGGGGCCAAAAAAAAAAACCGGATGACCAAGTAAATTCAACTGGTAACATCCGAATTTCCCGCTCATTTGAAATCGAATATTCGAATCGAATTTATCCAATCTGTTATTCGGTCCTAACGACACTCTCCAGCTATCTTTCCTTGTGAAAGGGACCTCCCATAGTACTGAGAGCCACTTTTCAAGCAGCCAAAACTGCTGTATTATTCACGTCTCCCAGAATTCCCATGCGTCATCCAGAATTTCCCTGTTCCAGGAACGAAAACTTCGTGATGAATCACAAAGAGCCGCGATACGTTTCGAACGTGCCACGTCGCTACTAGCCGTAGCCAAACAACAAGTGGCGCTCACTCAAGACAGCTTGAATCGACAAACGACAGTGCATCCGGAATGTCTGGAGGTAATCGAATTCCCTTCAGTCGGCGCGTTCCAATGTGTTTATTTGGCGAATTGTCACCGCTTTACACTGTTTTGGTAGTTATGGCGTTCATCATCTGTATCTAGTAAACATCTCGCCACTGAGTGACGTCCATGTTAGCGCCGGGGAGGGAGGAGTTATGAGGAAAATTGTATAACTGTACACTTTTTCTGAGAGTTTTTCTATTTTTCTGAGAGTTCTGCGATAGCTCTGACATCTTCACACGTGATGTTATAGAGTCTGTTTACATGACCATGGTTTATGACACAGCTTAATGGACGGGGGCATAGTCAGGCCGTTTCTTCCAGAATTTTCCGTCTAATAGGGCGGAAGAGACCAGCGAGACTTGCTGTGCTCGTCCCGCCGTCCTCATTAGCGATGCTTCGCCACGCTTTTGTTGAAGAACTTCTGTTCACGCTTTTGTCCGCGAGGGTTCTGGCCTACATGCAGGCGCTACGTGCATGTTAGACATCCTAGAAAAAGCGTATTGCGAAATTTTCCGTGCTGCACTGTGCATACGAAGACAACATTCGCACAACAGCGTGGTAGCCAGTCTGGAACCCGTCGCGTGAGACGGTTTTGAGGAAACGTGCTGGATTTTTCGTGCAAGGTCTCGGTGAACTAGAAGTGTTTGGTTATGATGCCTATCCAGTAAGGGTGGCACAATAGCATTCGCATGTGAAATGCAAGTTCAATTGCTTTCCATTGGCCAGAAAAAAAAAGGCTGACCTTCAAAATCGTGCCTATGCATGGAATGAGAAGTTGCTAGAAAGAGAGTTGGACGAGCAGTTTGGAGTTGAAGAAGGACACTTAACCAGTTTGCCAGGAGCTTGTTATGTTGTTGTTTGCTATGACAAAGATAGTGTTGTCCTTGAGTGGCAGCAGTGTGTGCAGTGGTTGTATAATTACAACTGCAGTGAAATATTGCTAATTTTGATGCTGTACAGGTTCTGAATCATCACATTCAACGTGTGAACGAGGCAGAAGAAGAGCGATTGGCGTCTGGCGATGAACATCGAGCGATTTCTGAGCGATTAATGGCGTTAGCTGATCAGATCCGTAAAATGGAGAAGGACCAAAGGTAACGCGGATTAATTCATCCATCATTTTTTTTTTCATTTTTCTTTCGGAGTGAAGCATCTGAGTGCATCCACATCATCATCGCTTCTTCAGATCATCCATAAAGAAATCTCGGACGTATTTTGATCAGCGATTAGAGTTCACTCGAGTCTTGGAACGTCAGAAGGAACTGATCCTGAGACTAGAGGCGGAGGTAATAGCATCATCTTTTTCGTCTTTTTGTGTTTTGTTTCCTCCGTTCTATCTCATCGTTTATTGATCATCGGTGCCTTTGTTTACTGCGTCACGAGATTCTTCCCCGACCACGCTGATAGCGCACTTTTACTGTATGATAAGGTGCTATCGATGCTTTTTAGTCGATTGTGTACCGACTGTAAAATTGACATGGAATGAAACCATGGACTTCATGTGAATGGTTACGACTGTTGGAGCGGTTTTTGGGGTCAAATTTAGTAGCTTTTATTGGATTTTCCGCAAAGATGCTGTGGAGGGAAGAATACTGACTTCGTTCGTGGGTCTAGAAGAGCTCGATAACCTTTTCATAGAGAGCAGGATACGATTGCCTCCTGAATTACTTAGTGCAATCCTTATTTAACAAATACTTTTCGCCTAGATGCCCTCTTGTTATTGCATAAAGTTAGCCATGAATTTCACCTGAAAGACTACCTTCGCAGAACCTTTAGTGGACGAGTTTCCCGGCAAACTCTGGTCTATTTTATAAGATATTTGTTTTGGCAGGTGGCAACGAAATGGTGAAAAAAAAAACTAAGATGTGTTAATGTTTGCTCAGAGAACTCGTCCATTCAGGGAATTCGCACCCACACTACTGATGTCCACTGACGGGGGAAGTTTAAATATCAAGTTGATTGCTCTGCACTTCTTTTGTACCTTAGGGAATCCTGGGAGGAAGCACCGACGAAGCACTTTTCTAACTAATGCGGAGCTTAGAAGTCGGAACTCGAAAGCACAGTCTGGAATCACATGCCGCATCCAGATTTCACGCTTATCTAGAGTTACATTCGGGATGCTAGCATTTCCATGTTTCCTCTTTTTCACTTTTTCAGCTCTAGTGAGTTTCCGCTACAACGCATCCAGAAACTTATAACGGGTTGCTGCTGTAACGTATTAGCTACCGATTCATCCTAACTAGGTATATTTGTTTCGGATGCAACGTCGAGCGGAGGTGGGGTGGAGGCGGGGGCGGGGGGGGGGAGGGAGATGGAAGAGAGTGATGATCACCAACACTTTGCTCCCCTTAACTTTGGTGAAATTAACAGGGATGAAATTTTGGGAGAAATTTCCGTTCTTTCTTGTTCGAATGCATTTTTTTTTTGGAATCAGTGTCGTTACGGCTTATGGGTGTTTTTTTTTTACTTTTGTGAGTATCTCTTTTTTTTTACTTTTGTGAGTATCTCCTTTTCTCACACACTACTGCTTTCTCCTTTTATTATACATAATTTTGCATGCTTTTCCACCTAAACGAATTTTGTTATTTTCTATTCATTTCCTACAAATTGATGTGGAAAACATCGTCTCCCATGAATTGAATTTGCATCAGTCACGGGTTTTTCTACAAAGCCGAATTCTCATTATGTTTTATTAGTGAGCAAAAAAGTGTTGTTGTTCTTGCATCTAATTTCTTCCCGAAGAACGGAGAAGAGAGGGAAAGAGAGAGAGAGAGAGAGAGAGAGAGAGAGAGAGAGAGAGAAGTTATCTGCAAGAGCTCTATACGTTAACTGTGAACATGACAGTCCATTTAGGAAGAACGACCCTGGAAATGGAAGATTAAACCAAAAATTTTGGTAAAATTTAGTTGAAATAGCCAGTTTTTTCTCATTTGAAGAAAAAAAAACTAGGAATTCGTATGCATTTCAGCAAGCTGAGAAGGTGGGAGAGTTGTATGGGTGTCGACTTTTTATCATCACCACGTTTGACACGGTTCGTAGCTTATAATTCTGTGAAAAAAAACTTTGGATTAGAGCAGATGAACACTTTCCACTGTGCTCTGAGAAAAAACCAGGTGTTTTCTCTCGGTACCTTTCCCACAAAGGCGAAATTTTGAGTGGTTAATTCAGTAGCTAGCGAGCGTTATGGATCTGGTAGTGAAATTTCCCAGTTTTTTTGAATTTCCCCGGGCAGATTTGCATATATTCGGCGTCAATGGTGTCAGGACGTGTCAATTTGCATGCATCAGTTTGCCGACGACGCACGTAATCGTATCGTTTGTTTTCGAGGTACATAGCTGTTGCTCCGTTTTTGGAATCGAGCACAAAGTCACGAGTCTGTGGTGTTGTTTGCGTGGTTTGCTTGGTTTACGGAATCAGCTTCACGAGGTCGAGGATGCAAGTGATCCCCAGTGGCAGCAGCTAGATAAACACAAACATGGCGTATTTCGGGAAGTGGCGAAAAAAAAAAACGCGAATTGCAAGCCTTTGACGCGGAAGAGAGTAGCAGGGGGAGCAGAGGATTTGGTCGAATCGAATTCGGTTTTGAATAGTTGAGCTGGTTATTTTAAATTGCTCCTGCAAGTAAGTGAGAGAGTTGCTTGGACTACTGGACAAATTTTCCAATGAAACAACTAATTGTCCACAGAAAAAATGTGATAACACAATCATTTGAAATGTTACCTTCTCCATCCAGAAGAGTCCTGAAAGGAGTGACCTCAGTTCAACCAGTGCAACTGTACATAATAAGATGAAACATGGGTACGCTTGCTAAGGTTTTTGAGCTTCTATATGTTGGGTTGTGATTTTCAATATCTTCGGAAAGTTCAGTTTAAACCGAAATCCATAGTAAGACTGCTTTGGTGAACATTCTACTTTCAACTGTAACACTGCTGATTTTCCGTTCCCATTTGAATTTTGAGACTTCCAAAAAATGTAGACGATCGTCTCATTGTGTCGTTAGAAAACTCACTGATGTGAAAATTGCACATTAGAGCGTTAAAAGTTGAAATTCAAAGCCATAATTATATTTTCAAGGGTGATGGAGTGACAGTTTTGAATGTCCATACTCAATTACTACCTATTTGGACATTTTGAATTGGGATTTGTGGAGAAATTTCGTTTCATTAGACTTTCATATAATTTAGCATATGTATATACATATGTGCGTCTTCTGTGGATTTTCATCCGCATTCGTTGGAATTTTACGAAATTGTTCCCATAAATTTGTTATACTCGCAAAAGAAAAAACAGTAAAATAATGATACGAATCAAAAATGAGCATCGAGCAAAATTGGTGACATAATTGCAAGAAAAAAAAGGAAAGGGACTGTTGTTGAAGTTTTTCATACATATCTCTGTTTTCATGATCTGAAGCTCATCTGCACTTCACATTTCTTCTGGGTCAGGATTCATGAACTCATAACCAAGCAAACTCGGGCCAGCAAACCCTTCTTTGTCGCCTGCGTCTCCTAGCACCATGTAGTCTATACGAAAACCAATCACGCTAACTATCGTTGGTTTGCTTGGTTATCGTTTCATGAATCCCAGCCCTGGATTCTCACCTTCCTTAGTTTTCATCAGTATATTTCCTAAAAAGCCTGTTTGGTCACTCTGTTTTGAAGCGATTCCTAGGAAAACTACTTTGTTACATCTCTTCAAGTTTATTTCTGCTAACTCTGGTTTTTTACTTGTGCTACAAGGTCGAACACTTAAGAGACGCTGTAGAACACTAATTCAAATCACGGGACGCGTACACAGCCGGAAACTCAATCACACAAAATGTCGACAGTTCGAGTTCATGCGGAGGCCATGTTATTGGAAAA
This sequence comes from Ancylostoma caninum, assembly GCA_037903475.1. NCBI lineage: Eukaryota > Metazoa > Nematoda > Chromadorea > Rhabditida > Ancylostomatidae > Ancylostoma > Ancylostoma caninum. Next base: position 1,245,153 of record JBAJFG010000389.1, on the reverse strand, counting down.
ATCGGCTCACCCGAAAGAAATTTTAATCGGATCGTAGTTCTAATGCTGGAAACATAGGTGGGCTGTTGACTAAACTATGAGGGGCTAAGCGTAGTCGATTCGGGAAAAATTAGCTACATCTTTCAACGGCGTCATCGGAAGTCATTGTGGGCTGAGTGCTTATTCGCGAGGAGTGTGGCTGTGAATGTGATTCTGATTTCTTATGGTGATCATGCGAACGGTGAAGAATTCTTTTAGGAATGACAAGACACGCAGTTATTGTACTTTTGCTGAGGAATGCTGCTGTTTTTATCATTCGCGGCGGCTCTTTGTCACTATTGTATGACTATTGTTCCTGTTGCGGGATTCGTGAATGTTTCCATGAGAGTTCTAAGCTTCCCGTTAATGGACGACATAATGGACGAATTTTCCTAGATGAATGCAATATGATTTGCCATCTCTATGATTTCTGTCATCGCTGACTTGGATTGTCCAGACGGAGTGTACCCATTTTTGCCAGTAGAACTCGTTCAATTTTGAACGGCAGGTAAATCGCTAATTTCTCGGAAATGTTCATGAATCCAGCCACTGTTCCTACTGGTTGAGAGATCTAAGCATTCCCTGAATTTCTGCTCATCAGGAACAAAATATGGGAAAGGCGGGCGTCCATCACATAAGTTCCCTGGAATTGGGGTAAACGGAGTTCAGAAGTCAAAATTTTAGAATTATAGACCTATGCTATTAAAATCAAATATTAGAAAACAACAAAAATAAACTAAGAAACTAAATGTGAGATAAATCAAAATTTTCAGTTTTTTTTCGAATCGCGGGGAAAAACGGGGTGGCGCCGCTGTTGCAGGATTGGTCGATCCAAGAATTTCTCCCCGCTCTACATATACCTGCTCTTTCAGGGTCGGGACTGCTCTTAAATGGAAATTTTTACCTGTCCAAAAACTTTGTGGGAACCACCCCACTACTAGCAAGCTCTGATTCCTTGGATGGCTTGTACATGGAAAAAAATTACAGTTACTCCAATAGCTTGAACAACAACAATAACAGTAAAGGCTTCGGTAAGTAAACCTAACTCAGGCAATAAATAAGGATTAATACCCTGTGATTTGCAAGTTTCCGGACGAGTTGAGAATTTCAATCTACAAAGTCCAAATGCTTTGATATTCTCGAATATTAATGTTAACAGTTAGCGGTCATTTTGATTTGATTGCAATGTCCGTTGAGCTCCCAAATCCAGAACATGACTCATCTCACATGGATTTGATGTGTTATGAGTCACGTTCGCATCATACACGGGGAAGACGTGTGGATGATGTTCTGTATGGAAGCTGTGGTGATTCATTGGACGCTTCTCCCCTACGCTTAACGAAATTTTGTTAATGGTATCCGAATCATTCCAAAAATAATGGATATCTGTTCAATTTTCAACAGTGTTCTTTATTCGCGTAGTGAGAAATATGCTAGTTATCCAGCATCACATGCCAGCAAAAAACTCGCCATTTGTCGGCGCTCATGTCATATGATGCCGTACAGTTTCCGTCCCCCGTTGTCTTTGATAATGCATATCAAGGCTACATTCCTTCCTGTTCCTAAGTCGTCACATTATTGATTTTCCGTAAAAGATAAAAATACGCGAATCACACCATTCAGTTTATTTGAATAGCAAGGTTTTGTCGTCAGCACATTATATTACCATTACATCAGGTACGACAAAAGAAGTGCGACTATACGACGTCGCTACGGAACCTTGAACGTATCTCCGACTCTATACACGAACAAAGGAGTATTGGAGGGGGTGGGTTTGTTTGGAGGACTCATCCTAGAATCAAATAAAAATACAAGTTTTGTAGGATCGGCTCGTGATCCACCTGCAAATCCGCCACCATACCAGCCGACTGCTCCTCCGCCCTATGAGGACGACGACGGCAGATATGCGATCAACCATGAGACGGTAAGTGTTAGGGTTCTTTTTCTGTTACCGCCCTGGTATCCAGAGATTTGGAAAACTGATATTCAGGACGAGGTTATCGGTCCAGTGCTGTGCTTAATGCGTGCTAATGGCTGTGCTGATTGGCCTCAACGTCCCGGGGGACTCGGCTCCGGCGTGATCCTTCTAGCACAGCAGCTTATTGGTGGCGGTGAGAGGAGGGAACCAGAAACGACGAGCTCTCAGTGAGTTCTCATCACATGTCGCTGGTTTCGTTTGAGAAGTCTTTGATAGGGATGAAAATTGACAATATGCGCGTGCTTTCAGCTGCAGATAGTAAGCGCGTAGTAAAAGGTCGCGCTCCATTAAATTTTCTCTTGAATACTGCTAAAAGTAAAAGATAGAACAAAAACTACAATAAAGAAATATGAAGTGTAGTAGTCTTTCCGCCGCTGCGAAGAAATTCTTGCAATCTAATCTTACTAGAATGTCCGGAATGATGTTGTGACACTCTTTTCTGGGACCTTTTAATCCATAACGGATTGCCTACTCCCTCAGAGCTATATGTCTTTCGAAAGCCTGGATTCTGACGATTTCGAAGCAGTTTGAAGCTAAAATATCAATATCATTAAGATCGAGAAATCCGCTCTGGAAACTTGTTACTTCGCAAGCTAAGCGGCTCATTTAGCTTTGATATCAGGCTATATGTATATCTGTCAACAGTTTCTCCTAACAACTGCCTGCTGCCATTTTTTCAAAGTTCCATTTCAAAAGGAATTCTCTGCAGTTATATCCTTTGCAGCTTCAGTGAATTTTTGAAAGCACTACTCTTTTTTTCAGAATGAACTCTCCATCCCCATCAGACGTCAGCTATCGAACGTTGCCGCAAGGTATTCCAAATTCACCAAGTGATTCATCCGAGGTGTCATCACTAGCCAGTGTACGTACGTCGGGTCTTGGTTTCACGGACGATGAAGCATTGTCTGGAATGCTTCGAAGCCATTCCACATTGATTCAGGTGGGCTTGGTAGCTTTTTTTGGGAGTGGCATGAGCAATTTCGGCTATTCGTTTGGTCAATTACATTCAATGGTGCAGCAGTAATAGAAAAACCCGGTACAGTGTTGTAGAACCCTTCATATCAGTAGGAATTTCGCTTTCTTGTCTAAGGTCTACGGTCTTGCTACGATGCTCTAATGTTGGCGACGAAGTGTTTCTGATTTATTTCTCTGGATTTTGTGCACTCAGACCTTGGAAGCTTTAAGGCTATTTTCCTCTTTCTCATCGCTACATTATTTTAGGAAATTGAGTGCGCTACGGACAGACTCGACAATATGCTCCGTCGGAGCGTAAGCGATGCGGAGCCGGAGAGTTCCGGCGACAACTCGTCGCTACCACCGTAACGTCGCCTCATCCCTCCCCATCCCCACTGCTCATGTTCATCTACTTTTCTAGCGAAATTCTACTTAACTACGCATGAGTCACAGTTCTATTCGGTGTAGATCGAATCTCATACATGTGTTGAAGATTTGAGATATCATTTGTTTTTACTAGTCGACGAGGGTCGTATGTATGTGTACATAGGTGTGTATGTTGAAGTGTTTGGTGCCAAACACGGGTATCCAACGCTGTGTATGTCATCGTTTTATTTTCTCTTCCGCGTTATTTTTTCTTATTTCTTATATATCTGCTGATCATCAAAGTGTGGTAAGACCTCGGATGATTCGCGTTTTATTTTCAACTACGAATCCAGAAATGTGGTGTTGCCTTGCCAGAGATATTGTGTGGTTTTATTGTCGAACATTACATTACTATCAGGACCACAGCATTGTACAGCTTCTCTACAGTTTGGAGCCAAATGTTTTTTTTCTTCATTATTTTTCTTCTTGCTAGAAGCTGTATCATGGTGTGGTTCTGGTTAAGCATGCTCAGCTTCATATCTTCACGTCGACTAGGTATCTTTTTTTTTGAAGAATCTTCTCGTTGAAAGTCGTATGCTTTCTAAATGCACTCTTACGTGCCTCACAATTGCCCACAGAAGATACTACTGTAAAGAGAGAGCAATAAACGTTGCGTATCATGCGTTCCTAGCCACATTCCATGAATTATTCGAGCATTTTCACTGCCGCTTTAGCAGGTGAAGCATCAAACTGCCTGGCCGCTGCTGGAAACGGACGAGGCCTGACGTCCAAGAAAATCTCATGCATGGGTGTTGCTCTTTGATAAATAGACCATCGATTTCTCTAGGTGGAGAGTGGTTCTAGGGGTTCAATTCATCAACGGTGTGGTTTATGGATCCTCCAAATAAATCCAAGACAAATGACTTGTTTGCGTTTACATCTACTAAGCTGTTTGAAAGGCCTCAAAAAAAAAAGACTAAGCAAAAGAATTAACTGTTGCTGATTGTAGTTACTTCATCCAAAATGAAAATTTTTAGGGCACAACCATACTATGAGGAAAGTTGTACAATCTGCTAGGTAAGGTGCATCGGTGTTCAAGCGAATACAAGAAGAATTCGCTGTGCTGTTGACAATGCTGAATCCTTGAGTCACTCGCCCTTGAGTTACTCGAGCAGTGAAGAAAAAAGTTCGAACATTCAAACGATTCGAAAACCAGTGATAACCTATCGTTCTGGTAATCAACCAAGTTAAAAGTTCAGGAAATTTGATGATTGCGAAGATTTGGGTGGCTCCAAGTGTTGGATTTTTATGTACCATATCGGGCACCACCTCATACTAGTAAAACCTATTCAAGAAGTTAACACTCCTCATTTGCTAGAAGTGCTGTGTCATAGTTACGCAAACGATGGATAACAGCGCTGGATCCATGGCCAACGCCAAAGTTCTTTGACCTCAAGCAACGTTTGCTTATATCCAATGACTCACTGGAAGGACTTCTGTCAACAATACCGACTGTTTGACCTAGTTTGAAAATGAGCGTCTTCACTAGTTGAATCCAAGAAAAAACCTGAGCAAAGTGAGTAAGGAGGTTTCCGCTTAGGTGGATCCATCAACGAAACGTTACAATTGAATGTGATGCACTACATACATATTGTTGGGGGTATAAAGGCGAAAATATCCATCAGTCATGTTGTAATCAGAAGGTTGTGGATAACAAGAGTGTTTTTTTTTGGATGACGGAGGACAATTCGAGCAGCATCCTCTATCACCATTTCCATTCTGTTACAGATACTGAGGTTATAACCGAATATTCGTATTCGAATAAATCTCCTAAAAATTCGAACATTCGAGAAGGTCGCCGTACTCGAATATATTCGACTTTGAATATTCCACAGGCGGCACTATTCAAATGTATTCAAGTATTCGAAAATTATATTCGATATTCGAAACAGTTAAAGGCACAAGAGGAGGGAATACGTTCTTTCCTACGTTTCTGCTAAACTTCACGACAAAAGTAGTTTCGAACATTCTCAACCGCACTGCCTGGTTCGCGAGAGAGCCTATCGATACTTGTGGCGATGGGTTCTTTGCTGAAAGTTGCTGCACAGTGGTTAGGGATGGGAGAAGCATCATCACAAATTTCATATTGGTTTTGTACCATAATCTCATTTTTGTCCGTTCATGATGCAAGGTGTACCCATACACCGAGCTGAAGAATGTGCACTTGTAATGGAGGTGAGGTGAAACCGCGAACGGACTCGAGTTTCAGCATCCTCGGCTCCATGTGGAAAGATATTTCTCATACCAGGAAGCTACGGCATTCTATACATTATCGCTCTCTTGTTGGCTTTTGCTCAAACATGTTCTGTGGTTTTATCTGGTACCTCATATTTAAAAGTGACTACAGCTCCTTAGACTACCTTTTTTTGTTCGTATTGTTAATTGGGTTAGCTCGATTCACTCGAAGTCCTGAGAGGGAAAAACGAAGGAGCAAACAATTGCTTTTCCTCGGATGTAATTCTTCCTTATTCCTTTAGTGAATACATTTTACATATATTGGTGCATAGTATCATCTATTTCAAGAATGTTTGTTCCTTCCATATTTTTCCCCTTCGTGAACCTGATTAAAAATATTGGTATTATACTCGTACTCAATACAATTTTACCTGAAAGCTTAGTCTTAAGAAATCAGACCACGATAATTACACCAATCTAACACCTCGCCGCTAAAATTTCTTCGGTCATTTGATTATTCGAATATTCGACTTTTCGAACATTCGAACAATCGTGCATTCATAGACCGTAATATTCGAATTTGAATACTTTCAAAATTTCCACTTCGAATACTATCATTCGTTCGAATGGTTTCGAGGGCCTCGAATATTCGGTGTTCAAATATTCGAGGCCAGTTTTCCAATGTGTTTATCATAGCAGATGCAGAGTTTAAGAGCTTATCACACAATGTTTAAGCCTTACTACCTATTATGAACCCTGTGATATCCAGCAAGACATCCGACATTTTGGCGGGCTAGAACTCTACAATAAATTTTGGAAAGTAAAAAAAATTACGATTCAACACATGAGTTGTCCAGAAACCCTTCCTTCTGTTCACCATCCTTCAACGCTCAATCTGTTACCGGCCGTACTGTCCCATGCAATACCAAAAACCCATCCCACATCCATCATGCCAACATAGGTCGGCTTCCAAATCTGGAATTTCTATCAAATTCCTGTATAAAAATATCATACCCGTCTTCGTTGTCGACCCTATTCGATCTATCACTCGAATGAGAACAGCAGTGCATCCAGAAAATACAGAAAATATGCAGTAAAATAAAACTACTATATTGAAATCCAATCTATGTGCAGTTCACCCAAGAGCAAAGCGTTCGCAAAGGATCTTTCAGTTCCCAAGCAATCCTTTAATTATTGAGAATTTCCTGCTAGTTACCATTGCCGGATGTAGGAGCTGCTAGCCAGGAGGGGGGAGGGGATGGGAAAATTTGTAGTAGCAGCGCCGCTACTCCGTGGACCCAGATGGACTAATAAAAGTACTAAAAACTTTATTTTAATGAATAGTTAGGTTGGATTATTAGCAATAAACATTTTAAAAACAATAAAAATAGCTTACACAATATTTTAATCTATTTCATATAGTACGGTTAAAAATTCGACGATCTATTCTCGGGTGTGCGTGTGGGGGGGGAGGAGGGAGTAGTGCAATGGACTCTACTCTGAACCAGCATCCTCATTTCCATTATCCTTTCTGTAGTCCTTGGGGAATACGTTCATTTTGTTCTGGTTTGGATACTTTTGTGAGGCTGAATATATAGATACATATTTCTTCACTCATTTTGCAGTATTGCGGAAAAGGTGAAATATTTCAGCAACGATAATATTTTAGCAAAACCCTGACTGCTGTAAAGAATTATCATCATTATCCCCATTACTTGGTAAACTTGGCAAATGAAAATCAAGCAAAATTCGTCCAAAACCTTAAAAAAAACCTTGTCTTGTGTCGAGATATTTGAGAGGTTGTAGCACTTGAGGGGCATATTACCTACTTTTTGCTTTATAGAACAAAGTAAAATGAAGGGAAACCTATGCTTAATTCAATAAAGAACCCTAGCAACTAAGCAAGTAATGTTATACAATCAAACGAGATGTTCTAACAACAAAAATGAAACTGCATGGCATCGAAAAGTTTCAGAAGATTTCGAATTCCAGCGAGCATGGATAAATACATGTTAAACAAAACATTCCAATGAAAAACTCAAACAAAAAACACTAACAAATTCTAATCTAACTGTATACATATGTACATAAGTACTCACCAAAACCGCATGTTGAGTGACCAGTTGCATTCAAAACAAAATCCTGGAGCGCCCTTTACATGCTGTTCCTTCTAGCGAACCGCAAACGATCCACCGAAAAAGTGGATCATCCTCCACAGAGAGGTGGTATCACGGCAACTTGGCTGTTAGGAAGAAGACGAACCTCATCGTGATTTCTCACATACCTGCAGAATTTTGTTACAGATGGTTTCTTTCATTCAAAGCGCTTACTGGCAATAGTTCATCTTGATTTTAATGACTATTATTATAACGATTTACATTTAAGGAAGCGGATATTGGTCTTCTTTGCAGGGATGCGTTAGACAGCGTTAGATAATATCAGAGTGACCATTAATTGGTGGATAACTGGGCAAAGTTGTACCTTCTGTTTTATAGTTTTTACATACTGACGCTGTTGTATCACTGACTATGACATCATTGGCTTTTAGGAAGCACCTACTTGTGTATTGAATAAATAAATAAGTAAATATTGTTAGATACCAGGACAGAATAGAAATTCAAAACCTACTTGAGATCTACAGCCAAGGCACAGGCGTACTCGATGCAGGCCAGCTTACTGAACATCTGAAGTGCCATATGTATAAAAACGCTTTTACAAGGGAAAAGAAAACCAACACGAAAAAACAAGTAGACAAGGAGATTCAACAGAAACAGTTTAATTTCTTAAACCTGAACATTGTCCGCTCTTCCCATAAACCCAGACAGGTTGAATTGATCCAGTTTTTAAGCTACATAAATGTAAACGTCTTATTTCGGGATACCTTGCACCTCTGATAATTCTTGCTCGTGCTCCACCTTTGTGACTTTTTTTAAACAAACTTTCAGATGAATTACTAGCATGAAGGCGATAGAACTAATAGTAATGTCTGGTCACTTATTTCTTGGATGCTGCTACAATACAAATGTCTTCAGTTGCTACCTACTTTTCTGTTTTCAGTTATCAGATTTAAACTTGGTTCACATGGTCTCAGTTGGCTTTTGATGGGCAACAACTTGGTGCGTCAATGAAAATACCAGTAAAATAAGCTACAAAAGTAACAAATAAACAAGTAAATGATTCTGCAAACTTTTACTTTTATCTAAAGATCTTCGTCGCGCATACATAGTTATTGGCCATTGGGATTTTATTTGTCTGACATTTCTGCGTTAATCGGGCGGGGTTCCAATTTATCAAAATTGGTAGAAAGCAAGCAATTCCACCAAAATTGAACTAGTTTGAGTGAAATACGGTAATCTTATGAGTCAATTTTAATCAGATTTTCTCACCTTAGCAATTACCTCTCTTACTGAGATCATCTGGATGTTTGTCTCTGTCTTTCTTTTTTTTTTTGGTTTGTTGTTTCATCTTCACATGGGTCTTCCTCGTAGTAAACATATATACACAAATTCATGCATTTCGGCACATATCCATGATCTTTCAAAAAGATGAATATGTTTACATTTAAGGGTAAAACACCTTACATATTCTCTAACTACTTCCTTTACTTTACCATACACTTCCTCACATAGTTTGAAAGCTCAATTACAAGCGCGTTCTGATAAAAAAAAACTAGGCGAAGTGCCACTGCATTCACCTCAACTGTACTTTCCTATTGTGGCCATATAAGTGAAGCATGCATAAACGTGACAATACTCTGGAAAAACTCCATGAACCTAACTTGAAATAGGAGTCAGAAAAACAAACCACAACCCGACAAGTTGGAAAGTAAACACTGTAGTTCACGTGTGTCAAGTTCATTACAACAATTAGTGCTACTATTGTTCCCTAGTACTAGCTCTCATATTTTCTTCACCTCTCAAAAAACATTCAAACCTCACCACAACTCGCCTTACCTTAACCGGGAGATGGAAATACGTGAAAATTCTGACCAAGACATTACAACTGGCATAATTCATTGAGCCAAGACACTATTAGCCCAGTGCTTCTACCCTCACATGCAGTAATTTTGCTTCAGGCCAGGAATAAAGCTGAATTATTCGAGGTTCACCTATGTAGTGACCTCAGCCAATCTTTTTTTAGCATTTAGCATGTGTAAAATAGCATCCCCCTGGAAAATTTTCTTTGACAGCCACTAAAGGTTCACTAGGTGTCATTGTCATAGTCACAGCTGGCTGCCCCTCTGTGATTATACAATCTAGCCTAAATTAGTACTATCACTATGATAGTACTACGTTCCCTTCAGTTAAAACCTCAGCCACATTGTGGCATATCTAACGAGACTGCAACATAAATTTAACCATGAGAAAAAAGCTTCTAAGAAGCGTACCACATTGAATATCAGGTCCTTCAGCTCACGACATGTTGAGATGCTGGGCAGATATACCATTTCCTCCTCGCGTTCCATCAATTCTCGTGCTTTTGCAAAGAACAATAAACGAACTTTCACACGATCCGGCTCCATATGCACTCGGTTTTGCCCATGAAAAAGGCAAGTCATTTCGTATGACGGATTTCAATGGCTTCATCACTAGTATAATCTCGTTAGACTCAACTACATACATTACGAAATGCTATCAGAATGCATGGAATGAGTACTTTTAACGCTTTAGAGGAAAGTAGCATACAACAACAACATAGAGCAAAAGAGATGGGAAGAAGGTGCGTTGGAATGAGTAGTTCGTTTGGGAGTAGAAAAAGTTATTCCTATATTAACAGGGCTTTTTCCACTCCTGTCTAACAGTAAATAGCTGGTTCCGCATTCACCCTCCGAACAAAATAAGGTTTTAATTCCAGTAGTTCAGTCATGACGAGGAAGTAGGTCGTTGTCAAATTAAAAAAAAACTGGCGTTTATATGTATCCTAGTAAGGAACCACGGATTTTTTTGTATTTATGGATTGGGACACTCAACAAAAAAGCCGCTGAATCATTCTGAGAAGCGGTTGCAGAGGATGGCCAATCAGATATAGCTTGCCAAACTGAGCATATAGCTTTCGAATAGCTTTTGAAACTTGAACTCTGCTTACATTTCACACAAACTAGAAACAAAACATGGGAGGACATCACACATTAGATTGTGCGTTTGATCTGTAGAGATTCACCAAGAGGTCGGTCTTGCGCAAAAAAAATGAGCAACGAATCTCAAATAATGAACATTTCTGGACGAAAAAATGTAGAATTTCTTTCATTCGGCGGCGGATTGTAAACCAATTTGGTACTAAAACAAATCTGTTTCTCCACTGATAAGCCTGTTATATTGCCGGATTGGTGAGCTCAGTAGAGCGCTTTGAAAAATGAAGCTACTCATGAATATAATACACTAATTATTCTTTCATTAAGATATCTTCAAAAAAATCATACTAGTAGCGGCGAGTTCGCCTTTCTGATCATAAATATCCTTGGGAAAGTGGGAAAATAGAAACATCACAGGAGACTCAGAAAGCATATTTTATATAGGTATTGGTTCTGCATGAAATTGAGAGTTTTCTCGTAGGTTTCGCACATGGGGCACGCATGTGTTCTGGATATGCATGGTTTTCACCTGGGTATGCATTATTCTGCATGGATTTCAGAACTGCTGGAATAAAACTATTGAAGGTTCACATTTAGACAAGATTCTCTTAAAATATAGTACACCCACAACTCAACAACTATTTCATGTGGATTCATGAGAAAAGGAAAAAAACTAGACAAACACGGTCATAACTGAAATACAAGGATGAAAATAGCATAAAAGATGAAATAGGGAAAATGGGCACTTGCTCCAGTGAAAGACATGCAGCACTTATATTTCTGGGTTACTTTCTGGGTACTACGGAAAGGGAATCAGGTAATCGCAGACATAAAAATGTGAAACAATGCCATAATTCGTATGAAATCAATCAAGTTTTAACAGCAAAACAGTCGATTTGTTGAAGTCCAGGTTAGAATGTCCAAAAAAATGCCCCCATATCCCAGATTGAAAAGCGGTAAACTGTAGAAATAGTGTGCAGACACAGGGTGGTATGCTCGAGTATTCTCGCCCTGCTAGCCTTCCTATTCTGGAAAAATCGACAGTTTGAAGATCACAAAAGATCAGTGGGAGAAAACATTCGCTGAGATGAATGATTGATTCGAACAGTGTTCAAAACAGAAATTAACTACTAGTTAAGGTAATTATTATGTATATAAATGCTTCAATATTCATTTTGAGATGACCTTTGCGCGTTCCTGTGATATTTGCTTTCGGAGGGCTATTTTCAATAGATCACTTGGATAGGCATGCTTGGAACACATGTTCAGCACGTGGACGCCCCCCCCCCCTCAATTTGTAGAGCACATACTAACAGTTATCTAAAATTACGTGTATTTCGTTAAAATTCCACTACTGCTCTGAAACAGTTGTGTGTAATAGAAACGCCTGATTGCTAGCTTCTACGCCTTCCAATACGGTGGATATTCCGGATTTCCTTCTTATTTATTTATTAATTCTTTTATTCTTTTATTCAATTTTTTTCGAATTATCGACCTTTCGAATGATTCAGTTTCGACCTTTGTTGGACAGTAACTTAAATTTTTCAAAGACTACCATCGAAGCTATTTTCCACCTAGTTGTGAGTTATTAAGAGTTTTTAAGAGGATTTGATCTGCTTTTCTTGCTTTTGAGCTTGTAAATTGTACTCAGTTTACAGTTTTTGATCAGTAGCACACCTAGTGTAATAAATAAATAAATAAATAAAAAATAAATAAATAAATAAATAAAAGGATCTTTGAAGCCAAGCAAAAAAAAAAAAAAACGTTATCCCATGGGTAACGCTTTGCTTGTTTGTCCTGGTATTCCTGTTAGAACCTTGATTGTGCCTTTTTCACCCCACATGTGCTGACCTTTGTATGTCCTGCCCTTGATTTCGATTGTATACGTACAGTAGCGCTCATAGCGATACGATCAGAGGGCCATGGGAGGATAGCATCATCTGAACAGAAATCAGAAGTTGGTATTATGGTCTGACTTACTCGAACTCCGCTCGCAAGGTCCCTGAACAATTTGGGGAAAAACAACGGGGATCGTCACCTCTGGATGTACCGGGCCCATTTACCAAGGGGCAGATCCAGCTCATTCCCGGCTAAACGCCGGCTGGTGTGTGCACCTGTGCCAGAGCTATCTACATCGATAATACACCAATATGGCTATGAGACGCTCAGGATTAGCGCTGCTTTCCATCATCAGTCACACCGTCACAATAACGATCACAGCGACTATTCTGCCACAACACTAGCAACCGAGCCCACGAGTTTGAGTTTTCCAAGTACTGAATTGATTTATTTCAACCTTGGACGTGAAACAAATCTATAGCAGAGCGGCAGTACTTAACCTCTTCACCTTTAAAATGGGGTCGTGTAGTAGATGCAAAATTTTCGGGAGTTCGTTTAAGTCACCTCGGAGTACTCTCTGTACATACATGGTCAACGCTCAGGTTATCCGCTACGCTTATCCGGAAATTGAGGATTACCCGGGAACTGGTCGATATCATGAATGATGACATCCTATATTTAATCCAGCACACGGCTCACTTAGTGGTAATACCGTTTTGTGTAGGGGTGGATTTTCAGCTCATCAGGTAATTTACTAGGCTTAATCTTGTTTATAGTTCCTATATAGAGCATCGGTTCTTCTCGATTCTCTAAGTTTCTTCACCTGTTCAATTTAAAATTGTTTCAGAACCAGTTACTGCAATATAGCTACATCACTCGACAATCGTCTTACTTTAATATTGTTAATGCAAATAATTCCTTAGGGCTTCCTATTGCAGAATCACCGTAACGACCTTAACGAATGAGCAGTTATTAAATGAGCACGTACACCTAGAATAACATTTATTCTCTCTGCATTATCCTTGAAAGAATACACAATATCCACATATACAATGCATACAATCACAGTTAAACTTCAAGCGCATAGAGGAACCGACCTGAAATATCAGATTCAGTTTCTGCTTTTCTTTTTAAGAAATCGAGAAATAAATATAAAACACAATTAATTAAAAGACGGACACATACATATAAGAAGAAACACTCTATCATCTCATAAACTCTCCAAGACCCCCAGCTTAAAGAAAGAAAGAAAGTGCAGAAGATGGTCACGTCACAACACATACATATTCTATGTGGGAAAATTCAAAAAAAATGAAAAGAAAAACATAAATATGAGCAGTTGCGGTCAGAAGGAAATTATGAGATCACCAGATGTTAGACGGAGCTGACTACGGTAGTGATACAGTAACGAACGTGAATCAGAGGCGTGTATGCACGGTTACCATAAAGCGCTAACACATTGAGGTTCGACGGGTGAGTGTGAATCGAGACATCAACGTTGGCGTGTGCGTGACGGACGTTCGAGCTGACGTACGTGTGGAAAAGCGCAGTAACGCATGATCGGTAGAATAACTTGGATTACTATGGAAGATTATCCGAGAACGAGTCAAATGCCTCGTTGATAACCTAATAACCGCTGTATTTCCAGCTTTTTTCACTTAAGAACCGTGCATTCCTCTTTGTTTTCATCACAGATACATTTCCAGATCAAAAGTAATGAGCATTTCAAGGCATATGAACCAATGAAAGCCAACCAATCAGAGTGCTGCAGCTCCACCCACCTGATTCCAGCCGTACATACCGTCACACACCCATTCAGAGGGACAAATCGGATCACATAGGGACATGATGACACTTCAGAACGAAAATTAACGTATTGGAAATCACACGCACATGGTGCTATTGTCATTGTGTGTTGAAGGATAATCAAAGCGAGCGTTGACGCCAACACCATAGTCCTCGTCTTCGTGAGTCAGACCCACTTCCGCTGCTGAAAAACAAGCGGGAAAATTCAACAGCCTCAAAAATTTAACAAAAATAAACATAAGAAAACTGCCTTGGCAAGCTTCCTTTTACCGAATTTTGTTTCTTCCGATTTCTTTTTTTACCAGCTACTCATGTATGTACTATATCAAGCGCTGGAAGCTTATGGAGCTGAACAAAAACGTAAACGTAAACATCAACATGGGGTTAATTATATTGAGCAGACTGACACCGCTTATGCCACCGATGCTATTTTTTTTCGATATTTCTGCATTTCCGTAATAGCACTTCAACAAATTTCTGGATGGCAAACTCGCAAATTTATTTACTTGTTCACTTTTCAAAAACTCGTCAAATTCTAACAAAAAAAGAGAAACTACAGAAACAAGGTGTGATCTTGGGGAAATAAAATCCTTTTTTCTTGGAAAGGATCATCTAGGATTTGGGCTTTGAACAAACAGCAAATGCTTATTATTCCAACCCTGTATTTTCAAAAGAGAATTGCTTACCTTGAGCAGCAATACTTTCCTTCCATTTTTGTAATTCAGCCATGCTCTTCTTGTACTCCTCTACTTCAGAAGCAATAATGTTTTGGTATGTCTGTAGAATTACGAAACATAATATCCAAATCACCATTAAATCTAAGCAATATGAAATTTAAAACTTCACCTCATAGTCAACGTGAACGCCCTCCACCCATTTGTTCTTATCTATTGCTGATAGCTCGTCCAAATAGGTGTAAACTTTAGGACTCGTCTCCTCAAAGCGTATCGATGAAACCTGGAAGGACGACGTCTAGAAATGATTCCAATCGTAATGTTATCAGTGATCTTTGATTAATTACTTTCTGGGAAATTTCCATACTTTTATAGAGGTTAGATATGGAAGTGGAGGAAGGTTATAGTGGGGAAAATGGATTGGACGCAAAATTTCAAGGAGTTAGATGTAATTAAATTGCCAATGAGGCATCAAAATTATTGAAGTTCCAGTTGGGGAAATACTGTGTGAATTTTCTGATCCATGGGATGAATTCACGTTAGAGATAATACAAACTATGAACATAACTACGGAGTAAGAGGAGGAATATGTATGTAGGACGATACATGAGGGAAAATAGTCCAAAAACAAGCAATTTTTAACCCCTCTGTGGGCATTTTTTGCAAATGTCCCCAGTTTTTCCTCCTTAGACCCCTAAAACGCGGCCCGCAACGTTCTGTGGGGTGCATGTATCCAGGAAAGAAGCTACGTAGTAGCTCTTGCAGCCCACCGTTACGCCTTAGACCGCCGTTATTTCGTTTCCATGTTTCTATAGTTGTACTGTTTCATACCTAACTTCATCATTTACAGTGCGCATGTGTTCAGTAAAATTAGTCCGTATTCAAACCATCCAGCCTCTTTTCCGTAAGAAACAACCCATTTAGGAAAATTTTTGTGACCAAAGCACCTGGATATGAAATTAGGTAAAGATTGATTCCTTTCCTCACTCTTTAACGCACACAGTTATTCACCTCCATGAAAACCACTCCGCGGGGTAATTATACGGTATAAATCAGGTCAGAGGATGAAATCCTCGAAGTGGTCAACCACAAACCTGCCTAGCCTTCCTACGTTCTTTCCTAGTTTCTGGAGGATGTAATATCGACGATGTAGATGGTCGAGACTCATCCAGGTCTTCAAACTCGCAAGTGAACTAAACATGGAAACTTTTGAACTTTATACATAACTAAACAACAAGATTTTTGAACGCTAGCTGACCCTTTCACTCATAGCTTCCATCAGGGCTGGAATATCCTCCTCCATCACTAGACTCAATAGGGAATGGCGTACAGGATTACCATCGCCAGCGATTAGCTGAAAGGTCTAGATAAAAACCTATAGAAGACAGTTGTAAAAAATTAAACTCTTACGACTGTCTCAAGATCTGATGGTGCGGTTCTTCCACACACGGGCAGCTCTTCATCTTCGCTCTCAGAAGAAGATGTTTCGGTATTCTGGAATTGGAGGGGGCTAATGAAGCGGAATGAAAGAGGACGCCTGATTGAAAATCAAAAGGAACAAGTCTGGAACACCAGCCTTAAGCTTGGGAAGGCTCATGGATTCGCCAGCGAGTCCAGCGAATGTCTCATAATTGGGTGAAGGTACTTTTCGTTGGTTCTGTTCGATTTCAAAGTTTCGCTGAGGCGCCTGAAACAATTCATTGGACATGTAACAATTCAGATAATCACGGGTACTAGTAGAAGGAAAGAATAAAGATGAGAAACAAACCGGTTTCAGATCCGTGAACTCATCTCCGTACGGTTTTTCTCGACTCTCAGGACTCAAAATCTTAGATTTCTCCTCGATATATTTTGCCGATAGGCTCTTTCTGGGAACATCATTTTGTGCTGAAGGAGACCACGATACTGGAGGAGCAGGGGCTATTCGTTTTACCGTCGATGACACCGTCGGTGACACTTCAACACTGTCGTCGTCTGAAAACACCTAATTACAGTACTCCAAAAAAATGTAGGGATCACATCCACGTTTGTGAGTTCTCCGTCTAATCGGGACGGTTTCTCTAAGCCCTTCAAAAGGCAAAAAGTGAGTTTCTCTCCAATGGACGTGTTTTCTCGGGCGTTTTCCACCGTAAGCGCTCGCACGTGACGCGCGGACTGAGATTCGCCGACAAGGCCACTGCACCACAATTGGCAACGGTGGTCTTAGGTGGCTAACCAAACTTGCTTTCGTTTCGCAACTTGACCGCAGTTGGTCGCAATCAAAAGCGAGTTGACGCAAAATTACGCCCAAAATCACTAGAAAATCAGCTGAAGCAGTGGAGAAATGGACTTTCTCTGCAACATAGAAAACAACCCTCGACAAACACTTATAAACAACCTCTACGAATACTTAAGAGTCTGCAAAATTCCTTGCAATAACATAGCCCAGCTTACACGATCTCAGCGCTGACGAGACCCATTGGTAGCGAAACCGAAACGGCGTCTCACTAGTTTCGCGTGAGTAGAAGATCGACATCTATACAATTCTGAATAGCGTAGCAAAGTCAAATCACCAAAAGCGATTGGAAGAACAAGACACAACGGAGCGAAATTCTCGGGTTGGCAGAAGGACCAAGTCCATGGAAAGGTGAGAGTCGAAAAGTCAGGTCAAAGTTAGCTACTGCTTGACTGCAGAGAAAAGTGGCAGCGAGAGGTTCGGCAACTTTACATAGTAAGAACGTGCTAAGCTGTAAGTAAAGTAAGTTATTTTCACGTAGTACAAGCAATGATTCATGTTTGGAATGCGTAGAAGAAACATCATTCGATTCATTCACATGCTATAATGTTACGTTTCGTGGACATCTTCCGGGAGAAATTCGCATCAAACGCAGAAATAATTAATTCTGAGCGGGGTTTTCTTCTTGTATGATGCCACTCAAAGCACTTTAAATTCTTACACAAATTGACATGGATTCTACAAAATTGCAGGACAAGGAAGACATTGGCGCACGCAGCTCATACAATACATCCAAGTGAACCGCATCGGCGGCAGGTGGATTAGTGGTAAGAGCGGTGGTTGCAGCGACACCCACCGCCGGATGACGGACTCCAGACCAGCGTAATTATTCAGGACGCTCTACCGACGTCGAATTCCCATCGGCCGTTGATGCTGCTAGGTACGATCAATACACATTAAATAGGTGGGGACTCTCATTATCCCAATGTTAACGCTATGAGAGGAGGGGATGGGGGTGTCAAAGACGACGTCAAGTCAGACTAAAATCTGAGCGCAGAACAGGCAGAAACGCAAAACAAGCAATAAAGTGGATGAAGGCTGACGTTTGTGCTAGTTGTCTGCTTCAAAAAACCCTTATGATATTATTTTGCAAACCAATGAATGATGCTTGTATTGTAACTGCTAATCTTTATATATAACCTTCGATAAAGTCCACGAACGGCATGGATTTCAGACTCGGAGGCCCGTATTAGGCTTAGGATTTCTGTTTCTACATTATCGTGAAGCTATGAAATAAATCTGATCAAGGAAAAAAATGAAACATAGAAACGAGTTCTGGAAGAACAAAACCAAAACCAAATGAAACGCCAGCAGCACGGCTTGGGCAATCTAAGGATAACCATCTCATTGGAATGTTCACTTCGTTGTTTTTTTTTTTTCACGAAAAATTAACGATTTAATCGATGAGGTAGTTCTACATGCGCACTGTTGGGGAAATCGGCAAAAATGCGGCAGAACCGTTGATGTGAGGTCGAGTTTGGCTTTGGCAAACATTTACACATTTGCCGTTGTCAATTCCGTGCTGTTTATCCAGGCAAATGAGTGACTTGACTGACTGAGCGTGGTCGTTCGCATCTCGTGTAGAGCGGTAGAGTAAAATAATGTGCTGTAGAACTTTTAACATAATGTCTAAACAAAATAAAACTTTCTATAAAGACTGGAAGGAGTACAGAGTCTACAGGAGCAGAAGGTATTCTCCACAGAACTCAACAGAAGGAAGCAAAAAATGCAGATCAGCCATTCTGAAGGCCGCAAGGCTTGCTTGAAGATGCACCATCACTGCCATCGTAAAATCTTCACCAACAAGCAGTGAATCTGTCAGATGCTAGTGCATCTGCACTTCAGAATACAGCGATGGATCAAGGAGAAATCGCGCAAAGGCCGCGGATACCGCCCTTCGTGGCACATGTCCCGTATGGTGTATGTGTCTGTGCGCGAATAGACCGCGTGTAGTAGATGCAGATACCTATCTATGACACACAGCGCGCAGACATGGTGTAAATTAGTCGAGGACACAATGAGGAGATTGAGGGCGAGCAGGAGGTTGTAGAGGTCCGCGGTGAAAAAAACCTGGAACGGCGAACGCATTTGCAATAACCGGGGAAAAAAGGGATTCTGTTTGGTTACTCCATAATTTCTCGGATTTCTCCAGTAAAAAATCTAAACAAGCACTTCACCTTGCATTTCCTTTTCTAAGTTTTCACCTCTTCTATTTCCTTTCCTCCTTCTCTCTGTCTTTTTCCTTGAAGGTTTCATCTTTTATCACTCAATGAAACCAGAAATTTTCTAAAATTTTATTTATGTTTTGCAAGAACGCGCTGGACATCAGAATTGACTAATGAAATCAAACATAGACAAACAAAACAGAAAAAAAGTAGTGGGTTTAATAAAATTATGAATAAAAATTAAATTGGAAACTGCAACTGAGCTTAGAATTCTGAAGAACAGTTTGGCTAAGGAACTCCACCAAATTTTCTTTCAAACGACATTAGGACATCAGATAGAACGGCTGCGATATCGTGAGATTACATGGATCAATATTAATATCCAGAGTTTCAGGCAAAACTAAGTTGAAACTACAAATTTTCAAGTAAGATAAAAAAAACCTCCATGGGTGGTAAGGAGGCATTTCGAGCCGTTTGCACAAACTTCCTGAAATTTTCAAGAATATCTACATCCCAAACCCCTGTAATGAAAGCAAAAAGATCCAGAAACTAAGCAGTACTGGGCATAAACGCATAAACTTTACGACAACCAGAAAAAAAAAGCATCGAAAAGTATTCACTCATGAATTATTCAATACTGCCGCATTACAAAAAAAAACTCGAACGCAACACTACGAAAAATATCGAGCCCCATACCAAGGACGCCACGTTTAGGCCCATAAACGCGAGGAAACTTTTCTGGAGAAGCCAAAGTCTGAACTCTATGACCACCCTCGACCAAGTGCTGAGCAGAACAATAAATAAACTCTGGATTGTTTGAGCGCCGTTCAAAGTGTTAGCGTTGCAGAAAATTAATGCGGAAAAGGGCAGCGCTAAATTTGCACTGCGATAGCTCCACGCCCTACATCCGACAAATTAAGGCCTAGACGTAATAAAACGGATAAAGTACGAAATTGGTATGGTGATGAGAGGATGCCGAACTAATGCAAGATAGCCAACGTTCAAATGCATTGGAAATGAAGCAAGATGACTAGTGAAAGACTGATGAAAACATCTCAGAAGCAGCAATCCCAACACAGGGCATAGTGACTGTGTGTAATTCCTGGATGCAGATCCACCACATAGTGACGGACAAAATGACATCGCCACTCTACGGGGGTTTCGTAAAACTCGTTAATGTCATGTCATACTCGCATTACAAAGCACTATTGGTGCATTTCGCGTTTTTTTTTCTGTCGTGACCGCACCACAAGATAACGAATAGAAAAAGAGCCATTAACACAGTTTGAGGTAGTAATAACGAGGTGAACATGAGGTGATATCTAAAATCCAATGAGGTCATTCTTACTGCCTTCGATTATATTATGGTGGTAAACTGGAGATGTGTGTTTTTGCCTAGGATAGAATATTTCCTAAAAACAAAGCCACAACACCTCAGTCCAAGTTCTGTCTAGAATTAGAATTGTTGAGCCTTGGACATCTGACTGCTCTCCTGGGGGATGTCCCAGCGCGGTGACCTGAAATAGACGCTCACCCAAATTTTGGTTTCGTTAGCGTTTTGGAATTTTTCTATGCCATGGAAAGCCTCACCGATGGATGTAAGTGCTTACCTGATAGCACAAGTGCTGAGCTATTTGGAGCGCAAACGCGACTTCTGATCCCAGATATGAGGGGCAGGACAGTCCAGGAACCGGATGACAGTCGAAAATTCGGTTCAGTTACCCAAATTCGGGACCATTTTTGGGTAGTCGATTGTCCCATGAATTTAGTGAGGTAATGCAGCAAAAATTCTCTCAATCCTTTGCATAACACGTGGCAGTGCTCCGCTGCACTTTCATCTTCTTTAACGACATGAACCACGGGGAATGGGAATTCGAAAATTTTGGTCGGTCTTCTTATCAATTTCTTTAAAAATCGCGGTCGAAGTAATATTTGATCATCCATATGTGAAAAAATTCTCCTGGAAAGGCTCTTACAGATAGTACCCACTATTTCAGACAGTACCAAATGTTTGACAAAAGGAGTTCAGCTAGGCATTCAAAAAATAGAAACTTCAGCGCGCATTCTCAATTTACCACTCTATTATTATAAAGCATTGACGCTTCGACTAGGTCGCTATTATTTCACGTGATGTGCCTCGATGATGGTTTGGGGAGGAATCTCCTTTTGGATGTCATCGACTCTTCAAGTAAATGCTGTTGCTAAGACGGTAGAAGCGGTTATATGGGTCCATGATCGTTGGACCACACAAGAAGAGAACGTACTAGCCTTTATTTTTTACTATCTATTTGCGAAATAGCAAAACTGAAAAAGGAGGACAAAAAGCAAAAATCAAATAGAATGTTGTGATAGATAATTTCGGGCGAAAAATATGAAGAAAATCTTCATAAACACAACATATTCTACTTTGAAAACTAAAATCAGCTGTCCAGTTGGAATATAGTGATTTTTTCTCAGGCTCATGAAAATCCAGAGAACCATAAGCTACCCTGGAAATTATGTAGTTTGGGGTTTCATTGAAATACGGCACATTATTTGTTCACTACATTTTTACTACCCGAATCGCATTACTTTTCAAAGCATACTGAAGTGATACCATATTTTACATAGGTTGTGGGGCACATACACAAGAGGCTAGACGCCCTGAACGACCTGCAACCTTCATCGTGCCGGAAAATGTCTGGACTCGAAGCGTAGCGCTTCATTTCTCAAAGAACGAATTTTCACTAAATATGAGTGCTGTATAAAGACAGTTTCATGGATTCAGGATCAACAGACCAAATATGTACCGAAGATGACCAGATAGCATACTCCATGACATATGATAATTTCTTTACATAAGGAAGAAATAAACCATAATTTGATCGAATAGAGAGAGATACGCGCCAATCAGCTCATTTAATTTGCTTTCCTCTCTTTTTTATAGTTCTAGGAAGGAAACGTCAGCAGATAAGATGGCTTTGCACCAGACTTTTTACCAATCCCACGTAGCTGGCCAAGCAGAGCAAAAACAAGAAAGAAGTACTAATCCAGTGAAAATGTACGGTTTTCGTTGATTTTCATCTTTGCAAAGGTGCACAACTTCTTAATTGGACTACTTGGGAAAGGATTCCAATTTCTTTACACGAATAAAATAAGCATTGCTTGTGAAATCTCAAGTGATCATTCACTGAAAAGAAATGTCCCAGGTGTTGTAAATCCATCGCAACCTGCTGGATTTGAGTACTCACCAAAACCACGTTTTTTTTTTTAGGAATAGAATGTGTAAAGAAGGCACAATTGCTACGGCTGGTGCAGTCAAATAAATAAGTACAGTTAAAAGTTAAAATTAGACGCTCTGGAATATCTGCTTTCCTATTCATACTTACTTACTTGCTGAACTAACGAATAGTTTGTAAAGGAGGACAAGGACTACAAACCATGGGTAGGTCCCACAGGACTGCTAATAGACCGACGAAAGGTGCGTAATGTACAGCCGTCCAAACCTAATCCAACGAGTACCTGGACCTTTTTATTTTCAGTCGTTTTTCTAGGAGTGGATGGAGAGATCTGTTGGAGATACAGCACTTTTTTCCACATTTCATGTGTTTTTTGAATAATAGATCGCAAATCCCAAGTTTCACGGAAATGTCAAGGATTTCTAGAAAAATCGAATAAGACCAAGAAATCGAGTTATTCGAGCGATTCGATGTCAACAAAATCAAAAAAAAAGCCAATCTCCATTGCATTAGCAACTAATCGCCTTTCTAGCAGCCACTCCCACATTGCTGCAAAATCAGAGAAGCGCTCGACAGCTACAGCAAGTTTCATAGCAGCCATCGCTATTGTGTAGCCTAGTAATCGCAGCGATTAATCGATTAAATCGTCTATCTAATCAATACTAAGCCCGGTTGAGCTTTGGTATCAACAGCGACGGTATTAGGCGTTCTGACGACTACGCATGTGAGGTGCGATAGTAGGCACTTAGTGGAACGTTTTGATAAACCCGGGGGTAACGCCGACAACACAAAGAGGGCGAATTTTATCGTCGAAACAAAATCACACATTATGCCATAAAAGTGTATGTGGTAATGTACTAAAGATGGTCTGCAAACAGTCCCCTTATCAAAAAGAGTGAACGTAAAGCACAAGAAATGTCTCTTCTAGAAGTAGTGCTTCAGAATGATACCAGCGCCAAAAAAAAATTTCAAAGAAAGGCAATGGAGTAGCAGATCTAGAAGGCTAAATTTTGCTTTTTTTAACTTCAACATAACAGTTCTCATATGATTATGAACATGCAAACATGGTCAATTTTACGTGTGCATCCGTAATAACAGGCACAGACTGTACTTATACAAGTAGAAGATAATCTAAGGGGCAACCAGTTAGCAGCAGCTACCAACTATCTTAGCAGCAGATGCGTCACTAATCAAGTCCTAGACAGGGCTAATTTCTTGTTCTAGTGACTCCATTCAGAGAACAGGTCAAGGATCTTACTAACTCTAATGGCTCAGCGAAAATCAGCACAGTTTTCGGAGGAATTTTATAATTGCATCGCAATTAAACACAGGGATTAGCAGCCATAACGCTGTGGACCTATCGCATTTACACGGCAACAAAAAAGCCTGGGAATAGATAATCTCCGCAAACAAATGGATGTCAACTATCGACAGTGATTTACAAGCCCTGCATGTATGCTACCACTTCAGAGGATGATCTGGAATCGCTGTGGCAAGGAAACAACTAACCAGGGAAGGGTAGTAGGAATCCGACAACTCGTAACGAAATGTATACTGTTAAATGCAATTTTCGATGCAGATCTCAGATTCGTTTTCCTTATCTGCTGCGGAGTTCTCTCTGAAGAGTTATGCGGCATTATTCCAGCTTGCATAAGGCAGCCCAAAATTTGGCTTCATGGATATATTGTGCCAAAAGATAGCGGAAACCTATCTGGATCTATGAAAACTTTATAAATACTTATTAATTTTTATTGTCCGATATGTTTAAAATGGTTTTCGCGCATATTTTCAGCAGAATATAACTCGAAAGTCAGATTTGGCCGGTTTAGAGAATCCAAGTTGATGCCACGTAACTCTTCACAGAGAACTCCGCAGCACATAAAGAAAACGAATTTGAGATCAGCTTCGAAAACTGAATTTAACAGTCTACATTTCATTATGAGTTGTCGGACCCCTCTAGTATACTTCCCTGATAAGTATGTTCTATAGTTAGTTCACCTTTGAACCGTCTGATCGTCATGTACCATTGTAGGATCCGCAAATAGTTCTTGTTAATTTGTATAAACTCAGAAAATAACCTGAACCACGAAAAATTCACTTACGAGAATACCGCGCAAACCCAAACAGGATCAAAAGAAATCAACCGAATCGTGGCTCGTTCCATAAAATTGCCATTGTACCAACACCGACATTCAGTTCTCATTCAACTTCGTTATTTCTTTGTATTGTAATGGTTTGTTATTACTATTGCTATTTCTTTTTGCACTAAATCACAATGAATAGAGGTGGAAGTCGATTGAGCAGCTGATAGAGATTAATCTAGTGTGACCATATTAAAACATGGAAATTATTCCTGGAACATTGAATATACATAGAAGAAATTAAGGATGACACCTTCATGAGGGGATTCAGAAAATGGACTACTCGTTTATGGAACGAATACATCCACTTCTTTGTCTCCGAATCATAAATTTACCCCTTCGAAGCAAAAAATTATGTTCCTTCGAAACACACATGCAAGCATCCAGAGGACTAAAATTATACAGCATCACCACTTACGTATTGTTTAACTCGCTGAACACAATATGCAATATGTATTCAGCGAGTTTACTACGGTCTGAAGCAGTGTATAGCCTCGTAATCGTACGGAATAAACTTGAAGATAACGCTGAACTATCAGCACTGGGAATGAGTGTTGGATTTTAAAAGCGGAAGGTGGCGAAGAAGCACAACCCAGAACCTGCCTCGGGGGCATTTTTGTCAAAGCCACTTGGCACGTAGCGGAACCTGTAGCGATTTCGCAAACAATTTTCAGGTCTTTCAATATTTGAGGTTGTGAGGCAAATGAGGTTCACCGCCTCTGTAGAAAAAGATCAAGTACACGTTAACATTAGAGAGGTTTTCAATGAAAAGTGCAGTTTCATAGGAAAGTAGAGAGCACTTACTATCTAAATCACTACTATAGATACGCATGAGAATGAAGTGCAAGGTAATACTAGCTTATTACTCCGATAATTTAGAAACTCCCGAAAAAAACTCATTTGAAAAGCGAATTGATGGGCAAAAGCTTTGTTATTTCAAGAAAAGAGCAGGAAATGTAGAAAATCCAGGACACCCATGGAACTGAAAACATAGGTAGCAGGTCTGCGACTTATAATGGATTTCAATGCAATGAAAAGCCACGGCTACACTTTTCCATAACGAGGTGACCTTGCAGCAGTTGTTTACTCAGACACAGGATGAATGCAAACATTACAGTCATATGGAATATCAGCTTTGAACTCCCGCTTTGTTATGAGAAAATACTGGCGGGAAATAGTCATGAGGAACTCAGAAGAAACGCACGCCTGTGCTCCATGGCAGTTCAAATTGACTGTTAGAGGATGTTAACTTCTGAAGCCATAGTTAGAACCTCCGCAGACACGCACACATCCAGAGAAAGTAGGAGCAAATGTGTCCACTAAATCGAATGCGAATCGAACAGGTGGTCAGGCTCTCAGCATCACATCGCAGCATTCATTGCTTGCGAGCATTTGCATAAACGCATTGCGATAGTTTAAATATAGTCAGCTGATAGTGATCGCCGGTAAGCACGAAGAGGCGCCATCGCTTCATTTCTGGATGTTCCAAACATTAAAAATTTAGTGGAATCAAGAGAAGTTAG
This sequence comes from Ancylostoma caninum, assembly GCA_037903475.1. Taxonomy (NCBI): domain Eukaryota; kingdom Metazoa; phylum Nematoda; class Chromadorea; order Rhabditida; family Ancylostomatidae; genus Ancylostoma; species Ancylostoma caninum. The sequence goes on along the minus strand of JBAJFG010000389.1, from coordinate 1,218,890 downwards.
ATCTAACGCGTTAGAGATCTCTGGTATTTTAAATATTAGTCGATCGCGAGAAACATCATTCAGTGAGTTGAAAGCTTTTATGATGAGAATCGACTAATATAAGGGTGGAAAACTGCGAAAATTTCAAGCAACCCAGAAGAAGGAAAGGACGGCGTATTCAGCAGATCCTAGTTCTGATGCAGAACAAAGCTAAAATGCGCTTGGAAGGACTTTGTTTTCTCTGAATTTCAGATGACATGAATGCTTTAAAATGCCGACAATGCTCGCGAAAACACGGTTATTTCAGGATTGAGATCATTTTATGCATGGCTCTGGAAACGACAGCTTAGTTGAGATTTGGAGATAAGAATTCCCAGCAATAGGCAAGTGAAAAACACGTTATCTAAGATTTCCGGTGCAAAAAAAACACGTAAGAAAATGTATTTGTACTCGTCCACAACATTCTCTGGAAAGGATCGAAGCCCTTCTGGGATAGTGAAGAAGTATACAGTATTCAAGCATGGCACACAGATAGAACGTCCTTACGAAGCTGAGCATGCTGGAAGATGAGCAATGGAGGTGGCACCAGTTTTATTGATGCGCGCGTGTGATCTCCCATATAGATCAGTTCGTTGATAATCTAGGTACTGTGTGACTACGGATTTACGATACTGGTAGTGCATCCTCCGAACAAGATGGCGGTAAATGTGGAGAAGTAAACCTGAAGAAATATCCCAACTCATGGCGAAAATAACAGGGTATTTCCATTTAATGATAACTATCCGGAAATGATGGTCGGTTGCTTCAATAGAAATTTCTGGAAGGTCAAATAGTTTGACCTTTCAGAAGTTGCATGACTAAGTTCTATGATTTTTATTAGAACTGGCATTTAACTCTCATAAGAACATTCTTGGGGAAATCCTAAGCCGATAAACAGCGTTGCAATCTAATTAACCTTAACCTAAATTCCTGAAGCTGCGTGCATTCCATGCGCTTCGCTAGGTGAACATGGAAAACTACCCGTTCCTGATTAAGGACTGATCCAGGAAAATGAAGACTGCATAAGCGTTTGTAGAACAAAATTTGCTTAGCATTACCAAAAATAGTGCAATTTAAAAGATGCTATTAATATAATCTAATGGTAATTTTCGTTTCAGGATGAACTCTCAAAAATAATTGGATCACAGATACCATTAACAACATGACATAAGAATATAAGCCTGAACGCTTCTTGATACCAGCGAAGGAAGAGGGTGAAGCTCATGGCGCTTGCAGCAGAAAGATTAGGTCACTTCGCAGCCCAAAATTTGACATATCAGTATTCCCAGGTACTTGCGAAAGCTATGCAACGGTTAGTCCTCGAATTTCCTTAGCCCGTTAATCATTAATCATCTAGCAAGGCAGCGTTAATAGTTCATCGGCTCGTTAACGAAACAGGTCAAGCTAGTTCCAAAAGACCTCCTGTTTCCACAACCTGTTTGACCGAAATAAGCTGTTATTAAATGGGACGTCCAGCGAGTCATTTATTCATTTAAACGATTCCATATTTTTGCCCGCATGAAGTAACATGGAGATTTTCTGAAAAAAAGGCGATTTCATGAATCACCTCGAAGTTTAAGGATTTCAGTTTGGGCAGGCGATTTCAGAGGCGCTGCGAGAAATAAAACGAGAAAAACAGGGGAAAGGCACTCCATTTCCTGTTAGAATGACTGCCAAATTAGGTAGAGTTAATACATTGTTACTGCCATGAAATTACGAGTAATGATTATACCATTACTACTAAAAGATTACACTGTATACTTGAGAAATTAAAGAGAAACTATTGTAAAGAAAAATAGGGCTGAAGTATATCTTCATATGAGAGGCAAACACTGCTCATTTTCAAGGACAAAATAAAAACCACTAATTCTAAAAAGGTAAGGATTTCTGGACTGACGCGTAAGTATTCAGAAGACTCCTTATATCTACTCATAATTTAACACGACCTCCGTATTTTGCCTCCGGATACACCGCAGGCACAGGGAAGGCCCAGACGGCCGTTCTCATGTGTGGATTTACTGAATGAAGTGTGACTTGGCCATGAGCCAAACTAACGGACGAGGACGGCCGATAACTGTAGCATTGAGCAGTTGGCCGTAGAGTAAAGTGATTTGGGCGGATACAAAGAGTTCTAGTGCCTTGAAGATGCCTGTCTTCAGGAATCTATTGGCATTTTCTTAAATAAAGACAAAAAAGTCGCTATTTAAACATTTGCAGGAACAGCGGTTACTACAATAACACCTAGTAACAACGATTAAGGCGCTGAACAAGAGCGAAGCGTCAAGACACGTCTATTTGTCCATATCTGTACCAAGACTTTGTGCAGAAGGTGATGTGTATTAGTTTGGGTCAAATCAGGCGATAACGAAGGTTACTGTCCAAACATACTATATGTTAGATAACAAGGCGAGAGCTGTGAGCGTCTCACGCAGTTCGCACAACCCTCCAACAAAGAATTTATAATCCGTGGCAGATGACTGAAAAACCGGCGACCTTCGCGGTATCGCTCTCGGATGTCAGAATGGAGGCGAAGAAGGGTCGATGATTAATGAGAGGTGCCGTGGGTAGAGTAGTAGGATGAAAAAAGGTGCCAGTTAGTACAGATTGATAAAATCTCTTAGTTCTAAAATTCATAGAGAGAAAGCTAACATACTGACATACCGAGAATACTATTTAATGTGTGACTACTAAATTATGTGCAATACACTGGATGAGGTGCAGAAATTACCGATCCTTTCCCAGAATCCAAAATTCGAAGAGAACGAATTCGAGCTAGCATTTTCGGCGACGAACGATTAATTAGCGCTCATAATTTCTTTCAAAAGGCTATATGGTGATGAACGCGGAGTTTTTTTTTTCGGATGCGTCTATACTTATAGAACGCTCTATATTTCCAAATCTCTTTGGAAAGAACGTAGTAGACCAGAAGCTGACTTTCCCAGCAATCTTTGGACATTAAACTGCAGTGCTTTCGTTTTGTTTAATTATTCTGAAGCGAAATGGAATACTTTAAAAATAAACCTTTAAAACTTTACTTTAAAAACTTTAAAAAAATATAAAAACCACGGGAATTCGAAGAGGAGGGCGGAATGAGGGAAGTGGTTGAAACGTGACGTGGGCTCTTGCTACCTTTAGCTAGTAAGTATAATGTCTTCTTATTTGACCCAGAGTTCTTCAACCACATTCTGCTCACTTTTGCTAAATTCGCTTTCTTTAATTTTCAAATCAATGACCTTACTTTCATCAGAAAGATCAGGCTATACAGCGGTTCACCTAAAAGGATGCGAAACCAATCATTGTCTACCGTTTTGTTTGACAAAACCAGCTACTCACCCACCGTTTCAAGAACTAGAAGGGGTCAGCAGTGATTTCTTGCTTGATTCAGGCATGGAATTTTGAAGTCGCTAGTTATGACATAGTCACACATCGAAAACTGAATTCTCGAATGAAATCGGAAAATTCTTATCTCCCCGTACCATATCCGTCTACCACTCGTTAGCCGTTTTCATGGATCAGTACTCATTACATATTTACGCCTGGTTCATTTCCCTCAAACCAGAAGTATTACTGCTCTACACATTGTCGCGATGCGCTCCTATCAGGAACAGGGTAAGATTCAAGGAGCTCGGCTTTTGCTAAAGAATCCACAGGAACTCTATAAAAACTACTGCACTCTCGGTAAGCCAGCATTATAGGCAGTTTTGTAATGCAGAAAAGGAGAGCAGTTGCGAGGAAGGAGCTCTAAACTCTCTACTGTCCTTGCAAATGAGAAGAGGGGAAAATGGGAGCAAGGAAACAGCTAGATAATAATGGAAATGAGAATGGAGAGAAACGAATGGAATTATTATGTATAATGGTGATTGTGGAGAAGAATTAGTTCGTGGGGCATGTTCTAGACCCTTAGTAGCACTAATATATCAAAAGGGACCCATTAAAAGTCAAGGATAACAAGGCCGTTAGCGAAGAGTGCTTAATTAAGTCTTCTCGCAAAAAAAGCGAAGAGTGCTTAATTAAGTCTTCTCGCAAAAAAAACAATTGGATAATTGCAACGAGGTCTAAAAACTGTTTAATTATGCAACCATGTCCAGTGGAAAGAGACTCCTGAAATCCATAAATTGAACACCATTGAAAGACTCACATTTCCTGGCATGTGACGGGACAGCATCACTTCTAACAGAAATGTTAACAACATTTGGCCGACTCAAGTTCATGGCTCGATGCACAAATAGAGATCGATCTGTCGAACCACTTGATGGACGAACTCCAACGATTGCATGTACAAACGGGCGCTATAAGCGGTGAGAGAATTCCTATGATGCATCCAGACTTGAACAGATTAATTTTTACCTGCTGAGCCTGCTTAGCCTGAGCCGGTTCCGGAGCAATAACCATCCCTGTGGATTCTAGAGCTTTTATTGTCTCCAGATGGCGTTCATCTCGTGATTTTCTGAATCTGTTCAGCAGACGCTGCATTTCCGTCACTCCACTATCATCTAGAATTTTTAACTTTAAGGATACTCATGGACAAAACTGGTAGTAATAAAAAACCTTACCGCTATTATGGGGAATAATTTGAGGTGACGAGAGCAGAGGTAGAGCAGAAGGTCGTACATCCGAGACATGGGTTTTTGGGATGTAGTCGTTGCTCTCGTCAATGAATTGCAACTCCTATACAATGTGAAATAGAAATACATAATAGAAATTTCAATCTGAATATCTGTATCCCAAGATAATTCCGAGACGGGATGGCATAGATATGAGATAGGATGCTTAAACTTTGTTTGCGTAAAGAAATGCTTGTGGACTGTTGATTTGTAACGTTTACAGACATTTACAACCAGCGCGCACAGAGTCAGGCTGTTTTGCTTTTTAAACCCGGAGAAAACATCCTAACAGTAGTTTGAAAGATGCCGTCTGGTATATTAACGTTAACTCCAGGTAAAAGCTGGACTTTGCTTCCTGGGAAGAGATAGGCAAAGCCGAGTTTCTACACAGTTTCCTACCAGGGCCTGAAGGGCGCGGCGGGTAAGTAGTGATGAGGGAACTGCGGATTTGGACGTTCAGAAGTTGCTGAAATCTGACGCAATGCGGGGTTCTATCTTCTGGATTCTTGAAAAATTGGCAGTAGCTGAGTTATGTCACGTCAAGCATACTGTTTTTATCCCTTCACATTTCCTACGCATAATTCAAACTCCTCCCAACTTTTCACTTCCGACTCCCCGGTCTCACGCAACAATTTCAGCCATGCCTGATTGTAAGTGTCCTGTATCCTAGAGCTTTACCTGTGGTGGCCTTGGCTCCTCTGGCGGCGGACTTGCATCAGTTGTTGGCGGAAGATCATCAGTGCATACAAATACCGTTGGGATGGAGTCAGTTCTTGGTGAAGGCCTAAATTAACCATTTACATTGTTCAATATCGCACTACCTTCATAAACCATATATCATTGTTTTCACTTTACAAATAGTTATTTTTGTTATTTCTATAAATCTTATCTAAATAATTAGATCCTGCAATTTGTGTGGAACAGTGAAGACTAGGGTGGAGACGTATTATAATGGAAACAACGTTATTCATGAGGAATTTTTCAGTCACCTCTGCCGCGCCGAGTCAGGATCAGGTGGTGATACCAAATCCAGAGAGCGTGTCAGCGAACAACTCTCATGAAGTGAATCCTCATAAAAGTCGTCGTGAACAATACTGGCGTTGGTGGATAACTTCGGGATTTCCGCAGTACGACGGATGAATGGTACTGGAAGAATGTAAGGATCGATTCGTTTTCCAGAAAACTTCCTACTTTGCCTGTTGTTTCCGACGGGCTACTGTCACCAATACTTATGTAAGAAGTGGATGTGCAAATCTATCCCAGATCTCGTGTTATCAGCCGTTTTCCGACATTTTCAAACTCCTATCTACTTTTTCATGCGGAAAAAAGAAGTAATGAAACTTTTACATAAGCCACCAAGTTTTTCTTTCCAGGAAGAATGCCAGGAAGGATAGGAAAAATGATGGTTTTTTGGAGTGATTCTTACTTTCACAACCCAAATGTTTCCACTCAGTTTACCTTTTTGAACAGCACTCCGTTGAATTTCCAGAGATTCCGCCACCTTCTGAGGTGCGTCCTTATGAGATTCTCGGTACTCTTGCTCCTTCGAATAATCGCGAATTGGCTCCAGCTCTTCCAGATGCATGGAATTTCTGCGAAGTCGTCGACCAATCTTGATGAACTCAGGTTCATCGTCGTTATTATTGTCGACGATTTTGGGTGCTGTGGCACGGTTTAACACCTGCAATGAAATGCATGGGATAGGAGAGGATGGAGCTGAGTTTCAGGACTACAAGAAACCTTCCATAGCCATTACGGAAAAATTCACTGACCTCAAGCACACGGAATGGCTTCCGCTGGTCCATGTAGGATGGCTCGTTCTTCGACTCCAACGTTTTGAATGTCTGTGGAGCAGCAGCTGACGTTAACCTTTCCGAGGCAATTGGAGCATGTCGTGGTGACGTCTGCTTAGGTTCTTCCGCTTCACTGTTGCCAGGTATCAGCATACTAACGGTATGTCCTATTTGATGATCAGCTGTTGGCGATGGAGTCGATTTCGGAGGCGCTTCGACTAGACGTAGTCCTCGTGGAGGCGGCACATCCTTGTTGAACAGTATTGGCGTCGAATGATGGGAAAGATCCGCGGATGTTGGGCGAACGCGTGACTCATAGTTGGAAGAGCCAAGGCTCTGAAATAGTGAGTGATGAGTAGAGGTGAAGCAGAGATGGGTGGATAACACATAAATATGGAATATTCGAGAATATCCCATGGATACAACCATTATCAATTATTTTATTCTGAGGTCTATCTATGTACATAGGTCGCACCACCGCATTTCCGAATTCATAGTTTCACCCGCTGCATTAGGAAATTTAAAGTAACAATTCCTAGCCGCCAAGACTCGTTAGTAGTTCAAAAGAAAAAAAAAAACTATGAGAGGCATTCGAAATCTTTGAATTTTCCGGATAAAAGATAATCCTTCCTTATAAAATCTGTTTCGAGACATGCAAGTAGGTTTCGTGATTCAAATAAATGGAATGATTCTGAGTCCGGATGCATTACTGGATTACCCATGATAAAAATGCTACTCTATATTACATTACCGTGCTAAATATTACATTACCTAGCACCCATCAGTAGTCTTACTCATGTTTCATGATATGCAAGTAGGTTTCGCGAATCAAATAACTCGAATGATTCTGGGTCCGGATGCATCATTGGATTACTCATGGTAAAAATGCTGACGTACTCGAACTCACCCTTTACTCGGCATCCATGACCAATTTTACCCATATATCATGGCTGTACTCAGTTGCTACCAATGTGTAATCATACTCATGGACATAAGGCTTACCAGCCCCTCAATTATGCATAGGCTCTGAAGCGCTGGCTCTTTGCCTATTATGCTTAACTTCTGGAAAAATATACATAGAGAAATTGTGAAGTTAGCTCAGAAAAAAAGTTGAAAAGTCTACACACATAGTAGTGTACTCGAAGGTAATGATGTTTAGGCTACTCAGTGACATCTTCCGTTGTACAATTATATATAACTTGATTAGCACAAAATCTGCTCTCAAGGATGAGAATGGAACGGAATTTCCACCTGTAGTGCTTTCCCTTTTCTCATTCCCACAAATGTCTCTTTATCAATACATATAGCTGGACCTGTTGCTGGATCACTCTGATTACTGTAGTGTGCTAAAAAGCTTTCTTGATCACGATGAACGGATTCCCTCAAGTAAAGCGGCGGCGAATTCCTAAGTCTCTTCTCTGTCTGAGGATAATTTTTTTCGCCTAACCCATTCTTCCTGTTTTCTATCATACCGAAGTTTTTCTTCACTTTATAAATGTCCTTGAGCAGCTCCCAGAAATTATCGTTAGGCCTGCTCCAGAAGACATGAGTGATTTCCAAAATTGACCTCTCTCCATAGCTTTTCTGAGCATATTTCAAGGCTATGCGGTGATAGGATAGAGATCTCAAAGTTAATTCCTAGAGTTTTTTTTTTTGATTTTGAAGCTCACACAGCTGAAACCCTCAGAACATCAACAGAACTCTAATCATTTACCATAAGGAAATCCATGCATTCCGAAGAATCAGCAAATCCCATAAAATTTCACCTTGGCATGCCTCAGATTTTGCGATGGCCGTCGTTGGACATTGATCTCGAACTTGCGACGAAGAGCACTGATAGATGTTGACTGCAATATAAAGTATTATATGGAATAACAAATGAAGAATAGCATAAAATACTGACGTCAGGATATTCGTCTGGTTGAATATTCATCGTTCGATGTACGACGAATGTGCGGCGTTCATCTACGGCATCTGAATATGTAAATCAGCTAGAGTATCAGAAATCAACAATTTTTGATAACATGGAGGGGATCTCTATCACTACAGCTGAGAAGTGCTCCATATCACGTTTTATAGAAAATTCTTCCGTTGTTCTTACTGCATTGTAACCAGTAGACAAAATTCTTGCATTTGAATAACAATAAAATCCTAGGGAACTGAGATGAGCTCCGAAATCACCAAAAAAAAACATCCGAACAGCATCTGCTTCCCCAAATTTTCCAGAATCCAGAGGTTAGCGATGTTGAGAAATTCGCTCTACGCCTTCCCACTTAAACTCAGATTGGACATTTAGTGCTACAGTTTCTACGGTGGTTCTAGAAGTTGCCAACTAGAGCCTTTCTTCACAGTAATCGAATCAATCTGTATATATGTATATAAAAGGTGTGTGTGTGTGTGTGTGTGTGTGTGTGTGTGTGTGTGTGTGTGTGTGTGTGTGTGTGTGTGTGTGTGTGTGTGTGTGTGTTCCGAATAGAAATCGCAGAGGATGAACCGATCAAGACCAAATTTTGCATGTGGGTTCTTCGGGGCCGGCGGAGGTTATATGTAGGCTATTTTTTATTCGGGAGCATCGATCGACCTATCGATTATAACGATTTTATTGATTTTTCGCTATTTTTGCCCGGGGTCGGTGAGGATATGCCTGCTACCTTGATACGCTGAGCACGAATATGGCAACCGCTTCTAGCGGCGGTATCGATTTATTGATTTTATCGACTTCCCCATCTTCGTTCGGGGACGGGTAAGGGCATGACTACTGCAGTTTCCCGTGCAGTGAGAACGAATGTGATGATCGTTTTGCACGAAATATTGATTTATCGATCTTAATGGTTTTTCGCTGTTTTACACCATGGGGCTGTGAAAACATCTCTACTGGAGCTTCTAAATAAGCTGAATATGAGTATGACAACCTTGTGCACCAATACTTCAATTCAGTTTCAACGAAAAAACTTTGCTGGCTTTTCGCTTAGAGGTTGGTGGAAGAGAGTCATTTGAGCATCGTCATTGTACCGATCATCAAAGCTATGGGCATTTTTAATAAATTTATCGGCAGCAGCAACTGTGCTCAACAATGCGAGGCAGCTGAGGTAGTAAAACACCTGAGGAAAGCCGGGTATGCCATCTAGTATGCAATAATATGTAGTAATTGCTCGCATACAGACAATAACTGATCCAGAACATAATCCTAGTAGCTACTTGCTAACTTACCCAGCATATCGCCAGTAGATTGAGATTGTTGCCTAGAAAGTGGCGATAGCGGTGTAGTTGAACGTGCACTTAACGCCGTATGGCTACGTCTAAAGTAATTAAGTTAATGTAAGCTCCTTTGAAATAGGAAAAACAGCGGAATTCGCTAGACGTACAACGGCTCCTCTTCAGCTGTCGAGAGGATATCGTCCACCGATGGGCATCGCTTACCAGTTGCGTGTGGAGAGACCTTAAAGATCGCAGTTTTACAGGTTGACTTAGAAATGGGTATTTATTAATCGTTGTAGTTGTATTAATAAACCTTGTATCCATTGTTTTATATATTTATTACAAGATCATTTATTTGCATTCTACCTTTTTATTACCGCCCTATTTGCAAAGAGGTATACCAAAATTAGTTTAGAAATATAAACTCTCAGTGATTCTTCCTTACACTCATCCGCTTTTCATATATTTTCTCCTGGAAATTGGCTTCTTCTCTGCAATGCAATCTTTTCTGGAGCTCACCTTAGCGTCACGGCTCACAAGCCCAGACAAACGATGGAACTTGGCTTTGAGCCTTTCCACGATCCCAGGGCCATACTCGAGTTCTGAAACTAGTTGCCTTAGATATGCGACACCTACTAAAATGAAGCAACATGCTGGATGACCTTTTTACCTTCATTAAAAACCTTAAACGAGAAAGAAATCCTCCGCTTTTTCTTCTTCCCCCTGGGAAGCTGATCCACGCTCCCGTAGTATGTCACCCGTTCAGCAGCTTTGGGTGGCACATCGTCGATGTCCCACTCGGACATGGCACGTCGGAGTGGTTTAGGTGGTGGTGGATCAGATAAGTAGTAATTACCAGTATTGCGGCTTCTCGGAGGTACTTGCCAAGTCTCTGGCTCGTACGGATCTATGCCGTAAGCTTCCATAAATCTCAATACTCGATCGAGTTTTCCATAGTCCAAGCGACGATTAGGCGACGCTTCTGACAGTCTCGGCAGTGACGGCGGGACAGAAATGCGCTTTTCTGACTGTGTGCGCGCTATTTTCCTCTTCAGACTGGAGTCAGTGCGCAGGATTTGGCTCGGTAGCAGCCGTCGCAGACTATTTGATTCACCATAATTGTAGGAAGAATCCAGAACAGTCTGACTGTGAGATAGGTCGGTGTTCTTGCGGAATCTTTGTAAGTTATCAAGAACAGCTGAGGTAGGGTGCTGCCGAGAAGACATCCGAAGATCCTGGGTAAATAAATCCTATAGAGACTCGGGGGAAACGGCGGTAAAACGGTCCAGTGCACGAGCAATTACGGGCTTCCCAAGATTGAAAGTGAATACTCAAGAAATTCGAGTGATTGGATGAACATTTGGAAAATTTTATGGCACGCAACAGTTCGACCATAATGATTGAAAGGAGAGCTTAGAAAAAGAATTGTTTATTTAACATGATATGGATCCATCGTAAACTTTTGTAGATCAAGAAATAGTAATTAGAAGTTGAAAATTTTCTTCTAATATGTACATAGTACTTCCGGCTTCCCTCTGGAGTTGTGGTGGGCGCTAGGTCACAGCTTATTCAATTACACCAAGAAAAAAAAACATTACCTAGGTTCAATGAATTAGAGGTAATTCGAAGAAGCTTGACGCACCCTTGAATTTATCCATATCTCACTTTCATAGTTTCCATCATTTAAGAGGCAAGAGTCTCAAGTCTGGGAGTAAAGATTCCATCCTAGGATGCACGGACCATGATCGACATGCTGATCTCATCTCAAAAAAGTTAGACAATGTATTCGTTACAGAATCTCAGTGAGCGAAATCGGAAGCTTTTGGGTAGATATTTTACTGGTAAAAGGAAAAATTCAAGCCAATGATAGAGGGCTTTCAAAGGCTAAGGAGTGGAAGAAAGGCATTAAAATGCCCTGTGCAGGCATTCTTCGCCAGATCGTAAACTATTAATGGGTAAAATGTATGTTCTAAAGAAATTCGTCAAGAAAATTATATAATTTTACGAAGATTATGTGTATTTAGAGAATCTCTGAAAACAACAGAGAGTCTAGATTTTCAGCTATGTATCGTAGCCAGTTGTGACGTAAATAATCGAAGATTCAGTAGAGAGACCTGCTGTCCGAGATCGCGCTATGGAATACATGTAAAAGAAATTTCTATCCCTCGCAGAGCACAAATGAATATTCAAATGCTTCGACTGTTCGAATGAGTTAATGTACAAATTTATTTATATTTATTCGCGTAGAGGTCAACTCTAACCTTCCCCTGAGCTGGTAGAATTTCCAAAATTTACGGCATCTGAATCCAAAAAACATCGAACAATCAAATGATCATGTATAGGTGCAGAAATAAAGCAGCATAAGCATGTATGCTAACATGTGACAGATTGCGCACATGAACGATTACTCAAACACTTGACACCAGTTCTTACCAAATATTTGAATCATCAAACATTCATTGTCGCCAGCCAACCACATACATGTTAAATATCGAATCTTACTTGTTCGCCAAGCATAAATACAGCTGGCTTAAATGGTAGAGGATTTCCTGGACAGTACAGGTCCAGAACAGAACAGAGAAGTAGTTATAACATGTGCAGGTTAGGTTACATAGTGGACTAATCGGATGCACTTTTTTGGGAACGGTACCCAGGAAAATCCGAGATTTTAGCTCTTCTTAGAGCGCGATTCTAGAAGTTTCAAAACCAGTGCTATAAAAGTAGTACGAGAATATAATGAATTTAATGCAAAATGAACAACATCATGAAAATTCTAGTGGGAATCCAGAAAAAAAGAGAATTGGAGGAGAACTTTTGAAAACAACACGAAAGGGTATGCGGAAATTGTGCGAAAAATAGTCATGCCAGATCTAAGGAATTGCTTGAAGGAAAAAAGTCCCTTCGATTAGCTGAGTAGATTGGATTCTGGCAATCTTAGCATAGAGCTAAGGTGTGGATAACTTCTACAAGTAATTCGAATCGAATATGCCTTAAGAAATTTTTGAATATTCAACTCAGTCGAAAAATCAATTCAAATAGATTCTCGAAAGAAATGAGTTCAAACCATTCACTTATTCGAATATCTGGGAAATCATACAACGTTGGAATTCATCGAGAAGTGTGTCATTCGAGCTCGAGTTTTTAGAGAAAATTCTTCCAGCTATCTGGAATATTTTCGAAATAATCAGACATTACAATATTCGTAAATAGAAGAATAATCGAATGTGTGGTAACCATCCTGGACTTCCAAATTATAAAGACGACGTGTGTGAAGAGAGAGAGTAAGTGGGGCTTTCTCCCTTGTTTTGCGTGGATTACTGTGGAAATTAATGCAGAAAACTGATAATGGATGCTAGGGTAACGCGACTTTCGACGTTTTCAGATCAAAGATGCAAAAGTAGTCTAGACAATGAAATGGGTCGTTGCAGTAACGTAGCGATTCGTAAAAATGGCGTCAAAACAGGGAAAATGGGATTTGTTTAGCGTGAACGGTGGCACTTTGTGCACTTTAGTAACGTCGGGCCTAGGCGCAATCTTTCGCTGGTTCTTTTCCTGTTTTGTGACGCAGCCAGTATCCGCCGACTTCTTTTTTCTTCGATGTCAAGTGCAATGAGTGGCTACTGCTGTTCATGGTAAAAAGACCGCAAAAAATCTAAACGCACCGAAATCCGCTCCTGTTAACGTCAATTAATCGGATTACAGGCGAGGTGACACTGTGGTCACTAATGAATACGGTATCACAACTCTGCCGACAGATAAGTAAGTGATCTCATTCTCATTTGTAGTCGACTTGGGTGGCCGCCTCAAATCAACTCTCGAGATGAGTTGTGATGTTCAACAAGTTGCAATAAGTTAGGGTAAAACAGAGTTAATTAGTACTGGGGGGGGGGGAGTTCAAGGCCTCTTGCTTCACTTTCGTATAAAAAGGCAGTACGTAACGGAAGTTGAGCAGCTTATTTTTATTTTCATTTATATCTATATATTTTTTGATATTTCGATTTTTTGAAATCTTTTTGGTTTTCCGCTTACTTATCCACAATTTATTTATAATAATACACCGTGGAGGCATTTCGTCCGAAAAGGTTCACTATTATAGATAAAACCGGAGAAAACGAATGTTTGCGGTGATAAAATTTTTGAAAAAATGGAGCTATTTTTCGTGAGGAATGGAAGATATAATTCGGGAAAAGGCAGAAATTTCAAAGACCTCAGAAAGTTCAGTCTCTGACTAACTTTTCATTTCTTCATCTTAATGACCTTCTTTTTGTCACTTAGTTTTACTTGCTTTTCTGATTTTTCTTTATTTCACTTATTTTTACAAGCTTTTACTGCTGAAACGTGTTATAATTACAACTATGTACTTCCGCATGAACTGTGTGGCGACAGAATTGTGTTTTAATTTCAAGTGAATACAGGTTTTCAGAATTCCCAGATGGTTGAATAAGCATTTCTATCGACAGAAATTTTTCTTGGATCCTAGATTTTTTTAAATCAGAGCAGAATAGTAGAATTTGGTCATATAATAGTCGGGTGGAAACAACCAAATTTGTTACGAATGGAATGTTCTTCATTCAAAATCCCAAGCAAAACAGAAATTTTTGACGTGAGATTCAGGGGGATTTCAGCACTCAGCCTCGAATAAAGCTCAAAATCCTTGTGAAATCGAAGGAGTTGATGCAAATAGAGCAAATAACTACAGAAGAACTGTGGAAAGTCGGCAGATTTATTCATTACAAACATTTCGCCCTAAATGAAATCAAGGAGGAAAAAAGAAGAAAAGTCGGGTCGCAATTCTGTTGGATAAATGTGCGTAATCGAAGACTTTCTGTCGATATCGAATACATAGCCGGACAGTAGGCGGCGAGTCGACAAATAGGTCGATTAATTACGGACACATCTCGAACTTTTTGACTTTTATAAACAGGTAGAGGATAAGCAGAGGCCAGTATTACTTCCTAAAGTACTCATAATTAAGCTGTAGGGTGAAAAGCACATGTAGCAGCTGATTTACACATCCATAATTGGATGGTGGAGAAGGAGAAACTCAATAACGTCCACAATGGGATTCGGGGGCGATTTTCGTGTTTTTGATGGTGAAAACGTTCGATTACAGCGGTGATTGATAGTCAAGGTTAGACATCTTGGGGTACTTGCAAGAAATTCATGACCAAGTGTTGAGGACAAATTGAGACCTCGAAGAGGTTGGAGGAAACATGGGTGAGAAGGGACTATGTTGAAAATTAGCTGGGAAATTACTTGTTCGAAAAGTTTTTGTTTCAATTCTGAAAATTTCACAAAGAGCTCTTGGAAATATCAGGATTGAAGGGACGATTTTTTACATTTTATCCTTATTACTACTACGTATATGCATAGTACCGCTCCATTACATACGTATCCCTACTATCATTGTTACTATACACTATTCTATATTTTCCTTTATTATTACTGTATACTACTTTTACACTACATAAATACAACATTATCACTGGTAATGTGTATACATTACTGATTGCCCCTTTTTACTGCTGGAAAGTACTTTTTACTCTTCTCCCTATGTCATATTGTACTATCAGTACATATTATCGCAATACGTCGCAAACCTCAGAAAAGTTTGTAAACTACGAGATGGTACAACTTCGGAATCCTGAGAATCCTGAGAACTGGGCCCAAATGCCAGTTAGGAATATGGGATGGAATCTTGGCCGTATACCAAGTTTAAGTTTCCAGGAAGAGTAATTCTAATGGTCGTACTCCTGTTATCCAGGCAAGCAACCAATCCTAGAAGTATTCAAGTTGACTTGCAAGCCGCAAGTGACCTTATGGGCGAACATGGAAGAGAATTGATTGCTACGGAAACTTTTATAAGTGCTGCACCTTTTATCTACGTTCGTACATATTTCAGGACTGGCCCAATTTATGAGGCTTTGAAGGAATGATTTTTTTCCACGTCTAATCAATCTCCTTGTTTCAATGCGGAGTTACTTCCAAAGCACGATAACAACCGATGAGTAACAAATAGATTTTTTTCGAAGGGGTCTGACTAAAACGGGCAGCTTCTTCACATAGAATATGATTGACGTCATTTTCAAAGAAATCGCTGACGTATTTGCGCTAAGCCGAAAAAGAAACAGGATATTAAGGAAAACAAAAAAAAAATTACTAAATGCAAAAGCAAAAATAGTGAAAGTAATGTTTGTAAAATGATGAAAAGAGAAAGTCTGGATAACTGTTCGCATCTATAGGAAATTCTGGAAGAATGTTGAAATTAACCATTGCGCTTAGCTTACAAAAGAAAATGGCTCTACAGCAAACGCCGTCTAACTACATGATTACATTAGCAAATTCCTTTCACAAAGTGGTAGGGTGGGAAAGGAAGTGGAAATGTTTTATCTGTAATCACTAAATGAACCAACAAACTTAACAAACTTGTAAGAGAGAACAACAGACAGACTGAATTAGGGATTATGCGGTCCTCAGCAGTATTACGAATAGAATATAGGACGTTGAAGTACTCGAAACTCTCTCGAGCGAAATTACAGCAAGGAAACTGGTGTAATTTTCCAGGATTAGGCAGCGCAAGAAATGTAGGGGACACGAATTACCGGATATCATATCGTTTAGTGAATCGTCTGGCTCAAGGAAGCCGTTCGCCAACAGGCGCAATATCGAGATTAAACACGATATGACAATTTGACAGCCCACGGGCTACGGCGGACCGGAACGGTCAACTCGCTCACGTCATCTACAGAGTGGACGTATTAGATCCAGACAGCCGCTTTATGGAATCGCATTATTTTGAATATGAGCAGAAGAAAATGTTTTGAAAGAATCATAAATGGCCTGTCGCGCATTCAAAAATGTTGAAGAGAGATCAAGCAGCTGGGATTTATCGACAGAGGATTTTTCCATTTATGTATGGCGCCTGCTGTCCCCGAATCGAGTTGATTACGACACAATAAATCCAACAAATGACACATAGACCTTGGATTCGATCGAGGCGACTCGAGTCTGTATCGTCTAGACAGGGTTTTGAACGACTTGACTAATCGACTTTGCGAAACGTCTTGAAAGAACTGAACCGTCCAAAGTATCGGATACTCGAGAAAAGCTGTGAATCCTATTGAACGAAACAGTTTTGCGAACTCCATGACCGCATTTTAGACTATTCAGGGAAGAAAAACAGCTTGCATGTTATCTTTACTCCCTTAGGGTTCCCGTTCCAGAGAAATATGTACCATGAAACATCTCCTTAACGCAAACAATGCACCCAGAAAAAGCGAAACAACAAGAGTTAAAAAGACTTGCTGAGAGAAAGACTGCACAGTTTAGGAAGAATAATAACGGCAGGAAATTGACCCAACAATTGTGTGCAAACATTAACCGGCTCGGAGCTCGTTCCACGAATTGGAAATTGGCACGAACGAAGGGAAATCGCTTGTAAATGGAAGTTACGTGACCTTTGCGTGGTTAAACATGCATAGCATGCAATATATGCTAATGAAACGACGCTAAGAAACAGGTTAGCCGACGCAGCTGTGCATTTTGTTCGTGTGAGGAATGTGTTCGGACGAGTTAGTAATGATGAGGTCAGAGTGTTGTACTATGAACGAAACGATGTCGACTACGAATCGGATTGAACTGATAGGCGGTTCTTCGATCGGATTACGGTCACTTAGATGGAATCCAAGAAATTTGCGGGATTCGCGAGATGCCTAGGATTTGTATTTTTCTCAGAGTGTTTCCAGAAAAAAAAAGAAAGAAAAGATTACGGAATTCAAAAAACGGCTACGTCACATTTTATGGAACTCAAGAGAATTAAAGCCCAAAATCATTTTTATAACAACATAACACTTTTTATAAGATTTGAATTGAAGCAGGGGGGTAACTATGGGTTTAGGTACGGAGTATAATTAGTTCCTCTAAAATACCTTCATAAGTCTGTAGACTGATCTGACCTTTTACAGATCTGACCTTTTACAATATTCTTGAGAAAAGGAGCACAAGGGCAGAATATTTAGATAAGTTGTTGTCTACAAGTAAGAAAATAATGGTTGCGGCAAGTTTCTTCGAAGAGCACAGCTCTAGATATCCCTTCTGAGCTTTGTTCCTGTAATGCTGCTGAACTTCCAGAACATTTAATAGTTAGTGTTCATGGAGGCGTACATGAATCAAGGAGGATGGGGGGGGAGGGGTATCTAAACCTCTCCCTTTAAAATGTGTGAGGAATTTACATGCAGCATACTACATATCGCTCATTCCCAATGTGATTCACTTATTAACTTATTTATTTATTTATTTGTTTATTTATTTACGAGGATTGGAGCGTAGCAAAGGTTCAGCTGAAGTTAACGTAAACACCTAGGTAAGGTTTGATATAAAGAAACAAGAAAAGAAAAAAAGATTGAAAAAAAATTGGGAGAGTTTGGAGAAGAGACCTAAGAGTTACAGCCGAAGTGAGTAAACTTGAAAATTTATGATGTTCATTACTGCTAAGCTTCATAATAAGCCTTTTGGCTGGATGAACTGATTTCAGAGCGAATTCGACTACTCCACAAAGCATGTGCATACCACTCAGACGAGAAAGATACAGAAGAAAATGCCTCCTGAGCATTCTCACACTTTCCACTCCTGAAATTTGATGTTCTTGGCACATGAATCCATTCTTACCACTTTCCGGATGGAATGGGGTGCATTTCCTGTTTGCCAATTTTACATACAGCAATCAAGACGTATATAAAGTTTTCAAGGTCACCCATCATGAGGCTTCACAAATACTCGATTTGATACGATATTGAGAAAAAATATTTCATAAATTAGTGTCCTCTATTACCTGATCCTGATCCCGTGGACAAAGTGTCGTAATCAGCGTCGTCCATCGTGCCCTTCACAGCCGAACTTTTTTCTATGCCTAAAAACTTTGTTTAAACTGAGCGCTCTGGGAGAATCGACTGAGTGTTAGGTAACTGTCACAGACCAACAATGGTAAGAGTAAAATGCACAGACCTTTGGGATAATCAACTGATCGAGATGTCCGCAACACAGCCAACCCACCGCTGAGAGTGCCGTTTGAGGCCGGTGCTGAATAGCAAATTGGCAGTAAAAAGGATAACGCTGTGAGCTGACGAATTGTAGAAAAATGACAGGTATTCTGGTATGTAGTTATTCACGAGTCAAGGAAAAGAACGTTGATCGACTAAGGCTGATAAGGAAAAGACGATAAATCGAGTAGCCATACAGAAGTAATGTATTTTATGACACGTTAAGTGCAAGTGCTGTTGTAGTTTTTGCGTGCTTGATCCAATTCGTGCGAATCCACGAAATTAGCTCCGCATTCGTTCAAAAATGAAAAAAAAACTAGTGAAAATGTTACTTCGAACGTTATGGTAAGTGCAAGAGAGGAGTGCGGCAAGCCTTCTGAATATTTTATGAATATTACCAGCTGTAATCTATTTGGGAGTATTACAGGCCTATATTCAATCGTTGCACTTCAATCGCTAAGTTTTTTTAGACTATAAAAATGAATGAAAGCAAAAAGTGATGAAGAAAGAAGGATCATTCGCAAGAGAAGTACATAAATGGGGGAAATTTTGTTGAGTCGAACCCTTGCACCTCAACTTTCCATCATTCACATATGTGTGTATTTGGTTGGAACACTCAACTTAATCTTGAAATGAATTGTACTAGGTGGTGATACATGCGTGCATGGGTAAAATTTTCAATTCAGACCTGGTAACTTCGAATCGAAATGGAGAATGTGAGGGTTTTTGTCTGGAAGTTCCTACAGAGGTAACCGAGTCTTCTCAAAAATTCCCGGAAACGCGCAGGAAATCTCATGCCTTGCTGGATTTAATCATAACTTGAATAAAAATTGTTTTTCTTGGAAATAAGATATACCACGCAACTGTGCTAGCCATTCTTTACCTGTCCATATTAGTAGCTCCCATACGGCCTTGTTAATTTGACATTCTTGTTTATACAATGGAGTAAGAAGGATGATTTCATAGTAAAAGGTATCGCAACATGTTTTCGGAAATGGTAGAATTCCACACGGCAATTTTTATGGGCACGTAGTGTCGCAAAAATTCACTTATTGAAAATATGCCAAAAAAAATTGCCACTATTTAACGATGAGAAGGATGGGTAGCGTTGAGTAATAAGCATAAAGTAATCTATGCTGACTAGGGGCGCCGGAACGCATGGCTAACTTGCCTCTACCATGAAGTACTCCGCCTCGAAAATAATTGTCATAACCTAGTTGCGATATGTGAGGACATGCGCCAACCTCGAGGACTCAACGTTACATACTCGCTACAGACGATTTGTCCGGGTGAGCCTACTTACGCATACGAAGGCTGTATGAAGCATCGGGGTCCTCACAAACCCCCGCCGATAAACTAAGCTCTTACTGACTACGTATCAACACGTCTGTATCAGCGCCAATCGCGTTTTCCAGAGAATTGTGCATTCCTGGGTGGCGTGCGCACTTTGGATAGCTATTTTCTACTGGTGACTTTGCAAAAACTCTCATCATGACTCATACTGCTCATGTCAACAAACCAAATTTACCGTGTGAATGCGTCCTTGAACATGCTATGAAACATATGTGGAAATGCTTCAAAAAATCAACACCCTTCAAGCTACAAATAACTAAAGAGGAGGGCAAATGGATGAATTGGCTACTACTAAGCTGATGTAGAACACAAAATCATGAATGAACACTCAAAAGTGCTACATACATTTGATTTTTTTTGAATATCTCATATGAACCTAGAAAGAAATGGTTCCATACTAGCAGCTCCCTCAAAGCCACCTTAGCCAGAATTTTTATCACCTTGGCCTTGATCAAGGATAAAGTTTCGGCTTTTTGCCTCTGCCAGATCCTGAAAGTCAGATGCACAATTACATTAGCACAATTAACTAATTAGTAGAACTACCATTTGACACAACCACCTCTCCTTCTCAAAAGCCTCATCCTCTATCAACAGCAACTGATTTTTTGAACAATTTTGGCCGAAATTAGCTCTAGCGGAACCGCCCAAACTTAGCTTCAACGTCATATAAACCCATTGCCCCAACTAAAGTTAGTGGGCGAGATTTTTACACAATTGTGGTGGTCAGTGGACACTCACAGTGGCATAAATTATTCAGTACGATTCTTGAACTATACCCATGTAGTGAGCAATCGCCGCAGGAATAAGTGTAATTTGCCGGATTTTTCGGCATTTTTTGCATAGAATCCTGAGCACCACCGCGATCAAGTTTTCCTCGAGCTCCCTATCGCATAAAATTACTTGAACGACAGTAAGGGGGGAAATGTGGTCTGGAAGGTCTGCGTCAAGTAGTTACGTACTTATCGAACACGTAACCTATGGATATTGATTAAGTTACCTGGTATACAATCAAACACCACCCTTTAATGGAATGTACTCGATAGCTTTTTTCTGCCAAGACGAAATAGTGATTTTATCGCGTGATGACATCAACAGCTATGACGACGTGCACTTACTAGTAAGTTTCTCTCCGCAAATATCGTGAAAGTAGAAAAAAAAGTCCTGGAGATTTTGGGAAATTGTTAGGAAATCCCTTCAGAGTGCTGCTTCCTGTGAAGCCCTATTATTCAAGAGAAGTGTTGTCCCGAAAGAAAGTAAAATTGCATGGAAAATCGGAAAGCAGTGTCTTTTTCTCTTGGAAGATGGTATCAATCTGAGATGCCCGAAGCTCATACAAACATGCCACACCTCAGATTTCCTTATCAAAAGTGTGAACACTTAAGGAGAGTCCCTTGCTGCATTCAGTTTGGCTTTCAGCCAGAAATGAGTATGTAGGAATGGAGAAAGGGTTAATAAAGGTCACTCTGGTTTGCTATAGTAGTTGAAAAGCTGTAGCTTAGAACTATTCACCGAGATAGTACCCTTAGATCTGAAGAGTGACGAATGTGCATGAATTCAGGTAGCAGTGGAGGGTGTAACAACATTTTTACCTGCTTGTTAATTGCTGATCAAATTAGCAAGACCACACCCAGCTAAACTGGAAGAAAAAGCAGCTAGCTCAAACAAAAAGTAAAGAAACGAAATCGCACGGGAAAATAAAGCAAAATTCAAGGATCTTCACAGAGCTTGCTCTTACAAAAATCATCCAGAAAGTCTTTTCCTGAGTGTGAACGCTGAACTGGCACATCGTATCGTTGAGCGATGGGGTGGCGACTTCAGCTAGCAGTGAGGTGGCTGCGGTGCGATTTTATCAGCAAACACGCTTTATGGGGTTTTGATCGATTATATGCAAAGTTCTTGAAGGTGATAAAATGCAAATCACTCCGGATGCTATAAAATCCACCATGGCAGTCGGCCAAAGACCCACGGGGGCTAAAGATCGCTGTACAATAGCGCATTTCAAATGGTGACTAAGAGTGAATCCAGCCGGCAAAAGCATTCGAAAATGTCAGGCAAAGGTATTTCAGCTCACACATTACTCAGCAACCGAACGAAACCCTTGTCATTCCCATGTAAGAAGCGAAAAAATCTGTTAAGATTAAACAATCGCGTGATAAGAGAAGAATGATGCATGGCAATCCGAAGACAACTAGCCTTGAGGACTTTTTGCTCACTAACTCTGCAAGATCTGAAGTAGTTTCGATACTATTTGCAGAAAGTAATATCGGAGGAAATGCAGTAATTCCTTGCTGGTAATAGGCGTATAGTGAAATGAAGCACAAAAAATAGTTTGAAAAAGACAAAGAATTCCTGCAAATTGTCCTCGAATACACAGTTTGAAAAAGGATGGAAACACAGCACTTCCGTACACGTGCACTCAATTTCCATATGGAAATCTCTTCGTGCGTTGTGTAGCTCTTCAGCTCACTTCAGATCACGCGAGAATTCGTCGCATCGCGATGAATCGAGTTGTGTTTGAATTCCTTTTCGAATGCTCGAATATTCGAATGCACCAGAAGCTTGATTGGAGCAGTGGTTGCAACAACCCCGTATTTAAACTAGCAAAATATAAATACAGAATTATTTGCTGGTCCACTATTCGTGTATTAAAATGACGGAAATGGCTAAGCAGTAGATTCCGAAAAGAAAGAAATGTTTTTTTTCCTACAATTTTTCGAAATCTACCAAGTCAAACTGAGGCAAATCGAGAACGAACCAATACTCAAGTCGATTGAAACGCTGAATGCTCGAAAGTGCTTGTGGAGCGAAACTGGTAACGGCTAGTACTGAGCAGAGCTCAGGATCGAATTTTTCGTGATGTCCGCCAGGGAAAATCCATCCGGAGAGAAAAAATACTCGAAAACAAACGCGATCGGTAGAAAAAAACTCCAAATTATATGTTCTGCTCTTGTTTATTAGACGCACATTAACGTGCACAGGAACGTACGCAAACATACTGTGCACGCGTTTTCGTAAAGACATCACAGTGGCTCCTTTGTACATTGATAGTCTTTATAAAAGGAAAGAGTGTCCGTAATTTATCTATTTGCACTTCAAGTTGAAATTTATAGAATTTCCGTTCATAAAAAATGAATAAGTGAATATGCAAGGCAGAGCACGTCGTCCTGGTTAACTAACTATGGTAAATCCTTGCATAGTAGGTCATGCTTGCACACAGTATCCACCTACTGGTACAGCAAATAAACAAATAAATAAATAAATAGTGTTAGAAATCGGTCCAGTCAACTTTTACGAGAGGAATTCCATCGTTTTTTTTTTTTTTGAAAAAAAAAAAGCTCTTCCCAGTGTTAGCCACTTCTGTCGTTGTCGCAGTGGAATCGGTACGAAAGAACACAGTGTAAGCAAATCAGTGAATGAGATTAATAGCATGGATCAAGTAGAAAAACAACCCTGCTTTGAGTGGACGATCATCTGTGAGAGGTTTTTTTTATAAAAGAAGTCATTAGAAAAGCATGAAGAAATGAACAGTACCTTTGTTTATTTGTTTGCTTATTTATTTATTTTTCCAATACACCGAAAATGATGCACCATAAAACTTATACCATAATCATCAGAATTATAGAGGTTTTACATGAGCAAACTTCTCGCAGATGTTATTAGTAACTTACTCGTAGTAGTGTTGGGAAGAATTAACAGAAGAAGATAATTGCAGATTCTGTTAAGTAAGCTAAGTTAGATAAGCCATTCAGGAACTCCCCTTGGTCCAAGAACGACAGCAAATGCAACAGCGGACACGCCATTTACAGCTACTAGTACGACTATAGAAGTTGTCGTAAAACTCGTGAATAGGAGAAACGCTAACGGAACTTCAGTTTTAAAACGCGTGTAACGTTTCAACTAGTAGCGTCATTCAATTGAAAGCCAGTCACCTTTCGGGAATGCAGCGGCCGCGGGACGACGTGATAGCGAATTCGGCAACGATCGTGCTCTCATGCAAAGGTCGTTCTGAAATCAGTTGTATCAGGGGCACAGACTTTATTGAAATTTCCATCACTTGGCGAGGATTTTTATAGTGAAGTTTTGTTATTTAAGTTATTCAGCGAAGAAATTTGTTTGCGAAATTACAGTTGTTCCTTCGCAAAATCCCGTCTAGTTACTTGCCCAATTACTTCTTATTCTTCCCTGCAATCCAGGAGTTTCTCAATACTTTTTCAGATGTCTTTGAGCACCCGTTCGCAACAGATTCATCCTAGTTACAATACACGACAGCGTCAAGCAAAGCGGGAGAAGCTAGCTTATTTACAGTCCCCAACAGGAGATAAAGCTCGATATAAGAACGTATGACTCATAGATCCTAGCCGAGATTTCATAAAATACACCATACATAGGCATTTTTGACGAATCAACGAATAGCTTTTACCAATTATTACCAGTTTAGTTATCATCAATAATGGGATTGAATTCCGTTCGTCTACTTGTCAAAAAGTCAACATTTTACATCCTTTATAATTGGAAAATAGGCATCAGTAGTACTCGTCTGTTGGGATTATAGAAAGACTTTATTATATAGAGGGATATGGAACAGGCTGCTCTGCTGCAGAATAAAAAAACTTGCGAGTACCCTATAGAACTGTTACCATTTGAAGACAAGTAAAACTAAATCATTTCACTAGAATTTTCCATGCGAAATGGGTAAAATCTTCGAAACCGCAACATTGTGGAAATTTCTGGAAGAATTTACGGATATCGAAAGGCTGAAGGGCTTCAAGAGCAGCTACCACATTTTAGTTTTATTCTCAAGTGAATTGTTTTGCACAATTCCGTTCAATTTTGTGTCTCTTCACTAACTCTTTTGGTGTAGTTCCGTTGAGGCATAAACGTTAGGGGTGGTCTCCTAATTGCCTAGTCAACCCAGAAGAAAACGTTTTGAAGACTTTCTTAGGAGAAAAAGAATGATTCGTTGAAGATGAAGGCATTGATAAATTGTCAGAGCAACATACTCAACCCTGTTATATCAGAGTTCATCTCAAATTGAGGAGGAATATTTACGAAAACATTGAGACCAGTCAGCTCAATATGTGTGTTCATCGGCAGGTAAGTACCATACAGATCACTATATCCAGGATGGGTCCACGAATAGCTAACTTTTCTTGTCATTTGAGAATATCCCACTGTTTATTGTTGGGATCAGCACGTCGATATAAGCAAGAGAGTCGAAATGTTTCGAAAAAGAGAATAAAGCTAGACCTCAAATTCAAGGTGCTCAAAAAGAGCCTTTTTCTAACGCGCATTTCTAACAAGGCCACTAGTTTGTACGTAAGAACAAGCGGATATAAGCGAATACAAAGAGAATAAATAGGATTTGGAAAGCTTACGCAATCACACTGGTCGATGTACTTGTTTCCATTTTCCTCATTTTAGTAAAGAGAAGGCAAATAACTCTTATTTTTATTGAGCACTTTTTTTCTGCAAAATTATTTGGGATTATTATGATTATTGGGAATTATATTGAGTGTTTGAAACACTATATTATTACACTGCATTGCATCACTTTAATTTTCCTCTGCAACCTTGCAGTGTAATCCAAGTGTACTGAATGAATAAACAACAACACAAATAAAAAATGCTTGGGCAAGTGATTTGCCATTCATTTCAGTGAACAAACCACAGGTGGCAACGCTGCTGTTTTTCAGGCATAAATTCCTGGAAAAACATTTCGCGCCTACTAGGACTAGTTGGGGATTCGGAGTGTAAAGAGTAGTGCACAGTCCAAGACTGTTATGCTCTCCCAGTTCGAAGGGCGAACTAGAGAATCCTTTCGCCTGCACTCTCAGTAGAATGTTATATACGCATTCGAAAAAGGACAGATACTTATGGAAACCAAAAAATGAACTGTCCAGAAGGAATCAGGGTTAATGTCAAACATCGAGTGGAGAAGACCTTGATTAAAGAGGATTTGAAACGAATCGGGCATTCTTGAAGCGTTTTTCTATCTAGTCCAAGTGAAACTCTTTCGGCAGCGACCTCAATTTCGGATAATAATCGACCTTGCTATAGTTTAGAAGAAACCTCTACGATATTAGGGTTATCGCGTTTTTCATCCTCGCATCGCCGAGACTGTTGCAACGGTTGCGCAAGAACTGTGCCAGAAATTTCCAGGATGTGCATAAGTTCAAACATTCAGATGGTAATATTCTGTTCGTGAATGTTCATGGTTCTTCACGAACACAAAAATACTCATATATACCTCATAAGTTCTTCCCGAAATCCACTACAGAGATGAACATAACCGATAGATCTCTCTATCAAAACAATCCATAACATTTTCCAAACCTGACCTTGACAAACGGATTGTCGCGAACTAATCCGATCGGTTGATCCATAACTACTGAACGAATATACGACGACAGAGTATAGTGTAGTGTCAGCTAACGCTTACTAGTAGTGAATACTGCGAAGTAACGATGGAGTATTAAAGACTAGTAAAGACTGGCGACAGTGCAGCAGACGTTGACTCGTGCACGACGCTTTCGGTCACTCCTCCTCCTCCACCTCCTCCTGTGAGGGAGGTCGTTCGGATCTGGAATTTTGAAAAGATAAGAGAGATGAATGTGAAATGAATGACAGTGTTTACATGAGCAACAACGATGACGAATGAATAAAATAATAATCAATTATAAAGCTCTAAGGATTAATGAAAATGCTCATGAAGAACAGTAAACAATGAATATGAATGATGTGATGAAGAGGCAAAGACACGAAATAGCATAGAGTATGAATTTCGGGAGTAATGGTGAAATACGGAGGAAATCCAGGTAGTAGCTATTCTCCTCTTCATTGAGGAATCCGTCTATCAACACGGCGGATCAAGAAAGTCCTTGATAATTTATTTTTCGATTAAAAAAACTCCAACTTTCTGGAAAAAAAAGGAAAACAGTACATTGCAGGAATATACATCTTAAAAAGTTCTTAACAACTTTTTTACTGCTGAAACGTTACAACAAAAGCCAACTTTTCTGCATATAGACGTCTTTATTGGTACGTTGAGATTAGATCCACCATAATGAAAACGCTGACCTCATCCCGGTGGATAGTAGTGAACTTCCAATGAAGGATAGTTAGTGGATGACTATATCATGGAACATCTCAGGGAACAACCAGAAAAACCAGATAATTCTTTTTTTTTCTGAACCGGCCATTGTTGTTAACGAGGTCGCATAGTCGATCACGTTGATTCATAAATTAAATTCATAAATTGATCCATAAATTAAACCATTGTAGGTTTACTTCCAGAAGTGCCCTACACTTACTCATGACATTCAGTCAGTGAGACATTATGGTGAGAATAGTACAGGAATTACTGCCAAGCACATGTTTTATTTCATCTGCTTTTGACCGAATAATATATGTTCTTGGAACACGTAAGTATGAGCAAGTCCATATCATGGTCAAGTTGGTTCAATCGGAGATATCCAGGTGGGCATTAGCAGAAGAAGGAACTGTGCGTCGACTAATCGTACCGTGCTCATGACGATGACTTCTTTGCACGGTTGCAGTTGCACGTGCATTCATCGGTTAAGGGTAGCAGTGACGCTGGAATTGCCAACATTCTTATCTGATCAAACTAACCAGTACTTTTTTAAGTGGTTGAAAAAGAGCACTTTCGTAGTGGGAGGCCTAAAAAATGCAAATGATGCACAATGAAACGACATTTGTTGCCTTTATCTGAAAGTGGGATAGAAACAAAGGTGTGGAGAGAAGGAACAACGCCAGGATGGGGGAATCCGAGGGGCATTCTGTCTGACAACGTTTAGAGCTGATTTCTCAAAAGAATCACAGACTTCTTATGAAAAAAACCATTATTTGAAGAAGGAATAGTGGATAGACTGCATAGGGTTGTGAAAATGTACGTTCACCGGTTTGAGGTTACGAAACAGCATGGCAACGGAGACACTTCTCCTCCACCTCTCCCCCCCCCCCCCCCACGTTTCATCATTCATCCCTCCCTCAGTCAATTCTGGCATGAAATCATCAGTGTTATGGCTATGTAAGGCTGAAACAAGATTCTGTAATGAAATGTTTGGGCGCAGAGTTGAGCAAAGAAATGAGGTGAGAACAGGACCGCTTAGAGGCCGGTTTGCGGCTAGCCACTGAACAGCGTATTTGATCACAGTATCTGAAGTGCAGGCAGCACACTGATTCAGCTGATTCGGAGTACATTTCAGGATATTTGTTGGATAAAACCGACCAGATGCGTGGATTGGTACGAACCTGGCCCGAAAACGGGACGGCAACGACGACCTGACATCAATCTTCGCTGCAACCGCCACAAGGGGGTGATTGTCAAGGCCTTCGAAGAGCAGCGGTGGTACCTCATTCGTGAGGAAATTTTCGGTATTGATTCAAGTATAGAAATCTCGGAGAGTGCAAGGCATAGTGAAGATGGTTGCATGGACAAGGAACTGGGACAGAATCTCTTCGAAAGCACCCCCGACGAAATTTGGGCCACGCCAGATGAGAGCGACGATAGCGGTTGTTGTGCGGAAAACAAGATGTCGAGAGCGGATTACGAGGAAAATGTGAGGTGTCGATGGGATTGGTCGTAACGAATCGTATCCTGGATAACGAGGTACTCTCTACTCCAGATCTTAAAAATTAAGTCCCTGACAAGGTTATTCAGACGAACGTTTTCTGGGAGAACTGCTTTCAAGGTCCTTATCTCGACTTCAAATCGTCCTCCTAGAATAGTAGCGCAACTCTCCCGCAAAACACAGATAGTATAGATTAATTCATACCTAGAAAGATCCTTGGGATCACTAAAAACCTTACCCAGTAGTCTGCTAGCCTACTGGAATTATTCATCCATTTATTTTACGTCTACAAATTGATGGACACTTAGCTCCACCTTCAAACTGTTTCAGTACGTGCATTCTTTACACAGCTGTGAGCTGTTCTTCTTGTTTTGGATTACCCTATAGTTGGAAAGAAGATGAAGTGCCAGCAAAACGTTCTCTTTCAGAATCTTCACTGCATTTCCTTCCTTCGCTTTGCTCATAATCTTCCAAAAAATGAATCCAAAAAGATGATCGAGTTTCATTTGAATGATTGGAAATCGCTCAAATATATTGTTAGTCATCGTGGATGAGGAACAAGAAAACCGCTGGCAATAGAATCCCATAAACGTAGCGGTGAGACGGATCATTCGAGCGTAGAGACGATATGAACTGATAGTTGGCGCTTGATAATAGCACTGGACGAAACTAGAATTCCAAATAGCGACAGGAACGTATTTAAGTTTCTGGTTACAATAACTGCATGAGGGTTATAAGTATGCGTAAAATGTGAACCTTATAAAAAAAATAGAGAAGTTGTAGAATGCTGTACATATTAAAGTTTCATACAGAGAACATTCGTAAAATTCATGACAGTGAGAAGATTCCGTAGGTAAAGAATAGAAGGAAAGTCGATATGCACTACATTTTCATGCAGGAATAAGGATTCGTCGAGGTATTCTGAACCTATTTAAGTTTTTTCCACAGTACTTGGATCATATATAGAGCAAACAACGCGTGGAGGTAAACTTTGACAAAAAGAAATCAGGTTTCGTGGATATGCTCCAGAACTTAATCGGACTGGCAACTATGGTTATTTACCTACTCCGAAATCGAAAATGCTCAGCAACGTAGAGATTTTCGGTAAGTATTCCTTTGACTTTCTAAAAAAACACAAGACTGAGGGAATGTCTCGAGAGATATAATCCTGATCAACTTATGTTCTTCAAGATGTGTTACCACCATGTAGTGTTGTATTTACTAGTAATAATCCCAGAAATAGATCTTAAAAACAATTAGTAGGCAAATTCAAATCATGAGAGGACGTTCTCGGCGAGACGAAACAGCGATAATGAATAGGACCGTGGGACTATTAAGGCACTACTGTGGGTGGGCAAGACTCACGATCTGGAAAATCTTCTTCTTCAGATTTATCCATGTATTTTATTATGAAATTTCGTGCAAAAATGAGGAAAAAAGGGAAGAAATAGAAAACAAGGCACTACTGGCATGCCATGGATGTGCTTCAGAATATCCAGTGCATAGAAAGTTTGTTGTCCATAAAATGCCAAAATTTCTTCATAGAAAGCAGATGATTCTAAAGTCCCCACGGCGTATCTTCATTTTTATTTTTATTTAATTTTATTTGAATGCACTCATAGGTGTGCCAAACAAATACAGCATAGAACCATTCGAAGAGGTAAAACTATGTACTGAAAAGGCACCACTCACCAGCTCCAAAATGAGAACAGTAAAAGAAAGAAATCTTGAGCAAAAAGCAAAAATTTAAAAAAAACCAAAATGAATAAATTTCGTTGGTTTTATTTGTGGCGATGTAGCAATGGACGGAAGAGCTGCTCCATCGGCATGGATTCGAACGACAATCCGAAAATTTGTGGTAGAAGACCAATTTAGCACGAGCCGTGTACGTCCAAAAGTTTTCCCTCACTTCAAATTCACTATCACAGTAGCCCAACTGGCCAATTTGTCCAGAATTTCGAATTATCCCTTCAAGATTGTCAGTTATTTGAAATGACAGCGTTTTGACAGCTATATATGACACAGGACGAAATGGGACTTTGCAATTTCAAGTGGCTACGATTCAAATTTAGAACAGTTCATTGTGATTCATTCGACTCGTGCCTGAGACAAGTTATCCTCACAAAAGCGTGTGTGCGTGGGGTTTTTTCTCAAACAATCTGCGCTGCGCAGCAAACATTGCACGCATAGAAAATGCCATGGACATACTAAGAAGGTCAGCATTTATTCAAACTACATCGCTAACGATGGATCCAGTTTTTTTCGAAGCGAAAAACTGTCAGGACTGGTTCTCTCCAGAGTCTTTCAGAACAGCCGATAAGAAGTGGAGGAATTTTAGAACATATGAGAAAACCAACACAAAAAACTGAAATCATAGCCAGTACGAAATTTATAACTTCCGCTTTTAAAACATGGATCAGCCCTGCTTCTGAAAGCCTGTTGCAGTTGTTAGGGCACTTCTTTCACTGAAAAGCAATAAGAAACGAGAAAAATGTGATTAAATGAAGGGAGAGGAGAGTGGGTTGGATAACGGTAATTCTAAGTTGTGACTTTTCGTATGTTTATTTGAAGGATTGAAGTCGTCTTCGTAAAGATCGTAAACCTAGTGACTAATAAATGCTCCCAGGAAGCTTAAACACCTAGTCCATCTGTTAAGGAACGCTCTCAGAATGGTTGTAGTCTTCTTATCAGAGGCATGGTTTTTTATAGGTATCTTTCCAAGGTGGTATATCTTGGAGGGGACATTCGTCAGTGCGCGCATGATATAGAAAAATAAAACAAATACAGCAGATAACTAGTAAATACAACCAATTTTTGTCAGGAACTAGCCCAAGACCCAATGTTTACAAACTCTTCACAATCACTGTTTATAACAATCAGTTCTTCGCAACAAAAGGAACACTATGTGAGAGAAAAAAAAGGTTCAAAACTTCTGCCAAAGCATGTTTGCACCACTTATGAACATAGTATACTAGCAGGATATTGGGGCAGTTAGCAGGAGGAAGTGGCAGGATTACCTAGGAAAGAAAGGTAGTAACCGCCGACACCGGAAGCATGTTTAGGAGGCAGTTCAGCACTTCGAATAGCAGCTTGCTAAGTCTTCAAATCGTACTATGCTGTAATGCTCGAAGATTCCGTTGATGTTGATCCACACCTGGCAAGTTTTACCGAAAGACGGTAAGCATTGTGTGTTGGATACGCTACCGTAGAGGGTAGTAAAGGAGAAGAAAAGGGAATGCAGTTTTCCTCCTCATAATATTTTTTTCGGAAAACGCCACCGCTCAGGGTGAGATTCATAAAACGTTAACCAGGCAAACCAACGATGACCAGCGTGATTGGTTAACCTACAGAGTGAAAAATCTTGGGTGGACGCAGGACGTAGAGATTGGTTAGCTAACCTGGCTTGGCTTGGTTATGGATTCATGAATACTAGCGCTGGAAGAACGAGATGGTCAGATCAAGAGTTTACGGATAACTCTAGCTACTGGAGGACAGCTCATTGCTCAAGTGTAGAAAGAGGAAATGTAGCATGATAAAAGTTGAGCACATTTTAATATAAAATTTATGTTGCCTGCGTCAGAAGCCAGAACGCCTCCTTCGGAATGCTCGGACGATGAAAGCGAAACCGGCGAAAAAAGAATGAGCAGCCCAATTAGTCACATCTCAACAAGCACGTGAGTCATGTTGCGATGCAATTTCGACATGCAAAGAATTCATTAAATGGGCACAACGCGGAAAAAAATCCCGGTAATGATCAAGCCACGTCTGCTGTTAAAAAAGAGGGACATATTCCTTTGAGGTCTACCTAAAGCGAAGCGTAGTAGTCTAGGAAGTCCAGAATTGGTGAATTCCGGTACATTACCTCAACACAAATTGAGTCATATTGATCGAACAGGTGCACGAATACGAAGCAAACCTTCGCATTTAACGATCGTTGGTTAAACTGGGTCGAACCAAAGCGCGAATGCACTTCCTCAATGATTTCGGGGAGGCTACGAGACAAAAAAGCACCCGATTAACTCGCACGAACCTCACGACCTCATAGCTAATGTCCTAAACGCTCCATCTCTGGTAAAATATGGCGAAAACACTCGTAAGAGTGGGCATTTGCCACTTATTACCAGTTTGCCTCGCTAATTTGTTCAATTCGCAAAGTACATTCTGAGCATTGATTCTAAATGTATTTATGGATCTACAGTACCAGTACAAGAATTTACGGATCTCATTTTGTTATAGACTACTGAAGGATTGTCGTCGAATGCCTTCAAGAGGTCGTCTTAACGATGCTCTTAGTCAATCCAAAACGATCACGGATTAGACAAAGAAGGCTTGAAGTGCCTCATAACACAGAACGAGAACTCCTATTCTGTAAGTGGAGCAAACGTTGTTCGGAAGATAATAGGATGTGGAGACCTGTATGTGATCGCAAAATAGAGCAAGACTCGTTGACGCAGATAGTAGCCACTTGATATAGACTCGTAGATAGAGAGGCAACTGAGTGATAGAAGGGAAAGGAAAGGAGATGAAGAGGAGGAACGTGTTATCAGTGACTGTGCCCCTGCATCGATCAACAGTACTGCTAGGACAAAGTAATCGTGCGCAGGCTCAGCAAGAAGAGAAAAACAATGCTTAAATCATCCATAAGAAAATCCAGCATGAATTCCAGAAGTGCTCAAAACGAAAACGTGCTCCACGTAAAAATTACTAAGAAAACACTCCGGACAAAGCTTATCCAAAAACCTCACAAAGTGTGACCAGCTGCACTATGTACTCGCCTGAAAGGACACTGAAAAGCAAACTTCGGTGAGACACGCCTGTTTGTGGCGTGAAAATTTATTTGTATAGCCTTAGATGGTTGCCATTTAATTGTTCCAGAGTAATACTTCCACTGCTACACCTCAATACTCAACCAGAACAATGGAATAATTCATTAGTCCAGATTTTCCACCTGTGTAAGCACGTGTCGTTGGGCGTACAATCCATCGATTAGTGAACAAATGTCCAATGAAAAAGCAATGTGTAGTACGGTAATTTTAGATTCGAAAAACGCTCTGCGATTCTAGTAAATTTAGGGGAGGGAGGTAGGAAATAAAAAAAATTAAAATAGGATTTAAAGAGAAATATCCACCATGTGCTGCTCAGCTAGGGCTTTCACCTCGATGCCTGACATACATAGGAGTGACCGTCTGCTCCGCATCAACACAAATCCTGAAAAGCTACTGTAATCAATGCCCGGATGGAACAAAACCTAGATGGATTCCTTCATTCCTGGCTGGGTATATACTACCACACTAGCAAATTCTAAAATTATGATCAGAAGTTCAAGTTCGTGAACACTGCACACGCTTTTCCTTCCTTTTCGTGCACATACTACATCTGCACCCACAGGGGGAAAGAAGTCAGAGCAGGAAAACCGCGCGATTCTACCAGTATAAGAAAACGATGGAAGATGTCGCATGAATCGTGCGCTAAACCTATTTGGCGCGGATTTCATGCAAAAAGACATCGCAAATCGTGCGTACAACGCAGAAGAGCACAGGAGGTTAAGGTTACAAAGAAGTTCTTCCGCAAGAAACAAAGCATCGCGAACGATAACACTATGGAGGGTCTGAGATTAGCGTAATTTTCGTTAATTGAATTACTGTACGGAAAGAAGTGGCAGTGCCAACGCTTGTTCTGGTGTCCTGGAACGACGTCTCTGGAATGTTCTGAGAATAAGCGACGAGTGGACGAAAGACAGGAAACACAATAAGCGCGCTGGCTGCTTCATTTCCACCTTTCACTAGCAATGGGCCGCGAGAGTAACGGAGTGCGGTGTGCGGTCAGTAATTGGAGGAGTGTTGACACAAGTCAGACCGCGTCCACTGCCCTCAACGCCCTCCTCACTCACCGCCTTTTCGTAGCCGTAGCACTATTCAAAAGAACTGCACTCTTCACAGGCTTTATATGGAAAAAGTTGAAAACTGAAATTCTGGAAAAAATTATGCATACAGGCGGACAGGCTTTTCGATGAAATCAAGGGGTGTACGATGAAGTTCTGGGATTTTTGGAAAAACTAATAAACAATGCTATGGTTGAACAGTAAAAGATAGCCAGCATGAGGGCAAAGTAACCCTGGGAAAACTCCGCATGAGCCAAGGAATTGGAGTCCAGTGCTGAGGTCGTAGAGGACGCAAACCTGTCGAGACCTGTTCGGCCGTGATATGTATGTAAGGTGGGGCCGTGTGATGGCGCACACAAGCCTCTGCCAGTGTGCACATATAAGCGACGGAAGACGGGAAAAAACAGAAGAGGAATATCGGGAAAAGACAGTGGGAGCAAGCAAAGACCTTGCTGGATAACCTCACTCGGTGAGGTCACTCCTGCCTTTGGAATAGACTCTGAGATTAGGCATATTGTTTGGGACGATTTCTAATGCACTAATTGAATTCTAGCAAAATCAAAGCGGAATATTTATGTAAATATGTAGGTTGCGTAAAGCATTCGAAGGGGAAAGCTACAAGAAAGATTTAGGACGATGTCTTCCTGGATACTACTGGAAGACGTAGAAGCGGAATAAGATGTATATGTGCATGAGCAAAAGTCCAGAATCTGCTGGCAACGGTCTTGCACTTTAATTGAACAGAAGAGGATTTGGAGATACTCCTTATGAATCAGAAAACAAATAACATTTACAAATTCAACTGCTTTCTTCCTTGAATATGGTTTTCCAGAGGTGAAATGTGGAATTCCAACTTTCCAAACACGTTCACGCTTGCCCTTTGAGGTACTCTCTGCCAAAAAATGTTTGGACTTCAACAAAGTACTTAACTAAATCAACTTAAATTGCTGGAATTTGTTAGGTCTTGATCTTCTTCGGTGGATAACTATAGAATTTGCACATCTACTGGCAGAAGGAATATCAAAGCTCATGTTTGGCCATGATGAACAAGCCGGTTCCCAGCCTCAGAACCAAACAGTTTTTAAGCCAAAACAATTGATGAAGGTTCATAAGCGATACCCGGTTTTCCAACAAATTGCCGCTGAAAGAAATTAAACAAAAAGGAGCTAAAGGGCAAGAAAAAGAAAAAAAAACGAGGATCCATTTCTCTCTATATGAGGGATGCGAAAACTCTACATTGATGTGGAACTAGACAATCATGGAGAGCATGCCGGTGAGGCTTGAATATTTTGGCCCGCGCGGGTACTGGTACGTGCGCGGGCTAGAATATCCGTCATGCATAGAATATATGCGTACATGAACAGATCGCCGACAATATTGCGTGGGAAAAGTATAAGTGCGTGACCCTGGGCCACCTTTAGAGCAACTTTCGAGCAACTTCAAAATAGCGGGGCAACTGTGGCCGGATTTTGTTTATATTAACCATAAAATACAAGTAATATCAAACTAAATGAGTAACTAAAAAGAAAAAGCTGGAGGAGTCAGAATGAAGTCATAATTTTGCTATTGAGCCTTGTCATAGAAAAATATATCCGTCTATTCGAAAGTGGCCATTGACCTGAATTCAGGACGCCGCTGAGATTTTTAATGTAGTCGGAGTTGTCATAGAAAAGAATAACTTATTCAATAAGCAGTAGAAATTCGAATGCGATACACATGATCTGTAACCTCTCAGTATAGAAAATGCAGTTTATAAGTTATTACATGCACTACCAAAAACTGACCATTGGTGAAAGGTGATCGAAAATTCTACTGTTCAAAAGAGACGGCCTTTGTTGAAGGGCTTGGGCAGAATAACTTATAATGGATCGGCGAGCGGCGCTGACACAGGAGATGGAAGCAACAAGAAGTATGCCTAGCTTTGAAAGACTTCACTGTATCTAATAGTGGTTTCATCATCTACATAAAGGGCATAAAAATGCTGGCAATATGGGGAAAAGCTTAATTTCTTAAAGTATTTCTCAGAAGAAAAACTGGAGCTTTCCACAATAGTTTAGTAAATTTTGGCCCAGTAACAGTCTGTTTCCTAGACAGACCTTTCACTGACTAGTCCTCATTACCACCTTGGAATTGAGTTCGAAACTAAGGGTACAGTCCATTTGGGCCAAATAACATGATGCTAGTGAAATAGTTTGAGTTTGAAGTTCTGACTTGAAATTACGGTATTTTGTTGGTTCTTCTTGTCTGCATACTTATACGATATTAGATGGCACACGCGTAAGGGAGTAATAAATAAATAAATAAATAAATAAATAAATAAATAAATATCCAGAATTAAAATCAGTCCTATGGCCAGGCGCTATTGTGTGCTTTGTCCTGCCCTGAAGATAGGGTTAGAGTAACCCTCATCAGAATTAATTCAGATTTTGTAAGCCTGCAACAGCTTTGCTTTAAAGTGAACCATTAATCAGTGATATCTACCAGATACTGAGAAATGAAAAGCCATGTAGGTTATGAGCATGAGTAAGAATGTTGTCAACTACCGTAATTCCTCGTAAATAGAGCGATTCTTCAGAAAAATGCAAGAAATGATAGATGCGAGGTCATAGGACATGAATCTACAGGTGCAAAAACCGTATCTACACCAGAGGATTCCAACGCCGATTAGTTTTTTTCCTCAATTCTTGTGCGATCAAGAGGACGTCACGGAACTGAACGCTCGTCAGGCTGGAGCAGAATGGTGTGACGTGGATTTGTCCGAAGTATTGTTGGAAATCAAGGACATAGAATGCTTTTTTTACAGCTAACCTCTCACCAAAAAAAGTAAGTTATCCCTATTGTTCTGTTGTTAGTAATATTATTAAGAAAATCTGAGGAGTACTTGCGGAATAACTGGCTTCCATGTAGCTATAATAATATAAACTTGTATCCGATTTTTCTCAAATATCCAAAAGCCATCCTATTTCACGGGAAATGCATATGTGTATACTTAGATGGGTATCGGTGAGGTACAAAGCGAATATTTCAAGTTTTCGAAGAAAAAATCAAACGATTGAGCACTACAAGCTCTAGAACCACTGCAGAAATCAAATACTGGGAACTTCGAATTTCTTCGAATATTCGGCCGAAACCTTGAATTCGTCTCGATATCGGTGCATATCAGTTATGCGTTCCTGGATCTAGAATCTAAGGATGTGTCTTTTATGTAAAGATTATTCTATGTAGGGGGAGGGATAATAATACGTGAGTAAAGAATAATCCGCTCACTCGCTTAACGTTCCTAGTAAGCGAATTATTTCAGTGGATTATTTGCGTTTAGTGGATTATCTTGATATTTTTAATTGGTAGTTTGAACATGGTCACATAATAGGTTCAAGTCAGTTTCACCGGATATATCATTGCGTGGTAAATTTTTGAGTCACCTTTTGGTCGTTCTGGATAATTTAGAATAGGGTATCTGTAGGGAAATCTGGAGGTAACTGCGCTCTCCATGGACTTGCAAATGGGACAACTTGGGGGGTATGACTCACTTAGGCATGAACCGAAATGGGACTATAGGGATGAGTCACCCGTGTCTCATGGGATCTCAAGTTTGTCAAGGCCTAACAAAAGTGGTGCAGTAATGAACTGCAGTATACATTCTTCAATGCTTCCGGTAATTCAAGAAATTTCCGAGCAGTTTCACGTAGGTTTTTTGGGCATTCAAACATGTGAACCACACACTTGATTAATGTATCACTTCTTGGTATTCGCACATTTCATTAGCAGCGTTCTTCAAAACTAGTTTGTGCCTTAATTTTCAGAAGAAGAGCGTTCGAAATAGTGCTGTTCGTTGAAAGAATTCTTTTTTGTGGAGTTTCGGAAACGATCTGTGTGAGCGAAACATTCCACAGACAACTCGTTCAGATTAGGAAACCCATAGCGACAAGTGGTTCACGTTAACGACCACTGCCAGCGATGGACTGAGGGATGTCTTCTGGTGATCAGCTCTGAAATGGATTTTAATCCAGAGCACTGAGCAAGAAATCCTCCAGAAATCATACATATTTCAGCTAGCAAGGCCATAATGTGTGCAGTTTTACCCAGGATTTCGTGGAAACTTATCTCGAAAACCTTAACAAACGTTATCAACTGCACACTTCCATTTGTTATGAGTGCTTTTACTTTTACTTCCAAGGAACTGGATCAAATCCGTAGAAATCGAGTGACCTATTGCCACTAAATCTTAAGATGAATGAATCCACAAACTTCTGGACATTTGAGGTGTAAGAGAACAATGATGGGACACACAAACTATCATATTTGTACGAGGAACGATATGTCGATGAGCAATAATTGGGTTATCGGCGGTGTCGGAGCCTGGAGTGTATACGGAATGGAAAGAGAACCTGGGCAGCGGTCGCCTGTCATTCGGATGACGATCATCTCATCGTCGCCCGTCCATGTTATGGTGAGGACGCAGGCTGCTGCCGAACGATTGTACGCAGATACATGCGTAAGAGATTTGCGGAATTATATGAGTAGAGTAAATCGTGATTATATGTAAATACAGTGCGGTTTTTGTTACGATAATAACGAGTAAAGCAATAGATTTTGATTTGTAATTGCTGGTCATATAAAACAGTACATATCATGCGTGAAACGATAATTGAAAGAATTTCTTTTCAGTCCTGAAAGTCCCCAACGTAATTTCCAGAAACAGGTCATGTGACTGCATCTATAGTCGTGAAACGCGGCAGTCTGAGGCTCCTAAATAATTACCAGGTGCGGGTCCTTCACTCCTCTTCAATGAATTCCATCCGCTCATCTATGCCGAGTGGTTAGTCCTCCACTAACCACATACAGTGACCCGAACGGTACGCATGCGCTTAAACGCGGATATGAACTTTCTATTCCAGAAAAGCAGAGGGAGGAGTGGAATGTTTGCTAGGTTGATGCGAAGAAAGAAATTTCCAGTTCTAGTCCAAGGGTTATGTACCTGCCCCACTAGGCAAATACTCATATGACGTAGATGGAGGCGACGGGGAGATGTGAACGAGAGGTAATTCATTGCAAAGTGCAGCAACGTTTATTTTTTATGGTAGTCAGAATGAAATTTTTAAAAAAAGACAGACAACAAGGGTTCCTCCTCCTACATATGCAGAAAACTTGTGGTGATTTCGGAAGTGCTGAAATATTAAGGGTCAACCAGAATTATTCAAAAAGCCAAGCTGTAAGTAGATAAATGTAGAAGAGCTGGAATCAAATCAAACAAGAACCCGAAACTTCCCAAATTTGACCAACCCAAGCCTACTTCTAGATAAAGCTAAATGAACAGGTCCTTACATGTAGAAATGCAGGGACAAATAGAACTGTCTACGGATATGTGCACCTTCTGGGTTTCTTGGAAAGGTAACCAAGCAGTGGAACCGCATCAGACTACGCAGAGAGGAGTATCCTTACAACTTTAGATTGCTTATTTGTTTGTCTATTTAATTATTTACCTGATTATTTATTTATATATTTATTCACTCAGTACACCACATAAGGTACCCCAAAGCAGAAAACAACCTACAGAAACGAGCTCAACAATACCTAACAACTTAACCATTAACTGAAACGTCTAGTTCTAGTAACAATTTTAGATAGTTGATTCTTATTAGTTATTCGTGCAAAAAAAATGGTTCTCATCAATTTTTTTTTGCTTCTTTCGCCGATGCCAATATTTTCCAGCAGTTTCGTTATGCGCTCATATCCATATTTTCATATGCAGAATTTGTAATTACAAAAATTAGCTGAAAAATAGCTCTTATGCGGAGCACAGCAGGACAAGGCTTTGGAGGCTTCTACGTTAGCCAGAAAGTGGTTGAGACTTGCATTTCCAAGGTGAAAAATAGGCAATTAGCATAAGAATAGGTTACTAGTATGTCTAACTTATAACTTCTGAACTATAAAGTTGACTTAATCTAGTATATCACTAGGCAGTTGGAATTTAGAAGCTCACATGATCCCAGGTTTTGAAGCGGACTCTACCAGTAACGCTACCACTGCTTCTGATTCGTGTAACCCCAAATATCACTCAACGAGTTCTCATCTCTGAAAGTTCTCAAGGATACAAGTAATAGAAGAGACATCAATATATTTCTATTATATAAGCAGGATGATGACGTCGCTATGATGTCTGCCCTAGGAAGCAAAGGTTGTACAGGTGGAAAAAGCTGGGAGATGTGGGTGTGGGCCAAAACGAGGGCCGGACGAACAGTCGTCCTGTGATGGTCTAATTAGACAGAAGAAACACGACTTACGGAGCGGCGATTAGTGTGCGCACTAAGCCAAACACACGCCGCTGTAAGCATTGCGCTTAAAGACGCTTAAAGTCACCAAAACGACGTTCAAAGTCCACATCTCTGTGCTAACATCAGTCCACACCTTTCGGCTATATGAGTATTCATGCCAGAGTCGAGCAATTCCACAAAGTAATGTATGCTGTAGACCTGAAATGCTCGCATTTCTTCGGCCAGGAATAGGCGTTCGCATACTTTTGGATAGCTGTCGCACCTCCTAAACTACCGATTGACAGAACTAAAATTCTCTTCCAAGGATTTTTCAGAACATAATACGAACAAGATTCGAAGGGTAATGCACTGGATCAAAGTATCTTCGAAAACTCCTGCACCTATGAAGATTTTATCTCAATATTAATAATGTGTGGAATCCGTAGCAAGTGTAAGACAGACTGATGCACGACTCTCGGGGTCTCTAGTGCTGCAGGTTTTCGTGACAGCAAGTGCATGCATGACCGCGGCTACATGTGGGATCGGCCTGGAATGTTGCTACATAAACTGTCCAGAACTATAAATTAGGAACTTTCTCAGCTTACCAAACACATATTTTCACTCACTGGTCCATGAAAAAGCATGGCTGAAAATTCAATTGTGAGACTCCATATGCTGTTGAAAAAAAGTTGTTTTAGCTTTAACGTCAGGCAAATTCCGTGATCGAGGTTTTAAAGCAGCCGTAGGTTTTTGGCTATGAGAAACACATAAAAAGGTTTCCAATTACCTCGAAACTCACGGATGACTCTTTTCATATGCTTCCATCCCCCTACATAATAAAGCGCTAGCCCCCCTGTGTACTTTGAACGTGTGGCTATGTGTCAGGGCTGCTATTGGTCAAACTCGCCGCCGCGACCACGCCCAACACGTGACTGAAATAAGCAAGAGCAACAGTGGAAGCAGCCATGGATTTATGCATGGTCCCAGCGCGATTGCGCAATGCACTGCCTGCGGCACAGGGGAATAGCCGAGATTTCTGCATATCGGTGTCCCTAGAAAATCGGCAAAAAGTTTTTAGGTTGTTCTTTCGAGGAAAGTAGTTGGACACCGGCTTGAAGAAGGTCGCATCTATTTTCCGGATTTTTCTCCTCAAATTTTCTCGCTGCCATGCGGGGAAAATTCCCTAGCATTTGAATTCTGGACCATTCTGCATGTGAGTGCCTCTGGAAAATCAGTTAAACATTTTTAGGCCGTTCTTTTGAGGAAAACAGTCGGAAACCGACTTGAAGAAGGTCGCAACTATTTCGCGGATTTTTTTTCCTTCTCACAACCTCTCGCTGCCGGAAATAGTTGCGATCTTCTTTAAGCCGGTTTCCAACTATTTTCCTCGAAAGAACGGCCTGAAAACGTTTTACTGATTTTCCAGAGGCACCCACATGCAGAATGGTCCAAAATTCAAATGCTAGGGAATTTTCCCCGCTTGGCAGCGAGAAAATTTGAGGAGAAAAAATCCGAAAAATAGTTGCGACCTTCTTCAAGCCGGTGTCCAACTATTTTCCTCGAAAGAACAACCTAAAAACTTTTTGCCGATTTTCTAGGGACACCGATATGCGGAAATCTCGGCTATTCCCCTGTGCCGCAGGCAGTCCGCTAAAATGGTCGCAACTGCGGAGTTCTTCCCATATCTCCGCTGTATCAAGTGGAAAAAATCCCCAGTTGTTCAATGCTATAATATTTATTTGTGTCGGTCATTTGGAAGAATCAGTAATATAAATTCTGCGCCGACTCAAGGAAATAAGTGAAAAAGCTGGCTTGAAGGTTTTCGTAGTTATTTCCACCACCTTTTTTTCTTAATTTCCTTCTCACATCCTCT
This sequence comes from Ancylostoma caninum, assembly GCA_037903475.1. NCBI lineage: Eukaryota > Metazoa > Nematoda > Chromadorea > Rhabditida > Ancylostomatidae > Ancylostoma > Ancylostoma caninum. Next base: position 1,176,287 of record JBAJFG010000389.1, on the reverse strand, counting down.
TACTCCTATACAGACAAATCTTCCCCGCATTTGTTTTCCAAAAAAGATCTGCAAGCCGGCGCTTTTTTTTTTCAGGGTTTTTTCAAACTAACTTGACTTAAAAGAAGTGGCGCTCAGTTCCTTCTTGAACGGTGGATGACCAGGAATGGTCAAGGAACAGGGCTTATTGACGCTGGATTTCACTTCGTGGCACATGTCTTTGTGCATTGACGGTCACTCGTGGTCTAATCAAAAGGATGACCGAGAATAGTGGTCAAATTCGAGCAGACCACGAAGCGGGTAGGGAATGTTGTGATAAAAGCCGACCTCACTTAAGAAGCCAATTGTGCTACAGTCATGCCGATAATGTGTTCCTGTTATTCATGTCTTTTGACACATTCTAGGAAGATAAAGTTGCGCACACCACTGCATTGAACTCAAGCCCAATTACAGTGTTATGGCAAAAGTTATTGCACATCGTTAGCTCAATTATTTCTCCACCAGAAACCCATGCTTCCTCGCACTCCCTTCTGTGCCGAATAGAGGAAGGTTAATTGTAATTATGGGTTAAGACCGGGTTTTTGACGAGGCTTTCGCTTAAGGTAGTACGCCTTTGAACTCACTTTTAAAAAATGCGAGCCGACATATATCCCCCTATTGTGACAATAATTTCTGCTGAATCTTCTAACTGCTAAGTAGTGCCTTACCGCCCACATGATTGATTAAGCGCAGTGAGTGCTCCTTCCGAGTGTAGTTTCTATTCCCGGCGAAAACGTTATATGAGAAACCTGGACCAAAACGCCACAGAGCAATGGCTGAAGTTCATGAAGCTTAAGTATGGGCCAAGTTTAGTTCTACGTGATCGCCCAGCTATCGTCAAGGTGAAGAAATATCTTATTCTACCCATAACAGCATTTAAGAACAATTTTTCAGCTGATTTGCTCGGAAACTGCAGACTTAACCAGTGCATTTGACAGTGCCGAAAATTTGTACTAAAACGCGCTTAAATTTACTGGATATAATGTAAATTTCCGAGGAGGCACTGTAACTAAAAAAATAGTTGACGTCCACACTACTGGATAGGATTGAGCACGCGGAAAAAATACATTCCAAGTGGAGGGAAATAAGCTAGGAAACAGTGTATAGTAGCAAACGATGCACAGCAACTTAAAGGCAGTGTGTCACCTCGTTTTCGTGCTTGGGGTTTCAGCGGATTCTGAATCTTCTCGAGGCGGTGAATCTAGCGGTATACATAACTTATTACAAAACGGGCTCTAAGCCGTTTTATTGACCTTTTTCGGGATGGGATATGGAACAGTCTGTTGCTTCGAATGGACGTGGGAAGCCGTTGATCTTATCGATCGGACACGTCCAGACGTGTTGGCCAACGTTGCAGCCGTGGCGGGCAGCCAGCACAGTCACGGACCGCTCCGCCCAAGTGGTCCGTGAACTACAAGTTCGGGCCCTCCGGAAACGGGGTTTTATGCGTTACATTACAATTTTATGCGTTTTATCGTACATCATTGAACTCAGCGTGACGAGCAGGTCTATACTCTGTTAATATCTACAAGCAACGGAACGAGGTGACACACTGCCTTTAAGCAGCCCCCTCCCCTCTTCACCCTCCCGTACAACAACCGCACTTACCGTCCTTCAAGACTACAACAGATTTGAGGTGCCACGTTCACTGTTGTTCCTTTGAAGCGCAATTCAATCCCGCGTTGATTTTGTAACTCGACTGTGCACGCAGACACGTAATACCATGGTATTAAAAGGGTTTAAAGGCAGGGGTCCACCTCATTTTCGTAGTTCAGCTATAGTCTGTCCGAAACGACGAGTCCGCCCACGCATGCGGGGATCGCCGCCACGAAGAAGCTGCCACGTTTGTCAGCACTCCACGTCATCATCTCTAATCTGCGTGTCACCTTTCATCGTTATCTTCATGGTATCGACCAATGATTTGGCTGTGACGTGGACGATGTGGCAGCCAACAGCATCCGTTCCAGCCGCGCCGCCTCTCGAGCCCCGCGTGCGTGGGCGGACTCGTCGTTTCGGACAGATTATAACAGCAGATTCAGCATCTACTCGGCGCGATGGTTCCAATGGTATACATAAATTGTCTCAGAATGGTCTATAAACCCGTCTTCCAGGACGGGGTCTGTAACAGTTTGCCAACCCGAACTGACATGTGAAGCCGTTGATCTTATCGATTGGACACGCCAAGACTCGTTGACCGACGCGGCAGCCGTGGCAGGCAGCCAGCACAGCTTGGAGCGATCCGCCTCCGGTCCCCAAATTTTTATCCAGTTCGAGCCTTTCAAAATGGGGATTTCGTCGCTTCTGTGCCTATTGATGTACATCCCAGGGATCAACATGATGAGAAGGTCTAGGATATGTTGGTAAATCCAACAGGCAGAACGAGGTGGCCCTCTGCCTTTAATGCACATCAAGTTCGGAAAGGAAGCTTGAAGAAGCTCAGTTACCCATATTCACTATACACCTTCGTTTCTTACATTGACCGACATGACAACAGTCTTTCTGTAATACTGTAATCGTGACAAGGGTTAACCTCCCAAGCGGTCAAGACTAATGCAACTTCGCAGAAAATCACTGTCATCCGCGAAGCGCGGCGAAGCTGCGCTTCGTGAGGATGACAGTGATTTTCTTCGGGGTTTACTTGGCCCAAAAGTAACGTGGCACACGGGTCCGAGACAAAGCGCCGCGAAGCGGCGCTTTGGCTCGGGATTAAATTCTTTGCAGGGTTCACTTGGCCCAAAAGTAACGTGGCACACGGGTCCGAGACAAAGCGCCGCGAAGCGGCGCTTTGGCTCGGGATTAAATTCTTTGCAGGGTTCACTTGGCCCAAAAGTAACGTGGCACACGGGTCCGAGACAAAGCGCCGCGAAGCGGCGCTTTGGCTCGGGTTTAAATTCTTTGCAGGGTTCACTTGGCCCAAAAGTAACGTGGCACACGGGTCATTTTCCCCGCTTGGCAGCGAGAAAATTTGAGGAGAAAAAATCCGAAAAATAGTTGCGACCTTCTTCAAGCCGGTGTCCAACTATTTTCCTCGAAAGAACAACCTAAAAACTTTTTGCCGATTTTCTAGGGACACCGATATGCGGAAATCTCGGCTATTCCCCTGTGCCGCAGGCAGTCCGCTAAAATGGTCGCAACTGCGGAGTTCTTCCCATATCTCCGCTGTATCAAGTGGAAAAAATCCCCAGTTGTTCAATGCTATAATATTTATTTGTGTCGGTCATTTGGAAGAATCAGTAATATAAATTCTGCGCCGACTCAAGGAAATAAGTGAAAAAGCTGGCTTGAAGGTTTTCGTAGTTATTTCCACCACCTTTTTTTCTTAATTTCCCTTCTCACATCCTCTTACTCCTATACAGACAAATCTTCCCCGCATTTGTTTCCCAAAAAAGATCTGCAAGCCGGCGCTTTTTTTTTTCAGGGTTTTTTTCAAACTAACTTGACCTAAAAGAAGTGGCGCTCAGTTCCTTCTTGAACGGTGGTGACCAGGAATGGTCAAGGAACAGGGCTTATTGACGCTGGATTTCACTTCGTGGCACATGTCTTTGTGCATTGACGGTCACTCGTGGTCTAATCAAAAGGATGACCGAGAATAGTGGTCAAATTCGAGCACACCACGAAGCGGGTAGGGAATGTTGTGATAAAAGCCGACCTCACTTAAGAAGCCAATTGTGCTACAGTCATGCCGATAATGTGTTCCTGTTATTCATGTCTTTTGACACATTCTAGGAAGATAAAGTTGCGCACACCACTGCATTGAACTCAAGCCCAATTACAGTGTTATGGCAAAAGTTATTGCACATCGTTAGCTCAATTATTTCTCCACCAGAAACCCATGCTTCCTCGCACTCCCTTCTGTGCCGAATAGAGGAAGGTTAATTGTAATTATGGGTTAAGACCGGGTTTTTGACGAGGCTTTCGCTTAAGGTAGTACGCCTTTGAACTCACTTTTAAAAAATGCGAGCCGACATACAGTAGCGAGCAAAAAGATTGCAACTTTTAGTTTTTCGTCTATAACTTCTTCCAAAGTAGAGCATGAAGGCTCAATATTCTAAGAGAACTGTAGATACTCATGCGAGATAGGAAGAAGTTAGAAACTCCTCACCCTGCCGATTCTGTGTTTTTTAAGAATTTTTTTTTTTCTCGCAGAGGTCGAAATCTGTAATTTGGCACCATGCGCAGAGTCTTTTAAAATATCGTCTATTGTTGGGATCGGACTCCAAATTGATTGCATGCATAAGAATCTTCTCGTATTTGTTGGGAAATGTGCATGTGGTGCCTATTGGCTGACATTTGCGAAGACTATGTGAAGTTAGTTCAACAGTGATGCTTTATGGATGTTTTTGCCTCTCTAGCACCCTCTATCAGCTTTGTTTGAAAGGAGTAGATGCTGCTAATGGTTCTAATCGTTTAACTACAGGTGCTAGAATTTGATACATTTTATTGCTTTTTCGGAATTTAAAAATATCCCGGCTAATTGTAACGCAACCAATTGTGCACATCACGGAAAATAAGTTTTGAATTTTTTTCTGTCTCGAGAAGGAAGATGCCTCAGCGATCCCATGAGTGGTGAAGATGCTCCAGGATTCCTAGAATATTACCATGCTCATGACGACTCATGTCGCCTTGGATTCGATGAGTTAGGTTTTGCTAAAATGCAATGAACTCTACGAAACATCACCGAAGCGGGATACTGTGACCTGACACTATAAAAACTGGCTAATTCAGTATGGATTAGAAGGAACAAACTGAAAGAGTCATTTTTAAATCAAAAGGCACCAGGCGAAGGGAGACAACTCGTAGATGGAGCAAGGGGCCACACATGCTCCTGCTAGTGACCAGCACTCTTCACTTCGAGTAGCCCTGTTTCGATAAATCCAAGGTGCCATGAGTCGCCACGCACACAGTAACATTCTAGGAACCCTGGAGAATCTTCACCATTTATGGGATCCTTAAGGTATCCTCCTCCTCGAGATAGAAGAAATTCCAAAGCTTATTTTCCGTGATGTGCACGATTAGGTGCACGGCAACAACTCCGAATACTTCGGAGCTGCGAGCGAGCAATAAGCTGCGTTGAAACCAAACATTTGTTGCTGAACCTATAGAACCATCAAGGGCATCCCTCCCGTTTAGATAAAGCCGATACGGGAGCCAGGGTGACAGAAACACCCATAGAGGATCACTGCTGAACTAATCTCACATAGTCTTTGTAGATGTCAACCAGTGGTCAGCGCATGCACATTTTCAAGCACAAACGGGTTGGCTCTGCTGCAAGGAACGAATTCGTTGTCAGATCCTAACGAAAGACTTCATTTTATGAGACATCGCGGATGGTGCCGAATCACAGATTAAGGCCTCTGTGAGAAAAATTTTTCTTAAAAAACATAAAGTGAATGGAGTAAAGGGGTTACTCCTTGTTTCTATCCCCCATGAGTATCTACAACTCCCATAAAAATTAGAACTCCCACGCTTTGCTTTGGAAGAAGTTATAGTCAAAAAACCAAAAGTTGCAATCTTTTTGCTCGCTACTGTATATCCCCCTATTGTGACAATAATTTCTGCTGAATCCTCTAACTGCTAAGTAGTGCCTTACCGCCCACATGATTGATTAAGCGCAGTGAGTGCTCCTTCCGAGTGTAGTTTCTATTCCCGGCGAAAACGTTATATGAGAAACCTGGACCAAAACGCCACAGAGCAATGGCTGAAGTTCATGAAGCTTAAGTATGGGCCAAGTTTAGTTCTACGTGATCGCCCAGCTATCGTCAAGGTGAAGAAATATCTTATTCTACCCATAACAGCATTTAAGAACAATTTTTCAGCTGATTTGCTCGGAAACTGCAGACTTAACCAGTGCATTTGACAGTGCCGAAAATTTGTACTAAAACGCGCTTAAATTTACTGGATATAATGTAAATTTCCGAGGAGGCACTGTAACTAAAAAAATAGTTGACGTCCACACTACTGGATAGGATTGAGCACGCGGAAAAAATACATTCCAAGTGGAGGGAAATAAGCTAGGAAACAGTGTATAGTAGCAAACGATGCACAGCAACTTAAAGGCAGTGTGTCACCTCGTTTTCGTGCTTGGGGTTTCAGCGGATTCTGAATCTTCTCGAGGCGGTGAATCTAGCGGTATACATAACTTATTACAAAACGGGCTCTAAGCCGTTTTATTGACCTTTTTCGGGATGGGATATGGAACAGTCTGTTGCTTCGAATGGACGTGGGAAGCCGTTGATCTTATCGATCGGACACGTCCAGACGTGTTGGCCAACGTTGCAGCCGTGGCGGGCAGCCAGCACAGTCACGGACCGCTCCGCCCAAGTGGTCCGTGAACTACAAGTTCGGGCCCTCCGGAAACGGGGTTTTATGCGTTACATTACAATTTTATGCGTTTTATCGTACATCATTGAACTCAGCGTGACGAGCAGGTCTATACTCTGTTAATATCTACAAGCAACGGAACGAGGTGACACACTGCCTTTAAGCAGCCCCCTCCCCTCTTCACCCTCCCGTACAACAACCGCACTTACCGTCCTTCAAGACTACAACAGATTTGAGGTGCCACGTTCACTGTTGTTCCTTTGAAGCGCAATTCAATCCCGCGTTGATTTTGTAACTCGACTGTGCACGCAGACACGTAATACCATGGTATTAAAAGGGTTTAAAGGCAGGGGTCCACCTCATTTTCGTAGTTCAGCTATAGTCTGTCCGAAACGACGAGTCCGCCCACGCATGCGGGGATCGCCGCCACGAAGAAGCTGCCACGTTTGTCAGCACTCCACGTCATCATCTCTAATCTGCGTGTCACCTTTCATCGTTATCTTCATGGTATCGACCAATGATTTGGCTGTGACGTGGACGATGTGGCAGCCAACAGCATCCGTTCCAGCCGCGCCGCCTCTCGAGCCCCGCGTGCGTGGGCGGACTCGTCGTTTCGGACAGATTATAACAGCAGATTCAGCATCTACTCGGCGCGATGGTTCCAATGGTATACATAAATTGTCTCAGAATGGTCTATAAACCCGTCTTCCAGGACGGGGTCTGTAACAGTTTGCCAACCCGAACTGACATGTGAAGCCGTTGATCTTATCGATTGGACACGCCAAGACTCGTTGACCGACGCGGCAGCCGTGGCAGGCAGCCAGCACAGCTTGGAGCGATCCGCCTCCGGTCCCCAAATTTTTATCCAGTTCGAGCCTTTCAAAATGGGGATTTCGTCGCTTCTGTGCCTATTGATGTACATCCCAGGGATCAACATGATGAGAAGGTCTAGGATATGTTGGTAAATCCAACAGGCAGAACGAGGTGGCCCTCTGCCTTTAATGCTCATCAAGTTCGGAAAGGAAGCTTGAAGAAGCTCAGTTACCCATATTCACTATACACCTTCGTTTCTTACATTGACCGACATGACAACAGTCTTTCTGTAATACTGTAATCGTGACAAGGGTTAACCTCCCAAGCGGTCAAGACTAATGCAACTTCGCAGAAAATCACTGTCATCCGCGAAGCGCGGCGAAGCTGCGCTTCGTGAGGATGACAGTGATTTTCTTCGGGGTTTACTTGGCCCAAAAGTAACGTGGCACACGGGTCCGAGACAAAGCGCCGCGAAGCGGCGCTTTGGCTCGGGATTAAATTCTTTGCAGGGTTTACTTGGCCCAAAAGTAACGTGGCACACGGGTCCGAGACAAAGCGCCGCGAAGCGGCGCTTTGGCTCGGGATTAAATTCTTTGCACTTGGCCCAAAAGTAACGTGGCACACGGGTCCGAGACAAAGCGCCGCGAAGCGGCGCTTTGGCTCGGGATTAAATTCTTTGCAGGGTTCACTTGGCCCAAAAGTAACGTGGCACACGGGTCCGAGACAAAGCGCCGCGAAGCGGCGCTTTGGCTCGGTTTTATTATATGGGAACAAAGTGGCCGAGTTACAGTGGACGTCAATGATGCCTCGACAAGAACGCCGCGCAACCGCGCCGCGCGCACCGGGATCGGTGTCGTCTGCCACCGGAACGCTATCCTAGACGCTTTTCTTCCCGATTCGGTCGAAAATTTGTTAAAAGGGTAGAAAAACTGCTAAAAATAGCAGCAGGAGGCACCGGTTACGGCGCGCGCGATGCGGTTGCGCGGCGTCCTTCTCGATGCCGCGTATGGGCCACCGCCATTGACATCCACTGTACATGGATGAGGTCAAGCAAGAAATTCGATAACGCCGTCATTATTTGCACCTATTTTACTGACGCGACTGAATATCTCACTAACAAGGCTGCTTCCTTGAATAAGAAAATCACATACTGAAGAAAAATAGAAGGTTCATCATGTAGACCTAGAGCAGGAAAAAAAACGATACGATAAAAAACGATAAAGTTTAAAGAACTAAATGAGATAAATACACGTATATTTGAGGGATTCAAAGTTCTGAATGAAAAAAGAAATATGTACGTAGATGAATGATAAGTGACAAGCAAGTAGATAGAGAAGCATAATAATCTAACATCAGTCCGAATCAGTAAAGAAAGAACTGAGAAGAAAGACCACCACTTGGACTCAACGTCCAATCAGCTGTGAGTTGTTATTTTTCACGCTCCAGGGTGGTAGATCTTGTAGATCAGTGTTAGCAGGAAAACTCGTGAAACTTACTACCTAGTGGTCCTGCTGATCCAGGTACAACCTAGGTACAACCTGTTATTGCTGATAATAGAGGAGTTCTCATGGGTGCTGACAATGTGAAATTGCCCCCTTAGTCAACTGGATCACTATCCACAAATCTCCCTTTCTGCCGTGACTAATTTACGCAAAAAGACATACATTAGCTAGTCGTTTTTCTTCACTTCGCACGGTTTCCCGAAAGGCTTATGCAATGTTTTGACCAAATCAAGCCAGAGAACGTAGGATTAGACACGACTTATTATTTTGAAGACTAGAAAATTTCTCGTCAACCTCTCTTGGTGGTAGGATAAGTTGCATACCCAACGTTGAAAATATCGTTATTCATCTCAGACATCTCGCATGCTTATTTCAAAGAAAAAAAAGACCAGTAGCAGTGATAAGTGTAAGTATAAGTTTATTACGCTTGCTGAAGACGAACGTTAGAAAACACCATTATGGATAGCTGAAAAAGAAACAAAACAGTGCACAAAGCACCTAGATCATGAGTACAGCGATAAAACTCTTAAAAAATGGGAACATTTCTCCAAAGTCGGTTTCAAAGATTTAAGAAACTTCATACTACAATAAAATGCTCCTCACACGCTGTTTGAACTGGCTTAGTGTGACGGTGGAGGAAAAGTTTTTTGTTATTCGAAGATAAGCGCTACCGGCCCGAATTGTAAATGATCTCGCTCTGACGTTCGTTTTCTCCCGTTTAAAAATCTTTACCTGAAATTCAACGCTAGTTTTGCTCATTTCCGATGTGTGTGTATGTGTTTGTGTTTGTGCGTGTTTGTACGTGCGCGTTCCATAATATTCCACTTTTGAAAATGTGCGAATGAATGAATTATTCGAATATCAAACATTTCGTACCATCCGAATGAATGAATAGTTCGAATAGTGGAATATTTCTGAAGGCTGAATGAATGAATATGTTCGACTCAAATATTCTATCTTATACTTGTATGTTTGGGAAATTCTATTTGTCTTACACACTCCATCGACATTGCAACTGACCATCACTTACAAGAATTTGGCATCTTCACGCTGCATTTGTGCTTGCCCCTCCATAATGTCTTAGGTGAAGGTTTATATAGGTTATAGTGAAGTAAATGTTTCCATGCGCTACCAGTGGCGGACCCAGGAAGGGGAAGAGGTGGTCCGCTCTCAAGAATGGATTGCCGGCCTTCTCAAAAATACTCTATGAAATCGTCAAAAATTTAGTATAAGTTTACTTCTAAATGTTTCTTCTTATGAATATTTTACAACACTTTTCTGCTCGTCTAACATCAGGATTTACTATTAAAGTTAATATTTCCATTTTTCAGTACGATTCTCTAAAGTGGAGTGAATCCCAATTTCATTCCACGGCCCTCATCCTGACTGGTTATTTCTGCGTCCGCCACTGCCCCTATCGATGCTATTTCCGGCAGTGACCCTTAGGCCATAAGCAGCCTCCATAACTCGCGCCTCCAAAGGTCGGCCTTGAGACATAACATAGCATAGCAGGCGATCTGTTTGAGAGGGATGGGTCCACAACGAGCCTTCAGGGCATATCATATAAACCCTTGCGCACGCAACACGCTACTCACTGCCGATGTCATAACAGTTCACCGCTCAAGTAAACAGTAACTGGGATCGGCCAGTTTTAAAAAAACCGGACGAATTGTTCTAATAGTCGTTTTTTCAGTCAAATAAACGAATTGTTCGAATAACCTATGATTTGGATAACCCGAATGAATAACCCGTACTCCCAAATTGTCGAATCAATGAACTGTCCGAATTTCCCCTCTTTTTAGAAAGCCGAATGAATGAGTTATTCGAATATTCGAATATTCGAACATTTCTTCGAATATATTCGATTCGGTCACGAGTATAATGTGCGTCACCCCAAAATGTGCACTTGTATTTAGTAATTCAAGTTGAAATACAATGATAGCACAGGAAAACAATAGACGAAGTGGCCAACTTTTTGCTCAACACATCGTAACTCTTATCAAAAGCAGTTCAGGAAACCAAGAAAAAAAACGGACTGATGGAGTTTTCATTGCAATTTGTTCTGATAGATGCACTGCTTTGGGAAAGGCTGGGTCTGAGAACGGGTAGCCGAATTTTCGGCATTACCTTACAAAATTAATGAAAATTCTAAACAAATTAATTTCAATTGTGTATTTTTATTATCATCTTCAAAATATTATTAATTATTCGATACTAAGATTAATATCAAATGTTAATGATAGACTTCTTCGAGAATAACCTCAAAAGCGTTACCTTACTAGATGAACTGTCAAGTTCAGCATCAAGCCAGCTCGCCTTCAAGTACGTTACATTACGAAGGTCTCTACAAACACTAGGTTGAACAAATTCAAGAAGATCAAACTTCTATATAGAGTTCCAAGGAGAGTCTGAAGAACGGAGCTGCTGAGAGAACAGAGGAACAGTTATGACGCTAATTCTTATTAATGGTTGTGCATTTGTGAAGGAAAAAACACTTGAACGCTGGGAAGCGTTTGCTTATGAGGCAGCTGGAGGTTGCACAAAGGGCCGTTTGTCAAAACACTTAACGAGAACAATCTTCTCGTGAGAGTTATTTCTCTTCCCGAGTATTCTCCTTCTCCGGACGAAGGAGAATTAAGGGTGACATAAAAAAGATTGGGAGTCGTTGACATCAAAAAGAATGGCTGGAGGTCGAAAATGACGGGTTAGTGAGTGGAGTCGCAGAGTCCGCTGCTGTCTAAGTGACCATTTTTGAGGCAGTGAGCTTCTATGCAAGGGCTTGTGGCAAGCTTAAAGGCAGCACTCACGGAAATTTTTGTGTTGTAGATTTCGCGGTATATCGGGGTTTTTGGGGACGATGAAATCATTGACAACGATGTCGTAGCGTGAAACACGCGAAAAACACAGAAAAAGATGGCGGTATTTCATGTGTGTCCACAGCGCGGACGAGTGTTCCGTGATGGGTCCCGGCACGGAACCCTGCAAATGTTAGGAATTTCATAGACACGCCCCCGCTGAACCACATGCACACACCCTGTCAAAGGCGTTAGTTCGCGCGACGGAACCCTAATGTCCATAGCGGTAGATGTGTCCACGGCAGTATCTTCGCACGTGGGCGGCCATGCAAGGTGTTCAACTTGCTGGTGCGATTGTCCAGCGGCCGGCTACATGGTAAGCGACTCATTTCAGAAGTGAAAATTTTCGTGAGTGCTGCCTTTAACCCAATTCCTACAAATTTGTTAGCAATACTCGCGAAGAATCTCGAAGATTTCTGAGAAAGAAACAGATAGTTCCTGGAATAATAAGGCGTTCTAGCTGCCAACAATTGACATTAACAGTTGGAAAGCCTTGGGGTAGATTTTTTGGTGGGCACCTCCAAACCTCCACGAAAGATTGGGCTAAAAAACGGGGTTTTCTGCACTTCTGGTGGCCATCTTTGTGATCAGCGCCTTTTGAAAAATATTAATCTTGTTAGGTTTCTTGAAATGTGACGTTGCCTTTAAATTATCTCTAGATATAGTTCATGAGAACGATTTTCTCGAGGCCGATCTGGTGTTATGCTAATATCCTAGATTAATAGGGGTTTTGATGGATCCGAGGAAAATAAATTAGTAGCTTTTAATACTAAAATTAGGTGTCTTAGCAGAGAGAAATACTACAATAACTTTGTGTTTATTACGAAGAAAGCACGCTAATTCGTCGAAGCAGTCAGCAGTGCAATGCAAAATAAGTAGGACGCCTACGTATAGGTGGCCCACATGGGAAACAGAATGAGCGTCGTGGGAGAAGTGTGAATTGGATGATGCTCTCGAAAGGCGAGCTGTGCACGTCCGCGGTCGGCTATCCGATTTTAGTAGTGAGAAGGCAGTGAAGGCGCCCATTCTCAAAGTGTTCCCAAGCGAATTCATGGTTGTTAATGTCGGCGCAAACAAATCACCTCAAATTCAGCGCCACTGATACAAAGCCTGCTTATTCGCACAACATGGAAGAGAAATGACGAAACAAATCAAACAAGAACGACAAATCGCAAAACTGGGAAAGCTATCCTGAGGCTCGATTCTAGCTTGTCTTGCTTGTCAAAAAAATCCTCCTGACAGTCCTTCTGCCGAAAATTATCCATTGAAATTTAATTAGCGATTGTCTAAATTTAACATCGACTCCCAGAACTTACCAATAATTGGGTGGTTCGCAAGTAGAAGCGGCTTCCACGAGACGCTTGAGACAAGTACGTCTTGAAAGCAAATGTATGTGCAGTGCCGGAGGCGTACAAATCAACCGTCCTCTATCCAAAAATCAAGTCTGCGTGTTCGAATTAAAGGCAAGTTGCCGTAAATAGCGATGAAAGTCGGGAAAAGATTGGTTAAGTTACAGTAAAGAGCCGCCAATTTGGTTGCATGATTGCATAGTTCGTGCAATCAGTGGACGACCAGAAACAGTTAGCTCCTAAAAGGTGCTGCACTGGCAGATGTGGTGTTGTGTTCGGAGGTGCGGCAGCACTGGTGTCGCTGTGCGAGTGGATGCTGCAGCACCCATGTTGTTGCTTAAATCACTACAGCAACACCTTCTTGTTGCTGTATGGAGGATCGTTACGTCACGTGTTGCTGTGCTAGAAGAGAGTAGCGGTGGCAACTCCATCCACTCTAGATACCGTAACCCCGGAGTATTTTGCTCTGAAACTTGGGATTGACCTTTAGAAGCGCTTCCAAACTCGATTTACGTGATGTACGAGTGGTTTACATCACGAAGAGCCCAAAAACTGTAGATCGAAAATTTTGGCCGGACCTTGCCTTTGAAGCACTTTTACTCTTTAAGATGCAAAATAAATTACGTATCGCAAACAAAAAAAAAAAAACAAGTGACAGATGGGCGAGCTAAAAAGGTTAAGTTTTGAGGGAAGATCAGGCTCCTAACGCCAGAGCCCAAAGAAGTGTGTGTGTGTGTGTGTGTGTGTGTGTGTGTGTGTGTGTGTGTGTGTGTGTGTGTGTGTGTGTGTGTGTGTGTGTGTGTGTGTGTGTGTGTCTGTCATATTTTGAAGTTGAGTCCCCGCGTTACATGAACGAGCTTCCCAGTAGGCAAAAGACGTAAGTGAGATTCATGACAATCTCTAAGTTTTGTTTTTTTTTCTTTCTTTTTTCTTCAAGCTGTCGAGAATCTGACAGCGTGTCCAAAACTTCCAAACATTATCACAGGTTAGTCTTGATCAGTTCTTTCCTCCTGAAACTCTCGTGATAGCTTTCAGAATATGCTCTGCTTCAGAAAATAGAGCTCTCCGAGGGATATCCTTAGAATAGGATTGGATCACTTCCAATCCACTGGAGTGTGGTGTGAACCAGTATTTTTTAGTTGATATAACAAAACATGGACAATTTATAAGAATTAATATTTCTACGTTCTTTATACAACGAACACTTCACCTTTAACCTCGAACCGTGAAGATTTCATTAAGCAAAGAAAAGCTTACGTGTACTTCATAAGAAAGTCAAAATTGGGAAAATAGTCATCCTCTGAAAAGTGATATTTTACCTGAAACCACGAGCAGTGAAAATCTGCCAGAATGAAAATAATAACCTTTACTGGACCGAAAGCTTCCAACATAGGTTACAATATGTAGATATTGCATGAAAATCTAATTTCTTGAGCAGGTTGCTCGAAAATCCTAGAGATTTAGTTGTGGGAATGTTGACTGTTCCCAGCACCGTATTGCAGGATATTTTATCGAGTTAATTGAGGGTGTTTCTACTAATGAAATTGATACTACTTTAGTAGATGCTACTGATGAAATTGTGTAATAGAACAGTTTCCTGTAGTATCATAAACATAAGATGGATACTACGTTTCTGCTTCTATGTCTGACTCACTGTAGGCTCTGAAGGTGAATATCGTTGATCTCTTCTCTTCTCTTCGGCGTCTTGTAACTTCCTTCATTCTGACGGATTATCATGTTTTTACGAATACCTCCACTCACGATGAAATGTTGAAAACGTTCACAGCTAAACTAGTGAGAATATGTTAGAGCTCCTAACGGAAGTCGTTCATACACCGTCTGAATATCTTGAACCAATTATGTTATTTTCAATACGTACAAAATATTTAAGAATATTTATTATATTGAAACAGTTCTTCATAATGGCTGGAATGCATAACATGTAATTTCGTCTTTAGAGCTCTGACAGAAGCTCTCTGTATGGGCAACATAGCTGAACTCTCCTTTACCGCAGATCACGTTCACGGCGACACCCAGTTTCTCTTCAGCTTCCTTCTGGATCTCTCTTTTAGATGAGGTAGCATCGCTGGTAATAAACTGAAAAAAAATAAGAGAGACTTGCTCTACAGGAGAGTACTTGGAATGTATTGCAGGAATAAAAGATCACCTCTTGGATGAGTGATCGAAGAGCCTCATTGTTACAAGATGGATCTACAGCAGTTTTGTTTCCGTATGCAGCAGCTCTTCGCTTATACTTGCACGGAGATGAGCACCCACAGCAGCAATCGTTCTAGAAGAAAAGCCGTTTATGTGGCTTCTGATACCTTACTAGCAGGCTGTACTACAGCGAAACCTACTTGTGCAGGTGGACGCGGCAAAGGAACTGGCGCCACTGCCGGAGCGCCACCACATCCTCCAGCCACTGGCAACGGCTGCGGCTCAGCAATTGCTGCATAAGAATTGTATGCCGGATAAGGTACACGGTAGGAGTATGTAGGATACATAGGAATATAGGCAGGGCGAGCACAGGCACACATTGGTGGCGGTGGTGGTGGTGGTGGAGGTGGTGGCGGAGGCGGTGGCGGACAAGGTGGTGGTGGAGGACATAATGGAGGCGGTGGACAGAACCTAAATAATTTTGTTGTTTAAATGTATGCGAACGTTGTATCAGCAATAAAATGACGTACTGTGGTGGACATGGGGGCGGCTGAGGGCATAATGGCAGCGGTGGCGGAGGACAAATTGGCCGAGGATGGCACACCGGCATTGGGCACCCGCCGCATCCACCAAAGGAGGTTGGAACAGCGTACTGAGCCACGATACAAGGAAGAAGAGTCTAAAAACAAGCTGTTGACAGGCTATTCCAGAAGTTGCAAGTGCTGCTGACTATTTTTTGCAAATGCTTCCCGTCTTCAGTAGTGTGCAGAAAGCTCCTCTCTACAAGTTTCGTCCCACCCAAGTATTTCTATCTTCATAAAGAATTACTCGTTTTTGCTGTTCACTTTAAAATCACAACTGAGGTGCATAAAATGGTGTTTAGTTTAGTGCGTAAAATAGTGCCATTGTGGCGGTGTGCGCCACTTCTGCGCAGTGGCCGGAGTCCCGCTGGGAACAGTGACGTACGGTAGTCCCTCCGACGTTGTCGTGTGGTTTCTCTGCGTGGCTCTTGGGAGTCGATTTCTGTTGTCGTGTTATACCGGATCTTGTTGAGGAGGAAGAAAAGAGTGGAAGCGGGGATCCAAGTTCCGACTGGGTTTGTTTCATCTGTGGGTGTAGTCCACCCGTATGTAAGTTCTGAAAAGCGCTCCTCCATCGACGCTGTAAAGAGTGCTCGAGGTCTAACCTGAGCTACTAAACCTCGAGAAACCCAGGGGAACGGCAGCCTTAGTTTAACTCTTGATCGAATAAATACTTGTAAATGAAAGATTTACGGCCTCTTATTCTTCCTCTATTTATTCTTCTTTATTTGCTTTCTATCCGAAATCCTTCATAACACATGTGTTTCAAAAAAAATGCCTAGGAAAACACTGCCTAACTAACAACCTTCAGACTTTTCGTGAGAAATTTCGAGACCTAGAAAAAAGCGAATGTAGCTAAAGAAATCCTCTTGCATTTAATCTGTTTATTTTTACAGTGATGCTGCACAAAAAGAGCCCTCATTGAGTTTAACACGATGTCTCGAGAAAAGCATAATTGATGGCTTGCTATCGATCACTGACAGTGGAAATTAGTCTTTTTTTTTTCAAAGTATTAGGTATGAAAAAGTCTCCACCCTTTAGCGGGGTAAGTGGTTATGATAGTTAGTTATCCTTGCAAATGCTTTGTAAATGCTGCTTACTTTTGTTGGTTTGACATCAATAATATTCAGTACTCATTTGTTCTGATTTGCATCAACAGCGTTGTGTTTTACAGCGATAATCATGTCGAATTTGAGCCAAATAAGCATCGACAGCACATCACATCGACAAAGAGAGTTCAGAAATGAAGTGCAGAACTATGCTTATAGATTGAATGAATCAGTTCCATGATAAGGAATTTAGGAAAACTATCAATATGTGCATGAATTCAGCCTTCTGAGATGAGAGGGAAGTTATATTCGTTTTCCTCACTTTTACTGTTATTTATTTTTGAGTTCTGCTTTCTTTGTTCTTGTTCTCTTGAATGTACATCAGAACTTATGTGATAAAGGTAGTAAAGATAACAGCCAAAAGCCAACTTCAATAATGGAAACGAGCTATGGAATACGGCAAACGTTAGAGCATATACAATGATAGGATATGTATGTACAGTTGTGTAAATGAGCTAGCAAATACAGTAACCAACGTACCAGAAGCAAAGCGATCATCGTCCGATCCAATGATGGAGTTTGAGCGTGCAAGCTACATGGTTTATATGCGAGTGCGCAGAAGACCGGATTGTAGATGGCCTCCGATGAGCTCGCCTCAAGGCTAACGTCCACGGGACAGTGAGGTGCGAGTAAGTGGATACACACAACAGAAGACATCGAAGTCCAATTCACCTTAAACGTTCACCTCGGCATTCATATCTCAAGTGTCATAGAGACTCCAATAGTACTGTCTGGAAAGTTTTCTCAAACATTTTTTCTTCCCGTTTTTGTGTAGGACTTTCCAAATCGAGGTGTTGTTCCATTGACCAAAACGTTTCTTCTAGAACCTGTTTTATGAGCAGTAATCTGCACAGTTGTTTCTGCGCAAAACTGTTATGTCAGTAAAGAGTTGCAAAATTGTGCACGGTGGTCTGAAACTGGTATTCTATGTAATAGCCGCTATTTGATTCGATTAGTTTTGCAGGCGGGGAGAAATGGCAGTTTCTTTTTAGATCTTCTCCTTCAGAGTAAAACATTTAAACTTACATTTGTTTTACGGTTGTTCACTGGTCTTCTCCTCACTATGGTATATGCTGAAATGCAACGTAAGTCTGGAGGTTAATGCTGGTCCAAAAGACATGAGAAATCAGACGTGTTCTTCGAAATGGATGAACTGTATATAGAATGAGGAAACTGACATGTATTCTGTAGTGGAATGTGAGAGCTGTCCAAGATCTGCACATCTAAACAATAACATCGAAAAATGTGACCATAAGCTTACCTTGCCGAAGTGGTTTGGTTTTTACATCATGCATATGTAGAATTTCAATGATCAGGAAATTTCTCTCGTAGGGTTTCTCAGCATTCGAAACAAAATGTCAATCTGTGAGAAAAAAGAAGCGATCGTATTGTTGAAACAACTTTTTCATGTAGACTCCTGCGGAACCGATATAACAATCATTTAGTGACGTTGTGAACAGTACATGAATAGTACACGCTAGGAATTTAAAACCTGCAGTGGTTTGGAACTGATTCAATGCTATCCTGAGAGAATCCTTTGGGATGCCTCTCCAATTTCCGAAACAGTGTATTCTCTTAGCGACGCTGCAATAGTTCCAGGTGGAGAGAACTGGTCAGGACCAGCCTGTGGTAATTTGCGGAAACTTTGGATATCACATTGTCGGATTCTAAACAAGCTAAAAAACCGCTCATGAGTTTGGCTTGGAGAATTGTTAGATTGGTATCGGAGAGTGATATAATGACATTTATTGGAGTTGAAGATGTTTGAGTGTTTGAGTTGCATTTATAGGCGAGAGTCGTCTTATTCAGTGCTGAAGCATGCAGCAATTTGGCCTCTGTCCACTTGTTCCCTGTGGACATACTTGTTTGACCAGTACTATCGTGACAACTTTTGGGCAAAGACCTGTGGAAGATTCTATAAACCACACGGAAGGAGATCATTGGTGGTCTCTACAACATCACCTACATACTGCAGACTTCGCACTAGCTGTGTTGTCTGTGGCACACTGCGAAGCAACATGTGCGCATAAATATGTAGTCTTAATCTTTTCCGACTTTTTTGACTGATTCCAGCCTTAATCACATCCATAAGATCCTAGGAATATACATTCAATACTTGAATTTTTTATCTATGGTTAAGGAATATGTTTACCGAAACTGAAACAACGTTAGTAGAAAATTGTCAGATTCGGACAGTCTGCGTCGAATTACGAATAGAACCTCGGCTGAGAAACCACTGATTTCCCTTATTGAAGTGCAGATGCAACTGTGTGTTGATGATGTATGCAGGTATATAAATACAACGTCCCATTCTGGGATAATGATTGGTAGAACACACGTGCGTATGTTCACATGTGGGACTAAGAGATTTCCATAAACCTTTTCTTTCATCTCTTAAAGGCAGCACCCACGGAAATTATCTTCTTTGAGATTTTGATCGTTTTGGATACTGAGCAATTGTCGCAACAATTCTACGAAAGTTGCACATTCATAGACACCAGCATTCTCAAGATTTGAAGAGATAAAGTGTGTGCTGGCTATCAGTTAGGATGAGTTGTGGTATGAAATGAATGGGTGTTTTTGCGTACCATCACCCTCTTTCCTTATGATAACATTTGTTTTCATTCCAACCTCCTTCCACGTCAGGTGCAGGTAACTCGGCCATCCTTTGCAGAATCTGCTAAACTGATGACGATGAAAACCGCGTTTTCCGCAAGGTTTAACAAAATTAATCACTGCCTTCGTTTTCACTGAAGCGCTAAGCCTAGGAATACAGCAAAATCTGTGAGAGCGAAATTCCCGTGGGTGCTTGCTGCCTTTAAGTTTCTCCCGGGAGGTTCATTAAGGTCGTGCGGGTAACTCAGCTTCAGAGGACCATTGCATGTCTTTCCTCATACATGCGGGCTACGTACGGGCTCGGATATTAGGCACACTCATACCTTGGGCATCCTCACACGTGCCTAAGAGCTCTGACATTAGGAGCCTAAGTTTTCCTTCCGCTTTTTTCATCCATTTTCACTCAACATTCCTGGAATTTTAGCATTGCGCATCTATTTGGCTTGTACACTATGAGTGTTTTACCAATATGAGATATGTACGTTGACTCGGTGTCTTCGTTCTACAACCTTTTGTCGGCAAATCCTACTACTAGTAAGTCTAGTGTCCATGAGCACTACTGTTTAACAAGAGAACACGTGCTATAAGATGCAAAAGAATACAGTTTTCTTCTTTCTCTTTCATTGATCTTCGTTACATTTACAAAAGTTTACAAAAGGTTGCTTACTTGCTGACAACGGGACTTCACTGGTGGTTGGGAGATAGTGTACTACTGCTCCTTTGAGAAAAAGCTCATAAAAACCTCGGTAGCTAGCAGAAAAAAAAGAAGAAGGCAGCACATTGCCTTATAACCCACTGCAGAAAAAAAAAACGTAAGGGATAATATACAAGTATGTCCATTCAATTCCATTGCCATTATCATCCGGGGAAATTCCAGCGGAAGACGTGGTGGTAGGTATTATGTTCGTTACATTGTTCGCAGTACATAAGGATCGTCGTCGTTTTTATCGCATGTCTGCTTCACTTCTAAGCATTATTTTTGCATTGTTGAAAGGTGATAAACAGTAACAATTCATTTCATTTCATGACTTTTGTATTCAATCTTTAAAATCTGTGAAATTTCCACGATATCACGAGCAAAGGCATTGGTTAAATGCCCTGCAAAGTGCGAACTTCCTCAATCCACTTTGGAACCAGTTCCTGCGTATTTGTTAGCTCTTCTCTCTTCCAATATGGGGTTTCATTGTTGACAGCAGACGATGAGGAGCGCGGCTCGCCTCGAAACGTCCTTGATGGTAAGCGAGAAATCTTTCCGACTAGTTCTAACGATATCAAGCGGGAAGCTGCTAATGCATCCTCATTTTCGTCGAGTATCCCCCACTTACAGCAAACAATTCGAAGCTATGATGCAATCGCAATGTAGACCCACAAATTTATTCAGTGTTTCTACAAAAAGAGAGTAATATACAACGTAAGCAAAACCTCGTAGGAGACATTTTTTACTACAAAAATCTGTCCTTGGAAAAGAGCTAAACTGGTAGAATTATTTTTTAGTGCGCGAACACCAATTTCCATTTGATAACTGATAGCCACTGCAGCACCGCTTGGGTTGCACGCTCCCTGAAAAAAAAAATGGGAAATCATTGAAGGATACAGAAGAGAGGTCTAGTTTTCCTTCATGCTTATATGTAGTGAATAAAATAGTGATCAGGTGACACCTCAATGTTATTGCCCTATGGGGTTAAGAACTAAAAAGTTAACCCAACCCAGTGCACACCCCCTAAGTGAACATACCTTGGTAATAAGTACTCCTCCGACCTCTAGTACTTGTACCTGCCGGACATCCTTGCTGGTTACATACTTGTGTTTGCATTGGCGTACCACTGAAATGTTGATTAAAACAATTGAAGATTAGTTGAGCCCACTGAGGAGGGAATGGTTAAATTGTGAATATCAAGACAGTGAGAGAAATAAAGCAGAAATAAAAGTTGAAAAAGTTGGATATATCTCTTGTTTAAACTCACTAGCAGGGTGGTGTAGGACAGGTCCTCGTTCTTTTTCGGAGACCACAAGCGCCACATTTTTCAGTGCAAGAACCCCACCCGGACCACTTTGTCCATGTTGCTGAAAAGCGCTATGCTGGAAAAGGTGTAACATGAAATAAGCATGAATCTTATGATATGACATCCGAACTGAAAGGGGTCTTTCATGAATTATTATTTGTACTGTTGCTGACTGACAAACTTGAAGCAAAACAATAATTTTCTCGTGAAGGGAAATTCTAGACCCTGAAACTGCTCGATTATGCTTACGACCGAATAAAAACCGAGTAACTCATTTCACCTAATTATTCATTCAGGAGTAGATCCGAAGGATTCAAATGTTCAGAAGAGAGATAGATCTATGTAGGTGCCTATTCTTGAAGGATTTGCTCCCTCTCTTCCAAACATCCAAAATGCAGACTTCAAAATGCAGACTTATAATTTTCGAATTTTGAGTAAATCTATAAGTAACTAATGCATTATTCGGTCCTAACTATACGCTCGACAATGACTTCGATGACAGATGTTTAACGAAAGAATCCTTCAACACGCTTCTCAAGGCTCTGATATTTTGAAGCTGCTACAAGTTAGTGGTAAAAGTGGACATTTTTGCTCCGTACCATGTATGCACAACAGCTCAACTGTTCTCAGGGTTTTTCAAAAATCTCAACTATGTCAAGACCTACACACGGATTTAGGTTAGGATTCATCTTCTTTTGGGATAAAACAGGTTTCAGGTTTGTTGTAAGAAACATCTTGTTCAAAACTCCCATAAAATCTTATCAACAAGTGAAATAAGCAACTTTGTTGTACCTCGTGGGGCTGGTGGCGTAGTACGTGGCAATACTTCCTCTAAAATTGCATTGAAATAAGAAAAATATCGAAGAGTATAGGAGAGAGATCGACTTACCCATTCGATAACG
Source organism: Ancylostoma caninum (assembly GCA_037903475.1). NCBI lineage: Eukaryota > Metazoa > Nematoda > Chromadorea > Rhabditida > Ancylostomatidae > Ancylostoma > Ancylostoma caninum. Next base: position 1,154,061 of record JBAJFG010000389.1, on the reverse strand, counting down.
CAGTACAAACTGCGAGTTTTCCGTTGCATGGGTTAGAATGAGTATCACGTCTCCGTATGAGACCATCTCATTATATTCTGCCCGACAACATTGTCTGAATCCTGTTCGATCCAGCGATTCGTCGTATTTGATCTGAAATAGAAGTGTAGTGAGTAGTTTAAAATAGATGAGCAATTGGTGGGAAAGCTGCACTTCACCTCAACAAACTCTTCGCAAGTTGGAGCACATTTGAAGTATACGTACGTCAGTTGAAAACGGATTTTTTGCCCAGGAGACTGAAAGTGAAGTTGTATACATACACTGGAGAAACAGAAAGAGCGAAAGCATCTCATCAGCCAATAAAATGACATTTGTGAAGGTACAGTCGCTCTCACCAGCGATTGGAGCCGGAAAAAAATAAAAAAGAGCAAAAAAAGCATGTTGTACTAGGTGCGAAGGCCAAACAAGACCTGAATGCTTTTCATCTGATGTTTAACTCCCGAGCGGATGCACAGAAATTCAGGCCGCTATTTCAGGAAAAGATGATACAATTTAGGCTTCGAAGACATTGACCAGAAAAGAGTCAACCAACTGTATTTTCATGTGGAATTGGTGTTTTTGACAAATTAAAGTGAATAACAAGAACTAAAAATAACAACTTAACCATAAGGCGTAGATACTGTTCCTCTATTGGAGAAATGTGATTTACACTTTCAAAACATTATTCAGAACATTTTGAAATATTCAGTAGATGGACAATCCATAGATGCGCCTACTCCGATGAAATACAGCTTGTCAATTTTTTTAAGGAAGCACATGAACAAATGAATTTATATCAATTTATACTAACGCTGTTTGCTACCGAAAACAGTGCTGTAAAGCGCATTAAATCAAACTTCTTCAAAGCTACATTTCACAAAACCTGTCTCACAGTGGATTGCAAGCTAAGGAAAGAAGTAGATGAGAAGTAAAGCCTAGAATGGGTAGTGCAGCAATGGCAATATCGGTGCAATTAGGAACCTTGAAATTCTCCGATATTGGTCAGGATTACAGTAGCAATTCCTACGCTAAAATCGGCCTTCCTTCTTTCTTATTGCACGTCTTTTCTTATGTATTCTCATCAATTCCTTCTTCGCAGCTTTCACTGTGCTTTTTTACCCCAGTTTCAAGCCTGTTTCTCTTGGGAACTCGATCAAATGTTAAACAAGCATATATGCTAAAGTAGGGCCAGAGAATGCAGGACGGTTATCTTCAATGCCCGTGCTCCCTAAACTTCTGAAAAGGCAGCCAGGTATTCGGTTGTTTTCTATCATGCAGAGAAAAGATATTACTTCGAATGAGATCTCCTGCTCCCTAGGAAACCTAGCGACCATGTTTTGCATGACGTTGCAACTCTTACGATTAAGACATAAAATGGTCGTCAATGGCCTAAGAAATAAAATTGGACACATCCAGTAGTCAAGACGAGAGAGGAAGTGAACACATCCCAGGGTGTGCTGGTTGTGTCCACTAACGTTCACGGATGACTCTACCAGCACTTCCAACTCTTCCATATGTCTACCATGAGTTCATTATTATGGGTGCCGGATGTGTCCACTAAAGTTCGACGAGGCCACGCCCTCGTTAACTACTCGATGTGTCATCCAGGAGCCTTGGTGGAGTCATCCGTTGTAGAAGGTAGACACAACCAGCATACCCCCAGATGTGTTCAGTTTGTGAGCCAGATGTGTTACACCGAAGTTTGTGAGGCGGTAGCCCATGCACGGCCTCGACAAAGACGCCGCGCAACCGCGCCGCGTGCGATATAACCGGTGCCTTCTGCTGCTTTTATGCTCTTTCTAGCAACTTTTCTACCCGTTTTGAGGATTTTCGACGGAATCGGGAAGAAAAGCGCCTAGGAATAGCATTCCAGCGGCAGACGAGACCGATCTTGGTGCGCGCGGCGCGGCCGCGCAGCGTGCTTCTCGAGGCAGCGGATGGGCCACCGTCATTGACGTCCACTGTACATGTGTGCTCGTGCAGAACACGGTTTTTAAACCAATAGTTCTATACTAGCAAAACTCATGCATATTCATGCAGAACCCATGCTTTTCCAAATCCTGTGCGAAACCCGCGTAAAACCTATGATCTTTTCAATCCCATGCAGAACCCTAGCATACCGATGCAAAACACGGTTTCTAGATGTCCTAAGTACAAGTTACGAATCGCACTGTTATACTGCCCAGGGTGATTCCATGACCCCACTTTACATGCGCTCTGTGCGCATTGTCTTCGTGAGCGCTGGACACTCCTCCCTGCGCAAGCGCAAGGACGCATGCGCGACCTCCCAGTCGTATTGGCGCAGGTTTCCTTACACATCTAACCATGTTTTCGAACAATAATTGTAGACTTCTTTCTGGTTCGCAGTCATATCTTTGTATTCTTACTGGATGTAGGAAGAATTGCACGTCTTCAGATATGAGTGCAATATTAGAAACACTGTGCGAGTGATCGAAAGAACCATAGAATGCAACACGCGGTGTAGTTGGTTAGTAGCGGATTATGTAGATATCTTATTAAGTCTAATAACATAGTCGCTGAGGTCTCTTATCAGGCTTAGCTGCGATTTCTAGAATTCTGGGATTGGTCTTGAAGTGATTCATTCCCTTCTTCTCATTAAAAAAGACACTATTTCATTTCTATGGCTTTGGAAATTTGGAGTACGTGTCAGCGAAAAAGGGCACATTGAGCTAAAAGAGAAATTTAACTCCTTTCCGTACTGCTAAAGGAGTGCGACCGATAGAGTGACCATTACAAGTTTTGCGTGGTATGCTAATATGACATGCTGATCGAGAATATTGCGTTCGTTTAGTAATACAACACCATTTCCATTCAATTACAGTAGAAGTAAGTATTGCACGAAATGAAAATGTCATGGGAAATGATGTCTAAAAGTGCGAGCAGCATATGAAATTATCTTAACTATGCCACGTTCCAGAAGATTCTGTGAGGTACACACTGCATCTACAACATGTATATTTAACTCGACCTCATTTTTCACTAGTCCCCAATCATTCCCCTGAATAGATCTTGCAAGGGCCCACTATTATAGCTCTTTGGCTGCTGGGCAACGAGTTCATATTAGGATTCATAGGATTCAGATAATGCCGACGACCGCGGCAATCTTTTTGAGGAATGTTTGAGTAATGTTCCCTCAGAAACGGGGATACCAAAGGCTCCATGATGTACAGCTGCATAGCCATATCTCTTAACCTAGCTAGTATGTTACCCACTAGAGAGTCTGGTTGCAAAAGACATTGGTGATCTGTTTCCAATAAGTCCGTGTAGTTCTTACAGCCCCTTCCCATATCATTGCTGTTGTCAATTTTTTTTTGTTCTGTTCTAGTTATTTGCCTCTTTTTTACTTCCAGCAGTACGCCTTTCTTCTGGCTAGCGCACCTTGTTTGTGTATGAGTATATAAATAAATAAATAAATAAATAAATAAACATTCTTCGAATTTCTCGCAAATAACATGAACTTCGAATAGAACGGTTCATCATCGAACAAAAGTGATCAAATCTCAGAGATTAAATTTCTTAGTCTGGCCTCTTCCATAAACGACCATCACAAGGGACCTGTGGATGATAGTACGACATGTGAATCGGAAAACAAGGGTCCTAGTGAAGTGAATAAAGTATGTAAACGTCAGATTTGGCCGGTTTGGATAAGCCAAGTTGATGCCATGTAACTCTTCACAGTAAACGAATTTGAGATCAGCATCGAAAACTGAATTTAGCAGTATGCGAATTTAACAGTTACGAGTTGTCGGACCTCCCCAGTATACTTCCCTTATCAGGTAGATACCACTGCAGGAAGGAAAGTGTTATATGCAGTACTGCTCGGGAAAATTCCAGGAAAATTTGAAACTGTAAGGGAAGCTTTCAAAACATTTCGTTCAACCAACTCTCTAAAAAAAGGAAAAGACATTAGGAAGTTAACTAATCACCATGACGATCTATCACTTTTCGCCACCTTTCCAGCGGCCTTTTCATGCCTTCAGCATAGGACTGTTCTGGTTTTGACTCGAAAAAGTTGTTCAATAAGTGACCATTATTATTCATCACAATCACCATCAACATTAACATCAAACAATGACTAACATCAACTATCCAAGGAAGACAAGTTACTGCAAGGCAGTGTGGCAGTAGAAAAAGGACATTTTTAAAAATTTCCCTACCATCCATTATATGTTATACTTTACTAGATATGTAGGTCTCGGCCTATGCAAGTTCTAAATTACTGCGGAAAACAAGGTGGAACATCATAATTCATGGTTCAAGGAAGAAAACCTCACCGTTCTAATGCGCCAATAACATTTCGATGCTCCAGAATATGATAAATTCTTCCACTCTGGTGTAGCCATTGGTAGTTCATGACCACAGCCTTCATAAGCAAGATTTCGTGTGTGTTAGTAAGAACGTGAGCCAGAACTGTTTTTTACTCACTTGAAGGCTCAACCTGATCACAGTAAGTACCGCTCAACCCAGTAGGGCACATACACCTGTTGCACGCGTTAGGATCAGGATATCCACCATGTTGACAGGGAAGGGTGTTGGTGCAGACACCTACGAATTTACGAGCAAAAGATGTTGCGGAGCTTACAGAAGGGTTCAGTGAACTCCATACAACATACCGGAGCAGTACGCCATGTTAAGGATCTTAAAATCAAGAAAACTTGCTTCCACTCGGTTACCAATCGTATGCTCATAGTGAGATTGAAGAGGAATGACAGTCTTTGACATGGAAGTCTTAGCAAACGCCTGAAAATAACAGTCTATTGACGACAGCTTCGCTATTCTCAACTGAATGAGTAGTAGCACGCACAATACTTGAATAGTGCATCACGCTACCGTAGTCATAAGGGAGGCCATAGTCCTCGACGTCCGTAGCTGACATCTTGTCAAACTGCCCTTCAGTGCCTTCCACTGCGTTCGCAGTATTAATACTGAAATAAGCTGGCTAATAAAATTCTTAAGTCGTTAATAGCCGCCTTCAACCGAGTAGGCAATTAGTAAACTGTTAGGAGAGAAAAAGAAAGAGAGCAAAATATGTGCTACTTATTATGTTTTACTGGTATTTCTGAGGAATTTGTTTTTGCAACGCAATTGCGCACCTCGGGCAAAAACAATAACTTGTTTATTCATTTATTTATTTATTTATTTATTTATTTATTTATTTATTTATTTATATGCACTCAGGGTGCTCTATAATGTAGCAATAATAATACTACAATAATACTATAATAATATATAATAATATAATATGATCTATATAATATATAATATAATAATACTATGATACTATAATAATAGCTATAATAATACTATAATGGAGCAATAAAGAAGCGATTGGACTGCAACGGTGAAAAAAGGAGTAAAGTGAGGAAAAGAACGTGGACACGATGAAAGAAAAGCGAAAATTTGTAGCGCGCAATTGTTTTTTTAATTTTAACTAATTATAATTCTTTCAGCCGAGAAATACGAAAGCTAAAAAACCTCCTAAGCCATCTAGAGCCAAAAGCCTGGAATAGGAAAACACGAAGTTTTTGAAATGCTCGAAGGAGAGAAGATGAAAAAATAAGAAGTGTTTTGGATTTGGAAGACCTTGCAGTTGTCTATAATAAAATGTCTGTGCACTAGCTTCACATTCCAAAAGTGGTCTGAACCGCAACCTGTGGGAATAGTATCCACAGTACAGCTTTTGGAGCAATGAGCCTCGAATTTACGAAGTGCCTCTACTTGGGGTGGTCATGCGCAATTTCTTTAGTTCTCTTCCTATTTTTAATCGCAAATTTGTGTGCAGTCATTAGGCTTGTATGGATGTAGCAGTTATTTTACCATGGAGCTCCTCTTTTGATGGTGTATTTAACAAATAAATAAATAAGTAAGTAAATTTGGTCGTACTGAACATGCAAAAATAGAAGCTGAGGACAATAGAGGTGAAGAAGTCCGTCACTGCGAATTTCAAGGAAATAATTTCGCTGTAAACCACGACTGGGTTGAGGCAACAATTCTGATGCAGAATGTTATAGTCGTGTCAGGAGAACTATAATAGCTTATATGAGTTCACGTATGAATTCACTTTGGACCAGGAAGCAATGAAGACGAAATTAGGACGACGAAATTTGTAAAAGCGCAGGACTAACCTCACATAACGGTCCCTCTCCGGACGAGCTTGCTCATGCCAAAGTCCCAACGAGTGCCCAACCTCGTGACTAATAATACCTTCCTGAAAGTGAGAGAATTTTCTAGCTTTGGATTCTAGCAAGGTTCTGGTATCCTATTTACGATAGCGGACCTCTCGCATCAGTATGTACCTGACGAAATAATAGCTACTATGCGAGACTTACCGTTTCGCAACCATACCCTATTGAAACCTCTTGCGCTCCTCCAAGTCGTCCAACGGAGGAATAACATCTGGAACGGAAAAAATGCTAGCTCAAAAGTAAGTACTAAAGGACCTTCTAATGGTGCATAGGATACATCCAGCAGCCGAGAGTCTGTGTTCTGTGTCCTAATCGCCGACCGTTTTCTTGGAAAAATGGCCAGGAAGGAGAATAAATCAGTGGGTCCAATGCCAGCAGCCTTTTCAATGGATCGGCTTTGATAACATCTTTTCCACGCTTCTAATGCTTATCTGTACTGCTAATGAATGAGGAAATTGCACAGCTATCTAAATGACCCAAAGGTAGGCCATTATGATTTATGATTTTGTTAGCCAAACAGGAGGTTGTCGGTGAAATCCTTTACTGGCCTACGTCTCGGCAGCTTCGCCTTCGTCATGGCCTGCAAGGGTCAAATGATCCATGAAAGTAGCCGCACAAACACCGTCTCAGTCAAACACCTAAGAACAAGGTCAATCTAACAAGAAGAGATAAAAAACACTAACGGGAACTGAATTCGCAACACTTCAAGTCCACCATACGTGCAATCTTGTTAGTGACGACCTAACGCGTTAGACTTGTTAGTAGTATGAGACTTTCAGCCGCAATCATATCTCGACTCGCATGTTACGCAGTCTAAGATACGGCCGATATACCTGTATAAAATGTCTTATATCTATACATAGATGTAGATATAAGATGTTTGCGAACGACAAAGCCGAGAATTCTCCACGATATCAATGAGATTTCAGAACCTTGCGGTCTGATTATCAAAGTGGGGGAAAATAAGGTGCTCACAACCAGGGATGAGCGGAATGCCGGTTTCCGGAAGGCGGAAGTTCTTGAATTCTTGCCTCATGCGAGCTTCTGACTTCTAGATTTCTGGACGATTAGCAGTCGTTGGGTCACACCAACTCAGACGTGCTGTATTCATCGCTCCAAATTTTGCCAGATTTCGAACTTCCCCCAACTTCCGACTTCCGACTTCTGGTCTCATGCGGTACTTCCGCTCATCCCTGCTCACGACTGATGGAACAACACCATCCGTGGGTTTGGATGGTAACGAACTGGAGCAAGTACAGCACTTCAAATACCTAAATTCCATTGCGCAGGAGAAGAAAGTTACATAAATGATGGAGATACTGAATCGCATTGATGCCACATCTACTGCATTTGGAGCATTACCATTCCCATGAAAATGAGGACATAGCAGACACTGATACTATCAATTCTTCTTTACGGAGCCGAATCCTGGGCAACCCTCCAATCGCACGTACAAAAACTGGAAACGTTTAAAATGCGGTGCCTTCGTCGAACACTAGGCATCACGTTACGGAACAGAATTCGAAACAAAGAAATACGGCGAAGATGTAATGAGCATTCTTCCATCGCGGCAGTGGTCATAAAACGAGGGTTGAAATGGTTTGGACACGTGCGCAGAATGGAATGCTCACGCACATCACACAAGCTGCTGTGGAGGATGCGACCTACGGAGTGGAAGACCGAGAGAAGAGCCCCAAAAAACCTGGCTGAAACGAACGAAGGAAAACTTAATTCCAGAATGAATTTGCAGCAAGAGAAAACTTTGGCGATGGACAGGTGACGCTGGAAAACAATTACGGAGCAAGATCCTGTGGCACCTACTTCAGCGTCTCATGCATTAGCGAGCTGAGGAATTCAAGTAAGTAAGTGAGATACGGCAGGCATTCATTGCTGATGGTGGAGCACTCCTCCTTAAGGGTCATTTTTGGATCTTTAACATGAATCCAAAACGTTTCAGAAGTTTTCAGCGCGGAAATCTCAGCTTCAAGCGTGAGGATTGTGGGCACTACTTAGTAAACGAGACGGTTGTGTACATATTTGCATGCGACGACAAACTAGAGAGATGAAAATGGGAGAAGAGGTGAAAACATCTCAATCCCCCCCCCCTCCCCCTCCCCCAAGATGTTCTTTATCTTGAGCACGAAGTGACTGCGCAGTCTCTAGGTCATTTAGAAGAAGTACAATTTCATGCAGTCACGTTCTCTGCCAAACGTGCAAATTACGCAGTTGAGCGTTGTTCATTATCCAAAGGTCGTTTGCATGCTTAGTAGACAGAAAAAAAAGAACTAAAAGGAAAAAGATGGGTAGCGTGGATGGCTGTTCGCGTCGCGGTAAGGGGCTTTCATACATTTGCCGCGGCGGCGCCGCCGCCGCCGCGGCAAAAGTGGGTGCGCGGCAAAAGTTGCCGCCGAGCGGCATGCCGCGCTTTCACACAAACGTCGCCCAGCGACAAAATACCCCCTCGACCATTCCTTGCCGCTTGCCGCTGGGCGACGTCGCCGGGCGGCGCCGCGGCAAAAAAGTAAACAAGCTCTTGTCGCGGCGACGTCGCCGGCCTATGCTTAACCATGGGCGACTGCCGCCGCGGCAAATGTATGAAAGCCACTGTAGGTGACTATTCTCGCGATGCCACATCACGGATTTCTGCTGTGCCCTGTTCATATTTTCTCTCAAAAGCACGAGGTGGACTGAATTCGCCCCGCATTTGCCACAGTTCGCCATGGGACCGTTGTGTCGAAGTTGAGGACTGGCAGTTGTCGCTTTTTCATTTTTCTCCGAGTAGTTTTGGAATAGAACCTCCACTACTCGCCCCATGGCGCATACTTTGAACATCACTGTGAAGTCATCGGCGTCGCGGCAAAGTGAAAATACAGTCAAAACTCCAGAAATACTTCTGAGTTGAGACAACACGGCTCTCGAACACATAAAAAGCAACATCATATACTACTGTAACGATAAACGATAGATATCAATGTCATAGACCTTACCCTTCACCTCTGTTGAATACCAGATAATCATAACCAGGTGCATTTTCAACGAATCGCAGACAAGTATTCCTACTGAACTTGGCTAATACGGTTCGAATATCATTCTGCCACGCGTCTGGAACTTCGATATCTTCCTGTGTAGCAAGTTCTATCTTTCAATTATTGTTTTCTTCTGACAAATGTTATTATTCATTGTCTGATGACCGAGCAAATAATAAGGGAAAAACTGACCGTCATTAACGACAAATCTGTACGGGATCGTAGTGCTCTGCCATCTCATAGTCATATTTGCTATTATTTTACGTTTTCTACGTCCAGTACTTGCTATATGAGCTGCTTGTGGAACCGTCAATGCCATGTCCACTTCATACATTATACCAGCGACCTAAATAGGGCCCATCGTGAAGTGATATGTCGGCCAGTCGTTTCGCTAACCTTGTGATTTGCGCTCAGTTCATTTCGTAGACCCGATGGAGGAATGTTCAGCTTCGCTGGATCCTGAATATGATGGATGGTATGGATGTCATCCAGTACTAAAGTGAATGAAGACGAAGAATTCATATTATTCACACGTTCACTTCAACTACTTACTAAATTCTTACTAATCTTTCTGAATCTATAGCACAGTGGTGAGAGCGTGCCTACGTTCATTTCAGAAGAGAATTCAAATGTTGAGTATAGTAAAATCATAAGGATGGAATCTTGTTTGTACTCATTTTGTAATTAACCGCATTTTGTGTGAAATTTTTTCAATTTTACTTTAGAGCTGTTCGGCAACTTAGTAACTATTGTTGCAAGCGGCTTTATATTGTCGACCAGATTCGCCCGTCTTCTCGGTCTCCAACTAGCACTTGATCAAGGATCTCTGTCTTATATTTATTTATATATTCATCCATTTATTACACAAGCAGGCTCGTGTATGAAAAGGAACATGCCCATTGAAAAAAAAGACACATTGTAAAACAAACTACGCCTACTAACATTGTGATATATCCCAGAATAAACGACACACTTTGGCACCGAGCCAGAACGGAAAACTGTCTTCGACACATGTGTAGACTTCATCCTTTCAGGATTCTGCACAACAGGGATAAATGAACTTGTTCTTGTTGGCAGAGATGTACAGACTGTTTTACTTCGATGAACTGTTTACTCAGAGCTGACAAGGAAAGGGTACTTGGGCGAAGTGGCATTTCGTATTGCAGCGACTATTCTAGTGGCCAGTTTTCAACGGTGACGACGAATCCGTTGCACGAATCTCTTGGGAAATGAATTATACCACTTTTTCTGTACTGAATTAGAATTCTGGGTGTCGCTGTACTAGTGGATGTTGTAGCACCAATCCTATCACCTAAGTCACTACAGCAACACCTCCTTGTCGTTCAAGGACGAATGTCTCTGGGTTACGGCATCGGGAGCTCAGAAGTGGATGGTGTTGCAACCGGTACTCTTTTATGACATAGCAACAACTGATTTCACTATCCTCCTTACAGCGACAACAAGGTGCTGCTGCAGTGACTTACACAACTGCATCGGTGCTGCGGCATCCACTAGCGCAGCGACACCGGTGCTGCGGCACTTCCAAGTGCAACAGCACGTTTGCCCTTGCAACACCTTTTAGCTGCGCGGTTCTTAGTAGTAGTCGTTCTCTGGTTGTACACAATATGCAACCATGCAGTTAGAATGGCGGCTCTTTTTTCTGTGGCTTAAGGGATCTTCTCGTGCTCTCGATGTTATTTACGGTCAATGCTACAGTAGGTGCAACGTTTCAAGCGAAGACCCCCGACAAAGTATTTCTTGAGCAGACCTTGCCTTTTAAGGCAAGGTACGGGCAAAACATGTTTTGTCGGCTTCTTGCAAAACCATCCACATTGGAGCGTTAAGTTACAAAAGAGAGCCGACATAGTTTTTTTTATTATAGTTGCATGGTGGCATAGTACCTGCAACCAATGAACGACCACTAAAGGCCACGTCCCTGGAAGGTGTTGCGATGACAGACGTGGTGTTGCACTTGGAGGTGCCGCACCACCGATTTCTCTGAAGTAGTGAGTGCCGCAGCACCGATACTGTTGCGTAATTCACTACAGCAACACCTTCTTGTAGCTGTAAGGAGATTCATTATGTACGTCACGTGTTGTTGTGTTAGAAGAGAATAGCAGCACCTACACCTGAGCTCCAGGTACCGTATTTCAACTGTTTTTTCTACTCGAAATTCGGGATTGACATTGAGAAACGCTCTCAAACTCGATTTTTGTGATGAGCGGGTGGGCTACATCACGTAGAGCCCAATAATTGTACATCAAAATTCTGACAGGACTTCGCCTTTAAAAGACAAAGGGACGACAAGGAGGTTCTTTCCAGACCCTGCCTTTAAAATCAGCGCCGAAAACTGCATTCAATGATACACATTGCACATACATGGCATATCTCTCAAGGAAAGGACATTTCGACCAAATGTCCTTTCCTTGAGAGATAAGCCGTTCTGAACAGCCTAATAAATGAGTCTTGAAAGCGGTCTTATGCCCATCAATTGCGATGTGAAACCACCACTGGCTTAAAGGCTGACTTTCTCAAAAATTTTCCGATTTTGTGGTTGAGGGAAGTCTTGTCGGGACATTTCTCTGGGAGGTAGAGGGTATTTTTCGGGCAGTTTGCCCGAAGGAAAAACAATATGCCTTCTGTTCACTACTGCGCTCGTAGGTACTTATGCAGCAATACTCAGTCCATTCTGAACCGCCTCTAAAAACCTGCGCGTAGGTTGGCAACATTTTTTACCTCAAAATATATAAGCTTTGAGGTTACGGGGAATTAAATTTGAAGTCCTTTAAATCCTTAGCTATGTACAGCTCATTCATGGACAGCTATCAGTTACTCGTTTCTTCAGAAAATAAATCCCACCATGTAGCTTCCATGGGTTCTCTGTTGTCTTCATGAGAAGTAGAATTTGCTAGTCCTTAACAGCGATGTAGTGATGATTCTAAACTTCCTACTTCAAATGCTTGTTCCTCCCTAACAGCTAATTACTATGAAAATACAATGCATGCATAGGTTGAAAGGATCCTCTCCACTTTAGGAGAACGAGTTTGGTTTCTCTCAATACTTCGACAAACCATACAGGAGTCTAAAGAGAGCAGACAAATATAAGAAACCTGCAGACAAATATAAGAAACCTTCCAGACAAATAAGAAACCTAAGTGCATTATTTATTGATGTTCAACAGAAAGCGAGTGTCGGCTCTAAATAAGTACAGGGTCAGACGCTGTTTACGTTTCCGGACATTGAAAATACATTTATACTAGTTACATAGCTAGCATAGCGTTCCTATATCGATGTAAGTTGTATTAACAGTCAAGGTAGTTACATTACATCAGACAGGACTAGACAAGTCGTTTTGGTGGCGATTTGAGCTTCAACTGAGTGCCAAACGAGGAATTTTTCGGTCATGCGGTTTTCCACCTATTCAGCACTTCTTTTCGTGGCCTTAAGTTCCTTGGAAATTATAGCAGGAGCAATGACTATAAAATTCCCGTAGAAAAAGTATACTGTTCAAATCGTATTTGAGACATAAAGGTTAATAAAAGGGAGGAAGAAACTTATTATGTTAACATCTAATATTCCTAGTCGAATCATTCGTTACTAGGTAGGTGATTAAGTTCCGTGAACTTTTCATGTTTTTAGAAACTTCACTTCTTAGGCTACTGCGCTGTATATGTATACACATCGAATAGTGTCAAAGAGCAGATAGCTTGGAGAAATTCACATCGCTCCAGCCCATTTGAGTGTTTTCTTTTCTGTTCGCCACCCTCTTGTATGTTTCCTCATGAATAACTTGTCTCGTCAACTATTCCTCAGCAAAATGGCAATGCGAACAGAAAAAAGACATACTTTTCGCTCAATTACTGCATCCAAATGTGCTTCTTAACGTTTGTGATGGCTTTGCAATATTAATAATCCACTTTATGGAACGACGCAAGCGATGCCCAAGCTAAGCGATTTCATGCATCCAGCGATTTATGGCGTATCCATCCATTACGTATGTACATATCAGTGACGGATACAGGAGTTGCTAGCCAGGGGAAGTAGGAAAAAACTGGCAACTTTGCCATTTCAGGGGCCCGGATGCAACAATTAAATAGTGAAGATATCAATCTTAATATTGCACAGTAAAAAATAGTTATTCAAAGTAAAAAAATGACGAGAATAAATTATCAAAATAGACTATGACACAAAACTTCTATTTATTCTACATAGTAATTTCGTAAATTCCTCCCCCACCCCCTGGATTCGCCACTGGTACATACGTACATACAGTGGACGGCAATGGCGGTGGCCCATCTGCGGCCTCGAGAAGGATGCAGCGCAACCGCGCCGCGCGCGCCGGGACCGGTGTCGTCTGCTACTGGAATGCTATTTCTAGTCGCTTTCTTCCCGATTTGGTCAGAAATGCTTAAAATCGGGCAGAGAAGCTCTAAATATAGCATAACAGCAGCAGAAAACATTGTTTACGACGCGGGCGGCGCGGTTGCGCTGCGTCCTTCTCGAGGCCGCAGATGGGCCACCGCCATTGCCGTCCACTGTATGTAGCGTGCATAGGGGTGCTGAATCACGAGTGAGGATTTGTCGTTACTAGAGTAAACCCGAAGCGTGGAGTGTGCCTGATTCTACCTTCAACGGACTCCGAGCAATATATGGTCTAAAGACTCTTGAATGACCCACGCGACGGTATATAATACGACACCTCCTCTGAAAGTTACACCTCTCTTTTCTTCGGATATGCCTTCACAGCTATGGAGATGGCACAAGAGAAAAGCTACTACATCCTCATGAGAGGAGTTTTTGAAGCGCTACACTGTAATAAAGTTAAGCTTTCCTGAATTTTTTCGATACTCACGTATGCCACCCTTGATTTCCTTTCCATAAGCGCTCTCAGAATAGTTATAACATTCTCGTAACCTTGACCTGGTCGCGAAAAAGCAGTAGTTCGCGTGTTCAGACTCGTCACAACCTGCGAGAAAGATCGAATTATGGATGCGTCAAGTTTTTCCAGTTTCCGAGTGGGATACCCTCTGAATTTCCGGGCTGTTGAACAGCGGTGGAGGAGTAGTGGGAGGTTCAAGAACAAACTGTGGTGGGGGTGTCGGTGGCGGCGGCTGTGGTGGCGGTATCTGCAAAATATCATTTACAAAGAATTATCGTTGATGATTTCGACAAATATCAATTGCTCAAGCTCACTTCGAATGGTGGTGGATGTGGAAGTTGTACTATGATCGTAGGTGTTGCAACAGGAACAGGTATCACTGGTGGTGGTGCTCCAAAAGCTGGCACAGGTGGTGGTGGTGGTGCGAAAGGTGGTGGTGGTCCCAGAGGGAGAGGTGGTGGTGGCACTGGTGGTGGAATGTCCCATGGTGGGCGACGTCTTCGCCACTTTTTTCGCCATCGCCGACGCCATCCATGTCTCCATGGAGGAGGAGGTTCAAAAAACGGACCTGATGATCATACTATCTACTTACTCTAATTTCTTCAGCACTCGAAATCTTACTTCGACGTTACCCTCCAGTCAATGACTACCTTTTCGAGCCACTGCTACAAAACACAAAAACAAAATATAAAGTGATAAGTGTTCCACATAGTTACTGAAGGGTTTGATATCATGATTTTTGCAGATTTCATGCCTTCGCTACACAGGAACGTTTTCGAGGATAACTGGTAAGTTTTTATCGGCGATTTTCACCCTATATAACATTGCCTATTCTTTACAACGCTTTTAGAGCAAAGCAATTTAATAACTAGCATTGGACATCAACGTACGTAAAGAGGTCGAAATGGTGGAAATGGTGTCGAAATGAAAAACCAAGATCGTTTTTAGAATTTGAGTCTAAATCAGGTGTTCTAGATTTTCTGTTTTAGTAGGACTGTAGAATTTGACGAAGAAGGCAGGTGTAGAAAAGCAAACGTGCCGATTACCTCCAAATGTGCTGACCTGCAGAGGTTTTGCGATTCCACAAGAAAGTATTGCACTGTATTGGGGAAAATAAATTACGTAATTTGGAACAAGTGTGAATCACGAGTGCCAACCATTGAGCAAATTCAGTAAAGAGATGGAAATGGAATGTGCGTTAAAAAGTCGTATAGTGCAGGTACCAGTTGTTGCAAACACTGCCTTCTCAAAGAAAAGAATATATTACCCAAATAGGTTTTCAGAAAGAGTTGGCAACGAGAAAAATGATGCCGGTACGTCAAAGACACTTCTAAAACACTTCAAGGACTATGCGCTGAGTTTTCACAAGTACCGCTAGGAGCTAAGAAGAATTTAGAGATCTCTCTCGAAGTATGCCTGGATTGGGAGTCATTTTTCAGGTTTAAAAGTCGTTACGAGCTTTGGCACGTTGAAAAACCCCATCAGGGGCTCTTATGAGGCCTGAACCCCTTCTACTGAAGCAATCGGATTCACTTTCAAAGACATTGCATATGAAGAAAACTGAGGAGGACCACCGCACGTACCCTCCACGATCGACGGGGTGAAGCTAGCTAAGAAAATATAAAGGAGCGTACCTGGGCCATATTCTGGAAAACCATCAAATTCTGGCTGTGCTGAGTTGATATTCACACAAGCAAAGAGAAGCACACAAATTGGTGAGATCAACGATACCGGCAACTAAAGGAAACAGCAGCGGAACATTTTACCTGGTTCCATTTTCTAGATAAGATAAGACTTACTGTATTAACTGGTATAGCGAATTGTATAGGGTACGCGTCGATTAGGGACATACTGGGTCCATGAAATAATACCAAGATAGAAGCGAGAAGAGGAACGAAGGGAATCAATCGAACGGAGTTATGTACGGAAATCTATCGACGATTTGGTGAAACTAGTCGACTGACATTGAACCCCTACAACACAAATTGCAAAAACTGTCCTAATAGCATCGTTCACTTCAAGGAAACCTGCACGTAACACATTGCCTAGGAGAAACTAATAAATGCCAGTAAATTCTGGGTTGCAATTTGCAGAGTGTAGAACTAGATAGTATGGATGCTAAAGTATTACTACCTGGAAAATATCAAGAAAACGAAAATGGGCGGCAATCGCGCGGTCAGCCCATTCGACGAACTCGTCGCTCGCTACGATTTCCTTGGTACCGTTGACAGAACCAGTTCGTTCGAAATGAGCATTAATTGGACTACGATGAGTGCTTCTGTTCCCTTTTTCTAATGCTCCACTTAGTACATAGTAGTTGTAGTTCAATGCAAGTCTTTCGCTAGTACTTGACAGCTAATCACTTATTGACTATTGACAATTTACGCCCACAAACCGCTAGGAAAAACCTCCAGAGAGCTTGCAAAGAACTTCAGTCTAACCACTCACGGAAACTCCATCCATCGTCCGCAAAAGTTTCTTATCTGCTTTCGTTTCGAACCCGATGTTCGCTCGTGAAGGCCACAGAGCAAGCTCTCCCACGTCTCATTCTCACATTATTCAACAGAACACAATACTTGAGGCTTAATGGCCTAGAACCAAACTAGTCCCGGATTTTAATGAGCGATGGTATTTGAACTTTATTCTATGGAAGTGCGTTTTTAAGTTAGAAGTTGACCCATTTCCAGCAGTAATGGTGGAACCCTATTGCTCAAGAGTACAATGCCAGCAAATCGAAGGAAGTCATCTGAAGAGATGCGAATGCCAGGAAACTCTACGCACTCATTCGAAATATACTCACAAAGACGTGGTGCTAAAAAATAAAACAACATATGAGTCGAAAATAAAAAGGAACAGACTTATTTGCTAACTAATGGATGTAGTTGTGTCAACGTTGTCTCGCCCTAGCCTAATTCTCTCCACCACGGTCGGTACGTTATGTGAGTTCTCTCTTTTCCAAACATAAATTCAGGGTTGTAGTCGACCGTAGAACACATTCACGTTGAAAACAAGGTTTCAACAAGTTTGGCCATTCTAGAGGAAGTGATTCAAACCATAGGAGAAACGAGAGTGACAGGTCTTGCGAGCAGTCCAACATGTTTGCACTGCTATGGACATGATTTGATATGTTTTAGCGAAATCACTGATGATACATGATGAGTACCTGACCGGGTTTCGATTCTACAACCATAAAGAGTACATCTGTTATGCGAGGTAATACGCACTCAAATCTTCATGACAACCCTGAAATACGAATAAGTATATGGAATATGGAGGACAACACTCGTGCTTGGCTGTCATCTGAAATTGGATTGGACTCTAGAAGTCTTCAAGTGCTTTAGTGTGCATATCTAGGTACTTGCTGTGGAGCCTGGGCAACAAAAATTGGTGGGTACTTCTGGTAAACGTTACGAATTTTACGAAATTCGCCGTGATTTGGTCCTACACTTCATAACTGGAGTATAACATCACTATATAGTAAAACTCATCTGTTTTTTTTTGTCTGTTAGTAATCGCTTATATAACACGACCCAACGGACAAACACACAAGAAACCTACATAGTTCGACTCAGAATAGTGCCCTCCCTGTGCAACGTCAGAAAATCATTGTCATCTACACTAAGCGCAGCTTCGCATAGACGACAATGATTTTCGGCGAACCAACCTTCTTCATTATATTATTCCTGTGAAAGAATTACTGACCTAATTTCAACTTTTCTGCTACTATCAAGCATTGCCTGAATTCGTGGCTACTTCTCCTCCACCACAGAAAAGAGAATGAATTTGTGCTTAATGCTCCAAGTCTCAGGTATTTCTCAATGGTCAGTGAAGCATTTTGAATGGGTTAAATGCCGACGCTATCCAAAACGCTCCAGTTATGGAGGTTAGATCGACGCAGTACACCGCTGCGGCCCCGGATAGCAGGAGGCAAGTATGTAGTGGGCGTCGAGGTGCAGCATCGCAAACGCGCACACCGCAGAACTTGACGTCTGAATTTCCATGCATTTCTGTCTGAAAGGAAGCAGCTAAGTAGGAGCACACTATGTGATACTGCTAAGCAACAAATAATTAGATGTAGGAGATAAGTGACAAGTGCTCCAAGTCTTACAACTGTCTGCTTCAACAACTTCCGCTGAAAACTCTCTGTTAACTGTGCAGGACGAACGCAGACCAAACGGCGTAATGGTTCGGGTAGAAACTCTAGCAGCAACGGTTTCCAGTTGCTGCCATCCTCCCCTGCTCAATCTGTCGGCCCTTTAGCAGCAATTGCTGAGGGACGGCAGTAATCGAGGGGAGAATGGCAGTAACTGGCAACCGTTGCTGCGAGGGTTTCTAACCGAAGCATTACGCCGTTCGGGCTGCGTTCGTGCTGCACAGTTTTCAGAGCTAAAGATACGTCAGTACAAGGTCCCGCGAAGCGGGCGATTGCGAAACACGCCAGAGGCGGGTTGGAGCACTTGTACCGGATAATTACCTTTACTAAAAATGAGCTTGTATAGAAGTCGCTATATTTCCTGCCGAAGCGTTAAAATCAAATAAATATGAGATATATATATGTATATATATATATATATCAGTGGCGGACGCAGGGGGGGGGGCGGGGGGCGCGCCCCCCCCCCCGAGAATGGGTCGCCAAATTTTCGAAATTACTTTACAATACAAATAAAAATCTTGTGTTAGTTTATTTTTAATTGTTTATTTTTATTATTATTTTTAATATATTTTTTATTTATTGTTTATTATTATAATTAATATTATTATTAATTTTATTTTCCGTCTGGGTCCCCAAAACGGCGGAGACCCCACTTTTCTTCCCACGCCCCCCCTCCCGCCCACTTTCTGCGTCCGCCACTGATATATATATATATATATATATATATATATATATATATGATTGTCACCGATCAGCTCATGCACAATCGCTGAGCAACACTCAGTCGTCCGTTGGTGACAATCGTGTATAGTAGTGTGCGGAAAAACATCCCGCATATTGGTGGAACACCGGATGAGTTTCCTCTTTACAGTCGGTACTCATGGTTATCTGCCCGGAATGAGTTGAATGTGCAGGTCAGAGGAGGTGTTTGATGGGTTAGAGCGCAGATTCAAGGAAATTGATCCACTTTCAGGCCTTGAAAACGACTTTTTGTCGAAACGTCGGCCAATAAAGGTGTTCCTATAACAACCTGTATGGCAGGGAAAAACATTGAAGATATCAATAGTTAAAATCAGCGTTAAAATCTAACACAGATTGTTTGAAAATAGAATAGGAGCTTGCGGCGGCGTTAGTGACGTAGCAAATGTATGTTTCTTTAGTGCTGGAGCTTAGTCATAACGAACTTTACTAGGAGTCCTTGGTTTCGACACTAGGGGTTGGTTTTACTTTACGCGTTCTTCCACAACTTCGTTGTAAATGTACCTAGCGTAACAAATCCGACGTCTTCCACTGCTAGTTTATTCAGGGTAACAAATCATAAAATGTTACGTTTAGAACCTTATAGGACTATGTATGTCCTCTTTCTATTGAGTGGTATACTGAGACTTGATTATTTGTTTCCGTCAGTGGAGCTGAGAAAGCTGAGTAAAGCAAGGCTCACACATATGAATGTTCGATTTTTCTTGCGTACAGGTATTCTTACACTCTGTTCCGCTGCATTTGCACTGCTTCTAAAGACGAACCAACCAAGCCTTACATACGAATCCTCTCTAACAAAGACCCGTGTTGCACGGATTTTCCGAGGATCAGATGTGGAAGCCCGTTCTGTGTCCCTTCTATCGTTCATCAATCGACGATCGATCAACGAAAATCATTACATAGCATAAATAGGAAGTAAGAAAGTAAATGGATGCACACAATCAGTTACATTACTGGAGGGCCTTCCATTTTCTGACTCTAGGCAGCATTAACTCGGATTTAATTCAATCGACTTGATTAGCCTTGGGAAGCGATTTTGGCATGTCTGGAGGCCGTCTTATGAACGTTGTGAGATAAGAATTGCATGCATATACATAATAAAAAAACACTAGCATAGCCACGTACAGTGAACAATTCCTGACTTATTGTCCAGCACCCTTTTCAAGATATTACCGGTTTTGAGAAATGAAAGCGCGGTCATTCATGCGAGTCGGTCAACAAATGCTTGACAAATGCGTCCTAAACTCGACGTTTTTACCTGAAAACCATTCCTAAGCAATCGCTTAAACATTTCAACAGAACATCTCTTCGTAGCGAACTCGAAGCGAAGCGTCACTCGTAATAGGTGAAATTCTTAGATTAAATAATTTACGAGTTCATCTGAGACACACGGAATGATCTCGAGCCGAACCAAATCCCAAACGATTTTGCTGGTGTGGCGGATAGATATTTTAAACTGATAGCAATGCACTATTTGTTGCTGCTTCCTAGGTAAAATTTTCGCCAGTACCTGACCCATGCATCTATATTGAGATTTTGTGCTCGAAGATCTGCGGCTAACCTCTGATAAGAATTCAACACCTACAAGCAGAGGAATCCCATCATACTTCGCCACAGATGCAGTATTACTCTCCGTTCATGATTTGGAATCGCAACTTAACGCTCTCCCTTTCTCAGGAATCGCACTTTTCTGCACCTATGTGCTATGTGTTATTTATTCAAGAATTTCCCTTCTCTTACCACAAGTTGTAGTCGTTTCAAAGAACTTCTCAGTCTTGACACGGTGGAGAAGGATTTGCTGATAGCCACTCACCCATTCAAGAGGAGCATTAGGTAAGTAAGTGCAAAGCTAAATAATAGTAATTATTATATTAGCAAGTGAGTAGTGAAAGAATTTCAAGCAAATCATGTATATTTGAAGGGGCTATGGAGTGCTGTACACAAAAATATCCTGAGATATCAAAAACACCTTTCATTGACACTGACAATGTTCAACTCGTTCCTTCCAGAAAACTCATGCAGGTCGTTGCTCTGAGCGCATCCGTCGCCCGGGTTTGATAGCAGCCCTGACACGGATTGTGCTCGTAATTCCAGGGACGACATTACGGCTCCAATGTATCAGTGAGCGAACAAATAGCAAATACGGCTTTGCTTGGCCAAGAACGACTATTTCGTGGCCTTTGTGTACATCGAACAAAGCGTCCTGAGATAAAAATGGTGAGGTAATTTGTTTTCGGTAACACTCGAATGTCAGCAGCTTGTTCACTAAACAGTTGTACCCTTGATTTGATCCTTGCTCATCCTTTCGATAGCGTTCATCTCAGTGATCATCATCTTCTGTTCATATATAAACTTCACTGGTATCCATCGTCCTATTTTCCTTTCTATATGTATTTACTCGAATTGATTTTTTGATTTGTGCTAGCAATAACATTTATACTTCCAGCTTACATATATGTGACAGCTTTCGAGATAATCAAAAATTCAGTGAAAAGTTAATTACACAGTGAAAAGAATGGTCATCATTAGCAGTATGACGAATCCGTTTCGATTATCATAACAAGTGAACTCCCATGCAGACCTACTTCTGAGTGTAACCTTCTTCTCCTCGAAGTATTCTCGAATTCTCTGGATCCATAACAGAACGAAAAGGAATTTCTTCTTTGTCGCACTTCTCAGAATCTTCCAAACTACGGCTTTCGTGCAAATTTTGCTAACATCTGCAAAATTTAGGTGTGTCGAAGTATTTTTCAAGGAGCGCCGTCAGTATCATGAACTTGTTTTCCAGAGTTTCTCGCTCTTCTCCTCTCTTTCATCTCCTTTTTGTTCACTTACAATTTCCACTTCCAGCAGCATAATGTCCTATGTGAGTTTCGTGTGTAATTATTTAGAGGTTTGCACATTGTCTATGCCAGGATGATCTGGCTATAACCATGAACCCAAAATGCTCCAACAATGTCACTAAATTTACTGGAAGAGTTTAGTCCGTGTCCAGCTCGAAGAAGTCCGGAAAACATGATAGGGCCCTCTTTGAGTAATGTATCGGATCGTATCAGTGCGAGATATGCTAGAATTTGACATTGCTTAGTCGAGCAACGCCTGTATCCCAAGCGTGATGTCTAAATACTTCTCGCAAAGTGTTTGAATTAAACTCGCTAAAAAATGTGACCACAACATTGCCTTTGTTTTTCACCTGTACGGTTGAACTTATTTGGAGTTCGCAAACACAAAACCTTGATTGGATATCCCAGTCCAGGTTTAGCGAGGTTCAAAGTCAACTTCCAAATCCTGCTCCTGTATGCGCTCAGCTTCCTTACACATCAGAAATGGAAGAGATGAGAGGAGTCTGTGCCTATGACGCGAAAATCGTTCTTGGCTTTATGCAGTAAACTGTTTAGAAATCCCTAGAATAGGAAGATGTAGCCGTCGAACTTGCCCTAACTGAATGCTGTAGAATTATAATCATAGATCCACATGAGTTCTGAGTTTCTCGGCTAGAGTCGCCGTGAAGCAGAACGCAGAACATGGAGCCCCGAAGATGTCTGCTGAACGTCTGACCACTTGTTAGGACGCCGAAATTTGACGATTCGGAAGTTTGCCGTGATATGCTTCAATGAACACAGGGTTACATCGTCGGGAAGCAATTAAATCCTTCCAGGAATTTCCTCACATATTCCAGTTCCCTACGAAAAAGTGAGGATCACATTTTCCTGCCATACTGGCCGGAAGGATTGTCAAAAAAAAGCATTGGTCTGTTCGTTGATGAGCAAAGCAAAGCTCGATGTGAGACAGAACACAAGTTCGGACCGTTAAATCGTGTTTGCGCAACGGAGGGAGCGATATGCGATCGATTGATCCCTCTTTTACCTCAATCGGGCGTGTATGGGTATTGTCAGGACGGCAAGCTGTTGACATTGGTTACGACATTTTTTTTCCTCGCGCTTTGCGCCTCGAATACTCGTCTCTGGATTTTCAAACTTTGGACTTTAGCATGGGACAAGTCCAGCATAGTAAAGTTCTGCTATCTGCATAGGTTATCCAACCAGTGGTACGTGATTTGAGAGTGAATCTCCCAAAACATGAGTCATCTGGTGTTTACTTAGACTCGCTTTCTGTTCTGCTCAGTTCATGTGTTCTAGTCCAGATTACAAGCTTAGACGTTATTTCACTAAAAGAACTTCGGCTGATGAACCGCAGAGCTAGTAAACATGAGGGAAGACAGCTCCTTCATTTTCCGCACAGCGTATTCTTTGCATCAAGTTACTTTCTCAGTTTATATTCGTTTCTCAAGCTTAGCTTTAAACTCAATTTTCACTTGCATAACATCTTCTTTGTCTTCGCACGAGATGGTTTCTCTCGAAATTCTCCCGCTGATTTCTTCCCTTAGCTTCTCCTTCTCTGCATCTGATCATTTCTGCACCTTCCATACGTCTCCTTCTCTTGAGTAGTTCTTCGAATCTGTCACCAATGTGGTTTAGGACAAGAGAGCAGAAAAGGAACCGGAACTAAGCGAATCTGGTTACATCGTTTAGCAAGTACGATTTAGCAGCGTCAGCTCTGCGTGTTCCTCATCGTTTGTGCATTAGTATGTAAAGCGATAGGGAAACGTTACTGTTTCCCAACTCGATCTAGTATTCGGGATGTTAATATGCGTACATGAGCGGATTACCCGTATCCGGTTTGTCAGCCGTTATCCATACGTTTTCACCTATCCGTTATCATCCGGGCTTTTGGCGTTGGATAACGGTAAGGCTGGAAGTATGTAGTGGCTTCCCATCGCACTTTTTCAGCAGAGGAGAACTATTATTTCAAGAAAGGCCATTACATCACTCATTCTAGCTCGTTCTCTGTCATATTCCATTAGCGGTTTAGAATCTTGGAGTGGGGCTAGAAGTACTAAATACTAGTACTTGCTCGGGAAGAAAAGCTAATGTTCATGTTCCCTCGATTCTGGATTGTCCGACATTGTGATACAATAATCTCGAGTCCTTTTTTTTCGTAAGGCAAAAACGTTGACTAATGTTGTGACCACTAACTAACAAGGTTGAGATTGATGAGCTCGCTCATCTAAGAGCAGTGCATCTTCTTCGCGTGCTTCATTTCGACCAGACATTGAACCTTGGTGTTCTTACCAAATTTTTTGAATCTATTAGTCTATATCGTTCAGGATATTCAATACGATCATAATACTCGGTACTAGTGAGTTCAACAGAATTCCGCAAAAGATATATGAAGCAAAGCATGTTTGAGTGCCCTCAAAAATCGCGTTGTCGTCAAAATGTTCGGGAACGAAACCTGTCAAGGACCAGCCTTCGTTTTGGAAACACTTCACACCGAAAAAGTGACAGACATGTATCATCTCAAGTAACTTATATACCAGTCAACGTGTCGAACATCCTAATATCAGTGAGAGTTCGTTTTCATGGCAGGCTTGAGGTGCTATACTTACACCTCTTCATTACGGCGCCATGTCCAACGTCGTAGTGAGAATGGTGAATTTCGACGGCTAACGAGTTAAAGAATTCGTTCTAATTCTCCTCCACATTCAGCACTGTAGAAGGTGCTATCTTGTAGCATATGGAATTATTCCTTATTCAACACGATATTCTGTTCAAAGCCAATATTATCTAACTGATAAGTGTCTGCTAACTTGTTAGTTATCGAATACTTATCCGTTATCCGTTATCCGGTCATTTTTGGCCTATCCGTTATCCGCACCGTTATCCTGGTCATGGAAATTCTAGTGTCCGCTCATCCCCGATGCGTACGTCATTGCATCCAGTGCATTTATACTATTCATATGATCCTCCTTAATAACCATGTAACACAAATCCTATACCCACAGAAAGATTATAAAAACCCGTTTTTTTCTGCTCAATAATGTTATCGAAAGTGATTGTCTCCTCACGATCGCAAAGTCTCACTAATGAGTGTTTCGATGGTATTTCCACACCTGTACTTCAAGGTGAAGCGGATTACCCGTGTCTCGTCCATACCTTTATAAAGGACTTGTTCTCTCGTCCCCATAAACTCTGGCGACTTCAATCCATTTGAGAAGTGCTTTTTTCCTTTCAACCTATATTAACAATGTGATTGATTTGATGAAAAGCAATATTTAGGAATGCATTATCGTTCAAATTCTATGTTTATCGTGCTTGCGATAGTTCTCGTGCTGACAGTTGTTGTGGTAGGTTGCTTTTCTTTACTTAATTACGCTACAACAGATAATGTTAGTTTGCCCAGATGTAGTCATTTCTTCCAGTAAAAAAGTGACAAGAGTATCATAGGAAGTTAAAGTCCGGAAGACTCAAAAGCAAGATCCGGTCAAAACTTTCGATATACAGTTCTTGAGCTCTTCGTGATGAAATCCATCCCAGCATCACGTAGGTCGAGTTTGAGAGTGCTTCTCAAAGTCAATCCAGAGTTTCAAGGGAGAATGCTCTTGGGTTGAGGCACTTGGAACTCCGGTGGATGGTGTTGCATCACTACTCTCTTCTAATGCAGCAACACGTGACGTAACGGCCCTCCATACAACGACAAAGAGATGTTGTTGCAGTGGCTCACGCAACTGCATAGGTGCTGCGGCACCCACTCGCACAGCGACACCAGTGTTGCGGCACCCCCGAATGCAACACCACATCTGCCATTGCAACACCTTTCAGAAGCCCGCTGTTTATTGGTCATCCACTGATTGGACGTACTATGCAACCATGCAACTAGAATTCCAGCTCTTTACCTTAACCCAACGGATCTTTCCCGGACTTTCGCTGTTATTACGGTCATTGCCATCGTAGATCCAACGTTTCAAGCAAAAAACAGACAAAGTGTGTTTTGGCCAGACCTTGCATTTGAATCGGTTTCCCCAACTTCTTTAGATATTTTGTCATAGTGGGTTCACAAGTGTGCAAGCTCTAACGTAGCCGCTACACTCCTCGAGTAGTAGTATAGCACTGTCGCCAGCGGCGGCCATGCAGGGTGCTACAGTCCTCGAGGACTATAGTGGCAGTGTAAACGATCCCGTCATGAAATCACAAGTTTTAGGGATATTAATGTAACAGTGCCTAACCAACCTTTCTGTCACATCTTATTTGGCTGTGGTGACACATCTGACTAGTTTCAACTACTTTATTCTCCGTTTTCCAGAAATTCGTTCCACATAATTAATCATTCTACTTGAAAAAAGCAGTAACACATTTGGAAGATATCACTTGCCGAAACAAAACCTATTATGTCCCTTAAACTTTATAGAAGGTACTCCTGAATGTTGAGACTCCTTTCTGCTCGCTGCTCAGCACAGAGTCAAAGAAATCGCGGCACCGCAGCTCAACCTTGTCAAACTTAATGAACCATCGCTTTTCGAGAAAAATGACCACGGCGCAAATCCTGTTGGGGTCACGGACAGCGTGTAAGAACTATTCCTTTCTGTCTGGCCAGTGATGTAATGCAAAAGAAACGATGATGGACGGATCGATTATTGAATGTCCGGTTATATTGATAAATTTGTTGAACAATCGTAAGTGGATACAGAATTTTGATACAGACAAAAAATTTTCATGTACAAGAATTCCGAGCGAAACGGTGGAAAATAATGGGAAACAAGAATATAGGGTTTACGCATTAGGAGAATTTCATAGAGCAAGTTCCCATTCGTGGAAACCGGTATGAGCCGAAATATTAAATAACATAATAGCCGAAATATGGGGTGGATACTTAATTTTGATACGCACTGTATTGGCTTTGGGTATGGATGCTGTTTTCTTATGCCGGATTGTTCCTGACGTTTCCGGATTCTCTTGTGCCAAGAATTACTGTTCAGAAGTATGTAGCTCAAACTAGCAGTATATTTGGCCAAACTAATAAATATATTTAGGATTACACGAATTTTGCTGAGGTAAGACTAGACTAGCAATTTCGTGATCTACTTCATTCATAAAGGATTGCTTGCAATTTCTGTAGTTTGATAGCTACATATATGATACCTTGAGGAAATCTCTTGGACGTTTATCCATCAAAATTCGATCATGTTTAGACATCGTTCAATGTCCCACCTTCTGGATTATGTTTCGTGCCGTCAGGTGGTGATTGCTTCCGATGCGACTGTATGAAACCGCTCAAGTGCTACAAAGGAGTATGCCGATGAAATGATGGATTATCCTTCAACGAAATGTGATCAGTGCATACGTATCAACTTGTTCTAGTCATTGTTCAGCTTATACCTTAAATTTTTGCGGATGTCAATTGCTGTATATTCGAATAACACCATCTTTGTTGCTGTTATGTTGTTGTGACTGCAAAATGAAGAGAAACGCGCTGAAGATGTCCGAAATTCCACCGATTTTTTTGCAGCGAGGCGAGCAGAGTTCACTTCTGAAGAATCTTGTCAATCGAACCTCCTTCTCCTGCACGGCTGCCGAAACTTCGTGGACGTCGAAATTCGGTCTTCGAGCTCACCATTCTTCATCTATGAGGACATTATTTCAATTCTTGAATATTTTTCGACTTGGCTTTGCTGGTTGTTCTTAAGCCAAAGCTTCGTTGAGACCGCGAAATGACTGTACATTCCAACCTTTCCCGAAGTATTAGAGCATGTGGAGGCGATTTCGGATAACATCTTTACTAAAGATAAAATAATAATAATTTCATGAAAGAAAAACTATCTGAGAAGCTTCCATGTGTTCTGGTCATAAAACCTGGGCTTACTTGATTATATGTGATATTTCCTTCTGTAGACTTACTGGAGGCAGTGGGGAGTGGGGGAAGGGAGGTTAAAAAAGTGGGGTCCCTGTCGCTTTGGGGACCCAGATGGAGAATAAAATAGAATGGAATAAAATGAGATAGAATAAAGAATAAACAACCTGAGTGGCATAGAAGAAAATATCACATATCTGAGAAGCATTCGTTTTTGAGGGGAGAAGAAGTAGTAGCAAAAAAGCCTCATTATTTATGCACCTAGCTAACAGATTCCTGCTCACCTACTCAGCTGACAACGGGAATGTGTGACCAATTTGCTTTTCACCTACTACATGCTGTTCGTTCCCTCTTACATCACTACCTCATTTTCATGATTTTTCATTATTACACATTCTCATCGTTGCTCGTGAGCTTCGTCAGGTGAGGATCCAGAAGTAATTGTATTCCTATTATATTCGAAACACCTCCACAGTCCATCGAAATTCAGTATTCGCGTCTATGAATCATTGTGAAATATATGTGCGTGAGTTCCATGAAAATCTTCCTCTGTGTTTCACTTCATAATGTCATCCCTAATTTTACTGACTCAATTGACAACGGGAATGTGTGACTAATTTGCTCTTTTTAGTGTTACTGACCACCAGTGCCGAACGCAGAAAGTGGACTGGAGGCAGTGGGGGGAGGGGGGACGGGAAGGGAAAAAAGTGGGGTCTCCGCCGCCTTGGGGACCCACATTGAGAATAAACTTAATAAATTTCGCCACTCTGACCGCATTCTTGATGAATTTAGGGCTAACTAGCAGGTTCCGGGTTTTTGGTATACGATGTCCATGATGATAATGGTCATATGTTATAGATTTTATTTAAATGCAGGAACCATCAAATAACAGTTTATCTGATCACGAAAAAAGAAAGAATCTGATGAGCTCAAATCTTTGGGCACCGTGGAACTGCACAACTCTTTAAATACAGCTAACCATTATTATGCTGCTCTAACATGAGCAGCAACAAGTAAAATAAAGTAATAAATAATAATGAGAAGTGATCATGACGAGATGCCTCATTCAGTGGAGTAGATAAACAGTAATAGCAATAATAATTGATGACGCTGTGAAGAAGATTGGGTCGGCGGACTTCGCTGAAGTCGTCGGTGCCTTGGTTGTCGTGGTTGGCTCTGGTTCAGGATGAGATGTTGTTTCGGATGAGAACAATCCAATGACTAGTCCTCCCTGCAAGTTTTTGAGTGATTGCGGGCAATGCATCAGAATGCGGAGTTCAGATTTCCTAGTATGTATATGTAATAAGTGAATTTCAACGGTCGTCCTTGCGATTGCAAATCCTTGCTCGTGCAATCGCAAGGCCGTAATCCTCGCATTATTTTGCATCTATGAAGATAATAGAAGCTATATAGGTGAATTTCAAGGTGTTTGCGTTCCAGCTTAGAGGATAGGCCTTGCTGACTTCCACTCCTATTCGAAGCTCAGTCGATTCAGACAAAAATATCGCAGCCACTGGACTCTCGATTGAAAAAACTTCTTACAAGCAGATCGTACGGCTTAGAGAAAATACCATTTAGAACAGATTTTTCGCATCAGCATGAAAAATTTGAAAGGCCTTTCTCCACGGAGTTCAATCTTTCTCACATATATAGCCTTTCATTTTCTCTTACAACAAAAGCTAAAGCAAATCCAAAGAATCCATAAAAGTTCTGTGACGTTCAGATTTGCTCTCTATCAAGCACTTTGTATTCAAACGAGCCGAATTCACACAAATTAGCTACTTCAATTCACAAACTGTATTTTAGAAAAACCATAGGAGAAAAAGAGAGCACCTTTCCGTCTCCGAATCCGCTGTCGGCAGGATTTCCTGGAACGCAGTTTACCGTTGATCCAAGTTCCAGCGTAAACAATCCTTCATTGCACACACAGATGGTTCCGTTGCAGTGTGAATCCAGAAGGCACTCTTGTCCATTTGCACAAACTCCACCTTGATGATTATAATTTTTTACTCGGAAGCAGCTTGCCTAGGTGTACCCGTGTAGGGCCCCAAATCTTACCGGGGAATGCAACACGGTCCTCGCTGAGTATACCACTTCCTCCGTCCATACCAGTTCTTGGCTTGGGAATTTCTTCCCTAAAATTCAAAAGACAGTAATTTTCTGACTATACACTTGACCGGAAACTAGTGGTAACTTCTCTACATACGCAGTGAAAAGAGTTCCATCGCCGTCCCATCCGAGAATAGACTGATCAATTTCGTTGGTATTTCGCAACCAGTCTGCTAATGGCTCAAAGTACTCGAGAAGAGCTGTGGGATCCAGTTCAGCTGAAAATTTACATGTTTGCATTTAAGGTTCCAGTGATTGCTTGCTTCGCACATAGTATTTCTTGCGGAGGAAAGAGACACAACAGACCTTTTCCAGTGATAAGCTCCAGAGCCTTCAGCCAAGTAATGGATGATCCTTTCATCATTGTCTCACGAAGCTTTTCAGTGGTGTCTTCTGACAATATGCATCCCTCGCTCTGAAAACGGAACGATCTTAGCTTTCACCGCCCTCACAGTGTAACTTAAGCCCATTATTAAGCTAGATTTCGTAATTTTATTTGGCTAAAATTATTCTTGACGTTGCTCTGTAATTTCTGTAATTTCTGCTAGAGCATTTTTCCTATTCATGGTTGACTCACAGTAAATTGGGCAGCAGCGGCTAAAACTGGAAAACTGAACTGTTCAAATCTCAAGAATGCATCTTGTCCTTGCATTTTTTCAACAGATTTGCTAAGCTCCTGCAAAAATATGGGAGAAAATGGACTGCTACTAATGGGTGATCAGTTTTTGTGGACTGAACTCCTCCCATGCAATACAATGATATATTATGTTTTGAATGACAATTTTGGTAGACTCCAGTTTTCCGGATTTCTACTGCATTCACAATGTAGATGACTTGTTTAGTCCTCTGTTTAGGTCAGATATGCACATACATACAGTCCTTGTCAAAAAGGTAGACGGATTGAGCGTGCGGTTCTATATTGTCGCGGCCGCAGAATCGCGGCGGGACCTACTCGACTCTCTCACTTTGAGCATGCTCTCTTCGCATCCATCGCTCAGGTCCCATCGTGTTTCTGCAGTCACGGAATCCGTCTATCTTTTTGAGAAGGACTGTACATACATAACTCGATACTGACCAGAACAGTTTCAGGTGGACACATAGCCTTCAAGATCTGGAACTGGACCACATAGCTGATGAGACCTCGTGTAGCTGGAGAGTGAACCTGTAATGGGAAAAGCACTGATTCTTAGCAAAAGTGAGATGATCTTTTGAACGAACCTGAGATATAGCCGTATGCATTAGTGCGTCCACATTGGACGAGTTGTAAGGTTGAGGAGCGCGTACACCTTCGTATTTGGTTCTATAGGAAGCAATATTTTTGATGGAACATCTGGCGACGTTTTACTTTTCGGAGCTTTTCGCTTACCTCAACTCCCACCACCTATCGTTGATTTTTCCTGGAGGGATTTTACCCTCAAATTGTTCATACCTCCACTTGTCGGCCACGACATCGAACGGAAGTTTTGCAAAGTTTTCCAGCGCTTCTCTGAAAGTTAATGCCATGTAAAATTACTATTACAGTGGACGTCAATGGTGTTGCCCCATCTGCGGCCTCGAGAAGGACGTCGCGCAACTGCGCCGTAACCTATGTATTCTGCTGCTTTTATGCAATTTCTAGCAAATTTTCTACCCGACTTTGAAGATTTTCAAGCAAATCGGGGGGAAGAGACTCTAGAAATAGCATTCTGGCGATTCCAATCTCGGCGCGCGCGGCGCGGTCGCGCTGCGTCCTTCTCGATGAGTGGGCCACCACCATTGCTGTCCACTGTACATAATATTTCGCAGTTTTGAACAGAGTCGACTATCAACAAAATGGAACCAACTTATAAAGCCTGTTTATTATCAGGGAGTCCTTGATATCCAAATGGGAGGAGTTGACCAACTTCTGGAATGAGAGGCATTATATTATGAGATCATCTTGAATCATTCAAATCTCATTTATCACACCTGTGAGTACAGATAATGTGGATTCGTAGACAGATGTGCGAAGACTTTAGCAATAGCTTCACTGACTGACGAAGATGCAGGTTCTCTGTAAAAATACCAAGCATCCACAAGAGCTCTCAGAGAATAAGTGGGAAGCGATTCACCTGAACAAAAGAGGCTGTTGTCTGTACAGGTACTGGTAGTAAACCTGTGCCATAAGCGAATGAGCCAGCTCGAAGTCTGGCATACCTAGCTGTGCGCATGCTTTCACTCTAAATTAGAACAACAGTAAATTTTCAGGATGATTTCGAGGAAAATGGCTCTAAATGAAGGCAAAATGAAGTTTACGAGCGAGGATTATCAAAGGTAACCTGAAATCCATTCCATCTCTCATATCTAGTGCAGCTGGCGGATTGCAGATCATATCTCTGCTCCATACACGTGCAAAATGAGAGTTAGTCCAGAATGTCTTCGGCAGTGATGGAAATCCTATGGATTTGAAGTAACGGTAAGCCTGGAAAAACGTTCAATTGTAAACATTGGAAAGTAGCAGGTCAAAGAACAGCAAACAGGGACGATTTGTGAACACACATACCTTTACGAACATCTGCTTTGTAGTGTAGTTCTGAGTATGGAATGAGAAAAGCATGTCTTCAGGAAGTGTTGATTCGTCATCGTACGGCTTCGTTTGCTCGTAATGAGCCGACCAATCACCTCCATCAATAGAACCTGGCGAGTAAGGAAATTGTAAATGTAACTAAACAATGCCTAAAGCAGTGAGTGAAAATAGCTCATCACGAGTTTCCGAGAACGAGTATTGTGTGCGCTTTTTGACTACTTGTATTAGAGCTTTACGAGCTAGTTAACATTACTAAACTCGAGATGAAGAGTTAAAACATCACTGAATCAAAAGTACTCCTATATTTTACAAAAAGCGTCGAGAGCGATGCGTCCTTCACGGTCTGGGGAGGCACTCGAAGCGACCGCGCCGCTAGTGCTGGAATTCTCGCCGCGTCAAAAAACTATGAGGTTTTCTTGATAATTAGTTTGTCTTTGTCATAGTCAACATAAAAAAAAAACACAGATGCAAGAAATTCGAACAACACCTTGCAAGAGTTGACGCTTATACACAGTTTCGAAACTGTACAACTAGAAATGCTCTAAAGGTTGGAGTCAAGGAGTGCTGTAGAAAAAATAGTCCAAAGCCAACTTTTTCAATGATTATTTCAGTTACAAGAAAAGGTCGATGAGAAGATCATCTCATTCTGTAATGACAGTTTTTGGCACCATCAACTGTGAAGTGGCCTAATGAAGATAAAATGGAATATTCTACAAATCACTTTGTATATACGACCAGTGATTTGAGGAAATGGCGGAAGAGACAATTCAAGCAGATCAAAGTAAAGCCTCCAGTTTGTAAAGCATCTATCACATTTTACAATAGCAAATAGAAGGAAATGAAGATGTAAAGTTCATTTCGGAGAGTGTTATTTGAAAAATATTTGATGCTGTAACATTGCCATTAGAAAATGGAATACATAGGTTACGTGAAACACTGCTCTGTGCGAGCGCCACCCAGAGTGGAAACAATTTTACCAAAACGGGTTCAGAGAACTTCAGATTTTCTTTTGGAACTCACCAAAGAGGTGGCCTGGAATTGGTCCATTTTTGCTCAATCCTGTTGGATTACCGTAAATCCCTGCAATTTGACGTCGCATGTAAGCGTGTAGCTGAAAAAAAGAAATCGAAAATCTCTCAACGGGTTGACACAACGGTCACGCACATGCTTGTATAGTGGCTCAATTTTGGCGTAGATGTTTTCTAGCTGGGCGTTTAAGTCCATTACTCCGGGAGTGTTCTTTCCAGACAAATCGAATGCGCTCCTCCACATCGCTCCACCATCAGGGAAACCGTTGGCCTTGGCCCCTGGAGATTGGAGTTCAGAGGCATTTTTTTTTTGCAAAGATGTGAGGTTTTAGAGGTTTCCTAGCTGAACTCACCTTTGTTGCTGAGCTCTATCAACTTGTGGTAGGTGGGCTTCTCACGAGCTAACTCGGTTAGATATGAAATCCACAAATGTGACAGTCGAGAGGCGTCCTTCTCATTCCGGAATATGGATTCCATATCAATTTTTCTGAAAAGGCGGGGGTCCTTGTACTTCTGAATGATAGCAATATTCCTTATATTTCCTGTGTTGCTCACTTTAAAGCACAGGGAGGAGGAAGGTCTTTGTCGCAAATGGTGACGTCAGAAGCTACGCGGTTCAGCTGAAAATGATCATTGTCAATGAGCCTTATATTGAAAATTTCCTTCCTGATTTTCGAAAAGCATCAGCAGACTCCCTAGTAACGCGTCAAAAACTGCACATCCCCGCTTTAAGAGAGTGTTAGTCATTTCTGAGAACAGCTCTCATGAACAAGACAAGCACTAATTTCCATGAGAGTCTTAGAATCACGTCAGCGTTTTTGATCAGCTTATGATATCAGACCCAAAGGTTATTAAGAAGAAAGCGGATGAAAGTATGATGAAAACAAGCAGCAAAACGAAAATCCTTGTCAATATTCAAAAATCCGTGTACCAGCTTTCACAAACAGGGTAGAGGAAATTCAAAGTTCATTAGCATTGAGTGGAGGAAAGGTTAACGATTATCTGTATGGTGAATTCGTTCAAAAGAAAACTGCAGCCGATAATTTTATTCGCTAGATTTTATGTTCGTAGTGTATTGTAGTTTCCGTTCCTCCTCCTCAGGTCTTATTCAGCTAAGTACTTCAATGTTTTTCCAATGTAACACATACATACTACTACATATCCAAATCAATGAAATTCCTTCATTTCCTATACAGGGGGGGGGGGGGGGGCCATAAGTTATTGTACAACGTTTGCTCATTTATTTCTCCACCAGCAACACATGGATTATCCTGCTCTTTTCGCTGCCGAATAGAGCAGGGATCAAAGTATCTTACAGTTAAAACCCGGTTTCCCGGGAGAGTTTTGCTTTGGAGCAGTTGGACTTAGAACAGGTTTTTGAAAAAAGCGGGTTGATGTGGAAATTTTTTACGAAAAATCCACCAAATCTCTAAAGTGGGGTGTACTGCTTAGATGCATCTTAAAGAGCAAAGAATGCTCTTTCTAAAAATATCAAACTGTTTTTGTGGCTGTTTTGCTCGGAAATTGCGGGCAGAGTTAGTGCATTTTGCGGCACCGAAAGTCTGCAATGAATGTTTCCGATAAACTTTTTTCGTTATCTTGGAAGTATCCAGGAGGTTTTTGTGATCAAAAGATAGAGCAAATCCAGCTCTATTAAACAGTGCCTAGTGCGGCAAAAAATATTTTACTACTGCGGAGAAATGGGCCAGCAAACGTTGTACAATAACTTATGGCCCCCCCTGTAGTAATAAATTGATTCTATGGGAAGGGTTGTTACTGAGCTGCTACATTTTCCAGTGTTTTTTTTTTCTTCCTTAACATTGCAGAACAAGTTTCCACGAACATATGTAGTACGAAATCGCAACGTTTCAGCACTAATAACCACTATCTACCAGCGACGGACGGAGGGTAGGGGGGGGGAGGAAGAATGAGTCGCGAATTTTCGAGAATGCTATAAATATTTTGCAAAATATTTAATTTTCTCATGATTTACCTAGTAACAATTATTAATTGCCCAATATTATAACTAGCACTTTTATTATTTTTTTGTTTTTTATTCGAGTCCCCAAAGGGACGAAGACTTTGCTATTTTTCCCACCCCCCCCCCTCTCCCCGCCCCTCCCCCCACCTCCTACCCACTTTCTGTGTCAGCCACTACTATGTACCTATGCATGTATGTAGGACAATGCAAATGGATTCGAAAGGTTTACGTGATCATAGGAGGAATGAGTATTTTGGCTGCTCGGTTTGGCTGATATCGTCTCCTTCGGATTTTTTGTGGATTCGGTAACCAGTGCAAAATTCTTCGTTCTTGTTAGAGGATTATTAAGCAATGCTTCTCGTAACAAAGAAACAGGGAGAGAGGTTCGTGCAAGATTGGGTCAATATTTTTGATTACTATATCAGATAAGCAAAATTATGCTCGTTAACACTTTTTTGCCTAGTTCGATATAACTTGGTAGCACCAGTGCCTGAATAGCAGCCATTCGAGTCGAGAAATCACATTTCTGCTAATAGGACACGTTCTACGTACAGAATTTTGCGCTTGGTTGAAGGCTGCGTAATCCGCTGGTGTCAGCGCGGACATTCCCTCGAAGGAGACGTATGCTAGCTGCCGCTTCAGGGCTGCATCCTTGATTGATTCCATATCGAACTGCTTAGCCTGCATTGAAGTCGAACGCACGAAGCGAGATAGAACCTGTTATATGGATCATTCGCCAAACCTCGTTCATGGTAACTGATAACATGAATTGAAGCCTAACGCTAGTCATACCTGTTCGGCTTCGTTCAGGCTTTGCTTAGCTCCTGGGGATGCATGGCTGAAATACTTCCACCCAGACTGAGCCACTTCTTTCAGCACCTAAATTGAAAGAGTTCAGGAAGTCTAATGAGTAAAGAGAGTGAAAATATATAAGCAAAAAATAACACAAAAAAGTGGCCAACTGCGAGAATTTTTCATTTCTACCTTTTGAGCTTCAATTTGGTATCCATCTATCCACTCTTTGATGACCTTCTCATCCTTAATTGATCCTGGCTCCTGAAAGAGCTCTCATCAGGAATCATATTATAGGAGTGATTAGTCGATCATCTTACTTTGAGCCCTTCCGTATTCCAGTATTTGCTGCTACCAACAAGTGCTTGGGCGGCAGGATTTGCAAATTTTGGAGCATTCTTATCCTGCAAATTATTTTAGGAATTTCGCTGAAATTTGGTGATTCTACAACTAGAATTCAAAGACAAACTGATAGTGAGCCAGTATTGAGGAACCTATCGACCAGCTGTTCAATAACTTCCGTGTCAAGGTCATCCGGCTGGTTTTTCTGCAATGCCACCGATCAGAACAGTTCAAAGACTTTACACTAAAGTTGCACAAAAGCAGCTTCGAGGTCAACATACCAGTTCAACAACATCTCCGTAATCTTCTGACTGAATATTGTCGAATTTTATTGCTGGCTCAGGCTCTGGCACCGGTACCTCAGATGAGGGTGGTTGAGAAGAAGCAGGCTTGGGAGCAGGTTCTGGCTCTGGCTTCGGTGCCGGCTCTGGCTCAGGATGTGGATGCGGCTCAGGCTTAGGTTTCACACTTGCTGGTTCTGGTTCTGGTCGTGGCACTGCCATAGAAGAATTGGTTTGCTCGCTCATATCCAAACCATCTGTGAACTCGAAAGGTTCCTTGGAAGAGTCGTTCGACATCGGTTCATGGTGGTGGTGTTCATGATCCTGTGCAAGTACTCCGGTACAGAGTGAACACGTCAAAAGCCACAGTGCCAAAATACTGCGGCTTGTTGGTAACCGCATGCCGCGCAACCGCAGCTCTTAAAATAGAGACATTTAAAAAATCAGAGATTTCTGCTTTACGCCGAACCGGTCTCGATCAAATTAGAGATAATTAGAGTTGCGATGCGAGAAACTGGTTCTAATGGTCACTACGAAAGGAACGTTGTTTGTGTAAAAAACGAAAGCAGCTTCCTAAAGTGCACATCTTCCCAGAAATGTATGGGAGCGTCGTATAGTAATGAACACGGATGTACGAATGTAGAAGAGAGAGAAAGGGAAAGAATTACGTAGGAATAGGGAATAATTGAAGGTGTAAGAATTCAGGGGGGTAACACCAAATCGGTGGTCCCAATCGCGGTTCAAACGCCAGGAATGGGTCGCCGTTTCGGGTCGATCACTGGTATGTTTTAATCTGAGGAGAAGGTCGTATCCTATCATGTCTGATATCGGCGCGGAGAAATCTGTCGCGACATACTCACGAATGCTACGTGGCAACACATCCAGAACGATTTGTATACACGGGATAACAGAGAGAAGATACGGAAGGTGAGCCCTGTAGCAGAAGTTGTGGCAGTGTGTTCGCGGCGAAACATGGATAGCCGCCAATTGGACGGGGGACGCGTCTACGAGGCGCTGAGAACACGTTCACTGCGTTCGCGGGAGCGCCGATCAGCCCCGATCTAATCCGCGATGATTCAGCAAGAAGAACGAAACCCGAATTCGAGAATTGAACACTAAGCAGAATACTATACTCCTTCCGGACTACCTATATGTCTACTGTTAAAAAGTCCTATACTGAAAACCTCATTTCCTGAGCCAGAAGTCCACGATACTGCACATTTTATTATAGCAGCTCGTTCTTCGCATAACACATCCGCAGAGGCTACATCACTGTCACTATTTTTGTTTGTAAAAATTTCAAGACTTCCACACTTCTAAAAATGTTGTTCTTAGATCAACACTTTTCCGAAGATGACTTAGTCACTTCGCGATACTCAACGTGGATGTTCTATGATGAAATACAGTTATTTTCCGCATGAATCCTGGGCTTGGATTCGTGAATACATAACTGAGCGGTATCAAGTTAGAAAACCAATTTTCTTTTCTTCAGTCTCTCAACATCAAGTAATGCGTAGGATAACCGATCGCGCTAACCATTTTGGTTGCATGGTTAACTTTTGAATCCCAGCTGTGGATAATTTAGGCGAACATATACAGCTTCAGGTCTCGGAAGAGTCTCATGAGAAGAGTACATTTTGTAATTCATTCTCGAATTCACGTTGTTCTACAAATTTGTAGGAAAATATTGTTAAAAATACACCAAGGAAATATTTAATAAATATCCCAAAAAAATCCTGTGTCCACAAAAAAAAACGAGGACAACACCAGAAACTCAATTTAGTAAACAGTTACAAATGTTACATGTTTCCCTGGGTACAATAAGGAATAGCATCGCATAGTTCATCGTTGCATGGGAAAAAAATTACTCTGAAGTAGTTGATGGTTTCCTTGAAGTGTATAATATACGTAAATACAAGTAATATAAATAGTGAATATAATTGATGCACACAAATACGAATATTATCTTTCAAATCCTATTGAAATGAGTCTTCGCTGAAGGTATACCCTCTAAATGCATTTTTTACACTAGATAACAAATCAGGTAAATATGAGAGTGATTGAAAAACAAGGAAGATACGAATAGTTAGTAACTTCAGAAGATCTGCAATGCACAAAGCTGCATAACATCTTCTTCAAGCATATGATTGAAGATACATCTTGGAAAACGGGTCAAGCTGGTGTTGCAATTATAGCCGAGACATATCATTAGCACGATGATACAGAACATCGTCCAAAACTTGGTTCGAAATTTGGCGTTTGAGGTCGGAAGAAATGGTACTTTCGATGGAGGTCATCCCATTGTATGCGCATCAAGTCGCGATTAAAGGGATCGCGCATGCACGCCACACTTCGCATTCTCTGCCTTTCGTCACAAAAATCAGATATAACTAAGCAGTTATAGTCTTTGCTGACAGCTTCCCACTTATCGCTTCATCGCTCTGTAGCGTCATCCAAACTGTTACTTAATGGTCAGATGAGTGATTCTTCCATGGCGCTGGCTGTCACCAACGAAGCGATGACGAAGTAGCTAATACAGAACAATGAAAAAAGAGTAAACTTCAGACATATCACTTGAGGAACCTCCAAAAAAGTGAAAGGATACGGTAGGATTGTATAAGAATGGTCGGAGCTCCACAGAGTGATAAGGCGCGCCGCCACGGCCTAGTTTAGAACAAATTTACGCCATTTATAGGTCATATCCATGGTCGCCATGTTTAAAACATGCAAGTACAAATAACCGAACATTTTCTTGCATTGTACAAGCTCTGTGGTAAAAGAGGATGATTTTTCCCAGAACAGCATGACGATGCTGGCTAAAGCTGAGCGGTGGGTGTGTCCATGCTACCATCATTGAAGCCATAGAAATTTCCCTGTGGTTTCTCGCATCAAGATAGCAGTCGCTGTGTTGTGCATGAAAATGATGGGATAGATGATGTGATTGAAAAAAGCTGTAAATGCGTGAGTGCGAATGGATACGCATCCTATTCAGACGGAGTTTGTGTCGGCTATAAACGCTGGTGGACTTGCTTACGCGAACAACTCTCCGATCTTATAGTCGCGCTTGCGTCCGCAATTGAATGACGCATGATAAGAGTAAGGATTGAAACTGCACTGTTAGAATACTTCAGAAAACTATTCACCAACTTCAGTTTTCTTTGACCTTTTCAAAATTTATCTGTGTTTCTTTGAATGCTGCATTACTCAATGGCGGAATTCATGTACGTTTCCGGAAATGGCTACTCAGACAAATTGTCGGAAGCACCGCAGCAGAAAGAGATCGCGCTCATGTGGTTAAGAAGCAGGAGACGCAGAGATAAAAATTCTCGAAGGGCCGCAGCAGAAAGTTTTCTGCTGTGGTCCTTCCGAATCTCGCTGGAGTGGCTCGGAAGGACCGCAGCAGAATAGATTTGTGTGGGGAAGATTCGGAAGGGAAACCGGAAGGATCGCAGCAGAATGGAGGAGAGCGAATGAACGTCATTATACCCTTCTCATGTACGGAGCTCAGTTTTGTTACCAACAAAAATCCAGTGGTTTCGAACTTCAAGTGGGAAATTCGCTTCATGAATATATCGGATCGTAGAGCCAGTGAACCTCAGCGAGGTTGTCATTTTTGCGTGTGGTTACAGTCGCGTGGTCGTCCCACAGGAGTGGACTGGTTGCCAAAGCAGTTCTGCGGAATTGGTGCGCACATCCCCGTATCCAGTCGGAAAGACCGCAGCAGCTACTCGGAAGGACGGCAGCAGCTACTCGGAAGAAATGCAGCAGGAAACAGGAAGGACCGCAGGTCACCTATCGGTTCTTCCGGTTTTCTGCTGCGGTCCTTCCGAAAAATTGTCTGAGTAGACCTCCCTGCTATTCTAAAGTGGACGAGTTTTCCGGGTGAGAATGAGCATAGTTTGGCTCATCTTATTCAGTAATGATAAACAGTAGTAAGAATAAAAAGATAGATCAAATTTTGTTCGCGAAACTCGTGCTCTCTAGATGAGCGGGTAGCTCAGATCCTTCCCGGGAACGTTCATGAGTTCCGTCATAAGACCAAACCGTGCAATTACATCCACAACATCAAAGCACGGATTCGGAAAAGCGACAACAGATCTAGAATCATATATTAGGTTGGGGAATAAGTTCGTGCGGTTTTTTCAACTTGTTTTTTCATGGTTTGAACCTTGCTTCACTTGCCACCACAGTTCTGTAGCTCTTGATTTGGTCTTTGCAACCACTCAACCTCATTTTTCATTTCTCGCTTTCTACTGCATGAATTGTGACCACCCAAGTCGACAAAATTGAACCTCTCCGCAAGCGACTATCGTTCGACATCAATCGTGGCTTAATTGGCTAGGGATATCAACGACATTTGGAGAGGGACCTTTACTGCTGAAAGGACAGCATAGAAATGGTAAATCCACTTCAGACAGGGCAAATTTGGCTTTTAAGTTGCTTCTCGTTCTGAACGCCCAGTTTTTGGGGACATAAAGGAGATTATCCGCTAAAGTTGTTTCAGATCTAAGGAATGACCACTGCTAATGCAAATTCTCAGCAATGTTTGGGTTTAGCGTACGCATTCTTTGCAAAACCCCAAAATGCTCGATATGACGTGGTCGTCCGCATTGGATGTGCTCGATTTCTTCACGCAAATTTCATCAAAATGACTAGCAAAAAAAAGGTAGAGGTCTTTCACTACTACCGACTCCACAGGTTTAGGGCATAGCTTTTTTATAGATAAATAGATTTATTACGACTATTTAAGACAGTCGTGAGATAAGGTTACATCGCGATACAAAACAAACTATTCAAGAAAATTACAGTTGATTATGAAAAAATACACTACAAGGTATACACAGAAGCACACAATCTAATACATTAGAAGGACGCGTGCAGAGATTCGTTTGAACAATGCAAAAGTTTTCCAGCAGGGTGTCAAACCTGTCCGTAATTGCAAAAATACGGACCCTGCACAAGCAGTAAATGATTGCTGCCTTATTCTTCTTTTTGGTTTCGGATATGAAATCTTGAAGGGAAGTCCTCTTGTTTTGGATGGCAAAAGTTTGTACAAATTTGTTAATCGAATTTCGTACATGTTCGAAACTATCTTGAACACAGAACGTACATTAAACAATTTTCTCTGAGAACTTAAGTATGAAGACTATACAACTTATTTCGTTGCGCAGACTCTGGAATATCAGAGTATTGAAATCCCCGATGTCGTATCATCAACTTTCTTTAGTCGTCTCAAACAAAGTAATTTTTCGTAGACATGGAGCTGACAAGCTGCCCTGTCTCTGGCAGCATTAATAGAAGACGGAAAGAGCTATGCAACCCATTCAGTGTGGTTGAGAATGTTCGTGGAAATTAGTCGTTCCTGTACCCATAAAAAACCGCTCGAACTTATACCCCAGCCCAATATCATAAGATAAGTTATCCCTTCTATGCTGGAGACGAGAGCTAATGTAGTTATCAAGTGAATAAAAATTCTTATTAAAATTCTGTTTGAGAACAACATTACACTGTTTCCATGAGCCCACAAGAGCGGGACTTTGTGGGACCACAGAGGTTGCTTCCGTCGCCTCATCGTCTAGTTAACTCTGACGGCGCTCGTCGTCCGTGGGATCATCCTGATTGCTTCGCGATCCAAGGAACCGATTCGCTTCTGCAACTACCTATTTTTTCCTATTCCGACCCTTTCTCCACTTCTCTTCTGCAACAAATTCCCATGAACTAATTGCGACTGATTGTGACTGACTGCGACTGATTGTGTCGCGAAGCTTTATTAGTTACTGCCGACTCAGGCTACCAATGACAAGGTGATGAAGTCGTCTGCTGAACAGATGAGAACTCATTGTTATACTCTGTTTCAAATGCGGCGATACTTAAATAATCGAGGAGTATTGCCTGTCTTTCTCATCACCCTCTCAAATTGTTGTGCACTTTCCCATGCTCTTCCTCTCTCTGGCGCTACTTCAACAGTCGTCCACAATGAAACAGACTATAGATAATGGCGGCATAGTTCCGCTGAAGGAGGACCGGCTAAAAGGGCATCAAAGGCTGTTCGAAAGTCCAGCCAGAGGTTTGTAGATAAATTTGTAGAAGGTAGTTGCATCAATCACCTAATTTGGAATCGCCAAACGGAAAAACCAATTGCTTAGAACTATTCGGCCTTTCTTGCTTTAGATATCTAAGGGAATCGCTCAGGCCTTGCCTGGACGTGTTATCTAATGGAATGGTCACGGAAACTATACTGATTTCGTTCTGGAACTCGTTTTTCAGAAGAAAAATCAGGTAAACTTTGGATACGGTGCCGCACAGAAACTCTGAAACTACAGGATGGGAGCAGGGGTTGTTTCGGACATTAAACATGGATTTTGCAAAGTATGATCTGTTTCGTAGAACGGCGCCTATATTCTTGAGCAGCGCTGCAAGAAAATGTAAGAAAATGATTATTTAAGCAAAAGAGTGGCAGAGGTATGTATGTAATACAGTACTGATGATGTGATGAGCATATTAAATAACCGCACTGCTCAAAGCTTCAGAAGATTCTTTGAGATGTCGTATCTACCACATATCATCGATGAATCATCAGTTTTTCACTCGACACGTAATGGTATTCTCTATAAAGGTGGACATGAGCCAAATGGTGCTACTTGCCTGTCCCAGCTTCGAATTTACAACACGTCCAGTACTCAATATTATTGAAATTGACAGTACCTGCCATTACTCTGTACGTACGGGCCACAGTACGAAATGAGTATGATTTTCGTGACTAGCTCAAATAAGTCCCTCAGAGGAGTGTAGACAAACCGTTTTCTGAAATTTTTGTAGTGGAGGTACATAGCCGAATAATAGTGCCGAGTGACAGAAGCCCCACAAACAGCAGTGGATTTTACAGTACCGGCACTACAAATTCTACAAACAGAGGTTTCTGTTTTATTTAAAATCAATGCCTGGAACCCATCCGGACGCTGCTGATGTTCTTGTGGTTTGTTCTCCAAAATTGGCATATGATTCTTTCTGTGCGTCAGGCGAGAGTGTTGACCGTGACTACGCCAGCTGCAATTTAGTTAACGGAATGTATGCATAAAACCGTTTAGTTTCCCCATTGATTTTTCGCGAATAAATAGCTTCTATTCTGGAGGACCATTTTATTCTGTTGTGCAAGAAGAGCTGACCATATTCGCTGTTATTTCAGATACCGCTATCTGCACTGCTCGGTATTCCCCTTTCGCTTTGCCTGGCTTCTAAGTCAGTTTCTTCAGTTCGACTGTCACTTCACGTTGAAGTATTACTGTACTTTGCGGTTAATGTGAGAAATCTTCTGTTTAGAATATGGCTGACCCAGGGAGGACTGGTGTTTATTTTCCTAGTTCATCTCAAGCATCATTACTCAAAGATATGGACTTGGTGAGTTGGACCTTTTTGAATTTTTCAAAACTTTTGCTTTTAATTCTTAATGCTTAGTTTCCATATTGAACTCGTACTTTCGCAATTAGGTGAATTGGTTAGAAAAGAAGTTGAATGATGCCGGTGTGTGGTCGGGACGAATGACGGCTTCTATGTTGTCCAGAGAAATGCTTGAAGAGTTAGAAACTTGTTTCCAGGTTTGTGATCTACCTAATTTTTCCTTTCATTTTTCTATTCCCAATATGTCTTTTTTAAAAGTTCCCCTCCGTTCAACTGATCATTTTCTAGGCCATTGACGTTCAAACGAAACTCAAAATAATTTGTTGTATACCTCATATGAACCCGCGAAAAATGAGCATGGTGAGTTCATCTGTGTTGT
The DNA here is from genome assembly GCA_037903475.1 of Ancylostoma caninum. Classification (NCBI taxonomy): domain Eukaryota; kingdom Metazoa; phylum Nematoda; class Chromadorea; order Rhabditida; family Ancylostomatidae; genus Ancylostoma; species Ancylostoma caninum. The sequence continues at coordinate 1,109,477 of JBAJFG010000389.1, read as the reverse complement.
GGTGGTCAGTATTAAATTGTTCGTACAAGTTATTTATTATAGACTCACGCTGCTCTAACCACCTTGCTTGACCTCGCTAGCAAAGATGCTGATGACTGGGTTGAAACGATCGCCGATATGTACAGGTTAGGCTTCTTCTCCTCACTTGTCATTCTCATCTTTTTCAATCAATTTTACTGACAACTAGCTTTGATGAGGACAAACTATTAACTCATTTCAGGGATATAACGTCAACTGGAGTGATCATTCCTGTCTCTACTAACAAAGATTCCCATTTTGCTAAAACACTGGATGACCTAACGAAATGTTGTGAGTGTTGCTCTAGACTGGTATTGGACTAGTATTAATGAGCTTATTTTTTCGAAATATTTCAGTCCAACGACATCTTGAAGCTGGTAATTTAAAACTCACACCTGAGGGACACAACATTGCGAGCACATCTGTCAACAAGGTATGACATTGCCTTCAACTCCTTTTTCTTTCAATTAAATCGTACGTCACTCTTTATTTCATGTTTTTGTCTACGTTTAGGCAAGTTTCGGCGCTGCTCCTGAACTGCAAAAATGTTTTATACTTCGCAAAAAGCCGAAGTCCTTCAATCTCTCAAACGAAATGACAAAGCGTGAGTTTGCATTCTGCCGGCTTTCCCATTTTATTCGCCCTTGCAATGTTTTGCTCATGGTAATAGTTGCATTTGTGTTAGGTTGTAGTGGAAATTCTCGCGCTTTTTTTAGAAAGTGTGCTTTTTTAAACACCGCGCTGCCTTGAAGCAATCTGTCTTTTGTATATATATATATATATATATATATATATATATATATATATCAGTGGCGGACGCAGAAAGTGGGCGGGAGGGGGGGCGTGGGAAGAAAAGTGGGGTCTCCGCCGTTTTGGGGACCCAGACGGAAAATAAAATTAATAATAATATTAATTATAATAATAAACAATAAATAAAAAATATATTAAAAATAATAATAAAAATAAACAATTAAAAATAAACTAACACAAGATTTTTATTTGTATTGTAAAGTAATTTCGAAAATTTGGCGACCCATTCTCGGGGGGGGGGGGGGCGCCCCCCCCCCCCCCCCCCCCCCTGCGTCCGCCACTGATATATATATATATATATATATATATATATATATATATATATATATATATATAAGGAGGCCAGGTATGTGCAAGTTTATTACTGCTATCACTCTGCAAACTTCTGCACAGTCCCGTCCAGGAATATGGAACTTTCAAAACAGAAATTTTGCCACCTTTCCGTATAAAAGTTCAAGTCTGGATAATCAGCAGCCGCATCCAGTTGCCGCATTAACGCTGTATTTGGGGACGGTACAGGATTCGAACGCACTGCACAGGATTGATCCAGACACCTTCCTGTTGGCGACATCAACCTCAATGTCTCCGCCCAGCCGGGACGCGCATCCGGCGTCGCCACTGATCGCTTGTGGCAGTTGATGGATTCGGATCCATGGCAAACTTCGCGTGAAAAGACGCAAGTCTCGGATGTTCACTTTGCCATCATCGTCGATCACCTGCGTCAGTTGGACAAAAATTGTCACAGTGAGTTATCATGATCTGACCGGGTGCGATCTCAAGTGATGAGCAGAGGTGGCTACTGAATTGCTCTCGTACAGGAGCACTGAAAACCAGCTGAAGTCCATCTTCACTGGAGGTGAGAAATGGTGTCTGTACGTCAACACCCAGCACCATCGATACTGAGTTGACAAGGATGAGCAGCCTGAGCCGCAGCAGAAGACGGGTGATCACCCTTTGAAGGTTTTGGTCACTGCTCGGTGTCACAGCAAAGGCATCGTCCACTAACCGCCACTGCCCCTCACGCTAGACCTGTGCTATCAGCAGCCGGATAGACTGGCCGCAAAAATCGCAGAGAAGAGTCCGAATCACGGAAAGTTCCGATTTCTGCACGACGGCCACATATTGAAAGTGTGACTCTCCAGAAGCTACCCGGCTTTGGATGGGAACTGCTGACTTGCTCAACGTACAGCCCTTACCTTGCCTTGAAACATAACCACCTTCTCCTGTCCCCCTCTGACTCCATGCAAGGTAGAGCATTCGATAATGAAGATGACTTGGATTGCTAGTTGGACAATTTTTCTGACTCAATGCCGAAATTGTTCTATGCCGAGGGCATCGAAAGGCTTTCCAAAAATGAGCGAAGAGTAATAGTACGTGATGGTGTTCTATACATTTCTTAATGTGCTTTTCTGTTTTCGAAACGTCAAGAAAATGCAATGTTCCAAAAACCGCGAGAATTTTCTCTACAACCTAATATCTTTGTGGTGGAAGTCACTCTCTTGTTCATGTCTTTTGTAGACGAAACTGCATTTTCCAACTTTCATGTTTCACTCCAATCAGCATTTTCCCACGAATTTTTTCATCTCCTATCTGAGTTGTTTTACGCGCAAAAGATTGTCGGAGTATCACAACCGTGAAAATGTACTAGAAAAGATGACCCACTCGCGTAGATACTTCAAACAGATAAGGATAAACGAAGGATGGGTACTTGTTGCGACATTGTGGATGCTACCGCGGAATCACTCGTGGATATAGTAGGACACATTGAAGTCACAGAAAAAGAAGTAGCAAAACTGCGAAAACGAGAAGGTACAGTTTCAGACAATAGTATTGGGACAACATAAAGGAATCATCCTCGCTCTTCAAAGGGGTTTTTTTTTTTGTTCTAACACGTTAGATCACTCGTACATTTGTAAAGAAGTGTGCGCTACTTTATCCCTTCGTATAAACTGATCTCATATAGGTGTATATTTTACTTGAGAGGCCTCATAAACACTATCTTGTTGCCTCTTCAGGATAAACCTCAAAGATTTCAATGTTCATTAAGTTAAAGATGCCGATGTACGAATGCTGACTACTTTGTTGATGAAAAGGTCCCGCTCATTTCTGTCATTACGCATCGTGACGTAGAACAAGTTCTATACCAACTGCAAGGAAGGCAAAATGATTTCAGTTGGTGAAATCGCTTCTTTTGCGCTGCCTCCTGACGGTGCCAGTTCGGCGATAGTTTTTATTTCATATACGCTATTAAATTACATGTACATAGTGTAGCTAACCGTTAATCGTACAAACTTCATCGAATTACGCTTTTGGTGGATTGTCCGATCAGTTGCCCTCCATGAAATCAGTATAGACGAAGAAAGAAAGTAAAGCACACTTCTTGACAAACGTTGAGTTAGCTAACGTGTTAGAACAAGAACTCCCTCAAATGGCGAGGCCGTTTATGCTATATGGTTCCGACACGATTGTCTGAAAGTGTTGCTTCTTGTTCTAGCCATTTTGCTGATCCCTTTTTTGTATTGTGGTCGTCTTGACAAATACCAGTATATAGTCGTTCCTTGGCCAGATCTGGGTATGCTGTACATTCAAAGGTGTTTGATGGTTACTTGTTTTCCTTCACAGTAAAAGGCTCTAAAATCGCTTTATAGATAAAATTTTTCACTTCGGAAGCGAAAATTCCAGTGGGTTCAGTCTCTAAGGGATTGCATACTCCCATTTCTTATTTCTGCGCCATTCTCCCTTTATTAGTTCGATAACTCTTGCGTGTAGTGAAAGCTATCTGCATTTGATGTGTAGAATAATCATTAACTTTTCGTGTCTGTTAAATATTGAAGGCACTTAAACAGCAAATCTTTATCTTCCATCAAATCGAAAACAAGCTTACATTTAGGCAGCAGCTGTCTTAGTAACCTTTTTTTCGCCGTTCTGTCATTCTTATTCTTCATCTTCATGTGCATTGCTTCTGGCTAGTGCCACCTTAAGCATACATATTAATTTTCATTTTTCCACTTTTCTGTGTTTTTGGCGCGTGTTCGGTACATAGGATGAATCTATGAGCTCTGCTTTTAATTTACCTATGACTCAATCAAAAACATGCACTTTATTCTCTCTCTGGCTCGATAAGGAACACAGATTATTTGAAAGTTAGGGATCATGTAAAGATGAGGGGAAGATGTCATTTGTTCGAGCATAACAATGTAGAACAGAAGTAGATGTATAAGCTTGCGGATTAGCTAGCACCTGTCGTTCTTGTCAGTGGGAATAATTGTTATAGTCTAGCATTTATTCTATATATATATATATATATATATATATATATATATATATATATATATATATATATATATATATATATATGCATTGACCGAAGCTTTATCAATTTTTGCATTTTGTGTCTCTCGTGTTCTCATGCTTTGACTAGCATTAAAAATCACTGTGGTGGTATTGCGAAGACAGAGTCGTTTTTGAGGTAAATTTTATTGTTTGAACTGTATTTCAGTGTACTGCCAAGAATGATAGCGAATTCTAATAATCCTTTCATATTCACTCTCATTTCGAAGAATAGATTCTCTATTTTCCCTTGTTTTAATAAGGCTCTGTACGTTATCTCGTGGATTTAGTTGCAGTTTACTTGTTCACGGCTGGGGAGTTCCACATTTCTTTCTATACATTTGAAGAAGTGACTGTTTATCATCCATTTGATGCGTCCTTTGTCTGTACAGCGGCTGTAACGGCGGCTCCTTTTCCAATTATTTGCGATTTTCACTCTTCCATTTTCTTATTAGTTTTTCTATTCTTACAGAATGTGCAAAGTTGGCTGATACAAACCGCGAACGGAACAGTGGGCTTTGGAGTGCATCGGTACCCATAAAGATACGATCAACCCTGCGCACAGGCAACAATGATTGTTGGTTTTCACTTACCTCTTTCTCTTTTGCCTGTTATTGTGATGCTTTGGTACCTCTACCCACATTGTTACTCTTTCAGTACCCATGAAAGGGATTCCGACTCAGAACACTTGCAAGCTGAATTCAGGATTCACTTATGAACCGAAGAAGTTCCAGAGACAACTTTCGAAACGTGAAGGTGGAGCCAAATTATTAGGTTGGTGTAGTTTTTGCACTCAATGCATGAAAGAAGAGAGATGCTCAGACACTGAATTGAATTGTATTGGGATTTTGAACGTCCATTGCTACTTAGGATATTTTCATTAGTTTTTGCCGTCGATCCTTAACACGACATGAACTCGAAACATCTTGTCAATTCAGCAGAGTTGTGTCTTAAGCACATCTTTGTGTTTTCAGATATCTGTGAGTTACCCCAATCCCTCAAGAAACGCCGTCAGCAAGAAATGATTGAAGAAAGAAAGAGAAAGCAGGAGGAGAAGGAAATAGCTAAAAAGAAGGCGTTGGAAGACAAGCGAGAGCGAGAGGTTGGTGTTCAACTGCATCTTTCTGCTTCACATACATATATTGATCATTTCGTATGGCTTTTGTATGAATACCTAGCTTTGCTTGTTAAGGAGGCCAAGCGAGCTGCGCAGCAAAAGCTTCAAGAGAGTTCGAAAAAACCTGTTGAGAAGAAACCACGCATCGAAAATGTGCGTAATCCCTCTATCAGCGAAGAGAGCGACAAGGTAGTTTGTTCTCATCATTTCCAAAATCACCGCTTTCTTTGTAGTCTGTCTCTTCTTCAGATATTATAGCTTAATACGTTGCAGGACAACAATTCTACTGCACCCTCAATGTCTGATTATCAAACGTCCGAGCCTTCTGTTTCTTCGAACCCCAGCTATCCTGAAAGAATGGAAACACAGCAGCCGTTATTAGAATCCCAACAAGAGATGCCACCTCAGCATGATAACTACATGAACAGAGAGCCCATGGATCGCGTTCCTCATCAATCTCAACCTCATCCACGCATCATGCAGAATAATCCGCATCCACCTCATCAACAGTACATGGCTCATCCTGTTCAACACGTTAGTTCTAATTTGTACAGTTTTTATAACTTCCATTCTGTTTGGCGAAAGGGACGGGGTTGTAATTGAGGATTGTAGTTCGTTGATTTAACGTCGTGGTTGCAATCTGTTTGTGATTGTTTCTAGCCATCCATGGTTCATCGAGCCCCTCATCCTGGTTACGGTGCGAATCAGATCTGGGTTTCTACTCCTGTACGTGATCAGCGAACACCTGCCCAACGAGTAAGTTCTCAGTAAAACTCATATACCATAAAACATAGCTTATTTGTACATTTTCACTACTACTGGCACCTCTTCAGGCTCGGGAAGCAGCCATCATGAACCAATGCAATGAGATGCTTCGCAATGCGAACTCATTAGATGAGAATGGGCGGCAGCTAGTGGTGGCGTTCATGACAGGGAACAAATGTGAGTTGGTGGTGTCAGTCTGTTTTGGTTCGTTTTTCCTTTCTGAGGGGAGGTTGCAGTAAATTCTAATTCTGCTGATTATCTAGAATTCTGTAAGGTTAGCTGTCCCAATAGTTACATCAAGATTAACTAAATCCCCTGAAATTGGTATTTATTTTCATTGCAAATCATGTTGATGCGTGCCAAAACTTGTTATAGGTAACCCACGTCCTGAACTTGGTCACATAATAACAATGAAGCTTTCTGAAACAATCGAAGATGGACTTGCGGATAATCAAATGTGCAAAATGAAGGTCGAAACCTTCTTCCAGGTCTGTTTCCTGACCCTCGCTTTGTTTTGCGGGCGAAGATTATTGCAGAAAGATGTTTTAATATGAATCTTTAAAAAGCTCCTTTGATGTCAGTTAGAGGATCGAAGGAATCCAGAGCTCGAGTGATGATCACTTGTATTTATTTCTTATTCCTTATGCTTCTACATCTTTTTACTGACATAGCTTGAAAATGTCACTAACGTATATCCAACATTTAAGATGGATTACCAAAGTGGTGAATGGAAACGCCTACGTAAATGTCGACTGCTTCAGCCACATGAGCTAAACAATGCTGGTGAACAGTACATGTTTGTTCCACCAGAAGACTACCATTCACAAGCACAACAGCAGCCGACATAATTCAAGTTAGAGTTCTACTCCGCCTGTTTTAACCTCCTTATTTGACTCATGGAGTTTTATTTCTATCTACGTTCTGCAAATTGTATATCTTTGCGTTGTTCTATTTTTATAACGTCACGTTTTATTTGTTCTTCATAAGCGAATTACGGGTCAATTTCGAGAGCTATGTCTAGTCGTTGATGAAAAGATAGCTCTTGATCTCTTTTATATTCCTTTTTTTTCCAAACATGAAGAGTTTAAAATTGTCAACATAGCCAACGCTGGCGTTGCATGATTTTATACTGATCGGTTTTTTACTCGTTTTTTTTTAAAGAAGGAAGTGAATCGGAAGTGCAACTTCAATTGAAAAGACACGTTTTATGCATATGTTTTCGTTTTACCTCTCTCCTTTCGGATTTGAACTTGAGTAATTCGTCCACACTGAGTTGTTCCCTTTTCCAAAATGGTCTTGATTAGCTTGCACTAGTTGGCTTGAACGAGTCTAGATTCATTCAATTTACCTGATCCGCTACTCTCTTCAACGTCGCAAAATACTTCAGTTTGGTGAGCATTCGCTGTGCTCATGGCAACCATCCTTCCTTACAATATTTCTCTTCGATTTTATTGGATGTAAATCTTGCTCTCCAAGTGCAGCTAAATATCCACACAACTGGAGAATTGATATTTTCGAAAAATCTGGTCATGACATAACTTTGCGCCTTATACGTAAGCCTTACTCGGGCTTCGATTCTTGTGGGGAACTAGAAGTTGAATGCGTTTTGTGAATGCTTTTTGCAACGGTCTCCAAAATTATCTCTTTTTGTGTACATGTGCCGTTTGAGACTGCACGCACTGTTTCCATGAATTTGCCTCTTAATTGCAATTTTTCCGGGCAAAAATTTTGCAAAGTTCTCAGTGAGTGTACCACGCCAAATTCTTGGTACTTCCATGCTTTTGCCATCATTTCAATCTTGACGCTTCTAGAATACTTGTCACTCTGTTGATTTCAAGAACGCCTTCGTAAATTACTCCATGTTTCAATCCAAGACCAGCTCTTCTTCATTTTTACTGGTAGTCAATGAAAATTTTGATTTTCGCTTGATTAAGACAAATCAGTTAAAGAATTTTTGGATTCTATTTGGATATTCGAAAATCTCCATCTCCAAACGTTCAGGGTATGTCTTTTGGTACACTCATGATTACCCATTTCTCATGTTTCGCATGCCCACCAACAAAAATAAGAGCCAGTTTATACTAAGCTGAAGGTCTAGTACTAGTTTGCTAAGGTGGATTTTTATTTATTGGGTGTGCTTGGATGAAACCTTGACAGCTTCCTATCCAACAAAGACTTCAAAGGAACAACTTCCAACAAATTCGTCGTTGAACAAATTTATACTCCTCATTCGTAACTTACTGTGTGGACTCTTTCTGAACATCCATTTCTGTTATGCTAAAAAATAAGAGAATAGGAAGCGGAGCTCTGAGAGTAATTTCATGCTTGAGAGATGACAAACCAACTTTTCAAGGAGGGGCATGTCTATATTTTTGTTTTTAACACCAGGTGGAAGTCCTTTATGCACAGTACACCGGCGGAGCTACCACACTTACTAGGCCGTAATAATACGATTTCTCATATCTACAGCCGTCCTTTTCAAATCTGTCTTTAGCGCTATAGTAGTATGGCTGAGAAATTACCATCACAAATCATATTTTTTGACTGCTAAAATTGCAATTGATATGGTACTGAACAGCTACTCCTTAAAGATATCAGAGAGAGAAGATAAGTGGAGGCATACAGTATATGAAACCTCTCAGGATGACAGTTCTGAGAAAGGGTGGGAAAGCATGTGCTTAGTTTCACAATTCTAGATGTAACAAAGTTGAAGGTAAGTAGTCAAAATATGTGAATCGCAGGATATTAAATATTGTATCACTGAATTGAAGCGCTGAACTGTAATATTTTACCGGCGCCCTCTATTTTCATTCTCATTTTATCTTTGAAGAACTCAGTCACTACAGTCCACTTAATCTCATGCTTGCACCACAATGAAATTCATCCGCATATTCATGGATTTTTTTTTTAAATTTCCGTCACCAGTTACGACCAGATCTGACTTACTTGAGATAAATTTTCTTGCTTATCGCGGGTGTGATCTGTGGGGAGGATAACAAAAATTGGAATACAAAATTAATCAGAGGTTAATTTTAACCCCTGAGAAGAAGGTGAACGACAGACCCGTTTCATACCACGAATAAGTTTGGCGTTTAGGCACGAAAGGAGACATTTTCACTTATTTGGATAGTTTTATTTTGTTTATGCTGTACATTTATTTCAAATCGTCCTTGTTTTGTTTGAGTTCAAATGTTTGATTTTCGTAAGTCCATGTTTGATTTTCGTAAGTCCAAGTTCTTGTTTTACTTCCATTACTGAATAACGTCTTCCACAAAGGTTCCTCTGCTATTTTCTCTTTCTCACTTAAATTTTTTAACATTGCGCATTTCAACGACATTCTTCGCTTGGTTGTGTACATATTGTATATTTAACATTATCGATGTCATAACTTTACCGATCTCTCTTAGTATTTTTATTTACCCGTAGTGATTACTCTTTGATATCGAAGTGTTTCTTCTCAGTGGAGGTGATTTGTTTTTCGGGTCTGTTTAGTGTCCTAACTGAATAAACTATGTGTGCATGTTTCTCAAATTTTGACTCATTTTAACATAGGGCAGTAAGTAATTGACATAAGTAATTGATCTTTCGAGAAATTATTCCGAAGCCGCAAAGAAAAATAGGAAATATCGAGGATTGCGAGTACTAGCTCATAAAGTTTTGAGCTGAAACATTCATCTTCCTAAGTATCTACGGGCAAGAGCAGTAGAACTGCCACAGCATCGCACGACGCATCTCGTCGCGGCGCAGCAACATCTCCGTCGTACGTGTGCTCTGTAGCAGTGCTCTGCTCGTCTGGCACGCTGGGTCTGAGGAGGCACGCCAATTCCAGAAGCAATGTCCTGTCGAAGCTTACGATGTGGAACCATTGTGCTCCATGTGTTACAGACCAACTGTAGATCACATGGTACGACATTGATAGCTCTTCTCAGTTCAACCCGAAATCTGGAAGAGAGGTGCTCCTATTAGGTTGTCGGGAAATGATTCAGACACTGGATTTTTTTCCAGTCTCCAAACTTTTTCTATTAGGAAACTTCAGAATATGCTGTGATGACTAACCTATCACCTGGGGCCACCTATCAGGGACAGTTCCAGCACTGCGGGTTCAGTACGCACCTTCTTCGACCTGTAGTTCAATACTACAGATCGAAGAAGTCATCGGTCAATGAGTGAAAATCGTCAAGGTTGGCGAAGTGCTGCTCGGCCAAGAAGTGCTCAAGCTACCAGATAAGATGTTACATGGAAAGCTCAAGGTCGGACAAGGGTGGCATATGTGGTATGGTGGTCCCTCTACTGTCGACGAGTCAACAAAGTCATTTGAGGGTGCATTTTGTGGAGCAAAATGTGCACTTCGACACGTTGATATTTCTTTTCTCGATCATGAGACCGTCGCCTTAAATTGACCATTGTAAATGTTGTTGTTCTCCATCAAGTTGCTTACCAGTAACTCCGTTGGAGCATATAATGCTCTTTAGCTCAGGAGATCGCCGATTAGGAAAATGGCTTTGGGCTGGTGCTCCCTATGAGCTTGTACAAGGGAATGGCCCGAACTGGTTGCACCTCCATTTTCGCGCTTATGTAACAAATGGCGCAGCGCCATTTCCCTACATACCCATGGCGCAGATGCTCAGTGGGCAGGGTATCACAAACTCACATACCATGGAGATAAGTCACGTAGGAGGGATGCAAGAAACAATCTTTGGTGAAGTGTCACAATCATTTCCCGACAACCCAACAAAATTACCTCAGAAATAGCGGCGATCTAAACCAGCGTAACCTCCGTTGTTTTTTGAATAAGCAGTACCTGACGTATTGTTACTCTTTGATCCATACGACAGCAGGATTGCTGTGCAGGATACTGCCGGGCTCGGGGTCCACGCGCAAGTGCCTCATGCTTCTTGTGGCCAGGCTAGACAAGAAGCAAGAGGATCGGACGAAATGATAGCAGTGATATCATCGAAATATGTGGTAACGTAGACAACCAGGGTGCCAAATTTCAAGTGAGTGCTTGCTAGGGGCGGCGACCAGTGAGTTCTACTGTGCGTTCTTATGCTATAAAATAAGTACTAGGCTATGTATCTACTCATGCAACAACTCAGGTGTTGTGGCTCTTTTGTAATACGCACATTATCTGTCAAGCCAAAAAACGGACAGTCATATCTTTGTTCAGACTTCATGAAATCTCCTGATTTTCTTTGCTATCCACGTCCACTGCCACTGTACCTACAAGTTTCCCAGTAAGAATATATATTTTGACCAGATCTTTCTTTTTACGATTTAGTAGTAACACTGTTCTCAGCGGCCACTGCCGTGCTTTGTTAATAGTATTATGTAATAACGTTGACTGCAAAAAAAACGGATTATACTTTCAGTAATGCTGCTACCTGCTATGTTCAGAAAGCAACTACTGAGGTGACGCTAATGCAACTCTCTCTTGACGTATGTTTGAAGGTAGTACTCACGCTGAATAATGTCGGATTTTTTCCTGGGTATGTTAGAGTGGAAATTGGGAATGCGCGCTGAAGTTTCGACGTCTTCATGAAAGTGTTGCCGAACGACTCTAGTCTAACTTTTGGTACCTGAAAGGTCTTTTCATGGAAAATTTTTGATGCACAGATTTTCATATAGTACTTCATTCCTGATTTTTAATGAAATTAGTAAGAAGAACGGCCGCAATTTCCGAGTTTCCATTCCCTGTATCTCATGTCGTTAAAGAACGTGAAACTGTACCGGAGCACCATCGCGAGTCATGAATTTTTGCTGTGCTATCCGACTAAGTCCATGCGACAATCAACTACCTGAAAATGGCCCCGAACTTGGATAACTGGATCAAAATTGTGACCGTCAATTGATTCTTGGATTGTTCTGCCCTTCAAATCCAGAATCAGAAGTCGCGCTTGCGCCGCCACATAGCGCACGACTTGCGCTATCAGGCGAGCACTTCTCAGAAACTTCTGAGCACCGGTGCCAACCCAAACGGGCACATGTGCCTTTATCGGCGCCAGTAGTGGAAGTACTCGTCGCAACAGTAAAAATCCTGGAACGGCGCCACTTCGCACTGCGAAGAGAGCGCGAAATAATTTCGAAATAATTTATGTGTGGACTTCTCGTGCGCTGTACGGTCATTGATGTGTCGCCATTCCTGTCGCCAATGGATAGTGGCCCAGGATCTTTACCGTCGCCGCGGTCAATTTCGTCACTGGCACCGGTGCCTGTCTGGGTGTGCACCGGTGCCACAAAGTTCTCAGTTGTTCCCATCGATGAAGCTTTCCATGGCAGTGACAAACTCCGGAACCGCGACGAAACCAAATTTTGGGTATTTCGCTATTTCAGGTCACATCGTGGCAACATTCCACAGGAGAGCTGTTACTCTTTTTCTGGAAGATGTTGAATGTTCAACTAATCCTGGACAAAACTTGGACTGGTGTGTTTAGCTTTGCTTTTGAAAATATTCTGTTTCATGCAAAAACGCGCATTCCCAATTTACCACCCTAATAAAATTTTCCTCTACCAGCTTTCATGCATGGCTTGGGAATGAATGGCCATGAAAAGCGTCTAATAGTTTAATAGTTTATCTTCCGCGAAATAATCCATGCAATTAATCGCGTACTATCATAACAAGGCGTTGTCCCGACCTAAGTCATTAGTATCATACAATCGGCATGTGCGAGAAACAAATCTTAAATAACACCGCTGGCTAATGGTACAGAACATATTATTCTCTGCCCAAAATGAACGCAAATTTCTCAAAAAAGAAAAAGATCTCAATTCCGAAAAAAAATAAGTTACTTATCACAACATCAAAGTTACACTCCACTTATCGCCAAGTTCCAAGGTAGAGGCAAAACAGAGCCCACGACAAGCACAGGAGCACCAATATATACCATTTCTGGATGTCCAATCGCATCTTTCCTTCCATTACTTTCTTTTGCTCTCCCTGCAACCACTCGGCCACATTCTCGTTGTCGATCCGTCTTCCTCTTTCTCTACCCATTTCTTCTTCCATTACTTTTTTTTTTGCGCTGAAAACAATAAAATCACATACTATTTACAATGTGTATCATAGTTATCCATTCTTACCTCCTCCATGGCTGCCACTCTCAGCCCGTTCCACGCCACATAGTTTCTCCTTTCCGTCCAGCGTCTTCTCGCCTCTCTTCATTTTTTCTTTCATGGCCTACATGTCCTTCCCTTCCTTGAAACACTTCTCCGCTCCACATCTTCTTATATCTGTTGGAAATTACAGCCTGGTTGCGGAGCTGTAGGATCAGTTCTTCGAACTGATCGCACTCTTCCTGAAAGAAAAAACAATTACTTCTTTGAATATTTCAATCAGTTATTAGCCGAACAACAACCCCATACTTTAACAAATACTCACTTCAATTCCCCCTTTCTTCTACAGTTCTATAATTCCCTTCCTTGCTTCTTTAGCTCGTGTTCGTGGAAGTCACGATCTTCCTTCCAGTTGCATGTCTCGGATGTCAGACTTCCACTCATTCCTGAATCAAAATAATATTTTGAAATAAAAACAGCCAATAATATGAGGAAACGAGAACTCATAGGATAACAGTTCCAAAAACAAAGTAAGTCTATGAGCAAGAAGAAAAAAAAAAGAGCAGGCGAACCATGATTTGGGTACGACCAAGTGATGTGGGGTGGACGACTTCGGGCGAAGATTTATTGGCCCTGCACACAGACGAATCGACAAGTACAATATACATTCGCGGGCCCCTTTTATGCACCCAGAAATGGGCGAGGTTAACCCGATAAGGAACCGATGTGGTTAAATGGCTACAACGATACAAAGGGGTGCCGCTCTGAGGGTCGACCCCGTCTGCTCAATTGCTACTCCAAATTGAGTGATTAGATACCTAAGCCCAAATGCTGGTGGAAAACAACCAGCGGCTATAAATACACTTGAACTTTGGACCTACAAGTTAGGACTATTTGTTTGATAATCTATAAATCATCAACACCCGGGGCCGGCGAGGAAAAATGTACATTCGAAGAGGATAGAAGCAATACACCACCAGTTCATTAATTTTATTAGGAACTAAATAAACAACATAAAAAAGCAAGGTACAATTTAATGAATACAATGACATTTTTTATAGATTCCTTTTTCTTATAGATTTTCTTCACATGTGTGGGGTCCATCTTTGCATTGCTTCGGCACTCCGCGGCCTGGTGCCCAGCGACGTAGCAGACCTCACAGTAACGTGAGGATGCTAGCTTAGGGCAGCCAGGCTCCGCCGGTTTCTTCGCCACCATGGCTTCCATCATCTTCTCCATTTGATCCTCCAGTCTTTGCATACGGCGCTTCTGCTCATCCATGGCGTCCATCATAAGGTAGAACATCTTTTGGACGTCGTTTCCGCGGTAGGCCTGAGCAACAACTTGAGATCTCAACGTCACCTTAGGATGAGGAACTATAGACGCACCTTCTTCACAGGAGGTGCGTTTTCATCCATTGGGTCAGCGGACCTTTTCTGCCACTGCTTCCTGGATGGCCTCGGCTCGTTTGATGAAGGCGGCTGCACTAGAGCTGGGACGGTCGACGGCGGCTCTTTTGCTGTGGAGTCGACCTCTTCGTAGTTGATCTCCAAATCGAGAAGGTCTTCTTCTGGTGTAGCTGGGCAAGACGAAGTAGACATCTTTTGTTGATGCCGATGTGCTCGTGGTCGCTATTTATAGCGGTGGCGCTGGCCTTGTAGTGACCTCATGGGAGTGCTCGCAGTGCTCGCGGTGCCGCATACGATGGCGAGGTGTTTATGATGGTGATCCAGTGGTGTGAAAAATACTTGGTTGCTTCTGGCGTATGGGTGTTGACGATATGTACAGTCTATCCGGACCGACGAGTCCCCTCAGCCGGCGGGAAATCTCGTAGCGGCGCGACGGCGGCGCGGCCATCTTGGCAGCGTGCGTGAAATTGATCAGCTGTTGGAGATCAACGCCGCCACGCTAAAACGGCAAAAAGGTGGTTTTCTTTGGTTTTTTTTTTCATTGTTGTGGTTTCTGTCTCGAATATATCATCATACATCAGGCCGTTGCTTGTCTGAAGTTGTTTTGAACGTTTCTTTTTTATTTGAATGTGTTTTTTTGGTAGTTCCTACCATGGCCAAAGAAAAAACAACGAAAAACACATCCAAAAAAAATAAACGTGCAAAACAGCTTCAGACAAGCAACGGCCTGATGTGTGTTGATATGTTTAAAAAAGAAACTACAACTATGGATAAAAACACAGAAAACCCACCTTTTTGTCGATTAAGCGTGGCGGTGTTGATCTCAACAGCTGATCAATTCCACGTACGCTGCCAAGACAGCCGCGCCGCTGCCGCGCCGCCACGAGATTTCCCGCCGGCTGAGGGGACCCGTCGCTTCGGATAGACTGTATCGTTGATGGAGTTCCAACTGAGGCCAAGCACTTTGATCTCCTTGTCTTTTGCTCTATCCGACTCTCTGATGGTGCCGTTGACTGTTCAGGAGTTGGACAGGTAATCCCGCAGGTTCATTCCGATTGAAAAGAACACCTGCTTGGAGGCAGTGTATTTCCTGATCAAATCGTCGGAAGTTTCTCCTTCAAGGGGAATGTTGTCCACGTATAAGGAATTTGACAGTTCTTTCCCTATAGAACTGTTTTCCTGCTCGATATGCTTGAGAATGTACTGATTCAGAATAGCTGGACTTGCATTCTTCCCGAATAGGACTCTGTAGAAGCGGTAGTACTTGACGTTATCATCTTCTGCTGAAGAGTTCTGATTTTTAATCCATAGAAATCTTGTCGCATCACGATGGTGTCCCGGCAGCCTTATCTGTAGGAAGGCTTTCTAAATGTCGGCCACCATAGTTCTTATGCGTACTGAACTGCAGTAACACTTCGTGAATCAATGGAGTGAGAGCATGGCCTTCGTATGTGACATCATTGAGACTGAATTCGTTTCTTCCATGAGATGATGCTTCAAATACAACTCGTAGCTCAGTGCTCTTTCCAGGTGTCCGCACGTGTCGATGAGCGAGATAGAATGCTGTTACTCCTGCAGGGTTGAAAGCGCACTCCTCTGTAATCCCTTCCTTGATGGAATTTGGAATGTGTCATCGTAAATACGAAGCTTTTCTTTGTCGTCGCGTAGTGTGCGAAGGAGAGCTTGTAAGCGGCGAAATGCGACGTTGAAGTTGTCCTTCAGTTTTCATTGAAAGGAAAGCCGACTGTATGCCCAGCTGCTAAATGTACACTTGATCTTTGGACCTACAAGTTAGGACTATTTGGTTGATGATCTATAAATCATCAACACATGATACGCGCTGACCTGACAATGCCAAGTGAGACCTCAGCCTCTTTTGTGCACTCCTTATCTCAACCTCAATATCTAGTGATACTGAAGCGATATAGATCCGCCCCAATCTTTAAAAAAATTTTAACCAGAATTTTCACAATTTTACAAACCGTTACTTTTATTACGCAATCCTCAAAGCACCTATTCATTTATATCTCATTTCTTGTCACACCAAGCACCATCCCTGCTATTGCGCAACCTCCATAGGCCTAGCTCTATTTATTTGTATATCTGTATATATAAAAGTGAAAGTTCGTATGTATGTAAGTATGTGTGTATGTATGCAATGAATAGAAATCGCGGAGGGTGAATCGATCCGGACCAAATTTTGCATGCACATCCTGCGCGGGCCGGCGGAGGTTATAGGCTACTTTGCACCTGGGATTATCGATTCATTTATCGACTATATTGATTTTGTTGATTTCTCGTTATTTTTGTCCAGGGGTCGGTGTGGACATGTCTTATAGGGTTCCTCAATACGCTGAGTACGAATATGACAACCATTTTGCACGAAATATTTATTTATCCGTTTTATTGATTTTTCGCTCTTCTGCTCAATGGAGCTATGAAGACATGTCTCCTGGGGTTCGTTGATACGCTGAATATGGATTTGACAACTAGTTTGTACGAGTGCATTGATTCAATGTTTCAATGTCACCAAAATAGCTTTGCTAACTTTTCGTCCACAAGTCGATGGGGAAGGGTCACTTAGACGCACCTTGCCCGTCTCTCGCGCTACTCTCTGTCACACTGATGAATGATAAAGAGATTTCTGCAATACCCATCTAGCAGTGGCGGACGCAGAAAGTGGGCGGGAGGGGGGGCGTGGGAAGAAAAGTGGGGTCTCCGCCGTTTTGGGGACCCAGACGGAAAATAAAATTAATAATAATATTAATTATAATAATAAACAATAAATAAAAAATATATTAAAAATAATAATAAAAATAAACAATTAAAAATAAACTAACACAAGATTTTTATTTGTATTGTAAAGTAATTTCGAAAATTTGGCGACCCATTCTCGGGGGGGGGGGCGCCCCCCCCCCCCCCCCCCCCCCCCCCCTGCGTCCGCCACTGCCATCTAGTGATCCACAAATTTTGTGTTTGTTTCGTGCTAAACAGTTACTGCGTGACAGTACCATCTTCATGTAACCGACTACTCCGTTCACTGGGTAATCAACGTTTTGTGCCGGTCAACAATAAATGATTGCGGAATCAGGACATTCAAAAGAACTATTTATACAGCGACATTCTGCATCGATGGCGAAGGCGGTCTATAAAATGAACTCCTCATCAACCATTCAGGATGTGTCAGTTCGGTTATCCGTTTACCACTACTTAATTCGACGGTAGGCATTTCAGCATAGCTTTGCGCGTCAAATTCCACTGGATGGCGACTCCTTCTCCGAATCTCCTGAAAAGTTTTTCCCCATTCTTTCATAGCTTCTGCATTGGTTGAGCTTCAGAGCTGTGTTCTCTTAATCAATGAATCGACTAGCTGAGGCTCACCTTGAGCAGGCATATGAATGCTGCTGGCTCGGTGTCAAGGTACATTTTGTGAGCAACTAGCTCTGGCCGTTTCACAACCTCTGGCATATCCAGCACACCAAACACGCAAGACCAGCTCGTAAGACGGCCTAAAATGAAAAAAAAACAAGATGGTCCGTTAAACCGTGATTCTTACACAGCAGCAACTTCACGCATCTGGAAGCTTATAGCTTTTATCATGTCTTTGAAATATAGTTGAAAAAAAAAACAAAGTAGTGTGCATACAATAACTAAAATCTACTATTGTAAATGAAGCTATCGTACCGAAGCAGGGTTTTTGCCACTCCCACACTTGATATCTTCCGATGTAGGAGGTTCCCACGTTATTGATGGTATGCTCTCGAGGTGGTTCCATAAGCAGATGTTTTCGAAGCCACAGAATATCTCTGGCCCGATAGGACCCAGGTACTTTCATCACTATTGAAAATGAGGTAAAATGTAGAAATTGCTATGAAAACTCTTCTTATGCTCACAGACTGCATTCCCAGCAACAGATGTCCAGAATGATTCGTCCGGAATCCAGGTATGGCTGAGGTAGTTGAGTAATTTTTTCACTTTTTTGCTGCGAATCATGAAATTTGCTGCTCTTCGTGGAATCGCAACTGACATTGCAGATTTGTAAAGCGGTACAGGTGGATGAATGCCCTGAAACAAAAGTGACCAACTTGTTATAGAATACTATGTAAGCCTAAAATTTGTTATAAAGTGAAATTCCTGGTAAAGACCCAATAACACTCGATTTTCGATCGATCACAAGGGAGAGAGGCCAGTGCAAACTGCTATTTTTTATTTTTACAGAACTGCTCACATTCCCACGGGAAAGTATGCTCAATTCCGAGTGAGAGACTGCCTTCTTTGCACTGATACCTGCTCGCGAGTATTTCTGCGCTGTAGCTGTTGCTACACTCTATGTGGAGTGTAGCACCCTGTGCTAGCGATCCTGGCTACATCGATTGTGAGGATTATCGATTGTGGGCAGCCTGGCCTGCCTGCCTGGTGTGTCTGTCACACGACCCTTGCACAATCGATAATCAACCAAATTGGTGGGACTCAAGCAAAACAGGTGCAGTGAGCTATACACCCCATGAATTGTCTCATCGCTTTAGGCCATAGCGGCCCAGACCGGTCACTTCTCACACGTGAACCAAATTTTCAGGCAAGAGTAGCCCCGAATGTCCCATTGCACTTCAATGGTTAGTTTAAGTCATCCTATATGGTAAGGATGAAAATTGCAGCTCATGCCCACCACTGTTGAAGCCGCAGTATCAAGTAATAGGTCCATAGCACTACCGCACATTCCGGAAGTATGTATCCAACTTAGTTCAAATAAGCAGGAAATTAGATCTCAACTTCACCATGAACAAAACGACAATGCAAAAAACGATTTAGAAAATCACCTCCATGATTCGGTATCGATCTTGTTCAAACTGTTCAACATCCGTGTTTATCGATCCGTTCAACGCTTTCATAATCCGTACCATTTCCAGATTCGTGCGCAATGGCAGGTCAGTACCCGATAAGTACTGGAATCGATGTTATCCTCTAAAAAGGAGAACAGATTCCCACAAACACATCATAGGAACTCACCTGGTAGTATCGCCATGGATGTCTAATTTTAGCAAGGTATTCAAAACACTTTTGCACATTGTGAAGAATTCCATAAGAGCCCCATAGCGATTTGCCACCAACCGGGAATAATCAGCAATTTGACATGGTTTTTAGAAACGGAAGTCAACAATGACGAAAAGGTAGAATTGAACTCAGGAGTCATTACTGCCGCAGAACTCGGATATTTGTAATAAAGATAAAATACTTACGTGCAATAATCTTCTGACGTAGTGTCCGGATAGATTTCGGATCACTTAGGACTAAGCTTCATCGCTATGTTTCCTTTTCTTTTCACAACAATTTATTCCGTTTTTGATTTTTTTTTTTTGAGAAACTCACGAATGTTTTGATATTCTTGAAGCACTTGGGTAGGTTTTCTACAAATTTCTTGTAAATTTTACTGGCGCCTTGGTCGACTGTAATACAGTAGACGTTTTGAGGTTGATAAAATATGCTGAGCTCCAGCAAAACCTGAAATATTTTGAACATGTTTGTAGTTCTGTTGCCTAAACTAGAGTTATTCACGTTTAATTTTCTGTAGACCTCCGTTTGATAAAAAGCAAATGAAAGTATGAGTCGGAAAGGATGAAAGACTAGGCAAAACAATTAAAAGGTAGAGCTCACCTGCACAATATCTTTGTAAATAACCAGTCCGTAGGATAAGGGATATGCCTGCTCTTCAAGAGATAAAGGATTCTTCTCGAAGAAAAAATATTTATGGATGGTATCACATCTGAAGTACGGTGATCATAGTTTCAGGTCCACGACATTGAATTTTTAGGGCTTGCAAAGTAGGAAAAAAAGCTTACATATTTTCACTCTCATACAGCTCCTTTTCAATAGCGTCGTAGTTGAATGTCCAGTATTTGTATTTTACGATACCACGAGAACCGCTCAACACAGGCTCGCAGTTAATATTTATTGATTCGATAGCAGTCGGAAGGATATCACTTTAAAAAAATATATGTGACGTTAAGCATGGAAAAGTCTCCTAATCCATGACATATAAATACCAAGGATAAGCGGAAGTGTTGCATAAAATTTAGAACTAGTAGGCAGAACTCTGAGAACTGAGATTTGAGGTCAAAATTGCAAAGAACCTCTGATACAAGAGGTAGGGATTCCGCTTATCCTCGTTGAGTACTTACGGAAAATCCCTTGATGTTTTCTCCATTGTCGACCGGAATAGCAGATAAAATGTGAATGTGAGAAGCAGAGGAAGAGATTTTTCAGCATTAAGTATAAAATGCTTGAAACGCTGCATTGATTCGGGATGAATGCCGGAAAGACCGCTGAGATAAAATCGCGGCACTCGCAACCTGCGAACCTGGTGGATCAACGAAAGTCGCCAAGTGAATCACTATCATTGAATCGCATCTGAACCATCTCGAACATGCCTCTAGTTCGGGATTATGCCAAATTTGTGTGTTCTCTTTATGTCTATAGAAAAACTGATCTAACAGACCGCAACAACAGCGAAGCTGTCGTCTTACTGTATTAACTCAATAATAATCAATAATACAATGGATTTTCCGCTCTGTTTTGATTATCCTAAATAACATAAGAAGAGCGTGAATATTATAAAGGTGAATGTCGTAACTTACTACTTTTGTTACTAGCAAATCCCGCAAGCGCCTTTGCTAGGAAGCTTTAGAAATTTAGGGATAAAGTTTTAGAACAGAGGGTGAGATTACATTCCAACATGTATACAGCTTGCATGCAAGCCCATAAAGTACTCTTCTGTTGTATTTGTAGATGAGAATGATGAGATTAATTTATTTCCCGATCGTTAGTGTTGTCAAATACATCACTGGCAAAAATTCTTAAAATACGCACATACACATAGAATAGGCAGTAAGTAAATCAGCAAGACAAATCAATCGTAAGGCAATTGTTCACGTTTCTTGTGAGCATGTACCGGCATCCGGAACGGATTGGTGGTTTAACCACCATTGGACAGTGCCTAGGATTACAGTAACCGTCGATACATGTCATGTCCGATGGACATTGCAAAGCAGTGCAACCTGAACAGTTTTGCTACTTGGAAATTGTATATACTGGTCTTCAAGACAGATGGCTTACGGTCTGCCTGGTATACGCTGCACTGAGTGGATAGAACGCAAGTTGTGTCGGTTGCGCTGGCCTGTGTATATCCGTTATTGCAGACGCAAGTGGGAATACATGCAAGACTGAAAAGGTAACAATAACTCAATAAATAAGAACATTAGAGAATCTACGACATTCAAAGACCACCTGCAGCGGGTGGCTGCCTCCGTACATGTGGGTGGACAGGGTGAAGCACAATCGCTGTAGTAAGAGTTTGCAGGACATGATGCTGTGGTGCTATCCGCAGGCCGAAAAGGTCGACATATACCTGAAACAGATGATTTGCAATGATTTTTCTCAGCGGTTACAGATAGCAGCACAAATACCTGTATTCGTGTCGCATTCAGTTCCTTGTGG
Source organism: Ancylostoma caninum (assembly GCA_037903475.1). NCBI lineage: Eukaryota > Metazoa > Nematoda > Chromadorea > Rhabditida > Ancylostomatidae > Ancylostoma > Ancylostoma caninum. The sequence goes on along the minus strand of JBAJFG010000389.1, from coordinate 1,087,487 downwards.
ACAAATAACTCCCTGGCATTTACCTATTGGTGCATCTGGCAGTGGCCGGAATGGTCTACATATCCCTGTAATTTGAGTCAGTATTTAGATAGGACATCACTATGACAATGATTCGTTCCAACCTCTCGGATTTATACAGTGTTCTCACTTTCGTGCATCTTTAAAAGGCAAACGGATATTTTTTTGCGTGAACATTATAAATGATGAGCACTATTTTCGTATGGGCAAACGAATAAGATCCATATAAATTCCCAGAATTCTTGAGACTGAGAATGTGGACAGCGCTAGACCTCTGTCCCTCTTTTTTCTTCCAGAAAATTCCCCCCCCCCCTCCTCTCGCCCCCATTTAGGCGGAGCGGTGCGTATGTGGTGGCTGTCCGTCACTGCTGCAGCGACTGAAAACAAGTCTTGACGAGTTCGATCGATAAGATCAATGACTTTATACGCTGACTTGGTGCAGCGAACTACTATAGACCCCTTCCTGGAAAAACGTTCAAAGAAACTCGTTCAGAGACATATTTTATGTATACCGCTGGCATCAGCTTATCGAGGAGATCCAGAATCTTCTGAGAGCCTTAATGCGAAGACGAAGTGGGACACTGCTTTTAAAGGCAAGGTCCAATCAAAATTTTCGATATGCAGTTTTTAGGCTTTTCGTGATGCAACCCACCCGAAAATTACATAGATCGATTTTGAGAGCGCTTATCAAGGTCAATCCGATGAAGAATGCTTCAGAGTTACGGTATCTGGAGCTCCGGCCTGGTTGGTGCTGCCACCGTTGTTCTCTTCTAACACAGCAACATGTGACGTAACGATCCTACTGCAGCGACAAGGTGGTGTTGCTGTAGTGTCTTATGCAACAACATTGGTGCTGCGGCATCTACTGATAGGAGGTGCTGCACTTTCCAGTGCAACACTATTTCTGCCATTGCAGCACGTTCTATGTAGCTCGCTGTATAGTCGTCGTGCACTCGCACGTACTCTGCAAGTGTGCAACACAAAACGGCAGCCATTCACTTCGATTTGACGAATCTTTTTCAGTCATTCATTATAACTAGAAGAAAAGAAAAACTGCATTTACGGTTCCACTGACATGATCACCACATTCCGGGCGCGAGAAATCCCAGGCCAGGCGTGGGAAAGAAAGTGGCAATCCGCCATTCCGAGTATACATATACCCGCATGGAATAATAAGAATGCCAAAATTATCGATTTTAATATTTAGTAATATAAATAAACATTTGAAAAAAATAGCAGAAATAAGCAATAAAAAATAAATCAATACAAAATGTCCATATGTTTGCTAAGGTTATTTCGAACGCCCCGCCCCTGCATCCGCCACCTCCGTTTTCCTAATATTATACAGAAGTTTGTTCTAGAAGAGCTATGAGGAAGCATAGGACTTGACCGGACATTTTCAGAATTTAAACAAGCGATTACCTGTATTTCTATCACATTGAGTTCCCTGTGGACAGACTACACTATCACACGGATCTGCAGCAGTTGGAGGCAGCGGCCGGAACGGGCGACAAATTCCTAAAGACTTTGTTGAGGAACTATCTCTCCTCACTGGTTATGTTCATGAGCAACACTACCTACTAATGCTAAAAGGTGTGAAAAAAGCTAAGCTTGTAGAGAATGGCAAAAACGTCATATTTATCTGTACATATATATAAAAGTGAAAGTTTGTGTGTTTGTGTGTATGTTCCGAATAGAAATCGCGAAGAGTCAACCGATCCGAACCAAATTTTGCATGCAGGTCCGTGAGGGGCCGGCGGAGGTTATAGGCTACTTTGCACCTGGGATTATCGATTGATTTATCGATTATATCGATTGTATTGATTTTTCGTTATTTCTGCACAAGGGTCGGTGGGGACATGTCTTCTGAGGTTCCTCAATACGCTGAATACGAATATGACAACCACTTCGCACGAAATATTGATTTATTGATTTTATCGATTTTTTCCCATTTCCGCTCGGGGCGGACAAAAACATGTCTTCTGGGGTTCCTCAATAGACTGAATACGAATATGACAACCGCTTTGCATGGAATATCGATTTATCGATTTTATTGGCTCTTCGCCCAATGGAGTGGTGAAGACATTTCTCCTGGGGTTCCTCGATACGCTGAGTATGAATATGACAACAACTTTGTACGAGTACGTCGATTCAATGTCATCGAAGTAGTTTTGCTAACTTTTCATGGTCGGTGATAATGGGTCACCTGGGCTTCGCTAACATACTGATCACCAAAATTATGGAGATTTTAATGAATTTATCGGTGATAGTAATTGGCCTCAGCAGTATGATGTAGCCAAGGTAGTGAAACACCCCAGCGAAGCCGGGTACTGCAGCTAGTGGTAATATGTATGTAATGAGACCACCATGTAATACTTGATATGTGCTTGATACTTGATACGTGATATGTGCTTATTGTACTACCTGTATTTGTATCACATGCTGTTCCTTGTGGACAAGAGACACGTTCGCATGGATCCGATGCAGCTGGAGGGTTGGGCAGGGGACGGAATGGTCGACAGATTCCTGAGAAGACATTGACTTGTTAGCTACTAACAAATTTTGCACCCAAAATTTTTGAGTAGGGCTTTCAAACTCGTTGTTTATCGGAGCGGGGTCAGTTGAGTGAGTCAAATTAATTTGGAAAGCTATATATCCAGTCTGATCTTATCGATCGAACAGGACATGACACGTTGACCAACTCAGCGTCTGCGGGGTGGGGGAGGTGGAGCCGTCACATGGACCGCTCCTCCTTAACCCGTCATATTTTTTCCGCTGATTACTAGATTGAATTAGTAAATAAACGGCAAAATAGACAAGTACGCATAATATTCGTGGCTCAGTTCCTATTTCGTGGGGCAAGTTAGGGATCTAATAGACGTTAGGCAGGAGCATAACTTTGATCTCTTCAGCAACGAGATTAACCGGTTCGAAGCTACGCTTGCCCACAATGAACAGAACTTACCAGTGTTGGTGTCACACTGTGTTCCCTGAGGACATACCACTCCTGAGCATGGATCAGTTGCAGCTGGATAATTGGGCAATGGTCGGAAAGGCCTGCATATTCCTAGAAGTGAAAACTTCCTATCAGCGGATACACAGTTTTGAGCACGACGAACGCTCCTTCCGCCAGCGGCTTCAGGTATGTCTCCTCTCGCAAATACATGATATATGTATAAGTGCTGTCGTGGCATATATAAACTGCAGACTGGGTTATGCAAAGTGCAAAGGCTCAAAATGTGCAATTTTGACAATACATTACTTTGAAGACATTTCTAGCAACATAGAAGGGTTTGCAGACAATGCCCAATTTTATTTACTTTACTTTATTTACTTTATTTATTTAAAATAAAACTTCTGAACACAATGATTCCAACATTTTTCGTGGAAATCTCCACAATTGCTTGTGCCAATGAGTTTTTTTTTTTTCGAAAGCTTAACCGAAGTCGAGCTGTATGATTTCGTCAAGTAGACACATCCAGCACAATCTAGTGCGTTAAAACTGGTGTTAGCAGTTCGGTGTATTGGCAAACAGCTCACCTGTATTGGAATCGCACTGAGTTCCTTGCGGGCATAGAATGCTCGAGCAAGGATTCGCGTTCCTCTTATTTCTTATCTTTTCTTTCTTCACTTTGAGACTTCTTTTGTATGTCGACAATGTAGGTAGCCTGAGAAATACTTGCTTTGAGTGAGTAAGGAAAAGAAATGTGAAAAATACCAGTAATACATAGAGCATCGGTCTCTCAGCTCTCAAATTTACTTCATAAGGAGGAGCTATCGAACAGCTTTGAATTCATCTAAAGTGAGCATCTCCTAATATCTTAAAGCATAGTATTCGCTCAGATAATTTTGAAAGGATCTGCACATGATAGCAACATGCCACTGCATTAGCTGAGATAACTTCTCCTGGAAAGGACGCCTGGTATGAGAAGTGGTGTGAACGATACTCTAAATTGTTTTCAATATTACACCAGATTTAGAAATTCCTGCGGTCAATATGATGGCGGTGAGGATGTATTCACTGCTTAAAGGAAGAGCTTGTCGTTGAAGGCTAGGTCTGGTCAAAACTTTCAATATAGAGATTGTGTGCTCTCTGTGATGTAACTTAAACGTACATCACGTAACCCGAGTTTGAGAGCGCTCCTGAAGCTTCGAAGAGAAATGCTAGCAGGTTATCGTACGTGTCCCGATGCATGGTATTGCCACCGCTACTCGCTTGTAACGCAACAACACGTGACGTCACACCTTCACTACACCGACGAGGAGATGCTGCTTAGTGGTTTGCGCAGCAACATTGGTGCTGCTGCACCCACTAGTACAGCGACACCGGTGCTGCGGCACCTCTCACTGCAGCACTACGTCTGCCATTGCAGATGTATGTATTGAGTGACAGCCTCCATACCGATCGATGCAACTTCATATCGGCATGCGGCGCCTTGCATTCGACCATACCTCCACCCCATGACCCCTTGTACACGGAGTTGCCGCGCGACCGATAGATGCCGTCGCGGCAACTCAAACAGGGTGTTGCAGCGACGGCATCGATCGATCGCGGCACAACTCCGTGTACAAGGGGTGTAGATCGCAACAGAAACTTAATGACAGTCCGGCGGGACATCTACTCCGACCTTACTCAGTGCCATGTACATCAAAGTCTTCGTATTTTCAAATGTGTATCTGCTCCCATAGTACACTAATCCTCTAATCTGCGAACCAAACCCAATCAAATGGCAATTTTAGCAGAAGTAAGTCAATTGAGTGCCTTTGAAACAATATGCATTAATTTCACAAGTTGTACTTCAATTTCCTTATGAATAGATTTGTACGTAATTTACTTCGCTTCCTATTTCACTTTTTTTGCATCTTTAGCATGTAGCTGTCCAGGGTACGGTCGGAGCAGATGTCCCCCTCCGGACTGTCATTAATTTTCTGTGTAGGTCGTATGGCGCGATTCTTCGGGTGGCGCTATAGAAAGGTTGAGTCTGGGGCGCGTTACTACCACCCGACTACGGTCACGCCGCGTCGAGGTTTGCCTGGGTCAGCCTGACAGAACAACTCGTCCACCTCTCGCCATCATCCTAAAGCAGGAGAGAGCGTATAGACTTGCAGATACCTTTACGTAACGAACCCCTACTATTAGGTTTGACTTTTTTATGCGCTGCACTTCTATACGGAATTGATAGGCTTTTGACGAAATTCATCTTTACATAGACTTTGCCATTGCAGACGTAGTGACAGCTTCCATACCGATCGATGCAACTTCATATCGGCATGCGGCGCCTTCCATCCGACTACACCTCCACCCCAGCATGGAGTTGCAGCGATGGCATCGATCGATTGCGGCGCAACTCCGTGGGAGCCGTCGATGCGCCGGCTGCACGTTTCCTCCAAAACCTGATACCTAAATACCCCTAATCCTGAGCTTGGACACTGCCATTAACATATTCATGGGATATTCTTGAAAATTCCTAATATCAAGGGATCTGGGTATCGCTGTTTAGTCTCCTTGTAGTGCTGACCTTAACCTTCTTCATAGAAAATATTGGACCCATCGCTGGAACCTTATGAAAATTGTAGGATAAAAATGACCCCCATGGAGATGCGGTCTCAGGATTATGCGGCTCGTACGCGTCTAGAGGCCTACACCAGAAATCGTGGAGTTTGTTTGAAATCTAAACGAGTACTGTTAGAGGTCACGCATCCAATGAACTCATATAAAATCTTGATCTGCTTGCCTAACCAACAGGAGCTTCTATGCATTGCCAAGTTTAGCCGAAGACTCTGTTGCCACCCAGTGTACGTTTGACAGACAAAGGGTTCTTGATGCGTGGCGATTATGTTGCCTCGATGTTTTACTTTTATGTGAGACCAACATCCTGAGCCTTATTGAATGGACAAATTTCGATTTTTATTTTTACTTTATTTTTATTTTTACTTCTCGTTCTTACAATATACGTGCTCCTATCCTTCAGTTCAAGCGAACGGCCACAGCGTCCAGTTGTAAGCAAGTGCGCCAAGAATAGATCAAGCTGTGACTGTGTACGCTTCGAGAGAATCAAAACAGTGTGCTGAGTCTGCGAGTGAAAGTCAAACAAAACTCTGGAATTTCAATCTCAGTAATTATTTCAGTTCCGTAAAGCAGCGTACCGGTCTGGATGATCCGGACTAGCACCCGTTCCTCCCCGATAATCGGATCACAGCGTGTTTGAGTTTTGTTTTCGAATGGTTTTTGAGCAGTTTCTGATGAGATGCCTCCACTCGTTTGTGCAAGAGAAAGAACCACTCTCATGAAGTACGTGCAAAAGAACCATTGATGATCAGAACTTAAACGAAAAGCTTATGAAGATGGACCTGATTGAAAAGATTTAATATGGAATTTTATTAACTTTTTAAATTTCTCAAAACAGAATTTTGTATAATTTTGTAATCTATTTATAAATATAGAATACGCAAGAGCTGCTTTCGTTTCATTGTCCTTAGGAGACTATGGTAGATTAACTTTCAGAGCTTACAAATAGTTTTGCGGATCTAGAATGTTTTTTGGAATTGCTTAGTAGGTGTCTGATTTTGATAGAGGGGTACCTCCTTCATTGTCTTTTTTACCTGTCAGTAATTGAGTAACAGCCGTAGTCGTAGAGAAAGTAGCCAAAAGTTCGCTTCGGTTCGCCTTATAATTAGAGCAGTACTATCAGCTACAGTTATGTAGCATTTTACCGTTCATGTAAGAAAGTATCAAGAAAAACCCAGAAGTCCTTAGGAATTAGCATTTTTATGATGTACTTCGGAGATATGAGTCACTACAAAGGAGTTCTTTCACATGTGATGTCTGCTAATAAAAGAAGAACAGAATAGAAAGAAGCTATAATATTTGTCGTTGTGAGTCCAACGTTCGTATGCACGGCTAACGATAGTGTATACATACGCTACTGGTTCTGGATCTATACGTGAGCAAGTTTGACAAACAATCAGTGAAACGCAAGAACACCAAGAAATCCCAGATCCGCCGCTGAGCAGGAGAAACAGAAATTTCGCAACAGGCAACAAACCCGACCAAATCTCAAATAAGGCTTGGAGGAGAACTTGAAAGTCGAGTGGACGATTATCTCGTGATGGAAATCATGAAACCATCGTACTGACAGTATGATGTGCTACAATAGCTCTGACATGCTCGAAGTTATTTCCCCATTCCTTTTTTTTTGATTTTCATTTTTTTCTTTTATTATACATGTGGAGATGCTTGCAAAAGCTCTTTTTAAGTTCAGTCATTCCAAAAAGAAAACGGATACTAAGCTCAATAGCAGCTTTAGGAAAGAGTCACAAAGCATCAGCACAAGTGCCTCGCCAAGGATGAATGGGAACTCCCCACGCGCCGGGATACTGTAAATATCTTACTCATACAACTTTTTTTGGAGTTTGGTCAACGTGACCGTGAGTCATAGGTGATATGTAATGACTTTTTCGTCGCTACACGTTTCACAGTCATCGAGCATTGTTAGGTCTTCTTTTCCGAATGTTAACCGTCAATGCTATGCTGTTGCCGCACTCCAAACGCAGACAATGACAGCCACTTGATGACGATTTCGAATGTCTTTTGAGAAAGGCAGGGTATATGTGAGAAGAGTTGGCAAATTCTGAGGGGTGGAAAATAGCTCAAAGCATACCTTCAGCAAAAAAAAATTTGAATTACTGGAAAAGTGAAGGACTAAACTCTTTGGAATCATCGTTACCTGAACTTCCTACATGCACCTGTGTTGCTGTCGCATAGGTATCCAGCTGGACATGTGACACCCGCACAGAGATTCAGATTGGGCTTCAATTTCAACAGTTTACTATGCCTTTACTAAGTATAAAAGGAAGACAAGAGTTGACCAACCGTGTCTCCAGGAATACGGAATGGACGACAGACGCCTGAACATCAAAGGGAAACCAACACATCTAGTAAGGAGAAAAGGAAGGAAACTCTAGATTGTACCAGTATTGGAGTCACACATCGTTCCTGCAGGACAAGTCCCACATGTTAAGGTCGGTGGAGGTGCATCTAATTGACGGAAAGGTCGACAAATGCCAGTATTACTATCACATTTTGTGCCAACGGGACATATGCCGCAGGATGAAAATGCCTCTTGGAAAAGGAGTACAACCTTAATGATTGTATAAGTCGGAACTTATACGTGAATAACAATTTTACTCCTAAACTCACAACAAGAAGGAGGACGTAGAGCATGTTACGTGGAAGTCGCGCGTCTGCAAGGAGGACGACTGTGCACTGTTTGCTTCCGGCTGAACTCAAAGCCAGTTGATTGACTCACTGTCGTGTACTCAGTTTATTATACCAACAAGTTTTTAATCAGTGACGTAATCTATTGCGAGGGAATTTTCGAGCAATATGAGTCCAACAGTTTGGTGAGACTAGCTAATGATTAGCGCTCGTACATCTTTGGAAATGCTCCCGAAATTTCTGAGCCAAAGTAGATACGCAAATAGTGTCTATCCACGCGCAAACGCAACCGTTCGCCGTACACTTTGGTATGCGAATCATGTACATAGATACTCCATAAATCCTGCAAACAATGGCGCCTAGTTAAAGTATAGCATGCACTAAAAAAACGTAGTACTGTGAAAGTGCCATGCTTCAAATCTGGCAGATGAAATGCTGGGCAAGAGCAGATCAGAGCACGTCGTGTGGGATACCTGGCGACAGTTTCCTAGAATGCGTATAGTCTGTTAGCTTAAAGGCAGCACTCACGGAAACTTTTTGATTGAAGATTTCGCGGTATATCGGGGTTTTTAGAGACGATGAACTCATCAACAACGATGAAGTTGCGTGAAACATGCGAAGACACAGAAAATGACGGCGGTATTTCATGTGTATCCACAGCGCGGACGAGTGTTCCGTGATGGGTCCCGCCACGGAACCCTGCAAATGGTACGAATTTCATAAACACGCCCTCGCTGAACCACATGCGCACACCCTGTCAACGGCGTTAGGTGGCGCGACGGAACCCTAATGTCCAGAGCAGCAGATGTGTCCACGGCGGTATCTTCGCAGGTAGGCGGCCATTCAAGGTGTTCATCTTATTGTTGCGATTGTCCAGCGGCCGGCTATATGGTAAGCGATTCATTTGAGAAGTGAAAATTTCCGTGAGTGCTGCCTTTAAAGAGACCCGATAGTGTGACTATATCTGCACTTACGACTTCATCACAGGTGTCGGCCCTGATCTAATTTTTACACTTTTTTGATATCCATGTGGGGTGATGCCTTCCATTTGCGGTCGTTATTGCAGACAAAGTCACTCCATCGGCCCTCTCTGAACTAACAGACCGTTGACGGCCTCAGCGCTCACCAAGGGGCTCCACAGCAGCTCAAAATAGGAGATTAAAAAAAGTTCTTCACTAATTAAGGGCATTGCTGAGCAGCAGTAACCCGGCTGGCCTTCTCTACTCTTTGGGGAATAGCTTAGAAAATATACTCCAATATAGTCTGTCACATCGAATCTCAGGGTAAAAACAATTTTTGAAAAAATTTAGACTTTTCCGCCAACCTACTCCGCCATTTCGGAGTAAACATCGCGTTGCAATACGCGCTCGAGCTGATCCATTCCAATAGATCAAATTCTCAATCGAAAGGCTACGCCCGAATCGCTAAAAACCACTTGCACATAGCCTTTCGACTGAGAATTGGATCTATTGGAATGGATCAGCTCGCGCGTATTGCAATGCGATGTTTAACTTCGAGGTGAATGCTCTGTAATATGTAGATTACGTGTCACAGCTTACACTAGCTATTCTTATTAATAATATTCCCCAAATTAACGACTATGCTTTAATTATCCAAAGATTGTGGTTCTGCACCTACTCTTCACACCATATTAGCTTTTATTCTCATGCGCGAGATGTCAACTTTCTTCATTCACATCGATCATTCACAGATCAAAATTGATTTACAACACAGGCACTCCAATTTTGACCTACCTCGTTAGCGAGTTCACAGCAAAGCCCTCCGACAACTGAAGAAGCTAGGCAAGTAATCGAGGACAGTTTTCAATATAAGCTTTCACCTGTGGATAATAGAGTTTTGAATAAACCGAATAAAATTTGAATGATCGAATATTCGAAAGTTTGAAAAATATGCTTGAACATAACACTCTTATGGGTAAGTGCGAAGCGGAGAAAATGCAACTCTACTCTGCTAAGTCGCAGTTGCTAATTCAACTGTTCGGAGTGAAATGAGTAGATTATTCATAGAGCTTGATTCACGCTGACTCTGCTCTCATCACATTAGCATTCTTCGGACCTACATTCTCTTCACTACAATCGAAAGTGGCTACGCAGCAACAGAGCCTGATCATCTGCTTTGGTCGAGGCGGGAGCTGGTTCGTTCGCGGACACTTTTTGTGACTGCAGAAACGCTGTGAAACATGAACGATGGATGCAGAAAGAGCATCCTTCAAGTGAGAGAGTCGGATAGGTCCGCCACGATTCTGCAGCCGCAACTGTGGAACCGCATCCGCGATCCGTCTGGACTGGGGTGGCGGTCAAGACGTACGCCGCGACGCGACCGCACCGCGAGCATACGCTTTTCAGGTTCAAGCTGTTTCTTCAAATTCGCGCACTGAATGACATCGGTGGCCACCTTCTCACAGTTTGAGTGTTCCGAAAACACTCATCTGTCCCACTAAAGCTTAGAAAAGTTGTCCATACCCACGCAGAACTGCTCGTACCCTAGAAGACTGCAGCCGCGACTCGCACATGAATCGAGCAATCACAGACCAGCAGCGTGCCTCTTGTCACGCAGCCGTCTTGACTGAGCCACCCGAGCGCTTAGCATCAGTTCATTTTGCCTCTTTGAACTCTGCAAAAACAACAATCCTTTGTTCGAAAGATGCCATCAGTCACTTCATTACATTAATGATTACTTCAGAACAAAACTGAACACTCTTTCCGGGAAAGGAACGGAAAAGCGGTTTTTTACTCTCCTATTGGGAGCCTGACGCCCGTGTGTGATAAATGTCCGATACTCCAAAACGGAAAAAAAAATCCCTGCATCTTTGTATCTCCTTCTGCATTTCCCCACCTTTTTATTTGGAGAAGCTTAGCTGAGTCTAGTTGTCCGGTGTTGTCGGCAAGATTATTCTCGGTTTCAACACTCCTCTTCCTAATGCAGAGCTTGTCAGCAAGTAAAGTGAGCTCGAAAAACACTCCTATTCTGTGCCCTTAGATGCTCAACGAAGCTGATTAAGTGTAGAGAAACTCAGAATGGTCAATTTCAGGAGCCAAAACTAGTGTTAAAACCCTCACATTCTAGGTTAGGTTGTGTTTCTCAATGCTCAACTCTATCATGAGAAAGGCGTGTTGTCGCGATTTTTTTTTTTTGTATTCTGGCGGTATCTTCTTAACATGACAACATTTGTCAGGATGCTATCCACCCCCCTCCCCCCATACCTGGAATACAGCTAGTGCAAAGCCATTATAGCCTGGCTATGTACTTGGATTAATACTAGAGTTGCCTTGCATTTCCTACGTTTTTCACCTGGTTTCGATATGGCACGTAGAGGTAGTATGCAAGGCAACTATAGTAGTAATGGAAACAGTCCGACTACAATGAATTTGCTGCGCCTCCATAAAAAAAGAGCCCCTCGTTTGATCCATTCATTCATTGAGAAACAGCCGCTGTGTATTAAGTTTGAAATCTAATTATGATTCTACATACCTATAGAATACATGTGTAATACAACAGTATGCGCATAACCCTCACAAAAATTCCCCGCTATGGCGCTGCCAGCGCTTGGGCAAATCAGTAACGGAAAAGTCTGTTACATATTCTTCTACATACTAACAATGTATATGTGTTGTGATATTTTGAAAGTGCGGTTAGAATCATGCAGGCAGCAGAAGCTTTTGATGCAACCAATATTTATTTAAAGTTTTTCATTGGCAAAGTACCACTTCTCAGCAGATGCTGTTCCACGAACATGGAGCGATAGTCACATCTAAACATCAAAACTACATTAGTGGAGCAAGTAGCGAAGAATATTCGTGTAAAGCACAAGTAATAGGAAAAAGTCTAACCTGCAGAACAGCCCCTACAAGTTAGTAGGGATCTAATTGACGAAAAGGACGATAAATGCCAGTGTTTGTATCGCACTGTTCATCATCTATCTCGTCGCATGGGGTAAGGGGTATTTCTTCTTGCAGAAGACAGTCTTAACGGTGATGTAAGCTGAAGTATGGATAGTGTGGATTCAAGTAATACTGTCGTTAATAGACTTAGAAGAAGAAAAACGAAGAAGAGGATAGTGCGTAGAAGAATGTTCCGCATATTGTCTGGAACATAAACAAGTTTCGGATTAGAACAGTAACACATTGTAAGTAGAGGTATGTAAGAGTTCAACAGTTAGCGTTTGTGAGAGACAATACGTACGAAATCCATTCATTCCTGAGAAACTGTGAAAAATAGTTTTGTGGAAGTGGTTGCGTGGGCATCGGAAATTTGAAGGATACACACGAGCTCGGTATAGCTTATTACTGAATGGGATCTTTGAGTGCTGTTAATGAATGGATAAAGAAGTGAACAATGAAAATGTATGAACAAGCTGTAAAATAATGTTTCGATTGATTGAACAATTAAACACGGAATGATTTGGAGGGAAAGCCATGCTGGTTTCACCTTGCTCTTGCTAGAGCTTCAGATTTGTGCACGTGTGATAACGAGTCTTGATAATGACTTACTGCGTGTATATTCATAGCCGTTTTGTATAAAAACCAAGGGTTTTTCAAATTTTTGCCGGAGCGGTTGTTAGAATTGAGAATGAAATGCATTAGGACAAAGAGAAGGTCCTGTTTTTAGCGCTAAGCATTTATGCCTTTCAATGGAATATTAATTGATGTTGTAAAGGAATATCGGTGACGTACGACTGATATATAGAGACGAATATCCTGCTTTGACGTGATTGTTCTGGCCGCAGAGGCTTCGCCAAGTCAGCAAAAAAAAATTAGCGGCTGTTGCAGGCTTCCAAACACGAAAGGAAAACAATGAGCTTCACCCTTTAGAGTCTTATTCTATTCATGAAGTGATTGTGTTTCAACGGCAGATGCTCGCTGGATAATTGTGGGGAAAGGATTCGAAAGGGTTGGTAATGGTATACGGTATGTACAACCGTAGCTCGTTGGTGTCCATGAGAACCTACACAAACGTGACAATACGGATGATGAAGCAAATGACATCGTTGACTCAGTTGCACGAATTCCAGAGTCACACAGGCTAACAATAAGCGGGATACGACGAAGATCATGACGTTACCCTGCGGGAGTTCAGCTCGAACAGATACACGAATTCATGCACCTATAATCTCCCTCGAAAAAAAAAAGAAGGCGGTGTGTACATTAGGATGGGGAAGACCTCCACACCGTTGGCTTTGCTAAAATGGTGTGTTTGGAAGGAAAACAGCATCTCGCTCACAACTCACAAAGCAGGATGCTAACGAACTCGAGGCTATCCAAATGCGATGTCTTTGGCAGATCCTAGATATAACGATAGCAAACCGCATCTGAAATGAAACTACGACAGTTTTAGACAATAGCCCGTTTTGGAGAATAAATGCAAATATGAAGACCACGATTATTTGGATTAGTCTGCAGAACGCACTCCATACGACTACTACACCGTCCTCTATGGAGACAACGACCTATCCAAGATAGAAGCGGGTGACACCAAAAAAAAAAAACTTAGATCAAGCAAGTCGAGGCAGATCTGATGACATTATGGTGCACAGTCGTTGGAACTAAAGTTATTCTTGCAAATCGTCAAGAATGGAAGGTTATAGCTCAGGCGTACTCCAGTGGTACCTACAGTGGTGTACTGGTTGATTGCCATACCGCTCCTCCAGACGCCAGCAAAGGGATAAGTAAGTAATTGTGGATTTCAGAAAGCCACTGCTTGATACGCTCATTTCTGTGGAAGCCTACACGGAATTTATGCCGCTATCTGTATTGCCGAGATTGTATTTCTCCCAACTATTCGCAAGATTGAATACATTGAAGGCGGTCTCTCATCTTACGATCCTTTTTAAGATTTTTATACAATGTACAAAGGTTCTTTAGGCGATGCTAATCACAGTGATGCATATGATGCATTATGAAAATGAAGGAAAACCGGTTTTTGAGCTGTTTCTTCATTTAATAAGTCAAAGTACTCATTCAGACACCTGTAACGAGGTTGCGCAACAGGTGTCACCCATCTTTGGCACCTAGCACCTCGTTCTGGCAAAATTCTTGATGAGCGCACGTTTTCCCTACAGAAGAATAAGCTCAAAAACGGTTTTTCTACAGTTTTGTGACGTATGTGTACTATGCGATTACAGGTTATTTGGCTATAAAATTCTCAAAAAGAATTTTGAGGTGAAACAATGCCTCCATGCCTCGAAGGAAGTTTAGGTGTCGTGGAAAACTACTACATCTAAATGCATCTTCATTCAAATGTTGAAGGAGATCGTGTATATTCTACCCTTGTGTTTTACTACTGATTGTTCGATTATTTATTGTTTATTCACTACTTTTACTTTCCTACTCTTACTACTACACTACCCTCGCTTACGCTTATATTTTCTACTTGACTTCAGTTCATTCCTGAAGTTCATTTGTTACTGTTCTACGATTCTTCGAAGTTATACATCGTGTTCATAATAAAACAGCGTAAAGACCTACAAGTATTTGTTGATAAGAAAGGACAGATTCGATAGAAGCTATTTTTCCTACACTAAGCCGCAATTGCTCATCTGATTCTTCAGACGAATGGAATATTATTCATACAGCCTGAATCACACGAACTTTGCACTCGCCGTCTTCGCAAGTCTGGAATCTTCCTGAAATGGAACAATACAGATTGTTCGAGCTCTATTCTTCTCAGTTTCATCAGTTCTCAAAGAAATTTCTCGCTAAAACCTATTTGCCTATACGGCAAAAGACTGCGCTCATCGGTGAATAGCTTTTCCTTTTCTTTATCGTTGCATATTTGGTGAACTTTCTACCAGTTCCCTGCCTTGTTGGTGATAGTAATAAACTTAGCTTCTTGCAGGATCATGAATAAGAATATTATTTATTTAGGATATTTGGACAAAAAAGCTGCTGAAACCTTAACAGTTCACATCTAATTTAGACAATAGAACACGTACCCTGAAGAAATGAGCAGGTAGAATTGAGGACAGCTAATAAAAAAGAAATGAAGTATGGCAGAGCAAGTAAACGCGTTAATTTCAACTCTAGAGAGCGCTGTTAGTATTTCCAGGTCATCTTCTCTCTCAACAACGTTTGTCAGGATGCTATCCACTGCCCACAGCTGCATTCGTTCTACCAATCACGATCTTAATTGGTCTTCTGTGTATAGCTCTGGGATGTGTACTGCAAGCAGCGAATTCTGACGGTGAGTAATTTTTTCACAGTTTTACTTTTTAGAATTGTACACAACCATTCAGAAAGGATGCTTTAGCATCATTTGGGCTGAATAGTTAACGAAAGATTAAAGAAGCGCAAGAAGCATTGCTTCGCCTATCTTGGAACAGGAATTTGACAATGACATAGATAATTATAGCAAACGCATGTCCTCAATGAAGTATGCCTTCTTGTAGCCCTTATTATTTTCCAGTGCTGTTTCACAGGATTGAATATGGAAACTGCTCAGGATGCACATGTGAAATTGATTTTGTCTTGGAGCAACCATGGGAGGTTTGTTTTTGACAACATTCCCACTCGTCATCGATATTGTTATTTCGATATTACGTATTTCATTACTATGAAGAGGGTTTAGAATATGTGTAGGTAGCTTTAGCTGTCGAATCCCGCACGACGCAGTACACCACGCCGCGGCGCGGTTAACATTGTGAGGGCGAGCATCGCGCATGCGGTGCAACGAAAAGTCCCACACCGTTGCGGAATGTACTGCGCCTTACCGGCAGTTCGAGTTCGCTGTACACATCATTTTTAGACTGCCTTTATCAGCAACCAGGCCCTGGAACGAGGTCTTCCCCGGGGCCAAAATCAAAACGAAGCCCCCTTTGAAAAACCAAAATTTTACGAAGTCCCCTTTGAGCATGCAAACGAAAAGGAAACATTAACAAACTTCGAAAATGGGAGGAGTCCCGAAGAACAGCTATTGCTGGGGAACGAGTTCACTGTTTGAATTATAATGTGAGGAACGCGAAGGCACAACATTCTGACGCAAAAAAGCATGAATTTAAAGAAAAAAATTCTAGTCCGAAAAGGAATGGACTAGGAAGTTGAACAGATCAAAGGGCAATCTATACTAGATGCGTGCGTCTGACGCGCGTGCGTCTGCATGATGAAGGATGGGGTCAGTCGCACCGCTGTCTCAGCTCAGGGACACGCGTTTGGGGTCTCGAGGCGGTCGTACGTATATGCATTGAGGATTTACATGCCGCGTTGACCGGTCTCCACGGTAGATCATTGGCAAACTGACGCGTGCGTCCGACGCACGTAGCTAGTATAAATTACCCGATAGATTGCCCTTGAAATGGTCATTGGAACATGCGAGGATGAACAGGTGATCCTGATTACAAGGCAAGACGCGTTGAAACTAGTCCGCTGCGTCGTTCGATTGGAGCACATATTCTACTGGCTTGGGATCCGTAGTATTCCAAGGATTCCTGCGCAGCGTAAACGCGACGGAATGAATTAAAATCTTCAGTAACAAAATAACTAAGGGAGTACTACAAGTGTTTGCTCATAATGATCAAAACTTATGTGAACTAAAAAAGTGTATGCTCCTTATGTACGCTGAGTGCCAAATTACCGCTAGTTAGCAACACTCCAAGAACTCCTAGGAATTCCACACTTTATGGATTGCATCCATCAGATGCTTGAACGATGAAGCGGACCCTGAGGAAAAAGTGTGTGCCGTACATCGGTTTTGGCAATACTGAGCATGCAGTTGTTGTGCCCTCTTAGGTCTCCCCGAACTCCAATTTTCAAGCCGAACTCCAAATTTCATGGAGCTGCTTGAAGTCTGGACTTCCCAGCAGCTCCATGAAATTTCCGGAAGAAGCGTTTCTCGCATATATCTTTCGTGCAGTACATAAGTTTTGGCCGTCTGTTCAAATACCTGTAGTACTCCCTTAGTTCATTCGTTA
This sequence comes from Ancylostoma caninum, assembly GCA_037903475.1. Lineage (NCBI taxonomy): Eukaryota > Metazoa > Nematoda > Chromadorea > Rhabditida > Ancylostomatidae > Ancylostoma > Ancylostoma caninum. The sequence goes on along the minus strand of JBAJFG010000389.1, from coordinate 1,070,328 downwards.
AAGAAGATATCATGTCATTTGGTTGCGTCTAGACTGCGCCGGAAGATTATCGGACACTTACCACCCGCGGCGCGTCAGGCCCCGGTACAACAGTAGGAGAAAAGTGCTGTTCTCACTCTTTCCTCACTAAGGATAGCTTAGCTTTGATCTAAAGTGATTAATAAGACGCTGTAGTGACCTAGGGCATCTTTTAAACCACGTACGGCTGTTTTGGGAAGAATCCAAAAAGGCAAAACGGCCTGACGCTGCGCGTGCGGGTGGTAAGTGACCGTAGACGGGCCGCTCAAAGCACGAGCGGCCTCCTCGCCAGCCGTCTTTCGACCTCAGTCGCCCCTATTGCGCCGCTCAAAGCAAGAGCAGTCTCTCAGTGAATCGATCACTTAGTTATTTAATACCCATATCTCACCTGATAAACGTGATGTCCTCTTTAGAAGTAACAAAACCACATTTTTTTTCGAGGACTCGCCCCGGACCGCAGTACGGAACCTTCTTTGCTTTTTGACCCTTTTGCGAAGCCCAGCTTGCCCTCGGGAAGACCTGTGCTGGGGCCTGTCTGCAACCACAAATTTAATCTTGGAAGATCTCGTCTTATCTTATACTTATGATGTAAGAAAATACTTCTCTATCAGCTACAATTTTCACGTCCTGTGTCTCCTAGTATAATTTAGTATATACGTTAACCAATTAAGTCAACCATTGTTAGTTTGCACGTAATCGGTTCATGAATCCCAGCCTCAGGGGTTTGACCACAAAAATCGATCGTGTACGATCACGTGTCATAATCGTATATCACTCTGCGGAAATCAATGAAGCAGAACAAGCCGTAGAGCTGGTGCTCCCCGGAGAGAGTCCCTCTCATTCTCACAAAAAAAAAAACCCTTGAACAGAGAGGTACATCCAGGTTTTGTGGTCTTTTGTGTAGCTCTGTTTCCGTCAGGTTCTTCCGGAAGATTCTTGCTTGAGAATCAGCCCTTAAGGATAGTGTGTACCCAACTACCCTGTTCGAGATACCAAAAGACCTCAGTACTCATTTTCCAGCGAGGTGGTCTCTTAACCAAGAGAGAGCCGATGCTCTGACTTTGTCCTCAATTGCGACCATTACGGTGTCGGCCATCTGATTTAATTTTTCCACTTTTTTTCAGGCCCATCCGTCGGCGTCCTCCCATCGATTGAACTACTGCGGTTGTAATTGCAGACATCATCATTTCATCGGCCCTCCCTTTGAGCTAAGCGAATGGGGTGTATGAAAACTCGCTCCTTTCTTTTCGACTTGTGGCGAGCTTTTCTGCAGTTTGAGAAGTAATAGACCACGAGTTCATCAGTATGATCTCTTATAGTATGTATCATCTGTTTCAAAAGTTACCGTAATCCCAAACCCTGAGTGTAGATGGACAACGAGGGGATGACTTGACGCGTGGTCATTATACGCAAGACCGACCGAATAATTCAATTGATTCACCAAAGGCCTTGCAAGGCAATTCCAAATTTCGAACATTGAAGAAAGGGATTGCTTACCTCCCTCCCCCTTCTCCTTCCCCTTTTTTATTGTCTCCTCCCGGGCCGTAGTTCTCCCATCTCACCAAGCGTTCAAATATTCGCTCTTATCGAGGTCGAATATTCAAATCCGAAAATGTCTGATACTTTATTTGGCCCTTACTATATCACTCACATTCTTTATCGTAATGGACGTGAGCCATCCTCCAACGGCGAAACTTCAACGGCATTTCAGGGCAAAGTGTACTTCTACTATCGACTGCGTCACTTCTACAAGACCCACCGTCGGATCCAAAGAAACGTTTGCAGGGAACAGCTCATAGGTCTTCATCCGAGTTACTGTAAACATGTTAGTAGTGACTCATCCGTGACAGGGCTTCATTGCGAAAGGTCCCCATGTAATAATCTAGAGTGTGCACGTAAGTAAATCCCACTACAGTAATACCTCCGAGAACGGGACCATGTTCTATGCACCAATGGGAGTGAATGCAGCAATTATGTTCAACGGTAGGCAAATACCACAAACACGGATTTTTATGCATTATTCTTCTCTTTTTCTTTGATTTAGATATTTTCACACTCAAGTACTTGAACACTGGAGAGACGGTTCCTTTAACAACCAAGGGAATAACTTCTGAAGCTGAGGAGCTTTACTATTCCTATTATGCCCAACTTGCTCCGAATGAGTCATGGTGTGACCATGAGATTGTGAGTATTCTTCCTACCCTATAAGCCAACCAAAAGACAATATTATAAACATCACGCAAAGTTCAAAGACACTGTGAAACCGGATAGATGGAAGAAACACATTTGCGAGATGGGTGGTTACAAAAATAAAGACTTCATCGTGTGGATGCGTCCGGTGATCAACTCCGACTTCAAGAAGCTTCATAGAATTCTCAACAATAGCGGTACATTTGCTGATGGATTACCGGCAGGAGCTTACCGTTTATACATAGAAAACAGTACGTTTGCTCCTCTCCGCTTACTATCCACTAATATATTTAAGATCGACTTGTTGCCACATTCAGATTACGACCTATCTTTCCATCAGCTGGCCGGCAAGGCCTTCGAAATGCTACGTCCTTCCTGGTACGGAGGTCGAGATAGCTTCATGAGCATAGTTAGCATTGTGGTAGGAGCTATGTACGTTATAGTTGGAATAATCATGACTGTGATGCATCTCAAGAAACCTGCGGAATAAAGATCTTGATAATTTGTGTAGTTCGTATTCACAGTGCTTGTTCTCCAAAGGCTGGAGTCCACCTCGTGGTTGAGCTAATAGCAGATTCTGCATCTCCTCGACACGCCGATTCCAGCTGTATACATGAATTGTCTCGAAACGGTCTTCAAACCCTTCTTCCAAGACGGAGCTTGCTACAGTTTGCTCAAGCAAGTTGACATGTAAAGTATACATTGGAACATTCGAAGATTTTTGAAATATTCGAATTTTTGAATAATTCGAAAAATAGAAAATTTGAAATATTCGAATTCTGAATAGTTCGAATATGGGGCTTTTTGCAAATTCGAACATTTGAATAATGCGAATAAGGTGTTTACAAAATATGCGAATGAACGAATTATTCGAATGTAGGACTTTTTCGGCTACCGGAATGAATGAATCATTCGAATAACCGACTTTTTGAAATCACCGAATGAATGAATAATTCGAATAGAACATTCAGTCCAATACCATTTCAACCATAGCTTTCAAAGTTTCCATTCCTGGCCGCCACTATCAACCTTTGTTGCTCGCACCTGCAAAGATCGGTCTTAGGACATATCAGGGTCTGTCAGGCGATCTGCGGGAACTGCTGGAGTCGCAACGAGCCTTTAAGGCATAACCTTGTTAGTGGATACCCACTACTCTCTATAATAGCCATCATGCCATCATTATTCAAATGTCAAATGTTCCCAAGCCGAATCAACGAATATTTCGAATTTGCCTCTTCTCACACAGTCGAATGAACGAATTGTTCGAATACTAGCTTTCTCTAAGCGCCCAAATGAACGAATTGTTCGAATAACTCTAATTATAAACAACCCGAATGAATGAATAGTTCAAATATGCCCATTCTTTGAAAAGCCGAATGAGTGAATTATTCGAATATTCGAAAATTTCGTGTGGAGCCGTTGATCTTATCGATTGAACGCGCCAAGACTCGTTGGCTAACGCTGCGCATTGGCGGGTAGCCAGTGTAGCTTGGAGCGATCCGCCTCCCTGCTCCAAGATGTAGCCAGTTCGACCCTTTCGAGAACGGGGCTTTCGTCGCTTTTGTGCCTGTTGATGTAGATTACTGGGACCAACACGGAGAGAAGGTCTAGGATATTTTAATGCCACGAAGGCGATGAACGAGGTGGCCTTTGCCTTCAAATCCAATTTACTGGTATGACAAAAGCAGTTATTCCTCTCCCAAATTATTGAGAAGTTTTCAACTTCTTTCTCTGTGCACTGTTTCTTTTCACCAAATAAAAACAAGGTTGATGGATAATTGCATTTGGTATAGTTATTCAACACTTGAAGACAGAGGTTTCGGAGAGAGAACCTGGAGTGGGTCAGCAGCTCAGAAATAACGCTGTCTTTGCAGGCTTTACTCTGCACAATTCTTGCAAATCAACGGAGAAATCGAAGCTTTTCAATTTGTTTTCCGTGAAAATCAGATTGTTATGGGAATCTAAGGAGATGAAAAGGACAGAAGTAAAAACAAACAAATAAATCAAATGAACATCTCGAAGGAAAACATCGCTCTTCATATGGTAAGCAAGAAAAAAGAAGGGATGGGCTGCCTCTCCAAAATGACAGGAAGTAGTGGACTCTTTGCATCAGGCTCAAATTTCGTTCGTTTTCTTGCGATTGGAAAGACCAGCTTGGAAACCGCATACCACATTGAAGAATACATTGGATTCTGAATATTTGTGATATTTTGGATACCAGTGTACTATTACTAGGTCACGTCATCTCTCGCTGCGTCATTGGATATTTTCAGGAACTGTGAGCGTTCCCTTGGACTCATTTTCAATTGTTTTGCACAATTTGTGTGGCCACTCTTGATAACGAACACCTAAGAGTGTTATCTAAAACTCAATGACCCCATGATAATAAGCACTGCTGTCATGTTAGCTGTCCTCTTTCTGCTGGTCTGCTTCTCGGACATTTCTGCAAAGTACCAGGTAAGTCTTTTTATAGGGTTCCTACACCTCAGAACCATGTTGCCTCAAATATGAGTGGTGAAGAAGTTTTTTTAAGCCGACATGGCCTTCCCTGGATGCTCGACCGCTGCCAAAATGGTACGATGAGGCTAAGTTTGGCATCTTTTGCCACTGGGGTGTTTACTCTGTACCTGCCTTCAGGTGAGTATTTTATTCCGTACACCTACAGCTTGAAAATTCAATATGAAATGGAGAGTGCCCAAAATCTTCAGGTCTGAGTGGCTGTGGTGGTACTGGAAAGGTACTAGCCCTGACAAGGATGTTGTGAATTACATCAATCGCAACTATAAACCTGGAACCACTTATGCTGATTTTGCCAAAGATGTCAGTGCTGGGTATTTATGTACCTGTAGGATATATTTCCTACTTAGATTATAGTTACGTATTCAAAAGTTTTTTTTCCTGAAAGATGAGGAAGAGAGAGTCCAGTGAGAAATTTCAGTTCACCGCTGAACTTTTCAACGCCAAGGAGTTCGCTGACATCGTGAAATCTTCCGGAGCAAGGTAATAAAGGCTACATCCCAACTAGAATTTCGAATATTTTCCTGTAATTTCTCAACTTAACAACGGGATAATCTAAAGAAATTTATTGAGAATCCCATCAAATTTTAGTGTAACTGTTGGTGTGTATTGTTCAAATGCAGTATTTCTTCTGTGTTAATTGTCCACCTTTGACTGTATTAATTAGTTCTGATGTCCATCGTGTTCTTGTAACGTATAGATGAAATATATTTTTTTAAAAAATGGGTGAGATACTTCCCACACTTATAGCTTCTGTTTACTAAGTTATGACCTCAATTGTCCTGAGTCATATCTTGTGAGATCTCCTTTATAATAATCACCACAATCTTTATACAATACAGTTTTATAAAAATATTACAGTAAACGCATTTTCCTTTAATATTTTCCTACCTTTCTTCAGATACTTCGTATTGACTAGTAAACATCACGAAGGCTTCACTATGTGGCCAAGCAGAACAAGCTGGAACTGGAATTCGATCGATATTGGCCCAAAACGGGATATTGTCGGTGAGTTATTCCACATATTTTTTTCATTAATCATCCTGCATCAACTCATCCACATTTTGGTCATTTTGGTCACTACTGACCACATTCTTTAAGGTGAACTGAAAGACTCCTTCAAAGGAACTAATGTCCACTTCGGCCTCTATTACTCTCTGTTTGAGTGGTTTCATCCGATGTTCCTTGATGATGGCAAATATAACACTACGGCATATGTTGATGTACATATACATATGTATGCTTCTGAACACTGATATGACAAAAAACTGCATGGAGTGTTTCAGCATGTTTCCTTTCCACAACTGCTGGAAATTGTGAACCGCTACAAACCGGAAATAGTGTGGAGCGACGGTGATTGGGGTAAGACCGATGAGTATTGGAGGAGCAAAGAATTCCTTGCTTGGTTGTACAATACCAGGTGAGTGCCCTCACCGGCATTGTATCCGACTATATAGTGCGTGGCCAGAACGCGTTGATCTGGTCTACAAGAGAAAATTTCCTTTTTATAGTCCAGTGAAAGACGTTGTAGTGGTAAACGATCGCTGGGGTGGTGATTCAATCGGTAAGCATGGAGGATTCCTTACATATGCTGATCACTTTGATCCAGGTATGCATAAAGGTTTTGTTGAAGATTCTGTAATAAGTCAACCACAGACTTTAGAAACATATTCCTTGTAATTCAGGTAAACTGCTGAGCAGAAAGTGGGAAAACTGCATGACACTAGATAAGGGATCGTGGGGCAACAGAAGAACCATGAAGGTTTGGAAGTTTCTATAGAATTCTACTTTTGCTTTGCTCCACAAATAAGGTTGTAAAACAGTGAATATAGAAATTAGGTCTCAGCAAAATTGCTGCAATATTAAATTAATGTAGAATAAGTAATAAGTCAACTCATATATTTCTGCAGTGCAGTGGAAGTTTGGTATTCATTCGTAGTCATTCTGACCAAAACTTTTGCAAGGGATCCCTACTGCCAAGTTTCAGATTTACCAAATTTTTACGTCGCAAACCCGTCGATTAATAGGGCAGAGACTGTACTACATTTGAATATTGCATTTTCTGGGGAACCTCCACGATGGCATGAATCTTTATGGTGAGATTTGTAGACCGCTAAAAATTTGATTCCCTCGCATTTCTTGATGGCTTTCGAAATTAGACATCTCCGGGAGATACGAACTTAGTAGGGAGGAAAACAATTAACAACATAAAAAAAGAGTGAAAAGACACCATGTGTAGCTAAATTAATTTTGCGAAGTACTACATACATACTTTATAGGAGATTAGAAGAAAAACATGCTCATCGCAGATCGTGCACTAACATTTCCTCACCGTTCTTTAATTTCTTACGATGCTCCAATCATCATCCAATAATGTCACGGTCATGACTAAATTAGTTCGAAAATATCATGAGCCATCTGACACTTTTCGGCTTAGGCAGACACTTAATTTTCAGTCGTGCCCTTCTCACATCTGCTGCAATGATATTTGCGTCGTCCTTTAGTTTCTGTACCAAAAGATTCAATGCTATCACATTTAATATTTTCAGCGGACGTGCATTAGGCCGTTGTTCTAGAAAGCTAGCAAGCCCAGGAAATACCGTTTCCTCTGGTTTAGGAAAAAAACATGTATTAATGTCGCACACAGTAGAGTAGAGTCGCTTGAGCACGACGACGGGAATTCAGGAAAGATTGCGCTTCTATACAATCAAAAAAATTGTTCCTGAGATTCCAATAACGGAGTTGATTATTTATTATGGGGACGAAGCTTATAAAAAAAGAAAAAAAGGAAAAGTGGGAAAAATAGATTTTTAGCCCGTTGTTTGGAACAATGAAGAAACTGCACATGATCCATGATCATCTAATTTTTATCATGGTTCAGAGTTCAGACGTCTACACTGTCCACGAGCTGATTGAACAATTGGCGAGAACTATATCTTGTGGCGGAAATTTTCTGCTAAATGTTGGTCCAGATATGCACGGAAAAATTCCTCCTATATTTGAGGATCGGCTCAGAGAGCTAGGCAGGTGCGCAAACAAGTTCACAAACATGGACCAGCGTTTTAGGATCATCACCCGCTAAGGATCTTGGGAAGTCATGTTGAAACAGTCACGTACGTACCTATATTGAATAGCACCTTAAAACGCGACTAAAAGGGCAAAATTCTTAATGGCTTTTATGTCGACTTGGACTTGGATTCTGGATTACAGTTTGCCTCAAATTAAATTTATTAAAAATTACCACGATGAACAATTTTTTCAGATTCCTGAGCTCACACTCGGAAGCAATCTACGGCACGAAGCCATGGGTTCATCAGAATGATACTGGGAATACCTGGTGAACTTTTCCACTCTTTCCATATTGAATCTGAGGAGAATTTCATTTTATTTCTTTTATAGGTACACATCAAGAGTTCGTTCAAGTGTTTTCCCACCTGATAGGCTGTTCAATCCACAGGTTGAGAGTGAAACAACTGTGTACGCATGGATATTAGATATGCCAACGAAGGATTTGGAACTGAAACAAATAAAGACCACAGATTCGGTTTGTATTGGGAATGCGTGGACTTATCCTACAAATTTCATCCTATGTACAAATCATCCACCCATGCAAGTTCATGCGCATTCGTGCACATTCGTATCACACTTTGCTTTTCAGACCAAGGTGTCGTTCCTCGGTACTGATGCCTTCTTCGAGCCAGGAGCAAAATCGTCCCTGATCATCAATTTTGAGCGCATTCCATGGCGGCACTTAGTTCGCAACGATGTTATGGTCTTGAAAATTGAGAACGCCGCCTCGCAAATGGTAATTGTCTTTGTTGGGCCGTTCTGTTACTGCGATCACGACCTAAGGTAGTCGTTTTTTTTTTCAGCGTGTCCCACACAAAGGCGATCATCACGCTAAATCAAGGACAAGAGCGAGGAATTTCGTCGACTTTGAATGGGCATATGATGCGTTTTAAAAAATTTAGTACCAGGAATCGTCCAGGATAAAACTGGACAGTAATAGTTACTTGATATTCAATGTGTACAGATGGAATACTAAAGGTGCAGCATTTAAACCTGACCCTAACTCATCCCAATGAGCATGTATGAAATCTCTCTCTCTCTCATATTTCTGTGGATTTGAATTATTCAAACCACTTCGTGAAAACAGTTTGAGGGTAATTATCCATAAGACATTTCTTTTGTAAACGTATCATAAGAAGTGATGCTGGATATTTCTAAAAATTTCTTCGCAAATTATCCAGAACTTTTCCAATGATCTTTTGGTAAGGTATAATAAATCTTTTGAGTCTTCTAGGCACACATACCCTCCAACAACCTCGACTATTTTTCTTAGAAATTGTACTTAATCCAAGCAACAAATGCAACGTTAATCGATTTTTGTCAGAAGTAAGAAGGCTAAAAAGCGTGAAAATCGCAACGCGGGGGACATTTGTAAAGTGACTCATCTGTTTGAGCTTGATTATGAAATGTTTCAAAAACATCGGTCACTGTCACAGTGCTTATCGCTGACCGTACTTCTCCTGCATCGTAAAATCTGCTTGTTTCAGTAAATCAAACGAGTCATTCTGGCGCCGCACTATCCTCCTCTTAAATCATATTAGTAATTGTTACTTCCAAGTACTTTACTTCTAAGTATTTGTTCATTTCGTCTTTTTATCTGTTTCGCTTACTCTGTATGACCTGATTAAGGTGTGCCTCTTTTCATCTTATCATTTCTGCACCTGCAGAGAAATTGTCATTATTATCACCATTAATTCGTCCACATTCATCTGGATATTTATGGAACAGACCTTGGAGGGTCCATCTTGTACTTAGTGCACGGAGAACTGTAATGGTATCGGTTTAAATTATCATTATTATCATCACTAATTTGTCCATCATTACATGTCGGATGAAAACGACCGTTCTTTGGATGATCCTGAGGTTTTCTGACGGCTCTCTAATATTGCATATTTATTAAGCTGGAAAATGAAACCTCAGCGGGAACTGGTCCTCATTTTCTTGGGAATGAAAAACGTACGGGGACGTATGGGAACTGCGCATTTTCCATTCGAGATCTCCTTGTATTTTTTTTTTGGAAAATACTCTGAGCAATGTGGTGTGATCCGTTAGAGCCCCCATTTCGCACTTCCTATAACTATTCTTGTTTTTTTTTTCAATGTGGGGAATCTGTTACATATAGCAGAAAATTCCCCTTATTGCTGCTTCTCCGGAAAATTCATAATTTTGGGAGTGATTTTATAATTATCGTGATCTTGTGGCGCAGTGGTAAGAGGCTTGCTGCACAAGATATGATCGATGGTTCGATCCCGCCCGAGGCCGAACAAACCCACCATCCTCGGGATCGGTAAATTGGTACCAGAGGAGTCTAGGAGGATGAAGCACTTACTCGGTATATCGAATGCCCCCCCCCCCCACCCCCGCAAGTTGCTGTACAGGGCACATACACATTCAATGCCGCTACGATATCCAGATGAAGTCGAATCCGTGGCACATTCCACAAATTGGGATTGATTAACTTTATCCTCTATCCTTATAATTATGAAACGTACTGTGGCTGCATATGGCTCGAACTAATCCTTGCTGAGCTCTGTTCCTCCTTCAGGAGTACGGAAAGTGTACATTCTACGTGGCACCAACACTTCTGGTTCTCATCATTGCAGAAAGTGTCAAGAATCTCAATTAACTTGGATTCACGGGATCTCTGAAGGATATTTACAGGATCTCCTTAGGAAGCGATTTTGCATCTGCAAAGCCCCTCCGTCAGTGCCTTTTCATCGCACTGAGCTAAGTTTTACACAACAGTGAACTCTTCAAGAACTACATATGTACTGACGCCATTAGAATTGAGGCGCAAGTGATTCAACAGCATGTACTATGTATTTTTAGACCTCCCACGGATAAGCGAGACTTTTTTCATTTTTTTTTGATCCGGAGTTTTTTCCTTTGAATAAGTGAGGCTCGAGAATGCAGCTCCGGTAGAAGGTCTAACGCCCTGGATTTCCTCGGCAGTATAACTAAAAATTTTACCTTGTTACTGGCACACACAGAAATTTTTCTCTGGAAACTTGCTTAATCCACACTTTCACATCCCATGCATTCTCACAAATTGAGATAATATGGGCGTTAATTTAGGATAGACATTGGTGATACAAAATATAATGGAGCATCTGTTTCTTCAACTGAGTTTATTCTTCTAGGAAGAGGACTTACTTTGCATCCTGCATCCTTTTTTCGTTTCAAAATCTTTTATATTACAAGGGCCAAGCACCTTTCCTGGACTATTCACGGGGACCTTTGGAAAATCCTCAAGTTTCTAAATAGACATTTCTGGTGTTAGCATAGAATATCAGCTCCCGTAAAAGTAAGGTAAATATCTATAAGAATCTAGAAACTGGCATGGACATGCAACGTCTTCGTGAAAAAAAAAACGCGTAATTTCTACCAGAGATTACCTCCAGGGGTCGTTTCTAATAAATTTCGATGGGAACGGATATCTAACTGCTGCGTTTCTGAGTAATTGGAAGTTTGATCGAGTAATTTGTAGTTCTATTTTCTTTTCGAGTAATTTAATTGCCTTCAGAGAAGTATATATGTACCAGTGGAGATTAGAGGAAGTGGGCGGGAGGGGGAGGGGAAGTGGGAAAAGGGGGTCTCACCTGTTCTGGTGACTCAGACCGGACGGAAAGACGAAAATTAAAAACGACAAAAATATTATTTTAAATATTAAATGATTAAAAATAACTATTAAAATATAATAGGAAAAGATTAACCATTAAAATAACCAAAAAACAATGTTGCTTTTAATTTTGTAAAATAATTTCGAACCACCGCTCCCCCCCCCCTCCCCCTTAGGTTCGCCACTAGTATATACCCATTGGAGAAGAGTTACTGAATGTTTTCACAATTCATCACTTTCGTTTCACTGCGTTTGTTCACCAGTATCACCGTGACTAAATAAACAACTTGTGCCATGTGAGCACCAGGCGATTGACCGTTCATTTCCGTGCTGTCGTGCTTATCGGTAGTTTGGCGGCATTCAACAATCTGGAGCACGGTTATGGGGCATTGGTAGTCCAGAGAACGGAACTCGTTTTCACCATAGCTGGCGGCAATTATGCGTTCATCGTGCGTAACGGGTTGACACGCAGCGTGCACGTTACGATCGTGCGCAGTAAGCGTTGCGTTCGCGGTTGGCGATCGCTAAGTGCCAACACAGACCCAGTTGGATAATTATGATGTATCGAGTGACCTTTTTGTAACGATGTGCACAATTTGTGTACGCTCTACTTACGCGACCACCATGATTACCATGTCCGTGACTACTTCCGTAGTCGTTGTGTACGTGACGCTCGTACAGATCTGATAAGAGTAATAGAACGAGACGACATCATGTTGACAATGCGGTATAAAATTTTCCCCTTTTATGATTCGTCAAGGTGAAACCGACCTCATTTGTCGTCGCCGGATGCGGATCGATGGTTCGTACACCTGCAATTTTGCTTGGAATTCAAGGAATATACATAAAATAAGATGGATGCATAGTGGTAAAAGCATTTCGTAAGAGATAATGGTCGTTTTTCAATGAGACGACGTTGGTAACATTCTAATGGAATCAGCATAAAAAACCCAGGAGAATAATGATTTTTCTCAGGTGAATTGAATTTAAACATTGATTTTGACATGATTGCTGACCCTGCAAGAGTTTCGCAACTTCAGAAAGACTGGAATCGGAAGCACTCATATGATTCAGGAATCGTAGCTTTTTGAGAGAAAAATCCATGTGATTGTCCGCCTTTCCGTCTTTCAGAACTGTTCCCGGCCAGTATAAAAATATTCCAAGGAAAATCCCCGCCAGCATGACGTGCTTTCGAAAGAAACGGTAATTCTGGAGCAATCCAGATAGCCTCCTAACTCATTCCTACTTTACGGAATGGGCTCTGAAAAATGAGTGTGAATAGCATGCGATTACCAGTCACCCTCCGATAACTCTGGGGAATCTCGTTGCAAATCCTCCTGCAAAGAAGGAATACAGTTTCGACTTGTACAGGAGTTGTAGGAACGAAATGGGTGCATTCGACATTTTGATTGTACTTCTGGAGTTGGAAACTGTTTTATGATTAAGATGAAATATTGTGTATAACAATGATGTAGTACTCTTGATTTCTACGGATTTTAGAGGATTAGCCCAACGATAATGTTAGTGTACTTATCAATGCTCCACTCCTACTTTTTTAGACAGAGAAGAACATCAACAGATGTGCGAATGTATTGTTTGGCGGATTTGGTTTTCCATTATTGTTCGCATGGCTCATGCCCTTCGAACGAATAACACACCAATTATCGGTTTGATTCAGGGTTTTGTGGACATCCAGGATTTTGGCAGCGAACTTCTGAAACTGTGTTGCTTCCGTGGTCCTGACGTCCTTCATCTCAAAGCTCCGAATCCGAATGAAATCCTGAATTCTGCGTTTCTCAGAAGCTTAGCTTTGACTTAGGCAAAGTTTCCATTTACTTCAAGGATAACTTCTTATATCACTGCAAGTCGGACATTCCGGAATTCGCTCTCATCTAATGGAATGATTTAGAAGATAACTTGTTGCCATCACTCGTACTTCTGATTCCTCTAAAAATAAAGAAAAAGGAACGAGAACGTAAAAGGAGGAGTGAAGTCTCATTTTTCAATTTTTGAGCCCTTTTTGAGCCCCTATTGTGGAGTTTCTGTTCCTGGTCCTCGGTAAAAAAACCAGTCACGGTATCCTGAACAAATTTGACGCTCCAAAATTACTTGCAACAGTCATGTGGAAAAAGCCTCTTTTTCTGTTATTCTAAATCAAAGCGTCTGTGGATGATCCCTGATGTTCCAAAAAAAAAAAGCAGGTGATGCTATGAGACGTCAATGACAGCTACGCAGTGACGTTCACATGTTGATGGGCTGAAGTTCTTGCGAAATACATGTTTTGTTCGTCAAGCCCCAGACCTATCCTCCGATAAGGAAAAGGACGACGGGCCGCGGAATGAGATGAATGATTACTCATCTGATTAATACTACGACGTAAATGCTTTAGATGGACATATTGGTTTTAGACTTGTCTCTCAATAACTGAATTTGGGTAGTTGAAAATTTGTGAAAATGAGGAAAAAGAATGACTGTGAGCTGGCTGGGAATCCTTGGTTGTGCATGTGTAAACGATAAAAATCTAATTTATCTGATTTTGTAAGATTAACTCGCAGTTGATGTCCTACGTATGACCTTTTTTGCCTTTCTCAAACTTCATTCCTTGAGTTTATGTACATACAGGGTGCGTGAAAAGTTTTGACAGCTTGGAATTTATTCAGTTGGTCAATATAACTTTGAATCTATACTGTTAAACATTGTTGGAGCTCATCCTAACTGACGAAGGGCTACCGGAGGGAATGTTGATGATGATCACAAAGAAGCTTTTTAATTGATCCTAGACCGTTTTCCTTGTCCCTTAGCTAGGAAAGCGAAGAGGACCGTTTCCCGCCTGCCTAATTTTTTGCTGGGATTTCCATTCCAGTAAGTTATTCCTACGGGAACATTGCTTTGTTGAAACAACGTATTTCTGCTGCTCTGCCTTTAAGAACCTCAATCTCTCGACGTTGTGCTTGTTTCATTCCTCTCCAACGGTTTTTCTGTATATGCTGCGTAAAACAATCCATCTTACTTCATTTTTTGAAACGAATTTCTGCTATAGATTGATGTTCCCATTTGCCTGTCATCTTCCAGTGATCTAATGTATGCCTCCTACATATTTTTTCCACCCCGCTTTGGACTCCGCTCTAGGAAATGTTGACAGCGAATTCTTTTGTTGCCTTAGTTAGGAGCGGAGGATGTAAGGTGAACATGACGTTTCACAGACGCATAGTTCGTTATATGTAACCTGTGACGCAGATCTCAAGTTCGTGTTATCCGCTTCAGTTAATAAACATTATAAGTTATACAGTACAGGAGGTACAACCTCTACAACTAGTTACCGTAAGCCTACCAAAATTGCGGTACAGAAAAAATTCACCGCCGAATTTGTGGTTAGCATGTCATTCAATTCGCCGCAATGCAAAATTTTGGCGTTAAAACAAAGTCAGTAGGATAGTTCGCACTTTTGCTTAAAATGTACGCTTTTTACGAATGGCAAGTGGTGGCATTCTAAGCCAGTTCCATAATAGGCACCCCATCCGTGGGCTTCCGTGAGAAACGACATCGGAACGGTGTTCCAGATGAAGACGAGCAACACATGTTATCCACGATCGTGCGAAGATCACGCCACGTATCGCAGACTGTCGCAACGCCATTTCGGTACAATCGCCGAGTGATTTATCCTCGTGCCGAGTGAGTTATCGAAAGGGCTCTCTGATCTTTCGCCCTTCTTCCTAATGTTTTTGTGGATTGTGAATGGAAGTGCAATTTGGATCAGGGAAGAAGCATACTCATCTAATTTTACCTATCAATTTTTATGTGTAGAGGAAAAAACCCTCGGCCAAGGAAATTCTTTGCGTTCTTTTCTGAATTTAGGAAGGTGGCTTGCTTTCGAAATAGCATATAACTCTTATGAGTGATGAGAAAACAAGAGAATCCTCATGTTTCTATCCCCAATATATTTTCCACGACTTCTACTATGGCTCCCAACATGCATGTCTAAGCTGGACGCCTGCGAGTGTGTAGCGTAAGCCTATGGATTGAGGCACAAAGGCACGATAATAATTTATACGCGCTCGAACAGAGCCCCGCCGGTTTTGGACTCCATCTTGGACCGACGCAATGGAATGAGTAATTACGGAATTGGCATGCGATACACGATAACAATTTTGACTACAGAAGTTCTTATCGCATATCTGAAAGGAAAGCCGAACATGCATTGAGGAAACTTTGCCGTTATATCTAACGAAATGCGCTTCTTCGAACATTCATTATCCTTAAATCCAGTTTTCATTGTTTTCTGTTGTTTTCGCCGTAGGGAAAAGCACATGAGAAAGGGAACATTTGAGTAGTGCTAAGTAATCCAGGTATATTAAGATTTGATATTCTGTGAACAGAGAATTATGCCCTTATCTGCTTTTCGAATGTCTCTGCACTGCTGCAAGAAAATGTGCACGGATTATGGCGCTGAAATGAAAATCGCTCGTTTCGGAATGGTACCGTATGAGCCGATGGCCGATTTTGCAGCTGCTCCAACGACTTATTCATCCTCTCATAAACCCGTCTGACGTGGCTATGCCGCCACAGCTTTGCTTTGCATGGATTGACCAGTTTATGCACTTTTTCGGGCTGACTCATGTACACGCTTGTCTATGGCCCTAAATAACCCATAGCAATTGTCCGCAATATTGCCGGATAGCGGAGATTTCATCACCCGATGACTAGATTTATGAGCATTGATTCTTCGCGTGGAAAAGACGGATGTAATCGATGAATCGTTATTTTTCAACTGTTGTTACCCTAGAATGCAGAGGATAATAAAAAAAAACAACTGAATCCTGCGAGCTTGTGAAGCGGAGTAGTAGCTCGAGTAGAACTTTTCGTAACTTGTTTATTAGGCGAAGCAGTACATAGCATCAATTTTACACTCCAGTATAATTACTTGGTATTCTATATAGTCAAAAACACAAAGGTGTTGTCCGGAAACTCCATTTGGAACGAACAAGACAGCTGCTCTCAGTAATATTTATTTCTTCTAAAAAGAAGCTAAACACAAAATTTTATACCATTTCATTGCAAGTGAAATATTCTAATTTAAACTAAAAGTTCAAATAAATTGATCATCAAATTACTCTCAATAACCTAAGATTTCACCAAAATTATCTATGGAAAACTGTAGGATTCAGTTAATATAACATCCAGAATGGCAGTCACTGCGTATAATGCCCGGCAAGTGTGTTTCTCAACAGAACGGCCTATCGGCCTATTGCGAGCCCTGAGAGTGTTTTCAAAGACGCTTATCTCAGAAGAAAGTGACAGATTAACTTCACATAGAATACGGATAGAACACAATTTTCAGTGAAACCTCTTTCGTCTTGCTTTCCTACTTCACATTTCCACCCCATAGCAAAAGATATTCATTGCTACGTTTGCATAACGATGTTGATTATACACAACTATTTCAATGGGTAACCATGCCTCGGATGTTCATCCAGTTTCACAGCCCTAACACTGAGTCTATCCTACTCATTAATGTCAATATTGCCACACTGGAATACACCAACTCCCTTGTTACGTAATCGCCAGTTTGTTCTTTGATGGTGATTGATTTAACTGCGAGAAGAAGGAGGAAAGGAAACCGTCAGATGTCCGAAATAGTGCTGCGACGCGTTCTTCCGTGACGTGCAAGTGTTGTGACATTGCCCATTTAAATCCAAGCCCTGTCCGTTTCCTATTCTCCCGTTTTCAATTGTACGCTCATGACTCATATGAGACAATTTCCTATTTCTTTTCAACCCAGACGTTTTCTTTCCACTATAGATGTCAGTTCTATGGGTGTATGATATTTGATATATGAATGCCGTAGCAAATCTATCCGTGCAGAGAAACATGGCAGCGGATTTGTCGCCGTAAATGGTGTTTTGCAGTAGCGATCGAACGCCTCCATCTCAAAGGGCAATCTGGCCGACGCGCCTCGATGTAAACAGAATCATCGGGCTTATTTGATGTGTTCCGGGATTTGTTTCATTGCCAAGACGGACGAATGGCAACATATTTCTCGTTGCGCCCCGCTCTTCGCCTTCACTCTGTACAATTGCTCAAAAGTGTTTGGGAGAGAAACGTTTGCAAGGGGCGCGGAGACTCGCTAGGGTGATGGCGGAGGGGTTAAGGAGACATCTGCCGTTACCCTTAAGAAGCGAGGAGTGGGAATCTTCACCGATGGGAAAAGCCGTCTCGTTTGCTGGCGTACTAATTCAATTATCCAACAATCTCTTGATAATTTTTACGAGGAAGAGAAAATTGAAAAGGTCTTACGAGAGGTGCGACGCTGCAAACATCCGTAAATAGGTCGTTTCATTTGCGTTACGCGACGATTCCGAGGGAATCATTACTTCTCGAGGGATGGGGGTGATTTTTGAGTCCCTCGCCGGCCGGCGCTACTACGTAACCCTCGCGGCAACCCCCCCCCCCACAACACTTTCGCTGCACTCAAGTAGAGAGCCAGAGTTGGCGAATATCTGGTGTGTTCTCTGGCGTACAAGCATTTTTCTTTCTTTCATTGTGCATCCGCGCAACAACTGAGCACTCGTGGGCGAATTTCAAACGATGGTCGACGCTCGTTTAATTGGACGAGTGTCTCAACGTGCATAACAAATTGATACAAAGAAGTATTTTGATGTTTCCTAAGAAAAACACCTCTACGTTTGGAAATTCTACTCTATAATATAAATGGATAAGTGAAGCGTGTTCACTTAGGAAGAGATAAAATCATGCAAAACTATGAAGATGCTGTTTTTTACCCACATTCTTACATATACGTAATTTTCATGGGCGTTAATTCCTGATAGTTGCATACTTCAAAGCAACTTTAATTCACTTGTAAATATTTAGCTGGAGGCGCCAGGCAAAACGTTCGAATGCGTTTTGCGCAACTACGGTAATACCTGTGATGCCTTGGTGCTGTTTTTCAAGATTCAGGATTTTAATTTTTTTTGTTAAGTTCCATATTGTTTTTTTTTCCTTTCTCAATCAGTGTTTGGAACACCATGAGTGAGTTTGATAAATAAATTAATAATTAATATACTTCAATCAACTCGATGGCTTAGGCACTGACCCCAAAAAATTTAAATAATTGGGAAAGAGAAAGCAACAGCCTAGAGAAATTTCTTATCTTTCTTTCGAGACCATATTGCCTCTCACTTATCCAGGACGTCTAACCTATTCCAATTTAATTTAGATATATCTGGGAAGTTATCACATTTTCCAAATTGAATACATCTATTACGTTGCTCGGTCTTAACTATATATAGAAGCGAGTGTCAAAGTCTTTCTGTAAGAAATTTGCCGGCCACTTTTTTTTTGATAACAACTCCGATTAATTGAGTAAACTTAAAGAGAACTTGTCAGTTGACAAAAGTCGGAATTTAATTGTGGTAATCGTTGAACCCTCACTCTATTATTAAGTTCTCCCGTCAGCAGCAATTAATATTTTCAGACTTGATATGCCATAAAGATTTTTTTTTGACAAATGCCTTTCGACCATCTCAATTTTTCACGTCAGATTTAGGTTTATGGCCGCACGGATCGACTGATCCGCAGATCTCCTAGTTTCCCAACCGCGTCTGCATTCGGTCTCGCTTTGCGACTTTTTTTATCTGAATCTCTGTCCCGTACTAGTGCAGATGTCACGTCGAGCGTATTGTTGATTCCTGAAAGGAAATCTCATGTCGCATGACGTTTCAAGGCCCCGAAAGTCATCTTTGTCCGCCACAGAACGGAACACCTTTGTTTGCCGAGTCTAATGAGCAGCAACCACGTAACAACGAAAGCCAAGCGATGACCCGCTGTCATTGACTTACTCATAACGGGCTCTTTCATGCGTACATACACGCACGTATTCCAGAACTCGCTCCACCGGCCCATTCTGTAGATTTGTCACGCAGGATTGTCGGACGATTTGCCTTGACATAGGGCCAGTCACCACGCGATCGTTGGTATGTAAATGGTTTTTGTTCAGTGAGGGACTAACTGCATATGTACGCTAAGTGGAGAGATTGTATTCGAGAGGCAGATAAGGGTTGAGAGGGTGCAGTTCGTCAGAGGCAGGGGCTGAACGAGATAGTTACTGCCAGATTTATGGCCTATGTGTTGCCGCATACACACATAAAGGCATTGTTTACCAAACATCCAAATGCCAATCCGTCAATTGCGCACTGAAATTCGGAATCGCCAGACCGTCGGCTGTGTTAATGAACGACCACTTGGCGAATCTTGGCGAAGGCGCACATTTCTACTACAGTACATCTCCTATCCAGTAGTTACTGGTCATGGTCTCACGTTTGGCTAAGTTTAAAAACAGCAACGTCTTTTTCAATGGGTCTGAGCGGTAAGGATTTCTGACGTGATGTGATCGCCTGCAAGTTTTAGTGGGAATGGTTGAATCGTCGTCGAGCGCATGGGAAGCCCTCTAGAGGCCAGATGAGGCAAACGTTTTCACTCACCCACGTCAACGACTTGTCCGTCTTGCAAACGTCGCTACGTCTTTGATGTACCGACACTGGTATTTGTGCACCTGCGGCGTTGTACCCAGGTGTGTTTCGAACAGGCCACGATTGGGTATTGGATTAGCCCCATTTATTTGATTTGTGAGGCTTTCAGAGGCACATGAATTAGTATGCAGTCGCCCAAGACGCACAGAATATGAGATGGCGCGACTCGTTGTCAGGAATTCACTACACACACCGGAAGATGATGACAACAGCGCTTTTGCTCACTGAAACAATGAAAGAAATGCCTGTTGGTGAAACCTGCAGGGTCCTGTTTTTCCACATTCCTCACTACCTCGATCCGAAGACAAAATGAGGGAGAAGAACTCGTGTTCTGGGAGTATTTCAACAAGCATTCCTTGACGAGGCGGTTATTTCCGAGTGAATAGCGGCGGAATTAGAACTAATATGACGGACAAGGCTTTTCTCCTTGTGCATCTTTTCGATAAACTTGCATAAAGGGATTTGCGATACTGCTTTTGGTCCCCCCACAGCGCTGCCCGATCCCCGTCTAAGCTGCTTGGCATATATGCAATTCCCATTCAAGTGCCTGCGTAATGGCAGTCTTAAATCTTGACAATTTCATTGTTTACCTCTTCTGACTCCACATAACGTATAAGTAAATTAGCCGATGATCGTTTGTGCCGGCGGCAAGCCATTGTTAAAGCCTCAAGCTCATTCGACATGTCCGAGTTTGACATACGAAATTGCACTCTCCCTCTTCCTCGCTCACTAATGCGCGTTGCACTACACCGTTTTCATTAGAGAAATTATGTGACTAACATGAGCCGGAAAGAATGTTTAGTTGCCCTGAAATCCACAAACATACAAACGTACGCCTTATCTTCCAGTATCTTCCATTGCTTGCCCATCTGAAATTCGCACTATCTACCTCATTTATCCAGTCTTCGTCGCGGTAATTGCATATGTGAAGTACGCCATATGTCATAGGGCTGCGGTGGTCTTCTGTGCTCCATTTGTGATTCGATTTCTGTAGCTGGCCATACTCAGGCATATCCAGCATTCGCCTCATTTAAGTTACTTGCTCGATCTCCTCTGCTGTCGCTTGTCTACTAGCACATCTACATTATGAATGATATGAATAATTCCTGGAACATATTCCATATTCAGTCCGCATTTCGTGTTTACAACCACTCTAAAAAGCTTATATGAATTTCTCCAAGTAAAAAAAACATGCATTTGAATCGGTGGCATTTATGTTTTTCCATAGTTTGGATGACTATTTGCGCAGGCTAGCCTATTGAAGGTCACTTTGTGCATGCCCAGTCGTATTTGGTTGCTTGTCTCACCTCTCCATTCAATATTAGCTAATGAATGTTTGCTTGGTCAATGAACACACCTCAGAGTAGTAGTAGTCCTCAGCCTCTTCACTCCTGCTGCTTGTGTGCCTTCGTTTATCTTCGGTGCATTTCCTAAGCCTTTTCTCTCCTCATCGATATCACACCTCTACGTACTTCTCGGCTATGCTCACGCTCACCGTCTGCCATGCTCATCCACCACAACATCCATCCGGCTTCTGGCTCATTGTTTCTCCTCGTGAACAGATTAGCAAGAGACGGAGGGTTGACCTCGGCGAAATGTTTACGTATTAACGTGGATTAACGAAAGTTTGAATGGTGCAACAGTCAATTCCAGCGCGACTCACATCGCTCGCTCAATGAACTGAATGCAAGCCAACACTCATACGAGCGATTTTGTATACATCGAAATCCGCATCTGCATTCATTCCTTAGTCCCTGGATTTTCTCCAGCCCAGTCCTCACCCCTGATAATCGATTTCACCCATACTCAATCAGCTCGCATGCCTCAATGCTTGTATAATAAGTGTGCTCTGCTACCGTATTACTCTTGGGTGGCGTAAACAAAGCCGAATTTACAGAAGCAACGATTTAAATGCTAATGTATGCAATCGGACAGCCAATGGGGTGTTGCCGAATAGGCACCAAATTGAAATTCTACAGGATTCGTTGAGTATTTTCAAATCCCCTTTGTTCGGAACCATTTCATCGCAAACCACTGTTTTTTTCACAGGTAGATCCTGCGTAACTATTCCGAATACTCCTTTTGTATGGCAGATTAACGAAACCAGGGGTGCTAGCAATGAATGACTACCTTCTCACCATATTCGCAGGTAGAAGTCGTCACAATTGCCAATCAGCAAACCAAAGAGCGATGAATTGTTAATGGTCTGCTCGCATTGGCTTTCCAAGACTTCAGAACACCTGTCTCACCACTAATTGTTGCCTCAGTTGCTACCAGGATCAGACCCGGATAATGATTGGGTGTATCGGTCTTTGTGCGGTTGTGAAAATAGACTGTGGAAAAATTTGTGGAAGTGCTGGCACTAAAATACGTGCGTACAACGCTGTAGCGAAATACGAGAGAATTACTAGTATTTTGTTTGTGTGCTGGAGCTTATATCCATGTGTTTTAGTTATCTCAATATTTACAATGAATCAGTAGTAACTGATAATTGAGTTCGGCTGTGTTTGTACAAACTATGGAAAGGGTGTGAAAATAAAGATGTTATGCACCGTGGATACAAATCCAGAACAATCAATTTGTAGCCGCTTTTTAAAGTGGAAAGCACTGCACTAAAGTGCAACTTTGTTTTGTAGCAACTGCAAGAGTCAAAGACTGATACGATTAAATATTTGCTCGGCTATCGTTCTAAGTTACGCGAATAGTGGCAAGTGCCTTTGTGACAAGGTTTACCGCCGAGCGATGTGTCAAGTGCTTTTGTACATCCCACCTTGTCATTGTCTTCCGCTCTATCCTCGGTCGGCTCAGTCTGTCGCTGACATTTCGCCGGGCGGAACACTCGCGACATTGTGTCATGACTGCACAAGTTGATGTCGTTCCAAAGCACTCCATTTCATTCGCAGTGCCTACTCAGAAATTCGAACCCGTTAGCTGCGCGTTACACATTGTTATTACGTTTACGGTAGCTTCGCCACATCTCCTTGGCTACAATTTTACTAGTACATACGACTAGGTAACCTGTACTAATCAATGGAATAGGTAACAAGCACGTATTGGGCATTCAGCCGGAACACTCAACCATTCGCCACAGCAAACAGCTATAACATATATCGGACTAGTTATGGTATTTCTAGCACTAATTTCTTTTAAATAAGATACAAGATTGCTCTTTCACTTCTCATTCAAAAACCATCCCCCATGTTGAATAGCTCCCTTTCGATACAACATTTATCTTGTCGGTTTATGTGGGCGAGCTATTTACGTAGCAGAAGGGGGGAGAATCTCGGCAATACGTTTACGTTTTCCAGCCGTATATGCATTCGTGTAGTGTTTTGTTTGCTTCTTCTTTGCCAATAAGTGTTCTCGGCTCTGCCAAGATGGATTACCGAGCACGGCAGATGGCGTTTGTCTCCTCTGCATCTCAAAATTCTGGTTACGTCAACCATTTTACCTTGACATGCACGCCTTGTCATCCTAGAACCATTTGCAGTAGTGGAATACTGTCCAAAGATACGGTATTTTCTGAAACGATTTCAAACATTTTCTCAGACCTGTTCTACACAGCGAACTAGCTTATTATCCAACTTTATCACCTTCCGAAAGGTTAGCATATAAAGCGTGTGCGGAACCTTTTAATACGGTACATCTGACAACAAGTGCATTTATTCCGTTATCGCAATAGGGCGTGCGTTCTTTGCCCTGCTCGATTTGCCTTTACAACCGTGATGTCGCCTACGTATTAACCAGTCCTCAATCCTAATTACAGCCTTAAAAAGCTGGTTCAGTCAGTCAGCGATTGTAGGCGCTCTCGTTAACTCCTCTTATGCGTCATAACAGGAGGAATCGAGGATACGCATTCATTATCTTTCTTGTTTGTGTGGAAGATGGGACTATCCTTGGAAATCGTCAATATTCCAGCGGCTGAAGAATATTTGAGAGCCGTAAGAGGCTGCCGGCTAAGTTAGCATTAATTTTAATTGTGGTATCTTGAAAGAGTGTTCCAATTTTGCCGAGGATTTGCCATCTATGGGCAAGCGTCGAGGGGACTGCGCTGAACGAAGAAGAACGTGTTGTTTCCTCGTAAGGAGGTGAGGCTATGCGTGATTTGCGGGGTGCTACGAACAAAAAGAGTCTTCGACCCGATTAATTACCTATGCCGCGACCCTTCTTACTCAACACCCCGCTATGGTGCCTTGTTTCAGAGACGCACCGCCGTTCGTCCCACACATACACTCACACACACCCACAACACAGGCAACATGCACGATTCAATCG
Source organism: Ancylostoma caninum (assembly GCA_037903475.1). Classification (NCBI taxonomy): domain Eukaryota; kingdom Metazoa; phylum Nematoda; class Chromadorea; order Rhabditida; family Ancylostomatidae; genus Ancylostoma; species Ancylostoma caninum. Next base: position 1,046,112 of record JBAJFG010000389.1, on the reverse strand, counting down.
GGGAGTTCCCTGTGTTCATGAGGTATTTCGCTGCGCCGTCTCCAGGAAACACGCTACCCGCTTTGGCCGCCAACGCTGCGCGGCTGGCCAGCAAGCGAGTCGGCGGCGAGCGCAAGCGCTCAATCTTTGCACCGCCTCAACCTACCACCGCCTATGATCAATTGCCTCATTATGCTGAAGAAGTACCTCCACAACTGGTTTGCAACCGCCGGCTCGTCTTCTGTTGCTCGGTCGCTGATACCTGGTCGCGTATCTTGTCTCTGGCCAAAATCACACAACTTTTTCTTCACACTCGCCATATTTTGCTGGGTTCTCGATTCAGCAGCGTTGACTTTCCGATGATTCGCGTATTAGAGAGGATGTTCATTGGTAGATGAGTCAATCGTCCGCATATATAACATGGCTCCAACGTGGTGTACGGTACGCGGTTGCATGCCACAACGTTTGGTCGGGTTCACTGTCAGTAAATCATGTTCCTATAGTAGTTGTGTGCCCTCTCGATCGGCCCTCACATTGTCCCAAACACAGTAGTTATCCGTAATCGACGCAGCGCCAGTTATGCGTGCCCATGTCGGTCTGTGTCTTTCAGTTCCACTCGACCACTGATTTGCGAAGCGCCTAGCACGACACGGGATGGCTGGCTGAGGAGTCGCTCAGGCAACATGTCCCTCACGATCTTTCCCTCCACTGGGCATTCTTGGCCGTCTGCTACAACTCGATTAACTGCACTTTGATAAGCGGCACATCGTCAGCGTCAGCTTCAGACGAGTTCAATTTTCGCGTTCATATAGCTAAGCCATGCGACTTTGAGGATGCGCTAACACTGCATATTACAGAGCTTCCGAACACAGTCACAAAATGATGTGCTCTCCCGACAAGATGGCTTATAACGCAGTCCGAATGCTGCAGATGATGCGCTTCAAGCAAACCTAGTTATGCAATGCGATGTTGTTTAATTCCCACATAGCCCGTCCTACCCTTTGTTGCCTGGAATTGTCGCTCAATGGGGCACCAGCGTGCGTGCGACTCCTTCGATTTTGAGGCATGGTCATTGATGGATTAATAATTTGATAGCAATTGCGACAACGCGCGTCTAAATCCTCTAATTGAAAGAGTTGGCTCAGTGGGCGACACTGTAACGTCACTGCCTACAGTTGTAAACAGATTCATTTCCAGTCGAAGACATACTGTTGAGTAGACGGGAGAAAGGAACGACGGCTTGTCACTCCTGTTCGCGCAAGATGAGGGTGTCAGGCTCTGAATGCTTTTCAAATTGGTTCTCCCTTTGCACAACAGAAAACATGTTTCTGACAAGGAGTGTTGTTAGTGAAATCGGGGCATTGCGGGGGTCTTCGATTCTGCATCAGCAGTTTCGTGGTGTAGCACATGGTGGACTAAAGTCCACGATCTGCAACAATGCCCTCGTCTAAAGCTATTGTTTGAAATGAATGTTCAAAACAGTGTTTGTTCATGGTGTCTTTTTAGTGAAACTGAGCGAACGTATGATCTTGAGGTCTACGACTACAAGTGAACCTTGCGCGCTGTTTCGGATCATGCACGAAATATTCTACCTCAAAATCGCTCACAAACCTCGCCGCCGCACGCAATGTGCGGACCGCCTTCTTGAAGCACCAGTCCGCATGTCGCCTCCCCGTCGCATGTTCGCCGTTTCCCATAGTCAGATATTTCATTTGAGACCACATCGCTGTCGACATATTCGACTACTGGACGTCTTCCTGATACACCACACCGTTCCCCCTACTACTGAATGATATCCTGCAATTTTAACCACTTCAACTTCTCACTACTACTACTTCATTATACTGGTCTTCGTTCATTTTGTTCGAACAGCTTCATTGCTGCACGTGAATGATCGTGTTCAAGAGTTTTTTGATGTTTGTTAGTGAATCACAGCCAATTGGGAAAGATGGACTAGCTGATTACTATGAGAACGGAGTCTTGTTTTGTTTTTGCGTTGGCGTCTCTTTTTTGGCGGTTTCACGTTAAATGCTCCTCATTGACGTTTTATGCAATGTGACTGCGAATATGAGGACGAACTTAGTGAGGTAGGAGAGGAGTGAAGTCGAAGGTGTGATTCCTGCTGTGTAGATGTGTGCATTTCCGATTAATGTCTGCGTCTCCACCCGGTCCGTGCTGTTTCGTGGCCATTCCGACCTCTGGGAACGGGTCGAGTGACCGGCTCATTAACCAACAGATGTTCCCTCCTTCTTGGAAACATCCGATTGCCTTTTCTCAAATTTCAACGTACGTTTGTGCTTACGAATGTCTCTGATGCATGCATTTCCTCACAGTTATCTTCCAATAACTGTTCCTTACTTCGTAGTATTGAAAAGTTGAGCAATGTGCTGTTGAAATGTTCCATCTCGGAATGTTCCATTCGAAATCCAATTCGGCATTCCAGCAAGTGGCAAATCGTTCCATTTCTATTTCACTCCTTGCATGGGCCATGCAATACTGATGAATCCATCGTCATATCTGGCAAATGCATCTCGAGCTGACGTGTTTCACCTAATGAGGGGACCCCATTATAATAACAACATTCGTTTCATCGTTGCTCGATAAGCAACGCGCAGCTATATTCACAATGAAACTGACTCACCTTGATGATTCTCAGGTGCTGATAGTAATGAACCTCCTTGCCGCACCAAGGGCATGACGTTTTTTTTTTCTTCCGCAGAAAAAAAACCGACGATTCCAGTTTTCCTACTATGTTGAGAACATCATCCTCGTATGAGGAGTGAAAATATTGTCGGGCATAGTAAATTCTGATCAGTTTTTTTTTTCACCTGAACTTAGTTGCGCTTTCAAATCTCTTCACCCAGCATCTTCAATCAGACACAACAAGCTGCTCTGCCTCTTTACTTCCTGTACCGAAATAGCAGTTCTATGCGATGACCATCTCCCTACACGTGTGTCCTGTCTTACACTCTACACTATGTGTATACTCGACCTTCTAAGCTTTCGGATGTTGTCGATGGACACATGTGGCCGACATTCGAAGTCGTTCATTACTGGGGATAAAGGTTGGAAACTTGGTGGAAAAAGAGAGTCGGTGAAATCCAATTGCTAAGCGGCTCAGTGATGTGCTATTTCTTGGATGCGAAAGTGTTTTCCAAGTGAAAGAAGCGGCGATTACGTAGACGTTGGAATTGTGTCGCTTGAGAGTTGAGAGAGAAGCGCCTCGGCTGCCGCCACTGCCGCAGCCGCCGTGAGCTATTGAATGAGCAGGAGGAGGTATCTGCTCTGTGACGAGCTGCTCCGACGCTGGTGCAACTATCCAACAGACAGCAGTAGTGGTTACGTCGCGTGAAAGCGTCGGCTCGGAGAGAATGCCGCATGTCAACACTGTATTGGTGTCATGCGTGTTTGTCTTCATACGCGGAGCGCTCCGAAACTCTACACCCATTGGAAATGCATCTCCCTACCCCTTGGCTTCCCGTTCCACACCCGTTCTCCTCAGCGTCCGGCTCGGCTCACTACCATCTCCTATCGTTGCTCCCTGTCACTTTGTGAAGTCGCGTAGCTGAGAGCGTTTTGCACGCACCCCGCAGAAGGAAGCGTCACTGCATCACCAATTCCAAGACGAACTTCCCTGAATGATGCAGACGCAAGCAATTATTATGGGAAGGGCAGCGCAGGTGCTCGCGGGTGTGTCGAGGGGTCCACATTAATACACTGCTCGCTTCAGAGGTGCTCACCATCAGAAGGAAAGCCGAAGTGCTTGCGGCTACGCTCGGGAAGAACGGGGAGCGGACGCATGCGTATCGCATTGGAGCGCCTGCTGATCCGCCGTGCACATCGTCTTGCGCGTCGCTACGACCGTAATGTGGCTCTGAAAGGCGAGTATTACTGTTGCACTCACGCGCGCAGCCAATTTCCCTAATGGCGTCGTGCATAAGTGTGAATAACACCGCCGCTCTATTACGACCGCGCTTTTCCTATTCCTCGCATGACTTGTTAGTATAGTAGCAGCACAAGCAAGGCAAGCTCATTCGCCAGCGGCCTGCAGCAGAAGCCGGCAGCAAGTCCCAGTATCCCTCCCGAGTCTCCTCGCACCTCGTTGTCTGCAGTGGACGAGTCAGGAAGGCCGACCACCGACCGACCAACCGACCGACCGCGGGCCGCGCATCGCACAGTGGGAGATAATTAGCGACTGTGTAGTGCCTGTAATGGAATTTACCTTGACTGCGCAGCGTTTCGCTGTGCTTCCCAATCAATACTCTTCAACTTTTTCCACAGTTCCGCGTTACGTACACTGTTGAATCGTTTGGACGGTCTCGTAGTCAGCCACAGCTGGACGAGCTTCGTCTCGGGCGGCGTAGCTCGGAGGAAAGTTTGCGTACTGTGTCCGGCTCGGGATGGCGAGCAGTCATTTCACGCCACATCGCGTGCGTTTATTATCCTATCAGGGCTGCATAGATAGTAGACGGTAATTCCGGCCGCCATTCAGCCGTCTAACAAAGATCTCGCACTCGTTCTGCTCAGCTTATGCTGCCGAGCGGGCGACATGCGGCGGAGCCGATACTGATGCAGTTTCTACTTCGCAAATATTTTGCCTCTGAAACCCGAGACACACTGGGATTTTCTGGGTGGGCCAAGGGAGGGCCTCCACACGATCATTTTCATTGATACACCCTCGCGCGCGAATAGAATGGTGGTCCAGCTGGTGGGATGGGGGGGGGAGGGGGCGTCGTGATTCGACTGCAGTACAGAGCTACAGTGTCTCACTTTCACTCTTGTTTGTGCTTGGACCTCGACGTTCTTCCTCGCTTTCTGCTTTCCCTCCCAATCAGAATGCGCACGGCGTGCAGCCCACTGTGTTTCACGCTCAAGCGGTCGCGCCTAGTCAGTCGACCACACCTACCAGGCTTTCTTCATCAGGGTACTAAATATCCCGCTATCCACTTCCAGCATCCTTCCTCTCACGCATAAAACCTCATCTCACATAAGTCACTCCTATTCAGTTGTTTTTCGCGTTTGTTGACTCTGTGATCGTTTCTCACCGCCTCAATCTGTGCCTCTGCATTTCTAACCTATTCGTTGCAGGCCGGTCTGTTTCCGCAGCAGGGCTGGCGGCATGCCGCAACAAGAGGAGAACCGGTCCGTTTCTTCATACAAACTCAAAAACGGCACAATAATAGCGCTGTTTATTTACTTTACTGTTGGTATCTGTTCAGTGTCAAAGTAAGGCGTGTGTGAGAGTAGAAGCGAAATTGTTCACGCTATTGCTGGCGTACCGCTTGCCATTATAATATTGGGGCCACTCAGACATCCACGCACACAGAGGCGCGCATATAGGCGCATGCACACCTGTTTAGTCCCATTGCTAGACTCAGTCAACCTCGGTCATCTATTCGAGGGCAACGGACGGAGGAGTCAAATTGCGTCCCGACGAGCGTTGGTGTCGTCGAATCGAGCTTGTGCCTCTTGCCGTTTCCCACCATCTAGATGTATACTTGACTCGCGGGTATAATTGGGGACGCCCCCACATACACGCATCCATCGCATGCAACTAACCCGCGCCTAATTTCGTGCTTCATCTACGACTAGAAAACATGTAGCCACTGCGTTGTTTTCCACCGCACACACGTGTAGTCATTTCGAATTCTGTCGTCCAATAGGCAATTTGAGCTTTATCTCAATACTTTCGTTTTGCGTGTGAACCTTTGACCTTTTACAACGTTCAATTGGTGCTTCGCGGCTTTATGCTGGCTGATGTTAAATGTTCAGAAATACGGGTAGCGACGGCGTGTGTCACAACAAGGTCGTCGCCACGGATATGCGGGTCCGTCATCAAACGCAACCACGCGACATCACGCCGGTCAGTGCATCGTTTTCCTTTCATTTTGCAACAAGTGTAAAGTTTTGTGCTTTTCTGTACACCTACGTGAAGGCTAGCGTTAGCCGCTGGGAATAGCAGTCGAAAAATGAGACATCGGCACGGTCCCGGAAGGAATTGATGCCTGGCTAGATTGTGCGAGCAAGGGTCGCGTCGGCTCGTGCCGCCTCATGATCTGATATTGCGTTTCTGCACCGGTTGCTTCTACTACATATTGCCGAAGAAACGAAATTTCATCCTTCACTGCTTTCTACGCCTTACGTACTTACGTACGACGTAGGCAATAACACGTAATGCAACAGATCATATGACGCCGAAATTGTTGTTTGGAGTGTGCAAATGTGCGAAGAGCGAGAGCTCTTGTTTTTCTTGAAGTGTTTGCCTCTTCCGCTCTGACCCGGCGGTCGTTTCGATCTCACCGTCTGCTCGCCATTTTTAGCTGCTTATAGTGTTCGCACCTCGAACACCTGTCATCGCTCCCCTTTTTCTCGCTGCTATTCACATCCTGAAAGAGCGCAATACAAAAGTGTTGTGGAAACTTCGGGCCCGAAATCTTTCCATTCATCCTGCACGTGTTGCGAGGAAGAGAAAAAAGTTTCCGTGCGGACATACACAGATGTCTCATGAAGATACGTTCAATTCAAAACCTACAACTCTAAACGCGTCTGAGCAGACAGACGTGAGATCCATACGAGAATATCGGGAGGCGGAGAGCAGCTCTTGCAAAGAAATGTCACTTTCGCGAATCTTGTTTAGCTTTTATTCTTCGATCGCTCTCATTAGGTGCGTTTTTGCCGTGGCTTTACCAGTACTAACAGCAAATACGCAGTCGTTTCAAGTTCCGGTGCCATATTGCGAGAAATTCATTGGGCAAACGTCGACATATGCACGACCTGAGCGTTTAATGCGTGAGCAAACCGAACGCGGGCCCACCGCTGTGAATGAGGAGCTCAGAGAGCGCGTTAGCCTTCGTTCTTGGCTTACCAGTAGGCAAATGAACTGGTTTCGATGAATATGCGAGTATCTTTGTGATGTACCCGATGCGAAATGTCATTACCCGCGGCGAGAATCAGATTGCGGATGGGGGACAATGCGACTCTGTGACGATTTCATGCTTCTACTCCCTCATCATACTTAGTGTAGTGGTCTTCGGCTGATTCTCTCTCTTGTCGTGTATATCCCTCAGTGCGGCTATGCTGCAGTATTGGTTTGGTGCACTTCGAAAATGAAGTCGCTTTTAAAATTTTGAGAGAAGCAGTGACAGAAATTCAATTTGTGTCCAAAAATGCTTCGGTTTGCTTGATTAGCATTACCACAAAGGGTCACAGCGCAAGTCTTGAGGGTTCTACTGCGATGCGTAGCTTCACGGAATATCTATCCTCTCCGTACATGAAGGAAAGCTGACTATCATTGTGCTCTAACAAGATTGCCGACACTATGCTTTTTTTGCACCTCATCCAGGAAGTGACATACATAAAAAAGCGGCATAGGCTTCCGGCATTTGGAGGTAGTATGGCTTTACGAGTATCACACGGCTACTTGCGTATCTGATGTAGATCCAGAGCCGAATTCAGAAAAGTAAGATTTAGAGTGAAATAAATGAGGGGTGATATCAAAATGTCACAATGACACTGCTCGAGAATTCAAATTCGCTATGATATGCCTCAAGAATGATTTCGAAACTTTTCAAAAGAGCATTCAATTCGTCATGTCTTGCATTTAAATGGGAGTCCAGCGGGAAAACATCGAAAGGTGTTTTGAGCTTGTTTCTCACCAAGTTTCAAACCACTTTCCCTCATGCTCCCACCAAACTTCACATGCTTTTTGGACTATCGCTGCGGTGCAAAGGGATCTATGGGAGAGCGACGTAAGAAGCTACAATTTTATTCGAAACACTTAGTCGTACACCATTTCGGGGACAGCTTTTTCCATCTTACCGTGTGTGAAGGCGTACGATGTGTATGTATTGTAGCAGGAGCATTATGCGATGCATTACGGCATTCAGGAGCAGCGCCTTCTTCCAGCACCCTTTCAATTAATGTGCATTTTATGTACGAGAGCCTCATTTCGTCCCATGCTCGGCCTTCGGGGCGTGGTTCTCAATCATCGCACTCATGACAAGCAGTGCATTCTTGAGCGCCTATTACATATGTTTCAAATTTTTTCGAGTGCGTAAGGTGTTAGTGCATGAAAACATCGCTAGGGCCGTTCTCACACATCCATGAAAAAAAGAACGATACGCGTGAATCGACATGAAGCATTGATGCGTGCACTTTGTATGCTCAGATAATGCGTAGCAGCGGGAAAAAAACTTGCACCTAAACTTGGACGGAATTCACTCACTTGCGGACGGAAGGCAGGCGCTGCTTTGCGATCCGGCAATTTTGCCTCTAGCTTTGGCGTCGGCAACACAACACGACGCACGAAGCAGCGCCGCTCCAGTTCATTGTTACATAGATTCGCATCAAGGCGTTTGTTCGTCGCTGCACCCCATATGGGTGGCTGGTGGTCCGTTCGTCAGTCGAGACGTGTGCACAGACTCGTTGTCAGTGAGCCGGCGAGAGAATGTTGAATGTTGGTCGGTTGCGATGTATTTGAGAAAACAGCAACGAGGCGGGTGTGTGGTGTAACCGGAGAGCAAGTTCATTGTGCTTTGCGGGGGGTATCGCTTACGGTTTTAGACGTCTCACTAGCTCAAACAGCACCGACCTTTTAGCACCCATTTGTCATTGCGCGCACTCTAGGGAATTCTGTCCTTTGCCGAAAATTGTCTGCTTTCACTAAGTAAAGTCGAATTTGTTTCCAACATCGGTCTCATTGCAGCGTTCTCTTCCCGTTCCGATCAGCGGCTCGTCGTCCAACGGGTTTTACGTGGGCACCGTTCGGGATCCTAGGTGAGTTGCACATCACCACCGTCAGCACCTCGAGCAGCAGCAGCAGCAGCATCCGCAGCCGCCGCCGCCGCCAACTCGCCAGTACGCGATGAGCATTCGCCCCGCATGATTGGGTTTTATGTGCGTGCCACCTCCGTTATGAGCATGTCCTCCTTTTTCTCACGGTTTATTTTGTTCCCACTATTAGTGCTGTCCTGTACATGTCGTGCTTCAATACCACGGGTGATATTGAGCAACGAATATGTGCGGGATGGCGCTCATTAGCGAACTCATCCCCCCTCCGTGTTGAGTGCTTATAAATGCTTGTGTGTGTGACTGCCGAACGGGAATATTTTCAATTCAGGCGTTATAGTCTGGGTGCCATGATCAGAGCGAATGAGAAAAAGTCCTTTGCCACTCGGCCGCGAAGGAGGTGAGTTGTTTTTATGCATATCTGAATTTTACATGATTTCTTGGAACGCTATGTCATGAATTGCCAAACGGCACTAGCTCCACCGTCGCATTCGAAATACGAAGCGAACATAATGAAAATGCTCAAAGCTCTGAATAACTTGCTTCTCATGCTCTAGAGTTCATGTAAAATATCGTGGACAGTTGAGGAGAGCAGTAGTAAACTGAAATAGGCTGTTGCGAAGAAAAACTCTCCCCAACGTTGTCAAAAATGAAATGGTTCTTTTGAAAACGCAGCTGCTGGTCCGCACGAAGACGTGCTTGTTTTTGGATGCTACCGCAGTGGTTGGAAAACACTCCAGTTTTTCTCACTTTTGCGCCCCTCACCCTACCAAAGTTCCCCCTTGGCTCATTTGTGCTGCAGCAGTCTTCCCATTACTTGATCAACGAAGGTTTCCTCTCGGTCTCTCCTTTCGAGGTTCACACGAGTAATCACTCCAATCCCAGTGGCAAATAGAAAAAAATCGATTTTCTCTTTATCTCAACCAAAATAGCATATAAATTATGAATTGCTATTGTCAGAGTCACCTCGTCCTCAATGTCGAGTTCATCCGACAAAGGCCTCAAGGAAGAGTGTGAAGAGCTGGAAAAGGAAAACTGCTGCGATCGAGAGTGTAAGTGATTGTTAGACAAATTTAACATGTCACTGCCTAACCTAATCGAGGCAACTAGCCCAACAACTCGCTCGTACATTCTGTTCGTGGCGTCACGCTATACGTCGGCTTTTTCAGTTACGACTTTCTTTTTCGATGAGGAAATGCACTTGCTAGCAAACGAGATTGCCAAATCTGATCGTCGTTACAGCTTGATGTCTTACGAGAAATTAGCCTCACCAAGTGAGTTACCTACCCCTGAGCTGAACCGGGATGTTCTGCCATATTTCGCTTTTCAGTTATGGAAGACGAGCCTATTCGCAATTATGAAGACCTCGTTCCTGGAAGACATCGTAGAAGCGGCAATGAGCGTGTGCATCCGAATAGTTCGTTATTATTCGAATTTATCGTCTTATTGAATTAATTATGGCAAAAAATTCATGAGATATTGTTTATTATTCAACGTTGTTTCTGTGATGTATATAGACATCTATAACCTTCTCGTATAAAATGCCGTTTTTAGACTTGTACACTGCGTTTTCGCGTTCGAAGAGAAGACTCGAAAGGGACATGCCGGCATGGATCGACATGGATCCTTCGGGAAAGAATGATGAACTTAGATACTGGCAGGACCGAATAAATAATGTCTATCAAAACTTCTCCAAGCCTTTTTTGGTCAGAGTTTGTTCGACGCTAGAATCGTACTGCTATTTTCCCCTTTCGGATCGTAGTTCACGGCATAATTACAGCACCGAGACCGTGCCTTCCGCAGCCGAACTGTGGGTGTCGAGGGATTCCAGTCGGAACCCGAACTTGATTCTGTTGGCAGTGCGCCGTCGCAAGAGCTGTGTGAGATCGGCAGCGAAATCTTCGGTTTCTCCGATGCCGAGTCCGACGTCGACTGAGCTGTGTGTCACTTGCCTCTAAGCCATAAATATAATGTGAATGTTTTGTTGTTCGCCGTTGATTCTCCACATCATTTTTTTGCTTGTTTCATTATTTTTTTTTCGTTTCTCACAACGTAGCCTTCATATTCTGGTCTCCTCATGAGGTGATGTTGTTGCTCTCCTCCTCTGGCACGTTTTTTAAATGTATCTCCTGCTCCCGGCTTTACTATCCTAGGCTACTTTGATGTGCAATAGTTGTTTAGAATGTGATGATCAGCAACTGGTTATGCCTTTGTTCACTCGGCTCTAAGTGCTTTTTTTTTCACGAGCCACGATGAACCTTCACTACCGTCCGCGGTCTTGTTATTTAGTCAGTATATCTTCGGTGTGTTGTACCGGCCGTCGTGCCTCGCTCAAAGCCCTGGTCGGCAAATCCAGGCATTGGCTCCCGGCACCTCGCACCGTCAATTTCTTCTTCGCCTTTGAGGACTCGATTCCGCACCTGTTTTTCTGCATAATTTCCGTTTGAAGACGTTGTTAGCATATTCAAAGCATCCGCGTACTCCTGTCCATAAATTTCGTGTATGTGGCTGAGATAGCTGTAGATATGTTGCATGAATGATGTTTGCATATACTGCTGTAATTTCTCGCTCCCAGTTTCGCGCGCCGGACACTTTCCTTACTTAGTTGGGTTCGAAATTCATTTCGCTTCTTTTCTGAAAGCTATTCGAGTGGTAGTATCCGTATTCTAGTGTATTTTTGTGCAGCATTGCTCCTATTCCCGGAACAAGTGTGTTATCTGTCAGTGTGTTTTGCTCGATTCTCAATAAATTATCGGTACTTTGATATACTAGTTTTTGTTACATTCACAGAACTGTGTACCATGGCAACTCTATCATCATGGCTTTGAGCAGGAACAACGCCAAGAGAACGGCAAGGCAATGATATATTCCATACATTCTATCGACAGGTTTCAGGAATGACTTAGTATGCACTTTTCCCTTCAGATATCGAGCATTCCCATCAAACAGTCGGCAGTAGTGTACAAGGCGACTAAATTATCCCATGTAGGGAACGCGTAAAAAGTCATCTACCGCTGGTAACCATTGGCAACGCGGCTGTGCTTCCAACACTAACTATCGCAGTGCATGCGTGCCGTACTGCTCGTTCCACAGCTTATATGACCAACGGAAATCGGTTTTGTCCGGCTAGAAGTGCGTCGATATTCGCGACTCTCATCGTTTCTGTCGCCTCCAAGAGAACTTTCGGGATAATCAGCACGCACGAGGTTTGAGTCACTCATCCGGGATTACCATTTCTGAATGTCATCCAACAATGAGATAAGTAATCCAAGCACAACCTCAAAACAAGACTAAAAAAATTCAGGATTTTTCTTACCTGGACAGATTTTGCTTCCAGTCAGCAACGGGTCACTTGGAATATTCACTCACGTATCCTAGCGTATGTTGATAATTTGCCTCATTTTCAAATTAAAAATGCATCCGGAGACTAATTGCACTTTCAGAGCTTTGCTGCTCCAAGTCTACTTCTATATTATGACACTAGCGATCAGTGGCTCAGAGCCTACAAAGAATTAAGAGTCAGTAGAGTTGGGCGGAGCATTTTTGTTTTTTTGTTTCCTAATGCGTCCAAAGTTTAAAAGTGCATCAATGTAGACATCTTCCAGAAGTGCGAGGATCGCAGAGAGGTTTTGACGAATCGATCGCTTGACCCTGCGATCGTAAGTTGCTCTTTGTCGATGTTTGTATTTAAGACGGTATTTCTCTGCTGGAAAATTGCCTCTTTCGGCCTCGTAAAATCGCACTTAGACGTTCAGATTCGTCTGGATCCTTACGACCGTTCGCTTAACTTGTTGGGAGCTCGATGTCGTTTAATGACGGATGTATTTGACAGGGAATGGGTCAGGTGCAAAGGAACCAGAACTTTCCAGTAAGTTTTCTGCATGGAAGTCTTTTCGGGATTCGGAGCTGTCTCTATAAGACGGCTGCTTCAGAATTTTTATTCTCTGCCACTTACACTTGGCAGCTATAAATACTTATTTTTAAAGGTTTTTATGTGAATAAAAAGAACGAATCTCTTCAGTGTGATGCTCATTCTTCTGACGGATATTCTTTATGGGGTTGTAGCGTCAATACTGCATCCATAGATACGATTCCAGATACGGCGATGCCTTTTTGATTGCCCTTGCTGAGGACAACAGAAACTGGATTTTAGTTTGTCTAGTACGGCCAAGTATACATATGCACTTGGCATATCTGATAATACATATAACACGATAACAATACACTGATAATAATACTACCAGTAGTATTATAATACACCTGTTTTGTTAACCGTTATTTCTCATAAATGAGCATGAATCCTGAAGCCGTACGCAGCCTCACCTTCATTAATCCTCACATTGTTTTGTTAATGAGAATAAGGCGTTTTCTTTTTGAAGTTGCCAAGGATTCAGATTTTTTTCAACAGCCAATAATAATCTCCAGCACAAAGTGACAACACCCATCCTGAGAGTCTAGGGTTGAAAAATGCAACACTTTCTTTTTGTCTTAATTTTCGAAGTAGATTTTGCTAATACCCCTAAAGTGCGCATGTGAGAGGCTCCGTGCTTAATTTTTCAACTTCACCGACCATGCGTAATACCGTATTTTTGAAGAAATCCCTGCGGTAGTTCTAGAAATTCGCGGAATTACCTATGTTATAGATAGAAAATCTGCGGAGCACAGTGGTGAACGGCATTTATTAGCATGTAAAACAAATACTTTGCCTTCTGATTATCCGATCGATGAGGTGCTGTGGATGATACACTGCGGGCGGTTAAGAACTCATATAAGCCATAGTTGGATAGGGATTCAGAAATGATTCCCTAGAAATTCCTGGAACACCTGTCGGGGGCTATGTAAGCTCGTCATTTTCTAAAAGGGATTAGTGAGTTTGGGCTGCTTCCTGAGAGCTGACTGAGGGAGAATTCCAGGATGAACGTAAACTATGTTCTTGGTCCAATTGGACTATGTATCTTCACGTCTCCCAAAAGTTCTCCTTAAAAGCACCCATTCAAAAACTTTAATTTCGTTTTTTCAAACAATCGTGCGTGTAAGTAGCACTAATTTTTTCTAATTTTTTTTTCTAAATTTTCTAAGCCGCCCGAACTTCCCATTCTTTTGTCGCATCCAGAAACGCAAAAGATCCACGTTGAAGGTAGGTGTCCAGGTTCACGTCATTCTAAAACCACTGCGGCCTAAAAAGTCACACACTACTAGTTTCCATCAATGGAGGCCTGTAACCAGCTCTGGTGACATAAAAAGTGGTAGTAATACAAACCAAGCAATTGAGCGGTCGCTTTTTTTGCGAATGGGGCAAACTTGAAAAAGTTACGCGGAACACTTGCCATGTAGTGTACTTGCTTGCTCTAAACACGAAAAAATGTTACTTTTTTCCAAGATTAATGGAATTATTCTGTTTAGTGGCGGTGCTTACTACTTAAATTAACTAGGTATCGATCTTCTCTCAGTGATTCGAAGATTCAACTATTGAACTGAAGGGGGCACATTACTTTTAAATATGTGGAATTTGAAAGTAATCAAATCTGAATATCATTTCTGTCAACCCAAGTAGCTTAGACATCTCCATTTTGATAGATTTCTCCCGATTCTTTTGCTTATTATCAGCTCTTTTAGGGGAAGGAATAGAATGGAATTGTATTTTTTCACTCTTGGTTTTTATTTTTACCTTTTGATGAATAACTTTTGATGTCCAAAGAAAACTTAGGAAGAAAATTAATGTTAACCAAATATTGTGGTTGAAATTCAAACCGACTTGGACTGCTTCTCTATATGTTATTTCTAATAATTTCTGATAGTATTTAATTGCGTTGGAAGTGAGAAATTGTGCAGAAAAAGATGCGTGTTCAAAATCATGGAATTTTCCTGACTTTTAGAAATGGTCAAGATCGTAATAAATAGTAATTGCATCGTTTTGATTAGCCGAATGGGGGCTGTATTTTGAAAATCTTTTCGGAATCCACACTTTCTCGGAAGCAACTACGTTTCCACCCTTTATCCTTTTTTGCACTGCTCTAATAGGACTACATTTCGCTGCATAATTACTGGAAATTGCAGGCTGCTAACAAATTGAAAAGCAACATTGCACGTGAATGTCTCTATCCAGAACGTCAGATTGCACTTCACCAGTACGATGCACTTTGAGAAGATGTCAGAACTTCCCAGAAAACATTAGTTAACGATCAAAAAAGCCGTAGCGCCTGGTACATAGTGACACCCAGTTTGATCAACTTGTCCAAGTACGTGCTGCCCATGCTTTAGCACAATCTTTACCCAAATCATACAAGGATTTCTCTCTTAACGGTCTGAATGACGCACCATGTACAGGACATGGCTTCCTTACTCAGAAGAGAAAAAAATGAGGGAAACAGTCAGTACCTAATTTTTTCCCCTTAAGCTATATCGCCCATTAGCGTCAGCAATTCCAAAGGTGCGCTAGAGCAGTTCTGAAGGCTGATGGGCTGGAAAACTCCAGGATTACTTTGAGAATACAGTTTTATGCAACAGGGCGAATTTTCTGGAAGAGTAAGTAGGACCGGTCAATGCTTCCGGGAAGGTTGTGAGTTTTCGTGTTTTCAAGAATTGAAGAGATTCTCGAGAAGGATTCTGTTCTGTTACTATCGCACTCCTCCGTTTGCTGCGTGCATCCTCCTTATTAGACACCTACGCTTGTTTTAACGGTAAGTAAGCAATGTAGTGAAGCCACAAATAAAAATAGCAGACCGGAACTTATGGAAGATATATGGTTATCCAGGCATAACCCGGGAAACCCTTTCATTTTTCTGGTCTTATTGCAGAACTTCGCAGGGTCCAACGACCGAAATTTCGCGATCCGAGGGTTTCAGCCATGGTAGAGGGAACGTGAAAATCGAAAAAGTAGCTGTATGCAGCGCTGTTCCTAAGAGCTTCAGGATTGGAAGGAGTGAGAAATTGCGTTTTCGTTTTCGTCATCGTTTTCCAAGGTTCCAATTTTCTTCTGAACAAGATATTAGATGGAATAGTCCTAACTCTGGAAATTTTGCTAACTAAAATTACTTTAAAGTCACTGCAGTTAATGGATATGAATTTAATGTGAAACACCTTAGGCATTGAATTGACTCAGTTGTTTCACAGTAAATTAAGTTGTTCTCAATTTTTTTAGAGATATCTTGAGCAGAAATCGCTCAGCCATCTGTCTCTGTTTTCAGTTCGAAAATATTCGTTTCAGTCATCTGATTATTTCCTGGAACGTACTATCATTCCTGGATTAGGCGCATGTCTTAAGGCATAATATGCCGCCAACATAAACATCACTAGGTAATCCGATATTGTGCGCAACCGAATTGAAAACAGATTATTTTTCTGCATTTATGGTTACTCAAATACTCACCGTTCATTTAGTCGAATACGAGGACGCGAAAACATCCATATCGGATAACTTTCATGCAGTTTCCAAGGAAATTGAATGCATGGATATGGCTTGGATGACGATAATACATGGTATGGAGAAAGATAACGCGTTGTGAGAATAAGACGGGGCTTTTTTCATGAAAATCTGACTTTCCAGCGTTCAAAGTCTGCAGTATTTGTCAAATTTGTTCATTTATTCACATACTCGCTCAAACATAGCATGTAGTCTACACAATTGAGAACATCTTAAAAGAGGAGGTATCAAATTTCTTGCTAATATAACCAAATACACAGGATTAAAAACCCATTGGAGAAAATAATGGAACAAAAAACATTAGAATATGTAGTTGTTCGTGTCGTTCGATTTTCTTAAATGACTCGATTTCAAATGCTTGTAAAAAATATGGGGAATGGTATTTAATTGAATGACTTTCTCTCGAGTCGGTACAGTCTTCCGGAAGGTTTCTCTTGTCCTTCCTTGTTTATTTATTCATTTACTTACTTTTACTTATCTGTTACTTTCACTGATTTATTTACTTATTTACTCATATACTGTGAATTCAGAACCAAATTAAAGGTGAAGGAATGCAGCTGAACTGAGGGCAAACAAACAAACAAGAAATAAAATTAATAAGAATAACTCATCAATTCGAACTATATGGGCATACAACTGGATGTCATGGGGCAAGGACCTGTCGGGGAAAGGCAAGGGCCTGAGTGGGAAACAATATGTTCAGAAATTATGAAGAGCCTCGGAGAGGAGTTTATCTATGAGACATTTCTCTAAACAAGCAAGAAGTGTTTTAATGCTTGCTAACATTGTTTTGGAGATGCACCTTAGACTTGAAATCAAATGCTTCACAGGCACTCATTTTCAGGTGTAGGTATAGTATTTATAATATATTAACCAACATATGCATATGGCCTGCAACCCTCCAGAGATTTCATTATTTTTGTGAATCTAGTAGAATCATCTCTCCCTTCTTGTAAATCGCTTCCAAATCGGGATTGTACATTCTTTCTCCGATTTCAGGGAACCACTATTATTCCTATTGATACGCCATTTGCCATGAATGCCATTTCTAGATCAATGCGTTCTCGATGGTGGTTTCTTGCGTTGGCAGCTTGCGAAGACGAGAACATCGACAACAAAACCTCCGGACTTCATGTGGAATACGAACTGTTTATGACCAACGGTCAACCAAGTGAAATCCTGCGATATCAATTCTCAGATGACGAATGGCGTGAGAATTGTTTCCCTATCGGAGTTTACGTCTTTCATAAACAACTGGAAAATATCGGTATAATTTTTCCCGTAGAGAACTAACTTGCTTAAAATCGTGGAAAAAGTCGTTTGACTAAATTGTGCACAGTTTGACAGTAGACAGGACAATAATTATAGAAGTGAAACAGACCGAAAACCCAAAAAAAAAAACTCAGTTCCCAAGCGTCCTGAAGCCAACAATAGCTATTTTTTTCGGTTCCGAGTACATCTCTAGATGCCAGTGGCGGACACAGGGGGAGGGGGGCGCCTCCCCCCTTCCGAGAATGGGTCGACAAATTTTTGAAATTACTTCACAATACGAATAAAAATCTTGAATTACTTCATTTTCAATAGTTCATTTTCATTATCGTTTTTAATATGATTTTTATTAATTATTTATTATTATAATCAATGTTTTTATCAATTTTATTTTCCGTCTGGGTCCCCAAAACGGCAAAGACCCCACTTTTTTCCCCCACCCCCCCCCCTCCCGCCAACTTTCTGCGTCCGCCACTACTAAATACATGTGATGATTCGATTTGGTGACTTTCTTGAGAGATTTCATAGTTACTGTTGAAGCCTTATAACCACCATTATTATAGAAATAGGAAAATCCAAGAATTTCCTGGAATTTGGATCAATCTCACCCTATTTCAGTCATACTTCCGACAGACGTCTTTTTTCTACTCGTACAGTGCGGCTTACTCACACTCAACTACGTCATTGGATGTTAGTTTGCACGTTACATGTTTTCGTACGCCGTGAGGCTGTAGTTATAGAACTCTGATGGATGATTCTGCAAATTAGAGCGATCATGCAAGGCAAATTAGTCCTCAAAAAGGGACCACTCATTCTAGATCATCCATTTTATCCACTGCACCAAAACAATAAGCGCATTCAACTTATGTCACCAGAAAAGTACACCGCAAAGATCGACCTCCTGCACTTAGGCGTGAGGTGTACGTGAGACGTGGGAGGCCCTGTTATTCCGGCTGATAAGGGGGATGTGAGGCTTCGAAGCAAATCCTTGGAATATGTGCTAATCTCGAAGAAGCCATAGTTCCAACGGTATGCTAGTCATTTCTGTCCTCAGGTTAATCCTACAATATTACTCGACTTTTGAGTAAGATTTGAAGTGGTACAAGTATGCCGAACCAACCATCAATGTTCAGTCGAAAAAGCATTACCTTGCAGCCCATATATTGTCGCTTATATGAAAAAAATGATTTATCCCAGATAAATATTAAGGTCAGCTGAGCTTCCGTCGTCTCTATCATAACACCTACCGCATATCAACGCAATCGATGCTTCTGGATGTTTGTGGACTTTCGATGATGGTTGTTGCCTATGGGGCATACGCACTTGACGGAATCGGTTTCCCTTTCCTCAAGCTAATGGCACAACTCTTCAGGTATGATTCTGAGGGACTGCACAGATGGTGTAGTGGATTTTTGCTCACAAGGGAAGATGCACGCAATTACGTACGCTGATAATCCAAGACAAGACTCACAGTGGACGTCAATGGCGTTGGTCCATCTGCGGCCTCAAGAAGAACGCCGCGCAACCGCGCCGCACACGCCGTAACCTATGTATTCTGCTGCTCTTATGCAATTTATAGCAGCTTTTCTACCCGATTTCAAGGATTTTCGAGCAAATCGGGAAGAAAGGACCCTAAAAATAGCATTCCGGCGGCGACGACACCGATGGCCGCGAATGGGCCACCGCCATTGTCGTCCACTGCACGTGGTTTGAAAGCCTGTTCAACATGATGTTACAGGATGTACTAGAAATCTGCTAGTTGGTCTACAGAAACTTAGAATTCCATCTATACTCCCCTGTGCAACTTGAGATGCTGATTCCAAATCTGTTCCCAGCCTTCCTGAATCTTTCATCTACTGGGAGTTACGTCCGTTTTTTGCAAGGGCCTATGGTGCGGCACTGCGAATGAAGGAGCACTAGTACGTAGCACCACCTTGTTCAGCATCGAGACCTGTGATGTGCTCCCGTTTTGCGTTTTCTCCTGAGCTTGTGTAGACAATTCTGCAGATTTCAGATGTTTTTGACAGTAAGAGAATCTATAGTCAAGTTGTTAGGCAAAAATATGAATGTGTGGGCGATGATGACGCTATAGTACATCTACAAGCATTGTTCCCATAGAATATGGGTCTGCAATCCATGTCACTGTTGTAATGGATGCCCTTGAATTAATAGTGAAAATACGGTAGCATACAATAATAGTGAGTAAAATCTGCAGAGGCTTCGCTCAAATGTTCTTCATCTTTATGGTTCTTCTACTCGGACGTGGGCAAAACGTCACGAAAATGAAGCTGTCAAAGGTGAGGTCTTACCGTATAACCTCTTCAAGCTGTTACTTTCATTGTATTTAACTCCAGATAGATAACATCACATTATTCTGTCTCACGTCATTTTTCATCACATCCTATATAGGAATGCTGTTCTGGGAAATCAAGGTTAGTCATAAAGGCCGTCACTACATCCATTGTGGGTGTTGATCTAATTATGAAAATCCTATTATGAACAATAGTAAATGTCGTACAGTCACTGTCACTTTGGCCAGAGATTTATCCAGAAATGAAGTTTGAATAGAGAGTGACATTCAAGAATGGGGGACGAATAACCTCAATTATTTACATCTGAAGTTTCAGCTTTGGCTATTTTTCTGCGCAATCTTTGATGCATTTTTTCTACTTTTCTTTCTGTTTCTTTCACTGTGGTTGAAAACATCCAAGTGAACAAGTGTTTTTGCAGGGTTTCGATCCAGCACTTGTGTACTACCCTTCGGAATCCATTCCTGGTTTCATGCTTGCCGGTTGGCGAATAGTGGCTTGGATTTTCTTCACTACGAACTCTTACCTCACACAGAAGGCATATCCGGCCAAAAGGAAGTTCTACCTGTCGTTTATTATATTACTAACTCCTTGGTGAGGATTTCACCTCAACTCTTACTTGCCCGTTAAATTAACTATTTTGCATAACTGTACACTCCACCATGTACGACCTGCATGTTGCAATTGACAACAGTAAAAAACCTCTTTCAGGTTCTGGGCAGGTCCTATCGTGTTGTGTATTGCAAATTATGTTCTCGATAACTGGGTACGAGAAGGTGTCATCAATATCGTGGACAATTGCGTCATTTGTTATGGTTACATAGTTTTCTTGGCAAGTGCTTTCTTTTCTTCTCCGGGAAAAATCAACGAAATCATTCCTAAAATCGAAGCTAGATACCATACATATGTGCGAGCACCCATAGTATGAATACTTCTGGTGTTATAGGAGGGGGTTTACTTTCAAAAATTGAGCAGTCATATTTTATAGGAACAAACCACCTGTTCGTAATTGCATCCTGGTCGGCAAGACATGCTGCTCATTAACGATAGAATACGATAATTAGAAATTATGATTGGTGCGTGACATCCTTAATGAGAGCGCTTCTGTCAGAACTGACAGTATCACAGCAGTCTTTTGGGAATTCAAGAGCTCCTTATAGTTACAAAGTCTTACCGATGCATAGAACTGGATAAAGACAAGGGGAGCATAAAACGTGTATTTTAACAATATCTAGAGATAAATGAAAGCTGGATCATTCATGTCCTTGTAGGAAAAGAGTTATTCTAAGACTTTCCTGAGATGTGAGATTGATTGGGTGCTATAGAAAAACGTAATATGAGAAAATATAAGTGTGTGCTGTTATTTAAGATCACAAAATGCCTGAAAGGAAGCTTCTGAGAAAAAGTTTTTATTCAAGATTCCCTACATACTCATTTTAGCATATATCATGGCCAAGCAACGCCAACGTCAACTTCCCTTTCCATATCCGAACAACTCAAATTGATGTCAACTTCGATCCTCAGAACGCTTACGTATGTCTGAATTTCTCATTTTCTTCTTTTTCCTTGTCTTACTCTTAGAGAACGAGAAAATAATACTGGAATAAGAGGTAAAAAGGAAGAGGATAGGTTCAGAAATGTTTGCTTGTTTAGCAGGCCAAAGAAGAAACGGGTAATTCCATGCAGTTGGGTTCGATGCGACCTCAAATCACCACTGCACACGATCATACGGACGAGCAGCTATGAAGCTATTGTCATCGTTGGATGCCTTCTATCTTCGTGTACTTTGAGGAACACTTCGTTTGCCTTTGTCTCACGAATAAACCTAATTATTTAACGAGTTCGCCATTCAGACATTTATTTTTACGAATAGTATACGAATATACGAATGTTTCATAATACGACTGTTACTGTTTCGGTGGCTCGAGGTCCTGTTTTCGACATGGACCTATCGCTTGCTCCACTCCTTTGGAGATCCAGAGTTCGAGAGGACTGGGAAAACTATTGCGTAGCACATCCCTCGAAATCGCCCTCAGCTACGCAGCACGAAAAAGCAGCCAGCAACGTTTTGTGTGCGACCTCGAGTCAAATTTTGACGAAAGGAGAAGAAAATAGACAATCCATTGCATGGCGGTGGGGCGAGAATTGTCCCCTCTTCAGAATGATTTGAACTTAAACGCTGAACATCTACGCTGTGGCAGTGACCCATCTAGCCACAAAAATTCTACCCAGGTTCGTCATGCCAATACGTGAACCCTACCAAATCCAAAGTTTTCACCACAAAAAGAGGTATCACCTCCGAAATGGAAAGCGGCCGAGAATGGAGCACCTGTGTGTGCCAGAAGTCCAAAAATATAATACACTAAAAGAGGCGGCTGATGTGCTCTGTAGCACACTAGGGCATATTTATTGTAGTGGATTCCAAATATTGTACGATGCCCAGATGCAAAACGGTCGCAAAAAAAACTTAATATCAGAAAAATTCCTTTTAATGTATAGAGAACCTTGAATCAATAAATTTCGAGCTTTCATTGACGGTGGATATCCATGAGAAGGTTGGCGAAAGCTCTTTCCTACTGACCCTAGAAATGAGAAGTTTGTCTTTCCCTTGAAAACAACTGTAAAATAAGGTAAATATACCTCACATTTTGTATTTATAATGAATACTTGCAGTCGACGTCTCAATTTCTGAAGAACCAAGCCGGAACCACAGAATTTTCTCTCTTTTTTGCCCACAAAATTTATTTTATAAAGGTGCATTATTTCTATTATTTATAATCACTTGTTGTAATGAGAGCCCAGCTATGTACCTCGCGATGTTTGCTGGAAATATTATTATTTGGGTTTGGCTGGATGTAATTAGAAGGTACAATCTGGGGAAACTCATTGGGAATGCAAGGAAAGAAACAGCTGTCAAAAGCAGACTGCTGCCTCAGGTTTCTATTTCCAGTGAAACCAAAAAGTGATGTATAACTCTGAGATGTTCTCATGAGGCTATCAATTTCCCACCATATATTGTATTTTAGAATAATCTTAAATAAATATGGATGATACGCATAACAAAATATACACATAAAAAGTTCTCTACGAGAGCAATTCTCGTATGAATATCAGCTCGATCTGGCATCGCTTGAATTGTGAAAATGGTGAAAAACCTCCATATAATCAGGAGTATCGTCTCGAAAAGCACAAGGGTGGCTATGAAACCTGAAATATTCACATGAATCAGGGGGTAATCGTAAAGATATGAATATGATTTTGAGAGGTTACCAATCGTTGGCATTTCTGTGTAATCAGGAGGCAGGTTCTCCATAAGAATAGCACCGTTCATTATTTGAACAGCTAAGCAAAGAAGCAACCAGATTAAGCCATGATAAGATTGCAGAATACAGAAAGCGTAGGTTAGGCTGAAATTATTGAAGTTTCAATTGCTATGAAGCCCAATAAATCCGTGAGCTGATTCGTTGGGTGCTGATATGGAAAACCAATCGGGGTTGGTCGCAGGTGTGCCGAGCCCTGTGAAATTAGTTGCAATTTTTCTCAAATATCTGTTCTTAAAAACCTCCTTTTTGATTTAAGCGTTGGTGACAAGTGAAATGATTCTGGACAGGAATATCTTGAGCGAATTTTCTGAAAGTACAGTAATAAGGAGTATCTGCTCTATTTTTACGCATCGAAGGGAATTTAAGCCTTAAGCTACAAAATTTGGTGGAAACGATCTGCTCCGTTGAACCGGCAAAGGATCAATTTACACGCAAAAAAGATGGTAAAGTATTAAGAACGAAAACAGTGAATGCGAGTTGCTTCCTTAATCCCTATCAACTTGTCATTGAAGTCCTACGCTCAGTTGTTTATAGTATATCCAAGAGCAACTCACTGCGCATCCATGTGTAAGTGAATTATAAGGCGTGATTGCTAATTTTTTCAAAAATTCTAAAGGCAGTCGATAGAAGTCGGAGATTTGTAGAAAAATAGCCACCAAAATTTATTTGTGGTGAATCGCCAGCAATATTTTGATTGAGGCATTTTGCGCGTTTTATATTGACTTTTTGAATAGGTTTTGTTTTGCGCGCAATCCATAGTTTTACACCCTAATATAATCACAGAAACACTTTCTCGTCAAGTAAGGATTTCCCTGTGTAACAGCATTTCTTTTATTCCACGCGCTGATTACTGTAAAACAGCCCCGCGTGGTTGTGCTGAATCCATCCCACATTGTAGGTTATAAAGCTGTTTCCCTCGAACCTGCAAAACTTGATTTTTTAAACATTCTGGGAGTATGTGATCACTAATTGTTTCTACTTTTCTACTCCTTGTTTTAGTTCACTTATTCGACACCATCTTTGACGATCAACGTTGCTTCACGCCGAAATCCTCATTCTATCATTTCTCAGAAGTTTTACGTTTTTTTTCCTAACAATGAAGTTTCTTTTCGTTAACAGTTGGCCCAGGATTGTTTCGAGTCACACCTGAACCAGAAAACGAAAACTACGTCGTGGCCTGTAGCTACAATCGTCTTCTTTTTTTACCGCAGCAGTCGAGGCCCGTTCGCCCTCAGCCATTCTGGTCCTGCCCGGCCTGCAAGATCAACGGGGTGAGCTAGTATATCCGTTTGCCGAAGTTCTTGCAGGCTCCTATGACGAGGATGAGGACATCTTGCTGGCTGATGTGGGTGCAAGGATCAACGCTGGCGGGACCTACACTACCTCTGCCTACAGTCGCCTAGATATTTACACTACTGATTTTCCTTTCTGAAATCTCATTGAAGCCAGTGCCTTTTTAGGATTTTTGGGTCTTG
This sequence comes from Ancylostoma caninum, assembly GCA_037903475.1. Lineage (NCBI taxonomy): Eukaryota > Metazoa > Nematoda > Chromadorea > Rhabditida > Ancylostomatidae > Ancylostoma > Ancylostoma caninum. The sequence goes on along the minus strand of JBAJFG010000389.1, from coordinate 1,021,547 downwards.
CTTACAATTACACATTCCTATACCAACCGATGTAAAAAGCTGTAGTATTCGTCTTTCGCAATCAATTTGAAATCTGTTCTGCATACAGCTTCTCAGTTTGAGCGCTTTTTTTGCTAACTAAGTATATTCTTGCTGTTGTTTTTCTCATGACGTCTTCCTTGACATGTTGTAGGGCACCTTGAGTGCATGAAATAAATAAATAAATAAATAAGACATCAAAGAATTGCGGGAAAACTATCAGTTTCAATGAGCTAAATTTGATGCCGGTCAATCACATTTGCATCATAGGATAACCCCTGTCTGGTCTGCCGCTCCGCACTATCTACGCAGCGCGGTAGACCAGCATTGTTGTGGGGTAGTGTTTTCAACAGTTTCCTTCGAGATTTTGTCATCATCGCGATATTGTTGGGTAAAAAGATAACTAAGACATCAATACCGACAACGCCTAAAAAACGCAGCAATGAGCTTTTCCGAGGCTCCAAAAATGAGGAGGGATATTTCGTCATGCAAACAAGAGCGATTGATCTTCACTGCATCTTAAATGTTCCAACTTTTGTCGCCACCACTTTTCTATTCTATCTCTCAATTCATGTTCTAAATAAACGTATTTGACCAATTGTATCAAACACATCACAAACCAGCTGATCGTGAAAAGAGGAACTGCCATTCGAGTTGTGTAGAAAATATTATGACGACGGAATATTAAATTGAACCAGAACACGGACCGGACCATCTTTTTAGGGTATCTGAAACAACATCCATGTTGTACTTCACATAAGGGTATTAACACTGGTTGAGCATGCTATGATTTTTAGCAATTACGTTTTTAGCAATTTTAGCAATTTTTTTGTACGAAAGCCTGTGTTGGAACACCAAAGAGTCCTGGAACATCTCATGACATTCCCCGAAGGGAATTTTATAAGGCCCAACCAGCTCATATTTAATCGTTAAAATGTGGATAGAGCAACCGCAAGTGTCAGTTTCTGTCTTGAAAATATTTTAATTTTTCGCGAGAGGAACTACGTACATATGTAGATACCTGACGTTTTTTTAAATAAAAGTTCGAGATAGAATCCCACCAACGTCAACAAAATTCTTTGTCATTTTCTGTCCTAAAATAAGCTTTGGATAGAAAAAGAGTAGGGATAGCTTTGAATCAAAACGCCCCAAGTAATACTAAACTCAGGTTCAAAATCGGATGCCATACAAATGCTCTTGTAGAATACAGCAGAAATGTAATTATGAATCTTGAAACTCACCTGTCAGGCGACTCCACCACTTTTGATCCAGGTAGGAGAAATATGTTCTTCGATTCAATCCTTTCCAGTGCAAAATCTCCCACATCTATTTTTGAAGGTTTTCCACTTCGTGTTTGGTAACGAGTCTTTTCAGCACCCCCATAGTCCGCAAATCTCATCCTGAATGCCTTGCGCATTATTGGATCTACGAGAACATTACCAGTGCAAGGGATTTTCGTACTTCTCTATGGTGAATGGACTGTACATGGTGAAAGAACAGTTCTGGTTATCGTAAGGATAGTTGTCATATTCGAAATGACATGTAGTCTTGACGACGACATTCACCTAAAAATGCAATTTATGGAAGACAGCAAAAAAACATTCAAGTTTGCATGGCTTATCTTGTTCTAAACGAATATAGAGGAAAGGATGCGGACATATAATAGTCAAGAACAACGTCGTCTGTTCTAAAAACTAACTAGCTGAGCAAACAAGTATTTTTCGTTCAAGTTACAGCTCACTTGCACGTCATATTTCTTTTTTCATTTTTTATAGTTTTATCCTCTATACGTATTTCTGAGAGTACTTTAAAGTTAGGTATAGATTTGTACTGAGGAACTTGATCCTATGCTTGCGTCAGGATCTTGGTTTTATGTAGGAGAAGGACTCAAACTGGATGTGATCTGGAGAAGGATTCAAACTGGATGGGCTACAAACTGCCAAAGCTTGAGCATAATAACCCAGAAAGTCCTTGTGCAAATGTGTTTGAAAATAGGCTCAGATTCCATTTTAATAGTATTTCAAATTTAAGAATTGCCTAAATAATGCGGCAAGAGAAGAATAAGTACTAAAGCATGTTTTCTTCCGCATCCCTGCTAAAATTACGTGGAGCTTACCATACAGTGGATATATCCTTTGTCATTGATGGTAATTTCTGTTGCCTCGAAGTTCAAGATGTTTACTGTTCGGAAAAATCTGAAAATATGTTTGTTTGACTCGCTCACATATTACGTATGTATGTACTTGAGGGCAACCGAACCCTGGTAAATCTGCGCAGTTTTTCTGACAAGCTTATTGTGAAGAAAAAATTGAGAAAATACATACAGTTTAGCATGGAGTGCATCTCAGACATCATGTAGACTGAGTTTTGACATACAAATAAGCAAGCTACCAAGTTTCGTCCCATTCCGTGTGTTCGCAGTTTTCCTCTTCACTTCTTCTCTATTTCCTCCCTAACTTTTCCCATAAAAGTAGGCAGTGCTATCAATTCTCCAGAACTCTTTATCGTGAGTGGGGAACAGAGGTTATTTTAGTTCAAGATTTCAAGGTTATTTGAATGTCTATGCAGAAAATCGTCCGCCTTCATAATTTTGGGATCTGAGGATTTTAGGACTTGACATAGTTTGCTATGTATTAAACTGCAAGATGAGTGAAATCCATGGTGTCTCTAATTCTACTGTCCATTTTAGCCAGAACAGCTCTACATATTGAGTCCCAACAGGGTGTCCACTATTCCTGATATTCTTAGCTACCATTAACTTCGTCAAAGAAATTTCAGCGAAAAATTCTTTTCATTCGATTACATGCCTTGGAGTTCTCCCAGCACATTGATGAGATCCTGGGAGGACCCAATCTCAAAAAAAAAACAGAAAGATTAAAGTTGACAAGAACGCAAAGTAGTTTCCAGTATATGGGAAGGAACGAAGTGAGCATTTAGAGAACACTCTTGTTATCCTAGTATTATATAATAATTCCTCTAAATTTTTTGCCCTCTCTCCACAGGTTTTTAACAGATCGTGCATTTCTCAATTTCTCATCACATTCCAGGCAAACGCGGTAGGAAATTTTGAACGGATGCTCGACTGCTGGCTTTATCAAACGATATGATCTTCGCTAAAACCAAAGCAACATCGCGGCGAACAGCGTCGTTCATTTGTTCACAAGCTACATCCATGTACTGGATTTCTCCTCTACTTTATAGGAGTCTGTAATTGTATTTTCCGTGAGATGAAATGTACGTTTTTCTAAACTATGCACTTGTCATTGAAAAACATTCATGTTTTCAAGTATGTTTTCAACTTGTATTGCAGTACAATTTCTGCAACAAACTCCAGCTAGTTTGTCGCTTTGTTTATGTAAATGTTGGAGTCGCTAAGGTACGCATATCCTATTTCTTTTTTATCCTTAATCCTAGCTGTCAATCATTTCGACCTGCGCTGGTAATCCTGTGCTATTATTCAATGCTATAGTCCAATCGCTAGTAAGCCGTAGGAGAACCCCTGGTAAATCCATCAAAGTGATACGCAAACTTGGAATGCCTCTTTTTATACAGGAAAAAGTGTGTTTCTCGCATAGTCTATGTCCGTCCACTGTCTGAAAGAGTATTGGAGCGTTTGGATATGGAAATGCTGATGATTCCATAACTGCATAGGAAGAGCTTGAAATACACAACAAGGAAATGAGCAGAACATATTCAAAATGTGGGATAAAGTCACATAGTTCACCTGGATTTCACCTATAATTTTAGCATTATCCGTTGCTCTCTCTGAAAATGCACGAGAGGAATTTGTTAGTTATGAGTAGTTAAAGCACATCTCCAAGCTCGATTTTTTTGAAAATGATCTTAAGACCCGCATCTCTTACTTTTCTTCATGCTTTTCTGATATAGAAACTTTATCCTTGATTTTAGTGGTCCCTCATACCAGCTGCTCCTCAGCTAAAACGACACCGTTATTGTAATAGGATTCTACGGTTATGCAACGATGTCAACTAGTTTGTAGTCGAACATATCATCCAAAAAGAATCTTAAATTACAGAGCTTACATTTCTGACAGGTAAATCTTTGGTAGCCACATTTTCCCGTCGAGTTGCGTCTTTCTTCTGATTATTTCCTTGATGTTCCCGTATTCTGACGCATTCCAGGAAAGCCTCCTGTCTTTCCAAATCTGAACATCCAGTACATACTGTTAAAATCTCCACTATCTTATACTGTTGCATGTATGGATCCACTTTTTAACAGATTGAGAGAGATTATTCGCAACCAATACAATATATAATGCAGAGCACTATTTTATGGGTAAATTCTAGTAGTTTCAGTGTAACTCTAGTATTTTAGAAATTTTTGTTCCAATGTGGTGAAGCAACTCAAATATGAATGGAAATAAAACCGTAGTTTCACTGAGGAACTTCGGTCGTTTTGCGAGTCCTATGTACTCTCACGCGAAGCAAAAAAAAATCTGCAGAAGTTTGTATAGCTCAGTCCACTGGATTTTTTAAAAATAACTTTAATCCGCACATTACCACGTATGTTTAATTTTCATACCCCTCACAGCAGTTTCTTCGCACTGATTGGCGAAGCCTCAAAATCCGTTCATTAGGATTCATTTCACGCTCATCGAACATTTTCTACTTCATCACATACTTATAATAAAAAATAATAATTTCCTTTCCCTAACACCAAAAACCTCACCTACACTACATCGTTCTGCTCATGCCAACTTTGATATACTAGTACATGCACAAATCATTGTGGGTGAAAAGGACGGAAAAGACACAAAATTCTGCTGGTCTGTCCATGGTACTATAGAACGGGTGACACGCTCAAGTTGTGGATGTTCACAGTTACCAGAGTGGTACTATGTAACTGGGTGTGAAGCGTTGCACCTACAAAGCACGGTGCAGCCCCGCTCTGGATTGGTCACCAATCGCTAGCATCGACTGCACCGCCCTTTCCATTTACTATATAACGCCGCATATCTAGTGACAGGATAGTAGGATGAAAAACACGACCTCAAAGGCAGTGTCGCACCTCATGTTGGGTATCGAGATATCCACAAATTCAGGTGCACCTCGAGGCGCTGATTCCAATGATGTGCTTGATGTCAGAAAACACCCTCAAAAACCCCTACTTTTAAGGCAAAATTAGATACAGGAGCGGACGATTAGCAAAAGCGGAGCTGAGAAGCTGAGATTGCACATTAAAATGAACTTCTCAGCAGCAGCTATTATCAAACAAACAAACATTTCCGTGTTGAAAAACCATGCCGCATCCTCAGCTCTTGCTGCGGAATGAACCCTCTCGTCCACTGGAAACCCGTAACTTATGGGGTTTTCGACGTTTCTACGAAATTTAAAGTACATCTTTGTGCTCAGCGGCTCGCGTATGTTCGACTGAGATGGGAATGTCGAATGCGACCTTTAAGCTGAGACACTGCCTTTAATGTTGGCTCATAAATTCAAATCCGATCTTCTGAATTTTTTGAAAACAATTTCGAGATTTTTTGAAGTGAATAACGTCAATTGTACTTGCATAGCTATCGAATCAACCATGAACAGAAAAATAAGATCAGCTGTTTGAGAAATGAAGAGGTTCCTATTGTCTTTAACGATGACTACGAATCTAATTGCACCAAAATAGCCATCCAATATTAGTTTTTTGGGACATAATTCTAAAATAATTCTAGAAAGGACCCACCAATAAAATGCCACCGTGCAAAACCATCAGCTGTTGTTCTTCGTTCTGAAAGTTTCTTATAGTGCTGCAAAACAAGATAAATATACATGTGAAAGTTTACATTTTCGAACCGTATTGGTAAAAAAAAAACGGAAATTACTGGAGAAGTCAAAGGGCTAGTTTGCATCACCGGCAGGTTGAGCTAGTGATTTACTTGACAAGTTCTCACTCAGTGCTTAGAAGACTTATTATTAACGGTTCCTCCAGCAAAACAGACATATTTCGCCCCGATCCGTTACGAAACAGTGGTATCAGGGAAAATCCCTATTTTTCTCATATGGATTGAACAAGAATCAACGTTCTATGTAGTCGTGACTTCTTCGAATTTTCAACGGCTAGTACTAGCATTTGGAAACCCACCAGACTCTCAACATGATCTAGAAAAAACAGCGGCAGCACTTCCGCAGGAGGATCAGCCGGCGTAGTAGTATCATACACTTTTGGATCCATAATGGAGTCAATAATTTTACGCTGAAAACACGTGATTGGAGCTTCGTATGGAATGCAAAGAAATGAAAGAAAATGGCGATTAGGTGGACCTCATTACTCAGCTGACTTTCTAGATCCTGTTGCAACTCACTGACAGGAGGTAAGAGCAAGCTGATAACGTTGAAAAGCGTCAGGTCAACTGCATCAGCCATTTTGAAGCAGCAAGGGCTATCGAGTCAACATCGTTTATGAAATACAATCTGTGCCGAGTTTATTGTGGGCGAAACGCGATCATTACTGAGCTCAGGATTTTGGGCGTGACGCAAACGGGATGACAGAATGTCTCATCGGTATTTGTATTCTAATGAGTTCATTGGAAGAGTAAGAGCCACTAAACCCGAGCAGTTCACTAGACTCGATATTAAATAGCATCGTCAATGCGATCACGGCTAGGAACTATTTAGGAGTGCTTCACGAAATAGCTTTAAAATTGTAACAGTTCATTAGTAAGCATTATAAATGCAAGTTAATTTTTAAGCAAAACTGTAGAGCATAGGATCTTCTGGGTGAAAAAAATCGGAGACTCACTCAATTTTGTCATGAACAGACCTTCAGAAGATAAAATGCAGTGATTCATGGATCATACATTTTCAGCAAATTCAAGCCTTGTTTTCCCAGCCTCTGTTTCCAAACAACAGAGGCAGCTCAAGAAAAAGCGCAAACTATCGAATTATTATTAGGTTGTCGGAAAGGTTTCCCGCCACTTTCTTCCTCTTCTCCCCAATCTTGTCGCAGTTGTGCAGGAATTTTGTATCCAAAACAAATACGAAGGCAATACTCTTTTCATATCAAATTTCTCTCCATATTCCGTCACGGTTATGGCCGAAAAAATCTTCCCATCCTAGATCCATGACTGCTCCTGCTTTGAAAGTTCATAGCACACGGTAACGAAAGCGATGCGGCAAAAAATTGTATGTCATGAATTAGGCACCTGGTGTAGATCTTACTACACTTAAATGTTTGGTCCCACAGGTTTGAGGACGGCGATCTCAGCTTCAGGTAGAATAGGATTTGGTCGAACGGTCAAGGTGGTTGGAGAGTGCTTCCTGGGAACTGTTTGAACAGAGTCAGCGGCTTAATACCCGTGAGCTAGTGAAGGAACTTCAGTGCTGTCGTAATACATTGGCTATTCATCCAAGTCTTTTCAGAAAGACAAGAGAATACGATGCATGTATTCATCCTGATCTGAGCTGCCGCAACCTCAAGTGCTGTGAGATTGTGCCTTAACTTTTTAAACTTTTCCACAGATTTCACTTCACTCGACAACTTGTTTACTAGAAACGCGAAGTGGGCTTCCTAGGTAATTTACATCAGAAAGTGCGGATAGCTTGGTCGCTGGTAAGCTGGGATTGTAGTGGCAAAACGAGGACTCTATCCAGGGAAGGCAATGCTCAGTGTTTGGTGGAACTAAAGTAAAACCACTCACTCGCCACTGCTGCATGAAATTCCATTGCTACCGCCAGCGTTCCTGTCAATAATGGTGCTATTTGTGTCATGTAATTATTGGATGTGTTGAAAAAGAACAACAGATTTGAAAATATAGCTCAAAAATGGCGGCAAACTTTTCTGATACCCTAATATTGACAAATTACTCTACTATGTTCCCGCTGCTCCTGCATATGAGTTTTTGAAGGTTCCTAATAGATTTTTACGGACTAGATTTCAAATATGTCCCCATCCCATTCTAATCCTCGTGATCTCATGGTTCTAGGTAAGGTAAAAATTATTTTACTCCGAAAATGCTATTCAGAGTGAACCCTTCTAGAGTGCAAGTTCTGTAAATAAATGAGGAAGGCAGATTCTACTATAGAGGGCGAATTCCATAGCGTAATAAATGGAACATAACTTTGAATGAGGCTAACCAAAATTTCGTATAGTATTCTCGAGGCCATTCTCATTATCCTTGGCACTTCATCATTATTTTTTTGTCTACAAGTGATCTCAAGCACAACCATCAAACTTGGAGATCCAAGGGTCCCGTTTTTCTCTTCGGAGCCGGAACGAGTTGAACTGGGATCTCTTTCACTGTTGCTAGAAACATCAACTGCATGTGGACACTAATTGATAAAATTCTATGGGAAGTTTCGAGCGTTCTCTGGAAATCACACCATTTTGCTCGTCGGGGGTAGGGGGAGGGGGTGCCTTGATTTTGTTGTTCGAACTCTCCAGAAAATCCAACTCTAACCAAGTGCCAGTTGTCATATCACACGAATGCTAACTGTACAAGAAGTAACTTGCCAGAGTCATCTCTAGCACTATCCAACCCCGTTCTTTGCCTCGTACTGCACCGAATTTCAAAGCAGAGGAGCCGACATTTTACTGCAAAAGTGGTAGAAGACCAATGCTTGTGGTGGCGCATACTCGGGTTGATACATATCGTTATTCAATTTTTTATTACTTTTGTCGACAATTTCGAGACAGTAGAAGCTCATGCTACTGCCCAATGCATGTTTCTACTTTTATCAACAGAATTTTCTCTCACTTTTTTCTTAAAACAGATGTATCCCTTTGATTCCTCCTTCTTTTATTTTCCTCTTTCTGTTTCCTTGGTCATCTCTGCTCCTATGTTTAACTAGGTTTCATTCCAATTTAGTTAATTTTGCGGTCTTTAACACAAAATGAACTCCTCATTGTTGCCACCACTTGTAGAATTATTCTTGAAAAAGAAAGATTAGTAGAAAATGTGCCCAGCTCCAAAATTCACAGAGCGTCATTGTCGAATTTGGTTTTTGTTGCTTTCTGAGCTTGGCTAATCAGCAAATGTGGAAGGACATCTCAAGGCTCAGCTAGCGTCTGGAAATGCTGTTGCTTCAGACGGGCTAGAGACAGAAATTTGTCATATTGCGTGTTTTTTTTTTCCTCCATTGTATCACTATGTATGTACAGTGGACGTCAGTGGCGTTGGCCCATCAGCGGCCTCGAGAAGGACGTCGCGCAACCGCGCCGCATGTGCCGTAGTCGATGTTTTCTGCTGCTGTTATGCTTTTTCTAGCAGCTTTTCTACCCGATTTCGAAGATTTTTGACCATATTGGGAGAAAAAAAGCTCAGAAATAGCATTCCGGCGGCAGACGACACTGATGCCAGCGCGCGCGGTGCGGTTGCGCGGGTTCAACAATAGTTTTATAGGTCATGAATTATTAGTAGGAGCTCCCATTCAGTAACTCTCTTCCAGAAATATTGTCCCAGTGTAATATCCATGGGAAAAAGCGGAACGCTTTCGGATAGCTCCATTCCCGAATTTCCCAGTGTTGTTGGGTTAGGCTACGGAAATTACTGATGCATCTGCTATTCTTTGACAGAATCCAAATATTAACACCTGGTAACTTGTACGAAAAATTGGAGAACAGTTTTTGAAGCTGTGCCTGATTCCACTTCTTAAAGCCTAATTCTTGATTCCAAAGAGAAATACATCCAGGATTTAAAAAAATTTTTCACTTCAAACAATTATTTTCTACAAAGTTTGACTACTTTCGGTTGAAGAATTAGGATCAACAGGGATGTGTCCTTACTTTTGGCTCAAATGAACAGTTTGCTACAAATGTATGCACCTGCTCTTCTTTTTTTGCTTTGTTTTATCGTTCTTCGTTCAGATTTCACTTTTTTTTATTTACATCGACGTAGCGTACTCGTTCAGGAAACTGTCTCTCATACTTTCTTCTCCAGGATGGCGGGGAGATTTTCCAAGAAAATTCGTGCATACTGAATTGCAATACTTGTACTTTCTACTTATTTTAGTAATGAATCTCAGCCAGGTGCAGTGTTGGTCTCAATATTGAACCAACGCCGAATTCCTGCTCGAATTGTTCCGAACTTGTGATAAAGTAAGAAACTGGAGAGATTATTCCTGACCGGCACTGAAAAAAGGGGTTGCAAAAGGATTTATAGACTTCCTTGCTCAAATTTTCCAGAAATTCCGAGGATTTTCTCTTGGCAGCTATTCCGAGCAACATTAATTTTACTGAGAACGGCGGGACGTAACTTTGGTAACCAGTAAAGTGCACTGTCACGGCGATCAACGAAAGTAAAGTGTTTCGCACGACGTTATGTGGGTGAACCAACATCGCCGTCGTCCTCGAAAGTGAGTGGAACGCTCGTGGACGTGCGAGGCGGGCGCGTCGCGTCCAGCACACATTCAAATCAGTGCGGAATTTGGGAACATGCCATGGAGCCATTTCTCATTCTGGATGGCTCCCATCGAGCATTCCACTGAAACCTTTGCACACGAGCTATGATATCATCCCAGAATTCGTCGTCTTTTCGTCCTAAATTCCTCCCATTTCACTAAAATAATCGATGTTTTCCATTTTATTGCTCAATTTATTCCTAAGATGTCGTTTTTGGCCGATTTTGCACCTGGAGCGTCAGCACTTACGCTGTGGTGCATCCGGGAAGAATTGCTCCGTTTTAGTGGGAACAGCTCTGATATGGTTAATGACCCTATGGGGTTTTTTATCAACTTGTTATCATAGGGCGCGGCAGTTCGTTATAGCGCAAACAACAGATACCAGCTTCAATTCGAATTCGGAGATAATTACGTAAGAACGCTTTTTCTCCTGTGAAGTAATCCCATTTCCTATTGATTGATTCCATCTGGAAGAGTAAATCCTGAAAACTTAGTGAAGTGGTTCCGCCGCAGATAAGATAGCCTCTTAATTTTTCTTGTGAGCTCTTCACAGCATGCCTTTATTTCGTAAATTCTGAAGCTCTGACATAAATGGTCCTCTGGGAGCCTCCTATTTTCCCTGAGTGTTCCTCTCATCCTCACTTTTTTCCTTCATCCTTGCAAGATCCTTGATCGCCACCTCTTCTGCAGCGGCCTCCCTCTATAGCCTCTCTATCGCCATTGAATCCTAATGAATTAGCTGCCCCTACAGGGTGTATTCCATTCTCTGACCAGAATTTTTATCTAAACGGTGTCCGCTAAGCGACAAGGAAAAACTGGTGCGAAGACGCCACCATTTTGCCTTCTGTGGTGTGTTGACAGACGCCGATGAATACTTACGATTACGAAAATTGTTCGTCGTGGATTGCTCCAAGAATTCACACCACCTCGATTCTCTCACATGTTTTGATGACGTGCGCCGTCCGCACAGCTAGTCACTCCCATGCATCAACCGTTGAAACTATTAATTTTTCCGTCAGTTTCCCAAACTCCTCGCCTAGTACATTCAGTTTGCTCTTCTGCTTGCTACACTGACGCGAACAACAAGCTCCTCATGTAGTTTGTCTGTCCTCTTGTCTTTGTTGGCTGAACCAGCTCGAATTTTTATGATTTTTCAATTGGAACCCTTTTGTTCTCAGGCTAGACTGTAGATCATCTGTCAGTGTCGGTGTTCATCTCCATACATGACTGGAAATCCTATCCCGAATACGTACGGGAGCGCGCGCGCTAAGTACAGTGCATTTCTCATCAGATCGAGCAACTTTCGCTTGCTTGAACCGGATTCGTTCCGAACAGCGACAAGCGTCGATTCTATCAGTGAGCGAGCGATTTCTTCTTTGCAGAAATGCTACATTTTTGGTGAAAACAGTGTGAATTTCACTGTACTCCTCCTAAAAGGAGTACCACTACATTTTCCTTAGATTTCCAGGATGACTCTTTTTTCGTTTCTAGATTCTAAAATGCTCTTCCCTTCAACAGCTGCATAGCTTTTTTTTGCCTCTTTGTTCTTCATGTTTTCTATTATTTATCGTAGATTCATCCAGGTAAACTCGAGAAAATAAAATTTAAGACGCAGATTCAGAAGATTTGAACTGTTTTTTGACATTTGCCCTCCTCTCTCAGTTCTGACGTGCATTTTCCCTCTTCCGAGTCCATACGAAGCATCGATTTTAAAATATCTTTGAAGAATATCCGAATTCACCGTGAAACATGAGTCAATTTCTGTATCCTCTAAGCTCTGCCTTTCTATCAGACACTTCAGATCGCGATTCGGAATCCTTCAGAAGATACTGAGTTTGTTCACAAATGGTTCTGCTAAACACTTCAACCCACAAATCCTACCTACTCTTCTCATAAAGTTGCTAGCACTTTGAGGAAGCTTCTCAATGATCATGATTGGATAACATACCATAGAATAGAAAATCGTATAATAATTCAAATTCAGATGCGAAAATTCAACTTATAACTTTCCTCCGGGACCTTTGGACTTTCCCCTTTTTGAATGTTCAGGTCTTTGTCTTTTTCGAAATCGAATACTTGTTCGGATTTCTATTCTGATGCTTAACTCGTTTCTTCGTATACATACCTTCCAGCCATTGTGGTATTGTGAGTACCACTATGCTTCAAATAGCTTTAATGGCACTCTCTAGGATTGACGCATCATGTAGACGTTTCTGCTTAGTGACATTTCACAGCATTAAATTCTCTAACTTCTTTGAACCACATTTTCTTATTCGTAGCTCACTGGATTTTCCACAGATCGTTCTCCTCATTGAAATCTGTTTGGTAGCCGGCAAGGGTCCATTCTGTAAACATATAAACGTATTAATAGACTATAAATATGATATTTCAAGGATGTGTTGTCTTGGAGCTTCTTTAGCACTTCTGTTGCACTTATTCATAATAATAGATCAGTAGGATTCAGCGGAACGTAAATAAAAGTTAGATGAGCTACGTCATGCTTTTTTTATGGCCTTCTATCTCTTAGAATTACTCATACCCTGAAAATTGCAACTTTTCGGAATCGCAACGGTGTGTTTTGCCTTTAGTTTCCTAATATAAGCTTGATTCTTCAATGTACAGCCATAGGTGCACAGCTACCTGGCTTCAATTAAAACTATCTAAAATATGTATTAAGGGCATCAAGGATTCCTTGAACCAGTTCAATCATCTCTCCATGAACCAAATATAACTGCACACAGCCATTTTCTTTTGACCTGGTTACACTTCTGTCAACAAATTTTCTCGGGCGAACGATCACTTCTAAGGCCATTGTTCATATCTGGTTTGCCTACATCCTAGGAATGTTGTCATAGTTATGGTGGCGATCCTGTGAATTGGGCAGCATTCTAAACCTCGAAGTTTTGCAGCGATGTCTTCCAGATCCTTATTTTTCTTCACGATGGTCGGAATTCCACTGACTGATCAATCAGAAGATTCTGCAGATTCTGGTTCTTCGTTTCTTGCAGTGGTGTCCGTTAGCGACGCTCTTTCCCAGGTCCTCTTTGGATGTGGACGGTGCTATATTCGCGGCGGGCAGATGAGGGTCACTGGATGCTTTCACTTTCGAGAAATCTCTTCTGGGTTTCGGTGCAGCGACGTTTTTTTTTCGCCGTTCGAGACAGTTCAGCCGTTCACATTGTATCAATTTTATGTTCATTTTTCTCTGTAAACTGTAAAGTAATTGGTGTCGCCGTACCGCGACCCGACGAAAACCGAATGCTGACTTTTTGAGAAGGGGGGGGGGGTGCGTAGCGTAATTGTCGAGCGTCACACCGCACCGCAGCAGCAGAAATCGGCGGATGCGGACGGAGGGTTCGTCGAAAACGAGACCAGCCAACCTGCCCGTTTCTATCTCGCCATCGCCCATTGTCCGGCGATGTTTTTGCTGCGGACGACGCGCACTTCCAACAACCCGTCGACTCGCCCCCCCCCCCTTACACCTCTATCCCTCCAGTCAGAATATATCGTCGCTGAGCCTCATCGTTAACCGTATTCGTGGCGGTCACACATCCAGACTACAGTTTGTGGTTTGCTCTCAATTTTTTCCACCGCGCATAGGATGCCTCTTATCTCGTTCGGGCATCTATTCAGTTCATCCGCTGCACTTCTCGCGCACAGACCGTTCTATTTTTGTGTGTGAAAGTCCTCGAGAAAGTGACGCGAATTTCTCTTCCAAGAGTTTGCAACACTACGTCAAAAGTGTCACATTTCGCGGAGGTCATGCCAAAAGTTTGCATTCTCTCTTACGTTCGTTTTCATTCGTGAACAAATCCTTCTTAACTTTCTTGGCACATGTACTTATTACCTATCTCGGGTTTCATTGTTGGTCTTGACACCTATATGGATATTGTGAGTAATACTTACACTATAGGTCCTACATCCATACTTATGAGAAGCTAAATATCATGAAAACTTCCTAATAATTGTCACTAGAACGGCTATCTTTGAATTTTGGACTGCCGATACGTTGCTCATTAGCAATAAAGCGTTGCTACACATGTTTGGCCACCCTATACGTACTCTATCTTCCACTTCCTAATCTATAGAGCTTCCATTGAATAAGAATTTCTACCTAAGAGCATTGTCCTTTAATACTTTTACAGCCGAGTAATGTTTTTTGTTTCGTTAACCCAATTTAGTCTTCTTTCTGCCAGAGACTTGCTTAAGATATGGGAAGATTAAGCATTCTACAAGTGTTAAGCACACACATACAAATCGTTCACCTAAATAATTTAATCTGGAGTAAAAAACCATGTACATGCGAGTTCGTCAAAACTCTGTTGATGTCCAGAAGCGGCTAATCTTCTTATATTTCCCTTTTGAAAGGTCCTCTTAGTTATTCGAGAGTACCTCGCAAATCATTTCACCTTTACTGAAAAATAAAAATCACTTTGAGTGATTGTGGATATGATGCCTTCAATTCAATACCACTTTTTCTGGCAATGAGCTCTCTATGGATCCGTCAGTAGGTATCTATGACTGTATTTTAGATTTCCTTCTTGTTTTAATATTTTGGTATGATTCTCTTCATGGTAATTAGTTTGCGCACATTCGAGCGCAGTGAATAAATAAGTAAATAAATATGCATCTCAAATCAAAGCTTTGTAGTAAATTCCCAAAAGTAAATTTATTTCCTCGCATAATTGCAGATTTCGTATGAAGAGGGAGAATTCGTGCTACTCTCGTTTCTTTGGTAAAAACTCCGTGGACAGATTGCCTTTGGAAAACAGCTTTTGCAATGCAACGCACCAGTTCACAAGTCGAGAATAGCCGTTCCAGTGATTGCGGATTCGTTTTTCTGAGTCGCTCACCTTGAAGTCCGGATCTGGCACCCAGTGATTATTCTCTATTTGAAAAGACTGAAGCAACATTCCTTGTAGAGCGAGCTTTCTAAGGAAAACGAGCTGTATTGGGCTAGTGAGAGCTACCTTCTGTCCTACGTTTGTTTTATTGGGCTAGTGAGAGCTACCTTCTGTCCTACGTTTGTTTATTTTTCATAAGTACGTGGAGAAATACAAATTCAATGAGTATACATACCAGGGATGAGCGAATTGTCCGTGTTCCACTATCCGTCTTCCGTTATCCGTAGGTTTTGGCCTATCCGTTATCCGCACCGTTATCCGGGCTTTTGGTGCCGGATAACGGTGCGGATAAGGCCAAAAATGGTAACTTCATTTCTTACGTCTTCAGCTGAGGAGAGCTTCTATTCCAAGAAAAGCCATCATATTACGCGATCTAGCGCATTTTGCCTCATAAGTGATTTGGAATCTTGAAGCGATGTAGGAGACGAGATGTATTCGCCTCGAAAGCTCTTGCTCAGTTTTTCTGGGTTTTCCGACATTTGAAGCAATGAGCTCGAAATCACTAATTACCTGTAAGATTATCAACAACGCTGAGTAATGTTGTTACCTCTGACGAATTTGAAATCGATGACTTCACAGCTCGCGGATGAGCGGTGTCCTCTTGCTCGCGAAGTTCGCCTCGACCATTCATTTAACCCTACAGTTTTTATCAATTTTTGGATCTATGTACCACACATTGTTTGGGAGTGAATACCATCAGCCAGTACTAGAACGTTTATCAGAACTCCAAAAGATATATGGAGCATACGTAGCATCAGCCTATGTGACGCCCCCCCCCCCCCAAAAAAAAACAGCGTTGTCGTCAGTGGGTCTAAAAAGAAATCTTGGAGGGACCAACGTTCGTTATGGGGAACTTTGTGTTGAAGACGTCCTCCGTATCATCTCATGTAACTAATGTGCCTATGAAGTTATCGAATATCCTAATATCACCGTTGTTTTCGTGACGAACTCTAATATCTCCTTATAATGACGCCGTGCTCAGCAACGTTTTGGGAATGGCAGATTCTGATGATTAACGAGACGAAGAGCTTGTGCCAATTCTTGTCCACAATATTGAGGTCGTATGTCCCTTTTATCGCTTTTAATATTAGATATTGGTGTTAATAACATCTTAGTATTATTCTTAATATTAGTGGAAAGTGGCGTCTTGTAGTATCTGGAAAACTTATCCGTTATTCGGCATTCGGTATCCGTTATCAGGTCATTTTTGGCCAATCCGTTATCCGGGTCATGAAAAATCTCGTCTCCTCTCATCCCTGGTACATATGTACATCTGAGAAGAAAGTTAAGGTTGAGCGACCTTACGTCGTTTTCAAATGAAATCCAAAATCCCTGTTTTTTGGTGTAGTAACAGTTGTCGGGGACATTTTCATTCATTCAAAGTAGCTGCTAGTTTTAGTTTGCATCCATAGGAGATGTAGGTTATGTCTTCAAAAGCTTGTCTCGTTTTCTTTTTCGTGAAAATTTCTTTGGCCATTTTGTTCTACGCTAATGTGCAATGTTCTTATCAAGCTGAAAAAAAAATTTTCCATGGATTATGTTCAATTGATCCGAGTGTATAGCTGCATATTTTGTCCTGTAATTTATCGCTGAAAGGTTCTATCCGCTGGGTTTTTTGCTATGGATTTAACATCAATTCAACAGACGCTTCCTCATTTAACAGTTATTAATTGATGTCTTCCATTTCTCATGTTTTCAAGATTTTCATCTCAATGTCGTCACCACTCAGAAATTAATTCCTGTCCAACCTAATGGCTACTTTTGTGGAGAAACTTCGATTATTAGCACTGATGTGCCCTTTGCACTTGAATGTCTTTTCTTAGGCGGGTCTACAGCGGGTCATAGAATGAACTGCACAGCAAGTTTGTTCTTCACCAAGAAAACAGGTTGGATTACACATAGGTTTGCAATGAACATGCTTCTTATTTTGAGAAGTGACACTCTTTATCTGTTTATTTTCTGGATTGATGAACTCACTGATTTGGTCTCAGGTGATGAGTCATTTTGAACTCGCCACAGCGAACATGACAGTGTCATCTGCTAGCCTCCAAATTTTCTTCTTTCACTACGTCTGATGAGCAAAAATTGATTTTTTTTTTGGTGTTTCATAGTTACAATGTTTGAAAAAAAGGGAGCGATGTTCCAAGATCTAATTAAAGACTCTTGCATGGAGCTACTTTAGGCCTTTTTTTCGCCATCCACAGGATCTGTACAAACGGCTCTTCGCTGTTATTGTTTTTTACATTATTAGTTGGGTTTACTTGTTGCTTATGACATTGCTTCCTCTGGAGTTCTTTTAAAGGGAATCTTTCACTGCTTCTCTGATACGGACAAACATTTCGTCAAAGGAACTGTTGCTATAAGTTAGAATACATACGCTTGATGCAGATTTTCTAGAATTGGAAGGCTATTTTTTCTAGCACTTTTTGTTTTCATAATTTTACGAGAGAGATATATCCAGTTATACCAAAAGAACTGTTGCTGGAAGTTACCCCTTTGGTGGCGCTAAGGGCATCATAGCTGGCTGATGTGGGTACTGCTTCTGGCATTCGTACTGATCTCATATCAGGTTTACTGGGCTCATTTAAAGTGCTATATCTTGCTCGGCACCAACAGGGGATCGGATCATAAGACATTTGAGTTTTAAAAGCGCACTTACTAGAGCATTCGTTGAACTGGCTAGCTAGAAGAGTCCAGCACTCAGTGTCCAATTGGTACATCAATTTGCTCTGTTGTAATCCTAGTTGCATTTTATGGTCTTCCTTTTTTTCCTTTGTTGTTAGACGTATGAAAATGAAAATGAAAATATACCGACAGTATTGAAAAAAGCATTTTTGGTAGAATGTTCCACCACTTCTGAACTATAAAAATTGGTAGAACCGGTTAAATCCATGAACAAAAATGTTATGTTCGTTTGAGGAAAGAGTGGTGGTCGTGGTGGTGCAGGTATTTGAGACCAACCTAATACTAAAAAAGAGCAGTCTTATTTGTGCATACGCTACCCCTGAGAGCGCCATTTCAATCAATTCAAAGTTGCATCCTCTTAAAAATAATACTTAGCGAAAACTGTATTTTGAAGGAACAAATCTAGCTATAAATGTCTACTCAAACAAGCGTGCCGTTGGACCGCAGCAGAAAGTCGACAGTTGACCTCCACCAAATGTTTTTTTTGTTTTGCTGAGCTCCTGTTGCATCGGTTAGCCCTGGCGGGTCCTTCTGCAAGCTTGCCTGAATGAATTGTTCGAACAAAAATGAATTTAATCTATTTTAGTTCATTTCCTGTAAAAAACTTCCATTCTGCGAATACAACATGACTTTCACGCTCGAAAGTTTTTAAATGAGGGCATTTCCAGTGCAAAAACTTTGCAATTTGCACATCTAACCTTTATATCATTGCCACTGTGAGTTGACTTGTGTCAGTCCGTGAAAGTTTTTGCAAGTTTTCAAAAATCGGGTCAGAAGTGTTGCTTTGCGACAGTTTTATGTAGTTGGTGCGATCGTTGAGTTTCCTCTGATATTAATTCGCATATCATCTTTTCCATGAAAGATGAGGACATTATGCATTCCTTCGTTCCTATCTATGCCGTATGGCTGTTTTCAGATTCAAACAAATAAGTTTCATAGGTTAAATGGTTGCGAATCATTCTTCTGCAGCCTAAAATCATTAAACATCTGACGATGGTGTCTTCAGATTCCTGAGGAATAGTTTGAATGGATCAAAATGTAAATGAATACAAACAGCAAGTGCTAAGTTGAGTTCAGGAAATTTACGTTTTCACTGTGTCGACTTTTCGAAATGGATGAGGGATTGCGTTATTTGATTGACTTGATCCCACTATCGAGCCTAATATCCAAAAACAACAAGCGATTAACTCTCAGCAACTAATAAGAAAGTACAGCATGGACAGTATAAATCTGCTCAACTGAACCAATTTCTACCCTCTCCTGGATTTCTTTTCTTCCTTCTTGTCCATTTTACTATTTTCCTTTTTCTCACTTACTTTTCTCCTACTCCTTGCTCATCCGTTCCGTGGTTGGGAAACTTTCACTGAAGACAGTCCCAGATTAATCCGATATTTTCTTTGATACTCGCTCTCGTAACGGTCACAGTCGATGAACATTTCGATAAGTGGATTTTCAATGGTATACAACGTTTTCCCCTCTGTTCCTTGGCAGTTTATCTTTTTTAGATGCAGCTTTCGCTATAAAATATGAATCCGTGTGTAGGTTAGCAGGCAGCAACTAGAAAATGAGGATTCATATGAATTTCTGAGGCATTCATCCATTCATCATTCTCTGGTGGATTTCCACGGCGCGCGGCGGCTCAAAGCACTTCCTTCATTCACTACAAGCTACACCGGCCGCACGTTTTCAGAACTACTTTTCGAAATCGAGACTCTCTGTGGCAAGAATCGTAATCCTTCAGCACTTGCCACCACATTATGTGCTTCAGTCTTACTCTCGAGTCATGAAAGCTTCTCGTGTTACTACCGTTCAGAGAAAAAAGCGCTCTCAACCTGCGGTAAGACGTACTCCGACAGCTGGATTGGACGACGAGTCGCTTGAAGCAAGCATCGAACAACTGAAAACGGACAATACCATACCTTCCGATTCCTTATTGCAAAGCCTAGTCAGGAAAGATCGTGAGTATGCCGCTATAAAAGCCCACGAAGTAGAATTAGAATCTGAGAACAAAAAGCTTAGAGATGAAGTTAATTCCCTCAAAGCTAAGCTTGTTTCGAGTTCTACAAACAGTACTAAGCCTCCCCGCATTTCACCTCCTACTTCTATTTATGAAGCAGTAGAAGAAAAGGAGAGGCTTAGATCTGTTGTTGTTTTTGGAATTCCTGAGAGCAATGATTCATCAGCTGCACCTCGCATTAGCCATGACTTGGATTGTGTTGAAAGTATTTTTGATTTTTTGAACGTTCAATGTATGCCTGTTACTATCTACAGGATGGGTAAACTCTAAGCAACACTTGCCTCGTTTACTTAAAACTGCACTACCATCTCGCTACGTTCAACGCTTTCTATTAAAATGAGCACCACAACTGCGCTTTTTGCGGAGAAAGGAATTTACATTCGTCCCTCGTTGACGAAGGAAGGAAGAGAGCAATTGCATCTTGCTTGTAAGCACGCCACTACACCTCACCCAGTAAACCAATCCATTAATGTATCTGCTAATCTTTCATCCCCCAGTGCACGAACTGTATCCCCTAGCTCTCACTTTTCTGAGCTGATGAGTTCTCAAAGAACGCAGGGAAACACTTGAGATCTCTCCGGAAAAACGCCAAATTTCTGAAATGTGTCGCGTCTAACATACTTCTCAAAACAGGTCCTGATATTGTTGCCGTAACCGAAACATTGTTAAAAGAGATCAATGACATTTTTCCTATTTCTCCCATCCTAGGTGATCTAAGCAAATTTTATGACATTGTCAGATGTGAACGCCTTCTCAAAAAAGGAGGCGGCATAGCGCTACTGTTTAGAAATGAGTTAGCAATCAATGTGGTAATCGAAGAGTCTGTACCAGACTCGTATGAAATTCTCGTTTGCGACTTCTTCATGATGGGATCAGCTTCGTTCAGATTTGCTGTGGTATACTGATCACCCTCCTGTAACACTGTAATGAACGAACAACTAATCAAAGCCCTAGGCGATATCTGCTGGCTTGTGGACATCCTGGAGCTCACCTAATGTGTGGTGATGTTCAATTATGAGCCTGATGAAGTGATGGCTTTGAGAAAAGCTCACCTAATTGCATCTCTAAAGACGCACAATCATCCATAGATCTCTGTCTTCACTGATGTGTGAGCCTGTACTTTCGAGCCGAGGATTTCGGCTCTTGCTGCCTTTAAGCAAAGCACCCGAAATGATTCAATTCTTGACTTAGTATTATGCAATAACACCAAGATGATAACGGCAGTTGATACACTTCCATCCACTGGAATTAGCAATCATTCCGCTTTATCCATGAAAATACGCTGCAATCGTCTTTACCCTCCTCCATTTCAATTACGTCTTGATTTTAAGAATACAAACTACGAACAAGTACATGCGTATTTGCAGAACGTTGACTGGATAGAGTAAAACATTAATTGCAGCATAAAAGACCTATGTAAGAACTATTTTAGAACATGGTACGAGTGTCTTTATCTGCTTCAAAAAATCGAACATTAAAAGGATAGAAAGTGTATAAAACAACTTCACTAGAAGGCTATATCTAAGAGTGAATGGATTCAACTACGAAAACATCCCTAGTAGTTCTGCCCGAATAAACATCTAGATCTTAGCTCACTTCTGGAACGGAGAAAAGTCAATGATCTGGTCATGATTCATAAAATACTAACTGGCATCACCAATGTCAACATCACGAATTTCTTTAAATTCATCACTTCCACTGCTAGGGGTGATTTGAATGAAATTTCATTCCATAAAGCAGTCACATCCACAAGGCAACTCTTTTTTGTCAATAGTGCAGGAACGCAGTATCTGAATCTCAGCAAAATTATCGCATCTCTATCTATGAAATAAATAAATAAGTAAATAAAAATTTCACTTTAATATCAGAAGTAGCATAGCTATCGTCGGTTCTCAGGCATTATACACACATCTGCCAAAGTAGTGACTAAGTGTGAGTCACTAGGAATGGAATCCGCGCCGCTCCAACAATTCGGAATCGCATTTCTGACCAGCATTCTATTACAAAGGGGCCTCGTGCCTTGACAGTTCTGTTATTTTCTAGATCTATGTCTACACAATCTGCACTTGAAATCATATGGGTCTCGTATGCTTTATTTCCAGTAAATCCGTCATTGAATCTCCATGCTCGGCGAAGCAATATATCGTAAGATTTTTTATAGGCATTCCCAATAATTCTAAATATTTTTGTTAAGTCGCTTCTTAAGAAGAAAATGCCATACTTTACAGTAAATTTTCCAGAAGAACATACTAATTGTCGTGTTCCCCTACAAATTATTATTCGAGCTATATCCATAGAGTCATTTATGGATATAGCTCGAATAATAATCCTACGTATTTTGGAACATGCATTGAAACAGCTATTGCCGAATTGATTGGTTCACAATTTATAAGAATTGGAGAGTAAAACTTTGCCTTTGCAATCTATTTTCAAATTGAACTGGAATCCCATTCCTAGGAGGAAATCTTCCGATTAACAACCAACAAGCCGATAATTGAACTGATTCCTAAGCCTCCCTGAAAAGTCCTCAGGTATTCAAAACAAGCAAAAGTGTATCACTGGTTCACTAGACTAAGACTCTTTGAACGTATCAATATCACCTTATTTCTTAGAACCTTGCTCACATTTAATTAAGAAAATTGCTCAATGTTTACAGTGCCAACGGTGTATGTACATTGTAACATTGTCGCACCTCTGGATGTAAAAGTTCTCATCTAAACTGGCGTCGCTTATTCACATCTCGTGCATACTCAACCTATATTCTGTCTGGACTACTATCTGGGTCTGATTTTCACTCGAGACCCCATAATTTTTTTCTCTGGATGCCGTGATATTGTCGAAGAAAATCCTAAAAGTTCGAGTATTTCTTGTTCATTCAGGCACAGCTCCTAGCTGAGCCTATCGTTGCCTGTATTCCCATAGTTCAAATCTCGATTTTAACCCAGCTGTTGTTCAGGATAAGCGATCCTGACTAGTTAACAAATTCGAAGGCAGCGATTATTCATTTGACAAGACGTTACGATTTTTCCTGCATTTTTCACCACTCGCTCTCATCCCTATGACCCAGTACCTTCCGTTCTTCCTTTCGCTTTCGCGTTCTTGTCCTCTGCGATGCAATCGACTGTTGTTCGCATCGGTTACAAAAGACACAGTCCTGCGTGTTATCCTTGAAACACACATCATCGCACTTGAATCCTCCATCAACAGCAATGTCTCATTAATATCAACGCTACATCGTTGCTGCTGGTTAGGTTTCCAACTGGTATCATCTTTTGGCTTTTATTCTGCTCATTTCACTTTCATCGGTAGCACTTTTCCGGGAGGGACGAATTTCCTGTTTTTATACATATTATTGCTATTATTATATATTATCCCTATTACTACCTCCCTATTAGTACTGCTTTTCAGCTGTTTCACTGATGGTAAAATAAGTGCAAAGAAGGTAGAAAGTAAGTGCAACAGACTGTAAAGTAAGTAATCACAGGTACATGAGATACATGCGTAGAAGGTTTTATTGTGAAAATTGAAAAAAAATGAAATAGCTGGACGTCCTAGATTTTTTTAACCTATATACTACGTTTTTATCTCAAATGACTATGAAGAGCAGACGTTCCTTGGCTAGGGGCAAGGAAAGATGTCTTAATGAACGACTTATGCGGACATTTCTTGCATTATTTCATAGCGATGAACAGTAAAAGGTATCGGAACAGCTGAACTTCCCGGATCTACTGGCTCTACGCTCTTGACCCACTCAGTAGTGTATGCTAGACAACCTTGGACGAAGGGGCAAAAAGGAGTTCAGAGCAAGTGAAAAATTGTATTTGTTGTCTTCTTAATTCTTTTCATCATAACTCTCCTTGAATAGTCATTTCTTCATTCTCTTACTCCTTCCGTTTTTCTCCATAATTTTCTAATTGTTGCGCTCATTTGTTTGCCAAAGCGCGTTTTTTTTTCATCCACCCGTATTTATTTTTTATAACCGCTATTACATGCTCCTTAACCACCATGGAATTCCAGAATTTCCACATGATCCAGGGTGATGCATGTGATGCAGGGAATATCCCGTTTTTTCATGTAATTTTCCTTTATTGATTCAAAAAATGCAAGAAAACAATGAGATTCAAGATCGTATCCTTCTTATACGAATGCAAATGGACATCGATTATCATATATGACACTTTTCCTTGAAGAATTCTATCGGTTCCTAAGCCGGGTCAACTCGAATATTCGTGGCTGTCTTTGTTCTGCTCTGCTCATATGAATCACATTTCTCCCCGAGCCGCTCATTCAAGTGAAAGGGATTCTTTGAAATTTCTGGACTTGTTTTTCTAATTCAAATTTTTTCTCTCACATGTCTTCTATGAGTAATATCCGGCCCGCCAAAAAATGAAATGCCAACAATTCCAGACTTCAGCAAGTCTGGATCTAGAATATGTGAATTTCTACATGTTATGACTACTACGTAACCTGGATGGATAGATATTATCTGCTTATGAGGATCTTCCGGTGTTCTGCATGTGATTCATCGTCTTATCTGCCATACCGTTGCCTGAATACGATCCTTCGCCTTTTGCCAAAATATTACACAGTTTATTGTGACTTTTCTATAGACAGACGACATTTCCTATGGTTCTCTTTTGCTTGCATCCCAGCGGACTTCATTCCGAGGCTTCCTTCATATGTTCATTCCATGATGTCGCTGTCGTACACTTTGCTTTGATATGGGATCACATCCGAGTGAATATTTCTAACATCATTTTTCAGAAACACTATCTCGATTACCGCTTCTTGGCTCTACTTCTCTGGCAGGGTACGTTATTTTTTTCATTCTTTTTTTTCACTAAAACCATTTCAAACAGCTCCGAACATTAAGAGGTTGATAGATCCTGAAAACAAAAACGTTCATCTATTCAAATTCGCGGTAGGACCTATGTAGCTTACCTAAGTCGCCCATGAGTAGGAATGAATGGCATTGATTTGAAAGTACTGGTCCTTCTCAAGGTATTAAGACTTGACAGCATTCAATTTTAAATACAGGAAATTTTATTGAAATTGAGGGATATCCGAGGAAACGCAGTTAAATGCTTACAGAATGCAAAAAAAAGCTTTCTGAGTGTTGTGGGTTGCACCAGTAGTGAATCTACATATTATTCTATAGGATTTTGTTCGTACTGGTATTGTTGGTGACTTCTGTTACAGTGTTCAAGAACGCTAACAAAAAGCTCGTAGCCATCCTGTTATCTGAAGTGTACGAGTTTTATGGAGTTTTATGGCGAAATTTGACGGATTTCCCTCCTTCCTGTTACGTACTTACCACCACTTGTTGAGGCGAAGAGTACACAAGGTCACCAAGAATTTGTACATTCTGAATGAAGTTTAAGATCACAGCTTTACCCTTTGAAGGGTAGCATCCCACTTTTTTTCACATTAGTACACCTGATGCTGCTAGTAACGCAGCCCAATCAGGACATCCAGGGTTATCCAGGATCGAAATACGAATACATATCCCCTGAATTCCCTCCTACTTTTTTTTCGAATCCACTGAAATGAGGGTAAACGAGCACTGATTGCCGTCCGGTGCGATTGTCAACTGCGAATCATCTCGTGCTGGTAATCATACACCAGCGGCAGGCGCGTGGCGAAAAGCAGAGGTGAATGTAATTGGACACTCTCACACTGGTATACAACGCGGTGCAATCGGGATCCCTCAACTTTCGAGAAACATCGTGAAACATCACTTCTTGTGTGTAAGAATTAAAACGCTTTCCGCAAATTTTACCGGCTCTGAGACGTATTTTCGAATTGAGGAGGGCAACGAATTGAGGAGGACAAGTGGGTACGGTTAGTCCTAATCTTCGAGCAGCAGTAGAAATAGTCCATATTACATAATGCTACGCTAAATATTTCACATGTTCGTGAAGGCCTCCAGGATCGTTTCGGATATTTCCTGAAGATACCTGCATGTATGTAATGGTTCTAGAGACTCAACTTGTTGCTGGCAAGCTCTATAGATAATTCAGTTCTTCCATCGAAGTTCCAGGATAAGAACGCAGTGAGGAACTGAAACTACATAGATAGTTTCTCTTTCTTCCCACATCAAAAATACTTTATTCATTTAAAGGATCTCTGCCAGCCTCGCAACTGAGAATCTAAATCATCTCTGGATTTCAGTATCCACTATCTACTTAGAACTGGTTTAAAATCATTTAAATTGTAGATTAATAAATCTACATCTGTAGATGCCCCTAATTTAACGTTATCCGACCAGGTTCCACAGGCTACCACAAGACCTGGCGTGAGAAAAAAAATTGATGGTTTGCTGCCAGTTGCCAATCATCTTTGACTGGCAGATGAGACAAGATTACCACAATCCTTCGTGATTTTATTCTTTCTTCCGTTGAACTACGTAGTTATCAGCTTCTTAACAGTGAGACCACATCATTTCAGGTAGCATTTTAGTAGATGAATACAGCTTAAGGGGTTTTTTTCACTTTTTGTGCAGTTTGTTAACCTTTCATCGCTACGTATGGTTATGATGTGATGATTGGAACTAGTCACAATATGAATTTGTCTTCTGCTACTTGTTTGCTGAATAACATGTCTTAATTTCTGTATTTTTTCCAGAGCAGAAACCTTTGTCGGAATTGACAAGGTGGAAGATGTTTCCTTTACTTTCCCAGAAGAATTTTGCTCTGGAAGTAGTATTGGGCCTAGTAGTTTCCTAAATATATACAATTTAGGACATTGTTGGAATCACGATGCTTTCGATGTATTTATATACCATCTCACAAAAAAACTCACTTATTTTGCTTTTTCAAGGAGATGTTGTTTTCCATTTTAAAAGGTAATGTTATGAGAAGTAGCCTCAATCTTTCTATTCCTGTTATTTTCCAGAAATCCTTTTGTCTACATCCATCAGAGGTGCTCTCTTCTACCATTTTTTCTCTTGGGTTCCTTAAATGAACTTGTTGCATGCATAGCGACACAAGGGCCACGTGTTTTTACAAGTACGTCTACACGTCTTAGTTTTATGTAGTTAGAGAGTTAGAGATAATATCACTTATGGTGACTGTTCTAGACCACTTAAATTGATGGAACTTACTATACTTTTGACCATTTTTAAGTTAATTAGCTCTATTTCTCTCCCAAGCGCAGTGCTAAGAAGTTTTCTTGTGACGGGGCCGTAAAGATTGTCAGTTTCCAGACAAAGTGACAGTTTTAACGTTAAGAAGTTGAACACAAGTGGTAGTCAGTGTACACAGGAGGCGAGATGGGCATGGACGTATGGACGTATCAGATGTCGCTTTGCCCTGGGGGCAACCGGGGCCGAGTGACTCTGTTTCTCTCTCAGTGTCCTCTTACTTCACCTCTCACTTCCTCCCTCCACTAGCTTTTGTCTACTCACCTTCACTTATCACAGCATCCAGTCGTTTCGTTGGCGACAAAACAACAGTACACGCAACATCGACAGTGCTCATTTACAGAGATCCTTTGAAATCCTGCCTTCACATCGACGTGCTTCACTAGTAACGTTTGTGGATGTTTTCTGTGCTTGAGCTATCCCTAGATTGTTGTTGAATTAGTACTCCAACGATAATCCGCGTCAATGTTCCGCGATGTACGAGACGAATCCTTGCAAAAGTGCAGCGGCTGCGAAATAACTGGTGATCCGGACAACTCTATAACTGCTTTTCCTCGTTTCGAGAGATATCGAGAGGGACGCTGTCTCTGTTTCTCGCTCAGTCGACCGTAGGACGATGGCTAATTGGCAGTGGCGCGCTTTTCATTTGCGCCTTCCACTCCAATTTCACAGTAACTTGTCACTTGCGGCCGCGTGGTGGTGGCTCGAGCTAAATGAGTCTCCCCTGGCACCCAGCGAGCTTCTCGTCCTCACAGTGCACGTCTTCACATGTTCGCATCCCATTGTATTATGGCATAACAACGCCATACACATGTTTTTGTTTCAACTTGAATACCTGAGCCCGGTAGTGGTTCTCTGCAGCATAGAATACTTGTGATGGAAGGTCTTGCATCTACGCTTAGCATATTGAGTGAGAAACATTTTTACTCTTGTTTTGTTTCATCTTCAGAGGAGTACAGATACGATTTTCGACAGATGGGGCGATTTTTTGGCGGCGCCCACCATCCACCGTATACCTGGTGGGCGACGTAATTGGACTCGGACGGGCATTGGTTGGCTGCCGCCTGCATAAAGTGCCAGGAGAGGCGACGAGAACGCCGAGAAGACGTGCCTGGCTGGAGGCGAATCTCGTACACATCCACTGCCCGACGACATGTCCAAGTGGTTTCGTTAGTGGCCACGGAGTGAGGGTAGTGAGGCAAAGGGGGGCGAGGCCGTTGAGAAGACACCATGTCGACTAATTGGAGAGCGCAGCGAAGCGGCGATTCGACGGTAATGGGCGAAATGCCAGCGATAGCCTCCCATTATCGCCTAATAGGAGTCGCTCCACTTGCTTATCTCGATATCCTAGTGAAGCTGTGTGCCTCCTACGGCTTTGTGCACACCGACCGCTCTTGTCCTACTGGCGTCCGCTGTCCACTCTCGTGCTTTTATCATCGAGACATTTCTCCCATTGATTACTTACCTTTCACAATGCAGACACTGCATCTCGCATCCTCGTGCTTCACTGGACTTTTTCACCTCCCAACACCATTTCCACATCGCTTCAGTGCTTTCATGGACGGTGCAGGGGAATACCCCTGGGCATAGAGACAAGTGTGTTATTGTACCCTTATTATGAGTGCTTTTGTTGCGGTAATGTCTCCATTTAATCCCACCAGCACCGCTGTTGCACATCTTCGTCTGCGCCCGCTATGGCACGAAGTTTCGGCTACTCAGCTGTAATACAAGCAGCGCTCTCGTACTTGGCCGGGGCGCTGATGGCGGAATGGAATGGAGGCGAAAAGCGCCTCGACGGGACGACGGAGCCGCGGGCGATGGCCCTTGAGTGTTGACTCGGAGCGGGTGTGATAGCTCCGTGGGGTTAGCATGTGATTAGATTACTCGTGTTAGTGGTCGCCGGCCGCTGACAAGTCAAAGAGTTGTGATCCCGCGCCGAAATTGGGTTTCAAGAGGAATCCGCTTAGCCGCGGCGGCCAACTCTGCACGACTTAGTTGGTGGATTTCATCCCTCAGGCGCTCTCCATGCACCAACTTTTGTCCCATTCATCACTGACTTCGTACGACGTGGCTTTAGCCTTGATTTCCACCACTTTCGCCTCTTACTCACTCTTGGAAGCTTTCTCATCTCGGACGCGTAACATATCCGTAATCGTAGAGAGCACAAAACGTGCTATGCGAACTTCGTCGGTGATGAGTGTGATGAGCATTGTCCAGACGTGGCTCTCAAACGCTCGTCAATAGATAGTTGGGTAAGTGGCGTAGTCAAGCCAGCAAGAGCGCGCTCACACAGTGTGATTCAATAGAGGCCTGATGTTAATTGTAGCATCAGCTATAAGCCTTGGTAACCGCTCTCGTATCCCAACTTTGTGGTCTCCGCATTCACGGGATGGCCGCGAACCTTCGATTCTGGCCAACTGGCTGGCTGGCTCACGTTCTTGGATCTCTTCTCAGCCGGCGTAACAGTCTGTCCTGATTCCCCTTAGTATCCATGTACTTATCACAATGCTCTTAACAACCAGTGGAATCCGCATCATTCCCACGTAATCACTCAGCATTTGTTGAGCTCATCCGCTGCTTATGCACGGGTGCTATGATTCAGAATTTTGACTCTATTTTCTTGTTTCGTGCACTGCATGCTAACATTGGACATGTGCGACGTCAGCTCTCCGAAACACCTGCCAAAGTAAATTGATAATCTGAGTGGTATCGCATATCGTTAGCAACATTGGTATGTGCATTCTTCTGGCTTTCGTGCTTTCACACCCTTTCTCAAAGATTTCCCTGGATCTCTTTTCTAAGTCTGCTAGAAGAAATGTCGGATACCAGATTTTCTGGCGCTACTATTCCTCTTCTTCACACGAATAACCTGCCCTTTGTTTCTAATCCTACCTCCCACGTATAAATTCGCACTCCAATTGCTCGTAGGTGTTTTCTTGCTACTAGTGGATAAAAATCACGAGCTTGACACAGCTTCTTCCCTTGTGCTACACCTTAATGCCACCCAAAGCCAAATTAAGGTATTAATCGTAGCACTTTACTCACTGTTATCTATTCGTGCACCTATTCAGATGAACAGACATCGCGCTTTATTTAGAAGCTCATTTACTTAGAGTAGCCCCTTCTGCCCCCAAACTACGTGTTGAAGAAGTGATTGTGACGTCAACTGTGGCGCTGACGGATCAGAGTAATATGTAAATGAGCACGGCTGCTTCCATATATGTAGCCCCACCAACAACTAAGCGGATTGCGTAGCTGAGTGATCTTGGCTAGTGGTTGAGGTTCTGCTGGTGTGGATCCTTCCATTCACCTCCATCGGCTTCGCCTCGACGCGTCTCCTCGTGTCGACGTTCATCAGCCGCAATTCATAAAGCAAATATTCCTTGGGGTAGAAACCTGGATCCGTTGGTAATTGCGTGCTGGAACAAATCGTCACTGCTCCTCCTCCTCACTGCACTTTGATGAATCCTTATAAATCCATTAGACTTTGAGAATCATCGACCACTATCGGCAGGCAGGTAATCGCTCCCTCAGTTATAAGCTGATGAGATGAGTGGCGAATTGTGGTTTTTTCGGGGGATTTCAACTTTTTGCAGCATAGAAACTGCAATTAAAAATAACACCTACATTCATGACGGCACACGACCTGCTTTAGTTTATTTTGACCAGGAAAACAACGATCTGCGGCCAAATTTGATTATTTACAAGACCACCTGAAATTTTCGAGTTTCCACCCCAATTTCGATCGACGCCGGTATTGAGCATGTATTTGGCTCCAGAACCACTCAATAAATGCATCCGGAACAGTATGAAATCCGTCCCACTACCATCACTCTCTCACAAAATTGCCAGAAATGTCAGTAACGAACTAAAGAATGGATTAGCTTTGCTTTTAGTAGGATTGCAGCTACCTCATCTCGCGATCCTAGTTGGTAGACGACTTTCTCAGGATTATACTCAAGATTCCTAGCTCTGATCTGGATTTGTCATTTTTAGTGTTACTTATCAGATGAATATCAACGTATCTGCTGGCTTGAGGTGCTTTTGGAGGTGGACTTGGTTCCATAAGCTTCGTTCAGAGTTTTTTTTTTGTTTTTGACTCTGAAATTTCGGAGATATGTAGGTGATGTCTTCCCTACTGGGAACTACAATTTATTTTTTCTAAGAATTTCTATAGATGTTTCCTGAACGTAGAGCCCTTCGGCAAATCTTCGCTGGCCATCGAGTCGGACTTCTTGGTGGTTCTGCTTTTTCAAGAATAAATGCACAGCGGATCTGTTTGAGTCCGCATCCTGGTTTCATTTCCAATTATTCCATTTCGCTGTTTCTTAGCTAGCGATTATATTTTAGTCTAAAGGCTCTGTGTAACTTAACCGCACTTTCTAAGTTTCCTCTAACTTTTCTAGCTTTCCTTCTAACTTAATGGCTTCAAGGACTTCATATGAGATTTGTTACTGACAATTTCCAAAGAAAAAAAATTGAAAAGAAAAAGCTGAAATTTAGGCTACTACATACGTATCTTGGGTAACTGCAGTTTTTTTTTTCGGGTTGATTGCTGTTTTGAGCTGAAATCACCTTCTTTCACATGAAAACGTCAGAAATACCCATCTTTACACCGATGTACCACTTTGAGCGGTTAATTTTGTTGGAAAAATGTAGAAATAAGCCGTTTACCGTAGGATTTATTTCCGTTTGGCATAGGGCATGCATCATGTTTTTTTCTACTGCAAACGTCTCATCATCAACTGCTCTTTCTCTCAGTCAGTACACAATGTACTTTTTCATAATTTCTCGACATTAAAAGTAATTTGCCTGCATTGTTAGGGCACACGATGTTCAAGTAATGTATTAATAGTTTTGTCCTTTTTGAGATCATTACCAGTACATCTCTTACGGCAACTGGCTAATTATTTGTTTCTTTTCCTCTCTTGTTTTCTCTATTGTTTTTCAAATTGGTCCTTTTGCTGCATTGTCTGTAATTCCAGTCATCGACATGACATGAAGTTCTGGTTTCAAAAAAAAACAGTAACGACACTTGGAAGATTTTCTAGGCTTGTTAGTTGCAATCGAATTAGTATTTCTCAGAAATTTTTTGTGCAGGCTAGCTAATTTTCCGAAAGTTTTTATCGCAGAGCATAGTAGTAGCATGGATTTTATTATTCTGTTACACTTTAAGTGCTTTTTTTAAAGCATTTTTGGAGTGAAAAATACGCTGGATGCTGGTGTCTAGTGAAAGTAGGATGAAACATTGAGCATTCAGCTGGATCACTCCCTTTGGAACTGATTTTTTCCAATGAATGAATCACCCTTTCCTCTTTTATATGTTTAATTTTCATGAAATGAAAAAGGTTATGAAATTTTTGACCTTTTTTTGGGACGGCAGTCGCTTTCATGAAGCTGCACCCTGGTAGCAAAAAGTGGTAGTAACATGGATTTTCTTCTTCAGCTTGTTACTGATACTTTTTCTATGATTCTGGAATGGAAATCATACTAGTACTGGTCTCGGTCGGAATTAGTGCGCATAGCTGAGCTTATACGTAGGTGGATGACCTCTTTTGAAAATTGCTCCCTCATAATAATCCACTTTTTTCTCTTATCATGTATTCGATTTCCTTAAATTTCTGTTTATCATGGATCACCATCGCATTTTTTGCACTCTTCACACCTGAGCGCATTTTTATCTCGTCTCTGAGAAGCTGTTCTCCCTTACCTTATCAATTACATGTATTTCTCCCGGATCTTAGTGATGGTCCTGGCTCTGTCTGCTTTCTTGAGCTCACCAATCGAGTTCGCTTCGTTCCGCATTGTATTTTCGTTGTCGCTTTTTTTCTGCTGAGGCAGATTTTCGCGAATGCTTCGCTTACATCACATCTATATATAGCTTATCGTTGTGGCTGTTGCACATCGCCTGCTTCGCTTTGTTGCTGAACAGCTTATGGTGTGCTAGCGCTGTGTCTCGTGGGCCATGCCGACAACTTGCGGCTTCCCGAACTGCAAGTTTCGCTCACGTTATCGTGGACAAGAGGATAATCGTCACTTCTATCGCATTCCCAAACGACCACAAGTTCTGCGACAACGCTGGCTGCTTGCCATCGGGCGCACGGAAGAGACGGTCGTTAGCCAGGTAGAGCACAAAGCTTGTGGTGCTTCAGGGTTACGGGAAAAAATCGCTTTCATGGGCAGGTGGCTTTGCTTTTTGTGTTGTTCTGGTGGCTTGTTCGTTGCTTTTACCTCAGGCTCCAACCAAAATGATTAGCTTGCATTGAAGCTGCAAAATAATTCCCTGATCCTCAGGAATCGAACAGTATCCTTAGATTTAAGCACTTGCTTTGTATGAATCTTTTAAGATTCCATAGGTGTCCAGAATTAAACTATTTACCCCACCTTAATTGGGCTCTCGGATAATAAACAATTTGCATAGATATCTTGGACTAGAAAAATACTGCAATGTCCTGGCACTATTTCCGCAATCGAAGCGGCTCTGGCGAGAGTTATTTGCTCTGTTATT
The DNA here is from genome assembly GCA_037903475.1 of Ancylostoma caninum. NCBI lineage: Eukaryota > Metazoa > Nematoda > Chromadorea > Rhabditida > Ancylostomatidae > Ancylostoma > Ancylostoma caninum. The sequence goes on along the minus strand of JBAJFG010000389.1, from coordinate 987,928 downwards.
ATCTAAATCGGAATCAATGCCATAGGTTCTAATGAGTATCCGTTTATCTATTGGTGGTGTAAATTGCGATGATGGCAGGTTGCCAGGCAGCCGCACCCCTACCTCATTCTGGCCGGTAGGGAGGAGCACATCGCTGCAAAAGTCCGTGAAATTGCAGCTATGCTTCCTATTCTTCTGATTGAGTGCTAAAACATGGTCAGAATAGGGTCGGACAAGTAGTTCGGGGTAAAGAATGTTCCAGAAGAGTTCGAGACATCGTGCTCATTTCTTATTTCAGCTCCGGATCTGCTCAGCCCACTTCGAAGGAGGTGAAAAGAAGGAAGGAGACATTCCAGTACCTGACCCAACGGTGAGGATGACACCATATCCACGGGCCAATCAGAGTTTATCCGGCTGCAAACAGCTGTAAGGAATGATTTATTGCTATTGCTCAGGTCGACAAACAGCTGAACATCGAACTGCCACCGAAAGAAAGCAAAGGCGGCGAACGTAAACGGAATAAAGGTAGTTACGAGCTTTATTCGAGTACGATAGTGACAGATCCACAAAGAAAATCCTTCAGGTAGTCCTCCAATATCAAGGTCGCTCGTCGTACGAAAGAGGCAGCTTCCTGATTTTTTGAGGAATCCCCTCGGTAACGTTTTTTTTGTTCTTTTTGAAATGACTTTTTGCATTCGTGCTACTGAGGATCCTTTCACATGCCGGTATGGCCTGGATTCGATTTTCTGTGGATATTAGTGTAAATCATCATCCTCTCCGAAGTTGTGGGCTTTGGCTAGGGTAAGGCCACTTTGCTGGATGAGCACTCAGTAGCTGCTTATAGATAAAAGCTACGTAGTCCCACAATGTAACGCTTTCCAGACTTGTGACTTCTTAGAGCCTTTTTGGCCGAGATATGTAGTTAACTAATGCTCTTTTCCTCCGAAAGAGCTAGGTTTCGTCGACCTCGCCTTCGGTATAAGTACGGCATAAATTGGAAGTCGTAATGTCGAAATTCAGAGAGAGTCGAACATGGAATGCCCTTTCCTGGATTTCCAGACATTTCATACCTCCCGGGACCTCCCTTTATCTGTATTATGAAACAGATATTTCTAAACAGAAGCTCATTTCCACATAACTGGTTGTATTCGATTTCATCTACAGATGCATTAAATGAAATTCAGGATGGAAATTTCGCTCAAGCGATTTGATACAAAGAACTGTTATCCGTGATGCTGATTTTCCAAAGATTTCCTCCTCTACTCTACAGGATTAGAACTTGTTTTCTAATGAAATTCTTTCTGTTCCCCTCATTTGTAGAACAATTCCGAGCCGAGCAACAATTTTGTACTTCCTATTTGTAGTTGTTTTTATTTCACCAACTACATTACGCTATATCTTCCTTTGAGGATATTAACCTTCTTTGATGAACTGCTTGGAGAACGTTTGGCGTGATCAAGTGCTTCAGTTGTAACTGATCAGCTCTGATTTTATTTTCATATAGAATGGTGAAGCTTGCAAGGCTTCAACACCATCTTTTCGAGAGATTGTTATGATTTCTTTGACTGTTAAGTTCACTAAATAATTTTTGCCTTCCTATGCTTTGTCCACGGATATCGTACCGTTAAATGCGAGCAAAATAAACGAAACTTTACACTAGTCTGGGAGAAACTCAAACTTTTGCTATTATCTTTCCGACATTGCTTTGACATTGCAATCCACAAAAAAAACGTTTATCTTCCGCGTTGCTTGAAAATTCCGCGAAACTCCTCTCACGCAGTGATGTTTAGTTCACTCGTTCCGTTCATGTTTCTCTCTTTTGTCGTGTTCCTGACGAGATTCCTTCTTTCTCCATCACCAGATACATTTTGCACTGTTCCAGTTTGAGATCTACAAGAACCCCGTGGATATTTTTGGTGAAACTTCGAATAAGGTAGTAGTTCGACATGCTGCGCACTAACATCTTATCTATTATGCGAACCATTCTGAACGATTTCTGAGGAATTTGTTGTGCAAATTGCTTGTTCATTAGTGGGATGTTCCATGACTTCCACACTCCAAAATGAAGTGTGCATCCAACCGCCTCGACGTCAATTTCTCCAATATTCTCCCAAAAAATTCTCCAAAGTGATAAATTGATCTGTCTCACACGTAAGGGATATCGCAATTTCCTTCCGGTGATTTCACAAGAGCAGTATTTATGCTAGTTGTCCTCCATCCCTCTTTTCTTATGATATGATAGGAAAGTTTTTCATGTGACTTCATGTGAACGCCGCTGCAGAGATCGATCTACCTCAGTTAGAGTGAACTTCGTAAGGAGAGTGTGTGTTGAAAATCCTTCAATGCCCAATTGTTAGGGCAGATTTTCGTTCTATCGGCTATTCTTGTGATAGCTTGTCTATAAAAAGCCTTTCGCCAATGAAGCTACTCGTAGTAGTAGAGATTATATTTACTTAGATGCACTTCGCTGAGCCTTGGTTAACGAGAAGTACAGATTTCGATAAATATGTGTGATAAATAAGTACACCGATTTTTTTCGATGAACTCTATTTCATTTTCGAATAGTCTTTATTCGAATTCGAATGAGTCGATGGGTCGAACTTTTGGAAAGTGAAAACAGCATGTGAGAGAAATTTAGATAGAATATATGATTTGTTTGTTGTTATTGCTGAAGAAAGATCACTAATCTGAATAAGTCGAACGGTTTAAAGTTGTAAGAAGTAATTGGAGTTTAGTGTTAAGTACATGACTACACAGAAGTTAACCAAAAAATGAACCGTTTTGAGTAGCTCAATTATCTCATCATAAGCCAGAACGTCTAAAATATATTCTGGAAGAAGAACACAGTTTTCTTCCCAGTTTTCCACCTTCGTTGCATTTCACCTGCTGAAGAATGAGCAAGTGTTTAGTCAAATAAGTTCGCAAATAGATAAACAATTATTACATGACAGTAGCGGTTGCACATTCGTGAGCCAGGGAGCGTAAAAAAAGCCGGATTTCTACCAGTAAAGGATCTTGCACTCGAATGCATAACTCTGAGAATAGAACTCTTCTGAAGCGTTAAAAAAATTGAATAATTGCACACTAGTTTCAGCGAAACCACTGGTGAAAGCAATAAACTAATGAGTTACTTCGATAGCAAAAAGTACTTATTTATTTCTGCTCCTCCTTCCTCCCCGCTACGCCTCACCTCCCTGCGCTGCTGACTTATATTTAAACAATGATTGAGGAAAAAGGTGAGCAAATGAATAGACATGAGTGGTTCCTTATTTATTTCAGCATGGAATCTAGGGGCCTAGGGCAGATAGGGATTTCTAGACCGTTTTCCCGGCGTTTTCCTGGAATGTCATCATCCAAGAAACGTTTTCACTTCGTGGAAGTTGAGTGTATGATATATTTCAACAGCCACAGAGCGATTTTACCGTTTTATTCCCATCATTCATTTTTAGGCTAATATATGTACCTCATCGACTGTGCGTCACTTCCGCCTCTGAAATGACTTTGCTGTGCACCTGGCCATTGCTTTTATTAGAAACACACCGATAGCGCCTCGAGAAATCTCAAGAGGTAAAATTAGGGTGGATGCTGTTCTTGCGAATCAGAGAAAATCTCTCATGGTATTCGCTATCAGAAAAGAAATGCTGTCTTCTGGAATGCACTTGAGGCTCCTGGACAAGCGCGTTTCTTCATCTTTTAGAAAACCGTTCTTGGCTCAGCTAATGTTCAAGGCTAAGGAGTATAGGACTTATTTGTAAGTAGATCCTCGAACACATTTTTCGGGAGAATTGTTTGGAAATGTGTGGCAAAATATTAGGTTGGTACATAGTTAATGCGGCTCTTCTCCTGACTCCTTTTCTCGTTAAAAATGAGTGCTTCTTGAAGGGTTTTTTTTATATGAATCTTCTTCTATCATTTAGTAACGATGCTATCGAAAACCATATCCACATTCATCATTTCATTTTATACCACTTCGGGAAAAGTTGGAATGCAGCACAGTCATTCCATGATCTCAACGAAATTTTGGCTGAAGAAAAATCAGCAAAGCCAAGTCGAGAAATATTTGCTGAGTCGAGAAATATTTAAGTAGTTCAAGTGAGAAGGTACAATCCTACAGATGAAGAAGAAAGAGATCTTCGATCAAACTCCGACTACCAGGAACTTTTGGCAGCCGTGGACGGGAAAGAGGTCCGATGGAGGAGATTCCTCAGGAATGGAACCTGCTCGTCTTGCCACACAAAATCAGTAGAAATTGAACACTGTTCCTGTTTGAGAATTCTTGCAGACCCATTTGGATATCTCCATGCTTTTCTGGGCCTTTTGAGAGAAAGAACCACGGTCGAGTGGTCCATATTGAAGAGTTTGGACAGTATTTTCGTTGTCAAGCTTTCATCCTCTTCCAGGCTGCCTAAAATTCTTGATACTTCGGATTCGATGGCCAACCTCTTCTTTCTTCTTCTATGAAGCTTGTTCTTTACGAATATGAACAGCTTTCCAACTTAGTCTTGCTGATCAGTCTATTTTTGAAAGGCTCGCTGAGATCGCGGACTGACTGTGCTGCATTCCAACTTTTCCCGAAGTGATAAAGCATATCATCGAGGATGTGGATGCGGTTTTTGGTAGCGCTTTCAATAAGTGGGAAGAGAGGATTGTTTTCATGAAAAAAACGTTGGAAAAGCTCCGATTTTCTTCGAGAAAAGAAGTCGCGAAAAAAGAGGCATTGATTACGCACCAACCTAATATTTACCTACTTCAGGATTACTATTGTCGATTTCAAATCATGATTATTCTTTTATTTACACACTGGTTACAGGTGCAGAACCGCTGAGTTCAATCGACGCCTATTCTTTGGCATTTTGGCCATGAACCAAATCCATTATTATCCAGCAGGACATGCCTCTCCCACTTTTGATCGTGGACAGCTTCCAGTGTGTAGTTTAATATTAAGAGTGACATATTTTTACACTGAGCACTAAATTGGCACTAAGTGTATAAGTGTAGGAATATGCCTAATAAAATTATCAACTGGTGCTGACATGTAAATAATATGCTAGTTGAGAAAAAGATAGGAAAGTATGCGAATATCAAACATTTGTGGTATATGAGTATCAAATATTCATGAGTGTTCCAAAGTCATTTTAGCTTCTTTCTTTCCGGAAATCCTCCAATAATTTTATAATGTTTTCCCAAGTGGGTAATCATGGATCACACATCTCAGGTCAAGTGTCAATTAAGGTCGTCAGAAGAGCGCTGCTCAGGTGAGCAGGTGATTTTCTAACCCACATGATTACGAATTGTAATGAAGGCATAGAGTATGAATCATGTATTGCAGTTGCCTTTCGTGGATTCTAAAGGAAAACCAGGAGAAGCTACGGAAATTTCATTACAAAACTCATTATTATGTGATTCAAACCCTCGCCTGCGGAAAATGTAGTAATCGTAGTGAAATGGGAACGAAGACGACTTTGTACAAATTATAGGTGTGGAGTTCTAAAGACATGATAGCCCTAGTTTTTATTCGGGTCTTTCCTAGCTGAGCAAAGGGTAGAAGAGCTCAGTGCTGAGGTGCACCTTGTTGTTCACTAGGAGACGAGGTTCCATCCTGTTCAGCGTGGCAGAATTTAACGCTGAGATTTAATCTGCTAATACGGTTGTCTTCTTTGGCAGTTATGAAAAAGTTGGGCTTGGTCCGACCCGGGCCGTCCCGCGCAGATTCCCCAGGGCGTGGATGCATGATTAAGATTACCCAGGGCGACCGTGTTGACGTCTATGTTAACGACGGGGAACTTTGTGATGTTGTCACGTTTACCCTGGGTAATCTCAACGATGCATTCGGCCCCATGTTAGGGCACATTTCAAGGGTTTCAATGGATCTTTGAGGGATTATTGTCGTAATTACTTGCAATTCATATGCTGTACAAGTACACGAAAGCCAGTCTGTTGTTGACAATTTCAAAAAATCATGGAATTTTCAAAAATAGCGTTTTTCTTTTTTGAAATTCCGTGATTTCTTGAAGCGTGGAAGAATGACTTGCTGAATAAATACTAGATGTGAAAACATGTAAAATAAGTGCTAGATGTGAATCCTGCAGCTAACGTATGGTGTTTGCACAAGATGTTAGGTTGATGCGAAAGAAATGGCGCATTTTTTTAAAACTAATTTTGTTTGGACATAGTATGACATCTAGATGTAGTTGAATTCTTGTAGGGCGAAGGAAGCTCTTTTGTGCTCACGTATGAGAGATGACGGCTGGCGTTTGGAATCATGATATGATAGAAAGTAATGATTGAAAGTTTTCAAGAGTCGCGTTTTCAATTTCCGAATTTTGAGGAATCTTCTGTAACACCACAAGCAATACAGTCCGAAACATCTTTTTTTGTCTTAGATGAGGACGTCTTGACCCTATCCAGTGAGCTCTGGTGCAACATCTCCACTGCGTAAGTACATAGATGAGCACCTCTCAAAACATTTTCTTTGCTTTTTTTTTTTCGGATTTATTGTCATACGATCCTAATCGTGCCACCATTTCGAACCAGTTCACTAAGCATTATTTGTAGCGATTACGTGGTCCGAAAAGTGAAGACACTTCACTAGAAAAGCGCTTGAGACGGCTACAGGCTCATTTTCTGCCCTGCCAAAATCTCCTTCCGGAACTTCTCTTAAATTTCGATAATTTAGTGAAAAGGCAAACTGCTTACCACCTGTCACATTCCCTAGGAATTTTGCCACTTGCATGCCACCTTGCCTAGCTCCAGAAGGCTTCACTATGCAAGAAGAAATCGCCTGAGATGACATTTCTCCACTTCACAGTTCTCCGTATTCTGTACATAGGGTGTCAGGAAGATGCTTACAAAATAAGTCGTTATCTGTATTAATTGAAGAAATTATAACACTTTTCAAGATTATAGTTCAGTGAAGTTACGCCAAAATTAGAGTCGACTACGAAAAAAAAAAACGACAGAACTTTTACGCCAACTTTATACTTTTGTGGAATGGATCTTGATGTCCATAACTGGCCGCGTTGAACAGATCGGAATCCAGCCTCATGGGCATAATTTATCCTTGAGCCAAGCACATGGTGCGTACCATTCTGATTAAGTATTTGTTCTACAATTAACCGTAAACGAAATTCGATAATTTCTGAATCCCTAAATGTCAAACTCGAAATGTAACGTAAAATCACTCATGTGAGTTATAGAATCCATAGACGTGCTCGTCAATCCCTTACATGTACATGCATTCGTACTTTCGTTCTAATATCTGGGAGGTACTCTTTTTTAATCTCATGTTTTTGTCGTGACCTTGATGAAACTTTCCGGAAATCTCGGAATTCCTATACGTATTTGCTTGCCTTCAAAGCCAGGGGCCCGTTTTTCAGATTTTTCTTTCCGTGCAGTTATGCACAGTTGTCCTCGGTTTGTCATAGCTAATTATAAAAAAAATTATAAGAACTACTAATAACATGATATGACATCACAGGCTATGCTGAATATTTGAACTCTCGAATTTACAAACTCTTGGGTTTAGACTTCCAAGAGAGTGGATTCCTTCAAAAAATCTGGAAATAAATTTGGGGCACGAACGTTCTCTATGGAGGACTACAACGTCTCCACTTTGGAATATAATGGAGCAGATACTTGCATTTGATTAATGGAAGTCATCTATAAAATGACTTTTTGCATAGCTTTATATAGATAGTCAAGCCATGAAAAAATATATAAACGTGGTTGATTCCTCAAAATGATAGAAAAAAATTTGAACGGAAGTCTACAGAATCATGATATCTATTGAATGTTTATGCTATATCAGACACTCCTTAGTCTTATTCCCTCTCGGTTGGATTCAATTAAAGCTATTATCATTTGCACCATTCTTACTTGTCATTTGCAGCGGAATCTCTTCGACTTGACTGCAGGCACAGTGCACTTTGTTCCTCAGAACAGCATCTATTGCAAGTAGGGTCAAGCCTGGTGTTGGTAAAAATTTGACCCCAAGGCGACTCCCCCCTTGTAGACGTAAAAAATTAACATTCCAGAACATTTAATTTTTTCACGTTTTTAGTTATTGTAAATCAACGAGTTATTGTAAATCAATTTGCAAATTATGCGGAGGATACTTTTTGGATTCAATTGATTTTTCAAATTATTTTTTCACCTTTCCCTTTCTATTTTTTTTTTTGTTTTTGAATTTCATGTTTTATCAATGAATGAACCAGATATGTAGTTGTCGCACATGTCTAAGTCGCACATCTACACACTTATTATAAGCAAGTTGAGTGACGCAGAAGTCGTATTCATGTTCAAACAGGTCCAGGGTTCGATCTCCGCTGGAGTCTAATTTTTGCAAAATGGAAAAAAGCATATGGAGTAGTCGGACGTCAGTTATCTACATGTATGAACAAAAACAAATTGTCAGGACCTTTTTTGATTTGTGAAAATTGCGTGTGAGTGCTCTTCTTTCACTCAGAATTAGAATCGTATACGTGCAGATGTACGGTAATTTGTAACAAATTAAAAAAGGTTGACATGTGACTGGGAAAATGGCTTGGGCCGTTCTGCTATCAGGAAGATTTGTGCTTTCTGATGCATATCATTAGAAATTCGATTTAATAAGGTTAAATTTGGGTGGAAACTCGTTGGTAAAAATATGGGAGAGTTGCCATTTTTACCAATGGTTTGCCATCGGATTACCAAAGGAATAAATCTCGTCCCAGGTAACGTTGAAAGATGAAATTCTAGACGAGTATAGAGCTTGACTTCCTTTTTGAGAAACATGTTTACGTTTTTGGCAGCTTTTACACATACACTGAAAGAGAGTCATGAAAAAAAACCTAATTTTTGGCAAGTTTAAGAATGTGGTATTAATCTCAGGCGAGTATCTTCATAGTTACTTTGTATGAAGAAACTGCTTCAACGCATTACAATAGAGGAATATTCGCTTTTCCTTACACATTGGGTCATTTTTTCACAGGACCTTCTGAATTTATCGGTTATTGAGTGTCAACGTACACTAAATTTAACAATTTTAGCCGTCATGTCTCACGTGATCACGTCATGAAAATTTTCAGTGAATGAGAAGCTGTGATATTTTGCGTCCTCATAAGGTTTGATTCCCTGAAACCGCCTCCATAGCTTCGGAGCACCATGTGATGTTCAGACATCATCCACTTACGTAATTAGGACACTATCCACGGAATTGCATTTTGAACTACATTTTATTGGACGCTAGAAGTCGTACAGCCGAATAAAACGTTCAAGCTCGAGAAGAAAGTGTTCGCCGAGGATGTTATACTTGCTTTTCTTGGTACTAAAAGAAAAAGAGCATTTTGAAATGTTTGCAAAACTACCATCCTCGTGAGTAATCGAACTTGGAGGTCGCTGGTAAAAACGAAATTATATTATATTATACTAGCGCTCTGCTCTCCGTAATCCTCACTCTACCACCGCTAATGAGGGATGAGGTCCCACTCCTTCTTTGTAGCCTTTTAGTTGTGCTCTTCTCTGTTTCAGTAAGTCTCTTTACATAGGTTAGCTCTACTGTATTGGTGCTAGAGTCAAAAATCATCGTTTCATCACACGGTGCTGTTGCTAGTTTGTTTGTATTCTGTTGGATATTGATGTTGTATTGTACCTGAGAATTGAGGTCTGATGAAGGCACTAAGTGCCGAAACCTAGCCGAAATAAAAATAAGATCTCCGGAGAGCTTCAGTAAATCAAGAATAACATATTGAAAATGAGGCTCAGAGACAGAAGCATATTGAATACCGAAATTTCCCAACTTGCTGTCATCATACTACCCTTCTCAGGCGACCCCCCTGCTCCCCCCGAGGCGACCCCCCCCCCCCCTCGGTAAATTACCATCGTAGGCTTGACCCTGATTGTAAGTCATCGCGGATTTCAAGCCATGTGACGTTTTTGTTTATCTTCTCTTTGAATGCTGATGCACTCAATCCACATGAGAACAGAGTAACGAAGGGCTTCTCACGGCTTCAATGAAAATCCTTTATATTAAGGCGGCCGTTAGCGGATGCTATTATTTACCTGTGACGACAGACTGCAATAATCCATAGATTTGTTCATAGAACAGCTTAGAGGAGGGAGAAGCGGCCTAGAAGTTTCTAAGACTGTGATCAGAGTTGCACACAGATCTGATTCCTCTCATTTTGCCTTCATTAGACATTTTCTAACGGTTATGACGTCATTTTCGATGTGACAATGTTTTCTGGCTAGTTTCTGTCTATAAAATTCCTATTCGTACAATTTTTCTCGAGATCGACTTTTGCTGTCGTCATATTTGTCCAAGAAACATCTAAATATCTAGAGAAAAATATCCGAATCCACGCTAGTAGATCTCAGCATCAGGAACAGAATAGAGGTTTCGTGGTGTACAAGCAATACATAGTGAAATTTACCTTACTCTTTTCCGAAATGGAGGATTCAGTCTCAAAAAAAAACCTGCAGGTCACTCTGATTATCCAGGGCTAGGTTCTAGGGGAAATTTGGACTTTTTTCCTGAAATATTTTCCTGTTCATGTCATTTATCCTAGTCCAGTAAATTAAGGAAGTAAGTCTACACTATGCTTGGTTAGTTTGGATGACTTTACGGACCATATTCACTCCAAATACTTCACCTTTGGAAAGAAAACACTTCAGTTAGGTTTAGGTTCCCAGCGGTCTTCATCCACTCTGCCATTCAAAATCATTTGTCTGTCTTACCGTTAATGAGAGATATCAAGGAGAGACAAAACTATTTGTCTATGTAGTTGATAGTAAATCCTCACCACCTCGATAAATACTACCTGCAAATAAATGCTTGGCTGCATATGGCTACTCCATAAGATGTCCATACATGTACGTATAATTTTTCAATGGATTACTACGGAGGTTGCCAAATAGAAGCCTGTTAACTCAGTTGACTCAATTAATAAGTCAAGAACCGATTATAGATTGGAACATTTGGAAAAAAATCCCTGCAGAACCCCTGAGTTTTCTTCCTTTCTCAATGGGATACGTGATAAAATTATTTTTGACTTGCTCGGGATCAAATATTCGATTTCGGAACACTCAACTCAACTCATATGTACACTCATAATATATATCCTTTGTACGATCCTAATTACTGTACTGTAGAATATACAAACTTCACGAACATGTCTATCACGACGCACTTTTGCTGCTAAATAAAATTTGCTAGACTAAAAACTCGATGGCTTCCGCTGACGTTTCTGGAAGATGAAGAAGGCGACGTCATTGGTATTACGAAGGATAATGGTTAAAAAATGACGCATAAATTATTAACTAACTGAAGAACTCTTATGTAAATTGTAATGTAAAGTTCACTTCGATTAACTTTTATTTGTTTCTGCTGAGCATTGTCCCTGCTTTGCGTTATGAGCGCAACGCTTAGTCATAGACACCGAAAGAGTGTTTTCTGTGTCTGTTGCCATCTGGACTGGCCTTTTTGTCATCACCATGGTCACCGGTGGTGTTGAGGGAGAAGTTGGCAGATATGACCGACCGTTCGCTGGCGTCCCGGCGTCCTGGCTGCTTCTTTTTTTTCCAGCGTTACTCTGGATGATTCCATAATCTCTGTTCAAGTACACATATTGGTTAACAGAAAGCACATAGCGTATCGAAATCTAGTGAGTGCTTCACTGCTCGTTTAGCACAAATATTTACTTTCCTCCCTCCCACTTACGTACGTATCTACTTAACATGGACAGTTTGAAGAAAGACTGACACTCTTTCTTGAATTTCTCCAGAATTGAGCCAGAAATGCTCTGATTAGGATCTATTCCTGTCTGAGGATTAATCCAGGGAAATGTATCCTTTTGATTTTTGTTGCCTGCACTATTCGCTATAGAGTGTAGATGATTACGCAGTGCTAAATTGAACGTTTCAGTGCAGTGACTCATATCTTTGTCGCTCCTTGCCGTAACCTTTATAATTAGCGTCATGGGACAGCGCTACAATGGCTGCGAGCCGTCTGCGTCGACATTTTAACTGTTCCATACGACATGAGACGCCTCGAACTATCACATTCTGGTGTATTCCCAGCGCAATCATCTGTCATTTTTAAAGAAGTTGCGGTTTTAAGAGTGCTGTGATGTGCGCGTGTGCCGTGTTCTATGGATTACCTCGTCAAAGTGTTGAAGATTTCATGTTCTGCGGGCCGATGTTTGTTTTTTTGTGAATTACGACGCTCGCTAGAGACGGCTATGCTCGACTCGACCGTCCATGTTATTCGAAGAGATTACGCACTGGCGGAGAATGAGAGAAGCGCGAGATTTTTCTTGGGTAAATATGCTAAAGCTGCTGTTTCAAGAAATCCAAGGCTGAGAGATCCAGGACAGGGCTCCCGTGGCATTTTTTAGAGTGGAAATTGCGTATGTACGGGCACGGGAGTGGACTCGACATGGAGCGGTGCGAGTTTGCGCGCGTAGAGTCGCCGGATCGTGGTGCTCCAGCAGAAGTTGCATTCTAATACCTCGGCTCGGCTGCTGCTGCTGCTGCTGCCGGCTATGTCAGGCTGGCTGGCGGCTTCAGCCCCGGTGCTGAGGAGGGAGACGCTCGACGTGTAGAGTGAAGGGAGCGCAGAGCGAGAGCGCGTGTGCCTTTATTTGCGACCATGCTCTTAATAGAGCTCTCTTCTGGCCTACCCAGCGATGCCCATATCTAATTCATGTCGAATACTTGTTAGCGCGGCCGAAACGCCGCCGCCGATCTGCCATTTCTCCCCATCGCACGGGCCTCGACCTCACGCGCCCGCTCTCAGCAAACCCCCGTCGCTCCTCCTCGCCTCATTTCAACCTTATCGGATATTACCTGCGAATCTTTCACTCTCTACCACTCGCCACTTTCACTCCGCAACTTGTTCACCTATTGATTTCGTCCGTTCTGGTTGGAATCTGTGCGAAATCCTGCAAACTCATAACTTTACCACTAACAAACATTATTATTTCCTAATCACCTAATCCTATAGCACTAGCCAAGTCTGCACTGCACTTTTCCAGTTTTTTATTTTCGCATTAGCTGCGCAGATTAACTTGCTGTGCTCTTCAATTAGACTCCCTGAAACGGGCCCCCTTTAGACGGCATTTCCTCCGAAACAAGGCTTACTTATACTCAAATACTCAGAAAAATAATCTTATTTTTTCCGTTCTTTTCATACTCTCGAGCAGATTTTTTTTGTTATCCCAGCAGAAAGGTCTCTTTTTGAAAGTGATCATCTTTGGATTCATTGCAAGAGTGTTATTTGCGAGACATGCAATTATGTGATAGGGAACGTTATGTAATTACCTATTGCCAACTGTGTTTGTTTAGTTGAAAAAAGTTGGTTAAAATAGTCTTATTTTTCTATTCCTTGACACAATTAAAACCAGTTATGGTATTTATAGCTCTGCCTCCATAATTTGACTGCGAACTTCATTCATTTTATGTACTGAATTATGTTGTGTTGTGAATTTTTTCCTATTCTGAGCCTTCCTTCTCTCTCTACGCTCTATCACTGACCTTGTTAGTATACTTCATCCAGCTATCTCTACTATTTACTATTCTTACCTTCCTACTTTTCCCAGATGTTTCTTCGAACATTTTTTGTATGCTACCAAAGTTGATATAAGCTGATTATAGTATGCTGTGGAATTTTGATGGCAACGCGTAGGAGCGACATAAATCCCATGAATTCTATAGTGCGTGGATTCAAACTATGCTCGCACATGTTCTTTGGCAAGCCTACTCCGCACCAAATTATCCTCTCAAACGTCGTTTGCCCCTGAGGCGAATGAGTCGCGGTGGAAGTGCAGCGCGTGTATGTAAAAGGTCTGCACTCCAACTGGTACCGAAAGTGTATTTAGTAGCAGCTTAACGGCATGTGATAGGGGGCCAGGTTGCATGTGATGCTTAACGAGCAGCGCAGGTGTGCTGCTGCTAATGTGCGACGGACGGGACGGGACAAGATGGGTGACGGGCGGGTTGACGGGGTTACGGGGGGTCTCGACGGGGGGAGGAGGTGATGAGGAGAGCTCGTCGTGTTGGCGCGAGGAGTACGGGTGGTGAGGTGTGGTGTGAACGCGGCGGCCGCGCGCCCCTGCTCCTCGTCTCGCCCTCCTCCTTCCTCGTCTGCCCGCCCCCTCTGCCCTCCGTGTTCCTCCTACCAACCGCTGCCGGAGTTCAATTAACAAATGTTCGCCTTATAGATACGAGCCCCTGCCCACTGAGCGCAGAGCCGACGACGCCACTACTGCCCGTCGAGCGACCGCAGAACATTCACGGCATCATCGCCAGTCAGTTTTTTTTTCCGCAGACAATTCACTTTTTTCTGCTGTTTTCAAATGCTATTACAATTACTATTATTCTGCTGTTATTCCTTCTTACATCGCCATTCATCAATGTTTTGACTCGAGCGCTCCACTATCTGTCTCTATGCTGATCCGCAAATTCCTGGATTACAATCAGTGCATATTTCGGATTAATCAGCTCTCGAGCCGTTTCGATTAGAAACCAGACGCGACTATAAATTTTTAAGAATCCCGCCGTTCTTTTTGTATTTCCTCGGTTGTACTTGCACGCTGCTGCTAAAACGCACTCTGGTTCAGTGAGTATAAAAATGCGTTCAAATTTTTCGCTCACCACTTCACACGCTACCGTCTCTGGATCCTCAATTAAGGACACTTTTTGGAGGTTTTCAGTTATTATCTTCAATATTTTGAGTAAATAAGAGAATATTTTGGTATCTTTATTTGTAGCATTAGGTGCTCGTGCATTTGCAAAGCTAGCAGTGAGTGAAATGCTAGGGGAATTTCGGGAACCTTCTGCAGAAGGGCAACATCCTGAAAATTGTGTAACCAGCACCTTAGGCCTTGTCAAGAGAGACTTCACTATTTTTGAATAGTTTTTTTTCTTCTAACTTGTGAACGTTCACGCTTTGCAGTGTCATCGGCGCGAAATATGAACGGACCAGCCGGTGCACGGCCATTGGTGGCGTTACTGGATGGCCGAGACTGCACCATCGAGATGCCTCTACTGAAGGATGTGGCCACGGTTGCGTTCTGCGATGCGCAATCCACACACGAGATCCACGAGAAAGTCAGTATCGTTAGCGTTGTTCACGGTGCATTTGTTCGTGCATTTCTGTGTGTGTATGTGTGCATTTCGTCAGTCGGCATAATCGCGAGTCATTCGTACGAGCGCCGCACATGAACACACATACACACACACGTCCGCAGCCCGCAGACACAGTGGGTCGGACAATATGTGTGCGTGTGTGTGTGGCATACGGCGAAATGTGATTCTGGACTCATCGCGCTTGACATGAGGGTCATGTTTCGGCGCGCCTTTTCGCCGTGTTCCTCATGCGGGCCTCCTCTGTCATTGATTTTCTTCTGCGTTGCGCGAATTATTCACGCGAATCACTCTGATACCCACAACAAGTCGCAGCACTCATAATGAGCAGCAGCAGCGGCGGCGACTGCGACGGCGCGGGCGAGAACGAGCCGCCGGGCCGCGCGTCCAGGCAGATGGTCCGCATGGCGATTGCCTCGTCGAACACCTGCACCCATCACACACACACACACACACACACACACATACACACACAGCAAGCATCCCCAACCTATAACTGTGCATTTCAATATGAAACGGACTGCGCATGCGCAGCCTCATTTGACATTCACTGCATGGCAATATACCAATCCTGGAATTGGCTAATTATCGCTCCATGAATGGCTTAGCCTCAGCAGCAGAATGGCTGCACTGAAATTACTACTAACTACTTCATCTGCACAATTAGTATTGCTGATTCAGGTGTTGAACGAGGCGGTGGCGGCTCTGATGTACCACTCGATCAAACTCGAGAAGGAGGATCTGGAGAAGTTCAAAGCATTGCGGGTTGTGGTGAAGATCGGCTACGGTTTCGACAACATCGACGTCAAAGCGGCTACGGAACTAGGTAATCCCCAGCTCCTTGTGCTTCATGCTGTCTAAAAGGTGTTTTTATAGTGTTCGCCTCCAGCCGTATGTGTGTATGCATTACGAGCAGATCGCGCTTCCCTATTGACTAAGTAATAAATGCCGGAGGCCACTAGCCACCCCCCCCCCCCCCGCCCCTCAGCAATAGCACAGCGCGCGCGTCCTTTCACTCACCAGAAATGGACGCAAATGCGATTAGGAGGTTTGGGCATATTGCGTGAGACGCATTGTTTACGTCGAGATTCGCAACACTCCACTCCACGAGCCTTCATTTGGAGCGAGGGAGCACATTGCGAGGTGGAAGAGTGCAAAACGGGGACATCGCCATTCACTGGCCCGCCGTTACTCAGCCCGCGTCCCGCATGCGCTTACGGAAAATTCAGGCACGCATAAGTGATAAGGTGCTCTTTCCATGGATATCTCGCACTCTTTCGGGGATTGCACTAGGGATTGTTTTTGCTGCGCGTAAGAGAGATTCAACAACGTCAGTTTTGGCCTGGATAAATCGTCTGTGGTACTTTTGCCACTAATTAAGACTGGGGACAAGCAGATTGCATTTCAGCTTTTTCTCAAAATCTTGTGGTGGAAACATCCTGAGAAAAAAATGGGGATTCATAGCAGTAGCCAAATGAACATTGTTATAGGCATTTGTCAGTGGGAACTTTTTGTGCTTTTCGAAACATAACCTGCCTTTAAAAACTTTCCTATTGAATGTACTGCTTAGAAAAGGGCCGTTTCTTAAGAGTTCATGGAATGCACAGCTCAGAAAGAATATTTTATAATTTCTCTTTTTTGAAGTTTACTAGTTTCTTAAACAAAGTTTGAGGAATCTTTCACCAGGAATCAAAGTAGTCATGTATATGGTCGAGTCTCGGGTTGTGAATAAGTCAATTACTTCTTAGTTTACCAACTCTGTAGTTTCTTAGTTTACTACCTAGAGCAACCTGGTGTAGTCAACTAGGATTACTAAGGTTAATTACAAACTCCATAAGTTAACTTCTCCCCTTTTATAGTCAAGTTTCTCTCTCAAGAGGAACAAAAACGTTATTTCCAAAAGCGCTTCTATAGGATCGTTCCATCGACCAGACGCTTTTACCAGATCGGTTACACATTTTCTTGGATTTCTTCCCGTGGCTAATTATTCGATCACCGCTTGGAAGTGTCACCCTGACATCATTTCCCCTCCAAATCGGTGCCACTGAGTGCTAGCCTATTCTCATATGCCAGTGCATGGGCATATTTTTCTGGATGTCGATAAGACAGGTTTTATGGATGCACATGATACGTCAGCGAGAATATCCTGTGAATTAATCTGGAACTTCAAAGTGATTGTCGAAAATACTTTCTTTTTGAATTTTTATGGATTAAGATCCATTTAGTAAATGAGATTCCTCCGCAAACTGCGGATAAATCACTATCTTAGAAAAAGTTTGGAATTCGCTAGTACTTGGTTCTGGCTTTTGGAGGGACGAGTCCCGCTTAGGAGCGAATTAGGAGCGAATCTATTGCTTGTGGCATCTTCGGAAATGTTCTCACATAGAATGATCCTGCCGGGTTCTGAATGTTCCTGGATAGTTTCCACTTCCGAAAGGATTCTCCACATCCCTCATGGAATTTCTTGTTCAGGGATAGCCGTATGTCACACTCCAGGCGATTGTATAGAAGAAATAGCCGACTTCACAATGTCTCTTATACTTAATCTCTACAGGAGAACATACTGGCTTGCCAAAGCTGTTAGTGAGGGAAAGAAGGTGAGTTTCTGTTTTTCATAGGCGTCCGTATTCATTCATATTCGTGGATCGTTTCAGGTTGTCGGTGCGGAGCACGTCCGAGAAGTAGCCGGCGGTAGTAAACGTATGCGTGGTGACGTGCTTGGCATCATCGGAATGGGGCGTGTGGGAACGGCCGTCGCTCTTCGTGCTCGATCATTCGGAATGAACATCGTATTCTACGATCCGTTCGTACCTGACGGATTCGAAAAAGCGCTCGGCGTTGAAAGGTAGCCGCATTCCTCCGTTTCTCCCATTCGTACTATTCCTACACATTTCTTCTTATCAGGTTTTCTTTGCTTTACTACATTACTGTGTCTGCTGCAACTTCTGGATTAGCATTTTTATTTTGCAATCACTATGGATATAGAAAATTACTTGCAGATGTTATGCCCTCGATGACTTGTTGATGAAAAGCGACGCGATCTCTTTGCATTGTTTGTTAACCGACGAGACCCGGCACATCATCAACGAACAGACGCTGAAGCAGTGCAGACCAGGCGTATTCATCATTAATACCAGTCGAGGAGGTCTTGTTGATGAGGTGAATTTTGCACTCTATTTAATTTCCACTAATACTACCCATGAAAACTCTGGAAGGAAGGCTCATAGTTGGCTGTTGCGAGAGATCTTTGTTTCAGACACTGTTTATATGTAGATGATCCAGAAAGTCTGCGGATTCTCAGACTGGATGCGTTTAACAAGATCTAGGGTAATGGAGGCCATTATTCCTCCCCGATTTTATCCAACAGCTGATTTTGCAAAACAATTACCTTGAAACACTCTCCTGACTCCATCTAGGAACCAAATTGAACCCCGCAAAGCCGCAAGTTTTCCGAGTTTGCACAAAGACGCAGCTCTTCCGTTAGGTCCACTCTGATTTATCCTTGTTGATACTTATTTACTTTCCTAATCATTAGCACATTGAACGTCTTTGTGAGGGTTCTTCAGAGCGATCTCTCCTCGGAGATGCTGGATTGACCGACATGACTATATGTGTAATAGCAGAACATCCCTGTCTTCGACGCACATTCATTTTTTTCTATTTAATTAATTTTGCGTAATAACGACAGTACCAACAACATTTTGTTTCTCCCCTTCGGTTTTAAATTGTATTTAGACTTTATAATGATAATTACTCAAAATTTTGAATTAATACGTACACTAACACAATAGTTAGATCAACACCAGTCCCATGAATCGTAACTGAAGCAGTTAATTAGCAATTTCACAAAACATTTTGCCAGCTGTCCCGTCGTTAAGTTCATAATTCCATAGCATTTTAATGTCTCTGTAGTCGCAGTCCGTCGAAATTTCCTTCGCTATGCTCCAGAATCGGGAATCTGCCACTGATAACTCGAGAAAGGGGTCTTTTTTTTCTAAAAATCTGGAATGGAAATTTAGAAAGATGGAACTACAGAGAAATGGTGAGGATTGGGAGGAATCAAAAACAGATAGTTGCAAATGATCATCAAATCAAAAAATTGGAAGAAAATGTTCTGCTTAATTCTTATATTTGACCTCTTAACCTTATCGTTATACATATTT
Source organism: Ancylostoma caninum (assembly GCA_037903475.1). Taxonomy (NCBI): domain Eukaryota; kingdom Metazoa; phylum Nematoda; class Chromadorea; order Rhabditida; family Ancylostomatidae; genus Ancylostoma; species Ancylostoma caninum. The sequence continues at coordinate 968,666 of JBAJFG010000389.1, read as the reverse complement.
TCCTACCATCTGGTCGCATTTTTTTAAAACTAATTGATTAATTTTTTTATTATTTGCTGTACACCAGGGAAATGGCGCTCGCCAGATAACATGAAAACCCGAATAGAAACGGTCTAGGAAGTGAAAAAATGGCGGGAAAAGGTAGCAAGTGCAATAAAGAAAATCCAGTTGCGTCACTCCCTAACATTCTCGTACCTAATTGTTTTGCAATTGAATTCTAAAAAAAACCTTCTGACTATGTTGATATTGCCGATAAACTAGCTGGGAATCCATCAAAGCATTGGCATCAGACATTGTATGGGTACTGCTGTCAACGTTGCAAAAAGTGCTATGTTCTGCTGAAATTCTGTCTGATATTTATTTATTTATTTATTTATTTACTTCATACGCTCGCAGGCGCTCTACAATTTCCACAACATCCTGATCTACATAACGGATGCAGTAATGTGGTAGGTAGCTTCAGGAAAGAAAAATAAATAAATTACTGTTAAGGGCAATGAAATAGAGGGAGCTCCTAGGCATGTACAATTGCCTACTTCAGAAATGGTTTAAAACGGCGAAATGAATGAGTGATAGGTTTGGATGTAGTAGTAATCAAGTAATTTATATCTACAATAATAGATATAGTAATTAAAAGGGAATGAAACTTAGCGCCTGTTTGACAGGAAGCTGGAATTACTCCTGATCACCTGGATAGATCTGTTACAAGTACTACATATATTAAATTGCATTGAGTACATAGTAGAGGAGACCCTTGGCACATTTTCTTGCGACCGTTGCAAATTTTCGCACGTCAATCGCTTGTACTCACCCAGCGCTGAGGGTTTCAGTTAGTGTCAAGGAGTTCATAATTGCTTTTTGTCCTCGATTACCTTGAAACCTATTGCTGCAGACCGTCTGGCATTGCACCTGTTCCGCGCTATGCACTTTCACTCCGCAATTGTGTCCTCGTGTGTCTCGAATGCAATTGCAATTCACTCCCCCCCCCTCCTGGTTGCTCATAATTCTGTTGCGATTATTCCGTATTGAGCATTTTTTGCTCGAGAGAAATGTCTTCTTTTTTCCATCGAATGGAAACCACCAAATAGGTCTAATGAAGGGAAATGGAGTGATAACCAACTGTGCAACTTTTTTTCCCATTTTTTTACACGCTGCTCTAAAGGTTTGCAGTGAGAAGAAAGTGACGAAGAAATTTGCTTTTATTATTTTTTTGTTCTACTCTTTTGTTATTGAAATGTTTTCACTTGTTATTGAATAATGAGATCTTCACACCGACATTCCCACTTCATCCATACATACTCGTTACTACATGATGAGTACTCAAAAAAAAAACAAACTTGGAAGCGATGCAAATTCAAAATGAGAGCTGTGAATACTGCCGCGTCACCGTACATTTTGCTCATTTCTAACCTGATGAAGAAAGCTAATTTTTTTCCAAACAACAATAGCAGCAGATTTGTGGCGTGTGATCTGCCTACTTTCCGAGTGCACTCAATTAAATAGCACTTTTCCCAGCATTGAGCTTTCCATGGATCTATCAATAAGATTTCTGTATTTCTGCATTTCTTGTTTGTTTTCAGGATTTGCTATATTCGCTCTCTAGGTTTAGCTCACCGTAATTAGTTGGCTCACCTTCCAGTGCAGTGAATAAATAAACATGTAAATAAATAAGTACTGTTGAGTAAGCTGTTAGATCTCCACCTGTTTCCAGTACTAGGGATGACTACGATTTTCAATGTTCACAATGGCTTATACTATTTTATTATTCTGATGTCTCCAAAGAATTTCACTATCCAGAAAATCAGTCGAATATCCTCTAGTCCCGGAATGTCTCACACTCCAGGAAATCTGTCGAGGAAGAACTCTTCAAATGCCTATTTTCTTCCAAAGAAATAATGACGGCAAAATTTCGGATGATTTCCGACTTGTTCTTTCAATTGCTTATTATGCTTTCATCGAGGGCGTAAAACATTTTTTAAACTTAAAAAAGTGTAAGAGCGTTTTAAAAATGCAATACAGCTTATAGTAGATAAGTGTAAGCATCGGAAGAGTGAATATGGACCACCTTATAAGCATTCCACCTATAGTTTTCATTTAATCCATACCTCTTCTACTGTACTCCAAGATTTGACTGGGAACGTAGCGATTTTTCTTCCATTTTTAGAATAACCCACTTTTTTCAAAGAAATTCGGAAAAGGGAAGTTAAGTTGAGAGGAAATCCTGCCAAGTGCTCGTTCTTTAACAGTATCGTTCCCATCCTGTAGGTTTCAGCTGTCACCCAGCTTCGCTGAAATCATTATTGAGTATCAGTGAAATTGAATCACTTCTATTGTTCTGTGAACTGCCTGGATATCTACTTTCCTTTTAAGATTTCTGTTACAAATCAGTATGGAAATAAATTCGAATATTCCTATAATAATATAATATTCAGGCTTTTTATCGTAAAATCTTAAGATACATTGAACAGAAATTGTACGAGAAATTGTATGAGTCAAAAACGAATCTTCATATTCTGCTGAGAAACTGCCAATGTAGTTTTGCTCTTTAGTACATATTTCTAGTCGATGAGTCCAGAACTCTTAATTGTCCTGCTATGTACGTATGTGCTGTTCCTTGGTCCTTGTTTTCCTCCTTTTGCAATTAAAGATCACATGGCCTTTCATCATTACCATACTTCTCGCAGTCCACATCATACTACAATTTTCAAAATTATATTCTCTCGATAAGGGCACTGAGACAGAGGCGTACTTTGACGCCATTTTATTTTACCTACCTAAGCTAATTGTTTTACTGTTAGTCACCTTTTTCCTCTGATTTTCGCGCTGTAGCCTATGTAATGTTTTTTTTTGCACCTTTGACTTTCTACTATGTACCTCCATCCTATACATTTAGATTTTGTTACCAAAATTAAACAAACCTCGGTTTATCCTGAGAGATCATATTTATTTATCGCTATAAATAGCAAGGATTAGGCATGTTTATTCTCTATTAGGACATTGATTCGGGAGTATTCCCGAATACTTTCACATTCTTCAAGCTGCACAGAGAGGAAATCTGTTCAACTGCTTTGGAATGAATTCAGTGAAATTTTTCAGATTATTCGGAAAGAAGAACTGTTTATCTGTTCACTGTTTACAAACTATTGTTTTTATCTAATTTGCATTTGTTTACAAGCATTTGGTTGGACATTCATATAAGCTGATTTGTTCCAGAAATTGAGCTATAGCTCCATGGAAGCGGTGATTCGTGATTGATTAATGAACCATAGAGGATTTGGCGTCTCACGAGTAGGGTACAATACTTTAGTGCAGGATAGTAATCATTGTTGAGGAAGGTTAACGAACTTTTGCGAAAACGAACGTTGCTAGGACATCTGTAGACAATGCTTTTAAGGACTGCTCTTTGCATTTATCCTGTAGTAAAAGTTTTCTTTTCGTAGAAAAATTCGTTTCATTACACTGCCATAGCCTATTAACATGCTATAATTAAAATCTCGCTGTTTCGCTAATATTATTGGTATTTTTGCAATTTTCTTCACTTTCCATTCAGTCAAAGCCCTGAATTATTTGTTGTATCTGCATTCGCTGAGTTGTTGGCGCGGATTCCTTACTGCTTCTCTCTTTCCAGATCCAGATATTTTGTAAATAATGTCTAACGTAGTATGAGGAACAGACCGGCTAATTTATTCTTTACGCCGTAATATCTTATCGCATCCTGAATCACCGCTTATTTCCGGAACAGGCCCACTTCATACCGGAAACCTATTTGCAAAATCATTAGAGCATCTGTGCTGGTTAGACCCCGTCCTAGAAAATTTCTGCAGTTGCCATGATTTGAATCCAGCTCTGGATCAATTTATCGTGTGCTGATTATTTGGATCTTACATATCTGCGGTCTCTTATCCACAATTAATGTCACTTTTCTAGGGAAGTAGAACCAGTAAAAGACCAGTAAAAGATATAGTAGCAGTGAAAATGAATACATTTTGACTAGCTGTGCTTTCAGACTGACCTTGCTAGCTACTTAAAGTCGGGCCATGTTAGAGGTGCAGCATTGGATGTACACGAACAAGAACCCTACGAAGGAAATATGATGAGTAAGTCTGGCGAACAATACGTAGTCAAAAACAATCGATTCCTATGTTTACTGTGCTGATGGGACTCTTTCAGATCCGCTTTCCCAGTGTCCGAATGTTATACACACGCCACACGCCTCATGGTTCTCTGATAGTTCTTGTAAGGAGCTGAGAGTGAACGCAGCTAAAGAGGTGTGCGATCTGCGATTCCGGAGAGCTTAGCCGTCTGATGCCCGCTCACTCGTTCAGCGTCATATCGCCCCTAGTTCAGGTCCGCCGAGCGATCCTGAATCGGTTTCCGAACGATTTGCTCAACTGCGTGAACAAGGAGCAGCTTCTGGCGAATGGCGGGGGTGCTCGGAGGGCTTTGGCTGCTGCTGCCGCGGCCGCTGCCAACCAACCGGGTCCTAGCAGTTATAATCCACTGGTGGGAATGCAAAATTTCGGTAAGTTCATGTTCTTAGTTGTTCTAGAGTGACATGCGTTGATGGGAACAGTCACGCTTGTAGAAATACCTGGATAACTGTTTTCAAGGATTATTCTCTGCAGAAATCCATGCTTGGAAACTGATCCGTACCACCGCGAAACTTAGAATCTGTAGAAACTCTATAAAAACATATTTCCTTTCACTTGTGCTATAGTTAACCACCCGCGATACATTGCACTCCTATCTCTTCCTGAGGACGCTAGGATTAACCATGTGCCCCTACGATGGCGTTAGAGTTCTATCCCCCAAAATTTTTCGTCCTGTGGCTCATCCAACTACTTCCACTTCTACAGACGTAACTAATTGTCGCCAATCTATTAGCGGGTTTCATGGATTTCCTGGGAAGATTGGAAGTTCTCGACTCATCCATAATGGCTGAATTTCTGAATAAGAACTTGTATATTATGCAGGAGGTGGAGATAATCCCTGCAAACGAAAGTAAATGATGAAGAACGTAGTAAAAATTAGTCTTTGTAGAGGGGAATTGTTTCAAAACAAAGAGTGAGATGTTTTCAAGCTTTTAGAAGTGTTCATAAATGTGTTATTCCCGCTCACACTGAAGATGGATGAGGCGCAATTTAACTGCCTAACGTTGTTCGTGATAATAAGGGATTTTTCCTAAACGTGCCTATGCACTAGCACTAATTTTCGCAGGCTCATTCATCTGAATATGTTACTCACCAGCGCTATGCCCTTTAGAATGCAATTTCCAGAATGAGTCTCATAAAGCGGGTTTTTGCGGAAATAAGAACGAGCAAATTGATGCATTAAACCATGCTTTCCCTGCTAAATCTCCAAGCTTATCCCGGCAAGTGAACGTGCTCTTCTGCTCTGATTTCTGCTTTTCCGCTGTTTCCCAAATCCCGAGAATGCTGGGATGGTAGGGGGTGAAATAACTCTAAGAAGAAGCTATGGAGATACTCATAGTTGATTCGGATGTTTATCAGAATTGCGAGCTATGTAACTCCACTAAGTGTAGGGCTTGAAAATTTCCACAGAAGACATCATTTGGAGTAGAACAGCTTCATTGGATCAATATAGAACCTTTCAATTCTAGTTCATCCAGAATATGTACTACTATTTTTGTGGACAAAACACGTGAAAATCCATTCCTGTTGCAGGTTTCAACGGCTTGCCGCAAATGGGACAGATGGGCGCGTTCCCGTACGGAAATCCTTTGTTAGCAATGGGTGGCATGAATCTGAATCCACTGCTGATGACTCCGAACTCTGCCGCGCTCGCCCAGTTCGCCAATCCGGCAGCTGCCCTGTCCACGCTCGCTGCACAGACGTCTCAAGCCCCGGTGGTGAACGTCGGTTCTCCCGCACTCAACGCTACGCCGAGTCCCAACGCCACGTCTGGGAAGTTGGCCAGCCCCCAGAACGGTGGAATCACACCGCCGTCGCCTTCAAATGCTGAAGTGAGTTATTTCGTTTTGGATTCATCCAGAAAGAGAAAGGTCATGCGTAGCTGCATGAACTACTCCCGTGCAGCATTCAATATGCTCATGGTTCTGAGTAGTGCGAATGTGGGAGACGAGTTTTTCGTTCTCATTTCTGAAACGGAAATTTCTCGACATTCTGACCCATAGTATCAAATATTGTGCACCATTTTGTGGCGAAATTCATGTTCGTTATAATAATCGGGTCATACATAATCCATAGAAAACAGGGATATACATTCAAATCCTCAAGCAAGATATCCCAACTCTCACAAGTATTCCTGCAATTAGAAATGCACGTTATTGCAATAGTAATTTTCATCGTTATAATGGCTTTATTGTTTTCGAGCGAAATCTATTCTTTTGTCGATTCCCTAATTTTTGAAGGAAGAATTTCAAAACAACATTTCAAAGGGAAATGTCAATAAAAGTTACGGTTAATTAGTGCTTTGAATCAGGTAATTTCCTCACTTCCTATAGCGTGACTTCCTTCGTCTCCCCCGGGTCGAGGTGTCGCCATTAGTACATAATTTCAAAGAAGTGCCCAATAATTGTTAGATGTAATCAATCATCACGTTTTGGAAAACGACACATTAAAAGTACGATTACGTACGTTTTGTGAAAATGAGTTGAAAGCATGTAATCCCGACAACGTAACTAAGGGTTACCTAGTAAGAGTAAGCTCGATAACACTTGCACCCATATGCGTAAACATTTCTTTCTTTCATTTATCCAGAGAACGTAGGAAAACATCCGACTTTCGATGCGTAGGTTGGATGTGCTGTTCACTGATGTGTAGCACTTAGTCCCATACCTCTAACCCTTCCAGGATGTAAGCAGAGTGTTCTGTTTTGAAAGATTTGGCTTTCAATAACTACGCTTTTTTCACAGACTTGAAGTGTATGTTTTCATCAACATCACGAAAACTATCTAACCAAGCTATACGAAAATATTTCGCAAAGTCATATACAATGAAGTAAAGAGTAGAGTATGAAGTTCAAGAGAAAGATGATTATCCTTTTTCCACTTCTAACACGGTTTTGGTGCTTGAACATCACCTGAAGTGTGGTTTACTTTCCGCTCCTCATCAGTAGTTCCCAAGGAAGCTTCTAAGGAAGACGAAAAAAAAAACGTGGATTCTGTACTCAGACTCTACCTAATAGGTACTAAATATATATAGATAATTATGGATCTTGGACATGTTGTATTCTTGAGAGATGTATATCTGGATCCACAGCAATAGAATTTGAATGCTTCGCGCCAACGCGCGTTCATTCAGATTTACATTTATTACATGAGCTCGCTCATTTGGAACAAAAACCAGCCAACAGTGAACCTTACCAACTCATAACATTTCCGTGCAGTACTAGCAAATGCACTAAAAAAAGAATAAAAAATACGATTAAGGAAACATCGACGAACACGAATGTGGAAATAATACTGGCGAACATAAAATCACGGATCTAGGAATTTGTCTGAGATGTTCTTGAAAGTTCCTAGTTTTGGAAGGCTCGCAATTTTATCGTTAGAGCGGGTAATCTATTCGTTACTCGTTACTTCTTCTTTGAATGGGTAACATAAATCAGATTTTTGAATGTCGTATTTTTACATAACAATAAGTCTACTTGTAAAGGCATGAAATAACGTTCTGATTACTGTTGATGAGGGCCCATTCGTTGTGTTCCGGATCGCTGATCATGTTCTGCTCATTTCAGGTGCCAGTGTCATTATCTGCGAATTTGCCCGGAGCGACGGGTGCGTCTGGAGAGGAGATACGGCTGAAAACGGAGAAAGAGGAGCCCGTTGAAGTGAACGGGCAAGGCGAGAACGAGTTAAACGGCAACAACAACGACGAGTAGTTCGGTACACGGCGTATCTCGTGTCCTCGTTTTCGTGTATGATGTCCGTTATACAAATTTATTGAGTCCAGCATTTCACGTGATTGCACACAACAACGCCGGTTACCTGTTTTATTTTCTCTCCCCCCACGAACACACCACCACTCACACGCAATTCTCGTTGTACATGTTGCGTGGCCGCCGTCGGGCTCGTCGTTCGGGAACGAGTCCGAAGAAGAGTTTGCCACGAAATGATCTCCAATCTTCGGCGCTAGTCTTTTACATGCCTCCTTTCATCCGTCCGTTCTTTACTTGTTCCACTGATTGCCGTTCAAACGTTTTTCTCTCTTCCAATATTTGTTTGTGTTTTTTTTTCTCCTTGTGCTCTCATCGATTTGAGTTGTTGTTTTTTTTTTCCTCGCAATGCAGCTTTAAGATGTATTTACCAGGTGAGATGCAATTTGTTGTTCTTGGCGACTCCGTTCAATCACAAACTGACGGTCATTTAGTGTTTTTTTTTTATTCACTTTGTTTTTCTTCCACTGTTTTCAGTTGAATATTTCGGTGAAAATGAAACGTTGGCTTATCCAGCGTTTACACTACTATTACGATACTATGGATATTTTATCATTTCAAGTGTCATCGTAATTGGTCCATTCGATCATCCGTCGAGCACATTTTTTCCTAGTTGTGAGTTTATCTCGACTCCAGATTTACGATTTAGACAATAGGTAGAACATTCGCGGTTGTCATCAGTGGTTGTACGTGTGAACGTGTTGTTCACACGAAATCCAGAAAAATTTTGTTAAATGAATTAGGAATGACATTCGTTCAGCATAATAAAATATTTTGAAATTTTAACTGCTAGTGGTAAAAGAAATCGACACAAAAAACACATACAAATAGAACCACAGACTTTATTTAACAAAGTAATGTTAACCATAGAAAACCGAGTAGACTATAGAGGCGCACAAAAGGCAACAAGACAAGAATCGTGTACCCTTAACGGCATCATCCCTTCGAAAAAAAATTAATCGTTACAGCTACGACACTGCACGCTAATTAGGCCCTACAGAGGCCTTAACGAGATGTCTAGCCAGCGGAAATAATCTGCTGCACACCGTCCTGGAGACGCCCCGCCCTCTCACTTTCTCATCGGGACCTATTTATGATTCTTGAAGCGCGCATTTTAAATCGATGCCCTGTTGAGGCCTCGTGGGAAAACGGACGCAGGCGTTCACATTTCGTCGTGCAAAAAGAACACTCCGCTAAATTCGTGGATTCATGGATACGTAACAAAATTAATGCGTTTGTCTTGTCTGAACAGCAGACGAATTTTCGAGCGGATGGTGCACGTGCGTAGTGTCAGAACCACACAAAGCTTAGCACAGAATCCAAGAGACACTAAAGACAGTGAGAAAAGGTAGCTCTTCGGATCATGCTTTTCGGCATGAACGTAGTATACACGTCTTACACGTTTTGCTTGTGCTCCTGTATATCAATAGCCGTAAGCCATTCGGTGATACGGTTGGTGAGGTTGTCAGGACCGGCAGCTCCGGCCGTCGTCTCGTCAACAGCCATCGCGACATCCCGTGACGATAAACACGTCCGTTCCTGAGTCATTTCCATTGCGAGATCTGAATAAGTCATGGGATGAGGCGGCATACGGCCACACCACTCACTCCTTCAACTGACAGAGTTTGCCGTCAACTAGCTGTGGGTAAAAACAAAACGAGCAGTTGCAAGTAGGGAACCGAGACAATTATCCGGGCATTTATGCATGAGCCGTCGTGGATCTATACCTGACAAGCTCTTCGTTCCTCTGAGGAAATTCGATTTGACTTCGAAAGCATCCGGCAGCGACGATTGCGAGCAACTCTTTACATCAACATCGAGGCGATCCGAGTTCTAGAAGTCAGGGAGACAATGTAGGATTTTTCGGTTCCCGAATTTTCCGTTTTTTTTCACGGATTCAGCTTGAATTTAACAGGACAACTCACCTGCACCTGAACATGTATGGACCAGTATGACGACAATAGGCTAGGTTTTGAGGCGCTTTGATGAATATTTAGCAGGTCTCCTTTTTGAATGTACATCACGCGATTTGATTCATGAACACTGAAAACTGACTCTTTGACGACTAAAAGAAGAAATTGAACAGGAGAAAAACTGCTATTAAGGATACACTTGAAAAGGACAGAAAAATTCGAAAATCCCGTTAATTCTGCAGGAAAAACTAGTGGGGGAATACGTAAGCCAAGGGTGACTTTGACGACGAAAGTGTTAGATTTCGGCGCTCGGAGATGTTGTGCTCAAACATGGCCAAGTCTTGACTATCGAGGAAAACACGGCGCGAAAAACAAAGCTTCAGATGGATCACCACGAAGGACTTCCCAAGAAGCACGACACAGGAAAGGTAAGCCCTCAGAGTGAGTAACCTTACAAGAATTTCCATAAAATAGATATAAACTACTCTTGGACGGCCAATGAATCAAGAGAGCGTAACAAACAAGCTCGGGTTCAAGGAATGCGAGATAAAATGACGAGTGGATATAGTGAATAGATCTGGATAGTGCTTTTTCTGAGAAAAATTTTGAAAATATGAGGCCTGAATTGCCTCCATGAAGGAATGCCACCCTACTTCTTCATGCTTTCACCATATCCAGCCTACATACATACAGTGAACCGTTCAAACACTGCAGTACTAGTAGCAGCTTTCAGGTATAAGATATTATCATAATGTAATTTAGTATGTTTAGATGCCTACCAGGATAACAATACCTTTGAGAAAATACTCCTTTTATCCACTACCTCAGCTTTTCGAAGATTGGGAACGAATATGTACACATAAATATGAAGGTGATAGAGAAAATTACAAAGTATAATATTAGGTACGTACATGCAATCACAAATGAAAAATAACAAGTAAAAAAAAAGATGTAAATAGAAATACGAACCGGAAATGGATAAGCTGAATTCACCAGTAAGAATGTGAACAATACAATCAGAACAACAGCAATCTGTCTATTTATTTCGTTGTTAACTCGTTTAAATGCATCGAATGATTCCACGCTTCCACATTTCCCAATGACTTGTGCCCCTAGATTTTTTTCAATCGAAATAATGCATGATGTTTTCGTTCATTCGAAATTCGACTCATCTGAATGTGGACAACTCAAAAATCGGTCCATAGTTATCAACAAAAGAGACCTTTTTCCAAAATTTGTGCTGAGAACTACTGTGAAATTTACGTTAATGTAATGTAGACTGCATCCAAAGATCAACTAAACATATATTTTATTCTGATCATTTAATTTTATCCTCTTATGATATGATATTTTGTTATATTACAATCACATAAAGGTAAGAATCAAAATTCGTATTTGCTGAGAGCCCAGTGCCCTCTATTCAAACTGATTTCCCATTCCTGAAAGGTAGTAGCTAAAAAGTAATCTCCCTTTCCTCATTCTTTTATTATCCTTTTGAATGATTCATGCACTTGCCTGGATTCGTACAGATATGTAAATCACGTCAATTCCTCATTTCCATTTGAAAACAAACTTTTCACGGAAAATCTATTGCTTTTTTTCAATGCTTTCCAAACAATCTAATCTAATAAGTGAGATATAGAAATTACATAGACGCCACACGTTTCTCCATAACCAACCACTTAAATAGAGAAGCATCTAGCTGACATCTGAGCAAAGAAATAGGAAAAACATGCTTGGAAAAATGATATGCCGACGTTTGTGTGAAATTCATGCGAAAGACAATGACGCCTCTCTTTGTTTTTTATCTGAAGTGAGTCCCAACGGGAAAAAGCTGAAAGTGTTATTAGAGCTGTGGAAAATGCTCTTTAAAAAAGGTGACCGTGGAAGCATTTCACATGACGTCACCATGTCATGAATTGTGGTTGTGCACATTTAATGCATTATTACCTTCGTTTCTGTTGAATAGTCCTCAGCTATTGAGGAGCTTTCCCTGATTGAACTCTTAACTATCATTTTTTGAACAAATAGAGAGTAAATGAGTTCGTGATCGAGGTGCGGACTTACATGGGAGAATTGAGACAGCTCCCCCCCCCCCTTTCTCATTTCCCATTTTTCATTTGATGTTCCCACACTCTAACGTAATCCATGCTTCCGAATGTTTTTTTCATCTGAATGACTTATAATAGATGAGTAGTTCTCAGCCATATTTACCCTTTTTCCCTCCCTCCTTCCGATATTTTTGCTTATCCCAAGATTTGACTTTAGGCTCGCGATTCTCAAGCTAAGCCTCCTCTCATCATTTGTGGTTCACAACGGGAGGAACGGAGCAAAATATAGAGATTTAAAAAAGGCAGATCGAATAGGGAGTCTAAATAAGCGGAAAGCGGATCCTTTTTATTCGTATAGTTTACATTAGGATGCTTCCAGTAACGTCGCTAAGAAAACTTGGAGTAAATTCTTCCAAAGACAGCCTTTGCCTGAGCGCTCCTGATCTCAGTGACTTTTTTTTTGACTAACTTACATGAACTTTCATCAGCTTCAGCTAGCGCTTCTTCAGCCATCCTCCAACCGAGTCCAAGCGGTAAAGCTTTTTGATGCACTAGCAAATTTTAATTCGAAGTTCTTTTGTCTCATGAGAGCTGCTTCACAGTTGCTGCCCCTTCCCAATTCACAAAATGCGAGCGTTTAAATTGCGATTAATTGCAAAGAATTCCAATAATGAACTGGCACTTAATGGCAAATTTTGCAAGCCAACTCCATCAAATTGTAGATGTGACACTCAGGAGTAAAATAAAATTTTGGAGTAATGATGAGCTACGGTTCAAGTACGTACATCAAGGAATGTCCAGAAACGTCTGCATATGTGTGCGACAGCTCTTAAAAGAGATTTGTAAAACAGCTTCATTTGAAATGGACGTTTCTACAAATAGTGGAATATTTTTTATGGGGAATATTTTTATTCCAAAAATGTTGTTTTCTTACGGCATCGAGCAGGAAAAGGTGCATAAATAATATCATGCATTATTATAAAATGTACAAATGAGGATGGTAAATATCAAATAAAACCATATCGAAGGTGAGGAAATAAGAGAGCAAAACAAAGAGTGAAATTGGCAATAAATTGCCTTTTCCGATACCGTCTGCCTATATTCCATCAAATATTCATCCACTAAAGAATAAATTAAATGCTCGTAAAACACCAGCTAGCCAAAAAAAATCCAGTTAAGTATTGGATACTCTAATCAATACCTTACTGGACATAACGTGTGATATGCAGATAGAAAACATGGATTCTCAGTAGTGCACTGAGAATCCATGTTTTCTGCCTTGAGAATCTAAGCCATTCGGGAAATCAAGAGAGTCTTTTCTTAGTTCACGTGGGAAATTGCAAAAAATATATAATGGTAGCGTCATCCCTACGCAAGCTTGTTTTTCCCGTATCCACTCAGCTGCGGCCCCAAACGGAAACGTCCAGAAATAAACACAAAGCAAGGTATGTACGTGCATAACTAAAGAGATTGAAATCATGGAATAAAGGGATAAAGTAAGGATCATTCACATAGTTTTGACTAGGTTATACTACTGAATTTACTGTCATACAGACTCCATTCCCTATTTCTCTTACTACTATAATATTGACAGTCTTCAGATGACTTGCCACTTTTGCCTGTTTTAGGTGAAAAACCCAGAGAAAAATGAGTAAGATGAGTGGTTCTACGGCGTGGCTTGCCTTTTCCAAACAGAGCTCCAAAGTTGAGATCATAAGCCATAATTTGAATGGAGTTTGAGCAGAAACTTCAAAAGGCTACATAATTTCGTCTGGCTCCGAATATATTATTGTTACTCTGCTAGTGCTCCGGATTTACACAGTAAAGTAAATCATGGATATGTAGCCAGGAGAAAAGGCAGCAGAATTAGGGAACCATTTAGGATTTCGCTATATTCGCAATTTTAGGATTTTTTCGAGCAGTCTTTTAGAGCATTTAGTGTGAAACTACTAGAAAATATTTGTGCACAGAATACCACGCCCGTATCAAGAAGAATTAACTTAACAGTGAAGCTTTCAGAACTTCCTGGAACAGTTGCTTCTGGAATAAAAGAATGACATCCATCCGCTTCAATGTAAGTAGAAAACTCTCCCTACTTTCTCGCCAAATGAAGGACATCAAGAATGCATTCAAACTCCGATACCTTGCAACATCCGGGAAAATTCAGAGACATCCTGTACGATTTATGAAACTTGGTCTTCGGTTTGTTAAGGAAGTGCCAAGAATTTAGTGGAATAAAGGAACACGTCAAGTCAAAGAGCAGTTGTATGGGATATTCAGATGAGTTCTTCCTTAGACACAGCCTTTTGTTCTCTTTCACCACCCTCCACTCTTCCATTTAACAGCAGCAACAGCCTTCTCACGTTTTGATAGAAATTTCTGGACGCTTTGTCACAACCTGTTGCGAAACAACGCTTTGCACATTCTTTTTTACATAGCAATCCTTCATCTGACATTACATAATGCTTCTAGTGAACAAATCTTCTCCAAGGGACAACTCTGGGAAAAACACACGTCACCCGGTAGATGTGCGCACGTTTTTTTTTCCATGAGCTCTGTCTCGTTGGACAAACTGGACGTTTAATAGAATAAAGAACTCATTCATTGGTTCTAAAAGTATGCATTTGAAATGATGCGCTTCCCAATGACAGAAGTTTTTACAGAACCGCACATGAACTGAACGACCACAGAGCTTTCGCTACCACCAGTGACAGAAGACGTTTAGAGAACGAATGAAAGCACAACATTGTGAAGAAAATGAAAAGAAGAGATGAAAAAATAAAGGCGTACTGAGAACAACGAAAGAAGCCTCAGAGCCAGGGCGAAACATGTTAAATAAACAGTTTAGCGTGGAATTGCGCCGGGCCGGCCCTGTCAAATAGCATTTCCCCATCTCATTAACGATCGTCAAGCATTCATAAGGAGTCTTAGGGAAGAACAGCAGAATCAGCGATAGCGTCCTCGCTTCCGTCCCACAACGAGGCTGGGCCACGATCGCAGGCAAAATTCAATTGAAGGGATTGGCGTGCTGTGGCTGGGTTTGGCTACACACTCACTACGATGATGGACAACACGGAAAGTGCTTCCGCAGCCGCCGATAAAACGCTTACGCCCTCACTCTTAGGAGGGGAGCTCATCGAGAAATGCGAGTGCTGCGCCGATACGATGCACAAAAACACACACTCCTCCAGAAAAGCCGGGCCGGACGAGGCTGCACCGCGACACGAGTGACCACTAGCGAGGATGTGAGCCGAGCAGGACAATACTTACCCCCACGTAGGCGTAGCTGGCAAGTATCGATCTTGCGCCATGTATGTGTGTAGACATATTTATCGTGGCAAAGTTGCCACTAGCTTCCGCTGTAGGAGGTCTTTCACTGTGGGAGGTCTGCACAGGTTCATGGAGATTTCCATGTTCACGGCTTTTCGTTTCTCACCAATCTTGCCTGTGCGCCATTCTTAAAGTGGCACGTGCACGCTCACAAAATGCAGTGAAATTCTAATGCGCACGACACGAAATGCGGCGGCTTCACCGTACTAAAGCGTATCAGCTAGTGACTAGTCTACCATAATCTACCAGCTATAAATCTTTCCTTTTGCATTGTTAATCAGTGAGCGGAAATGCCGCCTCCCTTCTCCCGAACAACAAAAGGGCGAATTCTGGAAGCGAGCAGAGCGAAATGAAGCCTTCCATATCAGAGAGATCCAAGGAACACGGCTCACACAACAGACAAATGATTCCGGAATCCCCTCAGGAAGATAAAACTGCCTGAGAAACACAACAGCAGGACGAGTTATTCCGGTGCAGAAACGCAGACTATGGAAAAAATGATTCTGGTAAAAATACCAGGATTTTCGCATGTCATCTAAGAGGAAAAAACTGGGTTACGGGTGCAACATTTTAGGCAAAGTTTTCGAGCAAACGACAAAACTGAATAATTTTCCAGATTATCCACAAACTTGAGGACATCTCTAAACTGAGGTGGAAAGAGAAGAAGACCCACGAAGAGGAATAAATGAGAGTACACTTTGGCCTTCCTGGAAGCGAGATACACTTTGGCCTTCCTGGAAGCGACAAACGACATAATTGAGCTACTCATAACGAATGCATCAATTAGGCGTCCCCCTATAGTAGAGATCCAAGCATCATTTTCAGGAATACTCAGAACGTTGGCTATATCTACGAAGAGTTTCTGTAGCAAACCAGTTGACTATTACAACAGAGGCATCCAAGAATATTGACAAGAGCTATCAGGCAGCGAATGAGGCGCGTCTATTGTACAGCAACGTCGCAAACAGTTGCACGATAACTACCAGTATGCTACTGGTTTGAGTGCGAACGTAAGAGAACCAATACGTAGTACTTGCGTCACTCAGTATCCACTAAGGCCGAGGGCGGGAATGCGCTGGCGAACACCCGGATTACGTAAAGCGATAAACAGATTTTGTCAATCAAAAAAGGAGCACGTTTTCGAGCAAAATCCCTTGCACATCGTTTTGTGGACACAAATCCACGACCAGATCATTTGCTGCTCTTTGCTGCTACCACATCACCTCAAAAAACAACACAGCTAACAAGTGTTCGCTCTGCTGGTGGTCGCGACGTGGATGCATCAGCGTCACTCCACAAAATGAGCACATCGGAAGTACGAGAGAAATTGTACGAGTCGGTAAGGAGACGGCCGGAGAGAGCTGAGGGAGAGAGGGAGAGAGGTGAAAGGCGGAGAGGAGGCGGAAGGTTGCCCCGAGGCATGCGACATGCGCTGATGTCACGCTACGAAGCAGCAAAGCCCTTACGCTCCGCTCTAATTAAGCTTCATAATCATACATTGCTCAGAGGCGAGGACGAGGTGTCGAGTCTACAAACATATTCTCTGAGGAACACAACGGAGTACACGATGAGTAAGACCTCCACTACAACGGAAGCCATCCATTTAGTCGTTGTGATTTGCATTTTCATTCGAACGGCACATTTCAGGATAGGAAATTCACACATTTCATTCTATCCATACAATCCTCAGAAGTAGCGAGAACAGAAACTGGGCCTGCTTTTTAATTTCACATTGTAGATTAGTTTAACTATTTCGTTATTCCAACAGTAGCCTCACCTACAACAGCTCCTCCCTACGCCATGGAGCGGTTTCCAAATCCATATGTTTAAACAATAAAAAAGCCAGAACAAACTGAACATTTCTCCTTCCTCTTTTTCTTCTCAGATATTCCATTGATCTTTTCTGTGTATTGTCCTTAAATACTTACACAAGGCACAGAAATGATACTCCTAAAATGTATTGGACACTGTGGACCTCCACCCCTCTAGTGCTCTCAAATCATACAAAAATATCAATACTATCACGAGAATCCGGAAATGTTTCTTGGTTCTGGACTCCGACATGTCTCGAAGAACTGATCTACGGGATTCACTGTCCAAAATTTCATCCATGAAAATGACGGAAACTACTCAAACAATTGAATTTAACCACAACGCTCACATCTGAAGTAATCAAATCCGGATTTCACTGCCTGCAGTGCAACTGAGTTTCGATATAAGTGTTGGCGATTACTGTTTGTTTCAATTTTTCGTTGTACTTGTCTAGGTTTAGTTGTGTTCTGCTTTCTTTCATTTTTTAGAGCGTTCATGTAAGTAAAATACTGGATAAACGAGAAAAACAATCGTATATGGCTGGCCTTTCTACAATGTATTTTCAGAGTAGAAGCCTCGAATGTCAAACTTGGCCTTATCGGGAATGCCGCAATCAATTCCCTGGATGTACGTAAATCAATTCCCTGGATCCATCGACGTTTGAATGTATGCGCTGCTTATGAGTAATGAGCGGAACTGCCAAAACAAACTGTTCTGATAGCAAATCATTTCTTTGAATCCTCACGAACTTACGCAATGGAGGATATAATGAAAAGGTTATGTAAGCACTTACACAGATAGTACTAACTATCGATTCAGTCCTGTCGAGCACTACCGCAGAGGAACGTTCTTCCCATTCCTGAAGAGCCAGAAGTTTCTGGATAGGACACAGCATTCACGTCAAATCCTGTTTAATACTATTTAATTGCGTCAGTGTCCATCAAAAAGACACAACGTTTCCTGGCCTCTGCGCTGAAAACTCGGGAGCATTTGAAAGCGCTGACTCGTGAGAAGTACTTTGGTCGCCCCCACGTCATTCAATGCGGTTAATACGAAAGTGCCCAATTTACTGAAAACGCTGTCTGATGAGTAGTGATCGAAGGCCAAAAGACTAGTGGCAGTTGAAGACAGCTATTCTTCTTTCCTTTTAATGAAATTCAGAAATTAAAGGAGATAGGTAGTTTCTTTTCAGCCTTCACTGAGGTATCACGAAAGCGTTCGAGGAAAGAACAGAAGACAAATAGCCGCTAGGGTTCGCGTCCGGTTGCTCATACATAGCAAAAACGTTTGAGGAGTGAAAATCATCTTTATTCAGAGTGAGGTAGGCTGGAAGATGAGTGGTTAATATTCACTACAAATGAATGGCGGTTTTCCTGGCCTTGCAGAAAAAATACTCATGAAATTTCACATCCAGTAACTTCACACCTCTGCAAGAAGCAGACGTTGAACATCCAGGAGGTCGGATACATAGTGGCTTTCGAGATGAAATGACCAGCCATAGGCGGACTCGTATGTTCCCATGTGACTCCTTCTGAGATTCTGTGGAGACAAACAACCACGTCACTGTGAAATGTGGATATCTTCAGGAAGCTACAGCCAAGTAATGGAAGTTGAGGCTGCTCAACTTCTCGTTCAAGGAATATTGTTTCAATTTTCAGGACACCTGGCTCCAGGTGAAGTTTTTATCTATGAATCCTCCCGCTGCTGAACGAGAGCAAATTCCAGACAAATACCGAAATTTCCATTATGAAGATTCAGTAGCCACAGAAGGAGAGGTGCAGACTTGTACAAAAAAAAACTCCACGCACGTACGGTCGACTGCATGTTCAAAACATGTGTGTCTCTGGAATCTTGCACCGCTGTCCCTCATAATTTAATTTAATTAAGGAAACAGCGAATAAGTAATGAGCAAATCCGCTCAAGCTTCTAAAAATCCATAGAAGAGATTCTACTCAGAGCTGGCGGCTCTACAGTGCAGTTTTTTTCCGCATATCAGTGAATTTGCGCACCTCCCTATCGGTCATTACACCTTCCTCCCCTCTTTCGAGACATGACATTCCACTAATTTCGGCCATGCTGCGGTAAGTGACCAATGTGGCAGATGACCGGTCGATTTTTTTACTATTTTTCCATATGTATGATTTTTCTGGAGCGTCAGTTCGTTTGTTTTTATAATAATATGAATGGTGCTAATTTTCCACAAGGTGCTTTTTAATTTACTAATTAAAGAAACCATATTTTAATTCGAACTTATCTTTGTTGTTTTCCTAATAGTGAATTTTTTATTGCTTACCTGAAAGGGGTTTCATGTAGTTCTTTCCTTCACGCTTGACCTAATGATCATTCCATAGAAGTCTTTAAATTAAAGAGGTTCTTCAGAACTACGTATCCATAATCTCTCTCCCCTAAAACTAGAATGTGATAGGGTAGCGCTAATAATGTCCAACGCATATTTTCTCACAAATTTAATGCTCTATTATCTTGTCGTTTTATTGCTTAAACTCACTAATATCTACTCGAATTTTCGATTGATGTACGAAGCTAGAAACAATTTAAGAAGGAAGCACGTTGCGTAGTAGGATATGTATGTATGTATTCCATGGAATAATGGTCTAAATAAAGAATGCTCGTTTTGTTTTGATGCAATAAAAACATGGCACGCAAAGGGAACATATCGCAGAAACGTTTCTCAACAATATTTTCACATGGATGGGAGCTATCCATTCTTACCCGCACAAAACCAAATTAACAGGAAATTGGCTGAGGTTGTGATGTGAAGTGCTGTCTTCGGATTCCACATACCCATCCAAGAACTTAGGGTAACACCAAGAAATGATCCCGTTTTCATTGATATAAAAAGAAATTGAAAGAAATTGATGACAACTCTAGAAGTTCGTTACAAGTATATTATAATTAGGCGTCTTGAATTCTCGAGAATTTCAATGTAACCATTAAATTTTGATATTTTTCAACGGCCGTAAAAGGAGACGACAGTCTAAGATGCACACGCATAGTTCAGTGGGTCGAGTGAAAGATCGCCGTTGTGGTGGTGATGGGCTCGGGTTCCGTCCTATTCCCTTTTTTTGCGATTACCTACAGTATGCTGCTTACACCAGCAGCTTCGACAAGAGAAAGTAGCCCGGATGGCTCAGTGGTTTGAGCTGCAGACTGCAATCTGCCCCTCAAACCACTGGTTCCACTCCCTTGGAGATCAAGGGTTAAGTGTCGCAGTGTTTCGGGGTCAGTGCTTGGAACTTCCACCGCGATCTCCTTCGGGTAGTCCAGGAAGGCAAATGACAACTTTATGCACGAATTTCAGGAATAAATCATGTTAATTCATAGGGAAAATTGTGCATGTTCACCGGAAACCCGAAAAGCTAAAAAGTGTGGGTAGGTAACGCCAAGCTCCGCTGACGATCCAGCAATATTTTCTGAAAGGAAGAACCACTACTGCAAATCTGATGGAAATCCAGAAATGGTGCTGGAAAGGTTCTTTTTCTTCCATTTTCAAACCATCAACTTCATTCGTTGGCTTGATAACTGCTTCGATTTTCTTGCACTGAATGACGCTGCATGGGTGCTTCCCGGATCAAATGCAAGTAACTGTCATTAGGCATCAATCTCATAGAGTGAAAAGATACAGAACAACTCAGTCAAATGAGCTCTTAAGGATTACTGTAGTTTTACTCCACAAATGCGGATCAGCATTCCTGAACTCTCCTCCCCGCTTGCTAGTGGGCCTCTCCTATATATATCGATGTACATACGAAAGCCAATTGCACTAAGCTTTGTCGTTACTTTGCACTTTTGTGCTAGTCACATGTGTGTAGCTAGTAATCTCTACAGTAGAGCACACACAGCAAATCCAAGTCAGAAGCAATACAGGGAATTATATTCGTTTTTTTTTTCCTTTTCAAAAACGTTAACAATTACCTTGAAACATTGATAAATTCTGAAACACTGAAAATTTCCTTCGCGGAAATGTTCCGGAAATGGGCGAAATTATCGCTTTTATTCTTACCCTTTTCAGCAAATCAATTGCACCAGTCCGAAGCAACATGCTCTTATTATCTCCATCTCATCTAGCAACTTTAATATACCTATCTAGTTGTTTTGCTAGGATGCAGCGCCGTCTGCGTTGCTCCAATCCACAAGACCCCAGGCAATTGGCTGCGTACATTTTGTTGAGTACGCACTGTTTCAATGCTATGTACTTTGACCTAAATTCTAGTTTTTCAGATTTTTTATTGTTTTTCCATCGATTCTTCGACTTACTTTAACTATTCATATTTTTCTTACTAATTTCTTTTGTTGCTCGGTCCTCTCATCCACTGATGAGCCTCAGGAGGACCGACCAATATCTTTCTTATATTTTATGCACAGATACCCGGCTGTCTCCCTTTTGAAGCTGACTATAGCAGTGGTCCTAATCTTCTATAGTGTGCTTTCATTCTTCCGCTTGCTGTTACACAGTACGGTCAACAAGTTAACTTGGACGATTGTCTGTGGACTACTCACAAGTCCATTCATACTTACAGATAACTTTCGCCTTCATCTTATCATGTTCTAGTGAAGAACGTCGGTAAGCATTAATGAAGGAACTGACAGCTCGTGCGCAGATGAAAGAGCTATGATATCTTGAAATAACCTGTTAGGAGAGGTGAAAAGTTTTGAGATTCCGCTCAGCAATTCAGTGTCTCTGATCATCCCATTTTCTTTCTGTTGGGTATCCAGTCCAAAACACATCCTAGAACTTTGTCGGAACATATTCCGGGAATACATAAGGAGACCTTTCTTATTTTTAACGCGTACATTTCAGTAATCCAGTGATCTCCCCTATGGATGTCTTCACCACGTGTGTCGTGGTGATGGAGATCGCAGGGGTGGTCTTATAGATAGATAACCCAGAAAGCTGTGATCGGTTGCTTTTCCAACTCCTGGATAGAAAGAGTGAATATCAGGTCATTTGTCTAAGGCTACCTACTAAGCCAGCAGACTGGATTTCTCGTCATTCCTTAACACAACAACATCAAATGCTCCTCCTATGACTCCCGCAGTAGTATTTCCAGAAAGTTACCTCAGATCAAAAAATGTGGAGATCGTGAACACTCAATGATTAGTCGATACTTCCTTTGCGAGCTATTGCGACCACCCATTTCCTTCGGGATGGCTCCCGAACCCAGTTTTTTTTTTGTTGTTGAACAGTGCTGTTCATGTGTTCTTAGGACGTATTCATTCTATGCTATTATCTATGTAATTATATTCCTCTTTGTATCAATCGCATTTGTCTTCGGTCAACGTACTAAGTGGTTACTTAATTCGTAAAGGAACTCCTTTCAAAATTCAATGTGACAAAGATTGCAGACGAATCCTTTATTTTCCAAAATTGAACTCGAACAAAAAGCGTTTTCATGCCGTGACTTTGCGAGTTCGTTTTGCTTTGAGAGATCGCCGTGCAGGGCATTTGCAGTAGCCAGCGTCTTCTCCTGGTCCTCCCTGAACGAAATTCAATAAACATGTCTCTACATACAATGAATGAATAAATTTTGAAAGCAAAAAAAAAGCTAAAATTTAATGTAATTCATGCCAGTTTGGAGTCCACTTTCCTCCTCAGCATTGGAGCTCTAACATAGTTTGCCCATAGCTTGTATAACTATTCACGGTAGAAACAGAAATAATCACCTCGACTGGAGGCGGTCCCATTGCACCAGGGAATCCTGGACTTCCTGGCGATCCAGGCGCACCTGGAGGTCCGGGTGGCCCCATTGAGCCACCACTACCGTCCCTTCCGGAATAACCTGGAGGTCCCTTCATTCCGATCTCTCCAGGTGGACCTTTCTCGCCAACGGGTCCTTTCTCTCCTCTGATACCGTCGTTTCCTGGAGGACCAGCTTCGCCCATGTTTCCAGCTGGTCCTTCTGGACCATTCTCTCCTGGCATTCCAGCCATTCCAGGACTACCTGGACGACCGGGCATTCCTGGAGCTCCTGAGTCTCCCTAAAATACTAGCGAATCAGCATCCAGATATCTACCAGGTCTCCAACGTATTCGAGTTTCAGTTGCTAACCGGTTGTCCAGGCTCGCCAGGTGATCCCATATAACCAGGCTGTCCAGCGGGTCCAGGCGGGCATTGTCTACAGCCTGTTACTTGCGGCCTCACAAAGTCTCCAGGAACTCCAGCAGTACCTGGCTCACCAGGTTTTCCAGGTGGTCCTGAGATAAAAGTGAATTTGTTAAATACAGACAGTTCAACAAGATCCTTGTGTAGAAGGTACCTGCATCGCCATCCTGACCATTCAATCCGGGCATTCCTTTAGCTCCAGGTGGGCAGTTGTTCGAGGATTCGCAATCTATGGAAGAATTTAGAAGTTATGGTCTTGCCGAGAGTATCACAGTGCTACAAGTTCACAACTCACTGCATACACCCTCTGCCTGACGTCGTTTACGGGGTGCATCCTCTCGTATTCCTCGGAATTCCATTTTCACTGCTGTTTCTACCACTTGGAACTCATCATTATGCACCTGTAACCTGGTAATTTAATTTCATCTTGAACACAAAAGTAGGATGTCCTCATCTGGTTCTAAGATATTACCCTTATTGAATCCAGAACTGAGTCGATTTGGGTCAACATGTAAGGAATATAAGCAAGTGTTGTGATGATGACTATGTTGGACAAGCCGATGGCTATGTAGCTGGAGGACCTGGCTAAATCCATCCTGACAGTCTAAAAAATCAAACTTTCAGAAATTTGTGGAAATGTGATAGGGAGCGGCATCAGAAGCACGTAGGAATTAGGTTGGATATAATAGCAATGGTCAATTGAGCAGTCGGGCGCGAAATAATACCATCTGAAGCGCAGCAAACAATACAAAAACGACAAACTAACTGGCAGAAAACACGCAACTGAGACGCATATATAGCGACACAACAAAGATATGCTTGATTAGCGCGAAATAGCTGGTTCTCGTCTCTTACTACTAGTTCTAGTTTTAGAGAGAACATGCGACGGACACTCTGGATGTGGCGGTCGTTTGTCCGTCGCTAGTGACGCCATTAACGCCGCTCACACATACGAGGATCCTGACCAGAACATGCGCAAAACATGTTAAAGTCTCGCTGATCCACTGCTGAGGAAAAAGCGTGCAGCAAAAGTCTGGCGATATTAAGACATTACTTCGCAAATATTACTCTTAACTCACTACACCAATTGTAAATAAAAATAAAATAAAATCTAAAACTCGCAATAACAAAGGTTGAAGAATTATTTCTATTCCAAACAATGTTGCCAATCAACTAAAAACCTTTATTACTACTATTTTTTTCTTTTTTTAAAATTTATTTGTTGTTTGCTACTAACAATGTTAGTTATTAAACTAAACGTAAATAGAATAACTCAAGTTTCATGCCTTCTTTAAGAAAAAAGACAAAACAAGTCTAGAAACATCCCTCATCTGCTACGAATCAGTGCCCTGGATGCCTAACCAAGCCCGAGGCTGCTGCGCGAATGTGGATATGGTCCAATCCACCCCTTATATGCTGTAGCGCTTTTGAAAAAGAAGCCTAAATTTTCAGAGTTTTGAGCAAACCCATGCCTTGGGTACCATAAAAACCTGCTAACCTATTTGGGCAACAGAACGGGTTACTCTGTGAACTCAATGACTCCTGGAACTCACTCTTTTCCCAGCCTTGAAGAAAACAGAGCTTGTGCATTGGAGCACTCTCTCAGTGAGCATCCAGGAACAGGCTCCCAGTTAAGCTTGACCTCAACGCATAACATGCTTTTTCATGTGGTAAACACGAAGTAATTTTAGTCCACCCCGTTCTACAGCAGGCATGCATAAGCACGTAAAGTAGCCAAGGTGTCTTTCGCGTTGTAACCTCTACTTTTTTTTTGCTTTCTTTTCATCTGTTATGTATGACCATTGTAGTGGACCGGTTTTATGTATTTAATAAGTAAATGGATGCCTAGTAAACATAGTTCATCGTAGAACAGAATGCTGGAAAATGTTAAACCGCTTTGCATATATTAAGTTAATTAAAATGTTGCTTCTTTGTGAAATTTCCTTTGGAAAAGTTTAATTGGAAACTGAACAACAGCAGACGATGATCCATGTTGTATACCGCAGCAACGAGTGTCGTCTGCCATTTTTATAGCAAGAGGTCAACCTCACTGCTGAAGACTTTGGTGGACTACGAGGGAAAAATTTGCTTTGCTTGGGTTTGCTCAAAACTATAAAATTTAGGCTTCTTTTTCAAAAGCACTCCTGCAACTAAGGGGTGGATTGGACCATACCCACATTCGCGCAGCAGCCTCGGGCTTGGTTAGGCATACAGGGCACTGATTCGTAGCAGATGGAGGATGTTTCTAGACGTTGTCTTCTATTTTTTAAAAGAAGACGTGAAACACGTAATTCTACCTACAGTTGGTTCAATAACTAACAGCAATGTTAATAACAAACACTCATAATTACTAATAGTTGTAGTAAGGTGATTGAAATCAAAGCTGGGTTCTTAAGAAAATGGAAGTTGAGCTCTTAGGACATGCTAGGAAAATGGGAAATGCTGGAAGTCCATTGTTTCCAAGCCGTACGGCAACAGTGTAAGGGGTCTGTAAAGTCTAAAAAGAGATGTAGAGAACTGAGTGGTTTACTTTGCATTCTTCCTTTAGGCCAAAAGCAAGCGAGCTCCATAAACAAATTCTGTTCTAATGTATTAGATAAAAGTATGATCTCGCTCAGTATTATTCAAACTCATGGGAATCTTTTGAAAGTGCTCATGTTTTGCATTTTGTGCTACTGCTCCTTGTGTTTGTTTTGCTCGACAATTGATACTGTTTGTTTTAAACAGCACATTGAAACAAATAAATGAATGTTTATGAATAAATATGGAGGCATAAGACTACTGCCTTCGTTTTAGAGCAGTTTTTCGAGTCAACAGTAAGCGAAATGATTTTAAAAGAATTAAAGCAATTCCGTGGAGAAACTGGTCTTAAAAAAGTTGCTAAATGGCTCACGGTAAAGGAACCACATTTTCTGTAAGAACCTCTGAAAGCTTCCCGATCATCTGCGGACATCTGATACCCAGTCACAGTGTCAGAAGAGTTCTATGGATATCGTGGCACTGTAGAATACTTCTAATCTAGTTCAATTGATCATTGGTTCCATGCAGTCCACCACGCTCCGCAGCAGATCCTGGAACCTAAGAACTCGAAATTCTATATGTTTCTGATTAGAAGACCACCGTGCCCCCTTTGATCTGATCGCTACCATCTGCAGCAAAACACCGTTGGAATACGTCCAGCCGCTACAATTCAGTGTGGCCCAGTGGTTACGGAGTCAGCTGTTTTAGAGCGGAAGTTTCAGATTCCTCGTTTTCTAAAAGAATTGAACAATCTCTTATAATTTGCTTCTGAGACATGGATAATCCGTCAGGGCGCATTGTACATGTAATTAGTTCCGCTCGCTTTCTCTGCATTATTTTTTTATTTATCCATTCAATCATTGAACTATTAAAGGTTCTGAGCAACCGCAAAAAAACCCAAATAGTATGTTATTAGTATTTTTCCACCTGAAAAATTATAGGAAAACTGGTGTTTTAGTATTATTATTGAGCGCTGTTTTATTGTGTTTTCTTTTCATGTCATGAGTGAAACCCTTACTCCACCTTCAAAAACCCACAATCTCTTCGAGGTGGGTTAATTGGAAGCAGCTCATCGACGGAGGTAAAAAAAAATGGCTGAATTGATGGATGTTTGACGGCACAAAGCCTTTATGCGAGGAACCGGCAATACGTTTTGGGCTTTGGTCAGGAATGACGCTGCATAATCTACGTAGGCTCAATTTTGAAGGAAATTCCGTTGGCTACGTAACCGGATTCATCCTATGGGTTTTTGTCCACCGCTCAATCCAGTGTACAGTCTGTCGGCCTATTTGTCCATTTCTTGGAAATGGATGCATTATGGTAAACAGCGGGAGTCTAAGTTGCTGTGGATAGTGAACCCTTACCCATAGAATGAATATCAGCAAACAAACATGAGCGAAATGTTTGGAAATGTCCATCGGATTTCGGACATCATGTTGCCCCATCCTGATAAAAATGATGGTAAGTAGTACCAAGTATCTTTACTACATTCTACCACGTTTTCTTTTGTAGGTAAGCTGATGAAGACTCGATTTGACGTTTTATCGGCTACGTTTCGAGCTTAAGAGCTACAAAAGAAGATTAAAAAATGAAGCTCAGACAAAGATCAATTTTGAACAATCTACCATGTTTTGTTGAAAAAACCCATTATTGCAAAATAGCCGTTCTGAGCCACGTTGGTTACCCTAGGTGAGAAAATGTGAAAATTCTGGTATAGATCGCTTTGCAGGGTGGCCAAAAATTACCCGTGCAGCAGTACTTTAATGCTTGAACTGTACATTAAATCCTCGTGAGTTCAGACTTCAAGCACAGCTCGTGAACCCTTCACTGATCAAGAATTGTTGAGCAATTTCCGAAAGTTGTAGAGCCACAGGCGTTGAGAAGCTAAAAAACCATGGCGTAATTCTCGCAAACAAAACTGACACCATATTCTATGTAAAGAGTATTTGATCAAAATACTTGTACCTATTTCATCTTACAGTCGCTTGGATTATGTTTGAGCCTTACAACATTTCTAATGTATGATTGCTAGACATCATTAGCAGAAAATAATTTATTCGGCACAATTATAAGCAACTGATTTACATGTTAGTACATCAACAAGCAAGAATATGACATGGTGGAACCGTACAGCCTCGAACAGTAGTAAAACAAGAGTAAAGCTCATCTGCTTGCTTGAACTGGATATAACCTCAATATATTGCGCGATATAAATGCGGTGAGGACATTTCTAGGAACAACACAATACGAAGGAAACGTGGTGTGCCTCCGGATGAGCCTCAGGCCGTGAGATCATGCGCGCCTTCATTGAATACGAGTATGTATAAAAGTTGAGCATTAGTTATCAGAGTGTTTTGAAGAGAGTTCGTGGCTTTATGAGATATGCAGGAAAGAAATTATCGCTATTTACAACAGAACTGTGTTGAATATGGAGTGTTTCACAATGTACCCGTTAAGAATAGCCGGGATAAGACGGCAACAACATTGTGGTCATCTATGATCACAGATGGTCCTGTTTGCCTCGTTGTATCGACTTAAACCGTGATGCGGATCGACCAGATTCATCTGAAATGACAAATACTAGAAATACTTAAAGGAGTAAGTCCTGGAAGTTGGAATAGTCGAAAATCTGCTGCACTCACAGCTGCTTTGTGACAGCGCACTTGCAGACACACCCATTCGCGGAACAGTTTTCCGCTTAGGTGCTTCACAATCTGAAGTTTCTCCATCGGCTTCAGATGATCCGCCTTCTTCATCCATCATAAGAGATGACCTCTGACTATCGTCATCTCGATTGCCTTTTTGAGGACGAATACCTGCAAATGTTCCAGAATTTAGACTTGAAAAAGGGCAATGAGTTAATAAGAAGGGAAAATTCGCAGTAACCAACCTGTGGTCCTATTTCTACTAGTAGGTCTAACTTTCATTTCGTCGGCAAAACCTAAGCCATCCGAAACGGAGTCGTAAGGGTCCTCCACATTCAATGAGCGCGGTAAGGGTCTTCGGGGTGAACTCTGAAATGAAAGAACTTTTAGGATGAACGTTTAGAGACAGGACCAAAACTAAAATCCAAGAGGCATAAACTAGCCAGTGTTACCTCAAAAGCTATATCTGCTGGAGGCGGGGGGTTCGCAGGGGGAGGGGGAATGAAGTCCATCAACGTATGCTTCGGAGGACTTCGACGTCCAGCTATCGTACCTTGTTTCGATCGACCGTTTGAACTTTCGCCGGTGCCGTCCGAGGATTGAAACTATAAATTTTAAATTTAAGTAGAAGCTACGAATTTCCAATTTCGGTGATTTTTCACAGTTCAAGAACATTTTTGAGATAGCACATTTGAAGAAGTATAAGACAGCCCCTCCGTCCTGGATAGCAGACTGTTCCTAACGTTGTGTTGTAGCAGGAACGAAAACAAAGCGATGTTGCTTTCACGCATTCGACCATCCCTCCCCCACTTTTCACTATCAGTTCACTAAGAACCCACCTGAACATAACTAACATCTGTATGAGGTGGGCTGTCGGAATGATGACTCGCCTGACGATGTTCAGACGCTCGACTACCTCGTGAACGACGGCCAGTATGGTCAGCATACCTATACGATCGTAGAAATTAGGAGTTTAGATAAATAACGCAAACGGTGACCCGATTACGCTACCTTGCCGGTGGACCATTTGGCACGGGATTACTCGGCAGTACAGGTCCCCTCAACATACGATCATTTAACCAAGCCGGTTGTTGATTGGACATGACCAACGTCGTCGTCGCATAAGGAGAAGGATCATCTTGGAACTGAAACATCCCACGTAAATCCAGACGTTTAAGAATGACCATGCACTAATCCATAATCCGAGAGCGAGAGCGAGAGCGAGAGAGAGAGAGAAAGAGAAAGAAAGAGAGAGAAAGACATACCTGGTTCCCGTAGAAAGTGCTGAGCGTATTTCCAGGGCCTCCAGATAACTGAGCATAATGATAGTGATGTTCTGATCCAGGGCGATTCATTGTACCGGACACATACTCATCGCAAGGAGCATGGAAGAAATCCTGTTGACTAGGAGTCACCGAGTACGGTTGATGAGTGGCCGGGCATCTGAAAACCCACAAGATTCACCTTACCTATGGAGGTTCGCTTAGAAATAATGAAGCCAGCAGAAATAATACATCCCTCACTAGTTGTTACTACAATTCTTAGTCGAAGACAAGAATTTATCAAAGAAGCATAATTTACGGTTCAATTAACCACAAGAGATAGCTGGGCCAAGATGCATAACTGAGATTACCCAGGGTAGAAATGTCGACGTCCGTGTTAGTAATGGCTAGGGTTAAACCTGCTTAAACGTTTACCCTGTGTAATCTCAATTATGCATGCGGCCCCTGAAGAGCAATGCCGGACACAGAGAGGATCGCATATTTTCCTTAACTTTACTGTGCTTCATAAAACAGTCAAAAACTTTGCATTAGCAATGGTTTAATAATTTTATTTAAGGCTCTAAATTATTAATGTTTTTTTGAATTTTAGTGGATACTTTGCCATTGTTATTAATGTTCATTTTCAATTGTTCAACATCAAATTTGACATTTTTACTGAATGCATTTTTGTACTTCAAAATCAAGCCTTGTTCTATAAAAAAGCAGCATTAAAATAGGTTTTTTTCTCGAGGACAAGGTCGCACTGTACAGAACCTGGATCGAATCACAAATCCATTACATTACGTTTATTTACACCCTCAAGGCATCGGATCATCTATGATTTTTATCGAGGAACCTGCGCTCCACCGCCAATGCATGCTCCACTGAAAGTTTGCGCGAATTCGAAAATTTAAAACGCATAGTCGCGGGTTCAACAACAATTTTTATTCCAACATTGCAGGCTTGTTTCAAAATTTATAAGTTGGACAAGAAATAACTTCTGTAATCTTTGAGAAGCAAAATTATAAATGACTACCAAACCAGTGAACTAAAATAAAAAGTAAAATCCAGTAAATGACTATAAAAACAGTAGTAAAAAAAAGGATCACTCACCGATTGTTGAGAGTCATCCTGCCAGCTGTATTATACGGATTGTGATCCCAAACACCGTTCTGTGTCATATGAACTGATCCGTCATTAATCTTTATGAATGTTCGATCCTGAAACTGATGCCACTCAGTGCTCTGCACACGCTGAAAGCCAAACAATGTGACTAGTCACATACCACGGCACACCACATACACCACATTACTATATAACAGTACTTACCTTGGCATTTTTGCTACTCTTGTAGTACCAGAAAACAAATATAGCCACAAGAATCAGGAACACACATACGAGAAGCATCACAAGTAGTGCGAACCATGATTGACGCGATAATGAATACAGGAACGACTCCTGTTCACTATGTAAACTCAGATGTTTATCCAGTGTCTCTTGATCTAAAGCAAAGCTATGGATTTCGGGAATAAATCCAGAAGAACGCGAATAACAAATTCAGAACAGGTGACTCACTCATTGTAACAGTATCCGTTCCATGACTGACCCCAATTCCAGCATTTGTACGTGCAGCAACACGGATTTTGTATGTCATTCCAGGAATTAGGTGGAATAATGTGACACTTGCAGCACGTTCATTTGTGGTGATGTTACGGTTGAATTTTGTGCCTTTACCGAGGATTACAATCTGAAATCATAAAGTTGCGAGGACGGACCTCCAGCTAATTCTTCAAAAGCAATGATAAGTTTTGAATAAAAAACTGCTGAAATGTTTGCATTCTTCCTATTCTAAAGTTTGAATTTCATGTATCACGGTAAATCCGGAAACGAAATTTATCAGTACGCAAAGCTCAATCGAGCAAGATTCGAGAAGCAGAGAAATAGAAGGAAACGAACACGGAAATCCTTGAGGGATTCTGTGAAACAAAAACATACATAGAACTTGTATGCATGCTTTGTGATGCGTAAATTACAAGTAAATGCTTAGAACTCAACTTCAGTAGTTTGTGAGGCAAGTATTTTACGTTAGTATTTGCAAAATTCCTACAACCTGGTCAAAAAATATGCGAATCACTCAGGAAATTGGTTGCGGTTTTCCATGTAGACGATACAGAGTGTGCTGACTGATCTTCAAATCAGACGTATGGCTTTCCTTTAGCAAGCGTTTTGCTGCCCAGAAAGCAAGGAAACTAAGTAACCAAGTAGAACATTAGAAAAGGAAAAGCGAGCTCTGCTATACAAAATCCAGAGATTAACTATAGCAATTCTTTCTAGGAGTCGAAAGATAACTACCTTTAGCATGAACGATGTTCCCAGATAGATACTCCAGGTGGCCACTTTTATGGAAAAAGCAACTAGTATTGACGGTTTCATAGAGGAAAATAGTTGAAGGGGTATCAGGGAATGTGTGCAGCAACTGGAGAGAACGGGAAGAAAGGCACGCAGCATGCACAACTACAGGAAGCTCCAAATGTCCGCAGTCAAGAGGGCGTGGCCACGGCGCGGCTCCTTGATCAGACACAGGCGCTCTCTATGCTGCCTCTGGCTTCTCTGACTCTGCAGCCAACCAGTGGCAGCATGCCGAGCGCCTGTGTCTCTGTCTAAAGCCGCGTCGTGGCCACGTCCCTCTTGACTGCGGACATTTGGAGCTTCCTGTACATACACAATCATCGCTAATTTTCAATCAGACTACATAACTCCCAAGTCCGGTCGCCTTTAATTCTCGGCAGTACAACTAAATCTCATAAGTTCCAGATCTTTGAATTAATCTACGAATTTCAAATAGTTTATAAATTTTAAACAGAATAACACCGTTAAAATGTTATCTTATAGCAAGCTTTAGAAAGAAAAATGAAGCACCTGGAATCCCTTGAGAATTCCGTTCATTCCATCGGCTGGCGGGGCCCTCCATCCAATCCGCAGTGTTGTCAGATTCAACATTCGGATGTGAACTTCCGAAGGAGGCAGTGATGGTGCTAAAAATATTAAGTTTAAATCCATGAAAAGTTCTGGCACTTCTGGAACATCGAAATTTGCGGAATAAACTTACGAGCTTCGGCAGTTAAAGCATCCATAGAATTGCTTGGAGCTCCTTGTATGGATTTATAATAAGGAATCACAAAGAACTCGTAGTTTGTGAAAGGCATTAGACCATTTACCACGTACGATTCAACATGTGCACCACTAACGTTTACCCATCTGAAATAATTAGGTAGATTAGCCAGTCCCTCAGGAAGTTTTGGGAAATAAGAGCAGAAGCGCTCAAGGACTTACTGGTTTATATTGCTCCTAGGTGGTCCGCGCCATTTTATGTAATATCCTTCAACCATATCCTCAACCTTCTTTCTCTTCCAGAAAAGTCGAACTGCGGTCGAGTTGATGGTTTTCACTTCTTCGAGCTTGATCAGCTGTTCGGATGTAATCCGCCTTGTTGCTTGTTCAAGGTCGAGATTCTCCAGATCATCCGCGGACACTGAAGGTAATTTTTTTGACATTGATGGAAGAGCCGTTATTTCTGGCCACTATATTTTGTTCCATTAAAATTTATTTAAAAAAAGAATCATTATCCAGGTAATTCGGTCTAGAAAAGATACGGCCAAAGCCCATAGCTTTCTCTCTTGCTCTCTTCCACGGAGGGTTTCTGATGATTAATAAATAGAAAGTAGAAAAAAAGACTTACAATGAGCATTTCTCGCCATGGTAGTGACAATGGGAGAAATCGGGCTAGGCGGTCCTATTCCTTTGTCATTTTCCGCTCGGACTATGAACACATAAGTCTGAGCTGGTCTTAAGTTTTTCACACGGTATCGTGGCCCAGATATATAGTCAGGCACGTTCAACCATGTCTAAATTTTTAAAATGACTTGAAAGGAAATTGAAAAGAAAAGAAATAAAACAAAACAGTGAAATAACTGACCTCTCCTACTTCAGGACTGAAAAATTGTATAATGTAACCGGTGACAGGGCTGCCTCCATTTCTTTCTGGTGCACGCCATTCCAGATCAACCTGTAGCAAAATGTTCCACTGCATAAAAAGGCTGAATCATAAAAACAGCAACAATTTGTTAAACTATCATTTCCTTGAAATAAACTAGTTGTATAGATGACAGAATGTTGCCAAGACTTAAAAAAACCTTGAAAGAAAAGATTGAAATGTTAAAGTGTTACCGCCCACACACCCATAGAAACCGTCACATTTGTAAAGAAAAGCTGGTGAAAAAATTGCACTATGGGCAGGCACAACTGCGCTGAACTCCCACAGAAAAATTCTTCGGGCTTCCATATTTTTTTCAAAAAAAAAAAAGAAGAAAAAAGTGAATTTCAGCGGAAGACGAACCAATAACTCGTATTATAACAGTATGTTCCATTAGTAGCATCGTGTAATATTTAAACGTGATATACCCAAGAATTTTACGATAAAACTGGGACTAAACAAGAATTTTCACACTCCTAGAACAATTTCCTTCAGATGGCTGTGTAGCGTTATAACTAAATGGGTGGGAGTCTTCGAATTCTCGCTATTGGCTACTTTCAGGCCCCTGCTATTGGGTAATCTCTTTTTAGTACCGCCTACTCGCCTCGACGGGTCTCACCACGCTTCATACCCGAATACGGTCAAATAAGCCGCACACTATCAAAGGAAATTTCTCCGCGTTCCCAAGAAAAGACACCTCCCTGAACGACTTGAAGTGTATCTAGGAAAAACTCAATCTCGATCCTGACTAAGTGTCGAAATGAAATTACCCAAGGAAACAGACAGAGTGGATTTTTGGAGACTGGGAATCGGTGTCCCTACTACTTGTTTATTATACCTACAATATCTAAAATTACCCATAAGATACCATTGCCTTCAAGTCCGGTGTATCACCACCAACTAATGAAGAGATGAAAAAAAAAACGGGTCTTAACATGGGATTCGTAATGAATTTACACTATGCATATTTCAATCAGCTCAAATGCAAACATCATATAATTTCAAACGACGTCAACACAGGAAATGCATGTGATATACATGAAATATGTACGCACTAAATGAGCATACGTCTTACGATGTTCTGATAAGATAAGATCATACCAATCCGAAATAATGAAAAAAATTAAAATGTGAGAGGTGGAAAGTCTACTATATTAAGGAACTTTCTATGAAATGGAAAAAAACTTGGAAACCTAGGAATAAGGAGTGCCGATAAAGTGTCCTCACCTCAGTATCTGAGACATTGCTGGCTATCGGCTGTGAAGGCGCTGATGGAAAGTTGGACCTGTCCGGCATCCGGGAAAACACGGATTTGGTGTTGTGATCTGATAATATAGTACTGTTAGTCCTTTGCCTCTATTCCGCTTGCTATCATCTCTTTGAATGCTTACCCTCCACAATTAACGATGCCGTCCACGTGGACTCTCCATCGTCATTCTTCGCACGACATGTGTAAACACCAGTATCGGATTTCCTGGAAACCAGTAACTGACCCTTCGAGTACAAGTTATCGATTGACGCGTAATCCCTTAAAAGGTGTTGACGCTTTTCTTTGTATTCTAAGTCAGTCGCGTGTGTCCGTTTGAATCCGAGCGTGCAAGGTCGCCACTTGTCCCTCATCTCCCACTTATCTGGCGCCTATTCACACACACTCTCTCACCAGTAAATTCCTGCCACGAATGCCGATGAAGCGCTCAAACCGGTACTGCCTTTGCGGTGCTCAAAACCCCGTTGTAAATGTTGCACGTTCAAACCATGCCGCAAACACAACAAAACCAGATATACAATCCACGCGAGACTCTGGATCTCTGAACATGTGCGCGGCTCGTATATGTAATACTAGAAGAGTGGATTCTGCCGTTAACGAGCACGAAAAGAAGCCGCACATTTCACGCATGGCTGCACACAGCACGTTCAGCACTCATCAAGCTTGTCGGAACAGCGTATATTGCAACAAGATGCTGGATATAATAGCGCAACAGTTGATCCAGACTGGCGGGAGCCAGTTTTGCGCAGCAAAAATCCTTGAAAAGACTGTGTTCCCACAGTAGAAGGAAAAAGAATAAAGTCCGCTTCAGAAGGCACGAGAGTCGACGAGAAATTAGAGAAGAAAAGGAAATCATAGAAGTATTTGGTAGGTACCTAGCGTGAAATAAGGTAGAACGTGGGTGCTTGCTGTGTACTGTAGAAATTACAGTTCGATGCACAATAGTGTGTTGACCGAATAGTGCACTAGACATACGTATTCGATATTCGAATATTCGATTTCGAATAGGTCAAAAATTGAATGTTGAGAGAAGAGTCTTACAACGTTGAAGAATTTGAAAGAAGGGTCACAAAGCTTCTGCTTCTAGACTATTCTATTATTCGGAGGTGCTCCTAAATAATATACTGAATTACGTGAACTTTCTCGATTTTCATGCAATTAACACTATAAGGCAAAAACACTTTGCTCTCTTCGTTTCTAAATAACCCTATACTACATCATTTTCCTTCCTCCTCTCCTCACATTTTTTTCCTCACAGAGAGCCTCACTGCGGGTCAACGACCTATGACACTGCGAAGTTGTGAACAAACTCAATGAGGCGAGAAATTCTGTCCATGGAACAATTCCATGTATTGTAGTCGCCAGACTGTTGTAGCGCGAATGGCGTCAACGGCCGAAGCGCCGACATTTGATGTGAGAAAGAGGTCAACCGAGGCTAACAAATCCGTAGAAATTCTTACTTGAGATCCGCAATGTGCAGACTTCCACTCGAGTGTTGACTGTAGCGATTGTCTTTCGTGGTATCCACGGTGTTACCATCCAAAAGCCACGAGATCCTGGGTGGTGTTCGACCACTGGCTTGACATGGTAATGTGGCAGAAGATCCGACCATCAATGTCTGATTCTGATGGCCATATTCGATCACTGGAGGAGGTTGTGCCAGTACAGCTGAAAATTAGGCAGTGATTACACCGTTAATTGTTAACTGTTTAGGAATGACTAGGATAATCCAGAAATGGTTGGAAAAAACTCAGACTTACACCCGTCATTGCAATTAGTTCCATTCAGACATAGGGATAATGCGGATGTCAAACTGAGAAAGGATCCAAACACCATAGGTTCCTCTCATAGGGTTGATCTAAGGTGACGCGAGTGAAGTGGAGGGTGAACGCGACAAATCGACAACTCACGACCAACTAGATTCATTCGCTAGAGAATCCGGGAAAACAGCGACTCACATGCAAGGGATGAGCGCTGAGAAGATGATGAGGAGTACGAGGATAAGAAGGCCAAGATGAGGACCAGGAAAGAAACGTAAATGCACAGCTGATACGAGCAGCATTCACATAGCGTGCACCTAATGAGCACCACAATACCAATTGGATGGAGGGTGGACGGGCGGCGAGAAGAGCGTGAGAAAGTAAATTGACAAAATTTTATGTGCCCGCACGAGTAATTCACCAGTAATTCCATTTAGTCGTTGGCAATTAGAAAGCGTACGCGCCGAAAACGGCTAAACATCGCCAAACATCAATTGTTAACGCTGAAGTGTGTAATTCCCAGATAAAAAACAAATCCAGGAAGAGATGACACAAAGAATAGAACAGCAGACACTGATGAAAACATGCCCTTAAAGCAAGTCATCTCTCACAAGACCTATAGCTCAGAGCCTGGACCAGTCCTGCAGACGCCAGCCACTCTAATAACATTGCAACAGGAACGCAGCTCAATCATCGCGGTATGTCGAGATCAAAACCTATTTATGGGCGTGGCTTTCTCCCCACTTTTGCCGCTATCCTCCCCTTAACTGCTGCTGCAAAAAAAAGCTTCTCTAGTGGTTGAAAAGTTACACAGCCACGCACAAAAAAATGGTCTTGACCATGACGTGATGAATACTAGTTAGTTACTTAGTTACTTACTTACAACATTCTTCCAACAAGTTTTTATAGTTTCACAAGTGTAATATTTTCCCGTATTAATAATAATACTGACAATAGTAATAATAATTCTTAATACTAATTAAAAGTACTTTTTAAGTGGCATTCCTGCTGCACAGGCATCAGAGTACGATAGAAGACGGAATGAGAAAGTAAGCATTTTCCTGGAAGCGATAGGAACTTTGTGGATCGTTCCGATCGCCTCGTTACCGTCCATAACCCCATAAAAGAGGGCAATACGATTGCTGATGACTCCTCATGCGAGATGACACCTTGTTCGCCTATCTTAATCCTTCGAACAAACTCGCACGGTCAACAGTGGGACAAACAAGAACGTGCAGGATGGACCGTGAAACACCGTACGCTGAGGCCCATGCTTCAGGATCCAGGAGCTTGGCAGGCTTGGACGCATAATTTAGTTAGCATTTTAATAGTAATATTGGCGATTAGCTTTCCGTACGCCGGTGCAGCTCGTCCAAACAATAATTTGCTGCAGCGGCGGGAGAGCTAGCTGGTGGTGGAGGCCCGTTACAAAACGTACACAAGAGGGTAAAGAGCAGCGATAGCGCATTACATCGCAATACATCGCGTTCATATGTCGCACGTCAACGACACATTAAACAAATTCACCAGCACAAACGATGAGATAGTGGGTCGATTTGCATACCTTCGAGTCGCATGAACTCGAGAATACTGCGATATCGCGTTGCTCAGCCTGCGATTATAGCTCAGAGGGTAAATTGCGGCGCTCTCTCCACACACACAACAGTTTCATATCGCAATACGCATAATTGATAACTGAGTGAGGTGGAGTGCGGCGGGAGGGTTGAGGGACGAACCCGTGCCGTCACCACCGCCGCCCGCCCGTCCATCCAGAATCAAAGGGCGCGCGCCACACAACACGGACGGACACGGACGGACACGTTTGTGACGAGTGGTGAAAACATAGGTGCCAACTGTGAACATGATATAATACCGTGCCACTTCCAGAAACTGCAACAACAGAAAACCGAATCGATTAACTGCAAAGCGGGAAGAATCCATACGCATCCATAGAGGCAGGCAATCATCGGCTTAACTGCGACCGGCGCACATACGAGAATTATGCGTGCGCTACGTTAAGCTACGTTAATAATCTGCACAAACCGTATGTTCTGCAGGATGAACCAGCACCAAATTAAAGAATAAAATGAAGGGGTAGGGG
This sequence comes from Ancylostoma caninum, assembly GCA_037903475.1. Taxonomy (NCBI): domain Eukaryota; kingdom Metazoa; phylum Nematoda; class Chromadorea; order Rhabditida; family Ancylostomatidae; genus Ancylostoma; species Ancylostoma caninum. The sequence goes on along the minus strand of JBAJFG010000389.1, from coordinate 929,934 downwards.
GAGGTATGAAAGAGGATGGCTTTTGACGTGTGTAACGAACGCTCAGTGGTGACATGACAGCGTGGATAAGCTCGCCAGGATAAAAAAAAATGTTCGCGATGCATTAGGTGCTTTTCACTAGGTTTATTGATAATCTCAGCTCTGTGAATACAACATTTCAAGCACTTTTGATTAAATTACTGCGACAAATTCAACCATAAAAGCAAGCGAAAACAGCTTTAAACGCGCTGCAGCGTCGATTATCCAGGAGAAACTACGATAAAGAGAAAGGAGGGGATAACGTGGAAGACTCTTCCAGAAAAGCTCTTCCAGAAAAGGATATAAGAAAGATGTTTAGAGAAGGAAGAGGCAAAGTTGCCTGGGTCTTCATCTTTTTTCGCCGTCTTCTACCACACTGTGGACAAGAACAAGTACAGGATTTCTCAAAAAAATTATAATAATGTCAGAAGAATTCGTTTTTACTGAAATGTTGACAGAAAACTGTTCTTCGTCAGAACTTCTGGGATTACTGCTAGTAAGATTACCGAGCTAGTAGGTGATAAGTAAAATTTTCTAGGATTCCACTTTAGTTCCACTAGGCCAGAAATAGTGTAGGGCCTCCAATTAGTCGAGAAAAAAATCGAAAGGGATAAAGTCGTATGAGGGATTTTTATAATTTCCACTTTTTTCTCTAAAATCCACATGAATAAGCGGCTCCAATATTCGAATAATCGAATATTTCGTAATGAACACGTGGAGTCCTCAAGGATGCGGCTCCTAGGCAACTATACACAACAGTATAATCCATTTCACTGTGTAAGATAGTTGGAGAAACGTCACAGGGAAGAAGAGCGCAGGGAAGTGCGCAGAATTTGGAGAGGGTTAAGAGAAAAACAGACGTTGTGCACCAATACTCAGCTATCGTCGAGCTTGAAACAGATTATATTTGCAAACGCGAAATCTCATGATGTCCGTTAAAAAAAAATTGGAATCGACATGGTATGGCTGAACAAATCTCCTCCTCATACGGTAGCGCGTGCGTGTATGAGTGAGCCAGGATTCGGCCAGATAGATATAACGCAGGCAGAGGGGGTGATCCATTATTCACTGCGACCCCAATTGTCAGGGCATTGCGCACAAAAGCCGCGGCTTCGGACGTTCCCATAACTCATAAATACAAAGTGCCAAATACAAAGTGAAGATCTTGATTATTAATCACGTCTATCCACATAATAAATCCACGGATACCCTATTATAAAGGGACCCACGCGCGTATGCATGGATTGGAGAAGCAATTAGAAGAGGTGAACGAGCTGTCTGCGCTGCCAACATAGCGTATCATCCGAGGATAACGAGGAGGTCACGCTTAAACACAGAGCTCTGGGACGTCCCACTCCTCTGGGGCTGCCGTGGATTTTTCGGTAAGTAAACAAAGGGATCCAGGGCGACTAATAACAACCATCTTTAAACCAGTGCTCCCTCGGTTTGCTTCAATATGCGATTCTGTTTGACTCAATCCTAGAATCCTAGACAACTACATATTTGAAGTGATGATAACTTCCTAGGCGGCAGTGTAATTGTACTTAGTGTGTAACTATAATAGAGTCTTCACCCTCTCAACATGGGACATCTCAAGCAGGTAAGTAGACAAAGTTTGAAAAAAAAAAACCACTCATAAAAACAAAATTTAAGAAAACCACTTCAAGAAAACTCTTGGAGAAACTATGTTACTGACGAAAACAAGGACTTATTCGAACTTCAGACTGTACACAGCAGCGTTCGATTATTTTCGAATAATTAGAGAATTCATCATTCGTATTCATAGCGCAGTCGAATGAATGAAATAGCCGATTGGCCCAAACTGCAAAAAATCAAAAGACCAAAAATCGAGTAAGTCAATTTTCAAGGAATTGTACGAATTATACTTAGGATCGACTGAGAATCAGATCATTTAGTAGCATTAATTGGCGATTTAGAAACCAACTCGAATATTCAAATATTCGAGAAATGGACGCACATACGGCCCTTCTTATCTTTCCTCAAAGGCCATATTACACTGCTTTGGTCAGAGGCTTGAATTTTCGACTTACTACATAGAGATCGAATATTCGAACTTTGAAATACATATACCAATATGTTATTCATTGACATACAATAGCTCAAATCGTCTCTGAAAGCCAAATGAATGAACTGTTCGAATATTTGAGCGCTCGAACATTTCGAAACCATTGACCAATTGAGAGAACGAGCGATCCATGAAACAGTAGCAAAATCCACAAGTGAATTACTACGCAGACGACATCCCAATGAGAAGGGCACGCCTGCTTTAATGAAGTCGTCGCTTCCCATACAGAAGGGACATCAATCTGACCACGTTCAAATGTCGTGAAGGGTGGTGAAGCACGAGAATTAATTGGCATACGGATTTCGCACAGCTGTCCAAACAGCCGAGAAAACATGGATGTGAACACGGTGTGTGTGTATGAAGAATAGAAGAAGGTGAAAAAGTGAAAAATCGTTGCCAAGCGTCGTAGCGACGCAAATAGATAATCTCTTAGGATCGCCGAGGTTCGCCAGTTCGCACGGGAGGATCAAACCAGGATTAGAGTTAGATCACGAGGACCCGTCAAGGCTGAACGGGTGGGTCGACGGAAACTGCTGCACTACAGACACTTCAGCAGCTTATCGCGCGCATATGGACGCACATCCAGAAAAAACAGCAGCAATGAACTTGCAGCGATCGTTAGCTGCTTCCAGGGGACACCTTAAAATAGTCAATATCCACAATTATCGCTAGACGATACCTCATTAACGATATCAGGCTACGGGAAAAAAAAACGGAAATTAGCCAACTATGTTGGTCACCAGCAGGTATGAGGTATGTAGGTTATGGTTACTGAATGAAAAGGGGTGAAGAAAATCCAGGATAATCCCGAATGCGCGCAAAATTCAGAGAAAACCTGTAAAGCACATTGGATTAAGGGTAGTATAATTATCATTTCTAGATAAAGATAGATGCAAGGACATATTAGCAAATTGCAGCTGCATTTGTACAATGATTTCACAAGTTTACAAGCATTTACGAGTTTTCCACCTAAAAGTACTATGAGAGGGGGTTTTTTTTTTGAATTGCATTATCATTTTCCTCCGCTTCCACCTATTCCAATAGTTGTAGTTACAAAAATACAGGTACACAAGTACATTCACGTATGCACACGCTCTAACAGGTCCGGAGAAAACGTTACTACACCAAAATCTTAACGAAAAAAAAAACACCATATAGCACGAAAGCCGACGCTGTGACTTCACAAATTACAGTTCTTGTTTTCCTTTAAGTATATGTATAGGTAATGTAAAAACGAGTGCAAACAAGCAAAAACAGCATTAATCCAGGATTTCACCCGAAATGCGTCCTGGATAATACCATAATTCGAAAGATTAAGAACTAATTGGACAACTGAAAACACGTCTGTCTCCCAGGTGAATAACAAAGACATTAAAAATCAGCTATGAGACGAATTCTTGGATCGTACAGCACCTGTGAATTGTCCTTACAAAAACCGTAGTACTGTGGTAGTAACACTCCGCAATTTAATTACTACTCAATATTTACTACTAAAACCCCTTAACCTGCCCTCTGATGGAAATAAATTTTTCTTTTCCTAACTAATCTTGTCAACCATTTTGACACGAAATGGGATGCAAGACCATAGTAACCCTCCGGAATAGCAAAGGAAGCCTTTCCAAGTAGAAAACAAGGCGCCTGATTTGATATGATTTGATATCCGATCCAGAAAAATGTCAGCTGATCTCCAATGTTTTACTATCAATCTTAGGTATAGACGTATTTACTTACTCGATTGAAGCTCGTGCTCATAAATCAGTAAATAGGCTTTGTAAGTACAACATTGAAGGATAAAACACTTTCTTACCGCTATGATTAATCACATTTCACATCTTGTAAAAACGACAGTTTAGTACTGACATGGTAGAGATGGAAAATTTAGGAAGCTCGTAATGGTGTAAGAAAAATGCAAAAAAAAAATAGAGTCAAGAAATTCCAGTTAATGATGTGAGCAGACGTGTAGTTGGCAAACATCACTAATTATCGTACAAAACACAGTATTTAGCGGCTTCTTTGACAATGTCATTGACCTTGTACTTGGCCTCGCACTATCCAGAGTCTATTGGATGTTCCAGCAAAAACCCATCACGTCAATTTCGCGGTAGAAACAGTTCAGGTGAAAAACATCGTGCAATAGTGGATTCTCCCTGGATTTTACTAACCACGAGAGCGGGGTCTTTTCATTCTTCTCTCGGACTGAGCTCATTATATGTTATTTCTTCCTCACTCTTTACACAACTGCATTTTCTGGATTAGCTTCATTTTGCGACTGCTGAAAAACGGCTTCCATTGCGCACATCTGTGTTCGAAAAGAAGCAAACTGTGAAAACTCGTCCAGATGTAGGCGAAAGCCGCCATTCAGCATTAATGAGGGAAAAAAATCCTATCGAAAGATGGCGACTGACAGTGGGCGAATTTACACCAGTGAGCAAAAACTAAGTAATAAGTAATAGGTAAGACATTAATGACTCAAGCACTACGTATATTTTCAAGAATTTCTACAATTCTACTGCGACGTTACGTTACTATTAATAATACAAAACTTAGTATACGTATATGTGTAGAAGTGATAACACAGCAGTAATTTAATGGTGAAAGCAGTACAATATGATAACATAATATAGTCTATACTAGATTGTCCCAAAAATAGTGACCGCCGCTGAGCAATAACTTTTAGATCCGAAAACTCCACTTCCACTGTAGCAAGCAGTATTTTTTCGATAATCTTGTAGTATACTACGTAGTAAGTAATAATATAATAAGCCGTAACATTTAGTCAACTGCTATGCCAATAAGATTGCAGTTACATGCTAGTACAGCATGTTACTACACATTACTGATCTCAATTACGCTAAAACAACTATTGCTACTATTGTTAGTTACTTCACTGTCATATTATACTTACTACTTATGGTACTCCTAGGCTAGTTAACAAGTTAACGAGTACTAGCGTTGGTCTACACACTTCCCTATTAATCTACCACATTGCCTTGGTACTAAAAAGGTTAACAGAAAACCTTATATTTACTACTTACGATACTATCATACTTACTACTAACGATACTACTAGATTATTTAATAGGTTAACGAATGCTAGAGTTGCTCTGTGTACATATCTTCCTATTAATTCACCACAATGCCTTGGTACTAAAAAAGTTAACAGAAAACCAGTAATCCCATCAAAATGTAAACGCAATCCAGGCAATCCAGTAATCCAGTCAGATGAAGGCACTTCACCACAGACAATGATGTGTTAAAGTGCAGTATGCATACCACCAGATGTGAAATCTGAGACGTGCTTCAGAGCGGGGTTCGATCCTGGAGCTTCGCACCCATCAGCTTCAGTAATATCATCCAGAAGCATAGTCCAGGCAGAGCTCTCAGCTCGGAAACGAACCGCACCACCAACGAAGAACGGAAAAAATGATAGCGTGGGTGCGTAATATTACAGCACAATTGTCGTATACGAATCGCGCTAAAGAAAGCGTGCTATGAAAAATGTTTGCTTAGCTGCAGGTTGTCAGAATCATAAACGGCCATTTTACAGCGACGAACAAAACTCTTCGAATGCAACGAAGCACAGGCGATGACGAGGCGATCCGTGAGGGTACGCGTGCATCAGATGCTGACTGTTAGCCCGCACACAAATGTCACTGCTATTTATCACAGTTTTCTATTGAATATGACGGCGAACGTGTAAAGAAATACGCCATACGAGTGAAAAAGAACATCGTTAACGGCTCCGAACGTTGAAACATCGTCCCACTTCTCGTGGAGTCCACGAGAAGTGACGACGAACAACCAGCCAACAAGCCAGCCACCTATGACGACAAGACAACGACGTAGCGTACAGACAACGCAGATAAATATGCGAGCAGTGAGGTCATTCAGTCAAAGGTCAAGTCAAGTGTGGAATACCTCGACACCCAAAAAGGCATCGCCGCTCATTGCGTCCTGAAATATGAGCCGACGCCGAGGTGTCGACGCACTCGCCTAATTAGAATGTTGAGGTAATGTGCCAAAACTTGCGGAAAATATGGACAAGGTTACAGGTTACCAAGAACAGAGGACAGCCGGTTGCAGACATGAGGGATAGATGGAAGAGACTGTATCTTAGGTTGGTCATGATTAATCCTGAAAACACTTATGGATTAAAGTCTGTTAGCTCAGAGTGGTCCAACGGGATGCCTTTACGACCTAAGCATGATGTCGGCCAATTCCGTGAATTTTGATATGTACATGGAGTGATTCCTTTCATTTTGAGCCCCCCTACGCCAGTTAGTAAAATCTCCTTTCAGAGGCATCCTGCAGCGTCCTCCCATCGATGGAACCAGTGCGGTCGCAACTGCAGACGAAGTCACTTCATCGGCCCTCTCTGAACTAACACACTATAGTTCTGCCGCTAAAACTTTTTGTTTTTGCCAGAAGACCGCCTAAAAAGGTTACCTAATAAGCTGCTGATTATGAAAATCATACTGGTTCTGTATTGTAGTCCCATTTTTGTAGGGTAATGGTAGGTTTACGGTATACACGACACGTTAGAGGCTGCTAGGTTACTACAACTAATTCAGCCTAGACGTTCTGTAAAGATCTAGCAGAGGATGGAATCAGCAGAGAAATTGAAAATTTGGGCATTGGATTGATACCATCAATGCTAAATCCACATTTTTTTTTCGGATAATTCAGCCAGTAAAGCTAACACTAATCAATGATTATTAAATCAATGTCCAAGCAAGAAATCAGAATTTTCAAAAAAAAAAAGAGGCAATACAGCTCTAGGGAAGGTATGACATGAGATGTGGGCTTCCTCTCCGAATGTTTCTTGAAAAGGCAAATAAATTACTAGTCAAGGTAATTATTGGTTCTCATTCGATCTTGATTATATAGGTCTTTTTATTCAATTTACTACTTTTAAAGAACTCTAGCTACGAAACAGCAAGAACGTAAAGTGAAAAAGGTGATCCATGAGCTTGAGTGGGGGTGGTCTATGAATGTTTAAGAGTTTCAAGAAAAGGGTCCACGAAGAACCAGACTGCACCCTCAGAAGCCAGCAGTAAAGAATAGAATTCGAGGCAAAAGCAGCATTAGGAATTTCAGATGAAATTTTTGACCCTGAGGATTACTACAACATAGATTCAACAATGATTACAAAATAGGACACTCTACTCCTTAAACGAGACACCATGTCGGTTCCACGGAAAAAAAAGCAGGCATCTTTGCGGAATGATTGCGCTATTCCACGTCACAACGCGGAAAACATGAACCAAAACTGGTTTTTTGAGGGACATCGAGGCACGAACTCAAGAAACAACATCTACATACCGGCGCAACAATAATTTACTCAAATGTAACTGGAAAATATGGCCTGACTGCAACATTTGAGCTTTCTAGCAGAACGCTTCCAGTGGAACGGCATGGCGCCAACCGATACCGTGAAATATTCATTTGTCCGGGTTGTTTCACAACGAACAATGCATTTTGGCTGGGAATTAACTATGGGACGTCTCTTTTGGATAGCTAACTCTGCAAAGATTCACTATGAATTCTATTCCAGAAATATGCGAGAAGGCAGTATGGAAGAAAGGACACACTGTTGCTGCCGCGTATCAGTACTGAAACAGGTAGTCGAACGAAACTAGACCATCAATCATGATGCAGCCGAGATTAAATTCCTGGAGAACAGGCCTGGCAGGACAAGCAGGGTAGGAAACCGAACCAAACCTACCCAAGTAAAAAAGTAAACCAAGTTGGACATTATACACTTTTTTACGATCTACTAAGCATTTGCGAACAATTACCAGGTCCAGGATCTACTATAGTATCTATACATCCGAAGACGACAAACAAGTAGTGCGTCCCAAGAAAAACAATGCACAATGAGCTGGAACAATCCAATTTCCAGGAGTTGCTTTGCTCGGCGTTGCCCAACCAGATCCAGAAAGCAAGTGAAGGCCAGGGAATGGGCAGCACGAGGTGGATCAGATCCATGAAGTTAGACAATCCAAACAAGAATCATGAGCGCTTAGGGGATCCTCACAAATGCTCTCAGCCACTTTTTGTGCCGCACAGAAACTGAGCGTGCATCACAAAATGTCAGAAGACCATTTGTTTAATGTTTCAGCCATCGATGACGACGTGTTCTCAGCCAAGTCATCGTTAGCCAATGAGTCAGAAACTTCTAGAACTACAGGAAGCACGATATGGAGCTGGTACACACATCCATGGGCATGATGATAGGTCAGAAAAAGTACAAGTGAAAAAAAAACGAAGAAATTTCATCCACACAACGAACTCACCCTTGGTTGAGAGCTTCAACAATGCTTTGCTGAGCGAACTTCCTGCAGAATTCATCGCTGCGCAAACATAGGCACCCTCATCCATTGGACGCACATCCGCAATGGTTAGTGTTCCAGAAGATGACACCTTTATGCGGCCGTCCGCAGATACGTGACCGGGGAACAGCAAATTCTGGAAGGAATTGGATTAAAGGACTTTTAGCACTTGTATTATTTAATATTTTACTACATTATCTCGTTCAAATTAAAACTACAGTTACAAACGATGAGGTTGTATGCTTTCAACTGCTGCACCCAAAACCAGAAATCCAGTACTGAGTTATAATTATTAGAATGTATTTTTTCATTCTCTTCAGAACGAAAAAAAAAATTATTATTACGGGATGAGAACTTGTAATCCTTAGAGCCTGGTCAACCAGGGAACTTCTCATGAAAGGATTGACTTTTTGGCAGATATCTTAGAGAAAATTCCAGGATTTCGTTGAGCAAGTTTCAGGATTTGTTCTTTGGTTGAGAAATCCTATTCGTTGTTCGTTTATTTATGCATTCACATTGTCGAGTTTTTTTTTCTTGAAATATACATGGTTCATCCATGTGATAAATCCCAATCTGAAGACCTCTCTTAGTGCGCAACGCCACACCAATTATGTGGGGGATGACTCAGCTCTGCAATTGGTCGGTCAAATTGATTAGCCAATCGCAGAACTCGGCAGCACTTCTCTTAGTACAACGCTACATACCCCTGTTAGCTTGTGCCGCGGCATACACGTTGCCATTCTAGCTCGATACGTTACATAAACGTCGAAACATTGTCTTCAGAATTCCAGAAATTCCAACGAATATTCCAAACATAACTTCAGCAACATTCCGTACTTCTATACGTTTCTTATAAAAACAATACAGCTAGATAGTGGCATAATATCGCATAATTGCAAGACTTGAGCACGATATTTCACAGCACACAACTTCTTGGAAAACTCGTTGTTTTTATGATGCCATTTCACGATAAATTCCATTGAATATCATATTATACAATATTCCATTGAATCTTCGAACTTCCCGTCCAAAGCAGAATTTACAAACGCAGCCAGATTGACAGGACATCTAAATTACATTTCGAAAATATTCAAAATAGTTCTGTAGCAGCAACTTGCAACATTTTTAACTGCTACTTTTGCGCATAACATGGATCCCCCCAGCCGACTATGGGCGAATCCCAACGTCATGTGACGAATTCTTTGTTGCTGCCCTTTCAATAAATTGTGGTGCTGTTAATGTGGATTAGATAGGTAATAACAATAGGAATAAAACTGAGGTAATCTCACTTTCGTCAGCTGTAAAACTTGAGTTTTTCCGCCTCGATTTCATTCTGTTGCACAATAGGAGAAGAACAATAACATTTTCGTCCAGCTATTTGACAAAAACACCAATATCCAAATGTCATTATCCATTTACCCATACAGTACTTACTCATTTGCATCTTCTCCTTACCTAATTACTAGTAAAACAGTTATAAATAGTAACAATTGTAAAGAACTTCATAAAGCATGAGTGATACTGACCCATAGTGAAGTAATTGAATAGTACCATCTTTATTTTTTTCTGGATTCATTAAAAAAAGGACGAGGGAGCCGATGAAACTCAAGTCAGTCGCCTATAAACGAGATAGCTCAACATGTCTCTACTTAATCTAACAATACTGGTTTACACACGAAGTTTCTTGGACAATTTCAACACCAGTATCCAGAATATCTGACCATGGGAGGGGAAAAAACCGGTCATTTATCCGTTCTCAACTATGTTTACCCACTGTGTGGTGCAATGATGGTAGACAAAAGGTGTTGTTAATGAGGAAGTTAATGATGGATTCCTGGTAACCAGCAGTGCGATGCTTAGATACCCACAACATCATTTGCCATTATAACAAGTATTCATTGCATTGCGGTATATCCAAACCACACTAACAGACAAATCACAGCGTATTTGTAAAGCTGGATAAAGTACACTGGATACTAATCCAGAACCACTTACTTCAAATATTTCGAATAGATATTTTAAAGCTGCTAAAAGTATCTTCTGTTACGAAAACACACTTTCAGGGAAGGCAGGTAAAATTACACGCAAACACATACCTGTTGTCCCTCTTTACTCCAAAAATACGCTGGAGTAGGCTGTCCTACAGGAACGCAGTCGAATGTGGCAGTGGAACCATGAGCAACAGTTTGATCGGTTGGTTTTGTTTGGAAAGTGGGAGGAGCCTGAAATAACTTTTATATGTGTTTTGTAAGTAGTAAGTTCAAAAATTTTCTGTAAAAAGTTCCATTTCCCACCTGTACTTTTAATCGCGCCGATGATTCAATCGACCCAGCCGGATTTCTGGCATAACAGACGTAATCACCCTCGTCAGAAACTTGCACTCTGCAAAGCGTACAGTGTAACACACGCGCTAATGATGTTGACATGCACTTGTTTACTTACCAGTAAGAGCAAAGAACATACCTGTCAATTCGCAAACCCCTGTTGTCCTTCGCTATGTACGCTCTGGCGACCGGCATTTGATCGTTCTTCTTCTTCCAGCTAATCTGAGGTTGTGGTTCACCCGATACGCGGCAGTCGAAAAGTACAGATGAGCCGACGTCAACGGTGACGTCTTTCGGTTCTTGCTGAAAACAGCTTTCCTGGGTAAATTGCACTTCTAGGTACTGAGAAAGTATTAAAAGGTATTTAAAAATCTAGTTTTGTTTGACGAAAATGAAATATGCGAATATTTATTTATTTACTTCGTACACCGGAAAAATGCGCCCCAAAATTAGAAAAAATACGTTAGGAACGTGAAAAAACGTGAACCAAGGACGTCCAGAGCGGACTAAAACAGTAAAAATGAAGAAGCAGGAATGGGACTTCACTTGGTTCAACAATTGTGAAGGTTTTTCAGACAAAAAAAGGAAAATATGACTATTTCTCAGTCTTTTCCTTTTTTTAAATTATACTTCATTTCATTAACAGCTACGTTCAAACCCATGAGCTATCCCAAAAGAAAGAAAAGCTAATTTAGCATGATAGTGAATCATCTTGCAAGTGACTTTGAACACTTGGTTTCCCTCCCTTCAAGCGCTATCTGAGCATTGAACTAGTTTCACTCCAAAATTTTTTAAAACTTTGTAGTTGACGCGAGTGGGGCAACTGCTTCATGATTGGTACTTCCAACACCTCTCCTCCTTTCAATTCTTTTTTTACGCTCAACTATAGTATACCATGATAAATTTGATTGTGGAGGAATGTCGAATGAAGAGCGGCAAGCGGCGTACAGCATACCAAAGTTGCAGCAGTGGCGTACCAATCGTACAACAGTGACTCCGCCCAACTTTCTCTCATTATGCAACACAAGCTCTTAGTGTTCTTACTATAGCAAAATGCGATTCCCTAGGAATGGATTCTCTTTTATCGAAAGAAAAAATCTTGGCAGCTTCAGGTAAAAATATAAATGACGCTGAATACTCTATGTTATCAACCTGAAGTGTCAGTGAAATATGGAAACTGAGGAGAATCGTCAAATTTTCCTGTGATAATTCGGCCAATGATGCATGCATTCATTAATGAATATTAATTCAATGTCCAAAATGGACTTTTTTACTAAGAAAAAACATATAATGAATGCATGACAGAAGGGAACACCCACCAAGAACTTCGGTTTTTCATAAACACTGAGCCTTGCAGGATTCGATACCCGTTCTCCAACCATATTTGTAGCCACACACTGATACGTTCCAGAATCACCATGTTCCACCTATAATTCACCTTGGCTAATGGCTCAACAATGGAAAAAATAGGGAAAATAAATTGAGAGAAAGCATAAAAGACGCACAGGTTCAATGATGAGATTTCCATCAGGATGAAGCGTCATTCGTGGAATTTCCGATAGTTTCAATTCCCTGTCATCTTTTCGCCAACTAACTACTGGTTCCGGAAAACCGCGAGGTGGTGAACATTCCAGAACGGCTTTGTCGCCCGACAACGCCTTAAAGGCAAAACCAGGTTACTTCAATGCAAGGACTCGTCATGGAAAAACAAAATCCACTCGATGTCTTAGTAATCAAGGCCCAAAACAAATCCTCACTTGAACTGTTCGAGGCCGAGTCCGGAAATCGTCCCTCAGCATAGCAATCTTCAACGTCCCTTCTCGGGATTGCGCTTCACCATGCTCATTTCGTGCAACGCAGTGATATGAGCCAGAATCTCCGTCCTTTCCATTTTTTCCTGGAAAAATCAACATCATATTACATATATGACAGCTGCAAAAAAGTGTACTTTATATGTATATAAAATGTAGCAGCGACACATTTGCAATGACAATTTCGCTAATGCACTTGTATGCTTTATAAAAAGCTGTTCATAATAATTTGATCTCAGGCTTAATGGGCATGCATCAGCACGGATAAAGAAAGCCTTGTCCTAAAAAATGATGCACGCTAACTTCATGCAATTTCAATTACAATATTATAACGGTGATCAGCGTTACTTACTCAGACATTTTTACTTCTGAAAATTTGCACCCTTGTGACTACAAACACGCGCCAAATAAGAGAATTACTGGATTTCTTCGAAATAGTCCTCTGAAATACTTCTCAGACGAGACAACCAACGCTTCTACATCTCTACCCTAGGCTCTTTTGAATCCAGAAATGAACGCATGTTCAAGATTTTGACCCCCCCCCCCCTCCCAAGCCGAACTTTCTGAATACTGGACGATAAATCTATCCAGACTTTAGAGCAGGTTCTTGAAAATGGGAGTGTTCCCCCAGGAAGGAAAGAAAACCTGAAAAAAAGCAAGGCTTCGGTAACGAGGTTTAGTAAAAATATGGGGGGAGACATTATCAGCCGCATGAGTAGCGGCAGACCATTTTGTTGGTAATATTATGGAATAATAGAATAAAACTGGGTATGAAGCTGATTGTTAACAAATAAACAAGTGGTAATCGTATTGCTCTTATATGATGAGGCGATTTTTTTAAAGAATTGCATAATTTGATCAATGAGAAAACAGATAAATAACAAGAAATTAAAACTAGGCCGACGCAAACCTATAAGCGTATGATTTCAAGTGATTCTGATGAATGGTTATAAACTCACACACTAGTGAACCAAATTACCCTCACATTTCTAGTAACAGGCTGCAATGGTTTGTTACATGTATAATTCTTTCCTACTGTAGTTAGTAAAGCAGCATAACGTAGAATAACATTATTTGAACGGTGTAACACCACCAAAACAAATTTGGCTGCACAATAGGTACTCCATTCCATGAATTATTCCAATATCAACAGAAAATAAAGCAGCCATAATAGCTCTTTCACAGGACGTAAAATCGTACAGTTACGTGAAAAAAAAACTGCTGGACACTGGATGGCAGTAATGTCCCGTGGGTGGTCTGTTCACAAACTTTTTTTCATACAAACAATCCCAAACTAATCAGGTAATGTGGACGTGCTATGGATCTCGAATGGGCAAAACCTGCGCATAAACACAAATAACGGCATCTAAACTTAGTATTACTTTTGTATTACTTGTTTCAAAGCAAAACAAAGCCCAGTTTTAGCTGAGCGATTATTAAATCGAATTGAAAAAAAGTTTAAAAAGAACCGTGAAAATAAAATCCAAAATGATTAACTCACCACTGCTAACTTTCAACAGAAATAAGGCACCGGTGTCCAGAATAATTCGATGACTATTCACTTGATCCTTATTTGTTGTGACAGGCTGGCCATCTTTGTACCTCAAAGAAGAAACCAATGAAGAAATAAAATCCAAGGAAAATGTGACAAAAGCCTACAGAAAACAAGGAATTAGGTTTGCTTACCAGGTGATCTGTGCTCCTGGAGGTTTGGCAGCACAATTCAAAGTAGCCGGTGAGCCCTTCGAAACAATAACATCTAGAGGGTGTTCAATAATAACCGGTGCTCCATCTTCTGGATCTGAAACAAGGAAATCTTCAGCTAGTAAATTAACATGCTACAGCTCTAGCATCCACAAAAACGTTGTTACACTGAAATATATTGGAATCCAAACCATACTATATATTGCTAAAAAACACATATTAAAAACCATTTTAAGCACAATCCAACATAACAAATCACTTTACTATGTGCGTGTCTTCCCAGATTGTTGCTTTATAAGTTTGCTTCGAAGACATTTCGATTTCATTGGTAAACAGGGATCGAAAGTAACGCAGAATTACTGGCTAATTAATAAGATCAAATGCTTTTACAACAAGCTCAAGTGATGGAGAAAAATATCCATCTTTGTATTACTATAAGATAAGCGTCTCCTGGATTTGATCTGTGATCCTTACACGATCGATTATAAACGGGAAACAGCAGCTCTAACGAAAAATGGTTCACCCAAAGGCAAACAAGGATCTAAAGCGATAAAACAAGGAAGACTGAAACCCATGTGAGGCTTCTACAATCCTTACATCCGTTCGTTCCAGAAAGGTACTTTGAATCCTAGCGCCTTTGCGGGAGATCACAAGCGCATGATAAAGCAGTTCCAGGTGGCGCCACCCATGAAGATCACCAAGGAGGGATACGCCTTGCCAGACCTGCAGGGGTACTTGCCTTGGATCGATAAATGCGATACATACCCATGGTTTCTAAGCAGGGTCTCGGTGCACTATTGAGATTACCCAGGTTAACGGTGTTGACACCCGTGGTACCGATGAGTGAATATTTGTGGCGCTAACATTATTACCTTGGGTAATCTCAATGATGCATGGGGCCCTAGAACCTGTGTCCAGGGTAAAATAACCATTATTTCTATCTCAATAGCTGCATAGGCTTTTCCTTGGCTTTTTTGTATTATTTCCCAGCTGGTCCATAAAAAATAAGGGAAAATTAAACTGTATGCCCTATGTCTGCATGGTATACCGATGCAATAAATTGAACTAGATGTAATCCTGGTACAAAGTCCAAGTTCGCCACTATAGCAATCGTTCATGAGTTGATTTCATTTCGAAACCGGCTATTCATTGCACGTCCCGGCCGCGATTCCATAGACCACCAACGTTGACATTTGCATCAAAGCGTAGTTTGAGCTCCACGCTAATGGTACCAGTCACACATATGAGGATCATCCAATGCGCCACATAGTCGAGCGAATTATCATCATAATAAGCGTGCGCCTCGGCCGGGTGTCATCCAGCGCTCGACGACGTCCATAACTTGGACGATTCCATGCATACAAACGCCACACACACCCAGCGTAGCGTGGCACAGTTCATCCCTCATGAATCGTCACGATCTCATTTGCTACCTCATTGCAGCACGAAAATGAGCGCCACCAATCCCCCGTACGATGCTATTACTGGGCTCAACACCTCGAGCACCGCCGATATGCTCCCCTATGAAAACCCGTAAAAGTCCATGCACCATTGAGGGATCTTGCGAAACAAGGGCATAACTAAAGCGACTCAGCGCATTTCAACACTAACATGAAGCGATATGACTATGACTGGCCGCGGCAATATTTTTGAAGGACGTGTCATCACAAGCCAGACGGCAAGACGACAATCTTCCAAGACCAGCACCACATAAAGCAGCTTAACAACGCTTCGACATCTCTTATCAACGAAAAATTGCGACGACAACGCACTCTATTCAAGGCCAGGCTCGTAATAGTGGAAGAAAAGCATCACTAATGAGCACTAATTCGCATCCTGCAATAATGGACACGCCAGCCAGAATCCTTGATAGGCTCAGACAGTGGACGCGATCGAATTGCGCTGCCTAGCGGCAGATGTCGCTCTGTTCGGTCAACAACGCTTACTCACGTAACTACTCTAGAATGTATATTTTGCTAAATATATGGCGTCAATGTGCCCTAATTTGTCTTTAGGGGAAAAGTAACGTCTTGAACAGTAAGAACGCAAGACAACAAATACCCATACAAGCCGAAAATTTCCAAGATACATATAGAACTACGGCAGGGCTAGAAGAATACATCAAAATATGCTGGAAAGTCATCAAGTATAGAACTCGACTGATCAAAAACCTTAGAAGAACCATCTCCGCAGACGCACAAATTTGGGGAATTCCATATGATCCAGGAAAAATACTTTTCGACGATTTTTCCCACCAGTCGTGATTCGAAAGCTGCACACATCCGAATATAGACGAGTTATTTCCATTTATATCCCAGTGATTAGCCAAGGACTAAGCAAATTCCTTCAACATTTCTTTGGAACCGCTGAAATTTAAATTTCCTGGCAGGATCCACAAATGCTATACTGCCTTATCTTTGATGCCAAGTGATTAATTGAAAATCCCTACTTATCCAGTTCCTCTAGTTGAATAGCCTTAACCACGCTCTTTTCGCCAGTTCCCAGTCATGATCTGGATGTCCTAGGATATGCATAGGCTCCTTGCGTAAGGAAACGATGCACGCTTCACTGCACCGACTACGTTGCCCTAAAGTTCGGCTGTTCTTTTCCTGAATACGGGATGTCAGTGCGTCATGTTTAGAATTGTAGTAGTGCACGTGAAAGGAAAACAAAGAAATTATTTGTGGTCAGAATTATTCCTGATTTTTTTTTATAAGTAAGTTGCTCAAGCATGGTGCGACTTCCAGAGAGAATGTGAATTGGCAAATAATGCATATGCACGAGTGGACAATGACTCAAATGCTTCTCGGATATTTCCTCTAACAGGCTTTCCGAAACATGAATACCCTGTTCAACCGCTATCACCTATCCCACCTTTTTACTTCCCTTTCATTTTTGAAAAGAGCCCCATACAAAACGTGCATATTGATTGATTGGGAGCAAATCGCCTTTACCTAGAGTGAGCGAAACAATTTCCAAGAAACTAAAACCAAGGATGCCCTTAATTTCGCTACTTTCCTTGGCCGCAACAGCTTAAACACCTCCCTCATAATGAGAATCAGTAGCTTTTCAAAAAAAAAAACGAGAGAATAAGGAACTCTCACGAAGAATCCTGGCGGTAGTAGAGAGCGACCGGAAATGTGTAAATCCAGAATAATGGATATAAATGAATAAACTTGTACTGAGTCATCCCACAAAATCCAACAGATGCCTGCTTTTTTCCCGTTTGCAGCCACAAACATAATTATTTCCACAATTTTCAACAGAAAAGTCGCGTAGGTTTGATTTTGAAAACCTTACTCCTGGAGCAAGCTACTTATGGCACAATCAGAACAAGTGCGTAGGACTTTTATAGATCCCACAGCAGAGGTTTCCAAGAAAATTTATATTCTCGCCGCGAGGACAACTGAGTGTACAAGTAGAGTTCGTCAACGGACTTCGCCCGACTTTTTCATTAGCGTGTTTCATCTCGAGATGGATGAGTTCTCTTTTTTGATCATCAAAGAAAACCGAAATGTTTCCCTATCCGTAACCTTGAGATTCAAGGGGCAAAGAACAACACAGGGCAGATTCTTTGAAACCTGTAGGAATTTAAAAAGTGAGGACTCCTTTTAATGCTCAGTCTCAGAAGCCATGCTTTAAGAATGTTGCTACGACCCTGTTTTCTGAGTGCAACATATTTGATAAGCCAACTACCTAAGCAAACAAACGGCGTACTCTGGAACTAAGAATCTACTGAAACAGATTTTCTGAACGGATTAACTTCTGGAGGGGAATAGATCCAATCGCTCAGAGGAACTCGATTTCAGCCAACTGTCATTCACACCACGGATCATGCGTCGGTTTTCAGCGGGGTAGACACTGCACCTGCCCCAAACGTTTCGAGGACAATTGCTCACACTCCGCGGGTGATTTATGTCCATACCCGACCCCACACTATTACTCCGTTGGTGGTCTTGCTCGCAATTTCTCAAGAATAAACAAATGTCCTCCGCTGAGATGTGGGTAGGACAACCTGTAGGCCCAGCTAAGTATCCTGGGTAAACAAAACAATCATTGCACTGCAATTTCCTGGTCATCCAAGGCCAGTTCTGCTACGGGCGCTGCAGCTGCGATGGTGTCAATGATCATTTGTCTTTCCGTCTGCAATTTACACAACACTAACCGTCAATGACGTGAAGAGGAGGTATAGCTCCAATTCCTGGTTGGTATGGATTCATGGATGCTCTCGACATGATCATAACCCCAGTGCGGGCGATGCATAATCATTCAAAACCATTCTAATACGCTTCTAAAGAACCAGTTGACGTGAAAATGAAACAGGTCCAACGTCATTCATCGATAAAACACTCGATGTCACATCGTTCGTCCGAAGTATGCTTCTTTCGCCATTTCTGAACAAATGACATTCGATCGAACAGGATGTGACGAACCGGCCGTGGGCCTCATCTTCCTCGGCAAAAGCTCAATAGCTCGGCTTAATTCAATGTCATCACTGAGGGCTTAACAGCCGCAGTCAAGTGTTTTCCCTCTGTGGATCGGCATTATCACAAATAAAGCTAATTATCCTCAATGGCCTGCCAAAAAGCAGCAAATCTGACTCGAGCACATGCTCAGATCAGAGCTTGTGCATTGCAGAATTCCAGAATTCTCTTCTAAGAATTTCCCGAACAACCAGGACCAAACTTGTTTTCGTTTGTGTTTCTTAATGACAGGCCCTTCGTAAAAGCGGTAGCACAGAAGAACTCTTCGACAAGTTTACGACCAAACACAGTCGTTTTCTCAGTATCAGATAAGGTTGCCGAGACGTTTGTGGACTTCTTTGATGTCGTGCCGCCAGCAGTCACAGCACTGCACGTTCCCACGCCTGCAAGAGGCGGGCCCCACGGCTATGATATGAGCAGATTGTGAGGTCAATTAGCAGAGTAAACATCGCTGGCCAGGCTACATCAAACCCGATGCGAATTCTCGTAACTGGAGCCACTGCTACTGCAAGTAACGATGATACCACAGCAGTATTCCAGTGTTATTCTGGATCCCTGCCTGGATACATGAGAAACAACGTTGCTGCGGCATGTTTTGATTACATCCATGCTTCATTTACGACTGATAACGCCTATGTAAACGTTTACGTATAATTTACAACTGCCCTACGCCGAAAACGTGAAATCATAGCCCGAAAACACTTTTGATGCCGTTTGAGAGCCCTTCGAAGTTACGTCAAGGACCTTCTCTTTTTAGGAACCAGTTCGTAATTAAAGCTGTCGTATTCTAAGGACAGAAAAAACGAGAGACGTCTATGAAATGGAGGCGAACGCTTCGCGCAATAAGTTCTCCATCTAAGGATTTCATTTCGGAGAAACTTCTGATTGCTATGAGGCGAAAATCCTGACTGCGTGTTCTTGGAGTTCTTAGAGATTCAGATGAGGTCCGTGTCTCTTAGCAACGACTACATCATCGTCTTATTCGACAAATACAAAAATGATTTCATATTCAATTTCATCGCACTTTACACTCCGAGAATAAAAAACCTCATTAGTGCACATGACCAACCAATCATGTTTCACCTTTTTGATCAATAGCCAGCAGCGACCAATAAGGAAATCCGAAAATTTCGAGAGCCAGGCATGACAGATCTGATGAAGTGGGGCTTAATCAACTAGCTTCACATCGGTTACTCAATTTCCAAACGCATTCTACTAAAAATAGCCAGCCAATGAAGCTTCCAGAACAGAATCCTCCCAATAAACCTGACAATTACCAGTGACATTCATCTCGACAGATGTTGCGACATTGTTAATGAAGCACACAGCTTCCGCTCAGGACATTCTATTAATTGCAGCAACGAACGCTCCTCATTCATCCAGAATTACGTCGACAAGGAAAAAACCAAAGAAGTCGCGGAGTTGTAATTGAAATCTTTCTTTGCTCCCGGATTTTCCACTACAAAAAGCTGGAAGCATGCTGTTCCCTTGGCTTCGCATAAAAAACCGTGGCAATTTGAGCAGCAACATTCATTACGACCCCTTTTTCAAACTATTCACTTTCTGGAGGCAACACGTCCGGTTGAATCGAGAGCCTCTAAGGCTCGACTACATTTATCCAGGAAACCAGGAAATTAGCCCAGGGAACGCCAATGTCCCGGAGATTCTACGAAAAAGGGAAAATAGTCGAGTGGGATATTTTAAGAAACTCTGTGCACTCTACTACCGTCAAAATATCCATGGGGATGAGCGGAGATAGATGGTGAGTACCTTAATCGAATGACAGATCAGAAAGATATCAAGATAACCCGCGCACGATCCACGTAATCGATTAGAGATATTCGTTCCAGGTGTACATGATGATCTTTTTCTAACGGAGAATCCAAGAAAATGTTTAGAGAGATTAATGCGACAACAAAAAGCCGTAAATCGCAAATAAATAGGAAAAAACATTAAAGAAACAATTAAATTGCACTCACCGTCAGCATAGGTAAATCCTATAGAAGTGAATAAGAGAAGAAATAGGATCGAATATGGATCGGGCATCTTGCGTGCGTCTTCTGATCACCTCCGACGCATCTTCCTGAGAAGACGTAGACTTCCAGGCAATTTCACGAGTCCCTATCACCTGCAAAACAGCAACAATGGCTGCGGAGGGCACAATGCGCACATGGGGCGGACAGAAAAGGGCAAAATGGAGGCTGAGCCGCGAGTGAACAACTTCATTAACTCAGGGATACATTGCGAAAGAGGGGTGCAAATCCACGTCTTTGACAATCGCGGGCTGTTGGCTACTCGCAAACGAGAGCGCGAGCGACCACCCATAAAAGCACTCGTCAACGGGATCAAATTGAGAATAGTCGAGTGCTGGTTACAAGTTTTAAATATGAAAACAAAGAGGTACAAAATAGCATTTCTGGATGAGAATTTCTGGATTCCCGAGGAAAAATCGTGGTGGACAAAGAGGCTAGATGGAGACAGAAAAGTGCAAGCGCAAGCGTACGCGTACGATACAGCAGCAATGATGTGACAGTACGATTACCAGGTGACGATGAGGTGACGACAGACCGGCTGAGTGACGGACGGCCGCGGCGCTGGCAGCGACCGCCGGCCGCGGCCTCCGCCAGCGCCGCCGGCGGCGAGGCACAGCGCGGGGGGCACGCGAAATCAGATTGTGCGGGTGCGGCGCCCCGCATGAGGATAATAGCGCGCGGCGACAGCGGCCCATTCAAACTGGAATTTCACTCAGGCCCGCGGTTCGTTTCAACCCGCGTTCAGCCGTTGACCACTTCTCAAACAGTTACGGCTCGATTACTTAGTGTGTATGGAATTGACCACGCTGCACACGCGATAACTCAGCCGGCAACACCCCCCTCCCCACCCCCCATCGAGTCCAGAACTTCCCTCTAATCGATGAAGCGCCGAGCTCCATACGAACTTCGTCTACATTGCTGTCACCGTCGAAGATGTTCCTATATAAACACAGAAAAAACGAGAGATGTTCGCAGTGCATCCACGTTATCCGAGAAAAAATATCCTCTTTCCATAGTGCCGCGCTAAAAAAGCGGGAGTTTCCACTACACCTTTGGTAAACAATTAGCTCCTTCGGTAAACAACTTAATTTAGATTATGAACAGTGAGACTGTTAACCAAGGGTCATTGCCAAATAGAAGGCTAAAAAAGGACGAAGTAACCTAAATTTCGTAGAAGTTAGGATTCCGGCTTGTCCAACTTGGTCAAATTTAGCCAGTGAAACATATGCTATCGAAAATCGTCCACTAGAACCATACTAAGCTGAAATCATCGGAAATTATTTGGGATTACGCAACATCCCATAGGAATAGTTGAAATCCGAGCAAAAAAATTCTAGCCGGAGAATTCTGGATGGATCCTGAAAGCTAAATTTTGCCGCAACAAACATGCTCGATTACTAGCAGAGAAATTTTTACTAGGAAACTGCTAAAATTATTAGAGGAAGAGGGCCGTAATGTAGGCAGCTACAGTATGCCCAGGGAACGAGATTCTAAATTAATTCATTGGCATTGCTGGTCCCTGATTGCTAAGTTTTATCGTGAATTAAAAAGTAAGAAAAAGAGTAAAAAAAGTAGTTGAAAATAAAAGTGAATACTAATAAATTAATGAAAACGAATGTTATGTAACTACTCTCGAATAATTAGGTAAGATTTAGTTATGGAAAATACCTGAACACCCGTTCCGTTCTGCAGCCATAAGTGCGAAATTATTAAAACAATATAAAAATATGCTTATCTTAGGTAGAGTACCGTATTTAAGTAGCGTTTGTGACGGAACAGAAACCAGATTATTTTAAATGACTTAACAATTTAGGAAGTTAGACAAAAGTTCGAATATACGAGAGAGAGAGAGAAAGAGAAAGAGAAAGAAAGAAAGTGTAAGAGTGAGAAGACTTAATAGCCCTTTTCATGTTCCCAACCAAGCTCTATCCTCTCTTCTCCGAAAACTCGAATGTTCGACTTACACAAGATCGAATGCTCGACTCGAATGCAGCCACTACCTTATTTGGTCCCAACAACACTTATCAGTGACGATATGAGCGGAAAAAACATGTGAAACTGGCAATAAAACTGCTCGCTCATTAAAGAGGTCAGTTTGAACAAGCCGTCTCGGTGTGGCTCATACGACGAGAGTGAATTCTAATCATTTGCAGATGAATCAGTCATCAAAAACGCCACGTTGAATGATTCACACCATATGCTCTCATCAAACACTGGACGGACAAGGTCCAAAGTATCGCTGCAAGTAGTCACGACAGAGTATCCCAAGGCAATGGGCATACCATGAAAATTGCACGAAACTAAGGAAAAAATCCTGAAAATGTTTGAGGTGGACAAACAGAGCATTTTTCTGTGCCCGGTTTTGAATCGGCCGGCTAGCCGCCTTTTGTGAAAAAGTGCCTTAGCGGAAGTCCTGCAGGAGCGCGTGTTTGGTCATAGTTTAAGGTGAAAAAAGCGAAAATAGCTAGCTGTTGCCAGTAATTCCGTGGAAACACCCTTCCTCTCGCTCCCTACAAATGCACTATTGCCAATCCAGAGCCTCACCACCTGCTGGGCAAACAACACATCTGCTAAACGAACGATGATGGAACGAAAGAAACAATAGAAAACCAAATTCAGAGAAAAAAATCCAGGAAAGAAAAACTATTATTCAAATCCTCCGAAAGCTTACGCATTACAAAAATCCGCAGGTACGACAGAGTTGACACAGCGTGTCTGGACACCCAGCCCGAACAGCGGATGCACGTATTTACTGAGGATCTTTCGAGAGCATGTTGAGCCACTTTTTTTGCATTACTCAATAAATCCTTGGCAAAGAGAGAGCTCTGTAAGTGCTGAGGCACTAAACAATACGTAGAGTCATTTGGCGTCCTCAAACTTTCGAGATCTTCCAAATTTCTGCTGATTGGCGCGGCTCCTCGCAGTTTTTTTTTCGCGGTTTGCACTTTCAAAAATGCTGATTGTTCTGTGTTGCTGCAGTGTTTCTTCCTGGAAAAACAACCAATATTCAAAAATATCATCCGGCGCCGCAAAAGTGCATTTTCTTATGGAAGTATCGGCCCCTGCTTTTGCGTAATGGAAGAGGAATGATTTCTCTTGTCAAGCATAGGAACGAAGTTGTTCATGTGCATTTATTTATTCTTTTTGTAGAATTTCACTTGAAATTCACTTAAATCTGCTGAAACTGAGATTCTAAAGCCAATGATACTAGAAAAAGCGGAAATTCCAAGAAAAATGGAAAGCGGTGACTCTAATAACTAATCCGGAAGCAACATAATTTTCCCAGTACAAGGCTATTGTTGACTTTCTTCTCAAGGATTCAGCACAAGCCCGAAAATTGTTTGAACACCCAGAAGCCAGTTGTTTACCCTAGCGGTCAATGCCTTGCTCTCCCACAGAGGTGGTAAGCTGACCACATCCAGAAAGCTATTAGCTGCTTCTATAGCGGCAATGACGAGTGATCATGTATCTCATGAAGAATCTCTTTTTCCTGAATGAAACGACTACTGCTTCGGAATGACGTGTTCTCTACAAATCTTCGTTGCGTCCTGATTCAAAGTTCACTGCGCTCGCGGGAAGAAGAAAACAAGAAGTAAATAAGGACCCTACAATATGGAAAATATGAATTCCGAACGTCAAAACTCACCTCAGCTGAATAGAAGGCCGAAATTCAATTTGAGGGACAACAGAAATTTGATTATGACGCCGGTTATTGCTGACGAGGGGGGACTGAGCGCGACGTTCCGCTCTCCCGACCAGGACGGTGTACATGTCCTGCTCTCAGAAAAAACCACTTTTTACAAAGGGGCAAATTGTAACTTTTTCCCAATTCTCAGCAGTTTAAAGTTACAGCACGTTGATGGGCGTCCACCCAGACCTGCAGCGGCGCGGCACTTTCCTTATCCTTATCCAACCTGTTTCCCCGAATACATTGGCTTAGCACACGTTGTTTTTGAAGGCAAAGCAAACTTTCCATCAAACAAGGAAGCCAGTACCTGATTGCTGCAGCCGAAAAAGCGCTTTCTATCGTTAATTTGGACAAGATTCGTCTCAGACTTCTCCCCTCAAAAAATTCTAGGCAAACAGCGCGCATCGATGCGGGAGAAACTAAATCTGCTCCACGCTAAAACATGCACCCTAGCAAAATAAATAGCAAAACTGTGGATGAAAGAAATATGTTTCAACGAAGCTTTTTCAACAAACTTTGACCACCCATGACTAAGGACATCGCCAAAACGACAAATATTCAATAGGAGGGAAAAAATTAGTCCTTATCTACGCTCTTTGGTAGAAAAAAAAACACCGTTTGATTTTCTTTTTTTCATGTACAACCTTTTAGGGAAATTGAATAAATGAATAAATTCGGCGTGACTTCTTGTTTTAGTAAGGAAATATGGGAGATTTGGCGTCACTTGTTAGTTTAACACTGTTTGATCTGAGATTAGATGATCTGAGATTAGACTTCTGGATGTGGAAGAGGTAAGGTATTCGCCATCGTTATGGTAATAAATTAACACATATACGTGTAACGGCCATTATTCTAGTAAGGTAGTGGATTGACGGATTACTAAAATCCAGAAATTTTGCAATGCATAGCTTTGAATTTCAAATTCGCCAATATACATAGCATAGAGATATGCAGTCACACTTTTTCTTTAATATCTTCCAGTAGCTTCCATATAACACCTATTGTCCTTATTGGTATAATGTGTTGACTTTTCTAATTTTGTTTCGGAATTATTTGAATAAAAAGTCTTTTTACTTTCACACTGGTGAAAGTAAGACGATCTTTATGAAACCCCTCATAAAACTTTGGAACATCTAGAGAAATTTCGAGCATTTGGCACAAACTCCCAAGGAAATCTTGTACCAGCAATCTCTGCACTCACTTGAAAAGCTCCACACGTGCCGTTGATGCAAAGTATCCAGAGACCTGCTGGAATAGTTTTTAAAGTGCAATTAGAACCTCCTGGAAGGGGGAACCTCCTGAGTACCACGAAGTCAGAAGTTGAGATACAAGTTTTAATGAAGTCTATTAAAGTTGGAAACCTTCAGTAGTTCCTAATACTAGCTGTGAGAATGAATACACGGACAACTACCGCAGTTTTCTGCGTCAAAATTTACTTCAAAATCCGTAGTGGCCATAGAAATTGAAAGGTTCAATGAAACAAGAGGAATTGATGCCTTTTTGAGGCTAAAGGCAAGGAAAAATGAAACTCTTGAAAAATCAGATGCTAAGGAACATCATGGAAGCAAATGCGAGAGGAGAAACCCGGATAATGCAAGTACGAAAATCCGAAGAAGAAGAAATAGTGTTTTAGAGGATGTCTGGACAAAAAATAAGTAGGTAAACAACGTCCCAGGTTATTGGCCCTCATGGTAAGCAAGTGTACGCGCGCGCGGATATATGATAGGGGCACCTGTTCAGAACCATTAAGGACCTATGAGGGCCCTATAAACATGTCACGCGTCCAGGTAAGTCATAACGACAATTATCCATTAGAAAAGGTTAATTAACGCCCTTCATAGCGAGCAGGCCGGACGACGTCTGTGCTACCAGATGGCGCGTGAACGCGCAGCACTGAAGCACGTCTACAAGAGTCTCCAGAGCTGTTGAACGCGTGTTACTAGTAATAAGACGTGCACATTAGCATCTAATTAGAATATTCAAGTGCAGTGAAATATCAACAAATCGTCGTCGCCACGCAATTACGAGTAGAAGATGTGGAGGCCAAGCAGAGCACAGCCATCGTGCGGGCACGCATACTTAGCTATGCGACCGAGTCGTGCAAGAGGCCACATATAAAACTGAGCACTTAGCCTAGTTGCCTAATGGCTGCCATTCTCCAGAACTGAAGCGAAACAGCTGGTTTCGCCGACCAGAACACTGGCTAACGATGAATTTTCAGGAATATCGATCAAGGAGCCGTTGGCGAAGCACTCTCTGGTGACAAGCATTAATTATACGAAGTGCAAGATGTCTCACAATGTCTCACAGTGTGCTGTGTTGCGGATATTTCCTCAGTTGAAGAGGAAAAGCCGCACGTTTTTGGAACGTGCAGAGCGACAATAGAAATTTAATGCGCGAACGAGTTGAAGGTGAACGTTTATGGCGCGTGCGAGTGTGCCCGTCCGTGCCCCGTTTCATACCGCAAATCCAAACGAGGCGACAAAAAACGAGCTACACTCGACGACCTCAACGTTACACACACTTTGTTTTCACAAACACCACATTAGACGATTAGAGAATGCAAGAAAACACAGACTTTCTGTCGCTATCCAGGGTTTCAGAATAGGCTCTCAGGCTTAGAACGCTCACGGTTGCAAATCTGCACGTGAACATTCGTTGGCAACCGAAGGTGCACGAAAATAACTACAATATGAAAAGAAATAGCAGGAGATGAAAAAGAGGCTAATAAAGAGTGTAAGGAGAATTGGGGAGTACAGAGCAAAACTGCAGTAGTGAGAAAAGCTGAGGTAGAGATTGTAAGGTGAATTGAAGTAGGAAATAAACATTGTGAATAACAATTTCTACTCAGATATGAGCTCGAAAAGGAGCATAAATAACGGACCCAATGGAAAAGAGGCTTCTCCTCGTAAAATTCTAGAGGATTTCAAGACAAAAAAACCTTGAGAGACATGTAATAAAAGAAACTGCAGGTTTAGAACGTGCACGGTTGGAATCAACACCTGAACATTCGCTGGCAACCAAAAGTGCACGAAAATAACTACAATATGGAGAAAATCATGCTACTCCACGAAAAAGAAGAAAGATAAGGTAGTTTTCGTGCCGAGGTATCCTTGAGTATCAAAATGCCTCCCGAAATACATTCTTTTTCAAGAATACAATATGTCCCGAAAAATGAACTAATGCGCAAATTTCCGGAAACAAACACTTTCAACATGAGGATTTTAGGTCGAATTAGAACATTTGCGAGCGAAAAAGCATTTCGTGCATTCGCGCACACTGTACGCCTCATTCGACGACACATTAACTGTTCCGAAAAATTCGGGCGCTAACGACCTGCCACCTACAAAGTGGGTCGTGAAAATGACGTGAATAGCAGCTGCGTACGACGATCCGGCATCCAGGGATTTGGGGAACTATCCCGGAATGACCACGTCAATGTTGAGTCATCTATGTTATGCATAAATTTCACGAGGAATGCAGTTGTCCACTTCAAAGGTCAATATTGTCAAATCGTCGAGAATTATTTGCTTATACAGACACGCGAATTTCGATATGACCGACTAGTACGGGCTTTTTAGGCATTTCCAAACAAGTTCACAAATTTCACTGCTCGGATGTGAGGGCTGTTAGAGGGATTGCGTTCCACAGACTAATCTTATCTTCAATTTTACTGAATTAACGCTCTTTGGGATCAAAGTCCCACTTCAAATTGTCTATGTGCTACTTCTGTGGAAGATCTACAGTTGCGATTTTCTGGAATGTAAAAGGAGGAATAAATTGAAAATCAGGAAATACATATTGGTAAAGGTTGCTATGTCCTCACACCAAAATTTCGAGTTCCTTAGAAGATCCAGAAAAATTTCCACCTTGCATGGACATGCGATAGCTCAGTAGCCGAGCACAGCTCATTTTACTAACGAAATACACGTCCTTTTTCAGGATACTCTAGCTAAATGAATTAATCCAGAAATTCTATAACCTCTCTCTAGATGATGAGTATCCTCGAAAAATTCTTAAGACATTGCAAGCAGAAGTACCGGAGCAATACTATAACATATGTACAAAATGAACGGACATTACAATTGGCTAGTAATCCATGAAACAACAATCTCACTGAAAGCACTGTATCCTGGAAAAGAAATTTCCCAGGGCACAAGGAGAAAGCAGTGCAGTTCCAGAAAAATGGAAAGAAATGTCGCTCAGATTTGATCTTTAAGAGTTGCAAAGAGAATGAAGGGTATATAAAGAAGATTCAGATTGAGGGGCAAATATTTAACAATTGGTAAGAAGTAAGAAGTGGGTGGAGAACGGGAAGAGTTTGCTAATTCACGCAGAAGAAAACCTCATTTCCAAAAACACTCAGTCTTCCAGACCGGATCCGAGCAGAGGCTAAGAATGAAGATGTATATCTAGCTGTAGTTTACAAATATGTGGCTTTTTAAGCGGAAAAATCGTATGGAAGTGAGAATACTTTCATCGTCGAGCGCCGAAAACAACAACAATTACGGAGCGACGGCTTCGAAAAGCAACTAACAGCAACATGCATGAATGACTCTAAGCATCGTGGAATGAGGGTGAGGAAGGAAACGAAACGAGGCACGGGGAGGCTGAGTGCTTCGACGGGACGAAGCGTGCAGGTGCACGAGATGGACTTCTCCACCCGGCCTGAGCCGCGATCAATCGTCGGCCAAGTAGTCTAATCAGGACTCGACTAATCCCACACACGAAGAGGTCAAGAGAACCGCGACATGCGCTAGCATATATCGATCAATAATAGCAACGAACAGCATCGACCACACACCGTGACGGGGGGTATCATTCGGGGCTTGGGACTGCTGGTCGTTGGAGGAATCGTGGGAGAAAGTGGACGTACGCAGCGGTAGCTACGCCCATGAAAAGGTTTTCATCCTCGCCAGCGTTCGTGGATGTGTCGTCCTGGTCGTGAGGGCGGACGGTGGCGGGTGTTTGGACGAGAATTTAAAACAAAGGGTTCGAATGCGCGAGTTGAAAAAAGCGAGAGCGTCGGCAGAATCAAAGGAATTAAATCGCAGCACGAACGAGCTGCAGATGGAGGGTACAACGACTAGGGAGCGCTAACTGAACGCTCCAGATGATGTTCAGCGATGCAGCATTGCTCACCGCCTACTTTCCCATGCCAAGTTTCTGCCTAACCTGGTCGATAACAGTACAAGCTGCGTCGGAGGACGTGAGTCATAGAAGGTACGGCTTCAAATACAAGTTAGGTGAACCAGACCGTGCGTATGAGGCATCCGAAGAAATGACGAATGACAGCAATCAATAAGAAGCTGTTCTGCCAATCCTTATTTCGGCAGAGTATTAGCTGAAGAAAACAGAGGAAGTGGAAGAGCAATTTGTCGTCATTCAATGACCTCTACGACGCGGACGGTTCGGATGACGGACGGGGGGAAACGCGCGCCACGCGCGCGCGGCTTACCTTGCCTTGAAGCGGCGTCTTGCGTAATCGAGCGGCCCCGCTAGGCCACTATGCGAAATGGAGACCAGTTACCATCGATCGACTCCCTCAAGGTAATCCGTGCCTCATTTCGTACCGTTCACTGCTGCTAGGCACGGAATCTGCCCGTACAGTTGCGAACGAACACAGCGGAACCGTTCAAGCAGTGGTTTTTCTGGGATATTTTTTGTGCATTCATAAGAAATGAACAGTCGAGATGCGCTTCAAAGTATGGACCGGCATTGCCTCGTGGGGAAACTGTAGAAAATAGCAGTTTTATACAATATTTGTATAGCCAAGCGGAGAAGGAAGCGATACGATCGCGTTGGTCAAAAACGTGCGACGTCCCATATCCTTGGGCGGGTGAATTTTATGGGTGCATAGGAGGCAACACTAACGTAAATTGCTTCTTGAAATTGGTGGCTAAGCGCTGTACCCCGAAAAGGCCTTGGCGACCACCAGAGTCACTGCAAGAACTTGCTTTGAAGTAAAAATAGAAGTAATCCTAGGAAATAATGCTATTCAAAGTGCAGCAAAAAGGCTGTGCGTCACAACATGGCCCTGCTCGTCATTTCCTGTCGTTACGGAGCAGATAACGGCAAAAGAAGCACCCAGTCATCCTTACCAGGGAAGCAAGCCGTTGCCGTGACGTATATGGACACAATAACTCCTAATGACTTGACTAGGGGGTTTTTACTGCGGCTCTGGCTAGGACTCGATGCGCCTGGCCCTGGATGCTAACGTCATTACTTTTAGTAGATCCCGCAGCGAGGCGCTATGCCATTGTGCAATTATGAAGTCGTTTAGAAATTTAGGAAGACTCGTGACCTTCTATGGCCTTCGACGAGGACACACGCAGCTCTCACAAAATGTCAAGATTCACGGAAATTGTTTTGAACTGTCGAGGTACGCACTGAAGTGGACATTTTTCATTCAGTTTCCATTTTATACTGTGGACAGATCCACTCCTATGGGAAATGAAAGGGATTTCTTGCGTCGTGGATAGCAGGGAGTATCGGATTTGTCGCTCATCATGTGTAGTCCCGTGTTCTGCGGTCTTCACATCTGGGAATACTTCTAGCATATAACTGTGCAAGACATTGTGCAACGTAATTGCTTTATTTTTAATATATGTTATTAATAGCGTGACATCATGCTTACTTTCTGCATTTATATTTTGTGTATTTGTGTAATCCAAAAAAAACTTTTCAACAATGTGGAAATCTGTTTTGTGTCTCATCTAGTCGGATTCATTTTTTTTTCAGTCTTGTTTGTAATGAACGAATGTATGAGTACCTACATGGCACTCAAATAACTCCTTATATTCAAGGCTCACCAACACAAGCCTACATTTTCTGCTCTGGTCAAAAACCAGCTTATTTCTCTGTAAGACTAGAACATCCCAACACTACAAAAAACACTTTCTGCTTTAAAAAAGAGAAAAAAATTTCCTAGGAATAGTCAAAATTTCGCATGTATGTAATTCATGAACTATTGCGAAAGTCTTTTTCTCTGAAACAAAGAAAATCCTGACGTTTTCTAGTTTCTTTTGAAAAAACGAATAGGTAAGCAGCTGCGCATAGATATCGAAAATAATTCCAGAATGATATGTACATATAAATGGGCGTCTAATAAAACTTGCACTCCAAATGAAATGCCGAGACTATGAAAGAGCAATTCAATCAGATTTCTTCGGAGGGGGGGGGGGGGGGGAATTTCTGGGTTACATATCTGTGCAGTTTGAGGAATCATTCCAAGGAATACGCTGAGCAATAATTGCTCCTTATTTAGTGTATACTTAAGGTTGTAATTTTGCGAGTACTGGTGATGGGATTAGAACGATTCGTGATCGGTCCTTAACTATATATGTGACTAGGATTTCCTGGAGAAGAAGGCTAATTAGGTGATCTCATTTCTTTAGAAGTCCTCCTTAAGTGCCTAATTTTGAAATCCTGGAATTCCTGGGATGGCTTTTCATCCATCACAAGACCTCATACCAATTAAGAGTGCCAACGAATCAGCATCGTTCTCTTTCAACTTCATTTTACCTTTTTTTTACTAGTTTCGATTAGTTCAAAAATCTATACAAAAATCTATAAAAATGAGTTAAAAATTCTTAAAATTCTTGAAGAGTTAAAAGAGATAGCGAACATGGCAGCGTTATCATTGGTATTTACAAAATCTTAGTACTACTATTAACATAATACTGATCGTATAATACAAATACATTATTTTTTTATTTTTCTAAACTACTACATCTCGATCATCGAGTACATGTATAATTAGTGAGATCCTCAGCCTACTACACGAACTTTAATTTGATCACTCTACCGAATCATCGCAGAAAACTGTGACTCGGATGTTTCACTGGAAGTTTCACTGGTAAGTAGTAGTAGTAAATGCAGTATCGCATAGTACTGATAGACCAAATGAAATGCTGAGAATCGCTGCTGGAAATTGTCCACAGAGGATCTCATCAGAAAGTATATTATCCTGAAAATTCGGAGGAATAGCCGAGATTGGCTGGTCGGCCACGGCATGCAATCTCAATTACTGAGCAATCTTCCGAAGCCGTATGTTTAAGTCGAGCCGGCTGTTGTTGGAGATGACTTCAGCGCCAGCGGCAGCGAAGTGCCGTTTCCTGCGAGTCGAATAGATTTTCTCAAAGCAGCTGCTCGCGCTCGGGAAAAGCAGCCACGATCAAACAGAGTGGGGTGAGTTGAAATAAAAGCGACGGGCTGCTCAATGTGAGCTGAGTACACACAGGGCTTGCGACGGTACACGAAAGCGCTGGTGCTAATATCAGAACCGCGAGTGTCGCCGCCGGCGTCGCGCTGCAAAAGCGCGCGGTCAGCGCCCAGCATGTGTGGTGTGTGTTCAAGGAATTTCATGGTTCGGAGAAACGAGAGTTCGGACACGACGGCCAGCTCAGCGGCGACGACCGGCGGCCGGCGCTGCTCATGTAGCTCCGCTATTCATTGGCAAACAATGGACAGATGTTTTGCGTTTTCTCAATGCCACAACGTCTCGCACTATTCTCTGCACGCTGCGCAGCAGAAAAGGGCATTGTAAACAAATTGTTCTCGGCGAAATGCTAGCTGTGCACATGTACATTGTGCTGCCACCTGCATATGAAATGTGCTTTCTACAGCACTCATTGGTCGTTCGACATGATTACGAAGCAAACTTATGGAGAAGAGGAGAAATCGCACAGAGGCCGAGGTTTGGAGAGAGGGAACAAAATTAAAAACATAATATTCTCTTCGGTGTTTGAAATGCGCGGTGGAACACAAGACCATATCCGGAAACAGTGAAATGCGAGTCCTTCGCAATTGCACAATAACCTTTCTCACAAAGTTGAAGGAGAAAACATGAAAACGGTACGAATTTCTAATGAGAAAAATTACATGCATGGAACTTTCATCGTTATATCTGCAGTGGACGGCGATAGCATAGTGTTTTTCGCGGACAAGGGAAGCACGCGACAAGACCGCACCCGCTCGCGCTGGAATCGCTCCCATAGTGGGGAATCGGGGTTTTCCTTACAGTTTTCCATCATATTTGATGTTAACTATCAAGAAAACTAACGAAATATCAATAAAACCGTATGGTTTATTGTCGTGGCGAGGATTTTGAGCGGCGCGGTCGCGTCGCATGCTTGCCGCATCCGCAGGAAACGCACTACCATCGACGGTGACTGTTCAAGAAATTGAGGACAAATAAAATCGAGGCGAGTTCCTGATAAATCCAGTTAGGAATGATTTGAAACATCGAATGCCCGATCGAATAACAATCGAATAAGATGAAATGTTGACTGTTCAGAAAAGCTTGAAATACTAGTAGCCCGTAAAATCATAATTCGAAATCATTAAAAGTTCAAATTACGTGGACTATCAATTATCTAGCATCTGCGAAGAACTTCTCAAGGATTATTCTGGTGATAACCTCTCAGCGACTTCCAAGTAACCTCGGGGAGAAATTCTTCAGGAATTATGCAGAAACATGAGCTAGATTTACAGGAACTGGGATGAAACGATCGGACTTAGAATTTCTGCGAATCTGTGAGAGATTCACTGGTCATATTAAGATTGCAGGGTTCATGAAAAGTTTGCCAGGCATTTACTTGAAAACTACCGGTGTAAAATAGTAAGAGACGCCATTAATGCCATTGATAAGTAGGCATTCTGTCGTTGACCACTCAGTAATTAGTACTAATGAGTGGTGATCTAATTTCTCAAACTGGGAAATGCGTGGTTTGAGTGGACAAACATGTGAGTTTTTTAAAGAGGGATCCATTGATTAAGATCCAGAAATCATGGACTTTAAAGGATAGCGGAAGTTTCGCCACTCTTCAACGGTATATTCACGGAAAAGCCCTGCATTCCAGGTCAATTGGTGGATAAAATATACTTCCCCTGAAACTTATGAATATTTCGGGGCTACTTTCAGAAATGGGACGTACGAGCAATGGCACGAGAACAACTGTTTTCATTTTCCTTGTCTTTCGGGGTAAGGTTTCACTAAAAATAGAAGGGAAATAGAATCCTGGGATTCATCGGAAGTGGACACATAGGACGTGTGTCCGGATATATAATACATTGGTCACTACGTGGCTTTATTACGAGCGCAAATTCGCTGTAGTGATTTTTTCGATGCTGCAACATGTCGAGGTGTTTTCAACTACTACCTATGAATCTTGGATTCACATTTCAAATCTTGAACAAGGACAATGTGCAGAGATCAGGATAGCCGATTGTGTGGCCTAGCCTTATGAATTAAACCATCAATTGCGTAAATTATGTTCGTGGGAAATTTCTTAGTGGTTGGCTCAATCGGAAAAATAGTTCCTGGATAAGAGCAGAATTCAGACGAATCCTGGAAGTCGAGCTTCATTACCTGGAAGGATTCTAGGCGATTTAAGGAAAGCCGCCGATCCGTAGAAGTTTTCTATAGGGCTTTTCATTTTGCAAAAAAAATTATCGAAGGATTCATGATTACAATGGTGATAAGTACGTTAATGATTCAACATACACCGTTTCCAAATCATTTGAGGGTGGAATTCCTAGAAGTGAGACAAGGAATAAATTAAATTTACTAGCAGTTTAGTAGGAAACCATCGAATTTGCGCGTAACTAACACAAAATTAAGGTTTAACAATATCGTTTGTAATCATGTATTCAAAATAGCTACTAATAAGTGGTATAAAGATAATTTAAGAGTAGATTCCGCATTGTCTGGAGCAGATCTTTTTTCAACTTAAACAACTGCCAAACAATCATGGCTTCATTCCTTGGATTTTATCCAAGAAACTAATATCTTCGGTCAAGTACATAAAAAGAGGGTTTTCAAGAGAACATGGGAATTGCGGCGCACTTCCTAAATAAAATCATAATAGGTTATCTCGGAAATGATCTAATTCCACTTCCTAGAAGTCACAAGGCCTAGATCCCATGCTTCTACGTAGGACATCCTATATTCTCGGTTGACTTGGCCTAGCTTAGAATATTCCATGTCGAAACACAAGAACCTCTCGTTGACGATATTTCCAGAATTTACTTAAGTTCATGGATGGATGGACGTTGTGTAGTATAGAAATAGAGCGCACGCGACCAACACACCGAAAACAGCGCCGGATAGCGACGTGGCCGGCACTTCTTCTAGGATCGGACTGACACTTACTCGGCCGTAAACTTTGATTGCGCGGCGCATTGTAATGTCATAACTTTTCACATCAGATGGGCATCAAAGAAGGTTCAAAAAGTACCGCCTAGTTTGAAGATACTGTACAGGTGTGAGCTACGTATACATATATATCATAGTGTATTAGGACTAACATACCCGAAGGGCTAAGAGGTTGCTGGAGTCTGCACGACTTTAAGGATGGAGAGAGAGCAGTTCACGATGCAGTTCAGGATGAATCCAGCTGGCTGCATTTGTGTGAAGCAAATTTGATGGCAAAGTGAGATAGATGACAGGCGCACATATGGAAGAAGGTGGAGGAGTAGCACGGGTGACGGAGGGCATATGGGTTGGGATTATAATGAGCGTGCGATTAGCACTCGTTACGTAGCTGGCCACCCAGTAAACACCATCACATGAATGGGCTCGTCCAACTAACGTCTACTACAATCAATAAGGACGAATAATACATGAGATGACCTTCGTGGAGAAACGCCAACAGCTTGCGAGAGGTTCCTGGCTCTCGACGACGACGACAACGCGTCTGCGTGAGAAACGATCCCCGTCGTGAGACCACTTTTGAAAGTTTGAGTTTTCACATACCACTGAGAGCGACGCTATAAAAAAATAAACTTCTTTGTTGGGCGAAATGCAAGTTCGGCCGAAAATTGCAGTTTCTGCCAGCGAAGAACCGGTTAAGGACAAAACAATGGCGCATCCAAGGAAATATAACTCAGCGGAAGGGAGCAGCAGGACGCGGGGGGAGAGCGAACCCGTCGAGAACCTAGCGAGCCGGCGATGCACCTGCTGCGCTTTGATTACAATGCGTTTTGATGGCACACACGACGACATCCCGAACATAACGCTAGAAAGCGACGACCCATTCTATTTTTAAATTTCCTCTCAAGATTTGGTGACAGGGCCGAAAGTGTGTTCAATAAGAAGAACGGACCTCAGCGTTCTTTGAATCGTGGTTGCAGCAAGAAATGTTTCCATATAGAGTTCCAAGGAATCCATGAAAATTATTCTTGAAAATTCAATTCTTTATGAAGATTCAAAGTGATGTGAAAAAGTATTACTGAACATTCGGATTTTAGTCCTTTCATGTTCAAATTTGCAACCGTGTCTGCCCAAGAAAGCTCTATTTTTCCGCTAAGCAGACGGCGAAAAAACCCGGCTGTTTTTTTTGGTGCTGGTTTTCGTCTAAACTCCTGTGAAAAGTGGTAGTAATGCAAAAAATGGGAGAAGAATACCATGAGTTTACCCTTAGTTTATCCGGAATTGACCAGTAATTTGTGCAAGTACTGTTGATCGTTTTGAGGTTGCATAGTTTACTCAGAGAAAACCGGGCATGCTTTAGCTGGGAACAGCCAGAATTTATCAGAATGCTTTAACTACGTATGAATATGAACATTCTCCGGAGTCTTTCAAAGAGCCGCATAACTTCTTGCTACTCCAGAAAAGTCGTGGTTATTCCAAGAAAGGGGTGTAGGAGCAGATCCATAGGTTTATTCTACGTGTAGTTATTCCATAGGTTGATTGTACGTGAAGTTATTTTCCTTACCTGCTCGGACATGGGGTAAATTTACTACAACTATGCATGTAGTATAGTATATGCGCGTTACTATGCCCAATTCGGACGTAATCCAGTACACAAGAATTCTGGGATTGGCTGTACACTCACCCAGAAATAGCTGGGTCTCTAAAAATTTCAGAACTTAAAGTCAAAAACAATTGCACGAACCAGGCTCGGATTTCATGTGAGGGACATGTCGGGAATGAAGCTGATCATAAAAATTCATATTGCGATCATATTGCCACGGCCGATAGTCGTATTTATACCTCTCCAGCAAGGGAATGTGCCTCAATAACAGACGCTGCCGAGTCTCCCACCATTGCATGCAATATGGTGCAACTATAACCGCAGTGACATCCGCCCGTGGTCCCAGGCGAACAACAAAGTTCCAGAGCAGTGCGTAGGGTGTAAAGTTATTCCAGGATGAGCGTATAAGTGTGGATAAGCAACAGATGTTGCTGAATTCGAAAACTTGTTAAAATGCGGATCGAGGCGCTGTTCGAGCGGTGCGGAAATGATTCATGCCGGGCGCGCAGCATAGCAAGACAGATGGGCATTCGTCAAAAGATCATGGATATGTGGCCAGTGCCTCGAATGAGGTGCTGAACGGCGACCGTCCATCATTTGGCTTGGAAGCACGACAAGAATCGTTCAGTTGGCAGTGGCAGAAATGGCATTTCGGACGATTTCAGACGATTTTTGTGCGGTTAACTCGTTGTGTGTGAAGTGTACTCTGACATGTGATCAATCTATGAGAACGACTTGAGGAGAACACCGCGTGTTTTGCCGATCTTCTAAAGACAACAGACACTAATAAACGTGTTCTTTGATGTTTTCTACAGCAAGTAAGAACACATCACTAGCTAAACGTAGACCTGAAGATGCCATTCTGTGAAATGGGGCCTGCGGTCATGTCGGAAAGTTATCCAAGAACTCAATATTATATTTTCAGCTGCTAGTCGAGTGACCAAGGCCAGCTCTCACTATATTTTGTTTTGAGATGGAAACAAACGGTTATGCGTTCGTTGCCCTCGCTGATGTCTTCTGGATAAAGCATGTTGGGTTCAAGCTTAGATTTATAGATAGCGTCTTTATTACCGCTAAAATTTTGGGATGCGAAGGAGAATCCATCCCAGTTTGAAATTTAGTGAAAGTAATCTATGTGTATGGATAATGACGGTATACACCAGAGCTAAAACGTTCCTAAATGGCAAGGTGGCCGCACACATTTTTTCTGGGGAAACTGACAGCGAATGAAACGGAAAAAAGTGGGCGTCTCTGACGAAAAATGAACGTGTTTGCAGAAACAGTGAGAAAAGTCCATTTGCGAGACAGAAAATCAGGAAGAACAACATCCAGAAGCGGGAAAGGAAAAGAAGCATATAGTTGAATTAAAGCAAAACTGCACAGTTCACTCATATGTAAACGCTGATAAAAACGCCCAGAGCTACGACAAGCGACTTCAAACGGCCATGTGCAAGGGGCGGGACCTCGGCGCGGCCCCCTTGGGCAGCGACGCAAGTGCTCTGCATGCTTGCTCTGGTTGTCTGATTCTGCCAGCAGCAGAGCACTCGACTGCCGTACCTCGCCGCGGGCCCGCCCCTTGCACATGGCCGTTTGGAGTTCTCCGTATATACACTAGAGCCTCTACCACCCCCCCCCCCTCCCACCCAAATCACACTCTTGAGACTGATACTGCTAGTAGCAAAGGAAACTAAACATGGAGACAGTGTAATCTCTCTGTATTTCCTATTATCCTGACTTTGCATTCTCTGATTCTAGCTTGACCTGACCCTTGAAACTTACTTACCAAAAGAAAAATTTTCGAAACAAATAGTATAAAATTGCGACCCTTGAACTTTCTGATTCACAGAAAGATAAGACCTTGAGGAACGAAATTAATAACATGTCCAGTAAATTGTGCGTGTATATTATTGGTTGAGAAACTCGTTGGGTAAGGTTACGATAAAAAAAACGAAAAGGTCAAAATTTTGGACAGGACCTTTCGGCCAACCTTATGTTTTTCTTATTACTCTCAAACGTCTTTCTTTCGAACTATTACACCATAATGCTACTATATATGATATGTACTCTTAAGTTTTTCCTAATCTTATGCTCTTTAGCTTCATCCTAGCACAACTTATAGTTTGTGTGATTGTATCTTTGCCAATTAGGTACGCTACTGAACGCTTCGAAATTTGCTCATTATATACCTCTTTGGCGAGGAAACACAAAGCGGAAGCAGCCTTCGAAAAAAGTAAAAGTTTTTTTTTCCATTTTGTTAAGTGTAGCCCAGGAGAGAACAAATTTTTCACAGTGGAATGGTAAATATATATTCAAGTTCAAGCAAGAGCAATCGTTGGAAAAATTATACGAAGAAAACCACTATGAAGGTGTGGCCACTTAATAAATTCTTTTATAGCATCGTTTTTGTGCCGGCCTGCTTTTTTGGTCTCCCATCTGGCAGGGTGTAGAACTGGCTTCTTTCCGCATTTTGTTCGAAATCCGAGGAGGATTCCATTAGTATAATGTAAAGCAGCTTCATGAACTTTTTGATTCAAATTGGGCGTACGCAACGAACGTCTCAGCCTTATGTACGGTAGCAGCTTCAGCAGATATGTTTGATTTTCGAAATTTCAAAAATATTTACTCATTTATAACTGCACTTGATGTGGCTATAACAGCTGATAAAGTGGTAAGAACGAGCTGCGAAAAGGAAAATTGAGCAGTGCTGTGACTGAGAAAACAAATTCAGAAAAAGAACCAAAAAAGGAGTTTAACGAAAAATCAAAGGAAACAAGATGAAAAGGATTTTTCAGCATAGACCTTCCCTGGGATACTAAAAAATCAGATGAATTTGAGTCGGCACTCAGCTTGAGACTCTCTTGTGAGGGATACACTAAGTACGTAGGATTACTACATGTGTGCTAAGTTCTGTATTAATAGACACGTCTTAAGATTGTCATCAAAATGCAATAAACCTTGCAGAAGTACATAGGCAGAAAATTATTTCTCTCTAAGTGACAAGAGGGGCAGAGATAAAATAAGATGCGGAAACACCGCAGGAGTTGCACAGAAAGGGGGCATGTCCCTAACCGCTTATAAAATCGGTTCTACGAGCAAACTTAGGTGATTCAGCACCTGCAGATTTCGTGCAAATTTGCGAGAATCTCAGCCTAAATTATGCAATTCGCCCAATCTCTAGTGTTTTCAGAGTCTGAAT
Organism: Ancylostoma caninum; assembly: GCA_037903475.1. Classification (NCBI taxonomy): domain Eukaryota; kingdom Metazoa; phylum Nematoda; class Chromadorea; order Rhabditida; family Ancylostomatidae; genus Ancylostoma; species Ancylostoma caninum. The sequence continues at coordinate 889,500 of JBAJFG010000389.1, read as the reverse complement.
GAACAAATCTCTAGTGTTTCCAGAGTCTGAATGAACCTCACCGAGGTCGCTCACTCCCACTCGGCTCTCACGCTGGCGAAAATCGCTCAAATTTCGCAAAAATCACTAGAAAAGATGGTAGATTCCTGCTGTGTTTAAAGGTGAAACCTGTTCATCATAATGCTGCCGAGTACAAGCTCTTCACTGGGATTTTGCCAAAAACCACCCCTATAGAGTCTCCTGATGAATATTCCATATCAGGTAAAAAGAAAGTTGTTGTCAATATAGATGGAAGAAGTCATCCACTTCAGTGCCTCCTCCAACTAGACCTTATTAACATAAATTATACCTATTTCATGATGTGCGTATAGGCCGCAAGACTCTAGAAACGAATTTGTTAAAGAATGTACTGCAAAAACCTGTACAAATGACATTTATGGACACTAAATGACTCATCACTCACCCGAGTAGACAATCAAAGAGGTGAATTTAACCCAAATCTCAAGTGTTAGTGGGTCCAGAAATCCAAGAAGAAGTCAACTGCTTTTTTTTGTGCAGTTATTAATGCAGCCATTCGTCGTGACTAGTTTACCAAGGTGACTTTTTGAAGTATGTACTTACGCCAGATGGCTGGATGAATTGCATGTACGAAAAGCAAATGGAATAATTTGTTATGGGAATAAAAAGAGGAATTGCGCAGCCGTGGTCGAAGTTGTGTACTGCAGCTGCTTTCATAATAGACGAGACGATACTGGTCCGCGGTCGGTGTAAGCTAATGAGAGGAGCGAGGGATGAGTGATGATTTGCGGCGAGGCCTTTCATATTACGTCCTAATCACCATATGGCTGCCGATCATATCAGGCATGTTCCCATAAACTATTCATCAGGTGCTGGAATCTGCTGCTCTGTTCGTTGACGTCCCTGAGCAGGGTGTCGGTGAAGTATGGCGGGGAATAAAATACAAAAACAGTATCTGCTATATGTAAGTACTTTTAAAAATCGAATAATTTGATTTATTCAGTTGTACTCTCATGATCCGATCCAGAAAATCTGAATGTTGGAATGATAGAAAGCCGTCAACCTCTTGCTATCATTCTTCAAAGGTTGTACTTTCCATATTTTCCGGAGATATGGCATTTCGACTCGACCGAGTTCAAATTTTCGAAATCGAATATATCTGATGTATTGTTCGGTCACAAGCATAGCGTCCATGGATGTTTATCCACTCACCTATATATTATCATAAATAAGGCCTGGCTAACAAGGGAAGGAGAGGTGCTTCAGAAAGAAAATTGAAGAGAAAACTTTGAGATTTGATCCCAGGATTTCTCCAGATACGTGGTTCGGTATCGTAGCCCACCCATCTTTCTTCACGATTTCCTAATGCTTCTAAATCCATTTGATTGAATAGAGAATTTTAATTTAATGTGAAAATGATATATTAAAAAAATTATGGGAAGATACTGTCTCAGACATTGGGAACAATTAGTGTGGTTGCTGGATAGAGGATTGGACATACTGCCAGGAATAAAAGCCTGCATTGTCTGTATGATCTTGGGAAGAAAATAAGGTGTTGGCAGGAGTGCCACATCAAAAAGTCCTCTTGGGTGAAGGGTTAGCAGTCCAGTAGTGTTTTAAGAGCTTATTTATCAGCCTATTTATTTATTTATTTATTTATGAATTCATTAATTTTTATTAATTTATCCGTTCACTTATCTATCTATGTACCTATTTATCTACACAAACTAGCAGAACAGCACATTTTCAAAGAGCCAGAGAAACACAAAGAAACTATGTTAAAATTACACTAAAAAAGACTGATGTATTTTATAAATTGTTTGTTGCCTTGGTTGGTTTGCAATGAAACAGCTTTTTCTAGGAAATTTCTGGAAGGTAAAATCTGTATAATGGATAACTTCAGAATGAAGAGACGGTTCGGAATGAGCCAGAAATTTGCCAAGAAATGAGTTCTGTGTTACGTGGATGATTTCAGGAAGGTACAGCGGGAAGCAAGCACCGTAAAATGTGCATAATTTCTGAAAGAAACATACGGATGCGGTCGGAAGGGGTACATCAAAGAGTACTTTTATGAGTCGTCGTAGAGCTATAAACAACGCAGTGGCACAGTGTAGTGCATGCATTTTTAAAAGAGACATACGGAGGACATTGTCCAGCCTGATCGGACATCATCTGCAGGGCTTAATGATGCAAACATCAGCGGAAGAATAACTTTTCGACATATGTACGTACTCTTTTTCCGAAGAGTAAGAAGTCTTTGAGAAGAAGCACGTCGCTTTACACTGACTAAGCGTCCACAAGTGTTCAAACGAGTTCCCTCCGAGGAGGTTCTTCTTTTGTTGAGTGGACATCAAATCAAACATGTAGACATTCGTTCGCAGATATACTATCTGGTGAAATAGCAGTAGTAGCCAGAGACCTCCAGAAAGGTTAAACGAACCGCGGTGAACAGCCAACATATGCATAACCGAATGGGTCTGGATTAGATCGGAATTTGATGGTGGCGGTGCCCTCGCAGCTGTTGTCGATTGTGCAACGAGCAAAACGCCAGATCCACAATGTAATAGTTCGACGAAAAAATCGAACAGAACGCACTGTTGCACGAGCAGCAACTCCCTGAATACTATACCATTTCGGAACAGTTACAAGAAGAAGGTGGATAGCTGGATAAAGCTGGATATGCATTGGGTTTAATAATTATAGGGACACCCAATTTTTGACCATAGTGAGCTTCATTGCGCACTAATGGACCTGACCTTTGCTCCATTCGATTCAGGATGTGAAATACGAGGGCGGTTTTAAAAGTTTCTGGAATGACCATGAAAACAAGAAAAACAGAATGCAACTAATATTTATTTATTAAGTCACTCCACTCGGAGCTCAACACACGTGGTCCGGTCCGTTTTCAATTTTTCATTCCCTACCTAGAATGGAATTTTTTGGAGTACTGAAAATAACCAGATAATGTCACGTTTTCTCGTCGCTTGATCGGAATCTCTATCCTTTATCTGGTGTAATTAATTTTCGAAGATGAACAGAATCACGAGGAAGCCAAGGACAATTATCATTGAGTGAGGTGGAATTTTGGATTTCGTTATTACAAGTTTTTTGACAAGCCGTAGCACTCGTTTGAGCGGTGATGCCGACACGTTGGGGCAGATTTTTTTCCTTGGTCAAACCTACTCGTGTTGGGATTATCACTTCTATAGCTTTGAAAAATATCGGCTAATATTCAGTTGCTATAGCTTTTCTATCAATCCCTTGAAACTCCCAAAACAGACGCCGTCTGCGTTCCACCTCACTGAACGGTACTTTTTTCTCCAGGATAAATTTTTCATATTTAATCTACTTTTTTCATTACATCTTTCGTGAGTGTAGCATTAATCTGGTCTTTATCATGGATCACAAATTTGGGTTGAAATCGCATTCAACCATTAAAACTAATTGGCTGACTTTCAAGTTGGACTGTGTTCTTGCTCAAGATTGACCAAATGCGGCACTCATTTTCGTAAACATTTTTTTAACTAGGTCCGTGAAGTAAAATGAAATTCGGTCACATGAAAGATGAGAAAGGTCCCTTATTTAGCACGCATTTGAACTCCCTCTGTCAAAACCTTGTGAACGATTTTACTCACATTCTCTGATGTAGTCACTTTTTTCCATAATATTGCACTTTCCTTTTTGATTTGCTCGCGTCTAGCTAGGCCTGATTTTCGAAACCCAAAAGCTACGGGTGGGAAATGAAGGCGATGATCCTCCGAAAATAGCACCCAAGTGGTAGTTGATTTACTCGTGGTTTTCTCTTCCAATAGAACAAATTGACTACCTAGACTTAACATCTGCCTGTGATTGAGTACAGTTGAAGTTGTTTGACTTAATCCACTTGTCAGCGGAACCGTCTCTGTCATATCGAACTGATATTTGTAACCAGTTCATTTGAGGACTCGCTGACAGAATCGCATGGAAATTTTTGAACAAGAACAACTCCTTGGTGGTCATCCCGGAAACGTTTCAAACCGTCCTCGCAACCTTTAGACAGTCATTCGCAGCAATCATCATCATCACCGATATTTAGGGCTTTTTACAGAAGAACATCGAAAACCCCTGTCTCAAAATTATAGGGCCCCTTGGTCATAAGTAAAGAGTTTACGTAGATGTGGATGGGTAGGGATGACTATTGCCAGAGATTTGGGGAAGCACTACTACGTAATAAAGCCCCATCGAGTTTATACATGTAGTGTGGACTGCAGAGTTCGATTGCACAGAAAAGAAAGTGAGTACAAAAAACTTTACTATACGCACTAGGAAACTATAGGGTACATTAATACTGTCGCATAAAACTACACATTTGAAGGAAGCACATCAAAGAAAAGTTATATACTTACATATATATATATACATGTATCTATATTTTTAATTATGGATATATCGTTCAAGCTACTTATGTCGGCTAGATAAGTATATTTGTTCATTTATTCATTTATTACATGGGGAGACCATGTGGCAAGAAATAAAAATGCAACTGACGTGTGTTACTTGTCATAGATGATTGCAACAATAGTACAGGAACGAAGTAATTCTATTGAAAACTTTGGGAAAAAATTTGATAACCCGATAATTTCACTTCAATAGGAATGCGATGATTTTTGCTGAGATCCAAATACTGGGTTCCTGCACGGCTAACAGAAAAGTGTTGCCTTATGGAATGAAATTTTATTCAAATTAGCCCTAGTAGTAGAAGTGATGAATTTAAAGAAACTCGTTATGTTCGACGTCGACATTTACCAACATGGAACTATTTCTAGAGAAGAGAAATGAATTAGCAGCAACTATGTACTAATAGGAACAGAAGGGAACGTAGAAAAAGTTTCAAACTAGGTTGAAACAAAGGGATGCACCTCCATGGAAGGAAGAATACAAGGAATACAGTGGAACAATACAAGGAACCGAGGGGCTATGCCAAAGAAAATCTATCTGTGAAAAATGTACTCTGCAATTTTACCTGCACGTTAACAATGTTACAAGACAGTATATCTTTAGCAGCCAATAGATGCAACTTTCGAAAAAAGCTAAAAATAGTGGTGGATGCTTCCAGCGTGCTGGATGCCAGTGCAAGAGAAGTTTTGCATGCGCGCCGTCTCAAGCACATCTGGGTCTATTCAGCCTTCTGGAAAGCCCGGCATTGAGACGGTTTTTCAGCAGCCCAGAGAAGCATAGGATAACATGAAAGAGAAACCCTGGCATATGTGCCGTTCATTGAGTGCATTTTCTGACAAACTGTTCCAGAGCTGAACGAATCTCGTCAGTAGTTTATTTTCCTGCAAGAAATTCCTGATTGTTTTGTTTAGGTGTCGCGTCCTGCTTATATTTTTAGACGCCAATGTCTACCGTTTCGCGAGGTTTACCCGCATACGAATATGAAAATAAATAAACGTTCGCTAGGTAATAGAAATCCCGATTTCCCCACGACTTCCAAAATCTATTGCTTTATTGAAAATTGGAGCATTTTTGGGTGTTCTATTGTTCACACAAACGTTGAAAGCGCCAAAACGAATCCAAAAGTAATCCAACGTATGCATGACTGTTGCATTCATTATAAAGGATATTCCCATAATTTATTTCCGTATTTCATTTCAGATCCGTCTTTTTTCTTGAGCTTTTCTGCACTCTGCGCAATAACTTGTTAACATAGACTTACTACATGGCAACCGTTTCGAAAAAAAAATGATAATTTATCACACTGTGAGCAAGAAGAAATCGTTGGCGAACAGGCCCTCTGTCTTTTGCTGAAAAATCCACTACCGTGAAAGGTTATCAGAAGCCTAGAAGAAATCTTATTCCAGCGCTGAGATAATATTTGAAGTAAGAACACAAGCAAGACGAAGACATTGCAAGACTAGATATCTTATGTCTGTTTAAAGTAATTTGTTTATTCAAAGTAATTTATCAAGGTCCGAAGAAGGCGTTAACGCCGAAAGCTTACAAATAAACTAACTGAAGAAACTTGATTGTACAATTGAAGAAGACTATATTTCTTTCTAGAGCTCACATTTCAAAATCACTGTTAGAAAACTTGTCTCGCACTTGCTAATTTTCTGTCAGTTTATTTGTTTCACACAATTTCAAAATGATACTGCTTACGTGAGGTGTCCTCAACTCGACACCTCCCGACACATTTTACTAACCATAAAGTAGCTCGTAACAACACGATTGATGAAGAAGAACCTCTACAAATAAGCTGCTACCTTCTATAGTGGGATTCATAAACGTTATGGGGAAAATGTGACCATCCCACCAATCCAGAATGAGGTTTTCTGCACAGAATTTGCCATACTTCGCTGTGTTCAACATCCACATTTTTCTTTTCCTGAGGAAATAGTTGGATTAAATACAGCGCTTTGTGCTTGAGGAACTCGTGTACCCTGGATTTATGGATACTCCAAGAACTACTTGGAGAAGTTTATCCAGGTTTATCACAGTCAAATTAGGTTCTGAGCATATAAAATCAACTAAATAAGATTCAGCATTAATATAATATAATTACCATAGTGGCAGCATGTGCAAAACAATGTGTACATGGGAAATGAGCAAAGAGTGGCCTGCGGGCTTTGCTCTCGAGAAATAAGTGTTTTCAGCTACGTGCATGATTGTGCTCAAGAGAAGAGCATCGAGGCTGAGATTAGATTCGAATGAGAGCAAGAGCCGGCCCGCGGCCCGGCTCTGTGTTGTGCGAGCCCTATTTGTGCTTGCAGCCTTCCCCCACTGACCACGGCTGCATGGAAGACAAATCGCATTTGGCCTTTACACGAAATTTCATTATTGCCGTGAAAGGCTGCGGTCAGTGGTGCTGATAGCCGGGCGAAATTTTCCGCGAACACCCCACGCCCCTCATCCACCACGTGCTCGGATGAGAGGCGCTTTTGTTGCTGTTCGTTGAATGCAATTTAGCGCCAGTGGAGGAGGGTCTGGACTTTATTACTCATGCGAAAAGGTCATAAAGAAAGTTACTGCAACTTTATTCTTGTTCGTTACAGCAGCGTAGATGAAAAAGCGGGACAATCTGAGATGGATTTTTTAGGATGTGTTCCTCGTTTTAGAATTGTTTCTCTCATCAGTTTTAGGTTTGACTTTCTAGTGGATGACATAATTCTGTTCGTTATTTGTCTGTCTATGCATTCACATAGCTGAGGGGTTTTTTCTATTCTGCAATGTTCGTCCATGTGAAAAATCTGAAATCTGAAAATCTGGACGAGATCTTTCATCTGTCAGAAACCCAGAACAAAAATAGAGGAACAGAGAGAAGAACGAGAGGGAAAGAGGAAAATTTCTCTGATATTAGAAACCCTGCACTCCTATAGCAGTTTGGGAATATCTCTGGAAGTTCCTCTCCTTCTCGCAGCTCTAGATTGGACGAGTTGTCCTAGAAGATGAGCTATAAATGTGGAATCACTGTAATTGGTTACATTTCGCCAGAGACTTGTTCACAGTGGATAAATAAAACATAAAACCTTCCTGGAGAACGCAGCACCCACCAGAAAAGGTGATCATCAACTGCAATGAGATAAAGACTACTCCTTACTTATGCGTAATCCCGTTGAAGTACAGTTCTCGAGTGTTGGATACCCCCTACAGCCGAAGCGTCATCTGTTACGGAAACCTTTACTCTTTTCTATATCAATTCTTTGCTGAGTCTTTACTTTTAATGTTTAATCAGTGAAGTACTTTAGAGCCGCTAAAGCCTAATTACTTGCATACTTGCATAAAGTCAATAAAGCTTCGGCTAATTACAATTAAGATTCGAAACATGGCTTTTAATAGGCTTGTGAAGTGAAAAATAAGCCGTAAGAAATGTCCTAGAAAACAAAGGGATCATCGTGATCAGGATCATTGCTATGGAAGAAGACTAAAGCTGAAGAAGCTATCCGGGAGGACTAGACAATAACCAAGGGTCAGGATTTGTATCAGCTGTGAAGAAGCAGTGAAACCAGCGCTAAGGCTCACTGATATTTTGCCTCAATTTTACTGCAAGTTTTTCCGAGCAACAAAGACTTATCACATAAATGAGGTCAGTAGAAGCAGAGAAATAAGTCGGCGATGGACAGGAGGAGCTGTTCCGTTGGTGGCACGCGCTGACCGTCGTGATAAGGCCTGGTTTGAGCAAATATTTTCAAGTCGACAGCAAATTACTCTCCTGTCAACAGTGACGAGTCACTGTAATCCGTGCGTCTATGAAGTTGTGACGGAATTTTTATTATAACAATTCCTGAGTGTTATTTACACTTTTTCCATGACATCGTAAGAAGGTATCCAGACGCAAAACTACACAACCCGTATGTGCGCGAGTAACAGAGCAAAGAAAACACGGAAAACTATAAACTTATTTAGGGATCCCTTCGTTTTCGGGTAAAAACTAAGGGATATGCAGTTGTAATATTGTCTTGATTAGACAATGGTGTAGGAAAAATTGTTGCTATCGTTCACTTAAGCGGTTGTCACAGATTCCCGATGGATATAGCCAACGTTCGCATAGCCTTGGTGCTTTCCCTGAGTCTGGAATGAAACTAGTTAATTTTCTTACAAAATCCTTGATTTCCCACCATCACACGACTAAGTTAGCAGATTACCTGAATATCAAGTGAGTACATGCCTAAGGAATGGCCAGGTCCCTCTAGTCGGCTAGCGGTTTCGTACCCGAACAGCCGTGGAATGTAATGAACAGCGCACCTGGAAGAGATTATGATTGCCTATTATGTCCGGAGTCAGTAAATAGTACAAAGATTGTGTTTGTTTGGGGTTATTTCGAGAAAGCCAATTTTAACGTAGTTTTACGGATTAAAAGCTTCAACCCATATTTTTACTTCGAATTTCCAAGATATATGTCCTCGAAAGGTAGTCTGGGACCAGAAATCCATACTACTGTGGATCCCATAGTTCAGACCGCCTTTCGGATGCTGTTTTTTTTCGTTACAGTGCTATTTTTTAAGATGGTTTGCTTACTACATGTACACTGGTATTGGAACAAGTAATCTCGGACGAGTATTGAAACGGTTCGAACTTCTTATCAGTGCTTACTGGAGAACCGAGAAAATCCAGCTAGTCAGCAGTGGTGAACGCATGTGGTATAGCGGTGGAAGACAATAAACGGTCACCATATTTTTGAAATTGCTTCACACAACAAAAAAAATTGTATTCTTTTTCTCTAATTGTCTGCTTTTAGTAGTATTTTTGAAGTAACTTCTATTGTCTATTTGTCAATGTTACGAGTATCCTTATCGATTTTATTTTATATGTGTGCTGAGACCCCACTTTTCCCACGACCTCCCCGTCCCGCCCTCTTCCAGTTTCCGCCACTACTAGTCGGTCACTTGAATTATTCGAAAACTACGACAAATCGATTGCTCGATTATTCGGAGGGGATTCGAGTACCATTGTGTAGCTGTTATTACAGTAAGGGCTGTGCAATACAATAGATATGCTCGATTTCGATTATCCAGTTTAGAGTGTCAAAAATTCGAATATTCAGAACGAAGGGTTCAATATATGTATGTAGCCCTGGAGGGGCAATGCGAAAGACTTCAGGGCTCCCTTAGAGGTTCAAACCCTGGAGCTTTCTTTCTGATATATAGATGAGTGAAATATCAGTATCCTATTTGCTTTTACGGATAATCCTATGATAAACAGTCATTTTCTTCAGTAGATGCTAATGTTACTGAAAGTAGCTCGTAAAAATTAAGACTTCCCCATCCCCCTCTCCCCCTCCCCTTTTCGCCGAGCAGCGTCGCGAAACGACTTCTTCTCCACAGAGCAGGGCTCCCCCTTCGACATTAATCACGAGGGAGTGTTAATTTCTTCCAGTGTTGGAGAGACTTGTTGAAATATTGCAGTTTTTGCGAGTGACTTCACTTCATGAATGTGTAACAATGTCAGTTCTCTGCCTGGTATTGAGACTTCTATTGCCACCTTTAAAGAAATTACCTGAATACAACAATAAGCAGCACTAGGAGCACTATGATCAACGCTATTCCACCGATCATCCACGTGTCTGGAATGGTTCCGTGCAGTAGGGAGTGTTGCTGAAAGAAAAAAGAAAAAAATGACGTCAGAAGGTCGACTGTTGTCGAGCAAACGTCGGCGTCAAGCGCGACAGGTTTTCACCGATAAATGTGCTCTACAATGAGCAATATATTGAGCAAACAATGGCGAGAAGCCGTCGTGGAATTAGCCGATCCGTGCTGGCTTCGAGGATCGATGCGACCCTCTATTAGGATGGGCTTTATTTGTATAGCCAGCTTCACGTCAAAAATACGAGTTCGAGGTTATGAAGAGGAACTTTAGCGAGTCTTTTGAAGAGGTTCGCTTAAAGAACACGTAATCATCAAATTTACCAACAGAGGATTTGCGATGGTGGTGTCTGCCGGATGGCAGTGCGAAAATTGAATGCGTAGCGAAAAACGGAACTAGTTCTTTGGGCTCCGCAAATATTCTGCTGTTTGAACAATGAGTTCAAGCGAAATTGAACGCTTATTTCTTATTTTATCCAATATTTGTTTATTTAAAAGGGCGTAAACAAAGCGTTCACGCGGCAAGTACATTCTAAACAACTTCAGTAATAGATCCAACATGTAGCATTTTCCTAATTACATAGCAGTAATTGGTTATAACAACACCAACTACATGTGAGGGTGAAAACTGCTGCCGGTGAGAGACATAAAAAAAGAACTCGAGTCAGGTAGTCACTGAGCAGGCTTTCAGAGTAGAAACTATTTTGAAAGAGCGAAGTGACATGCGTACAACATCATGGCTAAGGAATTTGTTAACTTCTTGAATAATTCTAGCGAAAAAATTATTATTATTATCATTATTATGAAAATAATTATTATTTAAATATAGTAATTAATGATAGAGAGAACACGCGAAGCCTAGCGAAGAGCTTATCGCTGTTTAGAGCAAGCACAGAGCACGACAGACCCAGACAGAAAACTAGAAAGCATAGCTTATTCCTTCCGAACTCAGCTGTTTTTCAAGGGTGCTCAACTCATATTTGAAGTCATGAAATTCTACTGGATATTCATGGTGAATTTGCCGAATTCACATCATTCTGCACTGTCATACATGATCCCTTGCTACTTTTTAATGCATGAGTCGTCGTATAATAATTACAGTATAGCCCATAATTATGGTGCAGAAATGAAGACTGATTCAGAACGCATTTCAGCTTCATTTGAAAATGTGACATGCTAACCAATGAATAAGTATGATTTCGATGAGGATACAGCGAACTAGTACAAACTGAAAGAGCGGAAGTTTGCATGGTGTCACCATAATTATGGGCCACCCTGTACATACACTAAACACATAACAGTATCTGGCTTTCTTACAAAATCCAAAAAAAAGTAACTTGATCTCTCAGAATCACTTCGACAAGACGAATAATTGGGAACTTCTCACCTTTTGTATAGTGTGATTCGTGTACAGAGCCAATGTTCTATTACCGAAGCCTTTCGGAACCATAGCAGAGCTGAAACGAAGTAGTCCAGCTTCCTCTGCAGTATATCGTTCACCTTAATAGAAGAGAGGAATTTAAAGGATCATTTTTCACAAATCTGGATTGGTGAATTAAAACGTGGATTTCTGAATCACACATATCCTAAAATATCCCCAATTCGTAGTGGCTTTATCGACTCCTGGAGTTATTTCACTCGTACGCCAATGAATTAGGTTCATCTAATGTTCGTATCTAACAGTAGATTTCTGCTGTGCTCGTACTACAGCCTACAAATCGAAATCGACTACTCGACCTTGACTAATTCGTAAATTTAAGTGCTAAAAAATATTGGGCATTATGTGCAGTGGAGAAAAGTGAGGGGGGGGGGGGTGCTATGTCTATCTCTTTTCAAATACTAGGACATTCGAATTGTTACCTAAACCATTAACTGCTAAGTTGAGTTAACCGTTAATTGTTAACAATTCGTAAATTTGAGTGCTAAAAAATATTGGGCAGTATGTGCAGTGGAGAACATTACGTTTGTCGCGTTCTACTAGATCCCATATGTATACGTTACAGGGATATCCGAAATCCAAGAGTGGATTCTTAAAGCGCATGAATTCTACATAGCTCAGGTAAATTTCCAGACTGCTAGCCCATCTGATCCCAGTCTTGCAATTTATCATATTTGGCCAAAGACTTTGTTGTCACCCTGTATAGTCACGCGGATCGAGTGTGGAAACTTCTCGAGAATAACAGTAACTACGAGATCCTGAAATAACTTCTTTTTATAGCAAACTGCTTTGGAAAATTCTAGCATACCCAGACCCTCCCTCTACCTACATATTTCAGAATCAGTTCTTTCAGTTCAGACTTCCAGCAGAGGTCAGAACTGGCACCGTACTAATCAAAACCATCCAATTAATACTCGGTTATTCATTTGTTTATTTATTTATTTGCTTATTTATTTATTCGATGAAACAGCAAAACTGGTGCGCCAAGAAAAACGATCATTTTCGAAAGGTGTAACACAATTGTGAAGTGAGACTTCAAGTTGGTTAGTTATCTGTGGATGTCTACTTGTGCCAGAGCATGTTGGTAACATACATAGAGTCAATGGCCTATGTAGGTACCCCCAAGACAAGACAGGCAAGACGAGAGCTAGAAATATTTAGGTGATTATTTCTATAAGCATACAACTAGGTGGTAACTTTGACTTGGCGAATGTTTCCTCGAATTCATCATACAAAGGAAGAAGTGGCAAGATAGGTTCGGAAGTATTCTCACTGGGAAATCCCTATTTGTACCTTTAGCCAGTCAACTTTTAAAGCGTTCGTTGCTCTTTCGAGTGCGGATAAATGAGAAATAAGCAATCAAATATATAGGTGAAACTAGGTGGTAACTTTGACTAAAAACTGAATCATACCTCTTGGGATTCCTATACGTGCGAACTTTTTGCGTGGCGTGGAAGGAGCACGTCACCGCCGAGCCGAGGCACCTGAACCAGATGATGCATCACATGGATCGAGGAGAGGTTGTGTGAGCATGTCGCAACACTTCAGCACTGATCTCTGCTCACTATGTGCTATCTAGCTGCTGTAAAGATCTGGATTGAGCAATGAGGTTCACATTTGAAAAGAACAGGTTCTGTGGCGCCGGTGCATGAGCTTGTACACCTGACAAAGTCGTTGGATCATCCGGGGGTTCTCTGGATGGGGAGTACTTATACAAAACGTAACACTGCTTGAAACTTGAGGGAGAATGTTATGCTCTCGCGATCTTTTCATGACCAATAATTTCTTTTCCAACTGCAATCCAGCCTTACTTCCGATACTATTAGTGCAGCACCAATCACCAAACCATTAACACGCTTGAGGAGAAATATTTAGTAAGATAAGCATAAATTTACAAAATTTTACCAGATTGTAGATCCAAAACATGTACAAAACATGGAAACAATTTTCCGGGGACAGCGACTACTTGTTTTTTTTTGTACGGTGACTAATGTTATTTATAAATTTTATGTCTATGCTTTTACACTTTTACCTCTCAAACATTTAGCGGAATTATTCCCGACTCAACTGTGCTACTCTAGTGTACATCGATTCCTGACATAGTGCAATAAACATGCATAAACAACAACATGCATGTAGATAAAGTGCTTTCTTTGGGCCTTCAGAAGTGGAGTGATGCCGAAAGTGTTACTCATTTAGAAGATGTCTTTGTGATCCTCCCCCCCCCCCCTCCCCCTTCTTCCCGACCGACCACTGTGGCACATATATGTATCCAAGCAAGAAAAGTATAATTCAGATCGTGACCTCGTTTTAAGGTTAAAGACATTTAAGTTGGATATACATATTACTAAACAATTCTAGATAACATTAACATACACACCTAGACTCTTCAAACACATGGGAATTTAGGAAAAACAGAGAGTTTACCTAATATAATGACGTTAAGGTTATATGAAAGTCCTAATATGGAATCAGGGCACAGTGCTCTAAAAAGGCGCGCATATATTCATGTGAAAGCATCCACGACATTCAATCGAAACATTCGAGTATTTGTTGCTTGTAGAAATCTCGAGGGCTAATTTTCATCGTCGTTTTTTTCCACCTGCTTTAATTCTACTTTAGTTTCCGTTTACTTTTTCTCATAAGTTGTATACACAGTTTGATAGAAATACTCGAAAAATCGTACAACTTCGGTAAAAAGTTGCGCTTCCAGCTGCTAGTAAAGCTTGGATTTCAAAAGCACGCTCAATTGTACATACAAAATATCGTAGCTCTTCCAAATTCCATTGAATGATTCAGGCCACATTGATAATTCGTCAACAATGATGAAATTGCGGCAAACGGCGATTGCCGCGCTGAAAAAAAAAACTGGCTATATATGCCACTTCGTTCAGTATTGCAAAATTTACTTGTTACATGAAGCTTCATAGAGTTATCTTGACAGCTAATAACAACCACAGCTGGTTCCGTGAAGAACCCCGAAAATAGGTGTCCATTCTCGAACACTTTTTCCATGGCGGCTACAACAGAAGGGCAATTGCACTCATAATGAGGTTCGCTAAATTCGTGGATAGCTTCCAAATGAAGTTATGTAAAATGGGATTCGGCAACGAACGCCCATATTATAGCAAGAGTGTGGCATGGAATTCATAAAATTGAAAGAAGATGGAATGTGTGGCGGACAAAAGAACGTTTCTTCCAATACAAGTGAGAAGAATACGACTTCCAGGAACTATCGATTCGAAAATTTCTTTGGCGATTGGCTGTTGACTCTACTGCTACGGTTTTTAGAGCACTTGGTAAGGTAGGACAGTATTAATTACTCTGAGAAGAATGTGATTGCGGTGCACGTTCTCCGCTGGGGGAATATTCCTTTTCCATGCATACGTCATCACTTTTGAGCGAGAATAGCATTAAGCCTCGTTTAAAATGAATTTTTACTGTAGATAATAAAATATGAAGGCATAGAGAACGATTCCACAGAGTAAATCAGATAGAAAACATTCACTATCTTTGCTATCAGACATGGAAAAAGTCCTGTGAACGTGCCATGGATGGCGGGAGAGCGGACGAGTCGATCATCGCAAGAACAATGAGGAAAATGGCAGTGAGCACGGCCCAATAAAATTCATCGTTTGCGCAAAAAGCACAATGACCAAATGCTCATCAAAATATCTCGCCTTATACTATGATGGCGCAATTTTTTCTCAGGAAGACTCTCAGAATGCAATAGTTTCAACAACGCATTCATCAGCGATTGCTCATTTGAGCGGCGGCACTTCTCATGTTCGTTGCCATTCACGGGATTCTATCCAGGCATTCATAAGCGTACCCGGAGAGTAAAGATCGAAGAGGAATCGTGGATTTGAAGAAGGAGGAGAACTGGAGAAGAGTAGCATGTAGGAGAGTCGTTGCATGAAAATTCGCAGCTGATAAGATGATAACTTGGGTTTTTCTGGAGATTACAACACCCTTTCATGAGAAGTAATTCAGATGACTTAGAAAAGGCATTCAACTGTTTAGTTAAGCTTCATTTCGTAAATCATAGTGTATTTATTATTCTATGGGCTGCGCATGAAGTGGTTAGCCGATCCTATTTCAACCATCGCCTTCTCCAGAACCTTGGACTATTCAGCACCATATTTCTGGAAAGCCGACAAAACAAAGTGGCTCCACTCTTAGCGCCATTTGTTGAAACACCGGGCCTCTGTTCGATACGAGCATAGCACAGCCTTCTTCCAGACTAATTATTCATCTTTTTTTTTACTACCACTTATTAACTACAGCATGTCCGGGTAGGAAGATAATTAAAATTCTTCGACTACCAACGCTGGAATTGAATAATTAGCTTGAACTGCTTCAAAAAATTACTTAAAGTACATATCCCTAATCGACTTAATTAACTGACTAATTGACTCAAACCCCCTCAAAAACAAAATTCACTATTCTCATATAGTAAACCACTTTTTTTTCAAAGAAAAAAAATCTTCCGTGGCCAAGTAGCAATCCGCAACTCCTGTCTAAATCAGGATAGGACCGCTCCTATGCAATCTTTACCTCTCTGATCTTCCTACCACATTGAATCATGATAGCAGCATAAAATTGTTGATGTTCGCCGATGATATAAAATTGTACGCCGGTTACGGACTAAAAGAAGAAGAACAGTAACAGAAAAGTTACAAGTGGCCATTCGTAAACTTATGTCATACATGCATTCATGGCAGCTAACTACATCCTTATAGAATTCCAACCTGACCCGGATCCTGTCACAGCCTCTGTCCAAGAATGCGACTTTGTTCTATATTTTCCACTGCTGCCGGGGTTGATCCGTACACCCTACCTACCACAAGCCACTGCTTGGCTGGATTAGGATTAGGTACTAGTAAATATGTCATTATCTGTGCTCTGATGGCACACTTTCAATATAGAAAGTGAATACATAAGTAAATAACTATGTACGTAAATAGATTTAGAGGAAGACCTCCGTATGAATATACCGAGATTTCGCAATCGTCGGACTTTATGACATATGTCGACGAAGTCGACAAAAATTAA
This sequence comes from Ancylostoma caninum, assembly GCA_037903475.1. NCBI lineage: Eukaryota > Metazoa > Nematoda > Chromadorea > Rhabditida > Ancylostomatidae > Ancylostoma > Ancylostoma caninum. The sequence continues at coordinate 872,949 of JBAJFG010000389.1, read as the reverse complement.
TTGTGATCAGATTTTAATATGTGTGAAATAAGTTCCATTGAAGTATGATTCGTTTTATTTATGTTCCAGGTTTTATCATATGTTTTGTTGTCATTCGTGTCATCTACATGGTGTATAAAAGATAATGGTGACCTCTATCTAGGCCTTTGGAGCGAATAAAAAGATTATTAGGAACTTGTATTCACAAATATCACATGTAAAGTCCCGCGTGGCAGACAAGTTACTATATTTACTATATATGTTATAGTTACTATATTTACTATGTTACTATATATGCTAACGACAAGTTTCGCTACAAATTACTTAAAGATACATACTAAATAGTTGAAATGCAACTACTCACTCTTAACAAAGAGTACGAGGATATACCTCACTCTTCGTGACGGCGAAAATTGCTTTTCGATTAAATTTTCGTACTAGATTTTGCCGGAAAACATGAAAGACTGCTACGTGCCTTGGTTTTACGACGTCGTTCACTTTGAGTTATCCACTCATGCAATCTCAGCCTCACGCAAATAGTGTTGAGAGTGAAGCTGTAGCTTTTGCAAAAATCATTGGGGATATAAATGTAGGAAAAAAACTCTTTCACAAATTAAAAAAAAAGATGAAAATGCAACTGGAATCAATGGAAAAAAACTGATATCACGTATCTTTCCCATTTATCAAGTTGAGAATCACTTTGTCAGAAAAATGCAGCAGTGCATCTGAATCTACTTCTAAGTAATCATTTTCTTTGTCTGAAGCTATCTACACCGAGCTTATCCAATCAACTATTCGGCTTCAATTCGGCTAAGCATCTAGCAAGGCCCTAACGAAAGCAGAAAAGATTTCTTGCTTATTGTCGAAATATATGCGCATTTTATTTGAAACAGCATGCTTTAATGGCTTTACATACGCGATCGCCAGCGATTTCAAGCTGCAGGTGCAGCTTTACTATGATTTTACTATGATTCTATTTACTATGATTTTTTTTGTGTAATGTCTTCAACGAACACGATAAAGATCATCTGCACCGATAGCCTGTTGGAAACTGTTTGTTTTTCTTGTCTATTGATGAATCTGGAGCCGCTTTGTTGCAGGTGGCCCGCTACTAGTGACAGGATCTCGTAGACACCCTGCGAAGCCGCTAGGATCCATGACTACAAATAAAAACAAAGAAAAGATCCACTTTCTTACTATTACTATGCTGAACTTGAGTCTAGCTTTAGGATTTTAGTTTTTTTTGTACTCATCGGGTGTATTTCAATAAGTAGATAAAATTGGAAGCAGTATCCATGGAAATTCTAAAAGAAAATCCTCCTCTTCTTACTGAGAAGTTTTGGGAGAGGTTGTTACTGCTTTTTTTCGCCTAAAGTCCGTCTAAGGCCAGGAAGGAAACGGACATTTTATGATTCTTTTGTTTCTTTTTTTTTTCTCTACTCCGATTTTACATAAATTGGTTATTTATTCATTTCCTTTCCGAGATACATACGCCTTATTGTTGATGAATTGGGATATGAGAGAATACAAGGAATGGCCACGTTCCTAGAGAAATTGTGGTGAAAAGCATGATCGCATGAGGATTTTATGAGGGAAACACCCAACGACGCGCCAGTTTACAACCCACGTCCATTGTTGACCGAAAGCAGAGCGTATAGTTATTGATGCCCCTACCATGCCGGGAACTACGAATTTGCACGACGGTGCATTCATCTGCGTCAACAAACAACCGCAAAACAATGCATAAATATCGTTCGTTTCGGGTAATTTCAACAATGGGTAGGACTTCCGGGCCATCATGCCATAGGCAGCAGTTCCCTATTTCCACCCTGCAAGGATCCCTTGTAGGGTGCTTGAAGGCACAAATGGTGCCTTCAACGATCAGCATCCGAGTTTTTTTTTTGGTTCCAGAGCTTTGAGCCACGGTGAAGTAAGGAGGGAAGGGCATGGCAATTTCCAAAAACGGAAATTCATGTAGTTGCTGTATTTGAGTATTTCATCACTTAGCGTTCAAAAGTACCCATCATCATCGCCTAGGCCACACTTCCCATGCATATGTATGTGTTTCACGTAAATATTAAAAGTTCCATTCGTGGAATTTAGTCAGTTTTTCCAACTACGCCGCAATGCACATGCAGATGAAGAGAAGACTTTACTGTTTGTTGATGAGGACAAGACAAATCTTGACAATGGACTGAAATCACAAGCCTCACGGAGCCAGCAATCACGGAATGTGTAAATATCAATATATTTTTATGATGCGTGTACAGACAGTGCCGGCCAAAATTATATAGCCTTTTCAATTTTCCTCCATAACATCTGTTAACGCAAAGCTCGGCTTAAGGTAAAGCCTTAAAGTTCAAATTTTTAACTCCAACGAAATTTGAGTCTCTACAACTATCATAAAAATTTGATCTTCATGGCTTCACGTTCAGTCAAGATTTACGTTAACGAAAGTTATGGAGGAAAGTTGAGAAGGCTATATAATTTTGGCCGGTACTGTATGTAATTTGCAAGAGTTCTGGAGTTCTACTGATATATATTTATATAAGGAGCGTAATTTGCAAGCCTTCCGAGTTCCAAATGAAAACATCCTTCGAATGGGTGGAACCGCAAATTTCCGCCTGAGCGGAGGAGTGCAACATAGACCTACCTGCAGCCATAGTTTGTTGATTCTAGGACGGAATCCTTGAAGTGTGAGAAAAATATTCCTGCATTGTTGTTAGGAGTTACTTGAAATTTCTAGCACATAATTATATAGAATAAAAAGAAAAATGGAGAAAACCGAAAGGAAAATGCACAACACTTTAAAATAAGACTTTTGGCTTTCGAAAAATGGTATGGAGTTACTTAGGGTTATATTTCAGTAAGATTCGTATACTTCGTGGTAGCACTACTTGGGAGAATAGCTCACTTTCCTGCTAGTCACGAAAAGGAGAAATAGTAAGTGCCAATATTTCTTCGATTTCTGTGACATCTACATACATGAAATTGATCGAAATCCTGGCGAGTGGTGAAAATGTTGATGGAGTAGAAGAATTCCTGTATTCAGCAACGTTTCAGCTAAAAATGGGGATCCCGTTCATAACCATAACTATAACCATAACCAGAACTAATACTATTTGGTCAAAGAAAAATGGGGATAACCATGGCTCTTGGTCTCATAGCAGAGTTAATTGTTTTCGGGCTTCAGCTCAGTTCTCTAAAATGAATTTCGTCTATTACAAAAATAAAAAGGTCTCTGAACAAAAGGATTTTTCCATAGTTTTATACATATTTTCTGGATCGTGTCCAGCAAAAAAGTGGCTGACTTTGGGGTGGATTTTGAAATTGTTCTGAACAACTTCAACAAATTATTCGAGCAATGGAAGCATACACGGCAACAGAGTGCCTCCCAAAGGCAACTGATACGTACATTGTTCCTATTGATATGTAATTTTGAGAGTCCTGTGGAAATAGAGGTTTGGAAAACAATCATGAACAAATGCCGACACGAAATCTCTCCAATTCGTAGGCGCTGTGAAGGCATTGCAGAATTCCCAATATGTTCTGAAAGTGAATCGCAGACAAAACAAAAGTGAATGACTTAGGAATACTTACACGAAATTAGAAATATATTCATGTAGCAAGGATTGTTTCTCTAAGAATAATTATGACACCAAAGCAGTTGAAAATCGTAAAGTTTTTTGATTATTGCTATTTTTATTATCATTATCTGGACTGATCTTTTCACTCCTTTTTGACAATGGTAGTGAAAGACGTCACGGATGCGCAGTTACCCACTTTGTCAAAAGCAGAGCTATGATTGGTAAAGAAATATTTCAAGGAAAACTTTAAGCAGGGCCTGGATGCGTCATTGAGATCACCTTGGGTAAACGTGTCGAAGCCCATAGTAAAGATGGGTAAATTTGTATGGTGTTCACACCTTTACCTTGGGTGGTCTCAATGATGCATACGGTTACTGGATTACTTAGGTCTTTTTTCCAAGCCATTCTGACCAGGTTTTTCCCTCATAGGGTGAAAAAATGGTGCATAATCTTGTAATATCCATTTTCGACTAACTTCCTTCTGACTGATTAATGGATTCGCGAAGTTTCAATTTTCTGGAACGCACTGTACTGACATCATTCAGGAGTGCAACATAGTTTTACTATCCTCGGCATTCCTGAATATTCAAGGAAGGAAACAATGCCTTTTTGGATCTAAACAACGACAACACTATATTATTTATTCTGACTGAAGCAAATGTAGATATTCAAGTATCGATCCAAAAAGAGCTCGAAAAAGAGCGCTTAGATGTGTTGAGAGTTAATGTTTTACCAGATTTAAAAGTATTTCACAAATCCACACTCCTAAGAGCACTTTCCAGGATTGAACATATAATCTTACTCCCGAATGTGAATAAACACAAACCTTGGAATCGTATATTCATCAGACGGCAGGCTTCGAAGGAGTTTGTTGTGAGCAGCGTTCCCGAGGGCGACATCATGTCGAGCAAAGTTCGTTAGAGGCGTTTCAAAGTATTCGTTCCTGAAAAGGAAACTGAAAATGGAATTAGTTGCGGTGGACAACTGAATTCTTCTGAATAGGAGTTCGGATAGAAAGGAACAAAGGCGCTTCTGTCCCGGGAATTTGTGCATAAGAATGAACTTGCATCTGTGAGGAAAGATGTCGAAAGAAATATGTGGAAGTCGTGAAAATAAAATATCAGTAGGATCGTCTTGCAGGGAAATTCATCAACGAGTGTGGGGAGGTTGTGGGTCGCATGATAGTTAGGGTATGTACTAGACCTGTTTGTGGTGAAATTATGCACTTCACAGCCTTCAACAGTCATTTTCTTTCCTTGCCAGGACGAAATCCTGAGAAGAAATGCCTTGATTTCTTGGGGAACTCGTTTACTTAGCTTTCAGGGATTGGTTAACCTTTTTGGGAAAGTGCGTGAATTTCACACATGCTTTCGTGAATTAATGGCGAAATCCTTAGAGCCATTACTGGGAGCGCTGAATTAGCAGGGCAAAAGCACAGAAAAAAGATCGAGGAGCAGGAGATTAGTGGAAGTGTCACAGGAGACAGTGTTACAGCAGGTGGAAGCTGAAAATTAAGAAATCTCTAGAATGCAAGAAATTTAAACATGAACAAAATAGTGGGATATCGTCCAGTTATTGCATGTTCTACGAGAAAGTAGGAGCTATGGTTCACAGGAAGTCATGAATTTAGAACCAGTCGAGAAATTAAGCAGGAGTTTCTCCTATCCTTGATTAGCAACCATTTTAAGAAAGGTTCCAGCTACCACATAGCCCGGCTACTAGTGTTTCAACAGAATAATGTACTGAACGCATTCGATGTTCGAATATTCGATTTCGAATCAGCAAAAACTGAAATGTTGAGGAAAAAAGGAGGTATACAGCCTTGGAGGATAGGAAATAAGGGTTGCAGAGCTTCTAATTTTAGGGTATTTCGTTCTTTGAACGAGCTTCTAAATTACTTAATAAATTATATAGATTTATTTGACTTTGTTCGGTCAGTACCGTACTGACCCCTTAACCAATAATATCGCGGCTTCCATGTTCCCACAATTCCCGGAATAGGCACACTTTCTCAACGTACTGTTTTTGACCAAGTACTCAGAAAGCGAACGGTCGTGCTATTCACGGAACCGACCGTAGTATTGGCTTCCTGTGGGCAGCCGCACTACTTGCAGCTGGTAAAACATCCGTGCTGCGTCCAGGATGTTTGCAGGCATTGCTCACTCCCCGTGTAATTAGTCATTTGGCCGAGTTTTCAACCCGAGCTCTCATTTTTGCAGCTGCCTTGTCTTCTCAAGAAGATCTACCGTACATATATAATCTGTTAGTTCAGAGAGGACCTGTGGAGTGACTTTGTCCGCAATTACGATTATTATCAATTTTCAGCACGGTATCGGCCAACTCTCTAAAAAAACAGACTGTACAAAGTTGGTAATAGTCTTCAGGACTTCATTCTAAAGTTGGAGCAACTACGCAAAAATGACGTGTTTCTATGTACTCTTGCACTCTGCAGAGCACAATCCCACTTTTTTTTTAAATGCCATCCGTAATTGTAGTGAACAAACATTAGAGGAACTAGCTGAAGGTAAGGCTTAATTTTTCTCAATACACATCTTTTTCTTTTGCTCTGAAGAAACATTTGTATATTATGGGAAATTAGTGATGAGTCCATGAATATCGTAAATTACTGAAAATGGTAAATTTAAATAAAGCACCTGTATTAAGCTATAAACGACAAAGAAAGAAAGGAGCAGCCAAACCATTTTGCTAAAAAAATTAATACTTTGTCTTGTAGTGGTACATACTGCTGCTTCAGTTAAATAAAACTACTACATAGTGAGAGCGGTGGATTTGCGAGCTTCCTTATGCATTGTCATATAGAGAACCATGGAAATTGAGAGTGATTTGGAAGTGAAGCAATTAAGCCTCGACCTATCCCTTTAAAGCTGCTCAACTGATTAATTCGTACATCATCCCTTTCAAAGTGCCGAAACATTCGTTTTAGGTTCTTTACTTTGGCGACAGTTTTGGCAGGTTTCGTGCTTCACTGCAGCATGTATGTACATATTTTTCGTTAACTCATATGATGATAATGATAATGAAATTATTCAATAGCTGCACAAGAAAGAGGAGGATTACGCGTTTAGTAGTAGTAACAACAGTCATATGGACGTGTGCAACCAAAAAACCCCTAAGAACCTTCACCATCGATTTATGGTTAGAAAGTTATAGTAGGGAGTAGCAATGGGAAATACTTAATTTCGAATGTTCGAAAATTGTCAATGCTAGTCCAAAGAAACATTCATACTTATCTTCATATGTACGGAGTGCATATATTATTTTTGCATGACACCATTTACTTTAAATGACATTATTACAATTATTTTATTATTACTAATTATACTAATTTTATTGTGTCTTAAGGTATCATTTATATCATGGGATTTGTATGGACTCTTGTTTCACTACTGAGATGAAATGAAGTGTTTATGAAATGAAGTGTTTACTTTTCAGTCTCCATGATTAAGATTATGAAGAAGGTATTGGAATGGAGACCCACAGAGGCAGTGGGTTATTGAGAAGTAAAACGGGACTGTTCATGTTTCTCTGATTGAGTCATTTAAAGCACGGTCCAATCACGAAAAAATGGGCCACCCTGTTTCGCCTCATCATGATCCACACCCACTCATAGCCTTTGCCTCGGTAATAATGTTAGGACATAACACTATCGTGATGGAAATGTCAGTGAAAACAGTAAATATCCTTGCCACAATATTTCCGAAAAAGTCTGAAAATTAAATGCAGGAAGTCGAGAGAAGGAGATATAACAAGATACCAAAAGTTATCCGGATCGGTACTGGCAAAGCACTCTCCACTGATTTACCCATTACAAGCTGGTTTGGGTTACAAAAACAACAAAGTTGAAGACAGGTTTCTTTGGTAGGAAGAGACGTTCCTGCACGTGCTTAAAGTGGTGCTTTGAAGTGTGATCCGTGCGAAAAGTGGACGCCGATAGCCAGGAAAAAATTTTATGGACACTATACGCAACCATCGCTTGAATACACCGCCATATTAGCACGTGGTCAATATTCTTCTTCGGAACTAGTTTGAAGTCCAGGCTTGCTTTCGGCTTTTTCAATGATTCATTTCCATTCAGTCGTTCGTTTTGATGGACCATAAAAGGTGAAATCTCTGCTCTGTCCACTGCTTTTTTCGTCACTTGTGTTTGCTGACGTTGAACCGCTTCTTATCAGTTACGAAAGCAGTTTTCCGAAAGAAAATCCAGCTGGATTGTAATTGTTCCTGTTGCTGTTCATTATATGGACATTATCTGATTGAAGCTGCAACCTTTGGCAGTCAGAAAGTTTCAATTTTTGTCCTTTTTCGTTGATATACTCACGACGTCATCTAATTCATGTAAAATCTAAAACATGTATCCCAGAAAAAGCGTTTTGAACAGCTTTGCGCTATGCTTAGAATTCGGATTGGAAGAGGATATTGCTCACTTGAACGAAAATCCCCAACGTGTACCTGGTTCTACCTTCATTGCTAATTACAACTTTGGCATACATTTTTTCCTCTTTTTTCAACTAAAATCGCCTCAATACGTGGACTGCCATGCAAATAGGCAATATCCCCTTGTAACCTAAATACTTTTTTGGCTTCAATCGATAATGAATGTTATTGTGCATGAATTATTTAGTAGAACCTTCGCTTACCATTAGGTTGGGCATTAAGCTCGCGTGGTTTTTCTGAGCATCCAGTGTATTTTCACGAAGTTGAGCCTAGGTTTCTTTGAATTTAATGTCCGCATTACTTCTTCTTCACATCCAGAGGAAGTCCTTGCGAAAAATCGCCTCATAACTCTACGAACTGTGCATAGAGAACAAGATGCATCCTCCAGCCCTAACTCGACCTCTCTGGAGCAGACATCAACTTGTGCGCTGTCGCTTCAACAGTGGTGATTTCCACTTAGACGCTGTTAACATCCCCAGCAGCTTGAGCATTATTTGTTCCACCACTGTAGTGGAACTGCTAGAGGTGTCAGAGATGTACGCTTTTGTCGAGTTAGAGGGTCACATTTCATGCGACAGAAAATGGGAAATAGCGGGAAATGGGGAAACTGGTTAAACCTTTGTAAAGAGCAAATGTAGAGCTACAAGATGACCTATCATAGGCTATCGGAGTTGGACCAAATCCTCGTAAAAAATGATTTGAGAATAAAAAAACCGCACGAACTCGTTGCTCACCCCAATATATTTTTCTAGGGCTATTATTGTAGTTATTTGCTATGTGTAACATATTGTTTCACAACGCATTTATATCTAAGATTTGCATTCACAATAAATCAACTGAAGAAGAAGATAACAAGTGATTGATAGGTAAACGAAATGAACGAGGATTATTTATGATTGCCAAGCATTCAGGAAGCTGTTTCGTAGTCTTCCAGGTAACCGATCATGCCATTTGTGATTACGTGCTCGCTTTGTGCGTAGTGATTAACTTCGCCATTATTTTATTTAATTGTTTTTTACTGCGTCACAGGAAAGAACAGTCTAGTGAATTTCAGAATATAATAGAAGGAGAAGATAGAGAATGTAACGATGCAATATAATACAATAGTAACAATAATAACGCAGCACTATAACAGTTGATAGAAGCAAAAGAAGATGGTCGGGAGGGGGTAGTTCCAGGAGTGGAAGGGGAGAAGAAAAAGATAGCACTACCCTTGCAGCAAAATTACTCAATTCTGTTTTTTTTTCACAACTTCACTCTATTCTGTCTTTTTTAAAGCTCTTTGGAGACCATCAAAATTATTATTGTTGGAAGCCCTATTCAAAATCCCTAGCGTCTTTCTTCCAAAGAGCCACTTCAGCAAAAACCTTCACACTAAACGACCGCTTGTAACGAGCTATTGTACAACTGAAAAACGTCCATCTCTCGTAGTTCAATGCTAGAAAAAATCTAATCTTCTTTATGCATATATGTAAAACTTCTTGCTAAGGTGTTTCATCAATGATAATGTTATAGGAGTTTTTCACAAATACTTACATGCATATGTAATTACATCACATCTTACACTCTAGGTGAAGCTCCATAAAAAGCTTCGTGAGATGGTGGATTGATCCTTGAAGTCGCCTGATAGGCTTACAGACACATTACATCAGGGTTCAATATGGTTAGTGCTGTACTGCTGCTTGAAGGAAAATAGCGAGTTGCTACTTTTCTGAGATTACTCAGTTCAATCGGCCTTTGATGTCGTCTTGCTGTCTGAGTACATCTACGAACTATCTATAATGTTATGTGTGAATATTGGGCGAGCTTGAGCTGAAGAAAGCTTAACAAACAGGCCAATCATGAAACAGTAGCCACACCCAATCTTGCTTCAGTATTTATTAAACCAAAAAGCACGCATTTTTTCACCAGTGATACGCTCGAAACTGAGTACGAATTGGACGAAAGTTCATTGTTTTGAGTGGGAAGATTAGTTCAGTACCTTGCATGAGGTAGAACCGCAGATTATTTTCCTTGCGGCTTCTCTTAGTTGAATATCCACAACAAATGAATTCATCTACTAAAATAGACAAAAGACAAATTAATAATAATAACAGCAGATAGCAGGTTGAATTACACTTCGTAGTTCTTTATCAATAGCTGGTTTTACAAACTATCTGATGACAATCACATTCTACGAAATCTCAAACGATAAGCAAAGTTTAGGAGAACCCCACGGTGACGGGGTTCTGCACTTTTGAAGAGGGTGACTTTGTCCACGCGCCATTCTTGAACGAAGTTTCACTGCTCTAGTTTTTCCTCCTCAAATCTCGTTTTATTGTTGTTATTGCATCCGCCGCCACCCTATTCAACCGTCTGAGACGTGATCCATTTCTTGGTACCCTGATCGTCTGCCGGTCTTCACTATTTGAAAATTTATTCATTGATTCGTTTGTTTAATTGTTGAATCATTTACTTATTCACTTGAGAAAACGCTGCAGCCACATTATGGCAGCAGTGGCCTTGGAGCTGTTATAGTAATTGAACAACCAACAGAATGAGAGCAGACGAGTGTTATAGTCTGCTTCAACAAAAAAAAAAATAAATGCAGCACTGACAATGAAAATAGGACAAAAAGGACTACATATACTAGCCAATTTAATGTTATGGATATAAACTTTTGTAATCCTAAACCTTCTACTAGTGATAGTTGAGTAACTGTGCCTACTCAATGATTTTCTCGTCTGCCTCTCCGGATACCGCACGATTTTCCAAGCTCTCTTCTTCTCAACCATCTCTCAATCTATCTCAAATGGTAAAAACTCAGCTAGTTCCACTTAACTGATGTTTCTTCATTTTCATTAGGTAAGCATTGTTTTTACTCCTCATAAAATAGGCTAGCGCCCATTCCAAATCACCCGGCCCATCCTAAACCGTCCGCGTGCATCCAGGTATTGTGTGGATCGCGCCGGAACGGATCAGATCGTCGGCTGTACTAGCGAGCGCGCATCGTGTGTGAGTTGTTTATGGTTGTGTATGCAAATCAGCGCACTCAGCCAGATTGGCCTCTTTCAATAACCGTCTCAACCTCGACCCTCAACCCCTCTCCTGTTCTGCGCCCCGCTCGTGGACACCGCGCTGAGATCGTCGTTAAATCCTCAGGCTTTACCAGGGCATTTGTCTATGTCTTGTGATGCATTCCTGCTCTTTGCAATGCATGTACAATCTACTACCAAATTGCCGTGTCCTTGAATGTTGACTCGAGTACACTGCCAGTTCTGTAATGTCGGATTAGTAATTCCGGATGTGGGGGGTTCGGTGCTACTGCACTACGACATTTAACTATATTGCTTGATATTATGCAGTTTAGAAAGCCTTTATTCAGAAATTACCAGTTTCCATAGTTGTACTTCATTTATCTGTTATTACCTAATAGAATCGTGACCAGTATTCACTTCAAACATCACAATATGTATCGTAACTATACCTGTAACTGTACATTCGTATTCTGATTAATATTCGAAAAAAATCGAATATTTTAATATTTGAATGTCAAATATTTGGAAAGTTTACCGTGCTTGAATAAATTTGAATTCGTATAATCGACAGATGCCACTATTCGAACGTATTCGAATAGTCAAAGCTCACATTCGATATTCGAAGACAGTGTGGAGCGCAAGTGGAAAAAAGCGTTCTTTCCTAAGTTTGTGCTTCTGGTAATCGAATCATCGAAGGGTGTGATACTTGAACATTCAAATTCGAACGCCTTTATAATTTCCAGTTCTAATATAATTTATTCTTTCAAATGATTTTTATTGGCTCGAGTGTTCGATGTTCGAATATTCGAGGCCAGTTTTCGAATGTATTTACTATGTGTAATCGTTATCGCTATTTCTTAGTAGGGTTCCTGAAGGGGGAACACCTTGCCATATTGGTTTCTAAATTCAATGCTGTAATAACCTCAGAAAGGCAATCTTCTCATCTGTTACACAGTCAATCAGTTCCTGCTGGCTGCTTCATGATGAATGCAGTTATTAGGCCCTTTCCAAACTCTTTCTTAGGAACAACGGTGAAAGTCTACGAAACGGCACGCCAAAGAAGCCACACTTCCGGTTCAGTTCAAGTCCAGAGACCGGTTGGTTTAAACTTCAGGAGCATAGCACTGTAGCCTCCTAATCAGTCTCTCCATTACTTTAGGTTAGACTAGGAGTTCTTCTAGTTTCCATTAGTGATAGCAACTCTCTTACAATATGACACATACTGGGTTTGTTTTTCCGATGATTTTAAAGGAAATCTTAGTACTGATGAAAATGTCATCTTTGCATCAAAAATTTGTCCATTGTTGTACTTATGTACTGAAGTAGCTGAAGTTGAATTTTTCACGAAATTGATACTCGATGAAGTTAATTTTACCTATTTTGATCTAATCCTACCAACGCTTCCTTGTTGAACGAGATTTTATGAGAATCTAACTGCACTAGTATTAAATGGCACAGTAATGCTAGTAGTTATGTATATCATAGCCTTTCAATGGACGCCCCAATCAGTTTACAGTTGATTTTGAAAATCTCATATACTTGAAGAATTTGGTGAAGTATGTAAGCATCTTTATTCTGCAGAAGGAAAATTCTGCTCTCAGTACTATGCCCTAAGTAAAACGGTAGTATTGTAATTCACCTCAGTATGTGAAATGGGTACGATTTCCAAAATCAAGGATCTCTGGTCCATGTCCTCGAACTATTCCAGAAAATGGATTAATCTGGGTTCTTCAGCATTAACTGAAATAGTCTTACAGCAATACTAACTTTTCAGAAGTTCTTTCTTCTCTTTTGGTACTCTTCCTGATGAAATGAGCAAGCAAACAAGCAAGTGCATGTGCATATGAATAAATAGATAAGTAATTATAAATAAGTAATAATAAATAATAATAAATAAGTGGCATGACAGTAGGTGTTAATCACCGAAAGCTAGCCAATAAAAGATTGAAGACAGGAGTCTGCAATTTCCACGACATGAAGAAAAAAATTAAATAAATAAATAAGCGAATAAGCAGTGTTTAGCAGTAGTGTTAAGGGCATGAATTACCTTGCGATAGCAGCATATGTAAGTCATCATTGGTGGCTGATTTTTCTCATCCTTAGTGCTCGAATTCATGGATCGTCCCGAACGAATCTTTTGAATTCCGCAACTCCCTGAAACTCTATCGAAAACGGATTAACCGAAAGACTTTACGCTTCAATTAACTGCTTTAAAAATTTAAACTCGTTCCTTTTGCAATTTCCTGTCTCTGGCAAAAGTTTTCACAAATGTGAAGGTTTTCATCCTCAAAGTTACTGATCTATTCCACGGGTTCCGGAATTCACATCAATAATCAGATGAAGTCCCATAAGATAGCACATTGATCCAGTTTTTTTCTGAAAATTTCTGGAACTGCTTTCAAATCGCGCCTGTTCTAAACGATCTTCTGGCATGGCGTCAGTTTTTTGACCTACCAATCGAAACCAGTTCTGCACGCCGTGATGACGTTGACGGGTGGTTGTTCTGCTACTTGCTCAGCTATTCCTTTCGTTCCCATTCAAATTATGTTATGGTAGTAACCAGAACGAGTATTCGTCGAGTTAATAGCCTTATGCATTCTTTCACGACAGTGAATCCGTGAGAACTATCCACGACCAAGTTGTTGTTGAAGGTAATTGCTTGTGAAAGCGACTGCTTCTGCTTCTATCCTCTGCATTGTTGGTCTAGCCCCTCAACTGTCTTTTTTTTTCCTGTAAAATTTGCTCTGTTTATTACTTTATCTATAACCACATGCAATTTTCAAATCCAGCATGTGATGTTGTTGTTTTTCCTGCCGGTTTGTGGACAAACATTGCTATCTGGAGTTGTCGGCTCGACTTCATGTCCGGACATCTGTGTCTCAACATGTTCTACTGTGACCTCGACAGGGTCGAATATCGTTCTATATCGCTAGTGTCGATCCCTATCTTCATATTTGCGCCGCGCTTTCGTTCCTTTCGCGTCCGGGCTGGCTGTTATGGATCTCGGTCCGTTATGGAACTGTTCCATATGTTTCCTCGCGTCACTTTCTTCTTTCCATACCATGTGCTTGAATGATATTGTTGTTGGATTTACATTCGTTTCCTCCCATAATCGTATTAGTTCCTGACTCTAACAAAACATGAACAATATTGTTTTGTGACCGTGAAGCAGTAATCGCTGAAGTAACGTCTTCTGGTGCTGCTATACGGGCGGGTTGTGAATATTTTGATATTTCTAGGCTCCATACTCTGCCACTGTGAGAACATAACCCCTTATTCTACTAGTGGTGGGGCCGTGCACTGTTGCTAGATTAAATGTTACTACTTTGGGTGAACATTAGTTCATAAATACTGAAGTCGAGGTGCCATTTTTCAACAATTTTTTCGTAATCTCTCGTGCTTTAGTTATTTGCTAGTAATGTTAGCGGCAATTGTGTCGCACCATTCTCGTATATTGAATAAATAAATAAATAAATAAATAAATTCGTACGTAAATAAATAAATCTCGAGAAATTTCTACGTAAACCACGCAACCTTGTGAAATTCTTGCGATTTCCGTGTAACTTTACCTATACTTTGCATTTTTAAAACCAGCACCTGATCTCGCTTGAATCTCTGGTGAATACCGGATAATTTTCGCAATTTCTTGGATTTTTTGCTACATCTTGTCGTGTAAACCTACACATATTGTATCGTATATCTTATCGTCTGTATCTGTATTGCTTGCATTTTCATTTCCATTAGTGTAGCTCAAGTTAAGTACGAATAAAAACAAAGTTCCTGCTTATGTTTCGGGTATATTCCACTCATTTGCCTATCGCAATCATCCAAATTCCTCTTAAAATTTAGAAAGGAACCTATTGCGTACAGTAGAGCGAGCCATATGTTGAGAATTTCCTCTCTGCTTTAGTGTCTCCTGCAAAAAATTCCCTTTGCTTTGATGTTTCTTGCATCCGTAAAAGTGAGAGAATTTTTGCTCATCCTGTCTATTTTCCGGCCACATTCCTCACAATCTGTCGCATGATTTTGGCAAGAACTGCTGGATTAGAATAATCTTTGTTTTCTCCAGCAGTTATGTCACAGTAATGGTTTCTGCATTCCCTAATTTTAGTGCCTTAACGACTTTAGTTGCTGTTCTTATGCTTCTTAACATTACCGCTAACAGTGTCTCTCCTGAAGCTATGCATATTAGCTATCCCTCCGAGAGCATAATCCTTGTTTTGTCGCTTCTTTAGAACCATGTCAACTATCGTTTCTGACATAATTGTACAGCAAGAAGTCCTGGAACTTTGGCAGGTATCAGTTTATACTGCTTGGTTAGGCCAAGGATTTCGTGGATCCATCAAATCCTTTGGATATGATGTTGCTCTGCTTCCATAGTCCCCCTTATACACTCTGTTTCAAACGCGATAATACGTAAATAGTTGAGTACCCATGCGGTAATCTGCTTTTCTCTCATTCCTCTCTAATTGCTGCACACTTTCTCACGTTCTTTTTTGCTCTGCTGTCTTCCTACCTGTCGAACGTGGTGAAACACACTATGTATGTGTTCTCTAACGGAAATTTGCATTTGTTACGTGTCTGATGTCCTTGAATTCGCTGTTTTTCTCTGGATTTTCGACCTCCTCAGTGTTTTGTGCTTTTTCTCTTTCTGTCACAAGTTTTCGTGTTATGGAATTTGAAACTCGCGTTCTCGGTCATCACCGCATATTCGAGCGCGCAATTTTGCTCTGCAGATTGTCCTTTTGAAGACTTTCCGACTTTTCTTGCGAAATTGTGTTCGACGGCGTGGAATCGCCGCATGCCAGAGAGTTCATTTGGAGGTGTTGGAGGCAAAGAAACGCGCGGGAAGAAACGCGCCGGCGATGCCCACTGTCTCGGTTTTTCCGCGTCGTTCGGCATCATATTGATGATGAGTCAAGCACAGAACGTAATTTTCACTCAGCGACAATGATTCGATCTGTTTGCTGCTTGTATTTGTTGCTGAAATTGTGTGCTTATTGGACATTTAGACATTTTTGTGCCACAGTGGTGTCATAGCCGATTGTCATCCTCTCTCTACTCCTCCACGTCCCGTAACCAGCCCAGCGAACAGCTGTCCCAAAGAGAAAAACGATGAGAACCATGTACTGTCGACGTTGGCTCTCATTCTAATTGCCGACATAGGGTAATCGCGATTCGGCATTGCGCTCACCCCCCCCCCCACCCCATAAGTCGCGTGCAATTTTCTGTTCGCCCCCAGCGTAGGCACCAATTAACTCTTCCAAAAACGTTGCCACACGATCCAGAGTAGGCATCGACGTTCTTATTACGCTTAGATTTTATATTTACTCGTACAATTATTCGTTCAGGAACCTACTTAGCTTTTAACTGGATATACGAACGAATAAGGTGCTGGAATTCGAATATTCGTTCTCCAATAATTTGAAAATTCGAATATTTGAATAGAAGACAGCAAAGAGTTCTGGATGGTGGAAAAGAAAATTTTTAGGGATTCTCCTGTTTTGAATATTCGAATGTTCAAAGTTTTCCTACTTATTTGTCAATTCATCTGTGCTATTCGGTTTATATTTGGTCTTGAGCGTAATTGAATATGTGAATTTGCAATTTGCCCCCTACTGCTTTTGATCACTCGAACTTAATATTGAGTTTGTTTCAGTTTTTACGCCGAATATGGCTTGTCCCTTATGAGTACATCATTGAATAAATAACAGTAATTTCCTGTATGCCATAACCAACCCAATAACGCCGCGGTTTGGTTTCCCAGAAGTTCGAGGATTTTCCGAATCTGCTATCGTTCCCGTAATTGCAAGGTTTTTCGTAATCGGCTGTATCTTATTTTAATGCAATTCCTGCAAAGCTCTAGTCTCGTGATGTTTTCCACGTTCACTTTTCATTCTTTTCCACCCTCTTAGAAATTTTAATTCTAAGGAATTTCGTGAATCACGGACTGGTTTCGCTTATGCGCTCGAACCCAATGAGTGGCAGTCTAAGTATCTATAAGGTGTTAAAGTCGTTATTTGTTCCAGTTTTAATTCTGAATTACCGCAGCAGGTTCTGCTTTTGGTGAGGTTTACTTGTGGCACACCTAGATGTGTGCTCAGATCATAGGTAAAATACCCAGAAGTGGTTCGTGCTTGGGTAAATTGGAGTGGGTTCCTCTTCCAAAGAACGCCTATTCGTATTACCAATGCTCATGTTCACACCTTTTTCTGAATTCTAACGTGTTGCACCTGTTGTGTTCTCTTTTTCTTCTGTCTTTCTTTTTTTGGAGAAATTCTTTTGAGACAGTTTGCCGTCAAAACAAAGTCAAGAAACAAGGACAGCGCTTTTGCCTCTCTTGATTGACTGTGCCGTCGACCAAAAATTTTTTTTGTTTCTCAAAAATTTCTTGGATTGTCTAAGATGTGGACCAAGGGCTATGTGTCCGCAGTCGCTATTGAGGTGTGAGAGGAGATAAGGAAGTAACGCCAGATGAACTCGTAGCTTTGAATATGAGTTATTATCGTTTTGTTGTTTTTGTTTTTTTCTTCTTTTTTGACATCTCTTATATATCACAGCACCTCCTATACCATTTTTATGACCTTTTTTTCTACATTTCTAAGAAATAGCAAGCAGCAATAAGCTTAGCCGGAGATATCCTATCCCGAACAGCCTATTTCACTGTTTTTCTTTCATTATTTTCATTTTGACTGTCTCTTCTTCTTGGACTACTGTTACTTCGTCCCCACTGCTTTCTTTTACTTATTACTTTTACTTATGGTCAGAGTTTTCACTCTTTTCGGCGCAGTTAATAAATAATGACGCTTGTTCATAGCAACTGAGCAGAGGCTTATAACATATACTCAATGGGCAGCACAGTTTATAGATATGATTAAGATTAAGCGATCAAACATTCGTTATAATCTTGGCTCATCTACACACGTATGCACATACTTATGTCATAATCATAATCCAAGAAGTTCTGGAAAAAGTGTCGCCCGCCTGACGCTATAAATTTTCCACGAGTGTTATACTGCTTGTTTATTCAGTGAAATATTATTTCTCATCATTTTTGCTGGTTGTCTAAAATGCTTGAATTGAATTTAGGATATAGTAGGCGCTAGATTTGTATCGCTATTTGACTGCCAAAATTTTTTTTGTGCGTGAGCAGATTTTTTTTTCATTCGCGAAGTTCTGTTCAGTTGTACGTTATATACGCTCTTCTCTTAATTTTGGGCTTTCTTTTCTTTTAGTTTCACCAGTTTTCCGTTTACCTTGTTGCTCACACTTGCACGGATCGAAGTTGCATTTTGGTTGAGTTGCATATGTGATAGCCTTTCACACTTTGAACCAATTACACAACTACATAAGTATATAAAACGTCCATATGGATCAAGAAAAATTGGGGTCAGGTCTGCAAATTTAAAAGTACTGACGGGAATTGTGAGGTCGCTGCACCTGAGCATTCTCTTATTCTTTTCCTGTACTTTTTATGTTTCCCTGGAAGTGTACGTGCTTTTTCCCCTTATTTTACAAGTCAACAACTCGTAGCGATTTGTAGAGGAAAAACCTCGAGTTTGTTATTTGCACAATCATTCTCAATCAGCTGACATTTGATAGGGCGTTTTTCAGTAGCAACGTTAGTGAGGTCGTTGTTTCTTCAAGGTTTTTTCTTCTCTGAAGAATTCAAGGATTGAGCCATCTACTAATCAAACAAGTCCTGAATGCATCCCATTTTTTTTGCACATTCAACCCGTTTGTGCTTAGAAAAAAAAAACTAAGTGTTCACTACTCTTCCTACTCCTACGTACTTACCACTACCCCAAGGTTGTTTTCTTCTAGCCGTGAACTCTCTAGTGAAGGAATGCTTCAATCAAAAAGTACTAGATCATCCTTTAAAAGTGTTTACGTCACTGGATTAATTGATTAATTTCTATGTAGGTTCTATTGTTTACTGCATCACTTCGTTGTCTTTTTCATGTTTTTCCTAAAGACCGCAAAAATTATCATTACTACCATTACTGTTTTGCCCTGCAAGACAAAGGAATGATTTGTTTGAACAGCTGCTTCCATCTGTTTAGCCTATTTAATCTGTTTAATTGAACAACTTCTAGTAACTGCTTATATATTTAAAACACCATAATAATGTGCTTTGGAAATTCGTCGATAAAATGTTTAAAGCAGAGCATATCCTATCATGCTAGGAAAAGCAAGAGTTACGAAAAAATCAAAATTACTTTCTCAATTACGTATTCTTTTCAATTTCGCGTAACTGACCTTGTAGCATCGTTGAACTGGTGGTGCGCTGCAAATCCCTCGAAAACTGTAACAATGAAAATTTTTAACTGATTTCGTCGGTAACAATATTAATCCCATTGTTGACAGTTTAGCATTGCTATCACCTGACCGCAAAAATATGATTGTCTCCTTTGATTCTGGAGTCCTCCTTAGTGGGAGTTGCTTGGTTCTTTTGAAAAAAGATTTATTCATGCGTACTCTCAACGTTTTTGTTCAAATTTTTGCATCATCATCTCACTCTGGAGTCCATCTTCAATGAGCATTACTTGGTTCTCCAAAAATAGTTCAGATCAAGCTTACTCTCAGTTTTTGTTCATATTTTCCTCTCATTCAAGGAATGTAGATTTTCATTGACTTCTGCGACGCTCTTACTATTCGAAATCCGTTAATTGGCACCGTGTTTTGAGCTGTGCTCGCTTCCTTAGCCGATTGTTATGGTCCGAGTTTGTTTTAACAGTTGAGCTTTGTCGTGATATTGGTGTGCTCGGAGAATTTCCAATGTCTATTTTCTTTTCTTCACACTCGTTTCTACGCTAACTTCATCTACATATTGCTCTTTTTTTCGCTACGAAAATAGCTAGCAATTCATTGTTTTTTTCCTCTGGAGCGATACTCATAGCCTTTTTTGAGCAATTATTTCACCAGTATCGAAATTTTTCGGGGATGAATTGACAATTTTGCTGTCGAAACAGGTTCTTACTGCAGATCTACACCATGTACATAGGTGAAGGTAATCCATATGTGCTCTAATGTTGAGTTGAAATTCGGTTTATGTTCCTTTTCGTGATCTGTTCCTTTTAGGGATGATTCTGAATGCTATTTTAAGCATAGATAGTGTTCATTGCGTTAATTGTAAGGGATGAAACTTGGGAACTCTAAAGTGTAGACAGATTGCTGGTTTCTTCGCTTCACTAGATGTGAGAAAAGGAAACATTTGAACAGGAAAAAAACTGGGTTTATGTATTTGGGCGCAGAATGATCTGAAGATTTAAGACAATTTTTCTCTCTATCAATCCTATAGTAGAGTATTCGTTATTTGTAAGGCTTAACACATTTAACAAATCTTCTGCTTGGAAAGAGATACGTTCAATTACCATTAGGTGTGTTGTCCTTTCTTTTCCAGTCCTAATTTACTTGCTTATTTTACTGCACTTATAACTGCCCCTGTAGCACTATGTACCGTGGACATGTCTCTCGTTTCTTTTCTTCGTTTCGAAGAAAGTAACAACAGAGAAGCATAAATTAATGCAAAGCAAAGTGTGGGAAACTCCTCTGGATGTTAAAATTTTCCTGAACACTTCAACTTCCTTGAGGTTGTTGTACCATCTGAGAATTTCGCAGAATAGCGTCATCTTTCGGCAAACCTAGGAGCGTACTCGTATCAGCCTTGCTTTTCACCATCTTTTTTTTTTTGTCTTTTTTTTTCAAGCTGCTTCAGTTTTATACTCTTTTTTTTACTTCGAGATAGAGCTGCACTAACCTTACCGCTCTTTTTGATTTGTTTGGCGCACCTGGATTGCTACAAGTAACTAAATAAATTCGAGTGGATTTGTACATAACTTTGTATCTGGGCCGGGCTGCGAAGATGTTCTCAGAAATTGTGAACATTGTAAATCTTCCAATCCTAACGGGAAGACGAAAAATTCCAGGACTAACTTTACATCTTCCTTGTAAATCCCATGCGTGATATTTCAACAATTTATGGTTTTTGCAGGCCTCAAGTAACAATCAGAAAAGAAAGCTGTTATCTTCCACTTTTTTTTATAAATTCTTCTTCTCCATTCCTTGTTCTTGTGTGGCTCCTTTCTTCTGTCCTCCCGTGCCTTTTTATTGCTTTTTTTTTCGAACTGTTTTCCTTTTAGAATCAATGTGTTCTTCCGTATGAAACCCGATCGAATTCACAACCAATTTGAAAATGTTGCAGATCATGTATCCGACAGACCCACATCATATCGTACGGGAACGGATGACGTTTTTTGAGCACCTATGCAAAGAAGAGGTGAGACGTTTGGTGTTGTGCGCCGGCTGATCCGCTCGGTCGCCGTACAAGAACGAGGTTGAGGATTTGGCGGACACAATGGATGCTTGCGTTATTGGTTGTCGCGCAAACGATTTGCTTTTTTTAGTTTCGATACGTGTAGTGGAGAACGATGAAATGTTTGGATAGCCGTTTTGGTGTAACCTTGGCTCAGAGTAGTAGTAGGCGGGTGGAGTTTATAGAGTATAAAAATATAACGAGCAGTACGAAGATAGTTGAAGGTCTAGTTATGGATATACTTCTAAGAAATCATATAAAGACAGTAGAAAGTCATAGTTAAAAGGGAAGGCATAGTTGTGAACAAGATGAAAAGTTCAATCCGGTAAGCGGGGTGTATTACCGTAGCATTTGAGCGTAAAATTGGAAGTGTGTCGTGTGTGACCACACTAGAAGCACGGGACCTGACAAGGAAATATGAGAAATGACAATTTCGGCTGCATCAACTTGTGTATCAACGATTCGGGACATTTTGGCTACGTCAATGAGGAATTTTCAAGTTTCCCTGTAAGTATTCAGATTATCGTTGGAACAAGCGAAGTCGTTGCGATGTTTCCGCTAACGCACGGACCGAAAACCCCAAGAAATTTGTTCTTTCGCTCTGGAAGTGATAATCTGACTACTTGCTAGAAAACCTAAAAACTCCTCAATATCATAGTCAAAGTGTTAGCCAAAGTGTTCCGAATCGTTGACGCACAAGTAGATGCAGCCAAAATTCTAATTTCTTGTATTTCCTCGTCAAATCCAGTGCTTCCAGTGTGAACACACGAAAAACTTCCAATTTTACGCCTAAGAACTACGGTGATGCATCTTGCTCATCAGACTGAACGGATCATGGGCACAAATGCTCAACTGTCATCATTTTCGAAAAAGAACATAGCTATAATATTGAGAAAACCTAGAAGCGTTTGATAAGAGTTGAGCAGTAAATAAAAATAGTCATTTGTTTCTTTCATTTTCCAATGTTTTTGTAAGCATGAGTTGTATGCGTATTGCTGTAAGCACCCTCCAAAGCCATTATTTATCATGGAATTTAAGCTCGCCTAGATGTAGCATGTGGTTCTACTGTATGACCATTGTTTTAGCGTATATGCGTGATGGGCTTCTTCACAAAGCACATAACAAGCGTTTTTTTTTTTAATTTGAGAAATGTTGCCAATTTCATCGCTGGTGAATATTCTTAACCTGTTTGAATTCCGCTCCAAAAAATGTTGTTTGCTTTGGCCACATGAAAAGAGTGCGTTTTTGTTGTTAATCGCAAATCTGGATGTTTACGAAACACTGGACATGAAACCGCGATCCCAAAGGTCAATATAGACACGACAGACAGGAAAAAAGGACAGAACCCAGTCAAGTCTACATGGATGGGTAATGTGGAAAGTGGATAGGAGTGGATGGAGTGGGTTTTTAAGCGAGTTTAAGAGGCGGAAGTAGAAGGAAATTGCTGTCGAAATGCGGATGAATTTTCAAAATTTCCCCTGGAACTGCTTATGGAGTATAGGAAAAGATTTGAGGTAGTCCTCCAGTTGGTATGTTCTACACAAAAGTTATCCCTCACCACTGAATGAGACTCTGGTGGGTACTCCTAGAGTCCTAGACGGGGGGGGGGGGGGGTTTGTTAGGGGTGAAACAATCACAATAATCACAGTATGTACTAATAGGAATAGTAATAACTGCCGTAAGTGGGTATCAAGAAGTAGTACTAATCGGTAATAGAGATGTACTAGGTATTATTAGTAGTGCTAATTAGTAGTGATAGATAGATACTTAGTTGCAACTGAATCAGGAGGGGAAGTCTTGCGATGTCCAACTAGAGCGGCCAGTCATGTGAGTTTTTCGAGATGTTTTTGAAGTCATTTTTCATGTGAAACCGTACGTCTCAAAGGCAGAGTTCCACCTTATTCTCATTGATTTCTGGAAAATGGGCGTTGTAATGATTTATCTGGATCGATTCGAAGTTTTTCTTTTCTGAGAAGGAAAGATAATTAAGAGAATTCTTGTCAAAGCACTCTTCTCACACTGTACATAAATTCAATCATTTCTTTGTACTTTGGATCAGGACTAAACATGTAGGAGTACTGGGTATGGATGCACTATTGAGACTACCCAGGCTACAAGTATTGATGCCCTCTCGAAGATGGGTACATTGTGTTGTGTTAGTGCGTTTATCGCTGGTAATCTTACCGATGCATACGACCTTTGCTCTAAGTTCGCAGCAATTTTACGGTTCATTTGAATATTCCATGTTTCAGTTGTACGATTTTGACGTGTCTAACTGGTAAGCGTGTGACTCACAGTAGTAAATCCATCAACTAGTTTGGAAATTTATGCAAATCTCTGTGCGACTGGACTAACAACACAACTTTCTATCATTCTTCTATCGTCAGTCTGACCGAAATTCTCTATCAAAATCGTAAAAATTTTGCGTTACCCATGAAAACCCTATTTTTAGGTCAAATCGTCCACTCTTCGACGAGTTAGACCTACATCTACAACGTCTTTACCGCAGTAAGACTCAAATCCATAGAATGTTTCTAGCCAGTTTTTCCAGGAGACTATATGCGCACGGTTTTTAGGGCTTCACATCCTCCACAAAAACCCAAACGCACCTTTATGCACACCTTCAAGGACATCCAGGTTGAGGTTAGTTACGTGAAGGAGTTTTCCGTCTGGCTTGTGTTGTTCCTTTGTTTTTTTTTTTCTTCTTCGTAGCGTAACGAGATGACCTTGATCATGTGATGGACATTCCTTCGTCGAGACGTCGTGGTATTTGTGTAAAGATAAAAGAACCACTGTAAGCAATAGTGTGTTGTGGAGGAAAAAAACTTGAGAAGTTTTCATTGTCTGGGCAGATATATACACATGATAGAGAGTACAATATGTCGGAATTGCCGAACATGGTCAGTAGTATATGAAATGAGGTAGCATAAGGATGACGTGAGCGAGGTCTAGCTTTTTTATGATCGCCATGGGCTGTTGTAGTGATGTACAACCACAGTTCTGTGGACGTACGGTCGTCGCCATCCCCAACCGCCTCCATAGCCGCCTCCATAGCCGCCTCCATATCCTGGGTGGTACGGGCCATAGCCACCCATTCCCATGCCGTAACCACCTCCCCATGGTCCTCCCCATTGTCTTTTAACTCGTGAGTTCTCGAGCCTGAAAGAGGAAGGGTGCCTAGCAAGTAATTGGCGTTCAGTACTCGTTATCAAATGCTGGACGAAACATGGTGGTAGAAGTGCTAGAAAGAACTTACGGTAACGCTGCCACGATGGCGAAGAGGGCGAAGACGAGGGCGAGGACTTGTGTGTGCCTCATAGTGCTTTAGTTTGCTGTAGGTCCAAACTGATACCTAGCAGGTAGTAGCCGCTTTTATATAATGAGTATAGGTACGATGTTTGGCGAGCGTGACAAGGTCGTTGCCAGAGAAAGAACCGGCCGATCGGCTTTGATTTTCATATGTGATTCTTCCTCTTTACCTAAGTGACCGTGAAATCAGTGACGGCATTGTGCTGCCACCCATTCGGGTCGTGCGATTTGCGCGCTGAACTGATCGCATCATGACATGAGACAATGCGATTCCTGACATGGTCAACTCTTGTTCGGCGGATGGAAATTTCGTCACCAAATGGTTTGAGAGATTCGTTTTGATGCGATGGTCATGTGAAGCCGTGAACGCGGCCCTAGAAATAAGCCTGCTGTTAAAAATTCTAGTAGGTTGGCCCGAAAGGCTTGCATCAAATCTTACACTTCTTTCAAGCAATCATAACATTATTGTTTCTGGTTGAAACCTGGTCTGCCAGTTTTTATAGTCGAGAGGTGAGAGGGCATTTCAGCTCGTTCTATTGCCAAAGATTTTCAATTCAAGACCAAGAAATTCTGGATTGGAGAATGAATTTTGGTGCAAGGCTTTCGGACCAGCATACAGTAACGGCTGCTTTTGCCAAGAAGTAAAGGAAATGAGTTTCCGAAATTCTATACATGGCGAATAGGCAATACTGAATACATGATGAACGAAATGAACAGTTGAAATTGTAGCTTCTTTCTGAGTTTGAGTTCCGTGGCATGTTCTTATCTATGTTTTTGTGATACTCGCAATAGTAAACGTCTTACTGGCAGAATATTTGCTTCAAGGTTTTGCCCTCCGTGCTTTGGTCCCGTATACATAGGTTAATTTTCTGCACCCAGGACAATGTTTTTGCACTGCCAGGATATCCTGGTCTCTGTGCAGTACGGTTAAGACTAGTACCTTTGCTTTGTGTACAGATATAGATACAAATGCATATGAAAGCCAATGATATAGAACTTCTGCTATGACCTGTTCCTTCCGTAATTTTTCTGGAGTGTTCTTGTTAATGGCCTTAAAAACAACGGACGGAAGAATGAGGTCGTCATTGTCGAACTGAGGTTGATAAGCTGTCATGTCTTGTAAGGTAGATTGGCGAAATAGTGATGAAAATGGAGAAATTGTGATGAAAAGCCTCAAACGGGAGTGTCACATGCTTGAGAATCGATGAAGGCTCCTTATTTTGATTCTATATGATCTCTATAACAAATTAAGAGTGTCGTATGTATCCTTTCCTCTTAGAGTTACTTCTTCTCTTGCATTCTCAGGGAGATGCACTTTTTTTATTTTTAATGGCCGCTTTTATTCACGTACCTATAAGCTGTTCTATTTCTTGCTAGACATACAGCTCATTCAGAGGCAAAACTACATACTCAAACGTACCCGCTGCCTGAACTTACTCCTTCAGTGTGCTTTAGTAGTATAGAATGTGCAAGCATGCATTAAAAAGGAGAACACTAGTAAGTAAAATATAACCATGCAAAGTCAGCAAATACAGCATGAATATGGGATAACATAATGACTTCAAGTAAAACTTGAGCGCCCTCTCGAATGAGATTATAAGTTTGCTAGATGAACCTGGAGTTCGGATGCTCTGTTATCGAACATACTAGTGGGAACGAGACCAGGTAATCCATGTAAAATTTTGCACATTACGAGCAAGTCGTCTTCATGTCTTCAATGTGCGGAGGCATTAGGTTATTCCTTAATCTATGTATCCCATCATATGTACATGCAGCCGAGCACTATAATCATGAGTGTTAGCCTTTGAAATGTGCTCAGAAGTTGGCAAGACTTTAAATTCGGATTCTTTGTACCTTATTATTATCTACATATTAAGTAGTAACTAATGGTTCTGCAGCACTTTCATAATGGGGCAAGGTACTTTGTATCTTCACGGAAAAGTATTATAAACACTGAACTTGTTTTGCGAAGAAAGAATTGCAAGAAAGGCCTGGATAGATGATTTAATTTTTTTTTAAATGGTTGCAGAACTCAAAGAGATTCCCACAAAAATCGCCCTGATTCAAGCGAACTGCTGTGGAGGGGGAGAGTAGGACACTGCTCTCTACGCATGTCATGTTTGACAAATCCGTGTATTTATGCAGTTTTACGCGAATGAGGCAGTAAATTGATTGTAAACCATCATATTGACATGGGTTAAACGTCACTATTGAAAATGTCGAGGAGGAAATCCATGATCAAGTGCGAAATACCCTTTTCTATTGCATCTTTGAAAGTTTAGCGGTCGTCTATCACTTTTTCCACGAACCGTAGTGGGAGTGTGACTGTTTACACGCCTTAGTTTTTTTTTCCTTTGAAGTGATCAATGGTCATCAGTTTTTCGAGGTCATCACAAATTGTTCTCTGTGGCTAAGCAAAGTTGTTCTCTTTTTCTTAACAACTTAGACAACTTAGACTTATCGCTTCCTCTGATCCACTGTTGTTGTTCAAAATGGAGCTTCACCAAAAACTCAGGGAACTTAAAAACCGCGTTTGTTCCGGCAATGGTATAGAACTGTTGATTGAAAAATTGCATGTCCCACAAAAACCCACGCATACCCATGCAAAACCCATGCAGATCCCATGCGTTTCCAAAAATCCGATGCAAATTCGATACAGAACGCACGAAAAACGCATGCATACCCATGCAAAATGCATGCAAAGCCCATGCAAGATCCATGTATATCCATGGATGTGCATGGGTTTTGCATGACTTGACTATTGCTGGTATAGAACTATTGGTTGAAAAACCGTGTTTTGCACGAGCACGCATGTCTCAGTCGTGGGACTTGCATCTTTCAATCTCATGCAAAACACGGTTTTTAAGTTTCCCGAGAAGAAACACGATTCTTCAAATATTTAGTACTTGAGGTTCCAAGCGAGAATTCTTAAGGGTGAACTGATTGGCCATGAACAGTAAGGTATAAAACTGAACCTTAATGGGATATCCTTATGAGAATGATGTCTCTACTGAGAAATTCTTTCCAAGAAACACCGTTCGGGCTATGCATATTTCTCACACTGTTTCCGGAAAAGCCCTAAAACCCGTCGGTGGCTCTGTAGCACAATGTCTGCAGGCTTGTCAGGTCAGCATCATCTCAAGTATTTACTGCGACTCCATCAAGAGAATGGGTTCTAACTCAAATAGGAAATTATCTCATGTCCTAAAATTTGAAAATTTGCTTAATGGGAAATCCAGGTAGGCCACCCCTTAGGGAGCCTAGTACCTACCACGTGGAATGATGGCTGTTACTTACAGGGTGGGCCATAAATACGGTAACAACGCTGGTGTCTCCTTTGTTATTGTTTTGCCTCGAAGTTAAACTCAGCTGGGATGCCCTTTCATAGCGTTTTACCGGAACAGCGCTCCGGCTCACAAGTCATGTTTGATTCAGCAGTCAGCCAAAAATGTATTCCTGGCCAAAAATATAGGTCCTATTGGTTTCATCGATTGGCGACTCATTTACTTGGGTCTCAATCAGAAGGGTTAATAGGCGTTGGTGATACGTGAGACCAGGGCTTGTTCATAACCTCTCCAGAATTGGCATTAGTGGAGCAAGCACTCTAGAAAATGTTGGCTGAGTTTAACCACTACCACTTGCGCTCCACGGTCAACGACTTCGCTCGGCATGTTGGGGCCTCTATCGAAACTGAAACGGGATACCTCGACGTGAACGGTTGCCATATGTTAGATGTGGACTATTAAACATAAATCCTATAACTATGTTTCAAATTACATTGAAATGCTTTTTCTGCGTGAACTTTACCGTATTTATGGCCCAGCCTGTAGTCAGAGCAGAGACAGGGGCTCTCTGAATCGGCCTTACTTTGTTTTTCTTCCATAATAACTAAACGAGGAAATCGCCCAAGAAGCCCTTTCACTTCTACCATACAAGGTGGAGTGGTTAACACATCCTAGAAAATTTTGTTGTATAAATAATTTTGTGCTTTGTTTTTTTTTAACGTTTACTGGCATTGTGTTACATAGGAAGCTGTTAGGCTCTTTGGACCAGCATGTCTCATTTGGGCAATGATTAAATATGGCTGACCCTTACTTTGAAAGAAGGTATAAAATTGGTGACTTAAGAAGCCATAAAATGGGAGATTTTCGAAAATACAGTGCCAAGGGCTAAAATCGAATTATTGCTGGGGTACACCATGCAGATTGTCAAACAAACTTAGCAAACGAGCAAACATTTAAGCAACTAGCACTCAATATCTACTAAGATGTGGTTACAAGAAAATACCAAGCAACAGACTGAATCATGAGAAATGAGCTGGAGATAAATTGGAGATTACTCAAAAGAACAAATGCGCAACAAACAAGTCCTAAATTTCAATTCCGGAATGTTCCTTAAGATATCTGCCAACAATAGTTTCGAACTGTCGAATATTACCGGGAATTATGTGGTGTTTTGATAACTTTTGGAACTCCGAAACCTAATACAAAATACATCACTATGTTTTTATAGATTACTAGCCGCCGTACCCGGCTTCGCTCGGGTGTTTTATCACCTTGGCTACATCATACTGCTGAGGCCAATTACTATCATCGACAAATTCATTAAAATCTCCATAATTTTGGTGATCAGCATGTTAGCGAAGCCTAGGTGACGTTTCCCATCGACTTGTGGGCGAAAAGTTAGCAAAGCTATTTCGGTGACATTGAATCGACGTATTCGTACAAAGTGGTTGTCATATTCATACTCACCATATCGAGGAACCCCAGGAGAGATGTCTTCACCGCTCCATTAGGCGGAAGAGCCAAAAGTCAATAAAATCGAAAAACCGATATTTCATGCAAAATGTTTGCCATACTCGTATTTAGCGTATTGAAAAACCGAAGAAAACATGTCCTTGTCCGTCCCCGAGCAAAAATGGGGAAAAATCGATAAAATCAAAGAATCAATATTTCGTGCAAAATGGTTGTCATTCTTATTCAGCGTGTTGAGAAAGCCCAGTAGACATGTTTTTACCACCCCATGATCAAGAATAGCGAAAAATCAATAAAATCAATAAATCGATGAATTGGCGCGAAATGGTTGTCATATTCGTGTTCAGCGCATTGAGGTACCCCAGTAGGCATGTTCTCGCTGGTCCCTGGCCAAGAAGAGCGAAAAATCAATAAAATCAATAAATCGATAAATTGGCGCAAAATGGTTGTCATATTCGTGTTCGGCGCATTGAGGTACCCCAGTAGGCATGTTCTCGCTGGTCCCTGGCCAAGAAGAGCGAAAAATCAATAAAATCAATAAATCGATAAATTGGCGCAAAATGGTTGTCATATTCGTGTTCGGCGCATTGAGGTACCCCAGTAGGCATGTTCTCGCTAGTCCCTGGTCAAGAAGAGCGGAAAATCAATAAAATCGATATAATCGATAAACCAATCAATAATCCCAAGTGCAATGTAGCCTATAACCTCCGCCGGCCCCTGGAGAGTCTACATGCAAAATTTGGTCCGAATCGGTTGATGTTGCGCGATTTCTATTCGGAACATACAAACATACATACACACAAACACACAAACACACAAACACACAAACATACAAACACACAAACACACAAACTTTCACTTTTATATATACAGATGAGATTGCTAACGTATTCGCTGCAGTCTCACAGTTGTTATACAGTAATATGGTTATAAAAATTAGGCGTTGGCGTAGAACCTTCAACAATATCATTAATCTCATAGCTCTAAGGATCTGTGGACCAAGATATTAACAGCTCTTTTTTTCCTGCACTATTCTCGTTTTCTGCTCTTCGCGAATTCCTAAAAGGAACTGAGCGTGCATCACTGAGAAATCTATCACTATTCAAGACATTTCTTCTCTAAATACGCGTGGATGTTTCGAGTGCCTCCGGAAATTTTTTTTGCCTTTTGTATGCCTTCTGTGGATTCAATGTATCAAAATGTTGATATTGAGCCAACCGAACAAATTCATTGTTCATGCTTCCGTCCATAGGAACTTTCGCTCTTTTTCGAGTGATCAATATAATGGTGAAATAGATCTTATCGAGTTATCTTCATGTTCGATATCAGCACCTACTCGGAATTTGATCCATTCGAACCAGGAAAGTCGAATCAAGTCATGGAAAGTCGAATCAAGTCAAGTGTCCGGTGGAAAATTATGTTCAGATTTGTTTATTTCTTTTCTGAATTGTTACAAATTGTACATCAAAAGGAACGCCCGTGTCGTAGTATTCGATCCATCAGTTTTATCCGTTTCTGTAGATAACCGTCTTCTCAATTACTGTGGGACGTCGTCGCCGCCAGTAAGGTCTGGGACCATAACCATAATAGCCGTCAGGACCAAAGCCACCATAGTCATAGAAGGGCGATTGACCATAACTGAATGGTGGCGGTGCTGGGCCCCACTGTCTCTTCTCTCTTATAGGAGTGGAGCTGAAATTCGTTGCGACTTAGATTTACAGTGCTGTACCAGTGCTGCTTCATAGGGTTAGCAAGGCTAAGCAAATATGGAAAATCGCTGTTGTTAGTGACCACCAGGTTAGGCGCACGCTGATTTCGTGCTCTGAAAAGCAGTCTTACCTGATAATGGAGGCCAAACAAGCAATGAGAATGAAAAGTGCTGCGAGAAATTTCATTGTGTTCCATAGGGATAGCGCAGATGGAGAGCCTTAAATAGTCCGTATCGTACGTCTCGTAAACACCTTGGAGTTCTTGCGGTGTTACCAGCCTTCACAGTCACTGAATGATGGCTGAGAAAAGATCGCCGAAAAAAAAGCAAAACTGGAACATAAAGGTTGAGACATTGAAGCAAAAGTGTATAGTGCTGGCGAAAAAGAAACTGTCCTGCGAACTTTTGTTCATCATTTCTTTCTGCGTAACGGTTTCTTTTTTCTGCCCGGTTTTCCAAAGGTTTGGGTCGTCGCTTCTCTTTTGTTTGCGCTGGTACCTTCGGTCATAACTGCATAATATTTTCGATCCTAACTGTTTTCTGCTTTGCTTTCGATCTTCTTTGGCCCACGGGAATATTCATTACTGACTTCGCAACTGAATTGCTGTAACTTCTCAGCACGCGACAGTACCACCGTTGCCAGAGCTCATACATCTTCGCAGCGGTTGTTGTTACTCTCAACGTCGAGCTCATTTTCACTTTTGCATTGTGTCGGAAAGCCTGATGATCGGGTCTAGCGATCCATCATTATTAATACAGTATGGAGGAGTCACAAATAAACTTCGAGCCATTCTCAGTCCTCCTCCAAAGGTGTTCTAGTAGATGATATTGGCACGCTTGATCTTTTCTCATTGGTTGATGGGAGGTCTGGCGTTCAGAGCATGAACAGCTTCTCCATCACATTCGGACCTCTAAAATAGACGTTACCGTCGAAACATCAGGTCCTTGAAGTAAAATGTGTGGAGGGTTTGCTCGTGTTCAAAGATGGTCGGCCAGCTTTCCTTTCCATGCAATGCCACAGGCTTAATTGCTGTGTGTTTGATTCGCTTTCGGCTCCAGCAGCGTCTTCCCATCGCAAATAGCTCCTGTGAACAATCTCCGCTTTCTTCATTCAGCTTTTGCCCCAAACTCGGCATCGGTTTGAGTGCTGCTATCAGTAACAGGCCGTTCGGAACGAAGAATGCATAGAAGTAATAGAGCCGAGTGCTAGTCTCAACGATAGAGTAAAATTAATAGAGCCTTCTTAACTCTGAACTTCTTGTTCTAGTTCCAAATCGTCCGTTCAAGAGGAGTGCTAATGGTAGTTTTGATTAGAGACTGATGAATTTCGCACCTATACATTGAGAAGAGTGAGGGTGCTGAGCTTTTGTGAACTGATTTTAAGGTCCTGGTGTTCTTGTAGCACATCTGACTGGGCTCCTGACATCTCCGTAGAAGCAATGAGTCCATCTGAATAATTATTTTGGGACTTCCTGATCCACCTGTGTACAAACGTATCGATGAACATCGACCGGAATTGCGGAATGTTACTTCCTATTCGATCAGCAGCATTTCGCATCAGCTAACCTTACATCACACGCGAGAAGACTCGTTTTGAGTTTATTTTACAGTACTGTACTGCTCACCAGGAAGCCGCTTCGAAAGAACTTTGCTAGAAGCTATTGCGATAAAGCATCTCATGTCAGGAACAAACAGCAGAAACGAGCATATGGGTATCTGGCTTATTCTCTAGAGCGGAGTGACCCTTTTCTTGAAGTCGCATCCTCTGTAGTTCTCGTTCGCCTAGTGATTGATTGTTATTATGTTTGTCACCCTATTCGCCTAGCCGTGTCAGCCTAATTGCTCATCATTGTTTACATGAGTGCTAGAAGAGAAGTGCTGTAAGAAGGTTGAACTATAAGGTAAGCCTGAAAAAAGTGTTAGAGCACCGAAAGCTAGCCAGTAAAGGATTGTTCACAGGAGTCTGAACTATATACGTCACGACGAAAATGTGTAGAATGTTGAACAGTTCTTGGCCATCGTTGATTTGTACAAAATGCTCAAGTGCCACATTGTATTGCTTTAACTATACTTCTTCTCACTATATTTTGCCGCATTTGCCGATACAGCTGCTTAACTCTCCTTCAACTCTATTTCTCTATATTCCCGCATGTACTCGTTCTCCCTTTCTCAGCCGCTTCTCAAACGCGTCTTTGGTTCCCTTGATAATTGCTCGCTTCATTAACGAGCGTTTCGTGTTCAAGTCTCCAGTGGTCATGGCTGCAACTGCAACCTTAACAAATGCTTCTATCTCGGTACTAGGTCTGACCATTTCCCACTACTTGACTCGTTTCAACCACTTGACTCGTTGGAGGCTGTAGTCGTCGATGTTGAAGGCGCATGTCTAACAGAAGAGAGGGGTGTTGTGGCGCAATACTACGAGGATATTACTTAGACATCGGAGAAATTCTTCATCCCCTTGCGTCACACGAGGATCATCTATTTACATCGCACGATTTCCACCACTCTTCAAAATGAGCTCTTCATCCTTCTTATCAAAGAATGGGCCTACCACTACCAAACCTTTAGTTTTTTTTTTTAATGTCAATGAACATTGTTAGTTCCTAGTTTTCTATGGCATAGCCTTGTCCTGCATGCCATCTTTCGAAGTCACCCCTCATGGTCTCGGGGTGAATGCTCAACTCCCCCGCCCCCCTCCGCCCAGTGGTCGTGCGTCCGTTTTGATCGAAGCTTCTGCAGTAGTAGTCCGGAATAGCATTAGAAATTTTCTTCCTGTCGATATTGCTGGGTATCAGGCTGCAGCTGACGTGCTGGAAGCTAATGGTGAACCTCAGGTAGCCTTCATTGACGATGGTCTCTGGGTTGTGCCTTGATACCTGAGCCTGTAGCCATCGCCATTGTATGATCATTGTATGAAGCGTATAGCGTCCCAGGAATGCCTTTGCTCTATTCATAACCTCAATCGTAGTCCTGTCTCTCTTCTCTATCATAATTGTATGAAAATAAATTGAAAGCGAAATCGCTTTCCTTGGTGTTGAAACATGGTGAAGAGACCTTGGCAATCCAATACGATACGGTCAACGCCTATAAATCATTTGTTTTCCTTGAAATAGGATTACTCCTTCATCTATTTTCATGCCCACAGCGAATGAGACCGATTTCTGCACTTTGTTGTACTTGAGATTTATAAACACCTTGTCATATTGCTATTCTCCCATACCTAATAGTACTGCATTCGTATCCATCAAAATTGAAGCTTACACTTTATCATTTCTTCTTTCGTTCATTTTGGGCCAGTCAGTTACAATCTGAAAAAACAAGCAGGTGTGCTAGTAATTTGAACGAGACCGTGAGGTAACCGTGATTTGACCGTAAGAGGTTACCTCGAGGTTACGTCGGAGTCACTTTTCTTAAAATCTATTGAAAAATAACTGCGACCGCAAGCTAACCGACCGTTCACTTTGAAGTCTCATTTTAGTGTCAACCTCACGGTAACAGAACTGAAACCGTCATCTCCTTTCTAATCACACTTGTTTGTGAAAATAGTCGCTAGTTTTGAGAAACAGTTTTGACACCCTTGGTCAGGTATGGAACTTCTTCTTCGAGTTCTGGTAGCTGCTGTCTTTTCGGTATGGCCCAAGGTTCCTTTATTCGTTCCCGAGTTTTGATGCCAAGCGTCATAAAAGCGGTATCCCAATCTTATGAGCGGTTGTTGCGTGAAAGAGTACGCCGGGGATCCAACTCAGCCGTACTTCACATTACTCTGACGAATTCGACGCTTAGCGAACAACAAAGTTCCCAGTTCTGAAGTTTTCAATGTTTTTTCAATGTTTTACCCCCAACATGTTGTGACAACCGAGTCAAAGTTTTCATTAGAAGGGCAAACTTATTCAATTTGACAAGTATATACCACCGCTTGGTTACCTCTATGCAGTGAAGATCCTAATATTCAAAGCTGATGTTGATGTTCTAATGAATCTGATAAGTTTTATATAACCCAATATGTACAACTCGGCACCGACGGTGTGCAGATAGCCGAGTGCGATGTGGGCGGTCTACGATTCGAGCACTCAACGGTTCCAATCCTCTCAGAAGTATGCAGTTGAACTGTATAGTAGAAATTAGGCACCTTGCAATTTCAGCCTAGTCACCTCGAGGTCAGTTCACGGTCTCAGTTTGAGACGGCGAGGTAACTCCATGGTTCACATCACGCTTACTTCACGGTTTCGAAGCAATTTACTACCACCCAGAATGATTGGTTTTCATGAAAACCATAGCAATTGCTAGATGAGTCTTTAGCTGTGGCACCTTTCGATTTTGTTTGAGTTCGACACATTCCAACGCTTCGAAAACTCAACATGATGTCTTTTCAACGTTTCCTCCACTAAAGTCCCTTATACTTCAGCGGTAGCAGTTTCATCTTGGTCTCCAAGAATGAAAAAAAATCTGTTGATGTTTCCTGGTCCTACTCTTGTTTTTTAAAAGTAAATTTTTGAAAAACAGTGAGCGTTCATTAATCAAAGCCTTATAATTCTCGAAAAAACGAGTATCAATTTGTTTCCCTCCATGGCTGCCTTTGCTCTTTTTAAGATTTTTATTGAGACTTTGGGACCATCGTATGCATATGTTCTGTCGTTTTTTTTTCTTTGGTGTAGAGCATGTGATAGAGACCACATCACTGCGTATTCATGAATAACTTATAGCTCCTTATTCAGCCGATGCATGCCTTTCACTAAGCCTATTCCAGTGCGGGTTGGCTTGAGTTTACATGGATTTATTCATTTTGACTATTTACAAAGTGTACAAATAAGCTGACGTCATTGTCTTAGGACTGGATTCATCCGAAATACCCGCCTTTGTATACAACAGTCTTCTCAACTACAACGGGACGTCGTCGTCGATAATAAGGTCTAGGACCATAACCGAAATAACCGCCACCATAATAGCCATCACCGTAGCCAAAGAAGGGTGGCGGAACAATCCCATACGGCGGCATCATTCCCCATTGTCTCTTCACTCTTACTGGAAGGGAGCTGAAAACGTGCGGTTTAGATTTGTAATTTAATTTCAACTCCTTTTCTGTTAGGTTAGCAAAGGTCAGATAGCAAGAGGTTACATCGAAGTAGTACGAAAACAGCTACCTCACCTGACAAAGGAGGACAAACAAGCGATGAGAACCAAAAGTGCACCGAGAAATTTCATTGTCTTCGATGATGGTCATACTGCGAACGGGGAGCCTTATATAGTCGTTATGATACACTCCTAGTGGCTTGGCTAACTGAAAAAAAAACGATCGTTGGCGTCAAAACAAGACTGGAATTTCTTTACTTTGTTTCCGCTGTGATGATTAGAAATCAAGTAACAAAAATGTTGCACTTATTTTCCGTGATACATGGCGTGAACATCTCATCGTACAGTTTGTGAAAAGTAGCTTTTTGTATATTTCTTGTGAAATTTGTGTGAAGTATTCATTCTGATGGGTCCGAATAGATGTATGATCCATAGGACGGTTGATGGAAACAATTGGTGAAGTATCTCTCAAAGAAATTTAGAACACGTTTGAGAGGACTGCTCATCTGAAAAATCACTGCATGGACGTCCAGCGCTTAACGCTCGGCTTTGATGCTGTTTTTACTCTTTCGATATGAGTAGCGCAAAGGAAACTCACCAACGTAGAGGTCTGGCCGGCTTTTTGAGTCAGCATCATTCGATGTTTTCCGGATTTAATCTATCATCCAGTAGCTACGTTTGCCAGCGATGGTGTCCTCATCGCCCATGAGAGGGAAGCATCGCTTTACTACAGGTACTTCTCATAAAATTCAAACTTCAAACCGGATTTCGATTTCCGGCGTGCGTTCATGTATAGGGCGCTTGAACATACGCTTTAGGTAACATCTAGCAATTTTATGACAGACCATTTCCAGCAAGTGTTGTTCAGGGATCTCGCTACAATAGAAGAAGTTTTATTCCAGACGATTGCTTCTTCTCCCCCCCCCCCCTCTCCCATCGGTGCCTCATATGCCAATATATTCGAAAATTCGAACATATTTAAATAGTGTCACCTCCGAATACTCGATATCGCATGCTTTCGACTACGAAGCCCTCTTGAATATTCGACTATTCGAATTTCCAAAGTTTTCAACTGATGTCTGGCCATAGTTATGGGATTTTTTACATAGTACCGTAGAAGACGCAAAGATAGTGGAATCTTAACAAAGGTAGAAAAATGCATAGGGATTTGCCCGCCAAACGACCGTAGTTAAACCAGGAGCGTATTGGTAGGTGGTGTATAGCCACTGATGATGAGATATTCGATTCTGGAGAGATTCTCATCTGTAGAAGTTATTCAGGAATACAATCACAGCTTTTTGTCATTTTAAAATTGAAAACTTCTCTTCAATAATAAAGAAAATTGAGCTTATTTTGCTGGGAATTCTATGCTTCTTTCTCGAATGAGTTATCCAAAGTCCATGTTTGGGTTCGAATATTCTTGCAGAAACAATTATGTCCTATGACTGGGGACGGAGCGGGTTTTCATATGCTAAGAAATCCCTATACAAACAGTAATATCAACAGCTTATTTCTAGACTCACTTCTCTTCTTTTTCTTGCTGTTAAACCTGGGAGGTGAAGTGTGAATGCTCGTTTTTGAGTAATCGATGGATTATTTTAGAAAGTAAGCTATAACATCTTAATACAAAATTCATCCAGAATTACCAGATTGGTTCATAATTAGTGCGGCTTTTTTCGCGAGTGCTTTACTCGTTGAAATAGGCTTCTTGAACGGTTCTCATATAGAGTAGAAAAGATTAGGACAACCTCAAGTGGCTGCCTCATCCCACTTCCTACATAGCGTCCGTAGGGGCGCTAGTTGAACGGACAAATAGGATTAGTTTCATGAGAGAACTGTTAAGAAAGCGTTTGTTCTTAAGAAGTCGCGAAAAAAAGCCGCATTATTCATGGACCAACCTAATAGTACTAACAACCCCGTGTACGTCTTCTACTGGACTGATTCCTCGAAAGATGCCGCTGCGCTGTGACTTTGAAAAGCTGCTCATCTAAATTTTTGCTTCGTCGCAAATTTTGGGCTTCCTTCCGGCCAACGGAAGCGACAGAAACATGCTGGTGCCTCATGGTGCCAAGTCTGGGCTATGAAGCAGTCGCGAGCATATTCGATTCTATAGGGTGGACCAAAATTATTGATATCAGATAAATTTAACTTCCTGAACGAAGAAGCTATAATCTCGGGGAGGCCTTGAAGAAGAAACGTTAGGTATTCCTACAGCAACGATAATCTACATTTGATTTCGAATGTTACTCTGTCAGTGTCGATGTAGGGCCTTCAGACTTACCAGGTAGGTGTTGTCTGCGGCGCGCAAGTAGTGGTCACTATCATTCTCGAGTTTTTGTGAACAGCTCCCCAAGCCCACCAACGTCAATATGTGGTATCTAGCATTCATTTGATCTAGGAATCACCCAAATAGAGTAACCTGGTGATCGGAGGCCAAAGAAGTTGGATGGATGTTGAGGATTTGAAAAAGTTCTGCTAGCCCCATTCATGGACCTTCTTGTGAGCTTCACCACCGGCGGATACTTGTTCTCATTTGCGAAGTCCCTCTTCAATTGTTTCCTTACAGTGGTCCTCATTAATGGCTCGACAATGTTCTTTTCACGAGAGATTTGATGGAAACAGCTCATTGGCATGCGCCGCCCACTCCCAGTTTCTTCGCAACTTTGTCACAAATTTTCAAGGAACAGTATCTTCCGCGGATGAAACTAATGCCTGATGTTAACAGGGCTTTGACACATTGTGGCACTCTGTGGATAGTGTTCATGCACATTCTTGAAAGGATACAATTCTTGCGAAAAAAAAATACTCCAGCAAAATCGCAGTGCGAGGGCAGTACCCATAATTTCGACTCACCCGGTAGATAGAAGAGAACAATTGTGGAATTGAGTGCAACTCACAATTTCGGCTCAGTGACTATAGTTTGCGATCATATTCAGGAACTCGAATCGTGCACTTTGAACATCTAGTTACATCATTTTCTATAGTACCGCGCCGAAGTTGTAACTTCATTAGCGTCATCGAGCACGAGAGAGAAAATTTCAATACCTTGGCTAGCAATCCTATAAGTTTTTCTACAAATCAGAAACTGAAGGATACTTGACAGCTGTAAGAGCCATGAATCGCTCCTCCGAATAATATCGATTGTAAGGAAAAGAATTTCGGCAACACATTTATTATGAAGAAACAAAGGCAGCACTCATTCCCAACTTACCCATTCGATACCTAAATTCTTGAAGAAGGGTAGACGCTCGTTACTAAGCAACTTGTTACTATCCGAGAAATTCGTCAATGTGTGACTGCCTTGGAAATTTCAACTAGAGTTCTGGAAGCACATTGTGAATTCTCTGGTGTATAGCAGACCGTTGTACAGGATATTGATGAGTAACAATAATGTTCCCAACTTCGTTGGTCACCTCTCCCTGCAACCTTTTTGAATGAGAAATGACATGATTTTATAAGTATTTATTCGTATTGATTTACTACAAAGTGTACAAGCAAGTTAAAGTCTCCATCATCGCGTTGGATTCATTAGCCTCTGTAGACAACCGTCTTCTGAACTACAACGGCTGGTCGCCTAGGACCAAAAGGACGAGGA
This sequence comes from Ancylostoma caninum, assembly GCA_037903475.1. Classification (NCBI taxonomy): domain Eukaryota; kingdom Metazoa; phylum Nematoda; class Chromadorea; order Rhabditida; family Ancylostomatidae; genus Ancylostoma; species Ancylostoma caninum. The sequence continues at coordinate 833,160 of JBAJFG010000389.1, read as the reverse complement.
CGATAGGGCGGAGGTGGATATCGTCCCCACTGCCTCTTCTCTCTTATTGAAGTGGAGCTGAAAATCCTTGATTTAATTTGTGGTATAATTCTAGCTTTGCCTTCGATAGGTTTACTTGAATCAGTTAGCAAGGTGAAACATAGTAGTAGTAGTAGTATAGAGCATAGTAAACAGCAATCTTACCTGGCAAAGGAGGCCAAACAAACGATGAGGATGAGAAGTGCACCGAGAAATTTCATTGTTTTCGATGGTGATACTATGTATGAGCGGAGAGCCTTATATAGTCGATATGGTACACTGCTTGTTGTTGGCCAATTGAGAAAAAAGGTGGCGTCAAAACAAAGCTGGAACAAAATGTGATATCGATTCAAAGGTGAATGTCGACGGTGCATACTATACTTTGATGAGTAGAATAAAAATCGAATAGCATCATTAGTGTAATTATAAATTCAGAATCGTATCCAGAAAAAATTGGTTGTTGAAATAAGAGCAAGCCCTGAACCGCTTGTTGCCGTTCCTTAAGAGTTATACCGCTCTGTCGTGTAGGAAATTCCGAAACTTCAATTTTTTCGATATCCTCTTTTCAAATTTGGGTTCATCTAATGCATTGTTCGGTTCTACATATGTATAATACATATGTATATGTGCAGCTTCACTTTCGATCCACGACAATGAACCATGAATTTGGTTTGAAAAGAAGCAAGACAGAACGGTGCCTTTCCGTAGTATGTACATGCATATACCTCTCATGAGAATAGAAATCGAAATTTCAGGAATCAGAAATTGCTAACGAAAATACATTAATTCGTTTGGACGAACACTACGTTAGAAAGTATTTACCTTTGATAATTTTTTTCCGACAAGTGGAAGGAAGAATAACATGTTGAACAGGAGTCTTTTGTATAGAATAAGATCCGCGATGTATAGGAGCTCAGAAGAAGCCCAAAACAAACAAAAACATCAAATCGAAATTAGTGAGAAGCCGTTAAAAAGAGCTGCTCATTGCATTGAGCTTTACTAGATTTTGATATTCAACCTTATTCCCGTGCTAGTTCACTTTTCGATATGAATATTGCTACGGGAGCAAACCAATTTAAGGAACTTGCGGTTATCATTTAATGTTCTTCGGATTCAATCCCTTGTCCCCTACTATTTGCGGCTGCCAAGAATGTTTTCGTTATTATCATCCTTCACTCAAGCAATTGCACATCCAAAGTGCGAAGGAAGCATCGGTTCACTTTCAGTACATCTCGGTAAACTCAAAATTTTGGATTTCTTGCGTACATTCATGTTCAGATTGCTTGAACACATGGTTTGTATAAGATCCAGCGATTTTGATTCTAAGGCATATTCATTTCGTCTGGATCACAGACCCTTTCTAATACATGTTGTTCTAGGATTTTGCTACATTAGTAGCAGTTTCATTCTGAACAGTTGCTTTATCCCTCCTTCCGTGTACCTCGCATTTACCTGGCCTCTCCAGCACTCATGTGCCTTATGATTCTATAAGGATGTACGTACGCAACAGGCAAATTGGAGTCACACCTCCGAAAAGTGAGTCAAAGCACTGGTTTCCACCTAATTTAGACACCAATAAAGTCCTCTGAAACTGCTCTAGCGCAATAAAAGAAGGAGCTCATAAGCAAAACGTGGTTGCGGTCAAGTGATTATAGTGGTGGACGACAGGGAATCGCAGATTTATTCCCGCACAGACAAGAGAGACGAATATAAGATATAGTACATTCGTGGGACCTTTTAAAGCATGCAGGAATGGTCGGAGCTGACCCGGGAGGAACTGCTGTGCCAAAAATGCAAATGGATGTAACGAGACAATGGGGTGCCGCTCTAAGGGTCGACCCCGACTGCCCCATTGTCACTCCAAGTTGAGTGATTAGATACCTGACCGCGAATACTGGTGGTACATAACTAGAGACTAATTATACAGTTGATCTTTGGACCTAAAATATTTGGTTGATGGTCTATAAATCATCTACACAAAAAAATGTTTTCAAAAATTCACTGATTCAAAACATGGTTCCAAAAAAATCATTGATCAAGTCATTAGATTCCCAAATAAAAATGTGGGACAAATCCCAGGAGGGAGCTATATCAGATCATTCTTATCTGCTTATCGGATTTCTGAGTCCTTCAGAATCATCCGGTCGAGTGTAGAATACATTCGAACTATTAGGTTGATGCAAAAGTTTTGTTGTTTTTTCTAGTCTTCTTCATTTTTTCCACAACCTCACCGGGCTAAAATCCTGACAAGCGATATGATAAGAACGCTACTTATTCCACGAAAACTTTCCTGAAGTTCTGTGTACAGAACTCGGAAAATTGTGGAGCAAAGAAATCAGATACTGTCACTTTTCACTCGTCATGTTTGGCGACATTTTTTTTTTTTGCTTAGTTGGAGCTTCCGCAGCTACAGAGGACGGTTCCCATGCGGCTTTCTGGAGAATGGGATATATTGGTAGTAAACCGTTTGCCAGCTGAACTGTGAAAATTTGACGCAAAATGAGTCTTTAGCCATCTTGAGTGTTTTACTAGTGGAGCGTCGTCTTCGACTATTTGGACCAAATAGTAGCTGTAGATAATGTTAGTTACTGCTTCGAATTAGCAGCACGGATTGGAGCGTACAGTGAGAATTCCAGAAAATGCAGAGAAAAAGTGTTCAAATGCTTCAAAAAATGCTTGTCTTCGTTTCTCTAAAATGGAAGGTGTTGAACCAGAGTTCGGCAGTCGAATCATTGGAGAGCTCTAGAATAGAGGAAAGGAAGGTGTTTCAAACCAAATTACTCGTGATCTTATTCGGAATTCACAACGGAAAATTGAAAATGCGGTGTCTGTGAATTTCTGGGTACTTCTTGCTCCCTAGCTGCAATGGACACCGTTCATACCCACAACAAAAAGAAAGAAGAGGATTTGCTCCACAAGTCTATTACCATACTAGTAGTTACACGACATTTGAGAAAAATTTAGATTTTAGAAAAACCGATTTAAGAAAAATTGTAGACTCTAGAAGAACCGACGGAACCTTTGCATCAAACCATCGTGAAATTTTGGCGATTTTTTCGGCGGTCACTGTTTTCGTTGATTCTTAATCATTTGTCGAAGAGGTATCCCAATGAACACCAGGCATACATTTTTTACTGAGACAACCACAGTTTCAAACAGTCTTCATTAATTTCTAGCGACCGTTGCTCTGAGGACATACATTTGCAGGCAAGGAACAATGATTGTAGCATCATTTTGTAAATGATAAATCCGCTGGAGCTAACACGACCTTCAGCTTTTCACTCGACAAGTTCGCTCTTTACTTTCTATTTTCAATCTTCATTCCTGACATCTAGTAGAAAAGGGCTGAGAGTGCGCAGGAGTGAACTATTCCGGCATCACATGGGGGAAAACTCCGAAAATTTTAGGCAAAAGCAACAAATATGGCTATGAAGATGCAGCTCTTCTCCGATTTTGTGATGACTTCGCATCGGAAAGCTTGAAAAACGTACTTTTTTGCAGATTTTCAGGTCGCTGCGCGCGAAATGCGGCAAAATTGCAGCGAATAGAAAACATTCAAAATTTTGCACTGAAAGTGAAAAATTTCAGCCAATGCTCCATAAGACTGAAGCTGGATCAAGTACTGTTCTTTCCATCCATTTTATTCTCCAGTCACCTTCTTCTTTTATTCTCTAGCGCGGGTACTGTAGTTTACCGCTTAGATATGTTGTTTCAGAGACAGCAGTGCTTTTTCACTGCCACCATGTGTAAAGTTTGCTACGAGTATATATTATCTTCCTGTATGTACCTCTTTCAAAGCCTATCCATAGCCGACTTGGAATGACTTTGAAAAAATAACAAAAAAAAAACATTCCATAGAGTGAACACTAACCTTGTCGTTGTCACACCTCTCAAACATCCGAAAGGTACAGTCGCGGCCAAAAAGATATGATCAGCGTCATTTTCAGAGGATAATTTTTTGCTATAACTATCCGCTTATCTGGACAGAAACTCGATTCTATGGGCCTTATTAAGCCTGAACATGAATTTCCTCGGCTTGTTTCGATTTCGTCCAATGTCTTCACTACCAACTCCTGAGAAAAATGAAGAGTTGATACAGATTAGGCACATAATGGGCAATTTTTTTTCGCCAGATGTCATTCCTGCACTTTTCTTAGCTGCTCAAATGCGAGATTCAGGGCAAGTGGTTGAATTTACCGAAAATTCTTTTTTTATTGAATCTAAGGAATATCGGCAGCGTTACAGTTTCTATTTTAATTCCAGAATAGTTATTTGTAGTAGATATCGTGGGAATATTCTCCGTCGGAACGGTTGCCTTTTGTTCGAGATTATTGAAAACTCCTTTTTCTCACTTTTTTGGGCTTTATGGCAATCTCACTTTTTTATATAAGTAGAAGAACTACAGAACATGACTATTACAGGAAATTGCTCACTCAAAATGAGATTTAGAATAACTCCTTGTCGTATCGAATTGAGACTATACAAGTGAGGAACCATCAAGTTTATTAAAGTGGTGAATTTGGACTTGGAACGCGATAGTTTTGTTTGGAAGCAGTTTGTATCAATTTATGCAGCGAAAAGAGAGAGCACTTCGATCCTCATCGCACCCTAAAATCTTGGCTGAGTAGCTCAATGTCAAGTCAAGTTATGATAAGAAGTTCCATCTTCAACATGCCACTGATCATATCTTTTTGACCGCGACTGTATTTACTCCTTTGGGATGAGAGTGCGTTCAAATACCGAGAATGGACTTTGAATATCCGATTATTATTGAATAGTGTCACTTGCCGAATATTCGAACTGGAATGATTTCGAATCCGAAACTTCCTCGAATATTCGATTATTTGGTCAGTCTCATTTTTCTACGAATACTCGGCTAATGTTATAGGACTTTTTACACGTACATATATCTCTAGACACCGCAATGATGTTGTAATCTTAACGAAGATAGAAAGAAGATCAGTAAGAATTTGCTGACAAATGACCGTGATCAAATCAGGAAAATACGAATAGCATAGTCACAGGATTTTTTTCTGCGCATCATCTCATGAATAAAGAGAAGTTTGTTTTTGACTCTGGAAAAGCTTTTCCCTGGAAATACATAAGGCCGAGTTTATTTCGCTTTCTTTTGTAGGTGAAGTGTTAAGCTATCTTATGCAAAGGTCGTAATTTCAGGCAAACTGAGGTATCTAAGGCTGTTTCCTAAGCTTGGTTTTCTTCTTTTTCTTGGTATTAGGGTGGTGAAATGGGAATTCGCGTTTTTTTTTTCGTTTAATGATTTTTTACGGAAGGGTAGAGCGCGTTTTTTCTCGTTTAGTATTTTTTTTCTGAAGAGCAAAGTAAACATTTTGATCCAAAGTTCATCTAGAATTGGTACCAGTGAGCTTCCCACATCTCCCAAAAAGTGACGATTTTCTTAAAGATGTCGCTGCATCGTCATTTGAAACAGCATCTCATCCAAACTGCGGCTTCATCGCAAATTTTGGGACTCTCTTTTTGTCATAGAAGGCTTTACCAGGGGAAACAAGTGGAAACCGGAGGTTTGGTTATTTAAGTTTGGGACCGTTTCACAATCTGGTCCCACTTGAACAATGAACTATAACTTTACTATGACAAAGGCCCCAGTGAAGATCCTCCGTTATTCTCTTTTTAAGCGTTTTATTTTTATTCTTTGATGTGCACAACTTTGTGGTGTATCAAGTAAATAAATAAATAAATGAACAAATTTCCGAGAATTCTAATGAAGCATTGATCTGGTTAAACAGCTTACCAAAGTTTCTCTACGATTGTCATTTGACCTGTGGTCGTACTCTGTCGCAGTTGTCCTTTCTTTAGCGTTCTAAATCGCATGGAGAAATTTCACAGTTCTGGCCAGTATTCTCACAGATTATTCTTGCAGATTCAAAGTTTGAGGAGTAGTTGATGGCTCATTTTAACATTGAAGGGGCATGAGTCCTTCTTCCAGACAATGTCAAATATTGAAAAAAAGAACAGCAACACATAGGCAAAAAGGCACTGCGCGTTCTCAATTTATCACCCTAGGATTTTTGGAAAGAATAGACGTTCGTTTCTTAACAACCTGTTACTATACGAGAGTTTTGTTAATTTGTTTACTTGCATGGATGCCTCGAATTACATCGGGAAGGTTATAAGGGCTTTTAGAAACGGATCGTGTATTTTGTAGTGTACAGCATGTAATAGAGAATATTTAGTAGGGTATACAGGGTACTGATATAGAAATCAGGGGGTATTGATAAGTAAAAATGCTGTTTTCGATTTTGTTGAAGCACGTCGACAAGCGTTCTTGAATGAGTAATGACATGATTTTATATGTGTTTATTCGCGTTGATTTATTACAAAGTGTACAAGTAAGGTAACGTCATCGTCTAAGCCTTTGTGTTATCCATTTTATCCGGGTCTGTAGATAACCGTCTTCTCAACTACAGTGGGACGTCGCCAGTAAGGTCTAGGACCATACCAGCCACCACCATAGTTGGGGTAAAAGCCGCCACCATAGTTGGGGTACATGCCACCACCATAGTTCGGATATCCCCACTGCCTCTTCAGTCTTACTGGAGTAGAGCTGAAAATCTGCGATTTAGATTTGTGATGTAATTCCGTAATTCTGCTGTTGTTGGGATAGCGAGGCTGAAAAAGAAAGGAGAAACATAGAGACAGAATAGTGAACAGCAGTCTTACCTGGCGATGCAGACCAAACAAGCGATGAGAATGAGAAGTGTACCGAGAAATTTCATTGTCTACGACGACGGTAATACCGCGAATGGAGGGCTTTATATAGCCGTTTTGGTACACTCCTTGTGGTTTGGTCAACTAAAAAAAAAGAACGTCGGCGTCAGAACAAGACTGGAACACAACTGTGATACTGAACCAAAGGTGAATGTCGATGGTACACGCTGCTTCACGTTCTATCCTCGAGTCATAAATTTTGTAACAACGGTTTTTTTTCCTGTTAGTTGTCCTAGGTTCGCGTAAGACGTCTAATTACGTCACTTCTTAATTGTTCACACAAAGCCATTGGGCTGTTTACGCAAAACTAACAAAGCACAGCTGCCTTTATTGGCGAAAAAATCCTTGGGCATAGTTCTACTTATTTATCCAACACACTAAAGAAAATGGTGCACCCCAATACAACAGTTAATGCGTACCTCTAACTAGGCATACTATAAGTGTACGGTGTAGGTATGTGGGTAAAATCAAACCTAATTGGATAGCAATGACGGCGCATGGTTACTCTATATAATGGTACTAAAGAACAGGGAGAAAGTTTCCAAGAAAGACAAGACACCTTACTTTTGTTTATTTTTCTGAGTAATCAATAACTTAGAATTATATAAATGTGGAAGGTTTGTGGAGGGTTTTATAGAGAGTATACTTGAGTGAATTATATATTAAAGTGTCTGAAAACTTGAATGAGCCTGAAGACATTTATAGGAAGCAATTACAAGGCCTTCTGGTTCGGAATTTGACTACTTTAGTGATATTTTCGGCGGAGTAAACAATTACCTGAATTGTGCCCCTATTCGATTGGCTTTCACGGGTTTCATCCCTCTTTTCGTGAAAAATCGGAAATGGTTTGCTTTTAATGGACAACGTTTTGCGACCAATTATTGTATCAACTGCCCTTCATTTCTTGCAAGGGTTGTCAGCGATGTTGGATTGATTTTCCTATAGAACTTGGAAAAATCCTTTAGAAAGAGAAAAAGATTAAAGAGTAAAAGGAACGCCAGCAATCACCGTGAAGAAGAAACAGGTTGCTTTAGATGTTACTCCCTTCGAACCCAAAGGAATTGGTGCTTACCACTTTGTGTCGTAGACTACGTCCGAATATTGCATTATTCAACTACATTTAAGTACTCGAATGTAGTTGAATAATGCTACTTGCCGAATGTTTGGTTCTGAATGTGTTCGTATGCGGAGACTTCGAATATTCGGCCACTCGAATACCCGAATTCCTCATACGCATTTCCCCAGACATTACAATGATAGTGAATGAAGTGTTTTCTGCTAAAAATAAACCCACATGGAACCAGTGCCCACTTCATTCTTTAGCTGTATACACAAGAAAATCGCAAAATAATGAACTTCTACGAGTGCTCCTGCCACATTTTTTGAGAGCGCTGGTTGCAGTTGTGGTTGATTTGTAGTTCAATGAAGGCGCATAAATCATTCAGCCGCTGGCATGATAAAGCTGGTTCTATAGCCTGATGTTACCCTATTGTTTGTTGTTTTACATGAACAATTCTATTATTTAATGGAAGCTGAGTGCGTATCATCACTGATTAGGAAACTATGTACTCTGTGTCCTACATTTCGCAGGTTTTTTTTGTGCAAAATTCATCGTGGGTGGTCCTCCAAATCCTTGTTTTTGTAGTGATTTAGCACGGTGATTTTTGATTTTCTTGTCAGCACATGAGAAATCGCTTTATTTTTATTTATTCGTTTACACCCTGCCAGCGTGTCATTAAAGCATTACAATATGAACGAGGAACATTAAGGAGATGAAACTGCTGGAAAGAATGAAAATTAACATAGATACTCAATTAGTAATTATACCGATCATGAATCAATGTACCAAAGAACCTTCACTAATGAGCACAGAAGGTATTATATAAACATTAAAAACCTCACCGATACTTTCATAGGTAAACCAGGGAATGGGGTCCATGTATGAGAAAGGTAATTACATGATAATATGTAGGGACGTGCTGGCAATTCTCCATAGTCTAGCTTAGCTTGACATTCTGGTGGCAGAAGATGGTCATATCCAGTACGTATGCCAACCAGAACTATGTGGCAATCAGCTGATTTTGAACGGTTTCCACGAAAGCTTTCAACATATGGGAAATCTCCACTCCACTAGATTTATTTCATTACATGTGTATTTGATTACTTCGTAGTACATACCAATAGGGTAAATATTTCCCGTTGTTTCTTTCATTATATTTTCTTGTTATACATATGCAAATCTGTATATGACGCTCATAGGTCCTCTTTTCTATGCGGAAACGACTGAAAACTCATTAAAGAACAAAGATAACCGTGAATGACCTTGCGCCGAAGGCTGCCCCGACGAAACATCATTCTTAGCTATCTAACAATGATCACTAGAAGACGGAGAAATTCTTCAACTTTTTTTTTGGAAATGCTCTCGATATAGTAGCATACATACATACAGTCTTCAGTAATCTTTGAGACATAATTCTCCTCATCTAATTCGTTTCAAATCACAGTACCATGCGAAATGATGTTTTAAAATATGAAATGACAGTCTTTACGTGCGTTGCCAGTTATTATATTTGAAGATTGTTCAGTGGTAGACAAAGTTTTTGTATGTATCCATGAAATCGTTCAGTACTGCACAGTGGTTGAACCATAAATCTTAGAAGTTCGTTGAAGTTTAGTGATGTTGCGTGCTATGAGAAGTCATTATAAACTCATTGTATACCTTACATATAAAGAAATCCTTCTCACATCTTCAATAACTCAAAGTTTAGTTTCCAGATGGGGATGTTGCGTGCTATGTAAAGTCGTTGTAAATTCATTATATAGCTTACATATAATGGAATCCTTCTCAGAACTTCAATAACTCAATTGTTTCTATGAAAAATGAACAGTAAACAAAGCGCTACTTAATTATTAACAATAACTTGGGTGTGCTTCTGGAATGACAATTGTCGAATTTTGATTGTCAAAGTTTTTCTTTGGTAATTTCCATAATGTCAGCTTACCACTGACATTTTTACAGTCTGACCGTAGTGTGGATGAAGTGGAATCTGCTACGCCTCCATTACAAGCAACTTTTCTGATGATAAATGGATATGTACTATTTCAATCGTAAACAATGGAAACCTGAAACCTGTTTTCCAAATGATCATTAATCTCAGCCAATAATCACTGTTCTTCTAATGGCGACTGCCAGGTGGTGGCCATAACCGTAACCGTAACCGTGATGGTCTATTGGCCTTCTTACCAAGGTTCTTCCGAAATAACTGTTCTGAGGATTTGTCCTGAGAGTGGTCAACTAGTAAAACTCGTGCTGCTCCAATCATTCTCGAGAAAACTCGCATTGAAAAATAGAAGAAGATGCTTGAACAACTGGTTAATGGTTAAGCGATGGCGAATGAGGGTGAGAGGTATGGTGAAAGAAAGTAGTATTGAGTCAGCACAGTCAGCAAGTAAAGAATTTTAAAAATAGTGCTATGATCACCTATAAATACTTTTGGATTGAATACAACATGAATATGTACTACCGAAGCATCTCACATGTATTGTGTACATACGTATGTACTATATTTGTGTTTTTCGCTTTGGAAAAGTCAGGGTAATCCTGCTATGTGGTCACCAGTGGAAACCGAAACTGGAGGAGAACAAGCAGTCTCCATTCTTTTTTCACAGTTGTGCGATTTATCAGAAATCCGACGTGATGCGTTCTTCATCACAGCAAACCTTGTCGTTTCCTCTTTTCCTGAGAAAATTCTCTTTAAAAAATCAACATTTGTATAGAATGCTCATAAAATTGAAAGACAATAATCCGTGATTTGTTTCAGCTCCTAAAACTGACCTTGGGACTTTTTTTGCCGGAGTTTCTTCTCTCTCTCTCTCTCTTTCTCTCTTTCTTTCTCTTTCTCTTCACGGTATTTGTTCTCCGAGTAAAATTGGTGTAGTGGTGGCAATACTCCAGAACTCTTGCTTTACTGGAATTTCTTCTTGGGTGGTCCGATGATCTAAGTGTGTATTAAATCTCATCTGGCAAATGATTCTCTGTAAAATTTTTCGATCATTATGTTCGGAACTTCTCGAGTTTTTAAAACTCTCAAAATCCATTTATAACAAGCAAGCAAAGATGTGGTCACATGAAATTTCTACAGCCTATAGTGTGGTTGTGTATTTTGGGTGGTGTAGGTGCTTTGCCTTTGTTCAATGAGATTTTTTTTCTCGAACTGAAACTTGAGATACAATGCAATGGAGAGTATTTTCATATAGTACATTAAAATCAATAGCTTAGCCGTGTCTGATCACTGTCGTCTTCACAACTGTCTGCGGTGGTGGAGGGCCTGGAATAAAACTATTTAGGATGAGAACAGATGGGTGTCCAATCTAGCTATATTTTATACGGTATAAAGAATTCTGTTCGTTTCTGAAAGAAATCTGATTCTGAGCTTCAAACTAAGCGGACATTACTGTTAGATTTTGACATTCTACAGGAACGAGGACATCGCAGCTCAAATTTTTCCTTGATGTTTTACCAGTATGTACTGTTTTACAGTATGCCTTACAAGCCAAAATACTCGTGCTTTAATTCTGTGGATTTTTGAGTTTTCTTCACCATTAGTTAATTTGGTATCCTTCCTCAATTGAGTAGAGAGCATGCTGAGTAAGGATTGTCATGAGTGTTAGAACTCCTATGTGTCCTCGCCTTTTTTTTTTCGAGGGCATGTGACGAAACAGCTAAGAAAATTACCTCCGAATGGGCCTCTGTTGTACGGTCCCGGTGCTCCCCATCCTGGGTTTCCCCAGCCGTGGTGGTATGCTGCTCCGGGCCCGAATTGGTTACCGTAGCCCCATGGTTGTCGGTTAAATCCACGTCCTCCGTAGTTATTAATGACAGTTCGTTCAATGACTGTTCGTTGTCGTTTTTCACGGACTGCACCCCTAAAAGGACAAGAAGGTGGTAGTTATGGGAATTATGTTCGCAGGTAATATGCTCTGGAAATTTCTGAACTTCTAAACGAACCATACGGCTGCTACTGCGACCAACAAGAGAAGAAGCGTTGAAAAAGTGTTCATGACTGCAGACAAAGCGTTTTTCTCCCATCTTATATAGGTTGTGTGATACGGCCTTCGTTGAATACACATCAATCGCATAGATAGTTATCATTTACGCGCTAAATCCGTGTTCACACCAACACATTGTCTGTTGTAATCTCCGTTTCCGTGTGATTGTACGTTAGAGAAGTTTGATGATGGTTTTCTCGTCCACCACAGGTGCGCGCTTATCATGTGTGTCAGCAAATTTGGTGTAGACAATAGATGTGATTAATGAGTTGGACAAACTTGTTAGTTAATACTTCCGGGAGGACCACGTCATTTGTAGCCGCATGATGCTAAGCGCGCAGTTTAGAAACTTCTAAATGATGACGCATGGTCGGCCGCAAACTGAGAGAAGCCACTGTTTGGAAAACGCTATGATTTGGATCACAGTTCTTTGAACAGAACTATCATTTACCCGAGTAACCGTGACCGGCACTTTGAAGTCGGCCAAAGTCCCCATCTGGTCACGTTCGTAGGTTTTTGAGAGTATTACGTGTTGGACGACGCATTCTTTGAAGGCAATTGAACCGACGTTTGTCTTCTTCTTTTAAGGGGAACACCTGTCGTTACGGATACTCATAATGTTTTCCAGAGGGTAAAGCTGAAATTTGTACCTAGCTGGGCAACCGGGAAACTTGAAAAACTGATGTTAATGTATTATAAAAACTGGGAAGGGAAAAATGCGTGGTTTATCAAGTGATAGTGGGAAGGATTTGGATGAGTGAAGAAAAGACAAGTAGAAGAGCATTAGGTGAGATGTGGTGAAAGAGAAGAACCTCTTGGATTCATCGGTAGCAGAAGATAGAAGTTCTGAGGAATAGTATGAAGAGATGGGGTAAACAAAAAGTAGCACAATGCACTACAGTCAAGTTCATGTATAGAATCCCAGACACGTCCAATAGTTCTTTTTGCTACTTTTTGAAACAGCTCCCACCTAAATTGCTGTCATCGACATCTCCAGATAGCCTTGGATTTTTCGGCATAAAATAAGGCAGGTTGCTCTTTGGATTCTCAGTTCAAAGCGTGAGGACACAATGGCCAAGTTGCGCTGATGGGTTCGAGCCAAAATTCGATGGCGCTTTTTAATTTCCACCTACATGTTCATTTCTCAACGTGTTTGGACACGCATGCAGCTGAATTTTGGATTTTTTTAGAGCAAAAAATCCGAAATTCAAGTGTGTGCATGTCTAAACACATTGTGTTAGGGGGTACTCCTGAGGATAAGGAGGTAATTTTAAAGCAGCATACTGATGATATGAAAATTTACAACGAAATTGGCTACACTCAAGATTTGGCAGTACTAAAAGCAGCGAATGATTCCTTGTATTATCTATGGTCAAAAACTTGGCAAATTCCGCTATCTCCGAATAGAACCTTTCATGTGCGGCTTGGTTCTTCCACGTTGGCTATTGATTACAAAATATCTAGGCATTCAATTGAAACTGTCAGGGATGTGAGGGATCTGGGATTCCTTTAGCTTCATCCCGCTTTTTAGAGAACTATACAGGAAGGCGATCCATGACATGTACCTAATATTCAAGGCCCTCCCCATCAGGAATAGCGTAATCCTGCTCAGAGCTTAAAATCTACTAGGTTAGACCACTGGTTGAAGACGCAACGGTCATTTTCTCTTCTCATAAAAAGAATGACATTGCAATGCTGGAGAAAATCCTGAACAATAACACAAGAAAAGTTCTGGTTCGTGAAGATGGCTTTCTCTATTACACAATTCTTAATGCAAAAATTAGGAATTTTTTAAAATACTAAATAAATAAATAGAAATAAATATTTTGGGCGAGAGTAGCGGTAGTGAGTAATAAAATAGGTGAAAATAACTGCAGACGACAAATTTCTTTCGAGGAAGGAGAGTAGTTGCTAACAAACAGAACTGATTCGTATCACGCTTAAACTCGTACTGTCATATAACAAGGGAGCATCACTGGCGATGCCAATTTTGTAGATGTTTTGACACTGTTCTCTATTTCTTTGACGCCCAAAGAGAACTTGTAATAGAAGTTGGCGGCACCCAGACGTGCCTTATTTATTGCTAGTGTTCACCATCAGTTTCTATTCCACTAGTACAACGAGTGTAGCAATAGTTGTATTCCCTTTGCTTTTTTTTCTACTACATTAATGTAAGGCAAATAATTCGGCGAAATGGGTGAGCTTGTCACACTCCATGGGGTACGGATGCAGCTCTTGAAGAAAGAAATAAGTCAGTGGAGCAATTATGATAGTGATGGAGCACTTAAAGACCAGGGAAAATGGAAGAAATATGTCCGTTTCGTTCCTATCTTTAGATGAACTACTGCTAAGGAAAAGTAGTAAGTTTCACCAAAACTGATGCTCTCAAAAACCTACGAATGTGGAAAAATGTCAGCCTCCCATGGAAAGTTGAGATGAGCCGTAGTAACAAAATTGTGGTCACGGCATGTGTGATCGTGAAAGTGACACATCCTTTTCTGAACAATCTATCCTTTGCTGCGTAGAGCTAGAGGAGAGGAACCTTCGTGTGGGGCTTTGGAGTAGTATAAACTCAAAGGTTTGCCCAGATACACTACCCCATAATTGTCGCAACATTTGTAACAAGCAAGCAAGGAGAAAGCAGCAAAGTTATTACATGTTGGCCAGATATAGAGTGTCCTTTTGAGCTTGCGGTGAATCCAGCTCTCGTCTAGAAAATTCATGCGAATCAATGTGTACTGAAAATTGACCTTTCGTACTTCGTTAATTCCTGTGCTCTAGGCTTTCTTCCCTGCATAAGTTTCACTGTACTGCTAAGATATGCAGGAAATGCTGATTATAATACTTTTTATTCCAAGGGAAAATCTCAAGTTTGAGCTGAATCACGCGCCTTGGAATGCGCACCTCCAAAACGGCCATTATTTATGCGGCAACCTAATATAAACTGCCTGACACTGCCTATGTAGGTACTATCCAATTAACAGTCACCACTCATGCCTACACATACTCTTTCACGTTCGGGCTAGTGCAGGAAAATTTGCATCACCGACTCTCCCATATTCTATCGCAGGAGAGGTACTTGGAAAAGTGGAAGCCGGATTTTTCAAATCCAACCTTTTTGTGGATCCTTGAAGGCGGTGAACGTTAGACCAATAAAGATTCCAAATGCAGACAATGCATTCACACTGAACATTTACATATTTGAAAAGACAAACAAGTAGCAACCAGCGGTTTCGTCAGTGAACCATTCTTGATTATAGTTGCTAGAAACAATTGTTCTCGTAGTTGTTTCGTTAAGAATAAGCTTCATTTTCATGTCGTAAGGTCTCAGCTCTCAAAATGAGCTTGAATCTTACTCATGGTCGAGCGTACGATGGTAATTTACCAAGGGGTGTCGCCTCGGAGGAGGAGGGGAGGGGTTACCTGAAGAGGGTAGTATGATGACAGCAAGGTAGAGAAGTTTGATGTTTATCAGCGAGCTCCAAGTTCGACTCCTCGCGAGGGTGGTAGTGTTGCAAACACTTCAACATGCTCGTTTTCTTTTAGTACCATGAATAACATGTGTAATATGTCGGTGAACACTTTCTACTTAAGCTTGGACGCTTTATTTGGCTGTAAATCGACTCTTAGGGTCCAATAAATATGTAGCTCGAAATGCAATTCCGTGGATGGTGTCCTAGGACCTCTGGACATCACATGATGTACCGAAGCTGTGGAGGCGGTTTCCCAGGATCGAACCTTATGATGATGCAAAGTCCCACGGCTTCTCGTTCATTGTATATTTTTTTATAGCGATAAGACCACATATGACATAGCCGCGAAATTTGTTAAATTTGAGGTGTATTAACACTTAATAACTGATAAAATCGGAAGGTCCTGTGAAAGAAGACCCTATGTGTAAGAAAGAGCAAATCTTCCTCTATCGTAAAACGTTGGAGCTGCCCCTCATGCAGGGCAATTATAAAGTTATTGACCTCCGATTAACACCACGTTGTTGAACTTGCCAAAAATCAGGTTTTTCTTCCATGGCTTTTTTCAGCGTATATTTGAAAGCTGACAAAATCTTGAAAATGATTCCGAAAGAGGAAGTCAGTCTCTACATTCAAATAAAATTTAAGCCCTCAAAGTTACCTGGGAGGAGTTTTTTTCCGTTGATAAACAGATGGTAAACCGTTGGTAAAAACGGCAACTTTCTCAGCTTTTTACCAAGGAATTTCCACCCAAATTTAACCTTAATGAACCAAATTTCTTGAAAAAAGAAGATGTGTTCCAGAAAGCGCAAATCTTCCTGATAGCAAAACGACTCAAGCCATTTTCTCAGTTCACTTGCTAATCCTTTCAAAATTCGTGACAAACAACCATACATCTGCACGTGTACGACTTTGAATCTGAGTGAAGAACACCATTCATGCGCTACTTTCAAAGCTCAAGAAAGGGCCTGACAATTTGTTTTTTACACATAGATACGTGACGTGCGACTGCTCCAAATGCATTTTTCCATTTTGCAAAAATTAGTCTCCAGCTGGGATCGAAACCTGGAACTGTTTGAACATGAATACGACTTCTTCGTCACTCCAGTCGCTTATAATAAGTGTGTAGATGTGCGGCATCGACATGCGCGACTATGACTGGCTGCTTCGCTGATAAAACTTGAAGTTCAAAGATAAAAATTAGAAGTTGAAGAGTCAAAAATTAATTTTAAAAATTATTCGAATTAAAAAATTATCTTCCGAATATTTTGAAAGTTGTTGGATTACAATAATTGAAAGCGTAAAAGAATTAAATGTTCTGGAGGTGGTCGCATTTTCCCCTTTTACAAGGGGAGTCGCTTCGGGATCGAATTTTTACCAATACCACGCTTGACCCTGATCTTACTGGATACAGTATGATGGACCTCTCTTGTGGCCCTTTTCTGGTGATTTTCAGAGTCGTATGTTAAGAATGAAAAGTGTTCGGGCATAGTGATGATGACTGTGTTCTGTTTCAGAATCAAAAGAAGAGTGCTGAGCACAACCATGATGAAAGGGCATTCCCCTCCATGACGAATGCAATCACAGCAAACACTTATGATGTGCCTATTATTGAGGTTGGTTCGTTTTGTAATTCCTGGACAGACAATGAGCCGTTTCGTAGTTGCTGAAGCGCAGAGTTTTACAGATTAGTAGTCAGAGGATTTCCTGCCCAGGTTACCTAATTAACTATGGGAAGGAATGGAAGGGATTTGAGAGTACTGTCCCAGTAGAGATGAGTAATATTTCTCTTCCGTTCAACTATGTAGTTCCTGCAGCTATTATGAAACGTCCAAAAGATACAGGCTATGAAAGTAGATTGTTTTATAACTCTTCCCACAAAGGAATGTTGCCAGGTGCATTCGATGTGGAAAAATATCCCATAGTGGGTAGTCGAGGAGGATGTTATTGGATTCGTTCTCTGCTTCTACAAAAACACGCTGCGAAAGTGGTTATGAACGTTCTTCTCTGCAGTGCTCTGCTAATCAAGCAGCCCATCTGCAGACATGGCTATGAATATTTTTCTGCTGAAAGTTTGCACATAAGGGTTTTACGAGATGCTGATCCAAATTCAATACCCAACCTGTATCAGATCCCCATTTTCTAATCTATGTGACGGATGGACTTGGAAGCATACTCAAAGATTATGCTGAGAAACGTTGATAGTTTCTTTGGCAGTGCGTTTATAGTTAAACGAAGGACGGATCAACGTCCATGGGTTAATATTATGCGAGCGAAACCGCTGTTGTTGCCGAATCGTTTGCCGACCTCTAACTCTTTTTTTTGTTTTTTTTTTTCTATTCAAAAAATTATATTGTCTATCGAACGTTGATATTAGTGTTTTAAAAGCAGCACTCACGCTGAAAAAAAGTTTTCTCGCATTTGTGCTTATCTTAAAGGTGCCATCAACTGGAATGCAACTGCAAAAGGAATCGCTCACTGCAAATCGTGCAGCTACTCGAGTAATAGAACTCGTACGCATGTACAAATGTGCCCGCCGTGGTCAACCCCGCCCCATTCTCTCTTATCGTCTGTGGCTGTGTTTATCAGCTGATAGGGGATCGATTAGGATTTTCCGATAGTGGTGATCCTTTCCGCACCCCGTGGCCTCACCCAATTCAGGTGATAGAACTCGTACACATGGGCATGCGTTGGCAAAATACAACATATTATTTCTTACAAACTTTGCCCTTTTGAATGCCCTTTTCTCTACTCTGAGCACAGAGTTAGCCTCTGGAGTAGGATTCCATAAAAAAAGTCGATTTTCGTCGTGAGTGCTGTCTTTAAATATTTCTGGAAATTCAGCCGGAGTATGGATCCCCGAAGTTGAGGATTACTCAGTTCTTTTTCCAACTTCTCCCCCTTCCTCGTCTTCGCCCCTCCTTTCCCCATGTGCATGGCCATTGGTACACGCTGGAAGGGTAACTGGGTAAGGGATCTCGAATGCCACACATGGGTTTACCCCGCATTTCGAGATCCGTTTCTCCGTGGAGAACATACAACACCAATGATGGCACTCGAAGCCACCCCTGAATAAGTCAAATGAAGGGAAAAGGGTGGTCATGCAGAGAAAATCACATGCTGTGATACGCTTCGATGAGTTGTTTTTATCCAGGTCACCTCTTGCAGACCTCCCAATTTGGTTATTGGGGCGGTCCTTGTCTCCAATTGAAATTCCTCGCACAATGTTGGTGAAGAGCAGAAATATAGAATTCTGAGCGATTTGCAAAACACATCGTGCTGTAATATCAGCAGGTTATGACAGTCGTAGGAATGCCGAGGCATGTAAGCAGGTGGTGCTTAATGCTCCGTTTTTCCTCACTTTACTTCTAAAGATTTTCTAAATGTCTACTCCGCAGTTATACTTAACTTTTCTTGTCAGGAGCTTTTGGATAGAATTGAGAACTTCATTGTAGCTCCCAACAATAATTTTGACTGTTTGGAAAGGGCAATTCTTGGTTGATGTGCTATGAATTAGAGGTGCATAGCTTATTGCTGAGAGGATTTTAGTTTACATGACTAAGAATAAGCTCCAAACATAAGGGAAATATAGTCCTCTTGTGGTTGTATGGATAATTTTTTCCTCTTTGTTCTGTACTAGACTTTGTTTGTTTCTCGTCGGGATTTTCCCTTCCAAGCTCAATGAAGTGCTTTTTAGTCACCTGGTTCTGGAGCGAAGCCATTACCAAAGCACGAAATGGTCACGTACTATGCATCTGTTCCAATCGAAAGGGCGACGTCGTGCCCAGATTCCACGATGATGTCGTCGCCCGAGGCTGATATGTCCTCATCACTGCCATGTAAACTCTCACGTACGCCAGGATTCAAGTAAGTAAATGCTTTTCTGTTTTGTACCATGTGGGCGTGTGCATGCGGACGAAGCAATCGATCACAAAACATGATCGTGCCAGCTTTTCCGTTTCCCACCGCCGAAGTGCACATTGCTGTGAATTGTTTTTGTTACATTTTCTCGTGCATGTGCGTATAAACGATTGAAATATAAATAAAAGCGCTGGAGAGGAAGTAGATTCCATGATCATTTTCTGGTTTCCCTTGGATTTCAAACTAGCACGTAGCTCCTGGATGAGACAAAGCATGGGTAATTCTGAATTCGGCTGTGCTTAAAGTCTAGCCTTTGTTTCTTTGAAGGTTCAATTTTTAGGTTCTAAATAATATCATTCAATGGCTTATTTGCGTTTATGTTTTTTCTCCTGCTCCGGTTCTAGTCCGTCCTGCAGGCCTGCTTGAACATATCGGTCAACATATTAGTATCTCTATCGTAGCCAATTGCTGAAGGTGCATATTTCGTTATTTTATAATTTTACACGCTCTGTTTTACGTTGAGGCACACTGTGAATGCAGTGCATCAAATAAATAAATAAAAGAAATACATAGTAAGTGAATATCTGAGCCCTCTCTCTATCTTCTTCAAAATCGTCATAAATGTCATCCTGAGGTTTCCCCTCACCGTCTTCTGCTGCGTTTGGGTTCTTTGCAGTTTTTTTTTCGTCAACAGTACTATATTTGTGGAAACTTATCGTACAATAACTGAACTACAGAGCTCTTATTCATATGTTTTAGTTATACCACGTTACATGAAGGCGCCAATATCAGAAGTGAGAAAATAAAGTCAAACCCTGGCAAGCAAAACAAAGGCAAATTATTACTTTTACTTCCAGTAAATGCTGACATTCATGGTCTTGATTATTGTTTTTTTTTTCGTCATTCGTTCATAATCATCAAATGGAAGGAACACTGACCTCCAGACAGCTTTGTTCCAAAGTCAACTGATTAAGCGTGGATGCTGAAGGCAAACTTTTTGTTACTGGTATCGTTTTATTTTTATTTTTTCTTCTATTCTGTCTGCTAATGTTATAGTTCCTCACTCGGCGGCTTGTGCCTGAATAATATAGATTTCTTCACGTTACTCTTTAGTCCCCTACAGATTTCTCCAGTATTTTCTTATGTCTAAAAGTTAAGTGTTTCATGTTGTATGATCCCCACTGCAGATGCCCTCGTGGGTGGATGGTGGATTTGTATTTCGACAGGAAGATTTTGCGAATGTTCGGCAATCAAGTGAAAAAAGTGTGTTACAGATTCGCAGTAATCCGCACTACAAATCGCTATTACCGGGAATATTCCCAATATTTTTCTAAATTCCTTTAGTAGATTGAAACGAGCTACATAAAATAAATTTAGGGATCTTTCCCAGGCACTAATATAATGCCACATAAAGTTTTTTATATGTCTTGGCCGTCTTTTCTGTCATTATTACGAAATAATGAATGATGTGGGAAGGAGGAGGGGGGAGCCCAATAATGAATTATGAAGCGGCATCATATTGAAATTTGCTATGGAGTTCCTCTTCCATTGCTGGTTTTCCTTGCGTTGCACAGCAGAACCTTACCTGTTTCTTCTTGGAAATACTTGGGAAGCAGCTCAATACGTTCAGTGGCTTTTCATGAAGGTCTATTTTATATGACTTTTACCTAACGATTTGCTGTGATTTCCGAAACTCCTCTAGTTTGTGATTCGTAGAACACAACCGATTTCTGTAGCACTTCCTGACAGAAGCTACTTCCCAACCTTAGCACTTCCAGGTCGTTTCCTGACAGAAACTACTTCCCAACCTACCAGATATTGTCGAGATGCACATGCATTGTCTTTCCACATATTACTTTTTTTCAATGCGTCGTCTTGCTTGAGGCATGATGTTTAAAAAAATGAGGTGTAGAGGTGTGTGTTAGAATGGAATGCATCGAACCTCTTTCTTATCTTCGAACTCGAGAACAAGTTCCTAGAGAAGGAGGAAAAACTTCTGCATGGATGGCTTGTTGTACGTACGTGGTATATCGACTTCTTTTGAATTTCTTTTGAATTTCTTTATACTTGTTTCGCGCCGAAGCTTTACAATTTAATGCTAATGTAGTGACATTATAGTTTGCATATTAACGGCTAGTTCGGTTCTGAATTCCAAGTGCTCAGTTTTGGTAACATTGATAGCTTTTTGCAGGAAAAAAACCATGACTCAGCCTATAAATAACCAACTGCGTATATAACCAAGTCATGTTTTACCTCAGATTTTTTTTTTCAAATTTCACTGCTACGTACATATCCCCAAGAGTTGCTATACTTAATGGCTTATTAGTATTTTTCATTTTCTGGAGTTGTTTGTGACGTTCGGCACAAGCTTTTCGGTGTATCAAACAAATAGATGATAATTAAATAGTAATAATAATAATAATAGTTTATTACACGAGCAAGCTCGTGTAAACGTGTTACAAAAAAGAGAAATAGAACCTTTGCAAGAAACTGGTTGGTTCCAACAATGATACGATCAAAACTGGAACAGTGGAACGAGGTATTCTGAAAGGAGAATTAATCGTGTGTCTTCAGTTTAAGTACCTATCCACCATGCGTTTCAGCTAGTAGTAGTTCGATGGAACTGTATATTTTTTATTTTAGAACTGTATTTTTTTTTACTTTTTACTGTGTATTTTTCCAAGTAGTCAGCATTAAAATGGAGTAAAAGTAATTATAGCAACTTAAAGACATTAAACCCCGAAGATCGATGTATAACTCTGCTGCACAGAATTTTTGCTACTGCTTCTTCTCAAAGCATAACTATGCCCACATCAGCTGTCATGCCGTCATGCACATGCTCTCTTTACTCTGGACATGGCCCAGTGCTCTCATTTTATTTGTTCAGACAGCTCGATCATACGTATGTGCCCAAGCGAAAACGTATATCAGGATAGTGTAAACATTACTCTTTTCATGGTGCTATGACTTCCGTATAGTACTTTCTATTTGATTTGTATAGTGTAGAACGTAGCCGTGACACGGAGGACAGCAGTGCATCGGCAACTGGCTGTCTCATTTCCGTTTATCTAGCTGAAATGGACTATTTCATCTTGTTTTTCTGGATGAGAAAATGTTCATTACCTAGAAAACCACTTAGTGGTTGGATGAATTGCGCTGATTGGCGCTTTTCGGCTTAATTTCACTACATTATACCTATTTTGTGCGTCTTGATTGCGTTTATACTAACTTACTTGTACTTCTTGCTCATTATACTCGCTTATCATACCCCTCCACATGGCGAATTTCAAAGGAAGGAGAGCTATGGTGTCAAATTGGATAAGCCTTGTGAATGGAGGTGTTTATACAACTGCTGAACTTTTCGCAAGAATATTTCATTACCTATACATCACCGGATATGCTTACTACGCTTGCTTTTTTATTTATGGTAGTCATTCATTTGTGCTAGTTATGCTTGCTTATGCTTACTTCGCTATTGTTTACGTTCTTCTCGCTAATGAGCTTATTCTTATTTCCTAAAAACCCCCAGGTTGCAGGATGATGTGAATTTGCCAAACCATATCATACTTCCAACCATTTCAAATATTTTGTACGTTTACCTCGGAGTCCCTGATGGAAAGAGAGTCGCGCAGTTTTGTTGTATGACTATGTTCTGTTCAATTTTCTTCCGAACTTCTGCTTAATTTTACAGTACATAAATAAATGAATAGACTAGGTGACTTTCTGGAACATAACTCACGATTTTTTTCTTTCAAATTTGATTTCATACCAACATTCATTCTGAGAGCTACGTTCTGCATCCAGCTGCTAGGTGCTCTCTCAGGTTCACTTCACGCTAATCCTGCATTAAGCAGACAAGCTGACCATAGAGGAATAACGAGGTTGTGCAGTCTATAGATGGCTCCAATTTCTGGGAAAAAAGACTATTAATTAACGCGGACTATAGTAGAACAACAGTCAACATCATCTCATGTAATGAGGTCTATGCAGTGTTTGTAGGCTTGAACAAGTACGTTTGAGAGTCTGTTGCTATGAATATTCCATTAGAATTTCTTTTTCTAATGCAGAACATTGATCTCTAGGCTAACTCAATCAGCGCTGCCTGATTCTAAACTCTGATTCTCGAAATTAAAAGTTTTACCATTCTAATTCCCAGCAGTGATTTTTTTCTAATAGTTGTTATCTGGGAATTCGTAGGAATAACCGCCTTTTGTAAATACCTTGGAACAAATATTTTGTTTATAAATGGAATGAAAGCTTCTCAGTCAACATAAAATTTCGTTTGCAATACGAGAAAAATGATGCTATAAATTTTCTTTAATTTTTTGATATTAATCAATTCTCTGGTATTGCTAGTCGTGCCATATCACAGCATTCGTAGGATTCTTGTTATTTGAATGTTTAAATTGTTTAAAAATTCACAGTTCCGATTGTTAGAAAATAGAGAAAGCACCAGAATTATGTACTCTAGCATTTAAATATTCGGAAGAATAAATCAATACTTGATATATGCATGTTGATTTTCATTACCTACGGGCCTTCGTGATTTTACATGGTATATTGCTCACAGAAATTTTCTCGAGCTTTCTTGCTCTACTTTTTTTCAATGCTATTATTAGGTGTTAACATAAGTCCTTGCACTTTTTTAGTTGCGATTTTTTCCGTCCCAATGCCATTTTTTCCCGTAACATGCACTACACCTTCTGAAAGCTCCTTCTTTCCACCACAATCCTACCATCACGCGTTTCCGCAGAACTAATGAATCACCTGATTTTTAAGCTTAAGAAGAAAAACGCCAATTTGAGAAAAAACACCATTACTTCCTTGTATTCAATAGGGACCAGGACGCACCTGATACTGTTCGAACACGCAAGCTGTGCGGAATATAACCGCGGAAGAACACCAGCAATGGAACTGTTGAAGGGCCAGTTTGGCGAAGCGATACTGGCCAGTGTGGGGTACGACGTTATCATGGGGGAGGATGACTGACGATGACTAAACCCTTGCGATTCAATCCTTTCAGCAGGATTACCTCAGTTGTTTGGCAGGTTTGAGAAGTATGACGTCCATCTAGACCATACGATCCCTTTAAACCAATTCCCAGCTGTTCGTAAAAGAGATCTGTTCGGTCGAAATTTTTCGTGTCATCGAAAACCAAATATTTCTTCGTTGAGCTTGGAAAATCATTGATGACCAGTCACTCCGAGTAAAATATCTTCTTCATACTTAGTAGATGTCGCTTGCCTGGTTTTGATGGCGTTTCTAGCTTTAACTGAATGCCAGGATAGGTATGTCGGTTGCGTTGTTTTTCTCATCGCTACACTTCGCAAGCTTAAAACTCAAGCATACTGTCGCTTTAGAAATAAAACTTTACAATATACTTCTAGAGGAAGATTGGCGCTCTTGAATCGTATAAAAATTGTTTCTAAAAGATAACAAATAGATGGGGAAAAGTACATCCGAAGAAAAGTGCAAGGGCCTACATGTGTTAACACCTAAGAATATATCACTTATACCACGCATTTGTACCACTTTTGACAATTTCGATTCGAACTACCTAATTTCTCTCAAATTTTTGTACTCCTATTGATGAGGAGTACAAAAATTTGAGAGAAATTACAAAATCTTCTTTACTTTGTGCTGAATTTGTTTGACTGCATTACTGCTTAGAAACGGTATTCCCTGACTTGTCATTGAGATGTTCTGCTATTCAACATAGGCACTACTTGTTTTATTTTGTTCACCTATGTACATAGATGAGCAATAAGCTTTTAACAACTGCAAGTAGAACGGCCGAAGATGGAACTCATCTGACAATTCTCTGCAGAATGGACCAGTTGCAGTTGTAAACGTTCTTTCTTTCCCGCTTGTGTTCTTTAGAAATGAAGAAACGACAATGTATGCAGTGGTTTTTTCCTAGTCCATTAAATCGTGCTTTATTTCCTAAAATTAACGCTCATTTATGAGGTAAGAGAATTTCACTCGAAAAGGTAATGGAAAAAACGTGTTCTTGCACGGCACTGCAGTTGACAACAAAGCAGTGTTGATGCCGTAAGTTCCTCCCAGCCAATTACTGCACACTTTACTGGAGAACGCAGTTACAAGTATAATCTTTAGAACTTCAACATTCTCCAGCGTTCGATGTTGACTTGGCATACATGGGTCATGTAGACGCTGATGACTAACACATGCCTCATCGACGAAGAAGTTCTTTGTTGGACACGTTTGAAGACCTGGACCTGGCACGAACACGTCAAACTTTGCGTCTAATTGGATGATGAAATTCGGAATAGCACATGAACAGCGTTGCTAGGGCGAAAAACGTTCTGATTGACTGTCTATCGTCCTCTTTGCATGAGCAATTCGTGAAGATAAAACTAGGTGGTATGTGTCAGGAAATCCTTGCTTTTATCAGAAGACAGCTGTGACAGTTTTAAGTGCAGACATGGCGTTGAACAATGGCGCTTTCATAGCGAATTTCGCTTTGTCATGGTATAATTCCATTTCGTGTACATACGTACATACATTCGCTTATCGTGCATATGCGACTCCGACGAGACACGCCCCATTGCTCGACCATCAAACGATTCATCACTAACACATTCTGTGTGAAGATCCCTCTTATCCGTATCTCAATGATGATCCTCGCGGCTCGTGGTATAATCGCATCGTATCGTCGATCCACATCACATACATATCTCTGGAACTTTCCTGAAACTCGTCACCCTCGTTCCTGATTTCAGTCGATGCTTCGAAACTGATCGATTGGATCCTAAATGGAGGCCGAGAGGAGCGGGCGTTTTTTCCCATTGTATGCACTAGCATCCACCCTTGTGCAATCGGTACGACGACACGTCGTCAACGAGCGCTTTGTCCCCAGAACTTTCACTTTTGTGCCTCCTGAACCGTTTTTGAATAGACGTTGGCAGACCAGCTAGGATGTTCCAGATTCGTCGCCATAAATCTTTAAACCAGTCTTGGGCTATGGGGGCTCACCAGTTCACACTTCCAGACCATGTTATCTTTTCGTTTCGTTCGGTGTTTGCTTTCCACCCTTGCTTCTAGTGCAGCGATATCACCGATAAATTAGACACCAGGGCTTCTCGAAGTTTCTTATTTTGTCGGCATTTCGTGCCTTTTTCATGGTTTTTTGAAGTAGTATTTCGACATTCTTGCTCGATTCTTGTGTGTTCTCCGTGATCAGCCTGTGACGTTGCCACATCACTTAGGTAACTTTGGTTTTTTGGCATTGTTTGAGTAATTCTCTGACATTTTCCCCAGTCTACGTAGCTGGAAATGATGTGTTTCCCGGAGAATTTCTCTGATTTATTATTTTCTGTTCCATTTAAATCACTTCACAGATTTATCGAGAATCCCTCAAACTTTTGGGTTTGGTATTCATACATTTTTTTAAATGAAAATGTCCTGATTCTTACTGGGTATTGTGCTAGAAGGTTGCTTTTTGAATTCATACTAGCACATAAAAACTCGAGTTTGTTAACTCTTCTCACTTTTTTCTTGAAATTATTTCTTTTTCAACTTTGAATTTCTAAAATTCAAGAATTTATACTTTTTCTTAGATATTATTAGCTCTTCCATAAAAAATCTATATCTATTTCAATTCTGAGCTCTAAATGCATTTTCGCAAAAGCGATTTCTTCAAGAGTTTCTCCGAATAATATATCTGGAATTGTTCCAGCATTGTAGATTTAGTTCGCTATAGTGTCCTGTGCCCTTCGGAGCTTGTTATTTATGGCAGGAGCACCGCTCATGATCCTCTAAACTTCGAATAATTCACAAATTTCATGCTGCACTATATCCTGAGCTCGGTTGTTCATTGTTACAGATGTACATAAAGTATGTATTACAGGTGATAAATAAAAACAATCTTAAACTTTACCTCATCACGGAATCTTTGCTTAACATCTCATATAATACAAGGTATAATAGTGATTTTATGTATAGTTTGTTAAAGGCTGCAGTGTTTCCTGTTTTTTTTTCCTGAACAACCATTGGAATAGCCGAAATTTGAAAGCGCTTTTTGGTGAAGTGTGTCCGAGTGTTTGGCTATCGCTAAGGCGAAAAACAAGTGTGGACAAAGACACTCATTCAGAAATACACCAGGATCTACTTCTCCGTCGCATTTACTGCGCCGAAGTCTCAGAGAAAATGTGTGTCGATTGGTTTAAGTGCTCGTTAACTGTGGCCAAGTCATAAATTCAATTTCGTCATGAATCTATATCAGTTGCGTTGAAATCTTCGTTATCAGCTGACTGTTGGCTATATTATACTGATAAGTAGATATGAGTAAGCAGAGAGAATTAATTTCGAAAAAAGAACTATGGAAATATTTTCTGAGCAGGGGGTTCCGGCATCGAATTTGGCCTTCTAGACAAAATTTCCAAGGAAAAAACTGTCACAATCAATTTACTGACAAGCAGATTAGTAGCAACTAAAAATAGCAAAACTACTGCGGGTCTAGATGGTTCTCAAAAGGTAGGAGAGACTTTTCCGTAAGATTTCTTTATCGGATATACCTCCACGGCCAAATTTGGTAACTTTGCGCATCGAAGTCTACTTGAGAAGTTTTGCGAACTAATAGCTGTACTTATGATTAGGACAGAATAAAAGTCGAGAATTGAATAACAGAATCGAGCACAATAAGGATCGAGTAATCTAATAAGTTTAATTGTAAATCTAGAATCCGGCCTAGAAAAATTGGAATGTTGGGGAAACAGAAAGCTATCAACCCCTTGTTGGCATTACCCAGGGGTATTACTTCTCCCTCCTTTTCGAGAATCTGAAATTTCAGCTTACTCGAACTTGAATTTCCGCATTCAAATGTGTGCAATGCATTATTCGGTCCTAAATATAGTACTTGTCCGATCCACATCAAAATTACCTGCTTTCAGATCAAAACCCCGTACCCCAAAGGGAAAGCGACCTGGAGACTGTCACAGGGAGTCGGAAGAGGAGGTACGTACATTGTCGCGAGGCGATAAGGGACTGGATGAGCGGCTAGCGAGGAAGTTTTTTTTCTGGTTTCCAGATAGTGACAAGGTCGCTGCAAAAGCAAAAGGTCCGCGCACGACACTATCGTCGCCGAACATTGGAAGAAAGGGACAAGTACATGGCCGCCATGTGCGGCACCTCGCCGCAGCTGTTTGAATCCGTGCTTATAGTTTCTCTTGAGTAAGTGCTACTGCACTAAGTATTTGTGCGAAATCGTTCGTAAGTATTCAGTAACTTTTACCTTTCAGGTCTACGAACTGCTGTGGAGAGGAGCCAAAAAGAAAGCCGACAATTACGTACCGATTTCCTGAAGACAAAAATGGTTTGTCGCTTAGTTTGTTGTTTCCTGTTGATAGTTGATTTTCAAGGAAAGAAAAACTCTTAATTCATTACTTGAAGTGTTTGAAATGAAAAGACTTGAAAATGTGCTCATGTTCCGATGATGATTATATAACTACTTTATCCCAAAAGCAACGAATGAAGATCAGGGAAAAACAGCAAGAAATAGAGAAAATTTGGCATTTTTTGTGCTTTTTTTCACAAATTCACATTACGAGTTCTCCCCCCATGCCTAGGAGAAAATTTCGGTTTTCAGTTTTTTCACTCATTTAACAATGTCACGTTTTTTTCCCCCGATTTCATTCCTGGAGTACGAGCCATAAGAACAGCCCTTGAGTACGAGGGACACTGGCACATTTTGAAGTCGTGTCTGCTTTCGCTTCCTTCGTTTGCTTCCTTCTTTTTTTATCACATGAATTCACCGTTCAATACTATTGTATCAGTTCTTCTTCAGATAATACAGCGAAGGCTCTCTTATTTTTTTATTCGTGCTAGCTTTCGGCGTTAACGCCTTCGTCAGACCTTAATTTCAATGTCACATCGCCACCTAATCATTACTATACAACACAACAACAATAATACCAAATGGGCAGGTAGTGGTTAAGTCTTTCGACTCCGAAGCCAAATTGGTTGGTTACCTATATTTCAGTAGCTTAGTCTCAGCAGAAGTTAACACGTAAGGCGAATGATAACCTCACCCGGTATTACTATTTCCAGTTCTTCCTTATTATTAAAGGGAATTAATAATAAGAAAGAACTGAGGGACGTGCTGGGACTAATCGCACGATTAGAATTATCGTAGCCCTCTCTTACCCGTCATTCCGTGGTTTCTCATTTTGAGAGTAATACCGTAGGGGTGAGGTTATCAATCGCTTTACGTGTTAACTTCTGTTGACACGTAGCTATTGAAATATAGGTAACCAACCAATTTGGCTTCGGAGTCGAAAGACTTGACCACAACCTGCCCATCTACCATTGTTGTTGTTGTGTTGTATAATAATGATTAGGTGGCGATGTAACATTGAAATTAAGGTCTGACGAAGGCGTTAACGCCGAAAGCTAGCACGATTAAAGAAATTGTATTATCTGAAGAAGAATTGAATTATTAAGCTCAGAGACAGAACAATTCTGATTTACTATTGTATCATCTTTACTGCCTCTTCTTCATTATTATTTGATTTAATTTAACTGCTCAAACATCAAGAAAGAACCTACATTGGAAAACCTGTGGCATCCATAATGGTTGAGTGTAATCCTGCTGTGCCTCACATATGCAGAAAAATTAGCTTCTATGTAGACATAACTAGATGACATAAAGGTGGGATATAAGATGTGAATTTTAGATCTATGTTTTTCTTCCCTTCTTCCATTCCTGAAACTGTCTTTTGTGTCGTACAACTCAATCTTTTCCCATCCTCAATCGTGTATGTTACAAAACACGAGTGTCCTTTTGCGACAACACATTTGACTTGGGCGTTTGTATACAGCTACGGACGAACTGGTAGCGTTTGACGCTAATAGTCTGCAGTTTTGCTTTGGAAAAAAAGCCGCATCGCTAGAAATCCTGGCGCCTTTGCTGTTGCTACGGTCACCGTTTGCGACCTCATTTCGAAAGGCGTTTTCCACGAATGAGCAAATCCACATTTCTGATGTATTACCTTTTTCCTGGGGGAATCAGTCACACCCTCTTTGCTGTGAGTTTCTATAGTCGCAGATTATGCGCTAGGAGATAGCATTTCCTTGAGAACTACTAGTCACTGCTATGTAAAAGGTAAAATAAGCTTTTTTTTCGGAATAACTGTCAATATGATGACCATTTTAATGTAGAAGATGCTGAGGATGCCAATATTGGAAAACATCTTAGTATATACTAAATTACATACAATAGTGCGCTTCCTGTCTTGGCTACTAATGTACTTCCATGAATGCATTCGTAGCATCAGAAAAGTAGTTATTTACTTACTGAGATGCGTGCCGCAGTCGGTTCCGCTCATGCGGTCTTCTTTCTGTCCAAAGAAAGGATTATCCTAGCCATTATTTCTTCGGAAATGGTTCTCGTGTGCCTCTTTTCTGGAGACGAGCAGACTGCACCTATCTTCTCTGAGTGGTTGGTGTGTTCTGGGCCTATTCATGAATTGAGGGCACCACTCGTCTTTGGAGCATATTTGCTATGAACCAGTATTCGAGTAGATAAAGCAGCTCCCGAAGAAATGATTTCCGGAGAAAGCACATCTTAAAAGATTCTGGCTGTTTGGCATATTATAACAAATACTAGTAACTAAAGTAAATAATAAGTATTGTGATTATAATAATAAACATTCCAGCCGAACATGTGCCAGCGGAGCTGTTCTTCCCGGATTACTCGCGTGCTCAGCGTAAAACCTGGGCAAGAGAGGAATTTGTGCTGGCCTTGACGGACCACAGTGGCGCAAGAAAAAACGCCTACTGCCATAAATTCCTACCAACATGGGACGATAACAGTAGGTGACCCGCACCAGCGATCTATTCCACTCTAAAAAAGCGAAGGAATGCATGCAAATTCAGAGAACGGAACGTATCCCGCAGTTTTGGCGGTAATTTCGCCGATCCGGAATGCAGTGTTTTATCTGGATTTGGCTAGGACAATTCTCAAATATATAGGGCGAAGTCGAGTACAACTCACAAACTTTTTATCTTCAATTGTTCAACATAGTTATCCACAGAATAGAGGTAAATATTGTGAGGTTTTCCTTCTTTTTTTCTTCGCTTCTTTTTTGTTTTTGACTATGTATATTTGGGAGGATTTGATCATATTTTTATCCGGAATCTTCATGTGTAGGAAAGAACAAATTTTTTCTAGGAGCGAGCCTTGTTGTAGTTGAAAAGTGCGCTACTGGGTGGCCTATACGGATTGAAATATTTAATCAAGGAACCATATTAGGAAGGACGGGATGTTCTCAGGTCATAGAGCGGTTAGTTCTAGAAGAATCTTAGCTTTCATTGTTTCCACCTCCTCTCTACCTACATCTCCCCTCTTCTTTCCAGGATATCTCCTGAAATTACAACGTGCATCGTTGCATCATTACTAGGAGAGCAAAGGATATTACTCGCTGATAATACTGTATGTTCTTCAGCTTTTATAGTAGTTTTTCGTTCATTTTTTTTCCTTTTTTGAACAGATTTGTTCTTATTTTCCACGTTTTTTTTTCGCAGTATTATTCCATCCTAATTGTTTTACATACTTCTACTCCTTTAATTTTGTAACAAATTACCAATGAATTAGGTGTGCTCAGTATCGAAACTGGTCCAAGTCATGGAAGCCTTGATTCAACCGCTCTCATGGCCTCATGTGTTTATCCCAGCCGTTCCGGATAATTTACTTGACCTTTGCCATAACCCTACGCCTTACCTTATGGGCATACTAAGGTACGTGTGAAGATACAGGTATGATTTGTAACTACTGCCACCAGTGAGTCAGCGTACTGTTTCAGAAACAATCTCGCCCCTATTCATGATCTCATCATTGCCGATCAAACCGGCGAGAACGATATAGATCAGGTCAGTTTTTCTCCTGGATGTTTATGGCCCATCCAGAAGGTGTTAAAGCAAATGTGATGATGGTTATAGGTGGATTTCGTGTTCATCGATGCTGACAATGGACTCATAAACCCACCTCCGGATGCGTATGTGAACGATAGCGGCATTGCAGCATGGAAACAACAGGTTCCTCTATTATTATTCCACAATGGCATCAGACAATTGTTTATATTAAATAGCTGTGTGGGCGTGGATTCTAGAAGATTTGGGACGGGGACTCAATTTTTCCTCTGAGGTTATTCTATCGTAGTTAAAGCCGGGAAGTCCTGCTAGCACCTAGTTATAAATAGTGGCGAGAAGCTCTGAGTGGGAGCTCGGCTTTTTCCGGCGGAAAATTACGTCAACACAGCATGCGCAAGAAAACCGGATTGTGACGCACCATTCTGGAATCACAGCAAGCACAAAACTGTAGATTCCGCGAATTGGTGGGAGAGCTTGCAGTTGTGTAAAGTGACTGGAGCTGTGAACAAAGAGCTGAGACAACTTCCATTGTTTGGTTTTTCCTTTTGACATGCAATGAATGGGTCAGTCTTATGAACTGGGAAGAACATGTGTCGTGAAATTTTCGGCACTTTCAGAAATAAAAGTTCAGTAAAATCAACATACTGCTGATTTCATCTGTCGATCGACTCTAATTTTAATGAGGATTCTGAAAATTTGCTCGGATTTTCTCGTACTTATCTGCTTCAAGCCGTACGCCTCCATAGCAACCTACCAAGCACATTATTATTGCTATTCTACTGTTTTTTCTTCTTTTTTGCAAATGTTAAGGAAGATTTTGTTGTTAGACAGTTCCATTTCCTATTGGCAGCAAAAGTCACAAATTTCTAGGAAAGTTCATTTTGCGCGGCATCAGGATTTTCTGAGTTCTACGAAGAACTTCTTGATATTAAAGATAGCAACCTACCAAGCACATTACTATTATTTCACTGTTTTTTCTTCGAATTTTTGTTTTGCTCGGCCAAAAACCACCTATCCGGTGCGCTATTGCTATTTTGCTATTACTTGTTATTTTTGTTGTTTGGTTATCATCTGTTGATATCGAGAAGAAATTTGGATGGAACTCATGGAAGTTGAACACTAGAAATCTTGTGAGTCTCTGGAAATTGGGGCACATAAGCTACAAGTGACACAAACTGACTTTTTTAATATTATAGAGGTAACACGTCTAAATGTGTATAGCTCTACATAGCGAATAAAAACGTCAAATTAGTAATTCAAACACTCGAATGACTGTAACTAGTGCTCAACATTTCTTTTTATATTGCAAACCTGAGTTGTTTGAAAGCGCGTAACTCAAAAAATCAATATCCGGATCAATTCGACCATTCGATTTTGTATCATTTGAAATTTTATTCAAAATGTAGTACTACAAGGTACATCTTAGTAGTTATTGTTAACAATGTATCATGATTATTTTAATAAGCTCTGATATCGTTATGCTCGTTATGCTGCACCTGGTTATTCTGCCAGTGTTTATCACGAGGCTTCTCCTATTAGTGAAGACGTCCATGTCCAGAGTTGTGTAAACAAGGTAAACAGACGATGCTTCTGCTGGACGCAGTTACAAACCGTTTGATAGATTGAACAGCTCCTGTCTAGCTTTTCGTCAACAAGCCGTTCCTCACAGTCGAAAGAAGTCGCGTTGTTAGTTGGTCGTCCTGGATGTAGAACCAGGGGCGCTACTAGTAGTAATTCCGTGTGAAGAATTCTGGACCTGTTTCAGAAATAGCGATTGGCTAGTAAAGAGCTAGTATCGATGGAATAACGATGGCTTTGGGAGCACGAGTGCTAATCGTTGCTGGTTTTGCATAATACTTGAAGTGCTAGTAGGTCTGAAAGTGAAAACACGAAAGTAGAGAAGGATAAGCAAGTTTTATCGAAGCCTAAATTCATTTTATATCTATTCTTCGCATGAAATTTCGTCGAAACCTGCCAGAGAGGCTAATAAAAGTGCAGTAGTTTTGTTCTTTCTCTTACTTTTTCATCTTTTTTAGTACATTTTTATTGATTTGAATACGGTACTGCGCACAAATTGTGTCATGGTTAAAGGGCAAAGCTCTTAAGAAGGAAAAAACTGAGAATTCACCAATAAAAGTGAAGATCTAGAAGAAAAATGAACATATAGATTCGAACAGAGTATGAGCATTAGTAGACTCAAGGGCAGGGGCTTTGTAAAATTGGGTAAAAAATCGTATTGGCTTTTATCCAGTTATTGATTATCGGAGACTTACCAGCCGCGCGCGTGAGGAACCGATAGAACAGTGCAAAGAAAACCACTGTTCCGCAGGCTTTTCTCAGAAAGAACAGTTCAGCCATAATTTTATGTGATTAATAAGGTACTCAAGTGAGTTAGGACAACTTTTGAGCCATGTTCCATTGTTTCTTTCCAAGTTCAAGAGAAGGAAGAACGGCCTGACGGTGGGCGTGCGATTGGTAAGTGTCCGTGGACGGGATGAACTGACCCCCCTGAGCGATCAAATCGGCACTATAGCACTACAGCATACGTGGTTACAACATAGCAGGTCTCCCCTCCTGACATGACTGAGCCCCGTTTAGTCCGCCTGGTTAATATCCATCCATTACTGCGTCCTTGATATCAAGCAATTTTTTCAGTGTGCTGTAAATTTTTGCCAACGACTGGGAATGCCGAAGAAAGCTAGTATGGCTTTAATAACGGGTTTGCGAAGTGCTCTAGCTGGAGGACCGGGACCAGCAGCTGATCTACGGGTGGAAAACGTAGGTTGTCTGCAGCCGTCCAGGGCCTGGATGCATCGCTGAGGTTACTCATTATAAACGTTTTGCGCCCAATTCAACGACGGAAGATTTGTGTCGTGTTAACTCGTTTACCTTGGATAATTTCAATGATACATGCAGATCCAGTATAGGTAAGATGCTTTGTGATCATATGAATATTTGTGTCTTCAGATAATGTTGGTCTGGTATGCGTCGCTGTTTGGACATTACAAAACGGTCGCCGCTCATTTGGAATGGGGATCAGAATTCAAGCAACGTCTTGTGGATACACAACCTGACAAGTCAATTAGGCCATACTTGTCATATCTGTGCGAGACTGTGATGTTTCATGAGTGGATCGTTAAGCGGGTAAGTAGGAATTTTCTGGATCTTTCACAGCTTCATAATATTTTATTCACTCTCGATCTCGGAAATCTTGGATATTGGACGTAGCCCAAATCCAAATATCAGAGGGATACGTTTTGCCTCGTTAATGTCAGTCTGGCTTACGTCTATAATAGTGAAGGATGCTGTTGCTCCTCATTTGTCTCACTGCTTCTGCAGCTACACCCAAAACATGCAATAACTAAGATTTTTGAAATCAACAATGTATTCATCCATATTTTACCAGCTACACATCCGCCGAATGATTTGTTTTAGTGCTCGAAGACACCAGATCCATCCGATCCACTGCCAGGTAGCGAAGAATTCCTTAATCGACGAATTGATAAGCTTTATTCAGCGGGTGTTAACTGTTTTGCTACAAGGCCACTGGCTAAAATGTTCACTAAAGTCACTAATGTGCTCAGGGTGAAGAAGTGATCGAGTACGGTAGCGAGTAGATATAGTCCCAGTCTTAGCCAATGTCATTTTTCTTGCTCTCGGTTCTCACATTTTTGCCATTTTATAGTCAATATATTGCCTTAACCCTGCAATAAAATAACGGTTCACTAGTCATATGCTATTAACATAGTACATATACATATTTATGGTTAAACTGGATATATGTACTAATCAGTTCATATTGACCATATCATATATTCGTCGATTATGTTGATGATCTCATTTTCTTTTCGTTACATTTTCTGTATTTGCGTCTCAGAAAAATAAATCCGTGTAAAATCGTGTTGATTGTTAGATGGAGAATGTTCAATGGACGACTCTCCGGTTATTCGAAGTTTTTTTTATGGTTTACAACCCGTCTCTTTTACCTTTAATAATATGTAGCGTATAGCGTTGTGTGAGATTGTGGATTAACTCCTCCTGGAAGATGCCATTGATTCATTGATTCATTTCAATCGTTGTCGTTACGTTTCCTTTCTTCTACTTTCCACAATCTTACAAAGTTTCTCAGAATCCTTTTAGTTGTAGAGGAACGCTTAGGTGCCAGTGAAGTTGAGTAAAACTTATCGGTTTTGGATGTTCTCTCATTCTTCTTCTTTCTTCTTTTCTTTTTTCATTCTTTCTACACTTTTCTGAATAATATAAGGAAGAATATGGGAAGCAATTGTGGGAAAATTCCGTCATGCGTTGTTCGTCATGTTCCGTCATGCGTAGCACAGAATCTTTTTGCAAAAGCATGACTTGAGCATGACTCTTGACCACATCTTAACCAGAAAAGGAGAAAAGAAACATTCCAAAAGCTGTTGGAATCTTAAATTAGTCATTTCCCACCTTCAGCTTTCTCTTCTCGGCCCTAATTAGGATTTCGGAAGGTGGGGGGGGGGGGTGGGGGAGTGAGGAGCGTGGGCCCATTTCCAACACATTTATCCTTGTAAGGAGATTTTAGCAGTTGCGCATCCATTTTCGGCAGTATTTATCCGCTCTGCTTTCCCACAAAAGTTTATCCGCCTACAAGCTCGTGTCTTGGCGCAAGTGGAGTTCATGCTTAGGCAACCTTGTAGAAGGGCCGCAGCAGAAAGCCGGAAAGACTAACCAGTGACCTTCTGTCTTTCTGCATAGATGCTGTGACTCTTCCGCATAGGTGTCGTGATTCCTTTGCATACCTGCAGGAGTGGCCCATTCGTAGTGATCTGAAGCGGATTTGGAACACATGCCTGAAGGATTTCATATTTTAGAAGGCCCGGGTAGCTGATACGAAGCTCTCTTTCTAAAGCGGTATTTCTGGAAGTTCTTCCGAGTCAGCAACAGACAGAAAGAGCTGGTGATGGGGTAGATAACAGATCCTGATCGGCTGGATAAAGTTAGTGGAACCCTTGGATAAGTGTATCCGCTTTATAAGGAATTTATTTAAACAGTTTTCGAGTGCGACGTGTGCGAACCACAGCAGTATATCCATCTGAGCGCGTTCACTCAGCTCTACAAAATATTTCGGTGTACTCAGAAAGCCACGCTACGGATAGAATGCTGCCATAAAATTGTGCCGTAGAGGTGATTGCACCCCTAGAAATCTTCAGGTAGAAACCCTAGGAAGTGGAAAAAAAAACGTGGGTCTAGGAAGTAGGAAAATAAGTACGGCATCAAGAACAGTAATGATGATTACCCTAGCTAGACGAAGCTGGATATGTGTTGTGGGATTCCTAATGTGGTTTTCTTTCCATTTCTAGAAATAAGCTCACAGCCTAGCGACAAGGTGGATTACATTGAGAGAATGAGTTCGCTCGGATAATCTATAGTACTTCTGCTTTGCAGCTGAATTCTGCTCCATTTTGCTCAATAAGCGTTTTTGCTGGCTTGAAAAATGATTCTTTCCGTGTGAGTTTCTCTATGAATGGGTCCCACGAATTTGTCAAACATAAGCCCCGATGCATCACTGTGATTACCCTGGGTGAACGAGTTGACACTCTGTGCTGACAATGGGTAAATTTGTGTGATGTTGATATATTTGCCCCGGCTTATCTCATTAATGCACGCGTCCCAAGAAAAATGAGTTGGGAAGGTTTTTTCCCTGCTCTACGTCAGAATAACTACTTATTCGTCTTTGTTAACAAAACCTCCACTCTTCCATGATTTTTGAAGACAAAGACGTCAAGAAGCTTGCGAGGAAGATCATGCATTTTTAAAATAATTTTGAGAGCCAGTTTCCCCGAGAAACTAGTATAACTTCTGCATAGTTCGAATATATACTAGTGCGAAGGAAGCCCTTTTTTCATCCTAAGCGACTTCTGGATGCATTCGCATAAAGACAACAATCTTCCTTTTACCATACTGCCTCCTTAGAGTTGAGAGACAAATGAGATGACGATGAACTTCCAGTACTTTCTCGCGTCATCTCCTTCACATTGGTGCTCTATCTAGGGCGCTCTTCATGAAAACTAACCAGTAGAGCAGATTATAGCACGTGTAAACCACTGGAATGGGACAATCACAAATTAGCAGCTAAAATAAATCTGATTCCTGTTACATGTAATTTGAGAGTTAGCTACTGAGATGAACTCAATCCTACAACGATTTGATAGTTTAAAAAAAGAGAAATTTAGCTGACAGGAACCGATTCACTTTATTTTAAAAGTTTCTGAGAAAGTGCTCGTCTGTGTTTCTCAAGACGGAAGCCATCAAGCTAGAGTTTGACGGCGGCCAGTTGAATGAAAGAAAGGTGTTCCGACCCAATTTACTTGTGGTCTTATTGGAAAGTCCCGTATGAAACGAAAAAATAAAAATGAGATGTGTATCATCGTGAGGAAAAAGGCGGAGACCTCCCGCCCTCCAAGATCAACTCGTCCTCTATCGTATTCAAATTCTGCATGGTCATGTATAGTGGAATCGCGCGCGAATAGAACGAGTCAACCGTTTGGGGTGGGAAGAGGATTTGAACGAACTAATCCCAGAACTGTACCACGTCCCGTTTTCCCTCACGATGATACACACCCATAAAAATGCAGTGTAAAAATGCAGTACAGTTTAATACTAATGTCAAGCTGTTTTATATTGAGGCAACTATATACTTGGTGGTAATGGGCAATTGTTTTCTAATCAAGTAATTAAGATGTAAGGCACCTCGCAGACAGGATCAACCGACCAACGGCGAACGCCGGAACCGAAAAATTCAATCTTTGATAATTCCAAAACTGGTTTTACATATTATGTTTCAGTTGCAGATCACACGATCGCGAAGCATGGAGACACACACACACAAACTGAGGAGAAGAAAGTGAAGAAATGTGACAGCGTCAGTGTGACTAAACTGAATAAATCGGCAGATAAGAGAGTAATGCATAGTTGTGTATGTGGAAAAATTCTAAAGAATTCACCGAGTCAGAAGTCGTACTGGCGCGCGCAGTAAGAGTTTTAGAACGAGCAATGTAGCCACTGGTGCAAATAGGGAAAAAGTGTAATTAGAATGAACTGAGTATCAGTGAAGGGTATGCAGTTGAACCCTAAACATAGATGAGTTTATGGGTCACAGGCGCAGAACCGTAGGTGCTATGTCTGAGGAGAAATCATTGAATTACAATTATATGTACTTTTGTACTGTTTTTGCTTATAGCTGCTTCATATGAAAACGAAACCTAGTAGTGAAGGGTATCTATGTTCTTCTCTTTCAAAATTCCAACTGATGAACAACATACCGTTTCATGAGGTTGCGTGTTGCTTCTGATGAGGGTGGGTGAGAACGTTTCTTAAGCCGTTCTCACCCCATGCACGCCCCCTCTCCACTCATCGCACTATTTCCGCATCTGTCTAACAACGTTGGAATGTCCCCCCGTTGTTTCGGCTCAGTCCCCTTCTTTTTCAACTAGAAAAGAGTTTCCCCCATACATCTATATATGAGCGGAAAGCGCATTCATTCTACTCGCTATAAATATACAATACTTACCAGTTTTTCCTACGCACAGAAACAAATCCTTCAAAAACCCCTAATTCATGGGGTTTTTGGTCAGCCTGTTGGTGCCACTTTTTTACTTTCTTTTACAATATAAACTATCACATATTATATACTAAAATGAAGAGAAAATCTTTGCGAATCGTCGTGGACTATCTTCTTTTGGATTTGTTAATATATCACATACCAACTCTCAAAACATACATGCCATGTTTTTTGTACTCTTATATGTTCCAAGATTTTCCGTAGACATGCTATCTATCACTTCCCTCTTGTGACCTGTGAACTCTACTAGGTTTAGGGTTTAACTAGATACCCTTCACTGATATCCGGTTCGTTTTCCTTCAGGTACAACTTTGCACGTCATTTTCCCTGTCTGCCGCAATGGTCTCATTGCGCGCTTCATCCAACACTAAGCGCGCCACGACGATCCCTGGCTGAGTTCTTCACATTTATTTACTTCCACCGCTACTCACTGATCTTTTATTTACTCATTCATTCAGTTTGAACACATTGGAGTTGCCACTACTCCATTCTTCTCATCTGCCAACTGTTCATTTTCATCGGATCGCTCTCCAGTTAAATTTCGTACCGGGAATAAGGGAGAATCACTTTTTTGTTTCATTCGCCGGGCTTCAAACCCGGCCATTTCTTCACTTCAGTGAAAGGGTCTACTGGTCCTCTCTAAAAGTGAAGGGAGCCTTGTCTCTAACAAAGAAGAGCAGGATTTCTCCTACAGATCCATTAACGCATCTGATTGTCACATGACATTGGAGGAGAATTGTAGAGTTTTGACAAAAAAAAACGACAAAACTTTTGCACCAACCTATTAATTTGAATTGTAATCCAAAAATCAACTACGTAAATAGCTGTGATGCTAGCGAAAATTGCCAGGAAATGTACCCAGTCATGAACGGCTTCTGTCTCAATTTGTTTTCTGCAACATATGTATGTGCTGAATGACTCACATGAGAACGCTATTCGTGCGCAGTAGTCGATTTGTTCGCAGATCTGAATACTTCTCGACTTCTTCGGCATGTCACTGCACACCGACGTCTTGCTGATGTTCCACGTGCAAAGATTATTGGGAATAGAGCAGGACGAATTTCGCAGTAAATTTATCTGAAAGACGGCACTCTCTTCAGGTAAGGTATTAGACTTGTTCACACAAGTCCTTGAGCTTTTTTTCGATGCACTTTTCCCCATCTATTTGCCATCATTCAGGTACAAGTCATACACCATTCGAAAGCGCTATTCTTCCTCTACAAGAATATTGTAAATAGTTTTTTTAAGCGGTAGTTTGCTTGAGTTTTAAGCCTGCAAAGTGGAGCAACGCGTCAATAAAAAACAGCGCTACCGACAGCCACCTATCCTGTCAATAAGTTGAAGCTCGATGGGCAATCAAAACTGGCTAAGGGACCTGTGCTAAGTATGAAAGAGACATTTTGCTTGAATTGACTGGTCATTAGCGATTTTCTAAGGACAAAGAGGGCATATTTGGTCTCGATGACACCAACCAATTGCAACGAACAAATTTCTTACATGAAGAACCGGGAATTGCTCCAAAGAAATAATATGGTCTAGATGGACATCATACTTCTTAAAGCTACCAACTAACTGAGGCAATTCAGCTGGAAAAATCCAATCGCGTGGGTCCAAACATCTTACTCCATGGTGACGTCAGACCCCACTTTCCAAAAATCGTAAAACTGCCGCTCCAACAGTTCCACTGATGATGTTCTTCCGCGTTTATATCCTACAGAGCTTACGTGCTCAAACAGTATGGCATGCTTCGTGGTTTCCAATGAATACAAAAAGGAAATTGGGTTTTTCCTCGAATTGGCGTTTTTCTTCTTAGGCCTGAAAACTAAGTGATTCAATAGTTCTGTGAGAACGCTTGACAATATTATTGTAGAGGATGGAAAGCGCTTTCAAGAAATATAGTGCATGTCAGAGAAAAATGGCAATGGGCTGGGAAAAATCGCAACTAAAAAATCGCAGGGATCTATGTTAAAACCTAATAGAATAAAGCATACGTGATGAGAAGTGAACAGAATAGCAAGAAATGTTTTTCTAGAGAAATGTTTCGTCAACATTCCCCTCCGAAAAATTATTTAAAAAACTTCAAATCAAAGGTTACCAAATGTTTTTTTTTCTTTTTTATATGTTCAGATGTGTTTACGTGTTAGCTAAGTTACTGAGTATAGGCAGCACTCAGCACTGGTGCCGAAGTCAAAAGACTTGTCGATCATCAGCCATTTGGCATTGTTATTTTTTTTGCATGTTCGTTAGCTTATGACGAGAAGGCAATTTCTTGGTAACATTCAGGTTTGAGAAGGGAATTAATATCGAAAGCTAACCAGTAAACATATAAAGAACAGGAAGCTTCAACGTATAAACGGAACAAGGGAAATATGAAGCTCACAGACAGAACAATATTGAAAAAAGTTTTCCTAAAACAACGGTAGTACAATACCAACGGTGTCGCTTGATGAAACTGCGCGATGTTCGCGATTTCGCGGGTTTTTTTCGTCGTTTCTCCATAACTCGCTTCAATCTCAACTATTTTCAAAACAGAGCAGATATTTGGAATCAGGATGGTCCGACCTACCTGGTAGCATGCTTAAAATTTGAAATTTCGGAAATTTCTGATGATCAAACAGCAAAATCGCCTAGGGATACGATTAAGAGAGATTCGCTGCATCGAGACTCTCCCAATTATATCCGCAGCTACTTTTCCTGAAAGTGGGACCCGTTAATACCCAATCTTCGACGAAACTCATACCACTGCACCGTGGAGCTCTCCGCTCACATTTTCATCCATCATATCGGGAAATAACCCGGAATATGCTCAATCTCGCGTCAATCGTATCAAGCGAGTGAAATGACAGGTAAATTCTTGTTTTGTTGATGTTCGAGTTTGCACATTGATAAAACTGAAAACTAACCACAGCCGGATTTGTGTGTTAACCAAACAAATACAGTTATAAGTTTGGGAGTTGATATTAAAAAAGCCGGTCTTAAGTATTGATTAGACATACACACAGCCGGCTTCTGGTACTGATTGATGTAACGGATCTGATATCAAACATGCATGAAACCTGCGATAGCAATGCAACAATGGTTTCGTCGATCACTTTATGAAAAGAAACGAAAATCTGGTGCCCATTTTCAGGGCAAATAGAAGAATAATTAACTCAAATTTGTACATGTATAAATGCATTTCTCTTCAAAACTGCAATAACTAGAATTATATCACAATCACATTAAGGAAACCGCTCTAAAGAACTTTTCAAGGGAAAGTTACCAAAAATTATGATCCCCTTCAGAATCGTTACTGTCAGCATCTTCCTGTCTATTTTCAGCTTCTCTGAGTTCTCGTCGAGGCTTATGTACATTCTATTATGTTTCCACCTCCAACTTCTATAATCTTCTTCATTCTCCACTGCTCACTTTCAACATACTTCCGACATTTCTCGAGCGTGAGCGCCTTCCTGTACGCTCTTATGCAGACCTCCAGCTCTGCTAAGGTACGTACCTTCTCCCCTCTGAAATTGAGGTTTATGTCATATATCAATAATATTACCGTAAATTCATGTTGCACACCTTACAAAATTTTTCAAGTTCCCCCAAACGAGCTCTATAGGATTCAAATCCGGAGACTCAGCAGGCCACTCCAAGCGCTTCAAACCCCACTCTTCCTTTTTTCTAGTTGTATATTGTAAGAGTTGACTTAGGTTAAGACAATAGGCAATACGTAGAAAATGAATCAATAGGGCTCAAAGTTCGATCACCACGATTGAGAGATGAAAGCTGCTGATTACAGGGAGCGGAGGAGCAACGGCGCGCATAAAATTCCGCAGATGGAGCGACCAGGGAGAGACGAAGTACGACATGAGGTGTTCCTCAAGCCTCGGATCCAGCACGTCTTCCACTCACGGATCTGCCGCCATCTGCAGCTGTTCGGCTTACTCTATAGATCATCTGTGCCCTGTACCGTATTCAGTTGCTACAATAAACTCTGTTAGCTACTGTTGTATTCATGGCACTCTGTCGGTGACAGTTACGCTTCCACTGGGTCCTGTGACTATATACACTCTTGTGGCAAGGTGCATTGTCCTGCACTAGCCTCGCATATCCTAAGGATGTCATAGATCAACAATGTTCACGTACGAAATCTTGAAGACTGAAGCAGTGGACTAACCATTATACGTCTTATCAGCGAACTTCAAATAACACTTTTGAACCTGGCAGTAGATCTTCGAGTCAATTCTAACGCTGCCATAGAAGATTGCCAGCTCGGTG
This sequence comes from Ancylostoma caninum, assembly GCA_037903475.1. Lineage (NCBI taxonomy): Eukaryota > Metazoa > Nematoda > Chromadorea > Rhabditida > Ancylostomatidae > Ancylostoma > Ancylostoma caninum. The sequence goes on along the minus strand of JBAJFG010000389.1, from coordinate 789,264 downwards.
GTTCCTTTGGTTGAAATTCCGCCCCAAATATGCAGCTTTCCAGGATGTTTTGCTCTACTGCGCAATCGTGCTGAAGAGGTCTTATCCTTTACGTAGCAGTATTTAGTTGAACTGCCAACTACAACAGGTTGAAAAAAGCAGTATATCGCCAGGCAAATAGCATTAAGCAACTCGCGTCGTACCGTCTATTCGTCAGCAAGTACACAGTTAGAGAATGTGTCGTCTTTTTTAAAGAAAGTCAAGCCGCTTGATCTTGTTCTGGTCCCTTATTAGATGGCAATACTTCGTGACGGCCCGCTCGAACTCAAGCAGATCCCTGATACATCGGATTTGCGTGATGCTGATCCATATGTTTCTTATCTTCAGCCGTGTTGCTATACCGAAAGCGGTGGCAGAGCTATCTGTACGCGGTATAGCTCCGAGTGTTCTCATGTTTGATCGCAGGATAGTGAGCTGAAAACTTAGCATTGCGAATCAAATCACCTATAAAAATTAATGCTTAAAGCTGCTGTTTAAAAATACCGTCGGGGACCAGTCTTCGCCTTGCTGTTTTTCTCCGAAACACTTCAGAAAATTTACGAAATCACCATTTATGCATAAAATAGGAGTGGAACGGCGTTATCCGCTTGAAAATACCGTCGGGGACCAGTTTTCTCCTTGCTTTTTTCAGTGAAACACTTCAAAAAATCAAGAAGAACAAGTTCTATGGATGAAGTTAGAAACTCTATTTTACCTAATAACGCCGTTGGCTTATACGGTCGCTTCTTAGTTTGCGGATGACTGGATGTAAACTTCTTGATAAACATTTGAAGACTGCTATACGACATCGATGAATCGACCTAAGAAAAAAGCTCGAGTGGAACGGAGGAATCAGTACAGGTGAAGGAAGATCTCTTACCTGTTTGATAGCAGAAAGAATTTGAGACAGAGGTTCCCCCTTCCTGAGACGAGACATAATTATTTTCACGTAGTAAGCAACAGCCATAGTGGAAGGTAGAATGGTCAGTGTGGCTGCCAGTAGATCTCCCTGTTCAACGCTCTTTAGGTTGGCACTACCCCTAAAGCAACTGAGGTCACAGTGATACATCCTGAGGGGTAATTGTTAGCGTACCCTCAAGGAAGGCCGCGCCATGTCAATTTTGGCGGCAATCGCAGAATATATTTCTGTCAAAGTTGACGAGTTGGCATTATACTCATTTTGCGACGACCATGAGCAGACTCTAAGCTATTGCCTTCTTCCTAAAGGCTAAATCTGTTGACGGTGTTTCCGTCAAGGACGTCGATGGCTCACCAGTTGTGGGTAGAACATTCAAGGTCCGATGGAATGGTCGGAACTACCAAGCGAAGGTAAGTCCATCTTTCAACGTTTGTGCTTGGAAATCAGCTTAAACATTCATATGGGAGAGAAAACTATCTGAACTGCTTTTAGATTCTGGGCATTGGAACTAGGGAGTTCTGTGAAGAAGAGATACTCTCTCTCTCACTACAAATGGTCAGTTGCGGCAGCTTCCTTTTACAGTTTGTGAGGAAACTGGAATGTGAGGGAACTAGGATAGAGTCAAGGCGTGTTACTGAATTTCTTCAATTAATGAAAAGCTTGTCATGTAGCGCTTTATTTCAGCCGTTCACCATCTCCCTTATCTACGACATCAGTGAATACAGCATCAGTGGATACCGCATTTCTTGGGAGGGTCGGCAAGCTGCTGGACGAGCTCATCGTGAGTGTCGGGCAGCTTGAGCGGCGAATAGCAACGAACGGGCTCCAGTTGGAGCAACAGATTGATACCCAAAAGCTGACTGGAGAAGTGAATGAAGTGAGAGTCATCGGTCACGAATTGCTGAAGAGGAAACTCCAGAGTGTGAATCGTGGAGGTGAGGTCAAGCACCTGTTTGGTATGTCAACAACTTTCTGTACATTAATGTTTCAGATGAGATCCAGCATATGCACGCGAGTAAGGAGTTCGTGGAAGCGCTGAGGTCTCATCGAGTGGGAAACATTAGTCAGTTCGTCCTCGATCTGAAAAAGGAGGTGTACAAGGGCGACACCACCGTCCTTTTCCAGCAGGTTGAGAAAAGGGTAGCCTCTGCTGAAAAGCTGGACTTTATTGGACAGGTGAGAGCAAATCTAGATCTGCTTGGTTTTTTTTTTTTTCGTCGAATAAAGTGGCAACTTGGTTAAAGATGACTTTTAGTATATATATATATATATATATATATATATATATATATCAGTGGCGGACGCAGAAAGTGGGCGGGAGGGGGGGCGTGGGAAGAAAAGTGGGGTCTCCGCCGTTTTGGGGACCCAGACGGAAAATAAAATTAATAATAATATTAATTATAATAATAAACAATAAATAAAAAATATATTAAAAATAATAATAAAAATAAACAATTAAAAATAAACTAACACAAGATTTTTATTTGTATTGTAAAGTAATTTCGAAAATTTGGCGACCCATTCTCGGGGGGCGCCCCCCCGCCCCCCCCCTGCGTCCGCCACTGATATATATATATATATATATATATATATACTATATAGTGATATAAGTACTACCAAGTCGAGGTCGAATCCAGAGCGAGCGTCTGGAGATCTGCGAAGACAGTCTTGAACGCTCGATCCCGAAGACTGAGACGAAATCCTGCGACAGAGGCCCCCACAACACCGTCACGCCAGCGCTCTACTGAGCAAACCCCGTCAACATCGCGGTATTCATTCGATGATGACGAATATAAGATGTAGGCATGAGTTTTGTATAGGAGTAATGTATTTGTACATATTGGATTTAATTAGACTTCTATTTGCCAAGAAAATGGGCACCAGATTTTCGTTTCCCTTCATAAAGTGTTCGACGAAACCATTGTTGCATTGCTCTCGCAGGTTCACGCAGCTTTGATATCAAACATGTAACGGGTCTGATATCTGCGTATGCTTAAGACCGGCTTTTTTAATATCAACTCTCAAACTTAGAACTGTATTTGCTTGGTTAACACACAAATCCGGCTGTGGTTAGTTTCCAGTTTCATCAATGTGCAAACTCGAACATGAACAAAACAAGACTTTACCTGTCATTTCACTCGCTTGATACGATTGACGCGAGATTGAGCATATTCCGGGTTATTTCCCGATATGATGGATGAAAATGTGAGCGGAGAGCTCCACGATTGAAGAAATCTTGGCGGTAAAGAATTCTTCATCGATAACGGTTAAAAAAACTCGTATTCGAGCGATCTCCCGACAAAAAACCCGAAAAACTCTGAAAATCGGATTTCGATTCAGATTCTCTTGATGAAATAGAATTTTCTCAATTTCCTATCACGTTTCCATTTCTCAACACTTCTATCATCTTTTCGAATGCAACAGCGCTAAGGAATTGCTAAAATACCGCAGGGCGCATCCGTTTGTGGCGAGGCCAGCGATCTTTCGATCGAAAGGTGTCGAGGCCACGATAATAGCCTGCCAGGGATCTGGGTAGAACGCTGGAATTAATAAGAGCGGGAACGAATCATACTGGAACCGTTGTCAATTGATGGATATCCTCTGGATAGTTGGACTTAATACTTGTGCGAAATTCACTAGGAAAGCGGGAACATCGAAAGAAACTCATGTAGTCGCGATTCGGTCGAAATCATATGTTTAGTCGCTAAATTATTCGGTTGCTACCGTTGTAGAGGTCTAAAGTCCATACCAGGTGACGAATTGTCCCTTTCAGGGTTGTTTTCCTTGAAAAAAAATATTTCAGCATCGAAAAAAAATCATTTGTCGGGGATGAGAAAAAAATAGCATAAATCGCACCCTTGTGTGATTAGAAGCACAATCGGGGTCAACATGTTTCCGCAATAGTCAAAAAATATTCTCAAAAACTTCACGAATCCCGTTGTCTTCTGGATGCTGAAAACCTGAAAGTAGTGGTTGAAATGAACGATATTGTAATCCTAGTCCTAAGAAAACCCGAAAATAGCCGCGTGAAGTACCGTTCTTGTCCTAACCATGTGCACATCCTCGAAAATGGATTTATGGTGCAGTGCAGGGATGAGCGGAAGTCAGTTTCAAAAATTCGGAACTCGGAAGTCGGAGGTCGGAAGCCCCAAAAAAGACCGGAATATCGGAAGTGCCGAAAGTCGGAAGTTCGCAAGAGTCTAATGTGTGTACATACACATGCATGTGCTAAGGGCGCTTAGGGTTGGGTGTCAATCATATATTGTTAGACTAACTGGCGTTCATTTTGATAACTCTACCTAATTATTTTCAAAAATAGCGGTATCAATCTGTATATATAAAAGTGAAAGTTTGTATGTTTGTTTGTGTGTTTGTACGTTTGTATGTTACCTATAGAAATCGCGGAGGGTTAACCGATCGGGACCAAACTTTGGATACGTACCCATAAAGGGCCGGCGGAGGTTTAAGGCTACTTTTCGCGAAATCATATCAATCAACTTATCGATCATATCGATTTTATTGATTTTTCACTATTGTTGCCCCGGCATCGGTGAAGGCGTGGCCACTGGGGTATGTCATTATGCTGAACACGAATATGTCAAACATTTTGTACGACACTATCGATTTGTCGATTTTATTGATTTTTCGCCATTTTGCCCCGGGAGCGGTGAAGACATGGCCACTGGGGTATGTCATTATGTTGAACACGATATGTCCACAATTTTGTATGACACTATCGATTCATCGATTTTATTGATTTCCTTTAATTTTCTCTAGGGAGCGGGCAAGGATATGTATTGGTTTTCCGGTATTCTTGCTCATGGGTTGGTGAAACCGTTTCTCCTGGAATTTCCCGAAAAGTTCCACGTGAATATGACAAGCCTTTCAGAAGAATTTACCAGTCAAACAACTTTACCTTATTTTTGAGGGAAAGGGACGGGGTAAAGAAGTGTCATTTAAACTGATCACCAAATGATGAACATCTTGAGAGACTCTTTTGGCTAACAAATGTTGGTATCAGCTTTAAATAGAGAAATAGAACACCCGAGCGAAGCCGGGTACAGCGTCTAGTACAGAATTAAAGGAAAGTGAAGGATCGCTCAATGAAACGTAAGTGGTTGAGCAGGACTGTTGTAAAGTCGCCAGATGATAAAAAAATCATGAGTTTTAAACAAAAGCTCTTCAGGAGGCTTCAGATTATACATATTTTGCACAGAAAAGTGTCCTATGGAGAAGAATGTTGAGTGTTACTGCCTAGTCTCCATATCAGACCTCCATTACAAAAGTGTCTTCTAGGACATCATCTTGTTAGGTTTTGGTATCCTCTCAGTGGTACTCTATGCGGCCCGTCTACTTTGAAAGAAATGAGGGTTGGCTCATTTTGGTTTGACCCGATGCTGTTTGTTAGTTAACATTATGCGTGAAGTGAATGAGAAAGGACAACTTCAGATCTTTTCATCGACTCTTTCAGTAGGTGCTAAATGTTGAGCAGATCCTCTTTCATCAGTAGCCGAATTTTTGGCAATAAGACTACACATAAGTACTGATTCTGGTATCGAAATCACAACAAAAACGTGGCTATTAGAACGAAGTAAATTCATTTCCAGAAACTTCAGAAAGAAACCACAACGAAAGTTTCGGTTAAAAAATGATGCTTTCTTGTATGACATCCCATTTATGACAGCAATACTTATTTGGAAACACTTCACGTCCAGAAGCGTTACTTTTGGTTTACGAATGCCGTGTTGTGCAAATATTCCCGGCTAAATCTTGAAAAACTGCACAGAATTAGCGGCAACCATGACATAAAACTCAATTTGCTTCAATCCAAGACTTCCGAAAACTTTCGGCTTTTTTTTTCGCGATTCTTCGAAAGTCGGAACTCGGAAGTCGGAGGTCCAAAAAACACCGGAATATCGGAAGTTTCGGAAGACGGAACTCGGAATTCCGCTCATCCCTGGTGCAGTGGTATGACTTTCATTGAAGATGGGGAATTAACGGTCCCACTTTCAGGAAAAGTACCTGTGAATATAATTGGGAGAGTCTCGATGCAAGGTCTCTCTCAATTGTATCCCTAGGCGATTTTGCTGATTGATCACCAAAAATTTCCGAAATTTCAAATTTTAAGCATGCTACCAGGTAGGTCGGACCATCCTGATTCCAAATATCTGCTCTGTTTTGAAAATAGTTGAGCTTGAAGCGAGTTATGGAGAAACGAGGAGAAAAAAACGCGAAATCGCGGACATCGCGCAGTTTCATCAAGCAACATCGTTGGTATTGTATCTGAAGTAGTGATTACAAATATCGTTTCCGTTTTGCGCTGTAACCCCATCTTTGTGGGGTTGCGTATTTGTATTTCGAAGCAAGATTTATCAACAATTTTAATGGAATTATACAAAACTTATTAGCTTCCGTACAGTATCTTTACTGAACCAAAGCACTGTTTTACAGTTTGCTGCGTGAAATTCCAAGCCAAATTCAGGTAGTGAGGCATTCACAGTACGAGGTATTCCACAGGACGTAAGGACCCTCTTTAAAGGCAACAGACAAAGTTACGACTAGAAGAACTCAGCGTATTCCAGAGGTATCGAAGGTGCTGGAACTTTCAAAAAGTCGAAACTTTCCGATGGCACCAAAAACGCTGTTTCCGCTTCGCGGCGCTCTGCCTCGGTACCCTTCATAAACGTCCGGATTCAATGGAAGTAAAAATTAGAATTCTCAGACGTGATGGGAGCCCTATTCGTTACAGTTTGTATTGAAAATAAATTGAAAATTCTTGTTGTAGCCTGTAGTGGGACAGCTCGGAAGTGGTAGAGAAGATTCAGATAAAGTTGAAAAGATCTGATAGAAGGAGGAAGTTGGAAGAGTTGGATGGACTGCTAAATCGCGTCTTAAGCTGAACTCGCGTAAGATCTTCTAGATAACCTAGCTGGGATTAGGGTCGCTTGCGGCCCAAACTTGGCTGCTCAGGCAATCGTGGGGGTTGACTGCAGAAGGAAATGGCTCCAACACCAATTGTTCCTGGGGGTTGACCCCAAATCGCGGAGCACTTACTTCCCACATATCGCAGACGCCCCCCCCCCCCCCCACGTGCCCTGGCAGACGATCCTCCACATGCTCTCGCGGCTATTCCCGATCCCGCACAGAAATGCCGCTTCTTCACACCTGTTCAGATGACAAAATTTGAGCAGTTTACATGTGCCTCTAGCAGATTTTGTTTATTTTTTCGCCGAAATATTTTCCCCATTTCACCCAAGAAATACACGTAAATCTCCACAAAGTAAGCGAAACGCGCTCGATTTTACGCGGATAGCGCCCGAAAATCAAGCGAAATCTGCTGGGATGTGCGCGAAGATCGCTAGGAGGTCGAAGTTCTATTCTCGCTGACGGCCCAGGCAGTAACACCGCCTCCTTGGGTTCGTAACAGAAAACACTACTCATGGAAGAGCAAGCGTCTTTGCGTCTTGCATTAGTAGTACGAGTATTTTACACACAAATCCAACTCCAATCCTTAGACCTGCGCCGAAGACCTTCCTCAGCACATCCGGCTGACGTGCGCCGTACATAAAGATAGTGAACTTTCCTCATTTCAACATGGAATAATTCAACGGCAGCACGTCTGGGGAATCCCGGCGGACTGCAACATGTCCGTGGGCATGAGTAGGCCCCAGCACAGGTCTTCCTGGGGGGCAAGCTGGGCTTCTTAAAAGGGCCGAAATGCAAAGGGGGCTTCGTACTGGGGTCCGGGGTGGAACCCGGAGAAAAGGTTGTGGTTTTGTTACTTCTAAGGAAAACATCACGTTTATCAGGCGAGATAAGGGTATCAAACAAGTTAAGTGACCGATTCATTGAGGTGGCAGGGAGTCTTGCTTTGAGCGGCGCAATAGGGGCGACTGAGGCCGAAAAACGGCTTGCAAGGAGGCTTCTCGTGCTTGGAGCGGCCAGGCGACTGTCCGGTCCAAGTATTCCGATTGGGGCTCATATTCTGCAGACACCGTAGGGTTCTCAGGATTCCTGCGCAGTCTAAACACAACCAAATGACTTGATGTCCTCACTGACATAAAAACTAAGGAAGTACCACAACTGTTCGAACGGACAATCAGAACTTATGTATCGCACGAAAGATGCGCGAAAAACGCCTTTTCCGGAAGTTTCAAGGAACTGCTGTGAAGCCCAGACTTTAAGATTGGCATTGAAAATTGGAGTTTGGGGAGATCTTTCATTACTACCGGGTGGAAAGGGATCAGTTTCAAGTCATATGGTAAAGTCGTGGTTCTCTGAGTTTTAATCCACGGTCCAGACCTAAGGTGGTCAAACTCGTCCAAACATCTCTCATGCCGACGAATTTATGGCACTGCCTAGTTTTCTAGTCTCTTTTAATTCCTTTTTTCTATTCCCTCATGAAATCTCTGCATTTAGTTTAAGAGAGGCTGTATTTCGCTCAGCTGGCACTTGAACGATTAGGCTCGGACGAGTTCGCACGCATCTCGTTTGAACATCGATCGATTTCTCAAGGTTTGAACATCGATCGATTTCTCGACTGCAGCAGACTCTCACTTATTGTCTATTATCGCAATTTTGGTATACTACCAGAACACAGTAGTCGAAATCAGCTGCTAGAGATACATATACATACCTAAGGGAGTTTCCACAAGGGACTTTGGTGCGGCAGCGTCCTAGGTACTGTAGGATCAGATATCTCCCATGGACTGCCACTGAAGTTCCGTTTCATTACGCTGTCACAATTAGCAGGTTCCAACACAGTTGAGCCACTTCGATCGCAGCGCCTGCTCCCATGTGAGATGACGTGACGGCGTGTTTCCACCGCAGCTACACAGGCCATCTCTCAGATGGCGCGAAATTTTCGAAAATTTCAAGCAATTCTAAAAAATGTTTCATTATGTGCGTTTGTAAGTTACGAGGCTCGTCTGCTAAGGTGACTGTTCTCATTTTTCCTGTTTTAAGTATCATTTCGCACTTGTTTGCGCCTGATTCGCTTGAGAACTAGACTAAAAGAGGTAGGAGCTCGTAGGTGTTAGCATTGTTGGTTTCAGTACCTGACTTTCTGTCTCTGCATCTAGTAAGTCTTACCGTTTATTTTTCTGCTTGATCTATGGTTCTTCATTCTTGCTTTCACCACACAAAACAAGTGAGTAAAATGGTTAGGGTCGTTACTGTTATACTTAGGCACTTAACAGTTCTTTGAAAGAGCTACTGGGTGAAAATGAAGTTGGGGGGGGGGGCACTCCTATGAAGCCTAAGCCTAAGCCTAAGGCTTGGGCTTAAACCCATGCTTAAGCATAGGAATAAGCTAAGGCTTAGCTTAGGCTTAGGCTAGTGCTTTGGCTTAGGCTTACAAGGTGAAGCCTATGACCTTCTATAGGATCCCCCCCCCCAACTCCCTTTTGGCCGAGCTACTGATTTGCTGTTTACCAACATTTTATGGCATCTTATCAACACTACGGAGAAGCCACTGTATCCCTGACTGACATTATTAAAATCCACCATATGCGCGCGCTGGTGGAACCCGGCTGGCCCGGATCCCTCCTGAAGCGGAGACAGTAGTCTCTTCTCACTGGTATTCTACTATTCTACATTTACATCATTCTACAACTCATTATTATTCAACTATCAGGACTGTTTGGCTAGTTCCGACCCAAAAATATCAAAATCAAAAAATTTTTCCCAAATTTTTCCTCTAAGAATTATTGAGATAAACCGTCTGAACAACCGTGCCTGGCTGCCCTCTTATCGTTCACATTTGTTATGCTGGATTCATAGTGATCCTTCGTCCGTTCACTGACTGCCGACTTGAGCGGTTGGCATGTTCTCCGAAATGAATCCATCTTGAAGCGATCACTTATGCCCTGCGAAGGATTTCCAAATTTCGAGATTCTTCTTTTCCCACTACTTGGCTCCGCCACAGGAAGAGTGGGCAAGCGCTCAGTAGTGAGGAAGCAAAATCGTCCTATGCTGGGATGCATAAGGCGTTAATCACGAAACCAAAGATGGTTAAAGTGATTGCTCACCCTATAGACCAGGTATTAGAAGATGTATGACGCAAAATTAGGATTGCTAACCTGGTCTCGCTTGGTTATGTGTCTACGACTGCTAGCCCTAGAAATGCACCCTTCAGACGCTGGAACCTGCTGGCTGCTGAACTGCTATGTAGGCTTGTTGACGCTGCATCCTCTCCGGTGTCGGTCCCTCTTTCCTGCATCTGAATGATACGTACCCTTCTCCTTCGCTTATATACCCATGGTAGCTGTTATCATTTGCAGCTCCTTTATATCCTGACAAAACATGTAAATCAATGATAGGGCAGCCAGGCACGGTAGTCCAAACGGCATTTCTCAGAATTATTCGGTGCGCTGATCACGAAAAGTATATTAACGTTGTGTCACGAGGTCATTTCGTACAGTTACTGTAGGGTCGTTGTTACGAAGCGGAAGACAATGCTAAATTTGTGAGGAAATCGACAGTGTCTAAATAAAGTGTGTGCTTGTGATAATTATGTCAACTAAACCCACTGTTTTGAAGGATTTTCTGAGATGTCGTCTCTACCGTACAGTAGACGTTTGACTCGACGGAATTTTTTTCGAATAGTCGACATTTCGAGTCACTCGAAAGTCGATTTATTCGAAACTCGACTCGATATGACTCGGTCGAGTCAAATGTCTACCGTACAGCTCCCACAATCTTACAAATACAGGGTTGGAGTACAAAATGATTATGATTTTCGTGATATGCGCATCAAATAATCCCCTTAGCCATTGTTCGGTCGAAAATAGTGATCTTGATACTTTTGCGGCAGAACAAGCCAAGTAGTGCATAGTCTGTATATATAAAAGTCAAAGTTTGTGTGTGTGTGTTTGTGTGTTTGTACGTTTGTATGTTACTTATAGAAATCGCGGAGCGTGAACCGATCCGGACCAAATTTTGCATGAAGGTCGGCCAGGGGCCGACGGAGGTTATAGGCTACTTTGCACTTGGGATTATCGATTGATTTATCGATTGTATCGACTTTATTGATTTTTCTTTTTCTTTTCACCCAGGGGTCGGTGCGGACATGTCTTCTGGGGTTCCTGAATATGCTGAATACGAGTATGACAACCATTTTGCACGAAATATTGATTTATTGATTTTATCGATTTTTTCCATTTTCGCTCGGAGACGAACAAAGACATGTCTCCTGGGGTTCCTGAATATGCTGAATACGAATATGACAACCATTTTGCACGAAATATTGATTTATTGATTTTGTCGATTTTTTCCATTTTCGCTCGGGGGCGGACAAAGACATGTCTTCTGGGATTCGTCAATACGCTCACTACGAATATAACAACCATATTGCACGAATTATTGATTTATTGATTTTTGGCTCTTCCGCCCAATGGAGCGGTGGAGAAATCTCTTGGGGTTCCTCGATACGCTGAGTGTGAATATGACAACCACTCTGTACGAATACATCGATTCAATGTCACTAAAATAGCTTTGCTAACTTTTCGTCCACAAGTCGATGGGAAAGGGTCACCTGGGCTTCGCTAACATGCTGATCACCAATACTATGAAGATTTTAATGAATTTGTTAATGATAGGAAATGGCCTCAGCAGTGTGATGTAGCCAAGGTAGTAAAACACCCGAGCAAAGCCGGGTACGGCAGCTAGTAATTGAATATTAGTGAATTGTAGAAGAATATAAGTGTAGTGAAAAGAAGCCATTGTCTCTGCTTCGGGAGGGACCTGGGCCAACCGGCTTCCAGCAACGCGCGCTTTCAATAATGTCAGTCAGGAAGAAAGTGGCTTCTACAATACAGCACTATTCGGCTAATTCTGCCTCAAAAATTTCGATGAAAAACATTTCCGCCCAAACTCTGTGTACCGGGTTTTATGAGGTGCTGAACACAAATATCAACTTTACATTGCATGCCTGCCTCATTTTCTTCCCGAAATCGGCATTTCCTCCCAATTTCCTACCGTATACCTACTGTCGCGGTTCAGTGGCGCCCTGTACCGGGTTAGGGCAGAGACAGGGTTTCACCAAGGGAAACCTGCGCCGGCAAATATATGCAGACTCCCTACTTTCTCCGTGACATGTTGCACCATGGGTGCTTAGACCATACCAAGGGCTCCTCACCACGCTGGTTTCCACCCAAGGCCCGAGAATTATATACCGTGAAACGCCAAGGTAGCCGAGGGCGACTTACAGTCGGTTAGGACGCCGCGCCCAACGGCAGGGAGAATTAGGAACCCAATACTATTAGTACTGCTACTAGGCTGACAGAAGTACTACACTAGATTACCAATAGTTTATTAAACTATAACTACTACTACAATACTAAACTATATACTACTAGTGATACTACTAGATACTAATACTACTAATCCTACTAGAGAAAGGAAGAGGAAGGCCTACGGGGTCTAAGAGGGGGAAACTAATGGATATCTAATAACTTAGAAGGAATAGAATCTAGTGGGCCACGCCCTCTAGTTCCCTGTCGCCGCTGCCAAGGCGTGAGGCTACGGCGCAGCACCCTCCAGTCCTGCCACAGTACTACTAAGTTTACTCATACCTGATTCCAATCGATATCTGTCCAAACAACCAACTCATCGTACCATCAAGTGACGATCGATACTGTGCAAGACATCAGGGTCCGCCACTCCCACTCCATCATCAATCGATCGATCCAGTCGAACTCTCATGCAGCGTCCGTCACAGTGCCTCGCAAGCCCGCGAGTGCCCGCGCGGCGCCTATTTATAGCATTTTTGGGGAGTGGGCGGAGCCTGCAGAGGGAAGGCAGCCAGGGCTGCCATAGCGGCGCATGTGACTGCCGCGACAGCAACCGTTGACCGCGGGGCGCGACAGAACAGTGCTCCCGGCCGAACCTAATGCGAGGAGCGAGTCCGCTATCGCGGGTCGCGACACTCCCGCCTCGAAAAAGGATGGCTTGGGCATTCGAGTTGATGATTACGTGATAGCACTGCGGAGCTAGGTTTGTGACCCTTTTTGCCTACATAGTTAAGAAGTACTATCCATTAACCTCCCATAAAGGAGAAGTGAGATGAGAGGGGGCCCCGTAGACAATAAACTAATACAGCGACTCAGATATAAAATGGGATCAAAGAGAACTGACTAGGCACTAACTGAAACGCACGAAGCGCTCACACAAACTGCAAACATATCTAACTCAAATGGTGAACAAGTAACAATACAACAACGTAACAACATAGCAATATAACAAATAACAAAACAACAAATAACAATAAAAGAAAAACAACAACAACAAATAATTCAACAAGGGTAAGGAGGTCAGCTTCAGAGGCAAGAAATAACAAAGTGTAACGTATATATAGAAGTGATTAAATATGATTGACTAAAGATAGATACGTAACTATATACAAGCTATATACACTATGTACATGATGGGTAAGGAAGGCACGACCAGGATACTGGAGATGCACAAGTCATCTCTTTCTCCCGGTCCTTCGCAGGACTCTACGCCCGCGGAAAGTAAGCGTCCCGCTTACATTCTACCAAACTCCGACAAACCATCTACATCGACAAAACTTCTAATCCAGCTACCATTCAACCATTCTACCAGGTCTGGAAGAAAGAAGCATAACCGAGGTCTAAATGGTTATAATTGGAACACACTTACAGTCCACATCTTGAGACTAATCGACCGAGAGGTCCTTCACATCCTGGTGCCAACGTTACCCTGAGAGGCAGTATTACTCGTCGGCTTTCCCCCGAACGAGAATACGCGGCTTTTCTTGCGAGGTTAACCTACGAGCGCGACTAAAAGCACTGATTTTTCTAGACCAACACTAATCCTGCCCAGCACATGAGCTGAAGAGACGAATTTCGGAGTGGACGACAGTCCAGCCTCCCGCCGCAACGGAGAAGCAAGACAGTGTGCCACATGAGCAAAAGCGAAATGATTTTAGTGTGCAAGGCAGATACGATGGTTCGAAGGATGGAACAATGCAGTGCTGAGAGTGCGCGTATGTTGTTTGTGCTGCGAAGGACTGGAACAGATGTTGCGAACAGCGCTTCTAAAATGCGCAACACCAGCAAAAGCGAACAACAGCGTTGGGTGCGAGAAGAGATACCATAAGTTACGCAGCTTACCTAGCGGTACTAAGACAGCGTGTGGTGGGCGGCGCAAACGCGGACGCAAGAGATGTTATAACGCGCGGTTGCGACAATGCTGCGAGGGCGGCAAGCTGCAGTAATATTAAAAGTGGATATCTTCTCCATAGATGAACACACTGACGCTGAAACTAGGTTAACCATGAAAGTTCTCATGCTCTGATTACTTCGGAATCTCAGATTTTGCCAACGCAGATTGTTACGTCTGCGACTACAAGAACGTTGATAGAGAGTAGAGGCATCGAGGTGCCGAAGAAGTCAGAGATGAATTGGCAGCCAATGATGAAGCGGAGGATGAGAGATTTTGGTGGAAAATGCAAAAGGGTGCTTCATCGTAGGCTGCTGGATGACAAGGCAAATCAAGTAGTAGCAAACTAGAGCAAGTAGCGAAGTGGTCTTCTTCCCGCCTGGTCTTCGTTTCTTCGACTCCTTACTCGGTTGGATGTTAACGTTGCTACCATACTGGATTGCTTGCCATCGGTTCTGGAGGAGTATCGAAATGGTCCAACATCGTTGCAAGGATACTAGACAGCTGGATAGCAGTACCACTAAAATAGACGTTCGTGTGTTAAAAGTGAAAGATGATAGGAAAGAATAGAAGCAACCAAGGAATAGAAAGAGAATTGAAAAGGAAAATGTGAAGCATGCACGCAAATAAAGAAGACTAGCTGCGTAATGCCTGCAAGCGATCAGTCGATGGTATTGACGATGCTACTGGATATTACACAAGCAGATTCGATGCGGGATCCTGTTAAGTACTACTCATGCACTACCACAGTAGGAGCTAACAGACAAAACACATTAGTATTAGAAAAGGAAAATAAAAAGATAGGATAGATGATAGAGAAAGATAACTACTAAAGAAAGCCTATTAGGGGGTACATGCAGCTGATCTTAACTGCTTAACTGCCCTTGGGGGCTGGATGCGTGTAGGAGCCGGTGGTGTTTGGCGTCTCTCAAGATTATCTGCATCCACAGCGGTGACTTCCAAGGGGACCAGCTGGTTGACCGAGCGTTCCACGATGTTCTTCGTTCCCATACGAAGTCGAGCCGATCGCGATAGCCCATCCTTGGAGCGGTAGAGCTCCAGAACGAGACCCATCGGCCACATGGATCTCGCGGTGTTCTCCTGACGAATCAGTACTACATCTCCGACCTGCGGTAATTTCTTGGCGGCTTGCCTCCTTGAAGAACGCGTGGCATTCTTCTCAGCAAGAGACGTGAGGTACTCTCTATGCCACAGGTCCCAGAACTGATCGAGTGTCCTGCAGAGGTCTTCGTAGCACGATGTTATTGATTCGTAGGATTCGTTCGTCGACAACTCATATCGAATAGGCGTGATGTTGGTAAGCCGACCTAAACGAAAATGAGGATTAATAAGGTCAATCGGACGGAGGACCAGGTTCTGGTCCGGCTGACCTACTGTCACTGGGATAAGTGGCCTGGTGTTGAGTGTGGCCTCGATCTCGAAAAGAACGGTCTCAAAAGTCCAAATGTCGAGACACTGTTTTTGCACTACCTTTTTAAGACGGGCTTTCACAGAACCGACTAAACGCTCATAGAACCCACCTTTCCATGGCGAATATGGTGTTATAAAGTTCCAGTTGAGACCATTGTCCACAGTGAATTGCAGAATTAAAGGATCGTTCTCCATCTTAGCGAGTTCGTTAACCAGAATCTCTCTACCTAACTTAAACGTGGGCGCATTGTCACTCAGGACCGAGTCCGGAGTGCCTCTGCGCGCCATAAATCTTCTAAAAGCTAGGAGAAATTGGGTGGTCGAGTTGTCATTGACCACTTCGAGGTGCAAAGCACGAGTAGACATACAGGTGAACAAACTTACCCATACTTTACCCTTAGCATTTTGGAAGGAACGAACCCAGATGGGGCCGAAGTAATCCAGTCCGATGTTCTGGAAAGGACGGCTTCGGGTGACCCTTTTTAGGGGGAGATCCGGAAGATCCGGATATGGGTAAAAACGACCTTGCTGACGCCTACACACTGCGCAGTTAGAAATGCAGGAGGCAACAAGGCGTTTTATATTGAAGGTAAAGAACCGTTCACGCAGAGCAGAGATGAGGTGTGACTTTCCGGCATGAAATAGCTTCACATGATAATACACGATTACCATGGTGCTGAGAGGGTGACCTGGTAGGAGGAGGATGGGACATTTAGAGGTCTGATCCAACTCAGCCTGAGCCATTCTCTGCCGGATACGGATTACGCCGTATGCATCCTGCTCTGTGCGAAGATTCTTAATAGGACGACTTTCCAACAGGTCCACCCGCTCGCGATGATGCTCACGGATTACGACGAGTTCCGCTGTTGAAAAGTCTAGAGCAGAAATAAAGGCCTTGGTACTCATAGTACCAAGGGGGAAAAGGGACTCATTCGTGTCGGTGCATTTGCGCTTTCTTCTCACTAAGCGGAGCAGCTTAGCTAGATATTTCAAAACGTAAGCAACGATACGAACAAGACGGGTATAAGAGTTAGTGCGACTAAAAGGGACAGGGGATTTATAAACAAGAGTTGATGTTGCCGCACCAACTATTTTTAGCTCTTCTTCAGCTGCTCCACCCGAAGGAGGATTGGCTGAGAAGTTAGCAGAAATATGTGGCCAGCTAAGAAAAGGAGTTGTGATGTATGGAGGCCCACTCCACCACATATGATCTTGGATTTCTGCGGCTGTCAAACCGCGAGTAGCGCAATCTGCTGGATTATCGGAGGTGGCAACATAGTAGAAACCACATTCGACTCGAGCAGATTTCAACTCGTCAAGCACTTCGCGTATGTACTTGACGCGGTTGGCTACGTAGGTCTTAAGCGGCTTGGAAGAGTGGATCCAATACAGCACAATTTGGGAATCTGTAAGGAACCTGACAGAATGGAGGTTGATGTTAAGTTGACTACGAAGGAAACGTAGCGTTTTGGCGGCCATATGGCAAGCCAGCAACTCCATGCGCGGGATGGTAGTGGCGCCTGGAGGAGTGAGCTTAGCCTTAGCAAAAAGTAAGGTGGAACTTGGTTTACCAGCGGTGGGCCGCGTGATGACATATGCGGCTGCTGCGTAAACCCTTTTTGACGCATCCGAGCATACGACGATGTCGTACGTATTCTCGGATGTGCGGCCGACAAAGCGTGGTACGTTGACTTTGTAGTCAGCGATCTCCTGGACTATCTGATCCCACTTTTGCGTGGTCTCAGCGTCCAGCGGATCATCCCACGAATGACCCGTCTGCCAGAGATCCTGAATAAAAATTTTGGCTCTAACGAGCAAAGGGGTGAGAAAGCCTAGGGGGTCAAATGTGGACGCGAAAACCCTAAGCGCTGAGCGCTTACTGGACACCTTAGCTGACCCGATGTTGATGGGCACGTTGAGAGTGTCAGTATTAGGGTCCCACTTTACCCCTAGGAGCTTAACTTTCCGGGGGTGGTCCATCATACGATCTTGGGCTGGAATAATCTGCATCACCTTGGAATTGTTAGACATGAACTCCCGCAAGTTCATGTTCATGCGAAGGAAGGTCTCCTTGCATGCCATCTGCTTCATAATGCACTCCCGAGTGCTGTCTGCACCGATAAGTACATTATCCACATAGGTATTGGCAAGGATCTCTTCCTTAAGGCGATTATCAGAATTCCGCTCAAGAGCATATTTAATGGACATGTTAAGGAGGAAAGGGGAGGCATTAATGCCAAAAGGGACACGCGTGAAACGTAGCTCGCGAATGTTTTCTCTGCGAGGAGGCTTGGTGGTATCCTTCAACCAGAGAAATCGCGTGGCGTCCCGTTGATCCTGGTGGAGGTGGATCTGGTGGAACGCCTTCTCTACGTCAGCGATAAGGAGATAGGGGTGAAACCGATTGCGCAAAAGGGTGCCTACGAGGTCAGGAATAAGAGAAGGTCCTTGATGAAGGCAGTCATTGAGGCTAGGTCGATCCCTCTGATGGCTGGATGCATCAAAGACGATGCGCAACCGGGTGGTCAAGCTGTCCTCTTTATAAACAGCTTGATGGGGTATATAGTAAATGTTAGGGCCAGTGGCTGGAATATCCGTGACATCCTCTATGATCCCCGACTGCAGTTGTTGTTCAAAGGTCTGGCAGTACTCCGTCCACGCTGATGGTGTTGCGTGGAGCTTGTCGTATTGGTTTTCCAAACGACGTAAAGCCAGAGCTTTGTTGTTAGCCAGGGGCGGATGATCGGACTTCCAGGGGAATTTAACGTAGATGGAACCGTTAATGACCCTAACAGTTCTGTAGAACTGCTCGATGACCTGAGCTTCTACAGAGGCACCTGCCGGATCTTGTAAGCCTACCGTATCAAGACCGAACAAGCTTCTAACAAGTTCATCTGTCCCCACGGAATCAGCGTCCATGATGGTGTTGGACGATAACGCGACCGAAGACACGTTATCCGACTCAGGGTTTGTAAGTCCCGAAATAACCGGGCCAAACCTTGTGTGGGACAGAATGAGGCCTGATGGAAGTTGTTCGTTCTTGTGAAGATCTACGATTCTCCAGTAATAATCGATACCGATGAGTACATCCACTTGGACTCTCCCATCGGTAGGATTACAAGCTGGATTACCGAGATCTTCCACTGAGGGAACAGTGGTGATGACTTCGCGAGTCCATAGATGGATTAGGACAGGCTCGTCATGCTGATCCCACAGTGTTAAAGTTACCCTGGCTGACTCTTCGGTGAATTCGTGTCCACCGAAGGTCAGCGTAGTGATGTTTTGAGGGCAATAAAGTGGTATACCTAGGCGAAGTGCGAGCGATTTGCGTATAAAGCTGTACTGAGAACCGCTGTCCAGGAAAACTGTAAGCAGTTCGTCAGCATCAGCTTTATAATTATAAGTTGGGGCATGAACCACCATCAAACGAGGAATTGGGGTCAAGAGTGATGGCTGGTACATCGCCGAACACGAGATAGATGGAGAGTTACTCGTGTGCTGGCGAGCAGATGGTGAATGTAAGTCATCATCTTGACAATCCTGCTCCTCATCGGATGGAGTGAGTTCATGGGGACTAAGGACACAAGTGGAAGACTGGTTAGTACGAGAGGGATGTTGAGTTTGGTCAGCAAAACCAACTCTCCTCGTATGAGGTGATCCCGCTCGACGCCTAGATGTTGATGCAGGCGACAGACTTCCACCTGATAGGAAGGAAGAGCGAGATTCGCGAGACGACCCGCGTGATGTTATTTCACGAGATCGCCCCACTAAATCTGCGCGTCTTGAGGGACTGCGACTTTGATGGAAGGAATAGGGGGGACCACGATTCCTGGACGTACTCGGTCTGTTGTTGCAGAGCGAGCTATGATGTTGCCTGTCGCAGAAATAACATGGAGGGGCGGTGCACTCGCCACTCCAGTGGTCATCCTCTAAACATTTCCAGCAAAGTCGATTTTGAGTGACGAACGACCTACGTTCTCGAGGGGTCTGCAATTCTGGACACGCGTCGGGTTTATGCCCTCGACGTATACAGAAGTTGCAGCGAGGCTCTCGAGAACTGCGAGGATATTGCCTTGTAGGTCGTCGTGGGGACAAGGGGGGCCGGGGACTGGGGGACCGTGGGTCGCGATAATACCTATGAGGCGAGCGAGAAGAACCCTGGTTATACCTAACAGGAGATGTTGAATATTGCGCGCGCCTACCGTGCCTATTAGGTGAAGACCCATGATTGCAACAAGCACACCTACAGGGAGACCGTGAACCCTGACGAACAGAAGAGGTGACGTTACAAGAGGAGTCCGGTGTGGGATCGGCATCCTCAATTACCTCCAGCTGATCGATAACTTTGTCGAGAGCCTTCAGCAATTCGTCTACCGTCCACATGGAATCTCCTTTACTCTTCAGTTCGCCAACTTTTTCGCGCGTGCGCTTGGGGAATTTTGAACGAATCAATTTTAACGTTCCAATCGCCGAGGCATCCTCATTTACATGTTTCATCTGAGACCACAGTGCTTGAACCGCACAAAGAGTAGTCCTCTGCGAGATCGGAGCATCTGTGGAAGCTCGTTGGTTTATGAGCTTGTCCCAGAGTCGACTTCTGAGGATCTCTGGACGATTGTACGTGTTCAAGAGGACCCGTACTGCATCCTCATAATTTTGTGCCGTGGGCTGGAAGTTAGCGATGAGATTGGCAGCATTACCTTTGAGGTGGGTTTTGAGATACATAAACTTGAGGGCTACTGGTACACTGGTGTTATTGTGCACAGCAGTAGCGAATAGATCCCAAAATTGAAGAAATGCATCAATCTCACCGTTAAACTCCGGAAGCTCAAAAGCTGGTAGTTTAAGAGGCTGCTCGTAAGCAGTAGCATTAGGGGGATTAAAATTTTGACCCAAAGAATATCCATTAGAAAGCCCAGGAGGGGGGAATGATGTTAACCCAGGAGGGCATGCCAAAGAAGAGTTATGAGGGGGACCCGAGGGAAGACCAAACCCATGTGAAGACCCATTACCAGGCTGCACATGACATCCTTCCTGCGGAAGGTCAGATGCATGCACAGGGAGAGGATGATCGAGGGGCTCAGAAGAATTCTGAGCCGATCGTTGGGTCGACGTCCGCGATCTTCTTGCGCAACGCATTCCCAGCCTTCGTCAACTGCGCTTTGTGGTATCCGAGCTGCGACATACCTAAACAGAGAAAGGTTGCGCGCAGGTGGGGTTCCCCAAATGGAGCACCCACGAACGAGCGGAGGAATGACGCGACGAGGATAATGGGGATGATGACAAGTTGGCGGAACATAACACTTAACAAGGGAGGAGTAAAGAGGAACGCGACCGTGAAAACTATTTGTTGTGAGAAATGAACAAGAGAATAGGACAGCATGATTATAACTACTACAAACTAACCAAAAGACACCGTAAGCCTAGCCTAGAACTAAGCCTAAACTGTAGAAGAGTTATGAACTTAGAAGAACTATTACAGTAACCTAGGGTAACCATGTGCCCAACCTAGCGCAGAAATGAACCCAACTAAAGGGACACATGCTGGACTAATGAGCTAGCCGCCACATCTGCACCGTATACCGACGCCTGCAGGGGGGTTCGCATCATAGCCGGCATATGAAGGACAATGGGGAATCGTAAACCCTACCTAGACCAAATATAAGCCCAACCAGAACCTACTGAGGACGTATGCTCGGTAGCTGAAGTAGCCGTCTCACACACCCGTGTCTTAGAACCACCCTGGCACAGGGGCTCGTCTACTCCAGGCCTCACATACGTGGGGAAGGGGATGTTTCACGGTATATTTGGGGGAGCTAATGATGAGAAGCGTAGGCAAGCAGTTTTAGTAGATAGTTATGCAAAGGACAAACGCGCCCAATACCGAAACCCTGTATGGTACCGTATGCAGACATAGAGCCACGCTGGCCTTGAGCACAAATGACTAGGCGCACCCGGACCATGGAGCCAATAATTTGGCAAGTTGCCACAGTCTTACCAGACTAGAGGCCCCGCACACTAGGTTTGTACCTACCAACCTTCAATTAGCGGTGGATATGCCTACTGCCCAATTGCATAACGCGACGCTTGAAGTGAGGGAGACTTGCTAAAGTGCCTTACCTACCTATGCTACTTACCTGGACTTATTAACCCTTAGTACAGGGCATGGAGGAATAACGGGCTCGTACGCACGCATGGCGGATGGAATAGCCGTCTCACACACCCATGTCTTAAAACCACCCTGGCACGGGGGCTCGTTTACCCCAAGGCCATACGTACGGACGGCTTCCCGTCATCCTACCATGCGCTCGGCACGATGCACCATGTCGCGGTTCAGTGGCGCCCTGTACCGGGTTAGGGCAGAGACAGGGTTTCACCAAGGGAAACCTGCGCCGGCAAATATATGCAGACTCCCTACTTTCTCCGTGACATGTTGCACCATGGGTGCTTAGACCATACCAAGGGCTCCTCACCACGCTGGTTTCCACCCAAGGCCCGAGAATTATATACCGTGAAACGCCAAGGTAGCCGAGGGCGACTTACAGTCGGTTAGGACGCCGCGCCCAACGGCAGGGAGAATTAGGAACCCAATACTATTAGTACTGCTACTAGGCTGACAGAAGTACTACACTAGATTACCAATAGTTTATTAAACTATAACTACTACTACAATACTAAACTATATACTACTAATGATACTACTAGATACTAATACTACTAATCCTACTAGAGAAAGGAAGAGGAAGGCCTACGGGGTCTAAGAGGGGGAAACTAATGGATATCTAATAACTTAGAAGGAATAGAATCTAGTGGGCCACGCCCTCTAGTTCCCTGTCGCCGCTGCCAAGGCGTGAGGCTACGGCGCAGCACCCTCCAGTCCTGCCACAGTACTACTAAGTTTACTCATACCTGATTCCAATCGATATCTGTCCAAACAACCAACTCATCGTACCATCAAGTGACGATCGATACTGTGCAAGACATCAGGGTCCGCCACTCCCACTCCATCATCAATCGATCGATCCAGTCGAACTCTCATGCAGCGTCCGTCACAGTGCCTCGCAAGCCCGCGAGTGCCCGCGCGGCGCCTATTTATAGCATTTTTGGGGAGTGGGCGGAGCCTGCAGAGGGAAGGCAGCCAGGGCTGCCATAGCGGCGCATGTGACTGCCGCGACAGCAACCGTTGACCGCGGGGCGCGACAGAACAGTGCTCCCGGCCGAACCTAATGCGAGGAGCGAGTCCGCTATCGCGGGTCGCGACACCTACCGTATCTCTATGAAAATGAGGGTGCAAAACGGATACGATACGAGCGCCCAAAACAATCCCTCTATGCAAAATCCGAGAGAATTCTGTGAGATACCGTATCCACAGTATGCCTGTCGTAACCCTACAGAAACGTGGTTACGGTACAAAGTGGATACGATATTCGGTACCTCAAATAACTCCCTTAGGTGAAGTTTAGGCAAAACTTTTTACGTCGAAATTTTGGGGCAGGACAAGCCACATAGTGCCGAAACTTGTTTTGTTCGTCGGTTCAAGATGACTTTGGGGCAAACATGCTCCGGAGCAACGCCAAATAGCTGTTGCCATCCATTATGTCGACGCTCCCGGCAGATGATATGTTCGCGCTTCAGGTGTATCTCCTACCGCCGTTCATCCAACCGAGGTCACTCCGTGCAGGACTAGTCTTTCCCGTTACCCGCTTTCACAGACGCGCGACGTGTGTAGATGAAAGCGGTCGTCTACGTCGCTGCTGTGCTCGAGTGCCTGGCAGCAAAAGTCCCGAAGCTTGCGGGAAATGCCTTGAAAGATGACTCCAAGAAGAGGATCGAACCGCGGGGTGGCGGTCAAGACGTATGCCGCAACGCGACCGTGCCGCACGCGTACGCTTTTCAAGTTCAGGTTCTTTCTTCAAATTTGACGCACTAAATGACAGCGGCGGCCACCTTCTCACAGTTTATGGGTTCTGGTAACACTCATTTGTCCCTCTCAAGCTCAGAAAAGTTGTCCATATCCACGCAGAACTGTTCGTACCCTAGAAGGCTGCAGCCGCGACGCGCACGTGAATCGACCAACCACAGGCCAGCAGCGTACCTCTTGTCACGCAGCCATCCCTACCAGATGATGGTGCAACATCCAGGAGTCGCCCAGATCCAACGATGCAGAGGATGGTATCGTGCGCGGGACCGCGGCAACAATGGAGATCCGACGATGGGTGGATCCCTACCAGGTGATGGTGCAACAACCCAGGAGTCGCGAGATCCAACGATTCAGATGATGGTGTCGTGCGCATGATCGTGGCAACGATGGATATCCGACGATGGGCGGATCCCTACCGGGTGGCGGTCAAGACGTACGCCTTGACGCGACCGCGCCGTACGCTTTTCAAGTCCAGGTTCTTTCTTCAAATTTGACGCCGAACAGCGACACATATGTTGCGCGGTACACCTGGACGCGGAGCTCGCCAAATTCGTGAACGGTGCGTTGATCGCGGAAGACGGCATCATCTCGAACGCGTACTTGTATGAAAATGAAGTCTTCTGTAGTAGGTTAGTTTTTAGGTTCATTAATTGACCTCAGCGGTGATGAGTGCAATAACACGGATCAAACCTTTCACATCTCATCAACAATATTTTTTGGGCCGGGGAGCGGGGAGGGGAGGGTGCACGTTCCATCTGGCTGTTTTGCAGATGCGCCTTAGTTTGCGATGTAGACAACATTTTTGTGACTTAGCGCAAAGTCTAAGTTCACTGAATTCTCATAAAGTAGCATAGGCATGCCTTAAGGAACGTTTCTAAGCATTGTGGTTGCTGCAGGGCAAATAAGACGTTGATGCGTACTATATTCGAATGCTTCAGATCGAAATGTGGCAGCATTTCATCCTGGGGAGCGACACCACGAGGGAGACCGAAAGAACAGGCTCCCCCTTCCCCTTTTGTCACACCAAGGTAGGTTCTGATTTTTTTGTTGCTTTGGCTAATTTTGAAATCTTTCCTCTTTTCAATAAATTGTTGGTTCGGAACTACACTTTCCCTTCTCGGAACATTCTGAAGGTGTAAGGAAGTCACCATCTTCTTGACTGCATTATTGAAATCCAGCGTATGCGCGTCTTGCTGGAACCTGGCTGGCTCGGATTCCTCCTGGCGTGGAGAAAATGGCTTTGTTTCACTACCATTCCACTATTGTACCTTTATAATCTTCAACCACTCACTAATATTCAACTACTAGGCAGTACTTGGCAATTGTCGTCACAGAAATACCAAAATCAAAAATTTTGCCTGAATGTCGCCTCTAGGCGTTATTTGATGTGCTGATCAGGGTCAAGCGTACGGTGGTAATTTACCAAGGGGGGTCGCCTCCAGGGGAGCAGGGAGGGGTCGCCTGAAGAGGGTAGTATGATAACAGCAAGGTAGGGAAGTTTGTTTTTCATCACCGAGATCCAAGTTTGATTCCTCGCGAGGATGTTAGTATTGCAAACACTTCAACATGCTCTATTTCTTTTAGTCACTAGTGTAAAATCGACGGTTACCAATTTCTTCTTACTTTTGGACGTTCTATTTGGTTGTAAATCGACTCCTAGGGCTCAGTGAATATGTAGCTCAAAATGCAATTCCGTATATGGTGTCCTATGACCTCTGCACATCACATGGTGCTCCAGAGCTATGGAAGCGGTTCCCCTGAATCAAAACTTATGAGGATGCAAAATTCCACGGCTTCTCGTTCATTGGAAATTCTTTTATAGCGGTAAGACCACATAGGACATGACCGCAAAATTTGTTAAATTTGATGTGTGTTGACACTCAATTACTGACAAAATCAGAAGATTGTGTAAAAAGCGATCCTATGCATAAGAAAGAGCAATTCTTCCTCTATTATAAAGCGTTGAAGCTGCTCCCTCATACAAAGCAACCATGAAGTTATTTGCCTCAGATTGACACCGCAACCTTAAACTTGCCAAAAATCAGGTTTTTCTTCCATGGCTTTTTTTCAGCGAATATTTCAAAGCTGACAAAACCTTGAGAATGATTCTGAAAGAGGAAGTCAATCTCTATGTTCACATAAAATTTCAGCTCTCAAAGTTACCTAGGAGGAGTTTTATTCCGTTGGTAAACCGATGGTAAACCGTTGGTAAAAATGGCAATTTTCCCAGCTTTTTACCAACGAATTTCCACCCAAATTTAACTGTAATAAACCGAATTTCTTAAAACAAGAAGATTTGTTTCAGAAAGCGCAAATCTTTCTGATAGCAGAACGACTCAAGCCATTTTCCCAGGTCACGTGCCAACCCTTTTAAAATTCGTGACAAATAACCTTACATCTGCACGTGTACGATTCTAATTCTGAGTGAAAGGACACCACTCACACGCGACTTTCACAGCTTAAAAAAATGTCCTCACAATTTGTTTTTGCTCATACACATAGAAACTTGACTTTCGACTGCTTCACAAACATTTTTTCATTTTGCAAAAAGTAGTCTCCGGCGGGGATCGAACCCTGGACCTGTTTGAGCATGGCTACGACTTCTGCGTCACTCCCCTTGCTTACAATAA
The DNA here is from genome assembly GCA_037903475.1 of Ancylostoma caninum. NCBI lineage: Eukaryota > Metazoa > Nematoda > Chromadorea > Rhabditida > Ancylostomatidae > Ancylostoma > Ancylostoma caninum. Next base: position 763,163 of record JBAJFG010000389.1, on the reverse strand, counting down.
GTGTGTAGATGTGCGACATGGACATGTGCGACATCTATCCGGTTGTTTCATTGATAAAGCTTAGATTTCAAAAATAAAAATTAAAAATTGAAAAGTGAAAAGTTAATTTTGAAAATTAATTTAATTCAAAAAAATATCTTTCGGTAATTTGGAAGTTGTTGAAATACAATGACTGAAAAAGATTAAAAAATTAAAAGTTTTGGGAGGGGGCCACATTTTCCCGTCTGCAAGAGGGGGGGGGGGTCGCTTCGGAATCGAATATTTACCAACATTACGCTTGACCCTGGTGCTGATCACGAGAATCCTATTCATTTCGTACCATGAGGATATCTTGTACTGTTACGATAGGATCTCTGTTACGAAGCTAAGCACTGCTAATTTTGTGAAGAAATGGACAGTCTTTTGCAGAATAAAGTTGGTGCGCGTGATGCTCACATCAAATAAACCTACTGTTTCAACGTATTTTCTGAGATGTCGTTTTCACCATACAGCATCTACGGCCCTACAAATACGAAGTTACTATGCAAAACTAGTTTGATTTTCGTGCTCTGCGCATCAAGCAAACAGCACTGACTAGCACTTGAACGATGAGGCTCGGACGAGTTCGCAAGCATCTCGTTTGACCATCCATCGATTTCTCGAGGAATTTCGCCATGTGGCTCTAAATTTTGGCAGTGTTGGTGGCAGGGAGTACGCTCTTAGGCGTTTTTTATTCATCTTTTTAACTTGTCTAGTTTTTTTTCGTTTGTAATTCTGTTAATTTGCGCTGTGTTCGTAGGATGACGCAATGTTCATGCATACGTTTGGATGCTGTTTCTGAGATGTATTCTTGCATTTCCAGGGCTCATTCCAACATCTAGCAAACTCAACGTTCTGTCTCGCTTCGCCGATTGAACTCGACTTCGTGGAATGTGGGTTGACTAAATTTTATTGGTAGGGAGCGCTCCTAATGTTGTTTTTGCGAAGAATGAAGAATGCTTCATTTCCTTTCACTATTCTTGAAGTTTCCTTTTTCGAGGTTGATGTTGAAGTATTCGCCGAGAGGGCAGCGATTCGAAGTAAACTCTGAGGAAATCCGCTTTGGTTTCAGTGTTTTTTTTAGTATTTTATTTTCCTCACTAATGATTTGTACTGGTTCCATCACGGATCCTGCTCCTATCCTCCTCTTTCTCGCTTTCGTATCATGGCTAACCAGTAAATTGCTGGATGGCAATGGTGTCAGCAACTGGGAGGCTCAAGTTCTTCTTCAGAGTACCTGTTTTTTCTACCTCGTATTGGAGTATCATGTAAAACGTAAAGCTTTAGAATACTTCCACTGGTGGAAATGCTGGAGATCAAGACGAAAAAAGTTTTGTTCAAGAATTTCGGGTTGTTTACTCGGTCAGCTTGCGCCAACGCATTGTTCCTTTAGGGATACTGTAACGAGGTCAGTTGCCATCGAAATTTAGAAAAAATGCACTCCTTGGAAAGAGGTAATCCCATCAAGCGAACCTTTAAACTTGAGTTCGCTTATGTAGGTAACGTGGAGAACCACACGCTTAGTGATTGAGAGTTTTAGCATGTTTGGGATGCGACGACTTCCATTGTGGCTGCTACCGTCAGAGGGTTATTTGTTTGCTTCTTTCGGAGAGCTGACAGCAACCTGTTCATTGCCGAAAATAGCTGAGCGTGAGTGATTACGGACCATGGTTGCCAAGAGTGCAAATTGTGAACCGATCTGTCAATATCCCATACTGGTGTAATCCCATCCATAATATGACCGAGATAAGATTATTAGAACGGTGAGTGGTGACTCTTATAGATATGGGCACGCTCAGAAACTTTTTCCACCACCTGAGAAACGGTGAGCATCAAGCCTCTGACTTTGTATAAATGGGTAATTCTTTCTTCTAATGCAAATCATGCCCAACCCAAAAGGCATAGCAGACTTGGCAGATAAATGTATAAAGAGACACCATTTAACACTGGGCGACTTTTTTTCTTCTAGTGTTGAGAAACTATGGCTGAAACTCGTGCAAAGTCTGGTTTTTCATAACGATTTGCTCACTTCTAGTAAAAAAATTGACTGCGCACGAACTTGCAGTGTTATAACCATCCATGCTTGCAATGATTTTTTTAAAACAAAGTTGTCTTCTTTTTAACCATGTTGAGAGGTATTCGTTTAAACACAGTAGAAATGCAGATTCGCGCAGAGCGAAACCTATATTATTAGATGCTTCGGCCGGGAAGGTGCAACAGTATGCCCACCATTTTTTACTCAGGCCTTCTGATTTTTCGCCATGCAGCCACAGGATGCATCAATCGTAAGATGGCGGAGCACTCGACTGGGTAACGTACTGAAAATAAAGCATGTAAGCATGTATCCACAGATATATGTAAGTTCTTATCCCATCATTGCTAATCTGTTGAAATCGTCTCGAATCCTTTATATTCGAAGCGTGTTTGTTACAGGAAGCTATATCCAATCAGTAAAGTTGCTGTCAAAACGCAAGGGAAAACATCTACAGCGACTCATTCTCTGCCAGAAACGAGTTCGGAGCCGCATCATCTTCGAGGAAACTGAGCTGTTGGTGTCTATAAGATGATGCCTATAAGCGGATCCCTGGTAAGGACCGCATGTTTGTTACATCCGGGTGTGTATCATCGTGAGGAAAAACGAGGCGGAGACTTCCCGCCTCCACGACCTACTCGTCCTCTGTCGCTTTCAAGTTTTGCATGGTCATGTCATGTATGGTGGAATCACGCGCGAAGGGAACGAGTCAACCGTTTGTAGCGGAAGGAAGATTTGAACGAATCAGTCGTACAACTGTACCACACTCCGTTTTCCCTCACGATGATACACACCCGTTACATTCGAGATACTGAATCCGCCAGCAATTTTGGCGTGGAACACTGAGCAATCTATAAAATGCTTACTGTCTTTGGATGGGACCCGAACCATAGGTGGAATACACTGGGAATGCGTCTCACCCAACCTTCACTTTTTGGTTGACACTGGGAGGGACCATCCCTTCTTTGGGAGATGGGTGGTGGAGGGTTGGGTCGAACAGCCAAGAGTAAAATGTCCATTATGATTTCCGTGCTGTAGGTGAAATACAAGTAAATAAGGATGCTGAAGTAAAGGTGAAGTTTGTAAAGTGATGGCGTTAGCGAAGGAATCTCTGCAGAATTAGACACCATTCATCTCTATTTCCGCGCGAGGATTTCGAGGAGGACCACGGCAACATAGCTGAGGAAATGAGCATTATGAAGTACTTCGCGAAGTAAACGGAACTGAAGGACATCTTGAAGAGGATTTAGTATATAATTTCTAATTTTGACGTTCGTTTTCTAGTGATATTGCTAGAGACCTACGAAATTACGCTTATCCATTACAGAGGAACAGAAGTACTACTGAAAAATGTCGACCTGGACATTAATGTTTTTGAGATGTTAACTACCTTATTTTCAGAAAACTGCAGGAATCTTGAGTAAGCATGGTTAACTGGTGGTGACACAGTAACAGTACTACTGTAAAATGTTTGGAAATTCGAGCGGAAACGAAACATGAATGAGAATTGACCCTCTGAATTTTCAACGTCTGTTTTCAGCTGAATTCGGAATCCCACATCCTAAGCGTCATGTGTGAGCGAGTGAGCACAGCTTACTCACCAAATGTACTTACTGCATACGAAGTTTCCTAGGAAATAGAGGAAAATTTGCTCTTTCTGAAAGTGTGCAAATTTCGCTGATTGCTTCTAAAACAGAGCCGAAATTTTTCTCCAAAGTAAGAAAATTTTCGAATTTGGAGCGCGTTTTTTTTTAGGATTTATTGGAATACTTTTTTTGAATATGAGGTAGCGATTATGTTCAGCTCACGTTTTTCCGTCAATTGGTACCTGGTTGCAAGATGGATCTTCGCTGGGAAGCTCGGAATGCCGTCCGATGAGAACGCTACAACGGGCATCCTCATTTGCTCTTGTCTGCGTCTTTTCCATTCCTGTACTGCCTCGTCGAGCAGATGAAAATGTCCGTTATAGCATTTCCGCCAGTCGGCATTCCAAGCTACTCAGCAGAGATCCATCCTGCTTCCAGGTACCAGTCGACGCAGAATCGCGAGTTCGGATCGGTGGCAACCTCGCATCCGGAAAAGGATTCCAGTGAAACGTGAAAAGTGTGCTCCAAATTCGAAAATAGTCCAACTTTGAAAAAGAATTTCGCTTGGTTTCGGAAGCAATTTGAGGATGTTTCAGAAAATTAGAAAAGAGAAACACTCTCTATTTTCTAGGGACCGTGCCCATGACAGGGGGGGGGGCGCTTTGCGGTCCCTACTTGTGCGTGTCTGAATTTTCTCACAAATTTGGCACCCAATTCTGAGCTTGTCGCGCAATCTATGCAAAGTGTACACTTTTTTAAGAGTCAAAAAGTCGTGTTCTCTTGTCTACGCGTAAGATTTCTGTGGAATGTTCCCGGATTCCCGGATTTTCCTGAAAACAGGCGTGCAATTAAAAAAATCATTTTTTCTTGGGTCGATTCTCATTTATGCTTTCGTTTCTGCTCTAATCTCCAAACATTTTCCAGTAGCGATTTCACTGTAGCATCACTAGTTAACCATGCTTTCTCAAGACTTCTGTGAAATTACCGGTGAAATTTTTTGAAAATTCATGAATGCTCAACGCAGTATTTCCACTCAGGTTTTCATATCAGGTGGCAAAACCAAACATTTTGCAGTAATACTATTCTCCTCCGTCATAAGGAGCTGTGATCCCACAAGTCTCCTGCGCCTCTTGCACTTTCGCAAAAAAAGCGGCCGTCAGAATTTGAAAATTCGTAAATGACCAAGACTAAATTTTCAATTAGCATTTTAATTCAGGTGGTAGTGCTAAATATTTTCAAGTAGTACTCTTGCTTTTCTGTCACGAATCGTGACTCGCGATCCCTCCGCTCATCGTCGAGAGAAGTGGTGGGAAGGTCAGAAGTAACATGATTGTTAGAGGCTGAATTCTGACTGTATTTCATGCAATACCTCGGCATTAGCACCTTCCTCCCCCCTCCCCGTCCCCTCCCTCCCCGCTGTCAACTTCATACATTCACCAACGACTTTTCTCAACAACCATCACTTTTATGCACCCATTCTCCTCACAACTGTACCACATATGACCCGAACTGTGGAATGAACCCACGGCAATACCTCAATGACGTATAGAGCCATGTTAAACTGATGTGGGAGCCAAGCTCGGCGAACTTACTGTTCTGAACTTGTTCTGAAAAGCATTCCCAGCACTGTCAACGTTGCTTCACTTTACATAGTACTTTTTTTCTTTAGAATCTCTGAGGATCAATGTAGTACTAACGAAGTAGATGGTGGACATGTTCGTACTCAATAACAGCACGGGAGTCAAGTCGTCATCAACCACCTGCGAGCCTAGTCTGTATGAGAGATTTTCGAAGGAATGTGGAGGTGGCATGCAAAATGACGCTGATGGTCCTGATCAGAATCTAGAGCAACCCATTCATTTTCAATAATACAAAATTGATTTGCCACCACCGCTAAGTTTATCGTCCCTATCTAGTTCTGACTGAGAGGACTCTGTCGACGGCGGGGAGGGAGGGGAGGGGGGGGGAAGGTGCTAATGCCGAGGTATTGCATGAAATACAGTCAGAATTCAGCCTTTAACAATCACGTTACTTTTGACCTTCCCACCACTTTTCTCGACGATGAGAGGAGGGATCGCGAGTCACGATTCGTCGTCACAGAAAAGCAAGAGTACTACTGTGTTTGCATTACGGAAATTCCACATGTTTGTCTATGGGCTGCCGGTTGAAGTCTATACCGATCATCAGGCTCTGACGGCCTTATTCAGAAGAAGTAACGTATCCGCTCGCGTTCTGAGATGGGCGCTTGAGCTTCAAAAATACGATCTGAGGATGATATACCTGAAAGGGGCTGCAAACAAAGTTGCCGACGCCCTTAGCCGAGGAGCAACCTCGTGCGATGAAGTGGAACAGTCGTTCGTCACGGATGAACTCATTGTAGCTGCTACAACTCAGGAGGGAGAATGGCTGAGCTGTCTGCGGAAGGACCCAGTGTACAGCATAGTGATCAAAGGACTGGAAGCTGGAAACCTCCACGGCGACGTAGAACTACTCGGGCACAGTCACAAGCTCAAAGTCGCGGATTTCACCCTAGCCGACGGGAAGCTGTTGTTGCTTAGGGATCACGACGCCGTTGAGGTGGTGCCAAAGGAGTATCGTCGCAAAGTCTTTGATGACGCTCACTCAGGACTGTTAGCGGGACACTTCGGTCTGAAAAAAGTCTTCCAAATATTGTCGAAGAGAGTCTTCTGGGAAACCATGAAGAGAGATGTGTGGACGTGGTCACGGGAATGCAGAGACTGTGTACTTCACAACGCACATCAAAAGATGACTCCACCGCTGAAACCGATCGTCGCGGCTAAGCCGTACGAGATTGTGGGCATCGATATTCTGGAGATAGGCCCAACCTCAAATGGCAACCGCTATATTCTCACTGTCATCGACCATTTCACGAAATATGGAGGCGCGTATGCACTACCTTCGAAGTCAGCAGAGCTGATTGTAAGAGTTTTCTTTGAGCGATGGATCGCCGACGGAGGACGATTGCCGAAACAGCTGCTGTCAGATCAAGGGCGCGAGTTCGATAACAAGTGTCCGAACTCTGTAGTACATTCGGGCTCAAACAGATTTTTACGAAAGGATACAATCCACGTGAAAATGGATTGACTGAACGTTTCAACAGGACACTCTTGGGAATGCTTCGGAAGAAGGTTAAGATCCCCGTGGAGTGGGACAGACTCTTACCGTACTGCGTGCTAGCCTATAACACCGCACCACACGAGACTACGGGTGAATCCCCGTACTTCCTTTTGCACGGTTTCGATGCAGCACTTCCATGGGAAACGCTGCAAGAGAAAGAGATTACCACATATATGGTGGATGTTGAGGAATACATCCAAGAACTACTGATGGGAACCAGTGCTGCGCGAAACTACGCGGCAGAGCAAAGCGCAAAAGCTAGGAATAAGATGAAAGCCCACTACGACCGGACGAAACAAGTGTGTCGAGTGCCACCAAGGGTTGGTGAGAGAGTGTACCTGCGGGTACCTACAGAAAAGCAAACATCTTCCCACCCAAAGTTGGCTAATGAATGGACTGGCCCTTATCGCATACTTGAAACCAGTGAAAACAGTGCTTTGATAACTGCGATAGGTAGCCAGGAGGAGCCGTTGCGCATGCCGTTAGATGCCTTGATGAGAGTTCCAAAAGGGATTAGTGACGAGCCGGTAGTAACTAAAAAGCGCCGAGGTAAAAGACGCAAGGCGAAAGAGTTACTTTCTAGTGCTGTTCTCATATCTTCCACGTTCCCTAATTTCAGGACCCTCATCACGATCGACAATCTGCTTCATCTGCGACATCGCTGTGATTGTGCGTTGTTCGGAGGACAGAAGGCCTCAGCCGCATTCCCGAGCATGACGTGCAATTTTGCTAGATCGAAGCCCGTCCACGACATGTACGAGCTCGCAAATATTGCGTCGATCGTCTACGGCTCTAAATGGGGACCCCATGCCAGAGAGCGAGAATTGCTGAAGGATAATTCGAAATGTCTGAATACTGTCGGACTCTCGCTGACAATGGTGGCTCACAAAAGGAATTGCTTCAAATACGCTAGGGCGATTGCGATGGCTCAGGGACAAACTTTCGCTCACTCAGCGATCTTCAATACTCATCCGATAGATTCGACCTCGACGCGTATTTCATGCAAGCACTAGCACGATGTGAGAAGATTGTCCTGAGCGACATTGAAGAATCTCCGCTAACACCGACGCTAATTGTCTTGCCGCACAGTTTTCGCCACGTCGCTAAGGAGATCAAAGTGGAAGACCAGGTCGACATCTACGCGTACAAGAATTTCTATGATTTGGCCCGCGTCCTGACCGAAAGACCGATAACTGCCTCGATCATCATGGTCTGGCCACTTGAAAAACCGACAAATGACGCCGCTCGGAAAGTTGTGTTGCAGCTGGAACGTCATCTTCGCTGCGGTGGAACACTCCAAATGTTCCCTAGCCCGTATGAAGATGCGAAATCCGAGCTGTGGGAGGAGCGCCGCAACACCGTTAGCGCAGTTGTCGAGTATCTGCAGGGTCCCGAGCGTGGCTTCGAAGCGCTGGTCGTGGACCAGTACCCTCCAGTGCGCCACGGTTGCCGTTACACCCATCCCGCTGGTTGCCTGGGGACAAACCCTCGTAAAGGAGACCAGCCTTTCCAGGGTTGGCAGATACTCACGTTCCTCCAGAAGATCCGTGTGACGTTCAAGGACGTTCTGCTGCTACCGCCGTTTCAACTCCGGGAGAAGCCGATGCATAGCCGTGAAGCAAAGGATGCCGCTCGTGCGAACAAGCCAAAGGAAGTGGAATTCGAAACGCTGCCGGACCCACATCATCGCCGCTTCAAGGAAAATCAGCAACACGCACATGGAGAGCCACAGTCGAAGCGCCCGAAGCAGTACAAGACGCCAAGGATGTCGCCTTCGAAGGAGAGGCATGTGCGCCGCTTGTCCTGTTGAACCCGTCAACACCTGTGGCCGCAAGTGATACTCGTTCAAACATGTTGTACGTGTCTATACCTGTTAAGGGCTATATAAGCCCGCGTCGGTTTTCGAAATTCATATTACTGTTATTATTGTTCCTGCTCTCCATCGGATAAAACATTTCGCTGCGGATCGTCAAGCTCGAATCAACGGAGTGAGATTTTCAGAGCAAAAAGCTCTAAGATGAGTGAGAAAACTCGTGTGTGGAGCAAGGGGGCGCACACACTTCGGCTATTGACCAGTAATCTTCACTTCAAGTAGTCCTGTTTCGACAGATTCAAGGCAGCATGAACCGTCATGTATTGGGACCGTTAACTTATTTTCCTCCCAGAGACAGAAAAAATTCTAAAATCTATTTTCCATGATGTACACAACTGGCTGTATTGCAGCAAGCCGGAACATTTCGGAATTCCAAGGAGCAAAGTGAACTGCTTCAAGACGAACGCTTGTAACTTAATCTATAGAATCGTTGGCAGCATCTTTCTCTTCTAAATCGAACTGATGGACGGAGCCAAAGTGACAGAAACATCCATAAAGGATCACTGCTGAACTGACCTTACAGTCTTCGCAGATACAAACTATTGTTCAGCGCATGACAGCTTCTTGCATGAACGGGTTGATTCTATTGCGAGGAACTGAATCGTCGTCAGATCCCAACGATAGACGTGGTTTTTTGAGGCATTGCGGATGGTTCCAAATTACAGATTTTGACCACTGCGAAAAAAATTTTCTTAAAAAAAACGCGAAGTCGATAGAATCAGGGAGTCCTAACCAGTTTCTATCTCGTATAAGCATTTACAACTTCCATAAAATTCGAACCCATGTCTTGCTTTGAAAGGAATTATAGGAGAAAAACCAAAAGTTGCAATCTTTTTGCTCACTACTGGTCGGGCAATTCCTTACACTATTGCTTAGCCCTTACGCCTTACTCTTGCGCGAATCCTTTGGATAGTGACATGTGGAACAATGCTGCATTTACTAAGGTGTGTTGGTTTGTACTAACATTTTATGTGTTTACTTTTTTGGAAAAGTGCCATTTTCCTGAGAACTTGACTCAGATTGTGGAAACGTTATTGAAATATGCTTCGAGGCCATTCGCATGCTCACTAGGTGACAACAACGGCAATGATGGCGGTCACCAGTCAGCTGAGCGATCACCGACCGTGGACACCAACTCACCCCGTAGCCTAGACTGTCGAGGGATGGGTAGTTTTTCGACTTTTCTTTTCTTCGCTTTTGCAGTTGGAATGATTGACTTGCTGGTCATTGCTTACGATTCTCGCCAAAACTAGAGAATAATCTTGCATTGTTAGCGAACGTCGAACGTTTGCGGAGCGATAAGTGGCTTTCATACATTTGCCGCGGCGGCAGTCGCCCATGGTTAAGCATAGGCCGGCGACGTCGCGGCGGCGGCGCCGCGGCGACGTCGCCGCGACAAGAGCTTGTTTACTTTTTTGCCGCGGCGCCGCCCGGCGACGTCGCCCAGCGGCAAGCGGCAAGGAATGGTCGAGGGGGTATTTTGTCGCTGGGCGACGTTTGTGTGAAAGCGCGGCATGCCGCTCGGCGGCAACTTTTGCCGCGCACCCACTTTTGCCGCGGCGGCGGCGGCGCCGCCGCGGCAAATGTATGAAAGCCCCTATACTAGTCCACTTACAACAGCAGGAATTTGTGGAAGATATGTCTTTTTTGGTGGGGAGGGGGAAGCAGAGGAGAGGGTTAGTTCCATGTGGCTGGTTTGCATAAGCACACCTAGTTTGCGTTGCCGACATTTTTGTGGTTCTGGCGTGGAACCTGAGTTGGCTAAATTCTTATTAGATAACGTCAGCATGCGTTAATGAGCATTTATGTGCATTGTGGTTGTTGGCACATAAAAAACTGGTGCATACTGTATTTGAATGCTTCAGGTTTTGATGTGGCAGCATCTCATCCTCTGGCTCCTCACCACGAGAAGGACCGAAAGAGCGGACTTCTTCTCCTCGTGTCACATCAAAGACGGGTAGGTTCTGATTTTTTATGCTTGAATTAGTTTTGAAATGAAGTCCCTCTTTTTTCAATGGATTATCTTCCAAAATTATGTCCTCGTGTTGTATAATAATTTGTACAATCTAGTTAGTTAGTTTGGAACTACACTTTCCTCTCCTCAGGTCCAAATATTCGGAAGGTGTCATCAGGGAAGGTCACTATAAATCATAACTGAACAGAATTATAATGTCCTGTGCTTCTATTAAAGTAGTTTTCGCATCAAACACTTTAATTAAAGTTCACTATGAATTTATTGTATCGAGACGAAGTGCTTTTATGCCTCCGTGAACTTCAGCTGGGTTCAGGTCTTTTGAGCATCTATAGTCGGTTGATTTTTAGGTTCATTAATTGACCTCAGCGATGATGAGTGCAATGACACGGATCAAACCATTCACACCTCAACGACAGCTAAAATCCATCTTAATCTTACCCAGAGTGAGTCAGTAGTTCTCTAGAACCTTCCAGGTTCTTAGTTCCTGTTTACAACGGTACTGTTTCGATTCTTGTAGATGTCTGAGTAGTCCTCACTGACTATCAACTTCCAGGTCTTGTTACTGAACATACTTATTAAATTATTTGTTTTTCCCTAATATTTATTACCGAAACTTTGGGCAGAAATGTAGAGATAAGACTGCATATGGCTGGATACTGCAGTATCCTTCAACATCTCCTTCTGTGGGAGGGTCAAGCGTAGTGTTGTTGGGAATTCGACCCCGATGCGACCCCCTTTACGTACGGGACAAATGCGACCCCCTCCAAAAGTTTTAATTTTTTCACGTTTTCAGTCATTATAACTCAACGATTCTCGAAATAACCGGAAGATACCTCTTGAATCCAATTCATCTTTAAGATTAATTTTTCACCTCTGAGTTTTTAATTTTTATTATTGAATTTCAAGTTTTAACAATGAAAAAACCAGTCAGTTGCCACACATGTGTTTGTTGCACCCTCTACACACTTATGAGATGAGCCGTTTGGACAACTTTGCCTGGTTGCCCGTCTTATCATTCACATATGTTATGCTGGATCCATAGTAATCCTTCATCTGAATATTGTGTGCCGACTTGAGCGGTTGAACATGTTCTCCGAAATGAAGCCTCTTGAAGCGACCACTTATATCTCTGCAAAGTATTCCCGAGTTCCGAGATATTTCTTCTTTTCCCACTACTCACTTGACTCCGCCACAGGAAGAGTGTGCAGGCGTTCAGTAGTGGGAAAACGAAATCGTTCTAGACTGGGATGCGTAGGGCGTTAATCACGTAACTAAAGGTGGTTAGACGGATTGCTCATCCTATAGACCAGGTAATGTTAGGAGATGTATGAAGCAAAAGTAGGTTTGCTAACTAGACTCGCTTCGTTATGCGCTTATGAATCCTAGCCCCTAAATCCAACGTCCAAGCGCTGGAACCTTTTGCTCCCGAAACACCATGCTGCTTCTGCTGACACTACAGTCCCGCCGGGTTCGGTTCATCTGCTTCGCATCCAAATGAGACCTACCATCCTCCATGTTTTATATACCCACGCTAGCCGTTATCATTTGCAGCTCGTTTAAGTCCTGACAAAGCATCTAAATCAATGATAGGGCAGCTAGGTAAAGTTGTGCAAACGGCATTTCTCCACGCTTATGAGCAACTGGAGTGACGCAAAGTCCTGTTCAAGCTCAAACAGGTCCGGAGTTCGATCTCCGCCGGAGCCTAATTTTTGCGAAGTCGAAAAATGAATGTGGAGCAGTCGGACGTAAAGTTTCTAGGTGTATGGACAAAAACAAACTGTGGGAACCTTTTTTGAACTCTGAAAGTTACGTGTGAGTGGTGTCTTTTCACTCAGAATTATAAGGTTGGTGCAAAAATACTGCGCATTTTTATGCCTTCGATTCCGAACCCCATAACTCATTTTAAAATCGATCTTTTCAAAAAGGCTCAGAAATATTGTAATCCGCAAATCTTTGGCAATAATGTAGATGTTCTCAGATTACCATACATTTCGAATAGGGCCTTTTAGCGTCGACAAACTTCCGGCAGGCAATTTTGATATCCCTTTGATCTTCGAAAAAATCCTCCCGGAAGAAGTCGTTCAAATTCTCTGGGAAGTGACGGTCGGTGAGCGAGAGGATTGCTAGTTATGATGTATGAGGCGTTGCTCCCTAGTCTGATTGCTGCAGCCTGTTGGGGCTCTGGGGTGCCAGATATGGATGGACGGTGCTGTGTAGGAGTGTAGAATCCATATTCTTAAGCAGTGCTAGGCTCACACAGTAGAGTTTCTTATTTATTTCATTTAAATATTGGAAGTACTTCTCAGGCGAGAAAGACCAAATGGGCTATAGTGAGCGATTTCTGCAGCAGTTCACCACAAAGTCGGCGTGACCTTGATTTGGTGTTGCTTCCGTTTCTGACAGTATTTCGGTGCTTCTTCCTCATGTAATTATTGAGCAGTGCACTTCATTTTGTCGTAGAGGGTCTTGAATTCACAGTGTACCACTAAGCGACCAAGTGTTTGGTCTCAATTCTTTCACTACAAAGGCGTGAAGAGGACCTTTTAATGAGGATCAAACTGGTACTCGTTCACTATGCGCGACATCTACTGGTTGAGCTTTTTCATCCTCCCATTCTTGCTGAAGGAAGGAGTTGTGACAGCAAATACCAGCGAGGTTCTGCAAAACCAAATATGTTGTTTCGAATGGGTGCTCTTCGATGATTGCCATCAGTTGGGGGCTCGCAAACCCCAGGAAGACCTATGCGACACTCATTACTTTCGAAGCAAGACACACCGCGTCGAAAAATTCGAAAGCAGCTTCGCGGTATTCGTTTGCTCACACTTCTTTCGCCGAAACTATGGCGATATTTGGAGAGGTTCCCGCTGTTATGCCGCCAAGTTTTAGCTCACTGAAGTGAGTTCGGCAAAAAATTTGTTTTAGCGTCTTTCGTTCCAGAACTAAAAATTCACCGAAAAAATGAATTTTCTGCAGAATGCATATTTGAAAAGGCCATAAAATCTGCTATAAAACCATGTACAACTTCTTATAGCGGTGACAAGAAACACCGGAGGTTTTCTGCACCGAAGATGAAGCAACGAAAAACGCGCATTATTTTTGCACCAACCTAATAGAATCGTACACGTGCACACACCTAATAGAATCGTACATTTGCAACAAATTAAAAAAAGGTTGGCATATGACATGGGAAAATGCTTAGGTCGTTCTGCTATCAGGAATATTTGCACTTTCTGGTGCACACGGGTGGAAATTCGTTGGTAAAAAGTTGGAAAAATTGCCATTTTTACCGACGGTTTACCATCGGTTTACCAGCGGAATAAAACTGGTCCCAGGTAACATTGAAGCTGAAATTTTACAGCAATGTAGAGCTTGACCTCCTCTTTCAGAATCACATTTAAAGTTCTGTTAGCTTTTACACATACGCTAAAAAAGCCATGACAAAAAACCCAATTTTTGGCGAAATCATGAATGTGGTGTTAATCTGAAGCGAGTAACTATAGGGTCGTTTTCACAGGACCTTCTGATTTTGTCAGTTTTTGAGTACATACCCCAAATTTAACAAATTTTTGCAGTCATGTCTTAATTGCTCTTATCGCCATAAAAACATTTCCACCGAAACAGAAGCCGTGGGATTTAGCATCCTCATAAGGTTTGGTTGTAATTTTTTGATTATTATTTGTTATGTTCTAGAAAACCACCTCCATAGCTTCGGAGCACCATGTGATATCCAGAAGTCCTAGGACACCACGGAATTGCATTTTGAGCTACATATTTATTGGACCCTATTCAGGCGACCCCCCCCCCCTCCCTCTCCCCTGCTCCCCCCTAAAGCTACCCCCTCCGTAAATTATCATCGTACGCTTGACCCTGTCAGCTTCATTTCAGTTTTCGACCTTTGAGATGAAATCTGTCGGAATGGATTGTAACGCATTGGGAGAAATACCAGTTACAGAGTGAGTATATACATTTCTTTTTCTTCAGTTTTCATCAAGGATGTGTATCTTCAGGATTTCATAATAAAGTACGAGTGGGTTGTATCCGATCTCGTCCGACCCGCCCGTGCGAACTCGTCCACATTGTGACGTCCATTCTCGTCTGAGCGGCGTCCGATATCGTCCATGACATGTCCGATCTCGTCTACTTCATTCACTTGTACTATTTTGATTTCCAGTATGATTAGGAAGTATTTTTGACTATTAATCTGTTCGTTTGCTCAAGTGTGACCTACAATAGAACACAAATATTCCACTTCAACAAAAAATTGACGCGTGGGAGCCCCAAAATTTAATTTCAATGCAAGGTGATCGTCACATTATATCACCAAGGGCTTGTTTATTAATCGTCCTCAATCGTCCTCATTAGCTTTTTCATGCGTTATTTGCAGTTCTGTACAATAATTTTATAATGCATTTCGTATTCGGCTTCAGCAGATGGGCTGTGTTATAGATGTTATGTAATGTATGTTATGTAATAAATGTTCAAATGGTTTGATAATCAATCAACAAGAAACTTCGATATCCAGACGATTAGGGTAGGTCATACGTCGCGGGTTTGTGCGGGAGGCCCGCGGACAGCGACAGAAGCCCGCGGCTGGAAGGCAAGCAGCCCGCGGACGTTATCTCGGACTCGTATGGGAGGGCCGCGGGTATGTGGAAAAGGCCCGCGGGCGTAGGTGAGCGGAGAGCACGGTTGGTATCAGGACCAGAAGTATGAAAAGCTGGCTATAAATGGCAAAAATCAGCTGATGAATGTGAAGCTGCTACGCTCCTAGCTTATACTATTCCTAAGCACCTATTACACTGCGGGTTCTCCAACCCCTTTGACTCCTCAATGGTTAGTTTTCTTTTTTTTTTGCTGGAGGATTCGAACCAACTTACCTTTCTCGACGGAGGATTCGGAGTCCGCTCTCTTATCCACTCGGCCATCCATGCTGATGCCGGACCAGGTTTTGATCCCAGTGATTCACCTTGCCAGTCATACTGGAGACAAAGGCGGGAACATCGCTGGCAGTAGCAGACGTACCAGCTGGGCCATCCGTCCTTTCCCCTCCCCCCCCCCTCCACAGTAACGGAGGGCGGAGTTATCATGTGATTCGCCGATACTGATTCGGCCGCAGGCCACCCATCCACTGCCGAATGTTCTGGTATATGTTATGTGTGTCATACTGGTGGTCAATGTAATCGAATCCACGCCGTGAGGAGGGTTATTTGAGCTGCTGATCACGAATATCGTATCCGTTCTGTACCGTAACTCCGTTTTTTTTTTTGGGGGGGGGGGGGGGGGCTACGGTAGATGTGCCATAGGTACAGTATCTCACACTATCCTCTCAAATTTCGCGCAGAGGGGTTATTTGAGGTACTGATCACCTGATCACGAATATCGTGTCCGTTCTGTACCGTAACTCCGTTTCCGGGGCGTGACACTAGGTAGATCATATGTACGGTATACCACAGTATCCTCTCAAATTTTGCGTATAGGGGTCATTTGAGGTGCTGATCACGAATATTTTACCCGTTTCGTACCGTAGCCCTTTTTTGCGGGTAGATGTGTCATAGGAACGGTATCTCACAGTATCCTCTCGAATTTTGCATAGAGGGGTTATTTGAGGTGCTGATCACGAATATCGTATCTGTTCGTTGTTGGGGGGGGGGGGGTTACGGTAGATGTGCCACAGGTACAGTATCTCACACTATCCTCTCAAATTTCGCGCAGAGGGGTTATTTGAGGTGCTGATCACCTGATCACGAATATCGTATCCGTTCTGTACCGTAACTCCGTTTTCGGGGTGTGACACTACGTAGGCCATAGGTACGGTATCTCACAGTATCCTCTCAAATTTTGCGTATAGGGGTCATTTGAGGTGCTGATCACGAATATTTTACCCGTTTCGTACCGTAGTCCTCTTTTGGGGGTAGAGGTGTCATAGGAACGGTATCTCACAGTATCCTCTCGAATTTTGCATAGAGGGGTTATTTGAGGTGCTGATCACGAATATCGTACCCATTCTGAACCGTAACTCCGTTTTTTGTGCTGTAGGTACAGTATCTCACGGTACATGATATCGAGGGTTTTTTAGATGTCAGCAGAAATGTGCTCGGCACCACATTTATATCTATAGAAGTTTATTAATAATGGACAGATTCGAATTTGAAAGGCACATGAAATGAAAGAAAGTAACAACATGATATAAATGAAGGGAAATGTTAGTAGAGTAGAACGAATCGATTAGGCGAATATGTGAGTGTTCTAAACAAAAATATGATATAAAAAAGTATAAAAGGAAATGCATATGACACGTGAGTTAGCAACAAAGTTCATAGAGTGAGAAAACGCATACATACCTAGTTGTGGCAAAGCAGATAGGTGGAGGGGGGGGGGGGGTGGCACGGGGGAGGTTTGTAGAGAAGAAAGGATGGTCTGTGCCGAAAGAGAGACCAACACGGCAGAAGTCTTGAATAATTAAATTGTTAGAAAGTTGGTTTCAAATTTGCGGAATCAAAAGTAAGTATTCGAAAGATGCTTATGAAAATGAGGAATTAAAATTGAGCCTATGCAACATATCTGTATCTATCACTGAACTAAAAAAAAAGAAAAATGCAATTATTGGTTTGATAAATGATTCCTTCCCTGTTAGTTTGGTATACATGGATCCACGAAGTTGTCAAACATGTGTCCGAATGCATAATTGAGATTACCATGGGTAAACGTGTTGATCCCCGTGTTAACGATGGATAAGTGTTTGGTTTTAACATGTTTACCCTTGGTATTCTCAAAGATGCATGCGGCCCATGAAGAATGAGTTGGAAAGGGTTTTTTTTGGTAGATATCCACCCCCATCGTCCGATCTCAGGTCAAAATAATATTCTTGTCCTTTTCAACAGAACTGCCGCTTTTTCACTATAATTGAAAATAAAGACGTCACGGAGTTTGCGAGGAACAACATGACTTTTTAAAATATATTTTAGCAATTTCTCTCAGAAACTAGTGTAACTCCTGCACAGTCCGAATCCATACTAGTGCTATGAACGTTATTTTTCATCCTAACTGATTTCTGGGTACATTCTAGGGACAACCATTTCTCCATTTACCACCGTTCCCTTGGAATTGAGAGACAAATGAGATAACGATGAACTTCCAGCACTTTCTCGCGTCTTCATCACATTGGTGCTCCATCTAGGGCGCTCTTCATGAAAACTAACCAGTAGAGCAGATTATAGCACGTGTAAACCACTGAAATGGAACAATTAGCAGGTAAAATAGAATTTTGTTCCCTTTACATGCATTTTGAGAATTATTATAGTTGTTGATTGAGTTGAACAGAATCCGACAAGGATGTAGCAATTTTCCCCGAGCGACAAAAAGAAAATTAGAAAACTCGAGCTCTGATATGAACCCAATTCACTTCACTTTGGCAGTACATAAGATATTATTAGCTACAAGTAATAAATCAAAGGTCGACAAACAACGCGGGAGCTCCTTGATTTTTCTTCACTTCCAATTTTTTTTTCGAGATTAAATCGAGAAGACTATATTTCGGACCGAATAACGTATTCGAATAAAAAATTCGAATAAAAATTCAAATTCGAGCAATTCGAAATACGACAAATCGAAGAAACGTCATTTTAGAATTTATTCAAAATTCGACTATTCGGAAAAAGGCCATTTTCGAATTTATTCGAAACCCGACAATTCGAAGAAGTTCATTTTCGAATTTGCTTGAAATTCGATTCGATTTAGTCTCGAATAACCGGATAATTTTGAATGTCCGAAGAAATTATATGTCCGCAAAGTTCTTCTTTCCTAGCCTTCAGGCTTTGCATAATATTATCGAGCAGTCCATGACGAACTAATGACCAGCATTGTTTTCGACTTTGCAGGCTACAGTTTTTTTTTTCTTTCTAATAGTCAGAGTGAACACTGAATAGAAATGTGCACAACTTTTCAAAAAATATCGGTCAGCGGTTCTGTTCTTGTCAACCGTTCCGTTCATGTCACTATTGAAACAGTTAGACATATCTTCAAGGACAACATTCCGCTCTACTTTCCTACGTTAACTTTCAACTGCATATAAGAAAATGCAGTCATCATGATCAGTCATCAAAGTTTGCATTGTCCTACCCCAAACACCAGTCACTCTTGGTGTATGACCCTAGGGTCCTCGTTTCACGATTATTTTTCACGATTAGAGGTCTCATTATGAAGGAAGCAAAAAAGAACGACAACATCACTTTTTAAGGATTCATTTTCATATTATATTTTGCCTAGAATAAGTAGAGCACTGATGTAGCTTTCAGGGAAGGTAATTGTTTAAGTCGGTCCTATTTGCATAGCGTCTATGGCAGTAAATTAAAGAAATCTTCACAGCCATAAGTAGAAATTCTCAAGTTTTTTAAAGTCATACCAATTCCGAGGTTGGCAAATTGCTCAAATAAGCGAATGAATTCAAAACAAAATTCCGAATTTATTCGAATATTCGAAGTTTGAAAAACCGAATAAATTCGAAAATTCGAAGAGAGTGAAAATCGATTATTCGAGGAAACTTTCGAATGAATTCGAAATTCGATTATTTGGAAAAGGCTTTGAGTCGGATAAACTCGAAATTCGATTATTCAAAAAAATTTCGAATAATCCGAAGTATAGAAAAGATCTCTTCGAGTGTGACAGATTTGCTGTAAACAAGGAGGGTGACTTTCTGATATACCTCGAGAGATCTCCGACAGCAATAAATTCTCTGCATGAAAACATTGGTTCCACTGTCAGAACAACCTGTCAGGAAAACCTCGTTCTCCCTCCCATACAAGCTTTCGGAACCTCCGCGAAGCATTCTCGGGAAATACCGCAGGTGACCGCGGCTGAATATGACCTGGATGAAAGTGTCCAAGTTTCGCGGGATCAAAAATATGGCGAACCAAAACTAAAGTGTTACCATCGCAGTGCATTAGCTGCTTCAGTAAACGTTTCAGTTTCGAAGACCAGGTTGCCCGCTGACTGTGCTACGTACCTGCATCAGGTTTCAACTTCAATGATAACATGGAAAAATTCCTTCTTGTGGAAAGCTATGTAATTATCGTAGTTTTGAGAATAATCCCGGGGGTACATTCATCTGGCACGAACTTTGGAAGAAATCGACATTAAGCATGCCATCATTAGGCTATTCTGAAGTAGATATTAAAGGAAAACAATCGAAAAAGTTTGCACTTCACTGCGGCTTCTTAAACGAAGTCAAGCAGAAACATATTACTGTAAAAAATGGATGAAAACATGCTACTCGATACGTTAGTATTTTGGATCATTCTATTTATCTCTGAGCTCCGCAAAAGTTCCGAAACAATTCCTATCATGTTCCGGAAGTTGCGCGTGCCGTGCGCCTTTGATAGCAAATCAAGCTGCGCGGAACATCTGAACTGTGTCAAGTTCATCGGAAGTGCCGGAGCTACTTTTTTCTCTACGTCTCCATACGGAAATTCCGCGGAGTTCCTACAAAAATCTATGAATGACTTCATACTTCCGTGGAAGTTCCAAGGACCGATAAGCTCTGCGGAAGTTCCGAAAATTTGTCTTGCTAGCGTAATTTTCCAAACCTAAATTCTGCTCTTATCATGCACATCTCAATGTTTTTGAATTGCATTTCAAAAATTAGATAGGTAGCTGTGTTGCTAGCGAAAATTGCTGCAAAAATGTACCCAGCCACTTTCTTGTGAACGGCTTCTGTCTCAATTTGTTTTCTGCAACATATGTATATGCTGAATGACTCACATGGGAACGCTATTCGTGCGCAGTAGTCGATTCTTTCGCAGAACTGAATATTTCTCGACTTCTTCGGCATTTCACTGCACGCCGACGTCTTGCTGATGTTCCACCTGTGAAGATTGATAGGATTAGGGCAGGACGAATTTCGCAACAAATTTATGTGAAAGAGGGCGTTCTCTTCTGGTGAGATGGAATAAAAGTGATGAGAGTGATGTTTACCTGGATGTCAAAGAAAAATATTTCGACAACATTTCCCGCTCAAAAAAATTTAACACGTTGAGCATATTGTTGCATGGCGGGTGCGGGTGGACAGAGTGCAATTTTCTGATAATTCACCATCTGCACCAACTGACCACGCTGAGCGTTTCGTGGACATGAAGAGCACATTCTGCGTGAAGCACTATGTGCATCACGTGGCCTCACGGCGACGAAATGGCGTGATGCACCGTGTCTATCGCGTTGCCCGCAAAGTACGCACTTCGCAAAAATACTTCGCTACAGCTTTGCAAGGGGTATTATTTTAGATACTGATTACAAATATCTTATCCGTTCGGTACTGTAATCCCATTTTTGTGGGTTTGCGGATTTGTATTGCGAGCGCGCAAGATTCACTAGCGATTTCAGTGGAATTGCATATTGCTTAATAGCTTCTGTTCAGTACCATTGCGGCACCATGGCAGTGTTTTACAGTTTATTGTGTGAAGTTCTGAGGCAAATCCAGGAAATGAAACATCCGAAGTACGATGTGTCCCCCAGGACGACAGCAAAAGGAGCCGCTTCAAGAAGCAAAATTTATGAAGCTTCGCCATAGCACACAGGAAGTGGTGTAAAAAAACATCCCAAGAACCCCTAGTTTCACAAGTTGTGATAGCTTACTGGTGGATGCTTGTCACTTTTCCTACAAATATGCTCACGTCTTTCGAGAAGAACCTCTCTGGTAGCCGTTAAAAGTAGGAAAAATTGCAAGGTAATAGTTAGAAATGTTACTATACTTCTTTCATTTTTCTTAGTCCAATGACTTCCCATACAAAAAACTCTGTGAAGAAGAGAAGAAATGATTATAATGGTACGCATATGATGGAAAAAAATTCTTTTGTCAGTTTTGCGGCTGGATAAATGTTACTACTAAAAACTGTCAGAAACCGACTATGTGGCAGACCAATCGTACAGTTATGTAAATCGTAAGTAACATTTATTCTATTCATTCACTAACAGTAAGGGTGTATCAGTGGCAAACGCAGAAACTGGGGGGGAGGGGGTAGGAGCGTGGGAAAAAAGTGGGGTCTCCGCTGCCTTGGGGACCCAGATGGGAAACAAAATTGATAAAAATATTAATTATAATGATGAATAACTGGTAAACATTATATAAAATTATACAAAAAAAGAAGCATTTAAAAATAAACTGATACAACTTGATGCAAGATTTTCATTTGTATTGTAGAGTAATTTCAAAAATTTGGCAACCCACTCTCGAGGGCCCTTCCCCCTCTGCGTCCGCTACTGCTGTGTATACGTACAAGTAATATCCTATATGTCAGAGAAGCAACCCTGATAAATTCGGTCATAAACATAATCAAATTCATTTCAGGAGTCAGTATCAAATATTCTTCAGATTTTAATACCTCATCACTCGTTAGATGTGTATACTGTTTCTTTGAGACTTTCAATTATCTCTGACTGTGCGCCGTTGCAGTGGTATATGTGATCTCATAGTAGTTTTATGCAGCAAAGCTTCGTGGGAATTGATGTACTTCTGATGCGAATTAGCTATAACTGCCAGTTCTTTTTTTGAAAAGTTATAGGTTGGTAAATTCATGATGAAGCTTGAAACTATGGTAATCTACTGTGTCGTTTGAACGGCCCCTGTTACCTGTATGATAGAATATGATAGAAGGAAACTGAAAAAAAAGAAGCGAGGTAACGTTGTAATTTTACAAACAATACCTTCTTCCAACATTCAAACTGGCAGCTGCTGTCGGCCTTCCTTCATTTCTCGTCATATAACCGATTGTTGCTAGTTCAACTAGCGATGCAAACACAAACGAGATTCCACTAAAAGTTAAGGCAATGGGTTCAAGATAAGAACATAATACAAATCAGCAACCTACCTGAGCATCCAGACATCTATGGCTTTGATGTAAGAGACCCTGGGCAGGTTACGGATAATGTTGCCAAACTGAAAAGTCATCGCCAGTAGAGCGTTGACTCCAATCATTGTCCGAGCAGGTATTGCTCGTGGACCAAGATAGAACGGGATCCACGAAATGAATACAGTCATGTATGTCGGAATGTACCCTGGAACACACAGTAATTTATTCAAAGTCCACGACAAAGAAACGCGATTCGGAACTTTGCAAGTTGGCGAATGCAAAAGAGTAACTAAAGCAGCAACAAAAGACTGAGAAGGAAAAAAAACTGAAAGAATATTAGAAAGACCTAACATTGTCTTAATAATCTCATTTATTTAGAGGCTATGTTTGGGGCTATGCATGAATACCGCAACTCTTGGGAGCTGAGGAGCCTCGGATATCCTCCATCAATACTGCAGGTACGTCAGCCGTAGGATAAGCGACGAGGTTCGCCGTTTTTCAAGCGCAGTTAGTGAATTTGTAAAACGTTTAGAATCTTTGCGTTGAATACAAACGCACTGACCTAACTGTGCTCTTGGTACCATATTCTTAGTAGAGAATTAACGTGAACAGCGGCACCGTCGTTTCGAAAAGAGAAGAGTTTCCATACCGTACTCAACCGAAAAGGAAAGGTAGTCGTAGAACATACCATATCATATCACGGTAGTTTTTTGACTTCATATGAGCAAGAATTAGGGTGATGTTGATGTGGCCGCGTTGACAGAAAACATCCTCAACCATGAAGATGTTACTCCCCATAAAGCAACTGCTCAGGTAATTCAGGCGGCCGCTACTAAAGATTGCTCCAATAGTACCTT
Source organism: Ancylostoma caninum (assembly GCA_037903475.1). Taxonomy (NCBI): domain Eukaryota; kingdom Metazoa; phylum Nematoda; class Chromadorea; order Rhabditida; family Ancylostomatidae; genus Ancylostoma; species Ancylostoma caninum. Next base: position 739,844 of record JBAJFG010000389.1, on the reverse strand, counting down.
TATCGGCTACGAACCTCCAAATTAGAGGTACTCCTATCAAAAAGAGTCCATTAAACAAAAAATTGACTGTAGTGAGACCAGGCGAAAGTATTATGTAAATCCGACCACGTGCTCTCTATATTCTCTTTAGAAAACTGAAGCCGCATGGCTGAATGGTAGCAGATAACACGGACAATGTGTCAAAGGTGGATTAGCACTACCCTGGAGTTCCTCGTTCTTCCACTCTTGATCGTAACTTTTGGAAAGAAGTTCGATTCGACAGAAATTCGAATAACCCAAATGCCCCGGACATCATGGAGTCAGACATGTTTTCCAACCCCATTCAACTGGGAAACAGTTGCTTCGTCTCCAATGTGCTCGTTTCTAACCAGAATCTTTTACAAATTCACCAATAGCCCTCTGATGACAGTGAAACTAGCCGTTTGTATTACGTCAAACGATACTTGCAGCATGCACAGTGGTTATCTGAAGCTGTTCAGCTCCCGAGAGTTACGATCGAGGTGGCATTCAGTGCCCGCGTAGTGGACACTTGCCACTACTAACTACACTAGTAAGACGGGAATTTCCTCTCGAGTAGAGTGGGATTTGTATTTTGTATTGGAGGTGTGTCTATAATTATGATACGGTCCAAATTGGGGCCAACTATCAATTGTAGTCTCTTTTCACAATGTTAGCAGGTGAAACTTCATGAACCAGGGTTTTCTTACAAGGTAAATGCAATGGTGGTCTGCGCTTTTGTCGAAAGTCAGCTAGAAATTGAGATATCGTTATTTCGGGGCTGCGTCTTTGAATATGATACGCACTGTATTTCGAGTGAGGATTTTTATCTTTTTTCAGAAAAGGACTTCCTTTTTTCAACCGAAGACTCAAAACCTCAAGACTTCAGTTTTCTGTATCTCATCTCTACAAAATTTCTTCATTTGCAGGAAGACGAATTTCATTAATATATAGAATATAATAGTAGTAGTAATAGTGATATGTAGTAATCAAATGACTAAAAAACCCTTACCCTGAAGCAAATACCACCCGTAGCGTCTACGGAAAACGAAGGTGACAGTCAGCTCATCCCAGTATCCTGCGGCATAAAGCTGAAAAATCAAATTACACGCGAGAATACTGCTGTTGAGTCACTGCAGCAAAACGAAATTTCCCATATTCTGTTGGTAAAGCTTCACATAAGCACAGAATTGATTGATACCCACCGTCAGATTGTCCGATGTACTGTAGTTAACCATTGAAAAATCGGGCAGTTCTATATCTTTGTATTGTATTAACGGTGAGTCACTCCATCTCATGTGAACTTCTTCCTTAATTTTTTTTTCTCAGAACTGAAAAAAAAACCTATCAATATCTCACTTACTTTGTTATAGTTGAAAGACTCGAAGGTTAAAATGCACTCTATCGTATCCATGGGAAATTTAGATAAATCCATTTTGCACGGACCCGTACTCTTTATCCGCCAGTTTGACCAAATTGAGCCTGAAAACACCCAACTCACTCCCAGGACAATCAATTCTGGAAATATCATGCACCAAATGGGTTACCCTACATTCAATGAGGCATGATCTAACTGGTAACTGCACAGCAATTATGTATGTTGAGCTTACATGTCCCTTAAATGGTTTCCCTAATAAACCTAACAAAGTTAGTACACTTATGAGCTTGCAATATTTCTTTTATTGGTATTGTGCTCGCGCGCAAATATCACCTTTGACTCATGATTTGTGCAAGAATAATTCTAGGACTTATCGGTTCCATCGCATCACTACCAAAGATAGCCTTGCTCGATATCTTACTAAGTGTGGATTGGCTTGAGGCAGAGTATCACTTCAGGGACCGCATTCGAGATCCTCACCTCAATCGAGTATATGCCAGCCCATGAGCGCAAAGACACACTTTAGGTCTCAGGTAAACGTCGAAAACCCCACAAATTACGGCATTCTTCGTCCAAGAATTTCCAAATTCTCGGCCGGTGTACGAGAGGCTTCATTCCGCAGCAAAATCTTTCTGAGGGTGCAGTATGATTTTTGAACACGGCAGTACTCGTTCAGTCGTTAGTGGCTGCTGCTGAGAAGTTCATTTTAATGTGCAAGTTTGGCTTTTCATTCGCTTCTCCTAGTTTTCTAGCAAGGTGACTCGTCCGCTCCAATATCAAATTTGGCTTCCAAAGAGGGTTTTTTGACTGTTTTTTTTTTCAGATATCAAGCACATCAATGGAATCCGCGCGCCGAGTAGGATCGGATTCTGCTATCCCGATACCCATTATGGGGTGACATTCTGCCTTTAATGTCTCAGGATCGGTGTCCAAGTTGGTAGACGATATTATCCAGTGAAGTGTTGATTATTTTTCACTGTGAAGCAGTAAATATAATTCTTATGACACTGATAAGGCGTAAAACAAGAAAATTAACGGGTTTTTATGCCAGGAACTTGTTCAAAAAAACCCCTATGTATTTTTGACACACAGGGATTCTGCTAGGACGTAGGAAAATGGTAAGAAAAAAAACCACATTCCGGATGAGGATCTGAAACCATCTGCATGTTAATCGTAATGGATAAGAGGGATATGCTCCACTAAAATTTCCGTCACGTTTAATGCAGATTGTACGTTCGCACTTGGCTGAATTGATATTTTCGAAAAAAAAACGTTTAAAAAAAAGGTAAGGACATTGAAAATGTAGCTTCTGAAGGTGAAAACGTAATATTTGGAAAACATGCTCGATATTTTTTAAAAAATGGAAGGAACAGCTCTACGCGTAAAACTGCTTCAATAATAATCGTCTACGGACACTTACACACCACCCACGAGCGCAGCGCCAGGCTGTTTTGCCTTTTTGAACTTGGGAAGAAACAGCCAAAAGTAACTGAGAAGAAGCCTTAACTCACTTTAGCACCTTAGAAGTCGTCTTAGGTTGAAGATGTTTTTCCTGGAAAAGCACCTGGAACAGCGACTTTCCATACAATATTTTAGCGGGGCTAGACGCGCGCGGGTGGTAAGTGTCCGATAATCAATAATAATCGCAAGATAGGATACCGGTTGCTGTTTTTGTCATTGACTGCGACTACTGAGATGTGGGCTTTGAATACAGTTTCGGCAAGGGAAACCAAAAAGCATTTTTATGTTTGCGCTGAACAATAAACCTTATAGGATTTACAGAAGAGATATAAGAGATAAGTAAAAAAAAATTGGCAGAGGTTCCTAAAAGTGCATTAGAATTGTGTTCATTCCATGATTTTACTTTTTGTCTTGGATTTCCACCAGAGATCTTTCGAAAACTCGTTTGATTTTTTATACCCACTCTAGGAAAGGAGGCACTACTCTGTAACCAGTATTACGTGAGTGAATTAGTGAATAAGTTAGAAGTCTCTTCACAATCCTCTACGGCTACTCAATACTCCTGTAGCTCTTTTTCGAGCTCCCACAACAGCATAATATCCCTTTTATGAGCTCTCACCTCTCCTAGGGCGCTCTCAGAGCAAAAATCAGCAGCGATTTATTTCGTTAACAAATGACACTCAAGTGTCATTCTTCCCGAATGCGTCACAAATGATATCCTGCAACTTTCAGGATCTGTCAAAGCTACAACGTGTAGCATCTGATGTTTTCGCATCATTTCCTAAATATCTTGCAAGCGCTTGTGGGTCTGACTGAGTCATATTAGGTTACTTCTATGCGAACGAGCGGAGCTGGTAAAATTACATCCACCCCAGCGAGATTGCGGTCACCACTAGGCCCGACTTGCAAAACTTCTTTAGAAAATCTTCCTCTTTCCTCATGCTCGATTAGGAATGGAGCGATGCGAGTCCCGCGCCGTATGAGGTCACAACATGCAAATCGCAGTCGAGTTATAAATCGATGGCGCAAATTGAGTTAAATGCGCAGCTGGAGTGATTCCGGAGAATGTCGGGCCCTCCCAATCTGCCCAAGGATGAATCGAGTGACACAAAACGCAATTTTACGCGGCTACCTGTTTTGCCTCCCAAGAAGACGCAATTTGTCTCTGGAAAACAACCATAAAACGTGGGCGTGGTCAGCCATCTTGAACGAGTAGGTAATGGTTAGGAAGAATAGCTTGCAGGAAAAGAAATCATTTAACCGGAAAAGATTTGAATTGCGATTACCGTAGTGTTATTTGAATAACCTGCGGCAGGAAATGGTTCAAATTTGCAAAGGACGACAAAGGTGCATGCACCCTTTTTGCTGTCCTATGCATTGGAATCTTTCTTCAGAGTTTTCCGGTTAAATGGTTGAAGAGCACAAGAAAAATTTCTTTTGGAATGCGAAAAGAATATGTATTTCCTGGACAGATTGTATCATTGTGAGCAAAGGTGCTATCCAGAAATTTACGAAAGGAGTGCGAGGGGGGGGGGGAGAGAGAACGTAGACGCAGAGGGATTTTCAAGGAAGTTAAAACGCCAAATGCCTAGGAATTTTTTTTTCACTTTAACTGTTCTAGCTCCCTTCTTGCCTAACTAATACTCGGTTGGATCATTGCTACAATCTTACACAGAAACACTCCGACAGTTAAAAAAACGCAAGAAGAAAAAAACTTAACACACCGTTTGGAAATACCATGAGGAAGACATTCCTGAAAGGCGAGCTATGAATTTGAGCTTTTTTCGAGTTCACAAAGCAGGTATTCGGTGTCCAGATGTTCTGCAGAACAGTCCAGTCGAAAGATAAGTTTCCTTGACAAGGATTAAGGATATCATAAGCCAGTCCTGGATCCGTCCAATACTCGTTCATGTAGAGGTCTGGAATGGAAAATGTTGTCCAGGAAAATCATAGAGTGGTGGTAAAGTAGATAAATAGTTAAATCTGCTTATTCTATGGCGAACTTTCAAGGGACTTGAATTTTATTTAAAGAGCTGATCTCACAATTCATCTAACACTCAATAGTACTTTTATGTTATCATGACTGCCACTCTCCTGGAGCGTATCCAAGAATGTATAACACGGAAATGGGAGCTATGCCGTTACGAAGCAGCAAATGGGCTGTTTTTCTTGCCCTGCGATCGAGAAACAATTGAACTTGGATTGGGTCCATATCCACGCATGAATGATTTCTACATTTCGGTGCGAACATGCACAAGAGCTGGAGTTTCTGGACGCAGAAAGAAAAGTTTCGGGACATCTTCTCAATTCGCATTTCCCATTCGATTATATGTATTCAGGTGTTTTATGTATTCGGCAGTGGCGGACGCAGAAAGTGGGCGGGAGGGGGGGCGTGGGAAGAAAAGTGGGGTCTCCGCCGTTTTGGGAACCCAGACGGAAAATAAAATTAATAATAATATTAATTATAATAATAAACAATAAATAAAAAATATATTAAAAATAATAATAAAAATAAACAATTAAAAATAAACTAACACAAGATTTTTATTTGTATTGTAAAGTAATTTCGAAAATTTGGCGACCCATTCTCGGGGGGGCGCCCCCCCCGCCCCCCCCCCTGCGTCCGCCACTGGTATTCGGGTGTATGACATTTGTCCGCTGGAAAAAAATATTCTGAGAATACACCTCTTTGGTAGCTAAGAACTCCCAGTTTTACCGATTTGTCCCACTCGTTCTACCCATCTAGCGCTCTTGAGTACTGCTAGCAAGGCTCTTGGATACTGATATTGAGGCACTTAGTCTCGTTCACTGGTTCACGGATGTCTTTGCTAGCGGCGTGGGTCAGTTCCTAAAAAAAATTCTTCCAGGCCTCGTTCAATATAGCAGCGATTCCGTGCTCAAGATTCCCAAAAAAACGTAAAACCTCACTGATTCCGTCACCCAATACCAAAATTTCTGCTTTTCGCTCTCCTCATAGGTGTTCGAACTTAATTCAGGAACTTTTTCCAATCCACCCATTACCAACGAATGCAGTCGAGCCGAAGTCTGTCTCCCGATGAACTTAAGAGCTACTGATTTTTCATGTTGTGGCCATAGTGCGACTGATGCTGTTCGAGCAGCTAATGGAATTGCGCCGCCCCGTCCCAGAGGAGCCTTTCACCCTCGGTTTTCTGTGGCGTCCTACGAAACACGACAACGTCACACGATCAGGCGAACGCTCGGAAAGCTCAGCAACATATTGTTGTGACGTAGTTGGATGACTGGCAGAAGCAGAAGAAAAAGTGCAAGAAAACAAAGAGCGGAATTGAGAGTGGTCCACCTGGTAGCATTTCTCCCTAGCGACCAAGGATGAACTTACGGAAAATTCGCACATTTCAGGAACAGTCCAGGAGCTGAGGCTCGCATTGCACGAGGGAGGAGCACCTAGCTTCGTGTTTAAATATGCATGATGTACTTTTCCTTATTGAGCATGTGGGAGCATTCAAAGAAAATCCAGAAGGAGAATCTCGCCCACAAATTGTGAGATCGTGTCTCATTCATATATTAGGCATTATTTCGAACATTTGAATCCAGGAAAGTAATAGCAATTTCAAAACATAGGGACGAAATAAATGAAACATGTAGGGTTCAGAAAATTAGGTGATGAGCACAGCTTTCATAGACATAATGTGATAGACATGTGATAGACACTAAATACATAATTAGAGGTGTCCTATCTTCGACATGGAGCGCTCCATCGCGTTTGAAATTTCCTCTTCCCCAGGTTCTACAGGTAAAGTTCGTGATAAACCTTTTCACGTAATAATGTCACATTGAGGGGTGAAATTAACATGAAAACGGCTCTGAATCATGAGGACAATCCATTTTGTAGCGTACTTCTTGATACGGCTTAATACAGTGAAGCACGTTTACTATCAAACGACATTACAAAATGTATCTCAAAGATTCCTACTCCGTAGTGAATTAGAAGATCTAAAAACTTGTAAATACTACCGAACAGTAGTAGGGCAGATTGGCATTCTGATTATCAGTTTGGTAAAGAAACGTTGAACTCCATTCAATGATAAACGGTTTTTTTTTCTAGAATTTGAGAAATAGGAAGTGGCAATAGTAGCGGATAATGTGTGCAGAACATTACGAGTAAATGCATAAAATAATGTAATAAAATGTAAGAATTGTATAACGTTCTCAAACGTAGGAACGTCTCAATGTTTTAGCCATAAGTTTTTTAAACAGTACTTCGTCTACGAGTTTGTAAATTACTAGCTTCTTGAACAACTAACGATTTCCTTCCCATTATTAACAAAATTTTTGAGGTTGTCAAATTACCGATCTCGAAGTCTTGCGTGAGCTCGGACACAGAGGTCACCTCCTGGACCCACATCTCAATCCGGACATCAACAGGATTTGATGGCAGTTTGTGTTTATTGTAGTGCAAAGCGGTGTCCAACAGGAGATGATCAATGATTTCCGTGTCATTGGCACAGCGTCGTGGAGACTGATACTGATACAAATCGGCTGAGCTTTGTACAGGATAAAATTGCGATAGAACAGATAGTAATAGCAGCATCTGAAGACTTCGTCAAGCCATTCGTCTTCCTGAGTTTTCCCTAAAATGCCTTTGATTCTTCGAGAGGAAGCGAGCTCAGTGCATAGAGTGGAGGAGTGAGCCAAAAATACAACGAATAGAACGAAGAGGTGCCTAGGGTGACTTCGGAGTTCTCCAGAAAACAAGGACAAGTGAGAAATGTATCTTTTGAATAGGAACAAGCTTCAGCTTTCAACGAAAAGAACGCAAGAAGATGTCCCAGAAGAAAGCTACGTCTGAATCCACTCGTTAGGCGCCTGCCATCAATATTCAACCACGCCCCATCCGACTTCACCAACGCCTACATTACCAGAAGTGAAGGAAACGCCCTACAAAACCATCGTTAGAGAGTCGTGATGGTTACTTTTTACAAATAACAAGCTCGGACCTGGTCTTTTGTAGCCTCCATCGAGGAAAGACTTATCATTTCCACGAAAAACACTAGACTACAAGAGCTTAAAACACAATTTCCTTTCGAAAGAAGGAGAAAAATCCAGCACTGCTATTTCTGGACGTATCCATAGGTGCGATAGGGGTGAGAATGCCCCCTTCAAAGTGAAGGGGGTCAACGGCAGAAAAGTGAAATGTGCCGAAGGGAGGGGGGGGGGGGGGGGGGCTGGTAGGTATAGTTTAGTACTAGTGTAAAACTGTGTCAAACTATTATGTGTTGAGCGGTACACGTATGCGCGTAGCTGTTTCTTGTTTAAGTAGTTAAGTAGCTCAACCGTGAGGCGCTTAGTCGAAAACGCTCCGACCGGAGGTTAGTCGATCAGTGGTGAACGCAAGAATTCATTTCGAACTTCCAGAGCGCGAAAATTTTAGCTTGTATTTCATCCTACTATATTAAAAGATTTGGTCGCTAATTCCCGAGAACGCGTCTGTTACTGCGCGTCGACTCTCAGCGCATTGTCGATACGCAGTGTTGTGATGAGTACTTTAAAAAAGGGGCCCCTGGCCTAAATTTCCATATTGTCCGCTTTTTTCTTCCTGGATCTTTATCTTCCTTGTTATAGGGTGACACCTCCCTAAGGGCCGGCGTAGGTTTTAGGCTACTTTGCACCTGGGATTATTGATTAGTTTATCGATTATATCGACTTTATTGATTTTTCGCTATTTTTGCCCCAGGCGTGGCGAGGACATGTCTACTGGGGTATGTCAGTACGCTGAACACGAATATGACAACCGTTTCGTACGGCACTATCGATTTATCGATTTTATTGATTTTTCGCTTGTTTTGCCCCAGTGACGGTGAAGACATGGCTATTGGGGTATGTCAATACGCTGAAGACGAATATGACAACCGTTTCGTACGGCACTATCGATTTATCGATTTTATTGATTTTTCGCTTGTTTTGCCCCAGTGACGGTGAAGACATGGCTATTGGGGTATGTCAATACGCTGAAGACGAATATGACAACCGTTTCGTACGGCACTATCGATTTATCGATTTTATTGATTTTTCGCTTGTTTTGCCCCAGTGACGGTGAAGACATGGCTATTGGGGTATGTCAATACGCTGAAGACGAATATGACAACCGTTTTGTACGGCACTACCGATTTATCGATTTTATTGATTTTTCGCTTGTTTTGCCCCAGTGACGGTGAAGACATGGCTATTGGGGTATGTCAATACGCTGAAGACGAATATGACAACCGTTTTGTACGGCACTATCGATTTATCGATTTTATTGATTTTTCGCTTGTTTTGCCCCAGTGACGGTGAAGACATGGCTATTGGGGTATGTCAATACGCTGAAGACGAATATGACAACCGTTTCGTACGGCACTATCGATTTATCGATTTTATTGATTTTTCGCTAATTTTGCCCCAGGGACGGTGAAGGCATGGGGTATGTCAATACGCTGAACACGAATATGACAACCGTTTTGTACAGCACTATCGATTTATCGATTTTATTGATTTTTCGCTAATTTTGCCCCGGGCGCGGCGAAGACATGTCACTGGGGTATGTCAATACGCTGAACACGAATATGACAACCGTTTTGTACAGCACTATCGATTTATCGATTTTATTGATTTTTCGCTATTTTTGCCAGGACCCGAGCAAAGCCGGGTACACAGTCTAGTAATAAAAATTCAAAAAATAATGGTGAAACTAAACAACTGGATTCAAAGAATCAAACAGATATAAGATTTTTTTAATCCAGCAAGCCATTCTCAGGGGTGAGGGGGCTCCCTGCAAATCCGATTTGGAGCCCAATAATCCTAATAATGTCGATTAACGTTACAACAAAATCCTAGCACATGGTTTTGTTTCCTGACATGGTTTTGAAACGAAGTGGTAGCGCTGTTCCCATCCGTTGGGGTTTTTCCTTGATTTTGACTGGGCCAGTGGTAAACATGCGCCGGTCTCAGGTAAAGAGGCACACGGGTCCATTGGTCAGAATTTTCCCGCCAGTGGTAAACAGGTGCTGGTCTCTGGTAAAGGGGCACATGGGTCGTTGGCCAGAATTTTCCCGTCAGTGGTAAACAGGTGCTGGACTCTGGTAAAGGGGCACACGGGTCTTTGGTCAGCACTTCCCTTGGGTTCGACTGGGCCAATGGTAAACAGGCGCCGGTCTCAGGTAAAGGGGCACACGGGTCCGTTGGTCAGGACTTTGCCTTGGGTTCCATTGGGCCAGTGGTAAACAGTTGCTGGACTCTGGTAAAGGGGCACACGGGTCTTTGGTCAGCACTTCCCTTGGGTTCGACTGGGCCAATGGTAAACAGGCGCCGGTCTCAGGTAAAGGGGCACACGGGTCCTTTGCTCAGGACTTTGCCTTGGGTTCCATTGGGCCAGTGGTAAACAGTTGCTGGTCTCAGGTGAAGGAGCACGGGTCCGTTGGTCAGAATTTTCCCGCCAGTGGTAAACAGGTGCTGGTCTCTTTCCCTTGGGTTCCACTGTGGTAAACAGTTGCTGGTCTCTGGTAAAGGACACATGGGTCTGTTGGTCAGAATTTTCCCGCCAGTGGTAAACAGGTGCTGGACTCTGGTAAAGGGGCACACGGGTCTTTGGTCAGCACTTCCCTTGGGTTCGACTGGGCCAATGGTAAACAGGCGCCGGTCTCAGGTAAAGGGGCACACGGGTCCGTTGGTCAGGACTTTCCCTTGGGTTCCACTGGGCCAGCGGTGAACAGTTGCTGGTCTCAGGTAAAGGGGCACACGGGTCCGTTGGTCAGGACTTTCCCTTGGGTTCGACTGGACCAATGATAAAAAGGCGCCGACCTCAGGCAAAGGGGCACAAGGGATTTCAGGATTTTCCCTTGGGTTCGACTGGGCCAATGGTAAACAGGGGCACATGGGTCGTTGGTCAGAATTTTCCCGTCAGTGGTAAATAGGTGCTGGTCTCTGGTAAAGGGACACACGGGTCTTTGGTCAGCACTTCCCTTGGGTTCGACTGGGCCAATGGTAAACAGGCGCCGGTCTCTGGTAAGGGGCACACGGGTCCGCTGGTCAGGATTTTCCTTTGACTGCGACGCTGTCAGCAGCAAAGTTGCGCCCGTCTCAGGTAAAGGGACACACGTGTCGCGCCGGTGTCAGATGAAGGGGCACACTTGTCCACTGCGCGGTATTTTCCCTTGGGTTTGACTGGGCTAGTGGTAAAGTAGCGCTGGTTTTAGGTAAAGGGGCGCACTGGTCCATTGGTCGGAACTTTTCCTTGAGTCCAACTGGGCCAGTAGTGAATTGGCGAGGTCTGTTGGCCGGGATTTTCCCGTGAGTCCGGCTGGCTGGCTCAGTGGTAAAGCGGCGTTGGCTTCAGGCAAAAGGCAACACGTGTTCATTGGTCGTCAACAAAAAGAAGGTCGTGGTCTTCAAAAATTTCAATCAGTCAATTTTGGCATTTTGTGACTCCTCGACAAGCTGTTTGCCACTGTTTAGTTTGAGTTTCTCAAAATCTAAGGATTAGTTCTATTCAGACAGGTGTTGAGACTGAATGAAGTGCTTAATTAGGTTTGTTTGCAGACACTCTACTCGAACTCTAATACCAACACTGATAGAATGCTGTGAAACTCTGAGCCAAGGAACTCACGGGGTTACTATCTCGCGCAAAAGCCTAGACAATAAGTTGCGCACCCACCTAATGTGTCTCATCAACCCCGTGGTCCACCTCCCTTACTAGAAACTCAAACAAAAGCCTGGACAATAAATTGCGCACCCACCCTATGTATCCCACCAACCCCGTGGACCACCTCCCTTTCCAGAAACTCAGGAAAAAGCCTAGACAATAATTTACGCACCCACCCTATGTATCCCACCAACCCCGTGGACCACCTCCCTTTCCAGAAACTCAGGCAAAAGCCTATACAATAATTTACGCACCCACCCCATGTATCCCGCCAACCCCGTGGATTGCCTCGCTTCCAAGAAACTCAGGCAAAAGTCTAGTACATAACTTGCGCACCCACCCCATGTATCCCGCCAACCCCGTGGATTGCCTCCCTTCCAAGAAACTCAGGCAAAAGTCTAGAAAATAACTTGCGCACCCACCTCATGTATCTCGGCAACCCCGTAGATCACCCCCCTTTCCAGAAGCTTAGGCAAAAACCTGGACAGTAACTTGCGCAACCACCTCATGTATCTCGCCAACCCCGTGGACCACCTCCACTACTAGAAACTCAGGCAAAAGTCCGTATCTCGCCAACCCCGTGGACCACCTCTACTACTAGAAACTCAGGCAAAAGTCTAGAAAATATCTTGCGCACCCACCTCATGTATCCCCCCAACCCGTAGATTACATTCCGTTCCAGAAGCTCAGGCAAAAGCCTAAACAATAATTTACGCACCCATCCCATGTATTCCGCCAACACCGTAGATCACCTCCCCAAGTATCCCACCAATCTCATGAAGCATCTTCGTTTCCTGAGCTTAAGCGAAAAATAACCGATAACTTATGCTCCTACTCATTTATCCCATCAACCCTGTTGATCGTCTCCCTTCCCTAGGCCACGTGGATTTGAGTATTGATCACTTTCTTAATCATCACTTAGAACTTTTTTGGTTTAGTATAAATGAGCCACGTCGTGTCGGTGAATATCGGTGAGTAATGACAAAGAAGATTGGTGGTAATAGGCGGTCGTGATGCTTATTCTCTTTTCACAATAATTTGTTTTCAGTTTTTGTTCAAAACTTTGGGAAAGTATAAAGTTTTTAGAATAAGTTTGGTTTGAACTAGAAGGATGGGATAGTCACATACAGTGGTAATGCTGAGGGTGTGTTTGTATGATTGGCTTACTGAGTTACTGACCGAGTGGTTTGTACAACACAAAAGCAGTTGTGTTCTGTATTTCACGCAGCCCTTGGTATGCTCGCTGCTCGCGAAAGACAGAGATAGAAACAACAAAACAAATTGATTCAAGGATTCTGTGAGTTATCTTCTCTCATTCGCTACGCTATGTGCTCTTTTTCGACTGAATAATGTTATATGTAGATATACATATACAGTTGTGAGATAGTGTAGCTCGAGTTGAGGGTGTGAATCTCACACAACCTGTTGGCGCGCACGAAAAACCACAACGGGTCAATACTGTCACACTACGGAAGGTAGCACAATAACGTGGCTTACGGGGCCACTAGTTTCAGGAATGAAAAACAATGGAGCTGCAATAGGGCGGTCGAAAAGGATGGAAACGCACACACGCTGAAGAGAAGAAAATGGACAAATAACAATGTTAACGTTATTTGATTTATTAAATTCCAGTAAATAATAAAGGAGCAATAAGTAGATGAGTATATGGTAAGAAGTATGAAGGAACTCATTGAGTAAGCCATCGTGGTTGCGCTCGCTCCGTACATTCATGCGCGCAATGTGAGCGTTGACAGAAACAAAAAAAAACGTGTGAAATACTGGCTGAAGACGGTTGAATGGAATATCAGTGAAGGTATTTACAGGGGTATCAAAAAGTTTCCGGCCTCCACTCGTCTGTTCCATACTTCTGTGCAGTTTTCGCAGCATCACGTAGGGTGAAGCCCTTTATGTTTGTTTGCAAAACTTCACGGGATTTCATTAGACCTCCCAGAAATAGGAACGTTTTATTCAAGCCAAGGTATGGTTATCGCTCAAAAAATGCGTATCCAGCGAGAAGAAACCGACGGATTTTTGTTTTGTAAATGAATTTTATTAAACTAAGTCTTAATCCGCCCCAAAATTCTTAACACAGAGGAAGTCTTCTAGCATTTGCAGATAAAATTTTGGAACTCAATGTTTTTAATGGAGTGATAGGCGGTCGGAAACGGAGCGACCTCTGATCAACGAACAGATACAAGATTAAGGCAGATTACTGCCGTTGTCGAAAAAATTATTGAGCATCACAGAGGGAAGAAAGTGAGCAAGGATCTAAGCTATTCAAAACTTCCTTTGGAAATTTCCTAGGCAACCCACTAATTATTTTAACCTTCGCAGAACATTGAGTCTCTTAAACCTTTACGGCGTTCAAGAAAAAAATTCCAGTTGGATATTCAAAGATTATTGGGAGTGTCAGTGAAAGCAAAAAAGAGATTTTGTAGTATCGTGCGTGATTGCCCGTAAGTGGCGAATTCCCTGCCAAGATTTCAAGTCCCAAGCCTAGAGTAATGGGTCAGGATGGGCAGATCTCTGGGACCAGTGTGATCGAGTACGGAACCGAGGGTAAAAACATCTTGCCTAAAGTTCTGTGGGAAAGAGGAAAGATCGTGTCACCTAACCACCTGTACGTAAACCAGGGCGCAGCACGAGGTGGTCATTGACCACCAGGACTTAGTAGCGTCCTGCAGATTCAGGGGGGCTTAGCACCAATGTCCGGGCGTAGCCAACCGCTAACCGTCTACTGATGTTAGAGACAAGCAGATTTCAGAGAGGCACTTCTGGAGAATCATCAAACTCGTGGCCGAAGACCACCGTTGTTCAACCAGTTGCTACATCCCTACCCTGCACTCTGGTGCACTCCAGTGATAACCAGGTGTTGCTCAACCTGTAGGAGACGTATCATGTTGGAATTTTGACTGTAGATGCGCACTATACCAACGAGTATCCCTCCAAAGTGGCACCGTTCGTTTTTGAGAAGCCGTCTTCGTTTCTGAGAAAAACCGTCATTAATGGTCAAAAAGTGGTTTTTGACCATTTTTTGACCATTAATGACGGTTTTTCTCAAAAACGAAGACGGTTTCTCAAAAACGAAAGATGCCACTTTTGGGGGGAATTGGTACCACCTAGCCGCATTTCTTGGAGTTGACAGCGTATCGGAACACTTCCTCAAACGAGAGAAATTTCCTGGGAAAGTTCGGGGTTTGAGAGAAAAACCACGCTCCAATGACAATTTCTTGTATCTGACAGGTCCTATAACAAGTTTGAACGAGTTCTAGCGGGATCAAACGGTTCCGTACTGAGATCGATTTTTCGAGGGTTTTAGCTTGAATTTGAGATGGTTTAGGCTGCCTTCGCTAAATGGTACGCATTTCTTGCTGAAACATCATTCGTCGTCTCACTAATGCTTATTCAAGTCACTTTTTTAGTGCTATCTGCTTTTCCTGGAAGAACCCTAGTGTGTAGGTACTTAGTAGCCGATTTCCGAATCCGACTGGACTTAGTACTGCCCAACCGACACTGACCACCTAGTGCTGCGCCCTGATGTAAACCCCAATGAAGGGAATATTGACAACGCTATTTCGTTCCAAACCTTTCGGTAACGAGCCAAGGAAAATTGCTGCAGAAATTCAACCATGAAATTCAGGCTCTTCAATAAGACATCCTTTTTCGCAAAATTGTATTGCTTCATGACAATGTGAATGCATTTCGCTAATTCAGCCAGTTCGTAGACGGGGTCTCGGGACTAGCTACTGGAATCCGTGAGCAAATATGAAACGGCACTTCAGCGGAACAAAAGAAATAACTAAAAGGAGTCTACTTTCGGTGTTTAAATTCGGATGATAAAAATTCTTATAAAATTGGATAAGTCTGATAAAATGGCAAGATGAAGTGTTTTGGTCTTCGAGGGATGCACATTTATTTCCTTTGAAATTTCACTGTGGTGACTAATCCGCAGGTGGTTCAGACCGGAAACTTTTTGATACCCCTGTAGTTGAACCTTGAAACAAATGGAGTTCATATGGTAGATTTGCAAAGGCATAGGTAGCGTGTCTGTGGAGAAGTAAATTGCAAGCACATGTGCTTTTTTTGGCTATTTTCGCTTATGATTACTTTATATGAAAACGAAACCTAGGAATGAAGGGTATTTATTTTCTTCTCTTTCAACACTCCAACTGATGAGCAACATCCCGTTTCATGAGGTTGCGTGTTGCTTTTGATGATGGTGGGTGAGAACGTTTCTTAAGCCATTCTCACCCCAGGCGCTGCCTCTCTCCGCTCATCGCGCAATTTCGTCATCTGTCTAACAACGGGGCTCGAGAATGCTACGTTGTTTCGGCTCACCTCCCTTCGCACCCCATTTACCCACATATGGGCATTTATTCTTCTTCCTTTGCATATGCAATACTTACCACTTTCTCCTATATACAGAAAGAAACCATCTAAAAACATCTAATTTATGGCGTGTTCCATGGGTCCACTGGTTCTACTTTTTTGTTTCCTCATATTAACTCCCACATTTTACACAATGAAATGAAGAGAAAATCCTCGCGAATCGTCTCGGACTATCCTCTTTGAGATTCGTTCATAAACTTTTTCACGCTAATCTTCAAAACATACATGCTATGTTTTCCGTACCTTCATATGTTTACAGATTTGTCCTCAGATGCCACCTATGCTTTCGTATTTGTAGCCTGTAAACTCCACTAGGTTCAATGTCCAACTACACACCCTTCACTGTTATTCAATTCCTTCTTTTTCATCTAGAATTCTTCACGTCCTTTTTGCTATTTGCGCCAATGGTCACATTGCGCGCCCTATCCAACAGTATGCACCCAGTATGACTCCTTAAATGAGTTCCTTCGCATTTATTCACACACAGAACTACTCATTGGTTTTTTTTTTGTTTACTAATTTATTCAATTTAATCATGTTAAAGCTGTTATTTGCCAATTTCCCTGTCTTTCGCAAGCGTCCGTCTCCATCCTGTTCGTTGCGTTTCATAACTGGAATAGGATCGAATCACCTTTCCGTTCAACTTGCCGAGCTTCACGCCAGACCACCTCTTCAGTTTAGTGAAGGGGGTTTATTGGCTCCTCTCCAAAAGTGAAGGGGGTCTGAGCCTTGGCTCAGAATGAATATCACAGGTATGGATGTACCCTGGTTCTGGCAACTGTTAGACATGATGTTAACGAGCAACACAAGAGAAAGGGAAAAAAGCTTTTCATGGAGGTCAGTTCCGGCTACATCATCCTAGTCCAGTGGGATATGACAAATACGCGATAACGAAAAGCGTATGAACTCTGACATAATGTACGCGTGTCTCTGGGGTATATAGAACATCCAGGATGAATAAGTGGATCAGGACTAACATTCAACCTGAAACTAAAGTAATGCAAACAATTTGAGACACCGCAATCATGGGACTATCACCTCGAGCCATATTTCCGCCAGTATTGAAATGTAGGAAAAGAGCATCTTAAAGTAAAAATGGGAGATGTAAGAAGCACAAGTAAACAAAATAAATACTACGAAGATTACTAAACGCAATAAGACGATTATACTCGGGTAATTGTACTTTCTAGTAAATTTTGTGAAATTCTGTTGCCCCCTTAAGGCCAGAAGTGAAATTCTAGCAAGAACATATTAAGAACAATTTCTGATGGAATGAATTGCCCTTTACGAAGAAAACAAACTGATTTTGACCTTTGTAACGTGCAATATGAATTTCTGCAGAACTCGTAACACTTTCGGTACCTCCTTTCAGCACAAGAAGTTAAAGTGGTAAAAGTCACACGAATCCACAACAGCGATTGTGGTTACAGTAACCCGCGTCCTTTAAAGCAAAGCCGGAGCGCGCTTTCGCCGCTGCATCGAGAAGTTGGTGTTTTTTTTTTTTGTAGAATCGTGGATTTCGTGAGTTTTGCTGCGATTCGCAAATTTCGTTCATGAAGGTTTAGTTAGTTGAGTTTTTATGGGCACTATTCCATATTAGGGACACCAAAATTTCCAAAAATTTTTTTAGCCGAAACTTTGTATAGGGGGAGGGGTTATTTGAGGTGCTGAACACGAAAATCACACTCATTTTGTACCGTAGCCCCATTTTTGTAGGGTTACGATACGGTTACTGTAGATACGGTACCCCATGGAATTCCCTCAAATTCTGCCTGCGCAAAATCTGAGAAAATTCTATGAGATACCGCATCTGCCATGTACCTACCGTAACCCGACAAAAATGGAGTTACGGTACAAAATCAATACGATATTCGTGTTCAGCACCCCAAGAACCCCTATATACAAAGTTTTGGCGAAAATTTTTTTTTTGAAAATTTTGGGGCCCCTAATGTGGATTAGTGTCCAGCTATGCTGTTTCGAATGCTTTCAGTGGATAGATTCTTTTGGATGTTCTAGTACACGTTTTTTAAGTACAAATCTCTTTCAACTATTCCTTTTTCGAGGCTCCATGTTGACGTAGAAAACATACATATCTCAAGTCCTGCAGGTGTTTATATGACATACTATCTGACTTGATTAGTTTCGTGTAGCGTTGAAATCTCAGTATTACCGCTCACGATCACTTTTCGGAACATTGAAGAAGTGTATTGTAGTGATGGAGCGAAAATGCGGTACTATTGTACTTCAGCGGCCCCAGTATCGATCCCAAACTCAAAGTCATGGATTTCTGTGAAAACCTGCACACAGGGGTAATTCGAGGTGCTGATCACGAATATTACATTCATTGCGTATAAGGGTATCGATTTTATTGATTTTATCGATTTTTTTGCAAGCTTCACTAATACCTCGAATAGTTCTGAAAAGTGCATGTAGAGGTTTTTGAAGTTGATGATCACAAATATAATTGCCGTTTTGCGATATAATCTCGATTCCGTTGATTTTCTTCAAATTTCTCTCTGTAGGGCGATGTATTTCCCGGCTTTCCGAAGTTTTCCGCACTTAGTCGATCTTTTCTTGCAAGACCTTCATCATATCTGCTACCAGCATCTTCGAAAACCCCCGTATGCAGGTTTCCAGAGAGATCTATGAGGAGGTCAATGTCTGGGTAAAATCGATAAAATCGATAGAATCGATACTTTTATGCGCAATGAATGTAATATTCGTGATCAGCACCTCAAATTACCCCTGTGTGCAAGTTTTCAGGGAAGCTAAGGAAAATTTCATTTGGAAAAATCCATTTTGCTACTCTATGGCACACTTCTCCACTTAAAGGCAGCACTCACGGAAATTTTCACTTTTGAAACGAGTCGCTTACTATGTAGTCGGCCGCTGGACAATCGCAACAGTAAGTTCAACACCTTGATTGGCCGCCTACCTGCGAAGATACTGCTGTGGACACATCTGCAGCTCTGGACATTAGGGTTCCGTCGCTCCAACTAACGCCGCTGACAGGATGTGTGCATGTGGTTCAGAGGGGGCTTGATTATGAAATTCGTATCATTTGCAGGGTTCCGTGGCGAGACCCATCACGGAACACTCGTCCGCGCTGTGGACACACATGGAATACCGCCGTCATTTTCTGTGTTTTTCGCGTATTTCACGCTACTTCATCGTTCTTAATGAGTTCGACGCCCCTAAAAACCTCAATATACCGCAAAATCTTCAACCCAAAAACTTCCGTGAGTGCTGCCTTTAATACGACTTCTATTCACTCAGCGCGACTGGGTAATGCCTGTTTTATAAGCGAAGGCAGTTGAACAGACGTCGGGAAAGAGAGAACGAGGTATCAAACACTGAATGTGGAGCGATAGCTAAAAAAGGAGGTGATATGCGCCAGTATTGAATTGTCATCGAGTTTGAAACCGAAACAAACACGAATTCATGTTTCGTGACCTTATAACATAAAAATGCATACAAAAACTCAACTATATAAAAGTTTACTATTTACTAACGAAATTCACGAATCGCAGCGAAACTCTCTTGAAATCCACGATCCTACGAGCGGAAAACAACTTCTCGATGCAGCGACGAAAGCGCGCCCCGGCTCTGCTTTGAAGGACGCGGGTTACTGTAACCAGAATCACGGTTGTGGATTCGTGTGATTTCTACCACTCTAACTTCTTCTCCTTTCAGCACCGTCGACGTAAATACAGATTTTCTACTACGACAGTTTCACTCACCTATACAGTGAGCTAGGGTGCGGTTGTAAGCTGAGAAAGAAGAGTCCCTGCATTTTTGTGAGCCAGCCAAAACACATAGCCGTCAAAAATTTTCGACGATTGTTTCGACTCAAGGCCTGCAAAAACAATTAAAAACTACCACATAACAGGCACAGTAATGAGGTAGGGCAAACGTGTACAAAGAAATAAATGTTCAAAAACCTCCAAAAAGAACAAGGAACGGTATTAAGGTGGACCATGCTAATTATTTAAGATGGGCCACAGTACAGACCTCACTAATACTTCAACAAATGCAGGGGATGTTCCTGATACTCCTATGGTTCCATTCATCTGGATGTAGCCATATAGGTGTCTTATAGTGCAGGTTTTCCTATAGGGGACCATCTGTAAGAGTACAGGGTGGGCCAAAAATACGATAACAAAGAAAAGTGCACCAAGAAAAGAATCCATGTGTAATTTGAAACATTGTCGTAAGATTCATGTTTACTACCTCACGATCAACAAAAGGCAACCCTTCTCCTTGGGATACTCTCCATCACTTTCGACACAGTCCCCAAGAAACTGATTGAGGTCGTCGCCGACCGCGCGCAAGTGTTCAGTGTCCAGCTGATCTAGTACTTTTAGTATTTTTCCTTCCCAATTAATCCAGATTCCATATAGATTAAGAAAGAGCCCAATTCCCGATTATTACAAAAACTCACTAATCCCACTGATACAGATGGAAGCAACTGGGTGGCCGCTCGATGAACCCAATGAGACCCAAATTATATTTCTGACTCAGTCCTGAACCAAACATGACTTCTAGGCTATAGCACTATTGCGGTAAAAATTGCGGAAGGAAATTCCAACTAGGTCTATCTCAAAGCAGAACGTTTTTTTTTTTTGAGGAAAAACCACAGTGAAGCGGAACAGATGCTGGCCGAATTCGAGAACGCGTATTTTGCGTGTTTTTACAGTTTTTTGCCCCACACTGCAACAAGGCAATTTAGAGTGGGCATTGGGGCATGCGGCCTGTGAGCTTTTCGCAGGGTACATCGGAAAGTCTTGAGGTACTATATTTAAAGCCTGACTATTGTTCTTTGGATTACACCCACTAAGCAAGCTCACACAATTTCTCTTTGTGTGTTTGATTCCTTTTTTTAACTCAAGGCAGTTTCTCTGGCTTGCAACTTCTGGCTAAGGACTTGGCCGTCAGCAAATAGTCTGGGCGCAAACCAGAAGAAACAAGATAATCGAGCGAATACGCATCTCAAATATATATATATATATATATATATATATATATATATATATATATATATATATATATATATTCAAGCTACAGTGTATGCGAAAACATGAAAAAACAGTAACCATTTTTAAGATAGTTCAGGATTTCGTAACCCTTGCTGAAAAAAGTCGTGTACTCGATTTTATAGACAACTATCTCACCCAATATGCCGAATGGTTCTGAGTCCAAAATCACTGCTCAATTTGAAGATGGGCTTCAAAGTGATGTTTGAGTTGATGTTTGTTTGTTGTTGGTTCTGACAAACTCGAGCAGCGCAGCAGCAAATGAAGCATGGCAAATGGAGGGTCGTTCAAGCATCCTGCTGCTAGTATAGTGGAGATTTTTCAAAGACAAAGAAATTTTCTGCTCTTGAATGCCTCATAGACTATATTTATGTCTCGCGCACGGCTTTTGCCGTGCGATTCGTCATAAACGCCCCTTTTTCTCCCTTGACCTTTGCTACAAGGACGTCACTACAGTTAACAGACAGAAACGTGCTATAAATATATAACGAACGCAGAAATTCACACTCAAAAAAGAACATTTCCCCCCACGGATGCTTGGAAAGCCGATCACGTGGAGCGCGGAATCTTTCGCCTTGATTTCCCTTCATCTACTGTTTTATTTTTATTTTTGATGGTTGTTATCGCTGTTGTTGATTGCTGTTTTTATTGATGTTTTACTATGTTCTTGCTGGTTTTGTTATGCTATTGTTATTTATAGGGGTGTTTTACACAGACTGTTGTTTCTGTACAATTCATATAGTTGTTTTTGTAATTTTGCTCATCTTCTTCGTTCTTTTTCTTCTTTTCTTATTGTTTCCTCCTTCTTCTTACTTCTCCTTTTTCGTTCCCGGTTTTCGTTCCTCTTCTCCTCTCCGTTATTGTTGTTTCTTGTTAATTTTGTTGTTGTTGTTCCTCCTCTTCATCTCTCCATTCTTCGCTCATCTTTCTCTTCTTTTTTCGCTCGTTCTTCATTTGTTCTTTTTCTTCGTACTTTCTTGGTTCTTCTCTTTCTTGCTCGTTCTTCTTTTCTATCGTTCTCTTGTTCTTTGTTGTTGCTGTTGCTTTTCGTTGTTGCTGTTGTTCGTTGTCTTGCTGTTGTCCTTCTTCGCTCTTATTATCATACTTTTTCATCTTCTTCGTTGTTATTGTTGGTATTCTTCGTTCTTCTGCATTTTCGTTCTTCGTCCTTCTTCTTTTTTCGTTCTTCTTCTTCTCCTTTTCGTCCTTCTTTTTCTTCATATACTTGTTCCTCTTCGCTCTTCTTCTCCATCGTTCTTCTTCCTTCTTTTCTTCTGCTTCGTTCTTATTCGTTTCCGTCATTATTGATGTTCTGGCACTATTCCATATTAGAAGCCCCAAAATTTTCAAAAAAAAAATTTCGCCGAATTTTTGCATAATGGGGTTATTTAAGGTGCTGAACACAAATACCGTATTCATTTTGTACGGTAACACCATTTTTGCAGGGTAGAGTTACTTTAGATACCAAATCTCGTGGAATTCGCTCAAATTTTGCACAAGGTGGTTATAAGAGGTGCTGAACACGGATATCGTATCCGTTTTGTACCGTAGCCCCATTTTCGGTAGGTATACGGTAGTAAATTCGAAGGAAATGTCGGTTTTGGGTAGAAAACGAAGATATCACGCAAAATAATGTTGATAATCGTGATCAGCGCCTAGAACAACCCCTCTACGCAAAATTTGAGAAGACCTTGTGAGATACCATATCTACAGCACACCTACCGTAATCTTGCATAATTGGGGTTACGGTACAAAATGAATACGATATTCATGTTCAGGACGTCAACCTCCCATACAAAGTTTCGGCGAAATTTTTTTTTCGAAAATTTTGGGGCCCGTAATGTGGAATAGTGCCGTTCTTGTTTATTCGTCTAAGGAACGGAATCGCCTGTTAGCTGCTAGGCAGAACACATACAGTGGACATCAATGGCGTTGGCCCATCGGCGGCCTCGAGAAGGATGTCGCGCGACCGCGCCGTGCGCCCGATAACCGATGTTTTCTGCTGCTGTTATGCTACTTTTAGCCGCTTTTCTATCCGATTCTAAAGGTCTTCGACCAAAAGAAAAGCGCCTAGAAATAGCACTCCGGCGGCAGCCAACACCGGTCCTGGCGCGCGCAACGTTCTTCTTGAGGCCGCTGATGGGCCACCGCAATTGACGTCCACTGTATATGGTCTGGCAGCGATTTCGATGAAAAGTAGTATGCAATGCCTGTTGTAGTGAGCTCGTAGGAACCATTGCTAAAAGCTTTTCTTTCAATGATGCCTTACCTGTTGCCTAAAACAAGTTTTCACACAATTTTTTATGCATACTAGAAAGAATGCGCTTTCCGCCCATATACAAATGTATGGGAAAAACCCTTTCCTGGTTGAAAAAAGTGGGGGTGAGCCGAAACAACGGGGCATTCTCGTGCCCGTTGTTAGACAAATGGCGAGATAGTGCGATAAGGGAAGAGAGGCGCGCGCATGGGGTGAGAATGGCTTCGGAAACATTCTGAACCCCCCTCACAGGAAAAGACACGCAACCACATAAAACGAGATGTGGTTTATCAGGTAGGGGATTGAATGAGGAGGACATAGATACCCTTCACTCCTAGGTTTCATTTCCGAATGAAGCTGTAATATACAAAAATAGCTCAAAAGCAGGTGTAATTTCAGTGTCAAATTTTTGTATGTAGGAGAGAAGAAACGTTGTGCAGTTGTGTATGTATGAGTGGACCATATCATGAAGGTGTGCTGAGGACTATCTTCATTCATGTAATCAATGGCTGTTTTCTCATTTGAAAGCAGTATCCTACAGCATCCGCAGCACGATAGCGATTACTCATCGCTACCGTAAGGTTTCATGAAACGGTAAATGGTGAGTTTGCAGAAATATATTGCAAGATTTGCTCAGTTTCCACGGCATTTGAAGACATGTTTGTATTACATCAATGGATAGGACATTAACACTTACCAATACCACAAATCTTACTAAAAAAAGCAGAAAGGTGTACCCCAATCCCCCGCCCCGGTCGACGCTCAAAACTCTTAATGGCTAAACACAGACACTCCCTCCTCCCCCCCCCCCCCCGGTCGACACCCTTCTGGCAAGGGCGTTCTCACCCCTATCGCACCTATGCCCGACAATATAGCTAGGTTTGCACGCCTCTACAACAAAAACTGAGATCACAGGAACTCGCAAACTTTTGGAAGGCACTTTCAGCATGCTTCAGATCAGCAATCTGCTGCTATCGCAGGATTGTATCTGGAGCTCGGAAAAATCATTACAGTAGGGCAATGGTCTGGGGAATAAGGGCATTGTGTGAGAACCTGGATGCGTTAATGCATCAGTTTTTGCCGCATGACTTTTGGAATGTGTGGCTTAACGCTACCCTGGAGCAGGGGAAAACCAGCTCTTGTTCACCACTGCCAACTACATCTATAGCAGATTTGCTGATCCCAACTCGAAGTTACAATACTAGGAAACTGCTGTCAACGTTTGACTAGGTTGTAGAAGGTTGCGGTCAATCATACCTTTACAGCACCACCAAACTCCTGGCACAACCTCCCTAGAGAGATCTGGTTTGGGAAAAATTAGAAGTGGGAAGTCGTCTCCACCCATACCCATTCGCATTTCTTTTTATCGTACAGAAGCCGAGCTTTATGCACAATAATTACGTGCTCTAGAAATCATTCGTTTTGAGACAAAAAAAAAACTGAGTTAGAAAAGACGTCATGCCAGATAAGACGTTGATCATCAGTGGGGTGTTCACGTCCGCACTTTTCGCACCTTGTTGCTTACAGTCAGGTGCATTTAAACTGTAGCATAGTGAGCGTCCACCCCTTCTCTCATCATCAAGATGGTAAGATCCGGTTCAGGTTCCACGGCTGTCCTCAACGCCTAATCGTCTAGCGACATCCCGCGACCATGACCATGGTTATGTTTGAGTTTAAAATCGTAGGAAGAGGAATTCATCAACCTCTAGCTCACTGTCCATTGGAAAGGCAATTTCAAGCCAAAACATACGCAAGATTAAGGCATACCTCCGATAAAGAGTGTTCATCATTGCAGTCATCAACCATAATCACCCGAAAATCGCGTCGGCTCACCATTTGTTCGCGACTTCGTAAAAATCCTCAGGAAGGAGTTAGCCAGAATATTCGAGCAGCATTTGAAAGAGGAAGAAAAGCTCCACAAGAGGGTTACACAAAGTGGGCTGAAGTTGCTCAAATTGTACAGAAGAGAAAAGTTTAATTGAGCGTACCCCGAAATTATTTTCGCAACAACCTGATACAATTTCGAAGCTTTTGAATTCAATCGACAGGGTAAGAAAGGCACGGAAGTGAACACCACACGATTTGAATGGTTACCAGCGTCTCGCCCGCTCTGACATCCTTTTTTAACCTAATTTTATGTCCCAAAACGATGCATTTCTGGAACATGTAATTACTATAGATGAAGCCCGATTTCTGCACGATAACAAGAAATGCGAATGAATATGGGCAGAGATATTTTCCCACTTCTGAGTTTTGCTAAACCAGATTTTCTCTCTAGGAAGGTTGTGTCAGGAGTTTGGTGGTGCTGTTGTAACCTAGTCAATCGTTGACAGCAGTGTCCTAGTACTGTAATTTCGAGTTGATGTCCAAAATTCTGCTAAAGTGTGGGTTGCAGTGGTGAACAGAATAAGTTTTCCCCTGCTCTAGCGTGAAAAGCGGTGACGAAAAAAAACAATAAATCAATTCCCTAGTTCATACAGGGACCATAAGATGGAGAAGAACTTGCATCCCGCAAGTGGACATTAGGCACCACCGTAACTCCGGCGCCTGCGCATCTAACTTTCTCGAATTGTAGCGCGAAATCCCACAAAAGAACGTGTTCTGATCACTGCTAACTGTTGAATACAAGCATTTTAACAGAGAACCTATTGCCAGTGCTCATCAACAATTGTATAAGGTGCTGAGGTGCAATTTGTGGAGTGAACTAGGAATCCTTGAGAGTTAGTGGTCGTGATCGTAATCATACTTCTTTTCCTTCGAGGCCATGTATATACTGTACTGTGAACTTCATCAAAATTTGCAGTGTCATCTACATGTTTAGAATCCCTATGCATCATGAGTTCATGACTTGCCGTGAACAACAAACCAATTTTTTGTTCTTGACTTCTTCTGTAGTCCTTATCAAAAAGATAGACGGATTCCGTGGCCGCAGAATCGTGGCGGGACCTAGATGAGAGATGCGGTAAGGACATGCTCTAAGTGAGAGGGTCAGCTAGGTCTCACCGCGATTCTGCAGCTGCGACGCTATGAAACCGCACGCGCAATTTGTCTATCTTTTCAACAAGGACTATATGTACACTGTAAAAAGGCACTAAAAATAACCGCACAACTCCTTTTAGATTTAATAGTGGGTGCGAAAATGAATCCGACTGTACATAAATGTAATTCTGCCACGTGAACAGGATAAATAAGAGCACAAACGTGGTGGGGGAAGATGTCATCCTGTGTGCAGCATCTCATAGGGCTAATAATGCAAGAAAACACATTTTTTCATGAAAACAAATTTTTCCATGACTATAGCGTTTCCATGGGTTTTTATCCTGCTGCTGCAAGTTTAATGACGTAACGCTCGCCTACCTCAGGCAATCCGCAGTGAAGAACTAATGAGCATTCGATATTCACCACTTTTCTATCGTACTGTAATTGACTGTTCATGTTTTCATCACGACAGAACACCGTAAATACTTGATAACTCTGTATATATCAACTTAGTGGAGC
Organism: Ancylostoma caninum; assembly: GCA_037903475.1. NCBI lineage: Eukaryota > Metazoa > Nematoda > Chromadorea > Rhabditida > Ancylostomatidae > Ancylostoma > Ancylostoma caninum. The sequence goes on along the minus strand of JBAJFG010000389.1, from coordinate 713,175 downwards.
GTTATTCGCCAAATAAAGTATGGTGCACTCGGGTAATCTTGGCCGATTTCCGCGATTCTCATGATACATTCATATCTTCGTCCTCGCCTATGTATCATCTTTAGCTACATGTACATAATAGATTATGTTGATCATGATAGACTTGTTGGAATGACGATGTGAAGAGGAAACAGGTGTTGCGGAAGTCCGACAGGTTCATCCAAATGAGTGCTTTATACATGCTGTTGGTTTCCTCGCAATATTTGCTTCACACCCTTCACTATTGAAAAATGAGGAGGCTTAAATCCCATGACCTAAAGCAAACTTGATCCAGACAATTCTTCGAGGAACTCTTTGAAACAAATTGGAATTTTTTAGTGTTCGTAAATAGATGGACGAAGAGATGAACAGATCAAACTGCAGATCCATTAGAAAGTTGGAGAGTAGAAATTACTGGTCAGTAATTACCTGGACATAAGGCGTATAAGTATGCGCTTGTGAAGTTCTGTATTCGGTACAATTAGTTAGAACATTGATGAGCCCACTTCTTTTATTTGGAATTACTTCAGATTAAAAAAACCATCCAACTCTCCATCGAATGATTCCTACAGACCAAATGGAGTTCAGTGAAATGTGCCAAAGAGGCGACGTGCGCGTTCAGGTGGAGATACCATGCCCCAGTTCAAATAAGTTAGATGCGCAGGCGCCAAGGTTACGGTGGTGCCTAATGTCCACCTGCGAGATGCAAGTTCTTCTCATAAGATGGCAGAGAAAATCAGACAGCAAGAACAATACGCTTTAAATCAGTAATCCCAACAGATAAAACTATATTGAGGATTCCAAATTAAGTGAAAAAATGAATGATAAATGCTCCGAAATACCTGTAAAAGACTGGGTCGATAAACGTGCTTCAAAATGCCGATCAATAACTGTGAACCAACCTCTTTGCTCAGCAGAGCTATTTTTCCTCCCAGTTGTTCACTGCTGCTTGGTAACTCGCACCTCAATTACACGGCTTCTGGAAATAGCAATTAGATTTCGCAATCATATGAAGGTTATAACTTACCTTCTTGTTTCCTTCCCAGAAAAGCAGCTCCAGCAATCAAGACAGCCATCTTCAACATTTTCTTGACAGTGCCAGCCTCGGCTACAAAAAGCGAACATGACAAAAAAAGCGATCCTGGGAACATTCCAGTGCAAAATGTTTTGAGAAAACAGGACATAACTCAGCAAATTTCATCTCGCCTATGTCAAGCAATGGTGTTCCTTTAACAATTCTGCCCATATGCCCATTATAGTTTTCATCGAGACTTCAGTCAACTGAACCAGCAAATTCAAAAGGATAAAAGAAACCTCAGCTGAATATAATTCTTTAAAAAAGGCTAACCCAAACAGAAACGGGGTAATTTGGAGTTGGGGGAGGCACTTGGTATAAGTCGATAAAATGACATTTCTTTCACGTTCTGACTTGTTAACTCTCCTGGTATCATCGTGCCGATGATGCTCCCCGCGACCTCATTCATATCAAGGGCCCCTAGAAGGCGGGGCCCACCTTTTGGCAAACACCCCTATTAGCACAGTCGTCTATTTAGCACCCACGGTGCGTGGTTGTGCGGAGCAATAAATCGCTTGTGTTCCCTTTGTGTCCTCTATTCCAAAACCACTGAACCACTCGATAAGAGTAAGCGGGCAGAAGACCCAAGAGACTTACGCGCCCACTGAACAGTTTGGTGCAACGGCCAAATAAAAGCCACCACTCCCGCGTCAAAGACTGATATCTTTGGAGCCTGGAGGAAGTCTAGCTCATTGAGCATTTTCATACGGTCAAAACCTAGACCGTGAATCGCATTCGATTCAACCCAAGACTAATTTGGGCAAAAGTCGTTCCCTTGGTAACAACTGGAGCGCAGGTCACTAGTAAATTAACTACTGACCAGATCACTGAATAAATCAGCGGATCAAACGAGTTATTTAGCTCAACTAGTGCAATATCAAAAAACTATGGCACTACATTTTCACAGACAACCGATCGCGTATAGCGCAACTACGCTAAAGACGCTAGTATCCCGTTATAATGAGTATACTCAAGCGGTAGAATACCCAACGATCGACGACGTGAACTATCAAAAATGTCGGACAGCCACTACACTATTACAAAGTAGTATCAGACAAATAAAAGAGGCAAGGGAACACCTACAGCAGTTGTATAACGAGATAAGAGACGAATACAAAAACTGCAAAAATAAATCGGAAAAGAAGGATTTAATGGTAGAAATCGAACAGATAGAGGAAGAGTCCAAAGTTTTAACTACCATTACCGACGCAAATGATCTAATATACGTGCTCACGGCACGGCTAGACGAAACCAAAAATATCCAAGAAAACATGGAAATCAAGTTAGGTTACGTCACAAATAGGCCTCAGAATGGCGATAATGCTAACGAAGAGGGCGTTGAAACTCAAAACTCACACGACGACGATGGTGTACAAAACAGCGTCCATGGAGGCACAACATCCACTATTTCGCAAAATTCTTCGTCCATTTCGAGGCCGATTGATAACGGTAACGTTACTGTGTCTACACATCGATCCATTAAACCTCCACAAGCCTCTCTGCCGAAATTCTATGGAAACTCTGAAGACTTCGCAGAATATTGGGCCATATTTGAGGCTCTGGTCCACAAAAGTACAGAACTGGATGTAATGGAAAAAATTCTACTCCTCAAGGAAAGTTTGAAAGGCCGAGCGCAGACAGCTATCAAAGGCATAAAACTTATCCCTGAAAATTACGACTGGATCATCCAAACGCTGCAAGAAAACTACAGCAACCAGCCATCCAGCAGGTCGAAAATCGTCCAAAAACTTGTCAACATGCGGGCTGCCAATGACACGGCTGATAATTGCTCCATGGTCTATGACGAAATCAAAATGCTCACAAATCATATGGTTTCCGCAGGCTACGACGTGAGAAAAACCTGCGACCCTATGTGGGGCGAAACGATCTTATCCAAATTTCCTCAAGATATTGTAAGGTCAGTCCTTGTCGCTAGCCAAACACAAGAAAGGCAATCAATTGATGACCTCATGGCAATTCTAAAGAAAGAGATCGCCGCCAAGACCTACGTCGAAAACAGATTAGGCCATAGAACAAACAATAGGGTCATACAATCGAAAGACAAGTATATCAATTCACGTCCTAATCAAGGCGAAGTATGCATATTCTGCCATAAGGGAACCCACTTACCACTACAGTGTAGGACAGTCAGTGATCAAAGTACACGGCGCAAAATTCTGAAAGAACAGAACCGCTGTTGGAAATGCTGCTCAGCAAACCATAGCAGCTTCGATTGCAACAGGCCAGACTGCGCAAATTGCGGTCAAAAACACAACACAAACTTGTGTTTGAAAAGAGAAACACCTGTTTTCAAGCAGAATTTCGATAATCGGACCAAAAATGCAAACCCTGGTCAAAACAATTCGAGGTATCAAAATTATCGAAATATGGATCAAAAAGACAACTTCAGGCGACCAGATCGTCAAAGGTTCAATCCAAACAACACACAAATGCATGCTGAATCATCAGAAACTGTCATGCCTTCATCCGTACAAAACCATTGTTCAACGGCTAAGCAGCTTATACTAATGACCGCTGAAGGCAACGTCTGGAACGCCAATACACAGGAATACGAAAAGATCTTATTCTTTTTCGATTCTGGCGCACAGAAAACGGTCATCCAAGAAGAACTTGCGGAGCGCCTCGGTCTAGAAAAACAAACTACCGAACTCTGCACAATGTCCGGTATAGGTGGACACATCGAGTGCTTTAAAAGTCATTCAGTACCAATTAAACTGGGAACAGTCTTTGGAGAGGAAATCAACATTACTGTGCAAACAAAGCCGGTAATAACGAATGGATTTCCATCAGTGAGCTTGGACATCAATGACATTGCGTTCTTGAAAACAAACAACATCTGTCTGGCAAATTCCAAGCTCCGTGGCGAACATCAGAACCCACATGTACTCGTTGGTCTCGACTACTACCACGACCTAGTCACTGATCCAGCAAACGGAACAAAAACACCAGCCGGTTTCCACATTGCAAAAACTGTATTCGGACCTACCATTTATGGTCGCGGGATCAGTGCCTCCGGAAATAGCAGCATTTCGCACAGTATGACAGCAATTTACAGTCACAGTGAACAGGAGCTTCTACAAAAGATTTTTGAACTAGACGGGCTTGGAATTACACCCGAAGAGTGCCAAAAAGATGAAAAAGCACACAAGTACTTCGAAGAGTACTCAAAAAAGATCTCGTTCAAAAACAATGTCATTACCGCTCCTTTTCCACTCAAGGAAAATGTAATGAAATTAGAAAACAACTACTCGGTCGCCATAAGACGACTTGAATCACTACAAAACGTCTTAATCGGCAATGCTGAACAAAAGAAATGGTACTGCAACCTCATACAAAAATATGCCAAAGAGGAAATCATTGAAGAGTTCGGGATCGCCGATCGTGAAGCGGCCGCGGTTTACTACATGCCCCACTCAGGGGTCTGGAGGCCACAAAAGAAGGTCCCACTGAGGATCGTTTTTGACGCTTCCTCTAAAAGGAAGGGTCAACTCAGTCTCAACGATGTCATCCACAAAGGTGAATCGTTTGTGAACAAAATACACGACATTCTCACCTCCTCGCGGTTCAAAAAATTCATCCTAACCTGCGATATTGAGGCCGCTTTCACACAAATTCGATTGATTGATTCACATAAAGATTTGTGTAGGTTTCTATGGCTCAGGAATGTTGATCACCCACCAACAAGGGACAACATCATTGAGTACAGATTCAGGAGACTTCCTTTTGGTGTTACAGCCTCGCCAAGTATCTTAAACATGGCCATTCTTGCTTATCTAGATTCCAAAAACTCGGAACTTTCCACAGAAATTTCGCAAAACTTGTATGTAGACAACATACTTCTACAAGCGGAAACAACAGATGAAGCAGTTGAAAAATACAACAATTCGAAAAGATTGTTTGGCGAAATTGGCATGAACTTACGCGAATACTTGTCAAATTCGGAAGAAGTAAACTCCAGGATTCCTCAATGCGACAAACTTGAGTCAGGATTAGTAAAAATGTTGGGTGTCAACTATAACACCATCGCGGATACATTTACTGTCCACACAGATTTTCCTCACAACACGAAATTGACTAAACGTGATGTCGTGAGCCAAATAAACTCAATTTTTGATCCAATAGGCTTAGCTGGGCCACTCATTGTTGGATTAAAATCTATGATGAGAGAAATCTTCAACACGGGGGTGGATTGGAATACTCCGCTACCTCAAAAAGTATGCGACAAGTGGAATAAATTGTGCGAGGACGTCAACCAGGCCAAAATATCGGTCAAACGTTACATTTCCACACCTCCATCGGAGCGAAAATGCCTTTGGGTGTTTGCAGATGCAAGCAGGGCAGCAATCGCGGCATGTGCGTACATTCAGCACATGCCCTCTGGCAAGGTTTCGGAGCTAATTAGCGGCAAAACTCGCTTGACACCGAAAAAATGCCAACAAACCATTCCAAAATTAGAACTACTCGGTATACTGATAGCCGCCAGGTTAGGGAGCAAAATAATATCAGCAGCTTCACAAGGCATAATTGAAATGAACATAGTATCTGACAGCGAAATCGCGCTGTATTGGGTCAAATCTACCAAAAAAGTTCCCATATTTGTCGCAAATCAACGCGAAAGGATACACAACATCAAAGAACAACTGAAAATCCATAATGTCGCGGTAAACTTTTTCCACGTCAGTACGGATCACAACCCAGCTGATGCCGGTACTAGAGGACTGACAACTCACCAGATCAATAATCACGATTGGGTCCGAGGGCCGCGCTGGTTGGAAGAAAACCCGACTAATTGGCCAATCAAGTCAATCGATAACCTAGCCGAGGTTAATGAGGTTGAAGAAATTCCTGTGACAATTTCCACCACGGTACAAATACCTGACAACTTGGGACAACAGGAAAAACTCGTCGATTTGGCACGTTTCTCCAAGATGGACATGGTTCTACGTGTTCTGACAATGGTTGAAAAAATAGTTCACAAATGGGTATCAAGAACCAACAAAAATCGCAATTTGTCGATCAAACTAAAAAACTCAAACAACAACGACAATCTCGAAATCACAGCAAGCGATATAATAGCAGCAGAACAACTGCTTATTGCAAATGAACATAAATTTATTGACATAAAATCACTGCAAAAACGATTTCGCGAAAAACACATAGTCAGGGACGTGAATGGGATCATTCGTCACCATTCACGCCTCCAGAATGCTTCTATCCCGCACGACACAAAGTCGCCCATCTACATTCCGGAAGATTCGGAACTGGCTAGGCTTATCGTACGGAAAATACACAGTGAAAACGGGCACTGCGGAAAAGATCATACCATTTCCATTGCAAGGCAACGTTTTTGGATCGCTCGCCCATCGCATGTGTTCAGAAAATACCTGAAAAACTGCGTGGTCTGTAAAAAACACCAAGGCTTACCTTTCGGAGCGCCAACAATGCCTCCACTACCTAAGGATAGAGTAACAATGTCCAGACCATTCGAAAATGTAGGATGCGATTTTCTTGGACCATTTACTTCCAAAACACTTGAGAAAATGTATGTGTGTTTGTACACATGTCTCACAACTCGAGCTGTTCACCTCGAAGTCGTGGAAAATTTATCTGCGGGAGCGTTTCTCAACTGCTTTGTGAGATTCGTATCAAGGAGAGGTGTACCAAAAATCGTCCGATCCGACTGCGGAACAAATTTCAAACTAGGGAAGACCATAATTGGAAAAATGTTTGCGAATGCTGACAATTCCGGTCGTTCCCTCATGTCATACTGCGCATCGCAACGGATCAAGTGGTTATTCAACCCCCCAGGGTCCCCATGGATGGGTGGCGTTTGGGAAAGGTTAGTCGGTCTAACAAAAAAGGCGTTCAATAAATCGATAGGTCGAAAACGCTTGAGTTTTGCTGACATGTGCACGGTCATTGTCCAAATTGAGGCTATTCTCAACACGAGACCTCTAACTAAACTGAACACCAGCAATATCGAAGAGATACCATTGAGACCTATTGATTTTTTAAGAGGAAATTTTCGATTTTCGCTTCCTAACAACGAAGTTCTGGATGTATCTGGAGATCCAAGCTATGATCCAAGCCTGATACAGTCAGAAAAACAAGCATTCGAAGCATTCCAAAGCTCCGAAATTATCGCCAATAAGTTCTGGGAGATATGGAACGCAGACTATCTCACTTCATTACGAGAAACTCAAAAAATCAACCTTAAACAACCAAGGCACCTCTCAAGATTACTACCAGAGATAGGTGAAGTTGTACTGATTGAAGAAGAACTAATACCAAGAGGTTGCTGGTCCTATGGCAAAATCACGGACATAATAAAAAGTGGGGACGGTATGGTAAGATCAGCAAAAATTGCACTACCAAATCGAAAAACCATTCATCGTCCACTCAATAAAATCATACCTCTGGAAATTCGGAGTTCACCTCACGAAAAGCAAAGTGTTGAGAAGATAGTCGAAAAAACACCACCTCAACAAGAGAGGAAACTTCCCGTTCGTGCATCAAAAACGAAAGCATACGAGGTTATCAGAGAATTTGAAGCTGGTTTAGAAGAGCCACATGGAACACAGTCTTCATCTTTTCCTCTTCTATTAATCACGTTATTGTCACTGATATCCACTACAATAGCGCACGAAAAGCCTCCTAGCATAACTTGTTACGGCGGAAAAATCCACGTGGTGCCGCCAGCTGGTCGTTTCCAGCTATGCTTTGACGCTAACTGCCGAACTTTCGATAAAGTCAGGGAAAACCGCACATACGCGTTAAGTGTATCTCCACATAACGATCAAGTGAATGTTAAGTTAACGTCACACCTCAATGAAAGCCTAGAGAAACTAGAGGCAATCTGCGACAGGCCAGATTTTTGCGCCCACCAGTATTTCCTTTCGAAAACCTTACTCGGTAACCCGCACTGCTGGCCTGTGGGCGCAATTGCCGCCCTAGCAACTCTCGCCTACGTCGCAGCGGTAATTCTAGGCATAATAGTCCACTCAATCATCAGAATCAAAAACAAAACGAAAGTGAAAACAGTCGAGAAAATACCTATGAAAGTTGTACTAGGAAAACACGACAGTAGCCTTCACACATTCATTCCTGCACCATTGCCATGCGGAAATGTATTAACAGTGTGCCTGGTATTGAGCAATATCTTCGTAAACATAGACGCCTGTCAACATGGGTACACCCGCTACTCAGCAAACCGTATTTGTGACGAAGAAAATAAGTGTTTCTTTCAGTACAATCAAGAACTCTTATTCAACAGGCTCGTTTCTGAAGTGTGTATCGAAATCACGCACTCAAACGCAACGTTAGGTCTCATAAAGGTCACCAAAAAACCTATGATCTTGACCTGTTCGAAAATATCGGATTTTTTCACAAGAGACACTGAGATTCAGGTGCACCATGTTGAAAGATGCGCCCAAGCAGGGTCTTGTACCAACAACCGATGCGAAACAATGTCATCTAATGAAACGGTATATGAATTGAGAAAGTTTAGGAAGTATCCAGGCTATTCTGGATGCATCCCTACTTGTGGTGGCATACCTTGCGGTTGTTTTTTGCCCCTACCCGCGTGCCAGTTTTATAGAATCATAAATAAACCTAAATCTGAAGCGGTTTACGAGGTCATAAGATGCTCAGAATGGACTCCTTCTATAGAAGTGGAGGTAGAGGCAACATGGCTAGGAAAGAAAAGCATCAAATCCATGCAAATGCAACCATATTTGGCACAAAGTCTCGATCAATTCAACATAACGGTGATTTCCGTGCAAAAACCTATGGTTGCAATGATGAATCAACGATTTGCGCTATCAAACAACGGAAATGAAACGTTTGCACTCCCACTAAGATTTGTTGTGCCAGTAGAATGCGAAAGCGAAGCTCAGGCACAAACAAATTTTTCAACTTGCATAAATCGCATACGATGTAATTGCGAAAACACAGCGCGTCGCTGTCAATGCCCACATGCAACAATGCAAAACTTGCGAAATTCAATTTCTGCACTTCCTATCAGAACTTCTGTTCTTAACTTATCGCACGTGGCCGACGAAATTGTCGCATCCACTGGTGAGGGAGAATTTGTGGTTGCGTTAGAGTTCAAAACAATCACGGACACAGCAGAACTAGTAACCAACAAAAATTGTGAAATCCAGGTGATCAATTTCAATGGATGTTACAACTGTGCGCAAGGCGCTAGATTAAAAGTAAGCTGTCAATCAAAAAATGACACAAAAGTAGTAATAATGTGCAAAAAACACGAATTCGCAGTCAACTGCGGACCAATCAATGCTACTACGGAAGTATTACTTACCTTCGATCACGCTTTAGTTGAAGAAATTTGCTCGACCGACTGCACAGGTACCTCAAAAAACGTTCAGCTACAAGGCAACCTCAAATATCACATTTCACATTCGAATGTGGACGTATTTGACTCGCCCAACCATCAAGTACCACTGAAGCATCAGTGGTTTTCGGACATTAGTGTGCCCGATTTCACTCCTCTTCTGAGGGTCGTAACTGCACACTGGAAAACGGCCATTGCGGCCATAATGTCAACCGTAATATTAACGGCACTGACCTATTTTGCAGGTCCACTAATTTTACTGTACATAATAAAAGCCTGCATATACTTCGCAAAGTCGCTACTCTCGATTTTGTGGCGTATTTTCTGCATTTGCGGAAAGACCACCGGCAAACTCGCCCGTCAAAAGCAAGAAAGACGGTAAAGCGATTCGCTTTAATGGCGGATTGCCCATAAACACTGTACATAATATATTTTATCAATCTTCCTCTGTACAAAAAAAAATCCTATCACTCAAATATCGCTTGAGGATAGCACTTCAATCAAAGCACCAATCGACGGCAGGCCCCTTAAGATAAGTCAGGCCCAGCGGCTAATTACCAGCTCAAGTGGTCCTTTGAAAGCCACTTTTTCCACGAAAACTATGATACGAGCTACAATATTGTAGGCGTTCCTATCATACAGGGTCACCAAAACGTATAAAAAGGGCACTGAAGCAGTAGAGCCATCGTTGTTCATGTCGTCTCCTTCCGAAATGCAAGCTGCCATGGACGATCTGGACCGGTGCGATATCGCCACCCTGCTGCACCACATTCTTCCTCGACTGGATGCCCTCGAGCAGATTGGCCGGACGCTCTTGGAGCGATCCGCGCCAAAGTCGAACTGTACATTCTGCCCGGTCGAGGAAAATCGGGAAAACCACCATTCTGGAAGGTGCCCGAAGTACCCTGATCCCGTCTCCAAGGCGGCGCAGGCGACAACCATGGGTCTATGTCTTCGTTGCCTCAACCCGATGCACGAGGACGCCTGTTCGGTAAAGTGTGGGAACTGTGGCCTCGGCCACAACTTCCTCCTCTGCCACAACAGAAGACCCCAGTTGACTGCGAAACGTCACCACAAACACTAGACCCTATTCACTCCCGCCGCCGTCGCCTCCACCGTTCCTGCTTCCTGTCAACAATTCACCAACAAGCTGCACTCCACAACTGCCATCAACGAGCCGCCTTCCACGAGCCAACAACCAGCCGCCTTCGACAACACCCATTCCAACGAGCCGCCACTTCTTCAACAAGCCATGGTTAATCGCATCCGACGTCACGAATCAATCCAACCGGATGTAGACAATCGCTTGTACATATACTGTTATAACTTTGTGTGCGGTTTTTTGTACCCTCGCGCCGGGAGTATCATCGTGCCGATGATGCTCCCCGCGACCTCATTCATATCAAGGGCCCCTAGAAGGCGGGGCCCACCTTTTGGCAAACACCCCTATTAGCACAGTCGTCTATTTAGCACCCACGGTGCGTGGTTGTGCGGAGCAATAAATCGCTTGTGTTCCATTTGTGTCCTCTATTCAAAAACCACTGAACCACTCGATAAGAGTAAGCGGGCAGAAGACCCAAGAGACTTACGCGCCCACTGAACACCTGGTGTACAGTAGTTACCTAAACTGCAAACAAGTCAGAACGTGTAGAACAGGTCATATTATCGACCTATACCAAGTGCCCCCCCCCCCCCCAACTCCATTTTACCCCAAAAAGGTGATGCTGTGAGAAAGAAAACGAGAAAGAACAAAACCATAAATTGGGCTCAAAAAACTAAGACTTTGCAAAAATTAATAGTGAATAACAAACAAAATAAAAGAAAAACTGAGGGATCATGCCTTTCGGAGATTGTTTGCCTTGACTCTCCAACTGGAATCCGAGTCGTAATGAGCCACTTCCTCAATCCATTTCCCATTGAAGAATTGCTCGTCACTGAAACCTACTGTTTGGTAGAAGTGGAGTTAGTTGAACATGCAACAAAACCGTGAATCAAACAGAAAAGAAGCTGTGTGTTTACTCGAAACTCACATTCCATGCTAAATTTCTCCAAACGCAGGGCCGTGTCTGAGACATTTCGGATCGAAACTGAGCAACGTGAAATGTAAGGACTTCATCTGTGATAAAAATAGAAGGTCAGAAAGATATAGAAAGGAGAGTGTAAATAGGTTCCGACCAAACTGAATGGTTGAGGAATATGACGATTAGTCCATTAAAATGGCTAGATAATAAGAAAGCAGGACTTACCGAAATCATCAACTTGTTGAAAAGCTGGTCCGGTTCTGAGAGGTCCATGTTGTTGGTCTCGTATAGTATCTGTAGTCAGCTAATGGGCTTGTGGCGATAACACTGTCTGAAAAGCAAGTGGTAAAAGGAAGCCTCACTGAGAACCTGATCAAATCTATCGGAGACACTGTTTGGACCCAATTTCCGGATAACGTTAGAAATTCCATGACTCGTATCTAAATCTACAACCGGCTGCGAGAGGCGCGCCCCATGGACCAGCGCCAATGCGGCGCGAAATTCGAGTAAGGGCAGCGGAACGCGTGGCCAGAACGCGATTTCACTTATAAGAGGAAGGATTTCTTGATCTTGCTCGCAGATTCGCTTGCGGATAGCCAACAGAGACGTCGATTAAGTGCCAGTGCTTAATATTTTGCAATAGACCGGTGATTAAAGCAAAACCTCGGACAGAAAGCGGTTTTATGATGTGTACTTAATAAAATGGCTGTTAAACTTACTTGAAAGGTCTCCTACGAATGTTTCTTGTTTTCCTTCTATTCCAGCTACTTCTTTTTCCTGTCTTCTATTCCCTCTGACTCCCTTGTCACCGTTCTTCCTTCTTTTTTTCCCTCCTATTGTGTCTTCTTGTAGTTTCTCTCCCTATTGTTTTTTTTTTGTTTCCTTTTCTTCCCATCACGTTTTTGTTTCTTTTGCATGCTACTGCTTCGGTTTTGTTTCTGCTTCTCGTCTTAGCTTTCTATCAGTATTCCTTCTTGTTTGTCTTGTACATCACAATTTGCCAGATAGTATGATGCATGACGAGGAAAATGCGGCTCAATTTGCAGATTGGCTTTAACCTGATCATGCTTCATGTCGGATATGGGTAAATGCTGCATGCGGCAGAGTCCTTGTTAACAAAATCCACTTGACTTGTGAGAAAGGTGACATGTGGGATTCGTACTTCGTCAGAATTGACTGAACTCGTCGGAGGTCTGGAGTCTTAATCTACTCAAGAAACTCCCTAGTTCAAAATGTTTTACCATGAATCATTCTTGAAACAAATTGATAGTCGGTTGTACAAGTCCACTGTCGATTCTATCTTTGATTGAATTCATATTACACCATTTTATGATTCGCTTCATTCAAGTATAATTCGACTCAAGAGCATCAGCAAGAAATGGCTGGCGGGCTCTTAGTTACCCATGGCGTCTGGCACAAGGGGAAGCGAACGCGCTCCACCATTATTGCAGGCATTAGAACAGCATAGCAGTGCCTTTCTTTTGGTGCCGTGATGGTCATGACCAAGTGATAGAACTGTTTCACTTCCTCAATTTTTCACAAGCTGCAAAATCTTTCGATTTTCTAGGATTCTGCGTGTATTTGCGAAGGTCCCACTGCGAAGGTTGACGAATATATACAACTATTTAATGAAATGCAAGCGGCTTAACTAAAGTAACTGAAAGCGTCTCAACATCTCTACATATGCTTCGAAGAATCTCTTCGTTATGACTACTATCGATAACAATTCACCCTAGACTTCATTTTCCTTCCTGAATCCTTAATTTCACCATTTCTTATACGAAGCGAAGATCTTGGAGTTCCGTGACAGTCTAGAGCTAGTTCTGCGCAAGAGAATATTTGCTGCAGCCGATCCATACAACACATCTCGAGTAACTAAGTGCCCCCTTCCGGAAAATATGAAGTGGAGGAGAAGGAAAAACTGCTGATAGACAAGAAGAAAAAACAAAAGGAAGCAGTAGCATGCAAAAGAAACAAAGAAAACATGGTGAGAAGAAAAGGAAACAAAACAAACAAACAATAGAGAAAGAAACCACAAGAAGACACATTAGGAGAGAAAAAAAAAGGAAAAAAAACAACGACAGGGGAGTTAGAGGGAAAAGAAGACAGAAAAGTAGTTGGAGTAGAAGAAAAACAAGAAACATTCGGAGGAGACCTTTCAAGTAAGTTTAACAGCCATTTTTTTCAGTACACACCGTAAAACCGTTTTCTGTCCGAGGTTTTGCTTTAATCACCGGTCTATTGCAAAAATATTAAGCACTGGCACTTAATCGACGTCTCTGTTGGCTATCCGCAAGCGAATCTGCAAGCAAAATCAAGAAATCCTTCCTCTTATATGTGAAATCACGTTTCGGCCACGCGTTCCGCTGCCCTTATTCAAATTTCGCGCCGCATTGGCGCTGGTCCATGGGGCGCGCCTCTCGCAGCCGGTTGTAGATTTAGATACGAGTAATTCCATGACTGACGCGGCAGAAACATACAAGACAGGTAACAGAAAGGGCTCGTCGAGTTTCTTATCCAGACAGCCGGATAATCTGAGGTGCCAATAACCAAGTGAGATTGACATTGGCAAAGGCTAGTACCATATCCGATCGACTGATCTCAGATGAGCGCCACCCCTTGCAGGCCGCTCTGCCGCGCCGCCGCGCGCGATTACCGCAGAGTAGTAGGCAGTGGCGTATGCGTCAAATATAACGTTATTCATGCTTGCGGCGAGTCAAAGTTTACGCGCCTCTACAAAACTTCACAAAGTTTTCGCGCCGACCCAAAGCGGCGAAAATGGAAACGCGGTTTGTTCGCGCAGCAGTCGCAACGGCAAAACTAGGAACATTGCTGACCTGTCAGGATTTCTCTTCCACCTCCCTCCTTTGCACTGTGCATCGGAGCGTAAACTTTGACGCAACGCAAGCATGAATAACTTTTATGCGTCAAACTTTCACGAAAGGGAAAGGGTTGCGGGACATCTAATACCCAACCCAGTGGAGGGCTTGACAGGCCACATTCAAACACCAGATAGTACGATTAAAAAAGCATTTCGAAACATTTGCTCACATAATTCTATTCAACAAGCTTGAAGCTCTTTGCATGACGGATAGGGTCGATCGAATCAGAAAACGTGCAGCAGAAGAAGTTCTGGTTGAGGCTATCTGTGGACTCCCTACTGAGGTACTTCTGCATCGATAAGGCCCAGCTGTTCTTCGGCAAGTTGGTTTGAATGGGACAAAAGTCCTATACAGTTTTACGATATCCACAGAACTTTTCTGAGGCTTTTCCAAGACCTGAAACCCTTTGCCTGAATAGATGGATTGTTTTTCAACGTCAATGCATGCAGGAAATGCTAATGACCATCCCATGCACCCACCGCGATTGGTCAGAAGTGAGGCTGGGTATTAGATGTCCGTAAACGAAGGGAAAGAGATTTGGAACAAGGTGCCGTTTACGCAAACGAAAACTTTGTTTTGCTGTTTTCAAGTAATTGAGTGAATATGAATTTTTTTCTAAAGTTCAGAGTAGTTACCAGAATTTTGAGTTGAGGAAAAGTGCCTATGATTGAATTAGGTTGGCACAAACGTCCGGTCCAATAATTGATTGTTTTTTTTTGGTCTTCTCATAGCTTTATCCAATAACTTTCCCGAACAATAGTATAGTGGCTATTGTTAGTACTGAGAATGCACTATTCAGTGGATACATACGTCGTCGATTTTATGCCTCTAGAGCCTGGGTTTCTGTGAGTTGAAAGTGTCAAAGGCTTCCAATTTCACGCTATTTGTTCTAACAAAAATTAGTTCTTTGCCAAGTAAGTCTCAACGAAGCAGATCAAATTATAGGCAGAGAGTGATGTGGTTGGCCTCAGCACTCGCCAAATTCCTTCACTGCATTAAAAATACGATTCTTGAAAAAAAAGTTTCTCCATGAATTTGAAGCATTAACTGCAGCATAGTTAATCACTCCAACTACCTTTTTGAATTTCAATATGTTGTGCATGCAAAACACTGGATACGAATGGTGAGCTTCAGACAACTCCAAACGGACGCAGTCAAGAATCAGGACCGTGACGCGGCTCTCTTGGGCAGAGTCACGCTCGCGTGACACTCTGGGAATAGGTGCGCGTAGGATTCGCGATGCGAAGAGCACGACTTATTGCTCAAGAGCGTTAAAATACGCTCAGGGAAGTTGGTAAACTTAGGTTCAGTTCATAGAGTGTCTCTAGCTTAGAAGTTCAAATTTTCATGGAGTTTGAAAGGCCTAGGAATAGCGGGAAACCAGTGACGGACCCAGAAAGTTGGCGGGAGGGGAGGAGTGGGGAAAAGTGGGCTCTCCGCCGCTTCGGGGAGATACTGGTCATGCCTGCGAACAGTGCAACAGCTTCTCAGATCCGCATGAGGGAAAAAAGAGTAGCGTCAGCATCAGTTGGGCTTTGTCCACTGTTCAATATGGCCAACCCATTTCGCTGCCGTGTTCAAAGCTCGTTCCCACTCTGCGATTGTGGCCAAATTTTGGTCCTTAATACCTTCTGATCTTCTCTTACTATGTAAGAAATCGTCCAAAATCGTCCATTGTTGGGTTTCGTGGGCCTTCCTACTGATTCTACTATACGCCAGCGCAGAGACAAAATTTGCTAGTGACCTAGAGGAACAGGACAAACTCTTTTGTGTCAGAAGAATTACGGTCCGATCTATCAAGAAAAAATCGCTGTTGCCATTCTTGTGGTTGGGTGCTCCAGGAGGAGGTGAATAGACTTCCCACGGTCGACGTGGACGCCATGCAGTTGGCCTGCTGCTGCAGCTGGCGAAGTTTCCGCTCCCGAGCGGTCGTCTCTAAACATATATGCACCTAGAGGGGCTGACGAAACGACGATTTGTGAGCCGAAAAAAAAAACATAAAACACGCTACGGAAGAAGGGAATAGCCTAGGATGACTGTTCCGGTCCCAAGGACTCTCCTCATCAACTTTCAAAATATGGTATTCGCTGGTTTGCCCCCGACCAAGAACGATTTCCCGCTCTTCTCACTGCCCTGTTCCGGCCGAGATTTGCCCCGTCCTTTCGCCGACCTTGTCGCGAAAAGGGCATATTCATTGGCTTGTCGTATAATTTTGCTAACACAGAAGAACGCGTAGAGCATTCAGAAAGAGCGTTCAGAAGTTTCGCAAGCTAGCCTTTGCTAATATTCTCTTTGGTGATTTCCTGGGAACTGTGAAGAGAGAGTGCGTAAAGCAGAACGATAAATTGACCAAAGTAAAGTAATGCCATGAGAGTAAAAGGTAGTTCTTTCGAAAGAGGAGCGAACATGAATCCCACCAGATTGTGATTCTCAGATATTCGGGCATTTGGAGCGCCGGTGAACCCGCTCCCTTCCGGTAGATGCGTGCTTCTGGCAGGTAGTTGCGGGTGGAGCAGGAATACTTCCTGAAGGTGCGGATGGAGCAGGAAAACCTGCTGTTGGCGCGCATGAGGGAGGGTATATGTATGCAGGTTAACCTGCAGCCTATTTCTTTTCTCCATTGCCACCGAAGGGTATATAAGCCGGCAGACGGCTGTGAAAACTTAGTCTGGTCTAAGCTGTGGCGGAGACTAGACGAGCCCTACGGGACTTTTCTGCCCAACTGAGGCCCTGTTGGAACTGTGGCCCAGTGCACTGTTTGGCCAGAAAAGGTACGTAGGATGCGGACGCGTGCCGATGCGGCGCGGACGGGAAAATTCGCCTTCCAGCAGATGTCCGATTCGTCGAGTGCTGCCGGGAGCAAATACGTGCCCGACGAACTTATTTTTGTACTATTTTTGTAGTCACTGGTTGCAAGAGAACATGACTTGCCTTAATCCTGCCATCCCCGCCGCAGGATAATCCTGCAGGTCGAACGCAGGATAACGCGCAACTAACGGCGGAATAGACGCGCCAACTCGCCCACTTTTGCGTTTGTCCCGCAGGTGTCATGCCGCGAGAAACGATGTGGGCCGGCGCCCAAAACGCTCGAATGTCTGAGTTGGGACTGCTCCCTTGCAGCGTAGCTTAACCGGCACAGCAATTGATTTCCAATTCTACGGTCACGAATTTGAGTCCCCTTGGTCCCACATGTCTTGATTTGCGGTTCAGCTGCGAACGTTCGAGTGCCTATAGTACAGACCGATGCAGATACGGGACATAAAGATGTTCATAAAGCAGCCCGGATGGGCATGACGACAGCATCCTGGGTGGAATCGCTCCTATTGCAGTGAAAGTGCATAATCTTTCCCGGTGGCATTGCCTGGAAACATTGCTCGATCTTTTGCGAGCACATTTACTGTTGTGACTAGCGTGAAGCAGGTAGAAAGGGACGTATTAGATTGTAACATAAGTTTCCGCTGTTTTCGCATAGGCATTTTCAAAGGCTCCTTATAAATGGATACCGATTAGGTTTCGCGCAGGTGTAGGCTCACTGTTGAAGCGCATGAACATTCAGGAATGTGAAAACTATTTTTGCGTCTTATTTTGGAGATGTGATTAACTTCGGAGTGAACCCTTCAACAATGCAAATTCGGTAGCTGCGCTTGCATGAATAATAATTTTACCATAATCGTAGCATGAGACCAGCCAAATTTGGGAGGAGTACTGAGGCAATTCTTATTCTCCATGGTTCTCTCCCCACTTTATTGCGAGCGGTCTCAGTCACAGGCACCAAACTTGGCAACCCAAAATTCTGGAAAGGGTGCGATTCGAAGTGGGATTTCTTCCACTGTGGCTACAAACATCAACCGCTTGTGGGCACTAATCGGTGGAATTTTGGGGCAAGTTCCAACCTTTCGGTGGAAATCACACCGTTTTGCAATACCGCGGAGGGCGCCGTAATTTTGTTTTCAAACCCTCAGGAAAGACTAAGAGCTCGTGGAGAAATTTTCAATTGCGCATTGTATGGCATAAATCTAGCTCGAACCGTTCGCCCGGTTATCAGATCACAAGAATCTGCACTGAGGGCGAACCGATTTGACAAAACCAGTGACCTCCAAAACTGCCTGTCTCGGTTCACTGTCTCGTAGTTCATGGATTTCAGGAGCAGCGAAGTCGAGCTCCTGCTGTAAAAAACTGCAAAAGTCCAGCGACTGTTGTGGTCCATACTTCGATTGGTAACTATTGTTACACGATTTTCTCTATGGAACTTTTTCATCGAAAATTTTAAAACAGCGGAAATTTATGTTATAACCTAATATTTTGCTCTGGAAGACGGTGCGGTAAGACCCACGAGTGTGACGACTTTTGCATTCTTTGAAAAAAAAATACTCTGGCAAATAATGGCAGATGCCTCCATAGGGTACCTGGGTACGGATAGCCTGATTGGTAATCTCGTTAACTATAACCTGGGGTCCATGGTTCGAGTTCCGTTCAGCTAAAAGGCTGGTCCCGTTGTGCTTGGGGTTCTCTGCTTAGTACATTCCCCCTATCTCCATCTGCTACGCTAGGTTAAAAACACCTTGGTACATATTCGCGAAAAATTAACTCGGATATTTTCTCATTACAAAGACATCTCTGCCTAAACGTTCTAGTGTGTAGAAAAGCTCCACGAACCACGCACAGGAACTGTGCTTCTGAGCTAGATGTGACAGGGAAAGGAGTCGAAAGAACGTTAGCAGAAAATCCAGCAAATACTTATGTTACAAATTTTTATTTGATTGGCGAGGTATTCATACGAATGCTACGGTCTCTCTTTCCTTCTCGGTTTTGTCTTGAAATCAACGCAGGCAATGGTCTCAACTCGTGTACTACTTCCAATCCCTAGCGAATACTGGAATTTGTGCAAGTTTGCGCATGCTGCTCCGTGAACACCACGTACGTTGACAGCCACAACAGCACCTAAAAAGCTGGTTTTTAAGCCGTGAAATCACACTGGATCATGGATTCTGTCCACTCACCCTGGAAGTTAGGATAGAATGAGAGGATATGCCTCATAGCTTTGTGCGCTGCTCTGAACGGTTTTGCTCCCAGCCGCATTTGTTCGACTATGTAGAAGCTGAGAGTGCATATGTAATTATTTATTTAACACATTCGCGACAATGTGCTCAACCGGCTGACACGCGTGGTGCGATGCGTGGGACCGCGTGCATGAGTGGTTGAGCACAAATGCGTGCTTGAGGGACCGCCCGTGTCCCACGTGGCACACCATGCTGAAAGCGTAAGGTCGCGAATATGTTAAAGTAACGTATGCATTGAATCCCATAAGTTACTTTATCTGTTGTGGTCGACAAAAGTAGTAAAAGTAATGGAAATATTTGATCACCTTGGTAAAAACCTCATCATTATATCACCATCGCCTGTTGCTGCAGCAGCGCCAACACCTTCGAGAGCATAGGCGCCAGCTCCAGGAATTGGCGAGTCCCCGACTCTTCCAGGAATCTGTACTCTTGATTTTTCTGTTGTGTCCTTCATAAAGTAGCCTTCAAGCAAGCTGCTCACCTTGAATCTTGCTCCATTCGTGGACGTGCCAGCGGCTACATTCCCGTCAGTATCAAGAACGACCATTCCAAGGGTATCATGGTGGAACCTAACAAATATTTGGATGATGAATATTCGGAACTCTGCAGAGAAAGAATTGACTGCGGGATGATAAAGTTTGCTCTAGGCATTACTTTTGAAGATTTTTAGGGATTTCATTATAGAACAAGTGCATAGGAAGAATGAAGCCTCTTCTGGAAAAGCAATAATACGAGAAAATATTCTAAGGAAGAAGCAAAACGGCAAAAAAAAAGAAAACGGAGCAGAGGAGTGAAACAAGCACAGGTAACAGAAAAGGTAGATAGGAACAGGACGGTGAATAGGATCACAATTTTAAGCTAAAAAGTATATTATGGCAAGGACTACATCAAGGAATTAAACATTTATACTTTGGCACCTGTAGTCATTTCCTTGTTTCCTGTCACAATGATGAACGCATCCGTACTTAATGAGTTTCTTTTTGAGTCATCCTTCTTCTTATAATCCTGCTTACCTTTAACGCAGGCTAATAAGCCTACATTCAACGCTTCTAATCCCTTCTAGGTTAGGATTTATGAACGCATAACCGAGCGAAACCATGGAAGCAAACCAACTTTCACGTCCTGCATCTCCTGGCACTATGGATTCTACAGCACAACTGTCGCGAATCATTGGATCAATGGGCCTGCACCCAAGGCTACATGTGAAAAAAGCAAAATAAAAAAGTGAATCAGTCATATGCAAGACAATGGCGGCAAAAACCAGAGAAAAACGAGGACGAAAATGATTTATTATATCAATAAACATTTTGTGGGGTAGTTTTTGGTGAGCGTTCAAAACATATGGAGATGTGAGCGTTAACTAACACGCGATTCAGTGGAGCCGTGGTTAGTTTGATGTATTACATGATAGAGGAGGTATGGTATGTAGTGCCAAGTGATAGGGAAACAGGAGAAGAATAAACACAATGTAATAAAAACGTAACAGGCGAGAACAGAAGAAAGGGGGCCGCGCCAGGCGCAAGGCTCGTAGCAAGACTGAGCTGCCCAGAGGCCGAAGCCATCATAACCGATAGGGTGGATGTGGTCCAATTCAGATCACAGCCTTCTTCGGCGCGATCGTGATGACGGTGCACCGGGCTTTTGGCCCAGAGCGATCTCTTCGCTACAGTAATCATGTGTAATACTAATCAACGCTGGGGCGCTCGGTTATCATTTCATTAATCCCAGCCCAGAATGTTATGGCTAGGTCTAACCACTATTTTCATTCATCAGGATTAAAACTCATTCAATTCAGCGCACAGCTCCCAACAATGTCTTTATTAGAGAGGTATTTCTGACTGATGCCAATCAAATGGTCGTCATCTCCTTTGAGTCCAACTGTTAAAAAGGAAATTGTGGATAGTTGATGGGGACGAAAGGCAACTACGCGGATCAAGCGTGGATTCTGGTCTCTGTTTTAGTTTTGTCGTATTATTGGTTAATATTCCACGAAGGCATTGATTATCGGCAACTTACCAGAAGAAAACAAAAAAAAGAGTATGCCATTTCAATTATTAGAGAATGCCGTTGTTTTCCTTTACCTATGTTTGATTCATTGTCATATATTGTACCGTTTATTATATGTACACAAATTCAACCCTGTTCAATAAACAATGTTCACGTTAAAGCAGCTGAATAATACAAGTAGGTAAATAGGCACTCAAGAAGTATTTAAAAAGGCAATTGGTGCCCAAATGGTAGTTCAAACCTATCTATCGCTTCTCGACGAGGCCTGTTATAGTGATGAGAATAGTGATTGGGACGATAAGGACCGCAGGAATGTGCTGGATCCGGATAGACATTCTGGAATCACCCATTCAAATCTTCATGTCTGAGATTTCGCTTAATTTTAGGTTTTCAAGGACCTAGAACTCATATCCAGCGACAAAACAGCGAGAAACTCGCGAAAAACAGCGAAGTTGGGGTGTCTTTTTCCGCGCGTCTTGTCGCACTTCACTAATAAGCGGGTTTTATATATTTTTCGGTGAGCGGCGTGGGGTGACGCGAGAGGTGACTCGCGCGCGGGGAACTTCTCGCTCTCGAAGTTGCGTTGGATTTGCAGCACGGCAACGAATACCCCAGACCATTCGACTACGCGACTCGCAGAGCGAGCTCGCAAAATGCCGCGGAGAGCTCGCGTGAGGCAAAATCTTTGAAAGCTCGCGGCACTTGCCGCGCGAGCTCACTCTGCGTTGCCGCGTCCTATACTTCATCATATGGCGCGGCGCGGCACAACTTTAGCTGCTATACTCGTGAGACTCGCTACACAGGCGCGGTCACAAGCGCTTGTAAACGTGCCGGATCTTTGTTGGCTGGTGCGTCGTCGTTGTGAAAGAAGAAGCAAGAAGCTCGGTTCATGATTACAATTCGTGTTTCTTCACAGGTAATTCATGATTATTTGTGTTCATTTCACACATATGATGCGCTGCAAGTGTGCGTCACTAGTGGGACTTTAACTCTGACTCGAGAATTTCGACAGGTGCCGCCTTCAAACTCATAAGCCTATGTAGACAATGAGAAATAAGTATACATGCGTATGTGGGCAGAAAAGGAATCAGCAAAACGGCGAAAGCGAGAAGGCACAGTTTCAGACAATCGTGTCGGGACTATTGTTCTGACACGTTAGATCGCTCTATGCTTGTCAAGAAGTTTGCGTTATAACTCGTGACTGTGGAAAGATCATTTACTATTGTATGGAAGACGGAGGCATGAATCTCACATGATGATAAGCTTAACCTGACTCAGCTAATGTGGCAGACACAACTCACCATCTCGCCGACGAGAACCATTTTAGGGCAATTTGTACTAGACTGCGTGCGTCAGACGCATGCATTCATTTGCGAAGGATTTCCCATGAAGTTCGGCATGTGCATCCTGAATGAAGAGAAGGTGCGACGACTGCGAGGCCGTAAACGCGTGCGTCTGAGCTGCGTCAGCGACTCGCCCTATCCTTCACCGTCTAGACTCGCGTGCGTGAAACGCATGCATCTAGTACAAATTGCTTTTTTCTCTTTCTTGGATTAAAACTTCTCAGACACTCGAACCGTGCGAGCGCTCCGAATTCAGGGCTGACCGTGCGAGCGCTGCACCTAAATTTATGGGCGGGGCCACTTACCGTGCGAGCGCTGCACCTAATTTTGTGGGCGGAGCCTTTCACCGTGCGAGCGCTCCGAATTCACTTGCCACTTCTTGCAAATGATACGGGAGTACTGGAATGTACTATTTCTTTTATTCACACTTCTGAGATTGGCGGCTTATCGGACAGGCCTGCTTTGAGTCCAATCAACGACAGCAGCTACGAAGATGGGTTTTCCATTTATGGTCCCCATTGTGCAATTGTAACCTGTTTTTGCATTTTTATTGATGTCGTTTCCTCGCTCCTTCTATAAAGAAGCTGAACCATACCTTGCTGCTGATACCAAATTCCGCATTCTTTCCTCCGGGATATTAGAGGTTCTGAATAAGTCCAAGCACAGCTATCAGTCTAATCTATCAAGGGAGCAATGGCTGGGATTTAAGGAAGTCCGCAATCTGATAGCAAACAACTCTATTCGTCTCTCTGTGAGCGACAAAGGTGGAGAGTTTGTTGTGTTACCTCAGACGCTGGACCGAGATATCACTGAATTACATCTCTCGGATACCACCGTTTATCAGAGCGCAACAGAAAAAGACTTCCTTGTCCAGTGTAGAAGACTTAACGATATTTGGATTAGCGTTGGTAGGTCTGCCGGACTAGATGAAAGGTTTCTCAGCAGGCTGAAACTAGATAACCCAAACTGCCCAGTTTTCTACAACCTGGTGAAAACTCACAAGATCCCTTCGCAGGCAATGTATTCTATGTCAGCCGAGGTGTACAAGATAAGGCCCATAATAAGCTGCGTAGGAGGACCCACTGATCGTATCTCTTGGTTTCTTAATAAAATAGTGAGTCAACTGCTACCCAAAATACCGTCGCACCTGCCCAACACAGAAAAGTTTGTACAGTACCTGCATAATGCTAAGCTCAACAAAACCTGTGTAGTAGAATCGTTCGACGTCACCTCATTGTACACTAACGTGCAGAACGATTCGGCCTTGCAGGCATTACCAGAGTTATTGGACAAACATGCGCGCGGTATTAACACTTTCGGATTGAGCAAAGCACGAATACTGATCCTGATTCGAGAATGTCTGAAATGCAACATCTTTAAGTGGTCTGGAAAGTACTTTTCTCAGATCCGAGGACTGGCCATGGGCCAGAGACTAGCGCCTGTCCTCGCGATATGTTTCATGTCTCGAATTGAAGAACCCGTGCTTGCTCGACTTCCAGTACTGTACTGCCGATACATTGATGATTGCTGTGTAATAACATCAACACAGCATGAAATGGACGAATGCTTTCGAATTCTGAATGAGCAGTCACAGTACATTCGACTCACCCGAGAAACCCCGCGTGACGGATGGCTTCCCTATCTGAATACTCAGATAAAGCTATCAGATGGCATCATGCATGTCAAATGGTACCGAAAGGGAAGCTCAAAGAACATTATAATCCACGCCAAATCTGCACACCCCAGCGCTGTCAAACGTTCTGTTGTACGGAACATGATCAAGACAGCTACAAGATTCTGTACAGATGAAGACGAGCGGTGGGAATCGCGAAGTTTAGCGCTACGGATTGCGAGCAGCAACGGTTACTCGACCCTGCGACATCAACATAGACCACCTCGTGTTGATAACCAGAGTCGAACACCTCGCGACAACAAGCTTCCACTTCGCATGCCTTTCTTCTCGGATAAAGTAAGCGCGGCCTTTCAGCAATGCATAGTTCGAGCTCAACTGCAAGATGATGTTTTCTTGGTGAATATTCCCAATGACAACATCAAAAGGCAGTTAGTTCGAAACAGGCTCTACGACACTCAATGCGTGTCAGAGCAATGTGTTGTATGCCCATACGGAAGAGCAGGAGATTGTGCTAAAGTGGGGGTCGTATACCAACTAGAATGCTTAGCCTGCCATAACCTCTATGTAGGAGAAACGGGAAGAATGCTCAGCGTACGTATCAAAGAGCATATCGCAGCAAAGAGAAGAGGAAAACTGGCAACACTTCTAGGACGGCACAGGATTGAGGTACACGATGGTAACGATTTCAACATCAGATGCGAGATACCAGCGTACGAAAGTGAGATTTCGGCAAGGAAAGCGCTAGAAGCGGCCTGGATCCTCACCAAAAATCCTGGCATGAACAATAAAAATGAATGCCTCTCACTGACAAGTGACCTACTTCCTTTTATATCATTATGTGAGCTATCTGTAGATCGAATAAGATCCGGACATCGAGTGACGTCCACTCGTCCGTTGTAACGATCACGAGCAAGCTGAGCGGACTCTTCCGCGAAAGGTGGATCAACTGGTGGGTTCGACCTTGACTCTGGATATTCTCTTCGTACTTTGCCTGAGACAACGTCGAGAACTGGCAGAGCATGATGAGACGTTTGACCGTATAGGTTACAGATCAAGCAACTGGGGCCACTTTCAGACCTCTGACGACGACGGTTTCGTTGAAACGTAAGGTCAATAAAGATCCACCGTAACAACCTGGTGTGGCAGAAGCAAGTGATACTATTCATTTTTATTGAATTTGCTTCTTTTATTACTTCTTACTTAAAGGCAGTGTATCAACTCGTTTCGTAAGCGGAGAATACCAGCGGACTCTAGACCTCCTCGTCACGCTAATTCCAAAAACGTACGTCAAAGCTCATAAAAATGACGAAAACTCTGTTTTCGGAGGGTCCGAAAGTGTAGTTCACGGACCACCTGGGCGGAGCGGTCCGTGAACATGCTGGCTGCCGCCACGTCTGCAGAGTTGGCCAACACGTCTAGGCGTGTCCGATCGATGAGATCAATGGCTTCACGCGTCCATTCGGCTGGACAAACTGTTACAAATCCCGTCCCGAAAAACGTTTAAAAATAGGGTTTAGAGACCTTTTTGTAACATTTTAGGTATACCGTTGGATTCAGCGTGTCGAGGAGATTCAGAAACTGGTAGATGTTCAGACACGAAAACGAGGTGACACACTGCCTTTAACTTCTCACCTTGGGGCTCTAGTTGGGAGAGAACGAAAGTATCAAGTATTATATATGATTATCCTCAGAACTTCATTCTAAGTCCAGCTGTCATTTGCGCAACATCTATGTTTTCAATCGGACATAACACCCTTATTCCTACGTTTTGATTGTGGCAAAATCCCACCGATTTTGGGAAAACTTATCTCTGGAAGTATCAGCGGCTATTCTCGGAGTGATTTTGCTCAGAGAAGAATTCAAGCCACAATTGCACGCTACATGTATACCCTGCTCTGCAAGACTTAAAATGCATCTTACTAAATCCATCTTTAAGTCTGGGGCTACGTCCCGGACCCGACTTACCCTCATCGATATAGGTGTAGGTTCCCTACCTGGACGCCATCGGATGTGATGATGGGCTGAGGTACGTCTCAGCTTATCGGACCTCTGACAGCAGACTGATCGAGCCTGTGCTATTTCGCGCACGACTCAACCGTTTCACACTGTCATAGGGCTGTGGCATTCGAGGGAAATGGTTTTATGAGGAATTGGAAGAAATAAGAGAAAAAAGAAGAAAAGTGAGTAAGATGCATTCATATTCATTCTCGCACCGTCCGAGCGCAAGCCGAGTGCGGGCCGTAAAGTCTCTGCAGGTCGCTTGTAGCGGATGGGGGAGCGCTTATGAGATTTGCCGTGTTTCACGAGTCGCAAATAGTTCTCGCTTCGTGCATGACCGATCCAAAGCAGTGACTCGAGGAACATGGAAAACCGTACGAGCGCTCAGCAATGACCGTGCGAGCGCTCTTCAATGAATGTATCAGAAGCGCTAACGGGGAGCGCTCAGACGGTCATTGCTGAGCGCTCGGACGGTCATTGCTGAGCGCTCGCACGGTTCCATATCTGAGACCGTACCACCCGCGCTGGCGAGGAGCGCTCGGACGGTCATTGCAGAGCGCTCGCACGGTTCGAGTGTCTGAGTTGTTCTACGTCACGCCGCCTCGTCTCGGAAGTGAGTAGGTGTCTTTTCATCACCAAACAAGTCAGCATCCGTTCATTGGCACCTTTAACATGGTGAACGTCGAGCTCTTTGAGGTATACGTTGGAAAGGCAGCAGTGTGGTGTTTGCGAAGCCTCGCAAGTATCAGTATGGATAAACGAACAAAGTGACGCACACTCCTCGACAAGCATAGAGTGATCTGACGTGTCAGAACAGGAACCCCTTTAAAGGGCGAGGCTGATTGCGCTATGTAGTCCCGACACGATTGTTTGAAACTGTGCCTTCTCGCATTTGCCGTTTTGCTAATTCCTTTTCTGTCGCATGTAGAGGTGACGGAAAGAGACAGACGGGGGAGAGCAGTCGAGGCTAGAAGTGGGATAGAAAAAGCGGTGTTACCAAGAAAGGGACCATAGCTTCTCAAATAAAAAATAATTCCATGTTCAGTCAAGTAAAGTAAATGCCTTAAATGATTCAGAAATAAGCTGGTAGGAAGTCTTTGCCTATTTTACAAGACATTTTGTGAAAACCACCAAGAAAACCTCAGGGTGACGGGGGAAGGGGAGACAGAAATGGCTTTTCCTCTATTAGGGCTACCAAAGCGAATATTCTTGTAAAAAAGGCTGCAACAACAACCTGCCAGAAGTTTGGTTGACAGTTTTTACTTCTCCAATCCATGATAATCGCTCGTGAGACATTTGATGAAACGTCTTCTTCCCTGAATCCCATAGATTTAGCAAATTCCGTCGCTGAAATGAATTTCTTGATATAAAATTAGCAAAAGGTTGAAATGATAAGATTTGTAGGGACAAAGTATCCGTATATATGAAAGTGAAAGTTTGTATGTATGTGTGTGTATGTATGTAATGAATAGAAATCGCGGAGAGTGAACCGATCCGGACCAAATTTTGCATGCAGATTCGTCAGGGGCCGGCGGAGGTTATAGGCTACTTCGCACCTGGGATTATCGATTGGTTTATCGATTATATCGATTTTATTGATTCTTCGTTATTTTTGCCCAGGGGTCGGTGCGGACATGTCTTCTGGTTTCTCAATACGCTGAATACGAATATGACAACCATTTTGCACGAAATATTGATTTACCCATTTTATTGATTTTCCGCCCTTCTGCTCAATGGATTTTATCGATCTTTTTTCCATTTTCGCTCGAGGACGGACAAAGACATGTCTGCTGGGGTTCCTCAATACGCTGAACAAGAACATGACAACCATTTTGCTCGAAGCATCGATTTATCGATTTTTCCATTTTCGCTCAGGGGCGGACAAGGACATGTCTCCTGGGGTTCCTCAATACGCTGAATGCAAATATGACAACTATTTTGCATGAAACATCGACTTATTGATTTTGTCGGTTTTTTCCATCTTCGCTCGGGGACCGACAAGGACATGTCTACTGGGGTTTCTCTATACGTCGGACACGCATATGACAACCATTGCACAAAACATCGACTTTATTGATTTTTCGGCTTTTCTGCGCAATGGAGCGGTGAATTAATGTCTCCTGAGGTTCCTCGATAGGCTGAATATAGATATCATGACCATTTTGTACGAATACATCGATTCAGTGTCACCGAAATAGCTTCCCTAACTTTTCGCTCACAAGTCGATGGGAAAGTGTCACTTGGGCTTCGCTGACATGCTGATCACCAAAATTATTGAGATTTTAAAAAATTTATCGGTGATAGTGATTGGCCTCAGCAGTGTGATTTAGCCAAGGTAGTAAAACACCCGAGCGAAGCCGGGTACGGCAGCTGGTAACAGACATAAGTTCTAAATTCTCCTGTCAATATTGCTGCCATCGTGATGTAATGGAGGTGAATAAGGTGTTGAGAAAGTATTAGGTTGGCGCATAATTAATGCGGTTTCTTTCGCGACTCCTTTTCTCGCCAAAAATCAGTGCTTCTTAAACGGTTTTTCTATGCAAATAAATAATCCCCTTCTTTCACATAGCAGCTGTGCTATCGAAAGTCGTATCCAGATTCACCATTTCATGATCTACCAATCCGGGAAAGCTTGGAATGCAGCACAGTCATTCCGCGTTCTCAACGAAATTTTGGCTGAAGAGAAACAATAGAATCCAAGTCGAAAAATACTTGAGCAGTGGGAAGTGACAATCCTACAGATGAAGAAGGAACAGCTCTACGATCAAATTTCGACGACCAGGAATTCATGGCAGCCGTGGAAGGGAAGGAAGTTTGATTGACGAGATTCCACAGAAATGGAGATAGAGATTGCTCGTTCAGCTATATAAAATCGGAGGAAATTCGAACATTAGCCCTGTCTGGGAGCGCGTGCAGACCCATATAGCCAATATTCATGCTTTTCTGAGCCTATTGAGAGGAAATACCATGGTTGAACTGTCCATATTGAAGAGTTCGGACAGTACCCTCGTTGTCGAGCTTTGGTCCTCTTCCAGGCTGCCCAAAATTGGTGGTGCTTGGAATTTGATGGCGAACCTTTTCCTTCTGAATCTGTGAAGCTCGTACCTTACGAATATGAACAATCATTCAACTTAGCCTTGCTCCATCTTTGCATAGCTGAGATCGCGGAATGACTGTTCTGCATTCCAACTTTTCCCGAAATGATATATCATATTATGTGGGATGTGGATGCGTTTTTTGATAGTGAAACCTTAATAAGTGGAAAGAGATGATTGTTTTCATGATAAACCCGTTCGAAGAGCTTCAGTTTTTTGTCGAGAAAAGAAGTCGCGAAAAAAACCGCATTAACTATGCACCAACTTAATAATAAGGGGTAGCGAAGCCAGGTCTAAAGAAAGAGAGATATTCAGCGGCCAAATGCAGATGAGCAGCTTAGAAATATATGGAATCTCTAGCCAACCTTTTGCATTTCTTCAAATTATGAAAAAATGTTTGTTATTGCAGTCTTTAAGATTTATATTAGTTAGTTGCTACCCTTCTCAACTATGTATTAATTATTAAATATGAAGTTGTGAGTCTGTAGATTCCTATCAATGTCTAATTTTGTGAAAGCTTCAAAAGGGAGATGGCACTAGAGAACGCTGCTCAGGACGACGAATCAGTGGCGGACGCGGGAAAGGGGGGCGCTTCTCCCCGAGAATGGATCGCCAAATTTTCGAATTTCTCTACAAAAAAAAAATCTTGTGTCCGTTTATTTGCGATTGTTTATTTTTATTACTATTTTTTAGAATAACTTTTATTAACCATTTACTATTGTAACTAGTATTTTTTTATTAATTTCATTCTCCATCTGGGTCCCCGAAGCTGCGTAGACCCCACTTTCTTCCTTCGCCTCCTCCCCCCTCTGGCCCACTTTTTTCGTTCGCCACTGCAACGGATTTACGCATGTGAGACCAGAAGATGAGTTTCTCAGTGGCTTGAGACTGAATTTTGCACAATTTTGCTAGTCGTCTAAATGTTGAAGATGTTAGATTCTTATGACATTGATGAAGTTGGTTATCCAGAACTTGGCAGAAGTTGTCCCTCTATTGCGTTCAGAGTACGGGAAAAGGATTTCCTGACTTTTGCTGCTTGTAAGAAACAAATGAACCTATTTTTCCGTTACGGATATGCCTAGCTCTTGTTTATGCCAAGGGTTCCACTGAGTGGAATCGGCTTTCTTCTTCAGCTTGTTTTTTTTTTTGTGTTTTTGTTCAAAGGCCACGCAGCTTATTCAAAAAAGTAAACAAAAGCGTTAATAGATAAATAATCCCAAAGAATAGCTAAACATGGCTTGTTCCTTACAAGCAGCAAAATTTTGTATAAAACCGAGCATTCACTTGCCTGACGGCCCCACCAGCATCGTGTGTTTCGTATAGTTCATCACTGCCCAAGCGACTCGAGCTGCATCCTTGATTCTATGGAGATTCGCTACGGCTCCCATACGAACACCATTTCTTCAACGAAACCGATCTTGAAGAAAAAAAAAGCGAGAGTAAAAACATTGTTTCCTTATAGGCCCATTGGCTTATAGGACAGAAACTAATTTACACTTGAATTGCAATTAGATTTTAAGAAACCTTACCCATCTATAACCAATGCATCGAGAGTGGTTTCACCACTTTCATCCGGAGAACCTCCATATCCTACAGTTGTGTCGCACTGCAACCTCTCACAGGTGGATAAGCCTTCCACAAGTGCGAACATCCTACCAGCGTACATAGCACCGAGTGCTAAATATGACCTTTACATGAAAAGGAGTTGTGTTTCAGAAGAAGAAATAAAGGATCAAACCATTAGCATTGGCCTGCTGAAAGTCCTTGGATCCCCATGTATTTACAACAACAGGTTTAAGTGCACTGGCTCCACATAGTAGGAGGAGGACGCAAAATAGGAACCACATGGGACTCTGCGAGGTATGGAGGGATCGTGGATTCAAATAGCACAACCGTTCCGGCGCCCAAAGAATGACCTTGTAGCAGCAGTTCGGTCAATCGATGTGCGTTGTAACAGTTTATCTCAAGTTCAAGCAGATGCTGACCTCTGGAAGCGAGGAACACCGAGTACATAGTGACTGAAGTCACTGAGGTTAAAAAGAGGAAAGCATGAGGAATTTAGAAATATTATGATCTTGTGAAAGAGTGTGACCAAAACCACGTAGAAAGAGATTGAATGAAGCAACTATCATTCCATCTCATGTTAGAAAATGTCTCTTTTTTCGGCAAACAGCATCAACTACAGTCGCATCGATAGAATGCGAAAATTTTTGCGGGATCCGCAGGATTTGCGGGATTCTCATATAACCCATTTCAGAGCGAATATTTCTCAAGAATAAAAAGGACTATATATTGCTGAACAACACTCTGCATCTATACATTTCTCGGTGACTCCTCAATTTTGTGAATGTCACCAAATATTTCAAAAATTTCGTTAATTGCTTTGACCCCGCCCACTAGCTAGGGTTAGACGCGGAAAACTCTTCAATTTTTTGCTCTCCATAATGATAATTTACATTTTGAGAGTTTCTGAAACACTTCCACTGAGTTCACTATTTGAGGAGTTCGCGGAAGATGTCGTGCAGTGAACCTCAAACACTGCATCGCAGAAACTGCACTTTGGATCTCCACCGGGCTAGAACCGCATAGTGTCAGATGATCAGAATAACGTTTTACCGGTTGACCCAACAGGCCATGCTTTTTTCCATTCGGCCAGGTCAGAACAACAGCCAATGTTGCAAAATACGTAAGAAAAACAAAACAATGCCCCTTGAGGGTCACGAACTCGCGACTGTTGCGTGATGCGTAATGACAATACCAATTAAACCGTTGTATAGCGATCAACTAGTGTAATCCGTCCCACACATTGTTTATCTTTTTTGCGATTGACCAAACGATTGAACAAAAATAAGAATGTAGAATACTAGCCTTAGAAAAGGGAAAGAGCGCAATGTAGGTGGACAACCAGGGCCTGTTCACACTTCACAGCACTAGTGAACAAGTTGCACTGCTTATTTTATTTAATTTTGTCTTATTTATACGTCACAAGAACGCGCTGAACATCAGGATTGACTAATGCAATCAATAGTGAACGAAACAGAAAAAAAACTGAATTTGAACTATAAACACCAACACTTGCACTAAAACTTATCGAAGACTAACCTAACTCAAAACTCTTATTTCTATAAAATCTGTGGTATTCTTTTGCAGTGGGCATTGCAGTAACATGGGTATATGAGCCCTAACTTTCATCCTCCCTTAGGATCCGCACAATCATAAAGTAAACTGTTAAAAGCTCAACACTTGGGCGATATTCATTATTGTAGTGCAGTGAAGCGCAATCGTTTTTGTCGGTGAAGCACCTCACTTTCTCACATGATTTCTTCTATAACAAGATGCATTATGACAGATGTTCTACCCGCTGAATACAGAAAAACCGTTCTCAGACAAAGTGCAAAAGTGTTTATCGATCACAGAATTTCAAAACCAGCACAAATGTTCTGTATTAAATAATGGTATGTTCTTTGCTCATAGAAGCGTGCATTCCACAACGAAACCGCGTTTATCAGCACGTTTTCAAACATAACCTCCGTGCCACCTCAGAATGATTGATAGAATAATGTTAAAAGTAAACAAATTATATGAAAAGATGGGATAAATCGATTCGTAAAAAATAATGAAGTATATTGTGAAGGTTCATAAGTACCACATGAAAAACATCCTTGAACAGGATATACAGCACAAAACTAAAGAAATTTCAGGATTCAAACATTGTATACACGTTAGAAATAGTTGCTTATTTGATTACATAGAAATTTAAAACGTATAAATAAACACTGGGATCAATTAAAATACAAAAGAACCGCCTTAAATAGTACTTGAGACACTATGCACGAAATGCATACTTTCACAATTTGTTCATATTCTTCGGTAGGTTCCCAGGAATTTGCCGCAGTTTGGACAGTGGTGCTCAGTATCCTGGAAACGGTGCACATGTAACAACAATAATTTGCTTTGTAACAACCGTCTGGTCACTAATTACCTGGCATGATTCGACGCAGAATGGAATACAACAGCATAACCAACACCTGAAGTGAAATTAATGAATGTACACGGAATAACTTCGTGCAATTTTCGTGCACAACCACCTACCCGAATAGAGCCATACCACCGCATAACAACCATGTGAGCAATCCATTTTTTGGTGAAGTTTTCGTGAGAATCTGAAAATGGGGAGTCTTAAGTGTGCTTGACGCAATTGAGCAAACTAATACAATTTACTTGTGGCGGGCAAGACTACCGTATATTTTTCTGGAATGAATGCATACATAGATGGTTACCTGCTGATGGCAGTGTGGACAGGTCATTGACATCGGATTTTGATTGAAGGCGATGGAGCCTACTACAATAGTATGAACCGGACCTGGCGCATATCCTGGTGCACCTGCTGAAATGAACAAAATTATTCGTACATAACACTTCAGAAATCATGTGAAAATTTAACAAGTCAGTAATTTCCAAGCGCTTATTTTTCTAATTGCCCTATAAATAACTTTTTTCGATTATTCAAAAAAAAACTATTGATCACAGAAAACTAAACTAAACAGCACTTCAGCACTTCACTTTACTTTCTATTATTTGGGTCCTCCTCTTCCCCACTTCCATCTCCCATGCCCTCTCTCCCTCCCCTTCCACCTCTCTACTTCCTGTTCCGTCAATATTAAGCGACGTCACTATCAAAGGACATGAGTGAATAACTAACACATTTCAAGGTGCAAATAAATTAGTTTTTTTTTTCAATAGGACCCGGAACGATAACGGTGCCGTGGAGAACTCTCCATAATGATTGCTTATCAAGAACTTCCGCGAAGAAGGTGGCTTACATTAATGAATAGCATGGGTCCGTTTATATCACTGTTTAGGTGGTATTTCGTCTCTAAGTGGTAGTGCTGTTTAGATATGTAGCATGTCCTCAACTTTCCTAAGTAAAATGTGCCAAAAAAGTATCAAAATGAGCCTAACTAAAAAATAACTGCAACATCTGCATAAGATTATGCTGATCCATAAAAACACATGACTTCAACAACTTCCTGCTTTTTTTTAAATTTTACCAAAGAATAGTACAAATTTCTGAACCGTGTTTGGGAAAACCGGAAACTTTCATTTAACATGAGATTTCCTAATAACAGTGCCATAAAGGATAGAAAATAGCTTATGAGGTCTGCCTTCAACCACAACGGTACTCCTGCAAATTCCGAGTAACACCTAAGGAGTCCAAACTTTGAAAGAGTTCTTTTATTCTATTACTACAGGGAAAACATTATGAATGGAGGAATTGTTGAGCATTTTTCTGAGAAATTACATCCGAGGTCACAAGATACCTTTGGTCAGAATTCATATGAATAAAAGATGCTAAAGAGCATTGCCAATGATGCGCGCAAAATTCTTCTCGTTTCGTTCGAATGAAATGCATAATCGGAAACGATGCATTTTCGAAAGGCTAGCACACTTACATACGCTAATATAATCAGCTGAAATTCTCGTGAATTCTAACAATTCAGGTGAGGGTGGCCAGAAACACAGCCCCCCTGTTTAAAAAATTAACAGGGGATTTTTATATTAGTATGATAAAATTAGAAAACATTAGAACAGAGGGCAACGAATGTGAAAATGTGGGCAAGAAAGATCTTGAAAACGATGTGTTCTTTCGGATTATCTAGAGAGGATGAGTTGAACAGGACCTCCAGCCTCTCTCCTTCCTCATCATCGTCATGATCACCATCACTCCATCTGTGATGGCCAATCTCACGGAGAAATGTACTACGTAGTTCTAATAAGAAACACCTAACAATTCTGGATTTGTAGCTTGACTACAACTTCTCAG
Organism: Ancylostoma caninum; assembly: GCA_037903475.1. Lineage (NCBI taxonomy): Eukaryota > Metazoa > Nematoda > Chromadorea > Rhabditida > Ancylostomatidae > Ancylostoma > Ancylostoma caninum. The sequence continues at coordinate 677,845 of JBAJFG010000389.1, read as the reverse complement.
GAAACATTAATCAACCCCAACCCGCCCCCCCCCCCCACCCTCTCACCATGGATAATATGATTCCGCTATATGTTCACTATAATTTTCCATTAAAAAGTACAGTCAATGAGTTTTTCAGTCAAGCCCAGCCTGTTTTTCACAACGACATTTCCATTACCGAACAGATTTCAAGGGACAGCACCTAAAGTTCGAGAAAGTACGAATATCACGTTTAATGAAATTTCAACGAATATCATAAATAAGAACGTTCCCAGTAATATAATAGTAATTTTATCGTTAGTGCAAGAATGAAGTAACAGCTGCGAAACAATTTCGTTACGTTCACTATCTTATAATTGGAAATTAGAATCAATATAAATGAAAAAAGTTAGGCCCCTGCTGGCAACTAAAACAGCAAACACATTGTGACATTTACTATGTAAGTGGGCATATCTTAGTGAAATCCAAAAATATGTGAACGGCTTCTCATAAGGTTTCAGCAGATAATAATCAGGAAGACAAAAACCAGGGGAATAGTTCGAAAAGAAGCTCTGGTGAATATGAAATACTCCAAATCCGGCTTTAAGGAAAGAGCTGATAGTTAAATTTTTAAATTTCTCCTCAATGGATTTCCTACAGGAGTAACCGTTCTTCTATTTTTGGAGATTTCAGTTCTCCGTAAGGCTTCTACACATCCTTCAGCGAAGGAATTACGTTCTCCGAATCGTTTTAGATTTAAGACAATGGATTAGGGAAAAGTTAATTCCACTGTGCCAGTCCAGGAGCGCCAAAAACTTCGTGAATTTTTTTCACTGAAACTTCGCAGAAAAACGGCCGGTTTGACATGGGAATGAGATTCGTTTTGTATCGTATGTGTAGTTACGCGACGGATAAGGTAGGCAGTGCACCTTATGAATCATCCGAACCTTGGCGCAGTAGCCATTTCATAGTCTAATCATGAACAGCATTAGTACTTTGCAAGCTATTGTCACTTTCTTGCCGAAGTTTCCTTCTGATTTACTGTAGGAATCCTTCAGCAGCTCGACAAAAGGACATCATCGTACCTAAGGGATGTGGTACTTGTGTTTACCTTGTCAAATGTCCACGTAAGCAATTCTCAACGGAAAAAAGTGAAGTTTGTTTGATTTTCAACGCAGAATGCGTCAAGCCATTTACCAAAATTCAAAAGAAGCGTCTCTTCATCACAGGAATCCAGGTCAGACATATCTTCCAAAAGGAACGTCGTATAAAATAATAGAATTTCCGTTTGATTTTTCTAATTTCTATATAATTTCCCCATCCCTTGATGTTTGTTAGCAAGTGTGAATCTATGTACCACAACAAAAAAAAAAGAAAATTTCGTTCGCAGAAATCAATCGTTTAGAATCGATTAGCTTTCCGTGAACATCCACGAATTTAAACATGACCGCTTCGTTTCTAATCCCCCTGTCCCCCACTACCCGCAGACGATCGTTCTATCGAGAAACGTGTTTGTCGCGTCCGCGGGTGTTAGGCTGTGCTATTTCCACGTACCTGTCACTACACGCTTATTCTTGACCTGAAGTAATTCCTCACGAGTTTCAGTACACTCAGGAACACTTGACAAAGGGTCTGGAATTTTTGTGCACGATTCCAGCTGCCTATCCTTGACCCAGATTCCACATCGGCCAGCGGATGCCTCATTTTTCATCTACGCAACATTTTGAGAAAATTTTCGAACTAGGACTCAAAGTGTTCGCAAAAAAAAACCGTGGGTAGGATAACATTTCTCTGGGGGAACGTGTAATTGCTTACTTTACAACATAGGGAAGTGGTTCAACCAGCTGTTATGATGAATGACAGGGTAAGAATAAGATGCCAACATTAATAATAAAAATAATGAACTACAAATGTAAGGAGTGAAGCAGCACTGCGCAGTGCGTGAAGAGAAGGGGCATCCTGGATGGGAATCCAGCAGTGCTGCGCTCTGCTCAACAATTTCAAGCGGTTCCCTTCTGAAAACGTCTACGCTGTACTCATGCTTAGATGATTCTACACCAGCAATTTCTGCCAAAAATCCGGAAGAAATTTTGAGAAAAGCGGCAGTAAAATAGCCGGAACTCACGAGGAATTGAAGTGGAACCTTCAGAATTCAGATAAGTTAAGCGAAATTTGCTTCTAATCCTGGATTAGAAATCATGAAACGTTATCTACGCAAACCAACGATGGTAAGCATGATTGGTTGTTCTATGAACTACATAATCGAAGGAGATGCAGGCTGTGAAAATTAGTTTGCCAACCTAGCCTTGCTTGGTTATGCGTTCATGAGTCCTAGCCCTAGAAATTTACGACTTATGCAGATACTTTCTTGCATCTTCAGGAATACCGCTGATGTAGAATAGCGGAGGTGCACGAAATGACTTTATCATATTACTCACTGTGCGCTAGTATATCAAATAAGGAGAAATCGATCCACGAAAAAAAAGCTTGACCACTAAGAAAAATATGTTACCCGGTTGTTGCATTGTCGGAGGTGGTGCGCAGTTTCCAGCTGGAAACGTTGGATTGGGTGGAAATTCAGGATTTGTAGCCGGCTGCTTCGTCTCCGTTGGAACGTACGGATTTTGCAATGCTGAAAACGCTACCCTATTCTTTGCATGTAAACGAGCCAACGAGCATCAATAAATGACTTTTCGTCACTATTTGTCCTCAAAGGTGGGAGGGGACGTTCGTGAGTGATATTCAAACAAAACAGCGTCATGCGTTGATGCCGTCGAAAGACGGCAGAAGGGACGAGAACGGGGAACACACTGTGGGGAAAGCACTGTTTGTGTCAAAGCAGAATTAACTGCTATTTGATAAGACGAACGGCTAATGACTAAGCGGGGTAGAAGCAGAAAAAACGCTGAACTCACCCTCATAAGCTGGAGGAGGTTCGCTCATGTTACCTGAAAATGTAATCAGTGACTATGGCATAGGGAATAACTTGGTTGGCATGGTTGCACGATAACAGCCGACGTAAAAACTCATTCTCGCGACAAATTTGATTGAAAAACCACAATTAATCGACAACAACTTCGTTACGGAAATGTAAGACGTACTCCCCCCCCCCTCCCCCAATTTCCTAGAAAATGTGAAAAATCCATGAGTACATAGTGAGTAAATTGTGATCTAAATACAAAAAAATGTAATGTAATGGCTGCTTTTCACTGATGCAGCCACGCGAGGGTGTTACCATCTTTATTGTAAGCTTACGTTTCGGTGAATTCGTATCCTTGTGAGCATGAACGACTGAAATCGGGTGTGACTCATCCAGGCAAACATCTACCTTCCCTACAGGCAAAATTCTGAGCCTACCTCTCTTTATTGGGAGTGAAGAATGTAATGTATTTTCGATATACTCCGAAGCTACCCTACACTACACACATCAACAACGCAGTATCGAAATCCCTGCTTCGCCGAGGAATTCTTGAATGAAACCTAATTTATTTATTTCTTGCATTCAAAAGTGTTCCGTAATTATTGGGTGCTAACATGAGCCTTTGCGCTTTTATTCAAATGCAGTTTTCTCCATTTATTTGTCATCTTTTAGGTACAAGTAATATACGATTCGAAAGCGCTATTCTTGCTCTACAAGAATACCGCTCACAGCTTTTTCTAAGTGACGTTTGCGTAAGTTCGGAGCCTATGAAGTAGAGCAATGAGTCAGTAGAAAACAGTACACCAAACAGCTACCTATCCTAGCACTCAGCTGAAGCTCGAAAGGCCATCATAACTATCCACGCGACCTGTTTGAATTGTGAAAGAGATGTTCTGCATAAGATGACAGCCATCTTCTAGACCCGTGGAAAACATATTTGGTCTCTACGACACCTACACTCCGACTGAACAGATTTCTTTCACGAAGACATTGCTCCGATGGAATCGCATGGTCTTGCTGGACATCATACTTGTCAGAACTACCATATAAATGAGGTAATTCTGCTGTAAGTATCCAACCGCAAGGGCCTAGTTATCATACCCCATCATAGCGTCGGACCCCATGCCAGCATCGCCACACTGGCCCTCCAACAATTCCATTGATGACGTTCTGCCGCGTTCATATTCTACAGAGCTTGCACTTTCTGATGGTATCGTGCGCTTCCAGGTATCTATTAAATACAAGGAGGAAATAGTGTTTCTCCTCGAGTTTTTCTTCTTAAGCCTAAAATTAGGTAATTCAAAAGTTCTGTGAAACCAAATGATAGAATTGAAGAAAGAGCTTCGAAAACGTACAGAACACGTTACGGAAGAATGGCAGACGGGAGGAAAAAATCGCAACTGGAAAGAAGAAAGGACTTGCTATGTTAATACTAATGCAAGGTAAAGTTAACATTCAAACGGAACAGGAACAGGTGAAAGATTCAAAAAAAAATGTTTTGGACCAGCAGGTAGATCTTTATAAACTATAAGGCGGGTTCTGATCAAAATTCGCTTTAACTCGAGTGAAGGGAAGCATGATGGTAGGTTGTAATGTAATTTCATAATAAAATTGAGATAGTTCCAGTAAAAAAAAAAACAGGAATGGATCACAATGGCTGAGTATACCACAGAAATAAGCCTGGAAGCACGAACTCCAACAATGAGTACTGAGTATGAGTTGATTAAGACGGAGAGAATTGACTTAAAAGGGGTTGTCCTAGATAGTGAAAACTAGTTATAGTATCCAGACAGCGTGTGGTGGAATGGATAACCGTGTTTTTTATGAGGGCGACAAGTGATAAGCTAGAAAGCCCGTCACCTTTTGGGAAGACAATGCTGTGAAAATTGAACACTGTAGTGAAATATGTATATGAAATTCGGAAATCTAAATTTTCCATGTTAGCTATTAACAGAAGATAAAAGGAAAAACACCTATTTCCTGTCCCATTTTTCATTTCCGTTGAAGGTATTGTAAACGTTAGTTACTATGAGAAACAATTGCTTTTCATCATTTCCCGCTCCAAGAGAAAAAATAACATAGACGTGGCTCACACTAAGCATATAGAATATTTGGATTGACAGCTCTCACGAAGCAGCAGTGAGTTCTCTTACTTTTCGCTGGGGATTACAGTACCTGTTCACCAATCAGCTGATGCAGGGCAGTGCAGTATCGCACAACTTTTTCTGAGAGACACGAGGTTCAGTACAAAGTCGAGATCATGCTAGAAAACCACATATATGTGCATATTTTGAAACTACAATATTAATACAAATTAGTGCATAATTAGTTAGTCAGCACATATCATTATTATTATTATTATTAGTGAATACATAGTAGTACATATTTTTATGGTCTAAATGTTGACTCTACCATTGGCATTAATTCTATTCTTTTTATTCTTTCTTACGGCTGAATTTCAGTAAGTTCGCTTGCTTCTTCGATTTTTCGACACTTCCACTCACTACGCCATGATATAAAATAGGCATGCAGATGCCACCCTTCGGAATGATTTGCTGTAAAAAAATGATTGCCAGCTTCAGGTCCTGCGCTAGAATCCATGAAAGACTAGATTTAGCCCCTATCTACGCTAGCTGTGAATTTCGGCTTCCGATTTCACTATAAATGAAAAAGTTTCCCGAAAGTTTCCGAAGGTTCGTAGGGAAGTACATTTCCAATATCTTTCCGTAAGTTTCCTGGATTTTTCAAAGCCAAATCAGGTACACTGAGGGAATATGACTCGGAATATTCCAACCATGTTCTGATTCGTCACTATTCAAGTGGATGAGGTTCGAATCAGCGGAAGAGCGAAGAATATCCAAGGAATCCTAGAAGACACATATACGTCATCAAGATATCGACCGAATGACAAAGATCACAAATTCGAGTGATTCGATGAACTCTATATCGACAAAATCGAATCGAGTCCAAGGTCTACTGCGCTGTTCTCCACAGATCAACCTCAACCAAATAAACTTTCTAGTTAATTGGGCGGAAAATGACGGATACCCACATTCATCAGCTAAAAAGTTGAAAATTCTGAAACTACAACCCCCAGAAGAGAAACATACATTTAGGAAGGATTGTACACTGAATAAAATTTCTGGAATAAATGACTACGAAAGGATTTTGTGCTACCATCCAACATAGAAAGCGAAATACGAAAATGAAGAAATTCAGTACTTATTAGAGTGTATTGTGATAAACAATAGAGGGAAAAGCAAGAGGAATGCGATGACTCACCGCAAGGGAGGGTTTTAGAGCGGAATGATGAAAGCTATCGTTCCAGAAAAAACATCCACCACCCACATGACACAAAACAGGTCTCTTTCGATGCGTTGCTTAGATAATAGAAGAATATACAGGGCTTTTAAGGATGATGCAACTCTATGACACAAAAAGGGGTACTAAAAACCTCGCTAGAGCTAGGATAATATGGATGGGCTTACAAAGCAATTACGAGAGGATTTCCAGGAATTTTTGGCAAGCGTTCAAGGATGCGTTTAGCCGTGGGTCTGTATGCATGAGTCAGAGCGCACACACGTGCGTCCTCGCTAGCATCGATCGCCTCGGAGACTGAGACTGACATTTCAACAATCACATGGCGCATGCATGGTGATGAAACCTCCCCAGTGGAGGAACGGCTGATTCAGGAACACCCAACGTCTTGAAAACAGGCGATGATGCGGTGCTGACAATTGCACACGGGACACGTCATCACATCCGTTCTGGACAACGCTGACAAGGAACCGCGGGCGGGTAATAATACGGGCCGCGTCGGTATAATGAGCCGCATGCAACGGTGTCTGCGGGCTGAACAGCCGGCGAAAAGGAATACTTATTGAGTTAAGAGTCGCTGTGGGGAGGAGAACTAGCCATTGACGAGTGAGGTATTCTTTTAATGGGCATCCTTGAGCGTACAAGGAAGAAAAGGTCCGCGTTGTCACAGATTCTTTCAGCCTCTGAACTCTGGATGTTTGAGCTAGGAGCAATATTTGTGGTGGAAATAATAATTAGCGCCGATTTAGCTGGCTAACGACTTATTCGAAACTCGAAAATTCGATTTCAAATAAGTCGGATGTTTGGAGAAGAGGAAGCGCTGCAATCCTCTATGGATGATAAGATGGTATGTTGATCCCTCTCCTTTTCGAATATTTGAAGTCCTTGCATGAATAATTGCATCAACTGGGTGAGCAGCAAAGTGGTAAAAGTAAAACCTTGCAAAACCTAGTAAAATTAAAATCTGTAAAATCTTATACATCTCGCCATTTTTACTGTTGCCTGCCGTCTGGCAGGGCGGGTGGCTAGGACAAAATACTTGCAGGTACTAACTTTTTGAGTGCATAACTAACGCACTTCAGAAGAGTAGTGTCACAATATTCCCAAGAAATTTCATGAACCCCACCAGTGGATCACAAATGAGCGCGAAATAAGACAGTGTTAATATCATCGCCACACTGGCAAATATAAACGGGGAACGGGGTGGGGAAAGGGGGCAGGAAGAGGAGTCGGGTGCGGAAAGCGCGGTCTCCTCTACGAAGCGGTTCTGTCAGAAACTAAAGATATTCTGACTTTGAACATGAATATAGATAAAAATGAGAAAAAAGTGAGGAGTCACGTTAAAAAAATTCACACACTCGGATCGCATCGCACCAGGATCAGAGTATTTTCTCACCTATCTGCCTTGCCAATGATCATAATAACTTCGTAGACTTTTCTGTCATAATTTATACTTAATTCACACGAAAAGGATCTAAAAGTTTGAGAAATTTAAAAAAAATTGTTCAGAATTTTAAACAGATATAATCATGTCGGTGGAGACACAATAAAGAATGTGTGCCAAATAAAACACCACTAACCAGGATTTTCAACCAATGATCGCGAACCAAAACTAAAATCTAATATTTTACATAAGCCGCGAATCCTTAACCCAGGGTATTTTTTGCATAAAAGGTCTGTGATATGTAGAACAAAAACCCTGTTCTCTAAAGAAATGTTTTTATTTCACCATGTGCATATTTGCGAACATTAGACACTGGATCGACTATTTCCGCTCTTCGCGAGGCAATTAAAACTTGATAGTAGGAATAGTGAGATACTTCCCTATAATGGATTTTGTTGATCGTCAAACGTTAGAAATAATTGTGAAAGTTAAAAATTAAACATCAAATGAGGATTCGAGGAGAACTAGACAAACTTCTTCAATTAAGGATTCCTAGTTATCGTCATGGAAAAATACAGAGGAATGTGCTTGAAGGTATACTTTCGTTATAAAATGACTCTGGAACTAAGTTGGAGTTCAGTATTATTGGTAAACCAAGTTTATTAGTAAATAATAGAGAAGTTAGTTCTCCTAAATATAATTGAATTTCAGAAAAAAAACTTCATTATTCATTGGTCGAAGTGGTATTTTACCCGAGCAAAATTCAGGAAGACAATGTGCACTGCTTGAGATAAATTTGTCCTTGCAGTCCTGGCCGAAGAAAGCTGCCGAAATATAAACTAATCAGAAGAGGGCTCTGTCAGGTCGTTCGTCGCGAATTTTCCACGTGTCCTTCCGAAAAAGAGGGAAAATCGTAGGAGTAGCTTCACCACTGGTTCTCTGGCTGGAACTGTACCAGAAACGTTCTACGTACGGTATAAGTACTTCAGCATAAATTTCTGATGCGTTGTTTGTTATTGTACCCCGATCCCTACAGAAACTGCATATGGAGAGAGCGGAGCTGTAATCGGAGCTCTGCTTTGTATTCTCTGCAAAATTTTATGTTTGGGATGAAGTGCAGCCGGTGACTGATAGCAATTGCCAGCCTATTTTCCTCTCAGACCAATGAAAACGAAAACTTCAGATGTCAATGCTTTCTTCTGGAAATTCTACTTCAATAATACTGCAAACATACGTACCTCCATATCAATAAGCTGAAAAAAGTCGGAATGGTGGCACGTGAAGGTGAGTATTGGATTACCACTGGTGAATTGGGCGGCCCTTGTTCGGGAGGTGTGCGGGCAAAGAGAGGGGTACCCAACAAAGCATGTGCAACGAAGCTTTTAGCTTTAAACTTTTATTAATCGCTGAGACTGCTTCGGTTGAGTTCTACATGTGAACCAGATATCTTTCATATCATGGAACATGAAAAGAGATAATTTCTCCTCAGTAACCTCTGCTCCAAGAAATAGCATTGCTTTTGCTTCTTTATGATTATATATAACCTTTTATTATTATTACTTCTGCTTCCAATAATATGCTTGCCGTCCGGTAATGAAACACTCCATTACCACTTCCAGGCAGTTCAGCTTTTTGTTGCTGGAATGTTCTAAAAACTCTTATGTACTCAGAGATTCTGAGATGATAAATGTTGCTGCAGTGGTCGGAAGAAGTTGCACAGTGAATGTGATACTCCTAATGGGCGCCTACAGCAGAGATGGGCGTACGGGGGGGGGGGGGGGAGCCAGGAGGCGAGGATGGGCCACCAAATCTTTGAGGTTACCCTTTAAATTCAATAAAAAATTAGTGTTAGCTTATCCTTACTGCCTATTTTTATTACTGTTCTTCGAACATTTATCACTAATTATTTAATATTAGAACTAATATTTTTAGTACCTTCATTCTTCCATCCGGGTCCGCGTAGTGGCCCATGTTGCGACATCATTGTATTGCCATCAGGCGCAGGTCACGCTCTAGAGCTGGTTCATCCTAGTTTTCTTAGGAGTGTAGTCTTGGTATCCGGTCGATAGGCGCAGCAGCAGAACCGTGTTTGGCTGGTCAAGGTTAGTAATTTTATTTGGCCAGCGTGAATGGGTTGCAACATTTTTCACTTTTTTACCGTTACATACTATCATTGCTGAACAGTGAACAGTCCAGCCCAATCTGATGAACATACTGCAGGATTTTTGGGATCGGTTTGGCTACTGAGTAGCTCGCACGCCGACAGGATTTTCTAAGAGGCGGCAAAACCGTGTCACGACGTCAGCCGGATATCTACCAGCCAGAGTAGGAAGTTAGCAATTACCAGCGACTTTTCATACAATCACAGCAACTTTCGGCTCTAAAAATCGCGTTCTTAGGATGTAAACAAAGTTAAATGATTAGAAACAAAGCACCTACAACCAAAAATCTTCCATAGACTAGTGCGAATGAATCCAATGCAATATAATAAGACCTACAGTCCCGTCGGTGCCGCCTTTAAAATCTGCGAAATAAACGCGATGCCGCGTCGAAAGCGCCGGCTTGCCATAACTCTTTTCATTGTGATCCGTTCGAGACGAAAATCAAATATTCAGAATCAGCAGTCTCAGATCTATCGGATGCGCTGTTTAAAAATAGAAAATCTCGAAATTATTACGTATTAGATACTACGAATTAGATAGCGTTGATGATTAGTTGGAAATGCGTTGTATCCAAGAGACAGTATTACATGGGTGCAGCAGAGACGAGAGAGGAAGGAGACGTCGAGATGGAGACGAAAAGTTCATGGAGCCGCTACTTTACGGGAGTTCTTCCAGTTATCGCAAGCTTGTTTTGAGCTAACAGACCTCTAAAAAGTTAGTGAAACACCTCTGGATTCGGCACTATCTAATTGTTCTGCCCCAAAATCTCAAAACCAAAAATTTCTCCGAAACTTCGTGGGGGGAGGGGGTATTTGACATGCTGATCACTAATATCATAGTCATTTTGTGCCGTAGCCCCACTTAAGTAGGGTTACGGCATGGCTAGGGTAAATAAGTTATTTCACGGAATTATCTGGATTTCTGTCAATGGAGGTTATTTGACATGCTGATTACGAATATCACATTGATTTTGCAAGTTGAAAGCAATTTGAGGTTTTCCTATGGACTCCACTTGCCTTAACCCTACCGTAACCCTACCCAAATGAGGTTGCGGCACCAAACGAGTATGATATTCGTGGTCAGCACATCAAATAATCCCCCTAGACAGAAATTCAGATGAATCTGTGAGATGCTGCATTTATCCTGGCCCCACCATAACCCTACCCAGATGGGGTTACGGCTTGAAACAAGTGTGATATTCATTATCAAAATGGTAGTCAAATCAATACCCAATAGGAATTCAGTAGAAAACAACACTTCAAAACAAGCCGTATTCATCGCATGAATTTATTTATCTATGTGTGCTTGGCTATGCCACGCTAATTTGCCATCAAAATGATGAAGCAAGCATAATAATAGTCTAGAAGGCAGCTCAGACAAAATGTCTGAAAGACCGCAGCAGAAAAAGACCGCGCTCATTTGGTTAGGAAGCGACAGACAGAGAGATAAAAATTTTCGGAAGGACCGCAGCAGAAAATCGGAAGGACTGCAGCGGAATGTTTTCTGCTGATATTCTTCCGTTTTTTCTTGCTGCGATTTCTCCGAGTGCAGAAGAACCGCAGGAGAACGCAGGAGAGAGAGTGAGCGTTATCATACCTTTCTTATGCAAGGTGGTTAGTTTTGTTGAAAAAAAAAATTCATTGGTTTCAAACTTCAGATGGGAAATTGGCTTTAGAGCATATTGGACCGTAAAGCCACTGATCCCAGCCAGCTTGTCATTTTTGTTTTTGATTAGTCTAGTTGGTGGTCCCACAGGAGTGAAGCTGGTGGCGTAACGCACTTCTGCACATTTGGCGCGCACATCCACGTAGCCATTCGGAGGGACCGCAGCAGGAAAGCGTAAGAACCGCAGCAGTTATTCGGAAGGACCGCAGTAGACCGCAGCACCTATTTGGAAGGACTGCAGTGGCTATTCGGAAGAAGTGCAGCAGGGAACCGGAAGGACCCCGGATCACCTGCCGGTTCTTCCGGTTTTTTGCTGCTGTCCGTCCAAGAAGTTGTCTAAGAGGAGTGACTCAGTAATATTGGTACAACACATATATACATGGTAAATCGTTATGCAGAATCGCTCATATGGTTATCTACCTGTCTCTTACATTGTCTTAGTGAGCATAGTGAAATGGATTTTTCGGAAAATCTCAGAAAAAATTGACTCATCTTCCTAAAGAGTCCTAACGCCGCAGCAGCAAAAATCAAAATGGCTTAGGACAACTAAGTCGCTAATCTCCGCCAGGCGAATCCAGGAGTTGGTTGAGCTCTGTTCGACCAAGAATTGCTACAGCAGACAACGCCTTTGTTGGAGAGCACCCCAGTGGAGAGTGCTGCAGGTGTATCATCGCTACACATGCCTGCTCCTACGGCTGCAAACGAGTGGAAGAAATCAGCTGAGTATGCGCATTTCCTATCCGAATGTACTTCTCGACGGTTGTGGGACATCTAATACCCAACCTGGCTGGGGCTTGGCTGGCCAAGTGCTAGAATGCCGTTACAGGCCATACCCGAGATCTGCTAAGTGATTTACACAGATGCTCACGATTCCACCTCCAAATATCCTAACAAGGGAGGGATACCTTGGCAGTGTGGCGTATCTTGCGCACCTTCCGTTGCGAGTTGGAGAGTGCCTTGTGCAGCTCGCGACGCTGATTTCACATATGTTTTCTGCTCTACGAATCTTGCCTCTATCAAGAGTTACACAGAAAGAGCACGTGTTAGGGCAGTGCATGTGTAAGGTGGGCAGTTACAATTGAGCAGTAGACACAGGGTAGGTTAGGTTGCTTGCAAAATCCTCCCAATTTTTGAGCGAAAGGGTAATTTCAGACGCTGAATACGATTTCTAACATGATTTTGCATGAAGCTGCCACTTTTCTCGCACAAATCTGAAGCATCCTTCCTTCGTTGCCGGGTTGGAAATCATCCACGTAGGGATCTTGACCTTCTCTAAACCATTTAGCAAATTCCAAATTTAGAATGTAATGTCATGTTGGACAAGCCTTCTAAGCATGTAGATCTCGCCATGGACTGACAGCTTAAGTTCATGCACTTCCCTTGTAAGAAGGATTCCTCCATGCGTCCATCGCGATTGCTAAGGAATGAGGCCGGGAATTAGGTGCCCGTAAACGATAGAGGTCGAAATGCTAGCCAAGGCACAAAAGTCTCGATGGGCTCACAAACTCTTCAAGTAGTAGGTACCCACCAGAAAAGATCCGTGAACACGAGATTTTCGAATACCCGGATTACGGTCAGGATGACGGAATGGGCAAAAATGCTCAGATAGCGGATACCGGATAACGGATAACGGCCGATAACCTGAACAAGGAGTTTTCCCATCTGTCCCAGAGCAAATTGTCCAAATCACCTTCTTCTACATTGAAAAATGTGGACCGCTGAGGAAACTTAGTGAAAAGGTGCTGGAATACACAGCAAATGTTTCCCTATCAATGACGACAGTCACTAGGAGAAAAGTGCGAATTTAAAGTGATGGATTCCAGCGTTAAATGAACGGTAATCATGTACTGAAAACCCGTATAACGGTTCGGACAACGGTAGGCCAAAACCTATAGATAACAACTAAACGGGCAACCGGATACGGATAATCGGCTTATTCCTGGAGCACCTATCAAAATTGGGCTTGAAAAAAGATGTGGATGCGAGAAAATCGAGATCGAGTCAATCTTCGATGTCCTTTGATTTCCCGGCACCCAAACTCGATTCACCAAGCATTTCCTCCCCCTGCATTGAGCATTGAAGATTCTTCTGAGAAAAACCTGAGAGAGAAACGATGTGGAAATAGTGACCATAACCGATTTCTGTTGAGCTCTTCTAGTTCGTGAAGACAGTGACTTCTATCATCTAATCAGTAGATTTTTGTTGTCAACCCGTTCCTTGCGATCATCACGCCTTCTGTAACTGCTCATTCCCACTATTGTATTTTTAAACAATGTTCGAACTGGGAAGGCACGTGCCTGATGGACAGCTCTCAAACAAACTTCGATGACTACTATTATGCTGGGAACTCAGCATTCAATGTGTGGCACAACCAAGAAGAAAATGCTTGGATTTTAGAAAATCGATGCTTGAAACGCGAATTCATCGGATATCGAAGTGGAGTGTCTACTCAGTACAGCGAAAGGCTACACAAAAATAGGTCTAGACCTCGACATACATATGTACTACGGTTCTTAGGCTGCCTTCCTGCAACACAGTTATTTGTGGAAAAGTGTCAGGGCAAGCCTTGATCCCCTAGAAGGGCGACGGTCCGAAGAACAAGATGATGTTCAAAAATGTTCATTTAGGCAATAGCTGACATAGTTCTGAATATGAGGGATGCCGCAAATCGAAGTGAGTGGCATTGTGTGAGTGGATTTTGGTGTGAAGTTAAAGATGTGATTCGTAAGTCCAAATCTTCAAGAAATCTTCAAGAAGTCCGGATCCATAGCCATAATTAGCATCGTAACGTTTCGTACATCCCAGCCCTGAAGAACGGAATTCGGCACTTCCGGCTAGTTTTACCCCGAAATTTCGAAGTGAAAAATTCAGCCCAAACATCGCCTAGGGGAGGATATTTGAGGTGCTGAGCACGAATATCGATCAGTTTAGTAATGTAATGCCATTTTTGTAGGTTCACGGTAGGTGCATGCTAGATACGGTATCTCACGTAATCCCTTCAATTTTTGCACGGATTGTTTGCACATGTTTGAGATGCTAGATACGAATATCGTGTCAGTTTTTTACCAAATCCCTGTTCATATATTGCTACAGTAGGACTAATGTAGAACCTCAACAGAAATTGCCAATCTCAGCAGGAAAATGACAGTTTCATGCAAACATAACAGATAATCAGGACCAGCTTTTGAATACATCCCTCTGCAAAATTCGAGAGGGTTCTATGAGATACCGTATCTGCAGTAGTTGCGGTACAAAGAGAATGCGATTTTCGTGTTCAACTTTTGAAATAGAGTGATTAGCATTTGAAATAGCCCCCCCCCCGCCCCGTAACCGTGCTTATGCAGTGTTACGGTAGGGTTACTGTAGGTACTGTACTCATGGAAACAACTCAAATTTTGAGTAGAGGTGTTGTTCCGGGAGCTGATCAAGATTACCATCATTATTTTGCGCGACACCCTCGTTTTCTACGCAAAAGTGGCATTATTTTTACTACCGTACACCTACCGTATCCCTGTGAAAGGGGATTACGCTGCAAGACGGATGCGATATTTGTGCAGCACCTCAAATCCCCCACCCCACCCACAAAAGCTAAGAGAGAGCTAAGAAAGCTAATTCCATGAGGTACCGTATCTACGGTGACTCTACCCTAACCTTACATAAAATGGAGTTATAAAAGTTAATGGATACGATGTTCGTGTTCAGCATCTCGAGTAACACCCCCCCCCCTATACAAGGTATCGGAAATTTTTTTTGAATATATCGAGGCTTCTAATGTAGAATAGCGCCTCACAGGAACCCTACCGTACCCTTCAAGAATGACGTCGCGGTAAAATATGGGTATGATTTTCATGATGAGCTCATTACATAGACTCCAGCGACAAAGTTCAACCTTAACTTCTTATTTTGAGATAGGGCTGCGGACACGATGGTCGTGTCTAAGATTGGATATTTCAAAGGAAGAAGTATTCGATTATAATTGTGGCCCTAAAGAGGGCCGTTGGGTTAGATTGGTTAACAAGATTGCATATTACAATCTTATTCCGGCTCCTCCTCGATCTCGTAAAGGAAGCTCTTCGGTATTATTCCTCCTTGTGAGAAAACCGCTCCGTTGACCACCTGTCTCAGCTCTGCGTCGGCGTACACCGCGACACATAGGTGTCGCGGTTCAATTCGCTTCTTGCCGTGGTCTTGGCTTGCCGCATTTCCGGCCAGTTCAAGTACTTCGGCGACTAAGTACTCGAGCACAGCCGCTATGTATACGGCTGATTTCATTGAGATCCTTCGAGCCGCACGAATTCGCTTCAGCCGCTTATAAAAGGTGGTTACCGGCAGGACTAAACCTGCACGAAGGGAAGTCGGCGGAGGAATGAACGGTGGAAAAAAATGTGCGTATGGCGGAAGGTTTGAGACGTCAGCCAGATCAGACATATTGGATGGGTACAACTATTTGGTGCTGCTCTTCATAACTTTGAGGCAAACATGCTCCGCCCCTTGGTGACTCCGCCCGCTGGGGCAGCCCAGATACGGTACCTCACGGAATTCGCTCAAATTTTGCCTAGGGGGTTATTTGGGGTGCTGATCACGAATATCATATCAATTTTGTACCGTAATCCCATTTTTGTAGGGCTACGGTAAGGTTTGAGGTACCGTATCTGGGGCAACCTTACCGTAACCCTACAAAAATGGGGTTAAGGTACAAAATGGATATGATATTCGTGATCAGCACCCCAAATAACCCCCCTAGGCAAAATTTGAGCGAATTCCGTGAGGTACCGTATCTGGGGTAACCTTACCGTAACCCAACAAAAATGGGGTTACGGTACAAAATGGATACGATATTCGTGATCAGCACTCCAAATAACCCCCCTGGGCGAAGTTTGGGCGAAATCTTTTTTTTTATGAAATTTTGGGGCAGAACTAGCCGAATAGTGCCCATATTTGACATGCTGATCACAATCATGCCATCTATTTTACTTGGTAAAGCACTTCTGTAGTGTTACTGTATGTATACTGTAGAAACTGTAGAAAGACCTTTTTCTATCAGAATTCAACCAAAATTTGCGCAGGAGGGTTATTTTACATACGGATTAAGAATGTGAAATCCATTGTCTACCGTGTCGCTTCACTGCAGGGTTACTGTAATCATACTGTAGGAACTGTGCGGAAGCTTTTTCATCAGAATTTGCCCCGACACTGGGGTTATTTTACACTCTGAACTCGAATATGGCACCTATCTCGAATATGGACCTCGTGTTCAGCATGTCAGAAACCCTCACCTGCCAAAGTTTCATTGAATTTGGTTAACAAAATGCATCTACAGTATGCCTACGGTAGACCAACTGTACTGCGCTACGGTAAAAAATGGATGTGAATTTCGTACTCAGCATGTCAAATGACCTCACTTGCCAAAGTTTCACTGAATTTGGTGAATAAAATGCATCTACAGTAAGCCTACAGTAACCATACGATAACGCTACAGTAGCCTTAGAGTACTGCTCTACGGTGCCGGACTGATGGAGTATTTGTGTTCAGCACGTCATTTAACCCCGAAGTTCAAACTTGCTGTAGATGCTGTGAGAAAATACATCAACAGCATCTACAGCATGACTACAGTAATCCTACAGTACCGCAGTTACGGTACAAAATGGATGCCATTTCCGTGTTCAGCGGGTAGAATAACCCCTAGCGGCAGGATTTGGGGGAGGTCCACCTAAGAAATAGTGATAAAACGGATACAACCCACCGGTGGGTCGTATTGTTCGTTATGTGTTAAGAGAGACATTAATACCAAAGGAGCGGGTAGTTGAAATGTGTATGTACTATTCCTATGTTTACTAGTACATACTTTGTATTTATACTTCTGTATACACCTGGCAGTTCTTCCCTTGTGCTGATTTAATTAAAATCGAAGAAGCGAATTTACCTGGGATTCTTCAGCAAGTCCTCTTACAAGCGAATGATACTGATACCGCCTAATTGGAGGATAAAGTGACGTGCAGACATTTATGGTTTTTAGCCTTCAAAAACTGTAAACATCATTTCGAGGCCCCCAGTACCGTGAAAATTTGGCAGTTTCTATCCGGTGGACATTTGACTCGATGGGTTTGGCTTAATTTCCGGTGCTATTATTCCAATCAGTTTTGTGAAGACACTATAATCCAACGTAATTCACAGTAAACGTGGTTTTCAAAGATTGACGCTTTGGATACGTCAAAACTTGAATCATTCGATAGGCTCGATGTCGAGAAAACCAGATCTGGTATTGCGTGTACACCCGATTTTTTTTTGAAATTTTAAATCTATGTTTGGATCTTGAATCACCCACGAAGAGCCAACATCCATGCTGCATTCGCTAAGCATTTATTATTCTATTACTATGAAGGCAAGAGCATCCTCGAAATGTTCCTACGATCTTAACGATTCCTTCCACTCGAATTGCCTGGACCACTTTGCTGGGACAACCGAATATTTTAAATATATATTCAAATATAATATCTATATCACATAAAGCATTTCTTGCTCTTGATATTCGATCTGTTTAGAAAAAGTATGGTTTGTTAGGGAGGGCACCTGGGGTGACTTTGTCTGCGATTACGACTGCAGTGGTTCCATCGATATGAGCACGTCGTAGGATACGTCTGGAACGAGATTTTATCAAATGGTAGTAGGGAACAGACTTCGGCAGGAACTTGACTAACTCCTTAAACTTTGTAATTAGATTACCGATACTACTTTCGCGCCAACTATCAAAGGAAAATGGAATTAATTGATTTTGAGAGGAGACATTGATTCGGAATTCTCCGTACCCTAACTTTACCCTAGAAGTTAGGGTTCATTCGGAATTCTCTGAACCCTAACTTTACCCTAGAAGTTAAGGTTCAGCGCCGGTCTAAAGAATTTTCATCAAACAACTTCCTTAAGAATCAATTATTTCAATTTTTGTTAGCGCAGTTGCCTCGTTCATTCGGTTTTAGCGGAAAAAAATGGTTGAAAATCGGTCTTCAGCACCACCTCAACAAGATTTCTTTAGGTACCTTATTCCAAAATCAATTATTTCCGATTTCATTTGCACCGCTGTATTCACTAGACTGCCGCCGATGCTGCCAAGACCAATATTCTTTTAAATGGGATTTAAATTTGTTAATCAGGGAAAGTCGTTGTAGTTGAACAACCAATGCAACAGGAACAACATATGGGCGGAGTGACGTTCTTCTCTATTTGCGGATAATTTTATTTATTAAAGATATTGCTCATGGATCTGATTACTGAGGAATAGCGATCATCAGTCATGTTAATCCAGAAAGGTGTCAGCTGTTCTTGCTCTGAAAACACTGTTACATCCAATCTGAGGTGTTTTCACACCAAAGAACGTGCACAGCGTGTAACCGGATTGCGGAAAATATCTCAGGGACTGACTTGCGCTGGAAACTACCGCTGTTCTTCACGTCGGGTACAGCACGCTGCGTAGCCCATCCCTCGTGCGAAATCGATTTTGATGAGTATCGTTTACCAGCAGCTCGAGTAGCAGCGACGCCAGCGACACACAAGAAGTTAAAGTGGTAAAAGTCACACGAATCCACAACAGCGATTGTGGTTACAGTAACCCGCGTCCTTTGAAGCAGATTTTTTTAGCCGAAGCTTTGTATAGGGGGAGGGGTTATTTGAGGTGCTGAACACGAAAATCACATTCATTTTGTACCGTAGCCCCATTTTTGTAGGGTTACGATACGGTTACTGTAGATACGGTACCCCATGGAATTCCCTCAAATTCTGCACAAGGGGGTTATTTGAGATGTTGAACATGAATATCGTATCCATTTTGTACAGTAACCCGGGATACGGTAGGTATACGGTAGAAAATTGGGAGAAAATGCCGATTTTGGGTAGGAAATGAAGGTTTAGCGTAAAATAATGTTGATAATCGTGATCAGCGCCTAGAACAACCCCTCTGCGCAAAATCTGAGAAAATTCTACGAGATACCGCATCTGCCATGTACCTACCGTAACCCGACAAAAATGGAGTTACGGTACAAAATCAATACGATATTCGTGTTCAGCACCCCAAAGTACCCCTATATACAAAGTTTCGGCGAAATTTTTTTTTTTTGAAAATTTTGGGGCCCCTAATGTGGATTAATGTCCAGCTATGCTGTTTCGAATGCTTTCAGTGGATAGATTCTTTTGGATGTTCTAGCACACGTTTTTCATATACAAATCTTTTTCAACTATTCCTTTTTCGAGGCTCCATGTTGACGTAGAAAACATACATATCTCAAGTCCTGCAGGTGTTTATATGACATACTATCTGACTTGATTAGTTTCGTGTTGCGTTGAAATCTCAGTATTACCGCTCACGATCACTTTTCGGAACATTGAAGAAGTGTATTGTAGTGATGGAGCGAAAATGCGGTACTATTGTACTTCAGCGGCCCCAGTATCGATCCCAAACTCAAAGTCATGGATTTCTGTGAAAACCTGCACACAGGGGTAATTCGAGGTGCTGATCACGAATATTACATTCATTGCGTATAAGAGTATCGATTTTATTGATTTTATCGATTTTTTTTTTGCAAGCTTCACTAATACCTCGAACAGTTCTGAAAAAGTGCATGCAGAGGTTTTTGAAGTTGATGATCACAAATATAATTGCCGTTTTGCGATATAATCTCGATCCCGTTGATTTTCTTCAAATTTCTCTCTGTAGGGCGATGTATTTCCCGGCTTTCCGAAGTTTTCCGCACTTAGTCGATCTTTTCTTGCAAGACCTTCATCATATCTGCTACCAGCACCTTCGAAAACCCCCGTATGCAGGTTTCCAGAGAGATCTATGAGGAGGTCAATGTCTGGGTAAAATCGATAAAATCGATAGAATCGATACTTTTATGCTCAATGAATGTAATATTCGTGATCAGCACCTCAAATTACCCCTGTGTGCAAGTTTTCAGGGAAGCTAAGGAAAATTTCATTTGAAAAAATCCATTTTGCTACTCTATGGCACACTTCTCCACTTAATACGACTTCTATTCACTCAGCGCGACTGGGTAATGCCTGTTTTATAAGCGAAGGCAGTTGAACAGCCGTCGGGAAAGAGAGAACGAGGTATCAAACACTGAATGTGGAGCGATAGCTAAAAAAGGAGGTGATATGCGCCAGTATTGAATTGTCATCGAGTTTGAAACCGAAACAAACACGAATTCATGTTTCGTGACCTTATAACATACAAATGCATACAAAAACTCAACTATATAAAAGTTTACTAACGAAATTCACGAATCGCAGCGAAACTCTCATGAAATCCACGATCCTACGAGCGGAAAACAACTTCTCGATGCAGCGACGAAAGCGCGCCCCGGCTCTGCTTTGAAGGACGCGGGTTACTGTAACCAGAATCACGGTTGTGGATTCGTGTGATTTCTACCACTCTAACTTCTTCTCAGCGACACCACCTTCCAAAATTTCGTTGCGCCAGCTAACGCCGTTGACGGGGTAAGCGCATGTCGTTTAGCGAAGGCTGGTTTGTGGAATTCCTACCATTTGCAGGGTTTCATGGCGGGACCTTTCACACTCGAATACTCGCCCGCGCTATGAACACACACGAAATACCGCCATCATTTTCTGTGTATTTCGCGTGTTTCACGCCACTTCAACGTTGTCAATGAGTTCAGCGTCCCTAAAAACCCCGACATACCGCGAAATCTTTCTCAAAAATCTCCGTGAGGGCTGCCTTTAAGATTCGGCACGGTCTGCATCATTCCCATATGAGGAAAGGAGAAGCATTTGGTCCTCGTACATGTATCTTGTAAGTTCTCCTCCCCCTTTCATTGAGATTTCCTTATCAGAAACAGTGTTACTGGCGAAATCAACGTAGTACGAGGCAGAACAACTGGATCCCACTGTTGTTGTTCAATTTACACATCTAACAGTGGATAGCCGTGACAAAAATTGCCGCATAGCGTTTATGGTAACGCTCAAAGTGACTCATTATTTTCTGAAGTAACCAACATGTTTGTCGTCGAACACCACAACACTAATGCTGTTGGTTATCATAACCATCCTTCCGCTGGTCGAAATTCTTGTGGCATTGGTGTTTATTATTCACCTACTCGTAGTATTCTATCTACTACTTGATATTAGCGACTATGAGACAGTCAACA
Source organism: Ancylostoma caninum (assembly GCA_037903475.1). Classification (NCBI taxonomy): domain Eukaryota; kingdom Metazoa; phylum Nematoda; class Chromadorea; order Rhabditida; family Ancylostomatidae; genus Ancylostoma; species Ancylostoma caninum. The sequence goes on along the minus strand of JBAJFG010000389.1, from coordinate 656,284 downwards.
ATCCTTTTACTATGCGGCTTCACAACATCGCCGCAGCGGAATCGCACCGGGACCTACGCGACCTTCTCAATTGACGCATGCTCTCTTCGCATCGATCGTTGAGGTCCCATCGCGCTTTTACAGCCACGGAATCCGTTCAACTTTTCTATAGCTTTTGCCGTTGGAATGATTGCCTAACAATATGGATATCTTAGAAGGCACATCATGTCTTTACTAATCCAGGAACTTTCTCATAATGCTGACGCATCCGCCCAATTTCGCCATTTATTCTGGGATGAATACGTCTCTCAAACTACAGGTTTGTCCCCAAAATATGAGTTGTTTTTCTTGTCTTCAATCTTCTGTAGTTCTTGTATATCCGTCCAAGAAACGGAATCGCCTGTAAACTGCTATGCGGAACACATACAGTAGACGGCAATGGCAGTGGCCCATGTGCGGCCTCGAGAAGGACGCAGCGCAACCGCGCCGCGCACGCACGGACCGGTGTTGTCTGCTGCCGGAATGCTACTTCTAGTCGCTTTCTTTCCGATTTGGTCAAAAATCCTTAAAATTGGGCAGAAAAGCTGAGGATATAGCATAACAGCAGCAGAAAACATCGTTTATGACGGGCGCCGCAGTTGCGCAGCGTGCTTCTTGAGGCCGCAGATGGGCCACCGCCACTGACGTCAACTGTATATGCTCTGGCAGCGATTTCGATGAAAACTATTGCGCATTGCCTGTTGTAGTGAGCTCGTAGGAACCATTGCTAAAAGCTTTTGGGTAAAATGGAGTTGGGGGGGGGCCACTTGGTATAAGTCGATAATATGACCTGTCATGCACGTTCAGACTCGTTAGCTGACACGTCCAGAACGCTCTGACTTGTTAGCTCTCTTAATGTACAGTAGTTACCTGTAATGCAAACAAGTCAGAACGTGCAGGACAGGTCATATCATCAACTTATACCAAGTGACCCCCTCCCACTCCATTTTACCCAAGCTTTTCTTTTCTTTCAATGATGCCTTACCTGTTGCCTAAAACAAGTTTTCACACAATTTCTTATGTCGTGCTCTCCTGAAAAGAACATATGAGACAAAGACTAGCGACAGGATTCCATCGAAATCGTCGAAAATCTATTCGTGTATCAGTACTACGTCAACTATTTGCTGCACTTTGATTGGGGATGTATCATCATGAGGGAAAACGGGCGTGATCAGGTCACTGATATTGACGGATTCAACCATGGCAGTCTGGTAACGCTCCATTTCCCCCCACAATGATACACACCGCTTTTATCATCTTTTAGAGAAATGTCTATAACTGAAGACAGTATTCAGGCGAAATTTCCTGTTTTTTTTTTTTTTGGTCTTGGAACTGTTCGACCTTACTTGACGAGCTTATGGCAATCACACAGATATTATTCCTAGTATCTCAAAGTTGCCACTTTAGCAATTGGTAGTAGGTAGGTACAGGGAATTCCAAGCGGCCGTGTTCAAGAAGCGGGACAGCGGAGCGGCTCTCGTGGCCAGGGACACAGGAGCCCTGCATGCTGGCTCTTGTTGTTTGCTTCTGCCAGCAGCAAAGAACTCGAGTGCCTACGCTGCGTCGCGGTCCCGTCCCTTACACACTGCTCTTCGAAGTTCTCTGTAGGTGGTAGGTAGGCCACTCAGTTGTTCGATGAAAAGCGATAGAAAAACGACATGGTTCTCACCATATTTTCATTTGTGCGGCGAGAGCCAAAATGGCAGTATTTTGCATTTTCAAATGGTTCACTTTATTTATTTTATTCATTATTCGTACTTATTTACCAACCACTAACTAGATAGAGAACAGTACATTGTATTATAAAATAGTTCAACTGCTATCGACATTGCAACCGTATTTACTCGATTTGTATTGTAGGACGTGCAGAATCTTTATTTTCTTGGAACCCAGCATTATTCCACCGTGGGTACCCAGTATGGAATCCGGATCCCCGTCTAAATTTGGGCCCTCATGGTGAAATCGTGCCGAGAACGAACACTAGACACTGAATAGCCTCACCTGTGATGGAGTGCCGACCAACACGGTACATCCTTGTATTAGAAAGCATAGACGACGTGCAGGGAGCATTCCATCATCAATTCATGCCACGGTCCGACGCACGACACCATCATCTACATCGTTGGCTCTGGCGACTCCTGGGTTGTTGCACCATCATCTGCTAGGGATCCACCCATCATCGGTAATCTGCATCGTTGCCACGGTCCAGCACGCGACACCATCATCTACATCGTTGGCGCTGGCGACTCCTGGGTTGTTGCACCATCATCTGCTAGGGATCCACCCATCATCGATAATCTGCATCGTTGCCACGGTCCAGCGCGCGACACCATCATCTACATCGTTGGCTCTGGCGACTCCTGGGTTGTTGCACCATCATCTGCTAGGGATCCGCCCATCATCGGTAATCTGCATCGTTGCTACGGTCCAGCACGCGACACCATCATCTACATCGTTGGCGCTGGCGACTCCTGGGTTGTTGCACCATCATCTGCTAGGGATCCACCCATCATCGATAATCTGCATCGTTGCCACGGTCCAGCGCGCGACACCATCATCTACATCGTTGGCTCTGGCGACTCCTGGGTTGTTGCACCATCATCTGCTAGGGATCCACCCATCATCGGTAATCTGCATCGTTGCCACGGTCCAGCGCGCGATACCATCATCTACATCGTTGGCTCTGGCGACTCCTGGGTTGTTGCACCATCATCTGCTAGGGATCCACCCATCATCGATAATCTGCATCGTTGCCACGGTCCAGCGCGCGACACCATCATCTACATCGTTGGCTCTGGCGACTCCTGGGTTGTTGCACCATCATCTGCTAGGGATCCACCCATCATCGATAATCTGCATCGTTGCCACGGTCCAGCGCGCGACACCATCATCTACATCGTTGGCTCTGGCGACTCCTGGGTTGTTGCACCATCATCTGCTAGGGATCCACCCATCATCGATAATCTGCATCGTTGCCACGGTCCAGCGCGCGACACCATCATCTACATCGTTGGCTCTGGCGACTCCTGGGTTGTTGCACCATCATCTGCTAGGGATCCACCCATCATCGGTAATCTGCATCGTTGCCACGGTCCAGCGCGCGATACCATCATCTACATCGTTGGCTCTGGCGACTCCTGGGTTGTTGCACCATCATCTGCTAGGGATCCACCCATCATCGGTAATCTGCATCGTTGCCACGGTCCAGCGCGCGATACCATCATCTACATCGTTGGCTCTGGCGACTCCTGGGTTGTTGCACCATCATCTGCTAGGGATCCACCCATCATCGGTAATCTGCATCGTTGCCACGGTCCAGCGCGCGATACCATCATCTACATCGTTGGCTCTGGTGATTCCTGGGTTGTTGCACCATCATCTGGTAGAGATCCGCCCATCATCGGTAATCTCGATCGTTGTCACGGTTCACTCTGATGTCCGCCGCCGGCCCAGCAGCCGGGAGAAGAGGTGTGCCTGACCAGGAAACGGGAGATCTGGTATTTGCCTGGCCAGTTTCCGGTTTAACCGACGTTTCAGATGTTGCCTGAACATTTTACGGGTTAAAATCGGATCCGGCTTATTTTACGGGTGTTGCCTGACCAGATTCCCGGACTCGCTGTTTCCTGACCAGTAAACGGGTGTTGCCTGACCAGATTACGGGTGTTGCTAGGCAATTTTTGTAGTCGCACCCATATTTTTTCTATAACGCGAAGATATTTGGAGCAGCAGTTCATACCAGATGGATGTGCCCTTTAATTCTTCCCATAGAGTTAAAAATTGTGCAATTTTTCGGCCAAGATGGATTTTCTTTATATTAACATACTAGTTGCAACCTGCCGCATGTACGCAGCACAATGAAGGGGGGACTCGCGGTTGGAGTTGCGTTTCAAGCTTTAAGGCAAAAAGGGCTAGAAGTGGCCCGTGCACACAAAGCTGGGGTGGAGTGCTCCAACCACGAGGTCTTTGGTGGCGTAGAGCCCTACGGGGCCTCGTGGGACCCCATACCGTGAGGGGCCACGTTATCTGATCTTTGTAGGGACGTCCGGGTGATGCCTAGCCAGGCCAGCCTCCGAGCGTCGCCTGGCCAGTTTCCGGGTGTTGCCTGGCCAGTTTCCGGGTGTTGCCTGGCCAGTTTCCGGATGTTGCCTAGCCAGTTTCCGGGTGTTCGTGGCTGCCTGGTCAGATAACGGGTCTAAATTTCCTGAGCAGTTTTCGGGTGTTGCGTGACCAGTTTACGGCTTTTGCGTGTCTGACCAGCAGGCAAGCATGTCTGCTGGCCAGGCAACAAGACTTGTAAAATGTTCAGGCGGCGGACTTCAGAGCAGTGCGCGATGCCATCATCTACATCGTTGGCTCTGGCGACTTCTGGGTTGCTGCACCATCATCTGCTAGGGATCCACCCGTCATCGGTAATCTCCGTACAGTTCTTCTCAGAAGGAGGGATTCCGAGTCTGCAGAAAGGCGGTGGGACCTGAGCAATGGATGCGGAGAGTATGCCTCAAGTGAAAGGGTTGGGTAGATCTCGTCGCTATTCTGTGGCCGCGACTATATACATGAAAGGGCACGCGCAATCCGTCTGTTTTTGACCAGGACTGCAGACGCTGGATACGGTATCTCACAGAATCCCCTCAAATTTTGCGCGGGGTTTTTTTTTGATATGCTAAATACGAATATCGTATCAGTTTTGTACCAAATTCCCGTTTTTTTTGTAGCTACAGTAGGATTACTGTGGGAACTTAACAGAAATTTCTTATCTCGGCACTTCTACTTTCACGGACCCAAAAAGTTCGGGAAAATTTTTTGGCTGAAACTGCGCATAGGGGAGTTACTCGATGTGCTGAACACGAATATCGTGACCATTTTATAACGTAACCACATTTTTGTAGGGTTACGGTAGGTATACTGTAGATGCTCTATCTCACAGAATCCTCTCAAATTTTGTCTACGGGGGCTATTTGGAGTGCTGATCACAGATATCGTATCCATTTTGTACCATAATCCCATTTTCTTAGGGATACGGTAGGCAAACGGTAGGAAATTCAGAGAAATTATCAATTTCAGAGAGAAACTGAAGGTGTCATGCAAAATAACGTTGATAATCGTGATCAGCGCATAAAATAACCCCTCTATGCAGAATATAAGGAGATTCTGTGACGTACTGACACATCAACTTCACCGTCAGCGTCGCCACCGGCCGCACACCGCGATGACTGCCGCGCGAATGAGCCAGCCGGCCACCGCGCAGGCTATTGACTGGCTGCCCGCCCACACGTGGGGTCGCAACGGGGAGACTCGAGGCAGTGGGCGGAGCTATCTAGCGGCTTCTCCTGCGCAAGTTCGCCCTCATCCATGAATGTGATCGCCTTGACTGTGGCTGGAGCTGGAGAAGGAGGCAAATTGCACGAAATGTGGGGTGAGGGAACCCATCTTTCCCCTAATCACGAGCACCTGCATGGATTCGTCCAAGCAATTTTCCGAATAAAGCATGGTGACCTTCTGGATTAGGACTATTAGTTTTAATATAGATGTTGATGTTCAAAGTTTAGCTTCAGCTTTTTTCTATTATTGTCAAACCTGTTGAAATGAAGGCTTGAAACACAAAAAATGAAAATGTGGTTTAGATGTGAAAATTGTCTTGATTCAAGCTAAGAATTTTCATACATCAACTGCGTTCAAGGCCCGTGCGATTGGCTTATCTAAAGAATATTTCACATGCACATATTGATTCAGTCATCTTCTCAGCGCATTTGTAAAGGTTTTCCAAGGGTTCCAATGAAATCGATAAATCAGTAACCTCGTCGTGCAAAATGGCTGTCAGATTCGTGATCAGCGTGGTGAGAAACCCTTGTGGGTAGAATTCCGTCACGCCTACAGCACAACTTGCGAAAAATCAATAAAGTCAATAAATCAGTAGCCATGAAACGCAAAGACATCGTCACATTCGACCGATATCCGGATCGATACTATCAAGCGGACGGTATCCTAGGCCCATCGCCCTATTCGGATGGTGTTCCATGTTTCCGAGCCCAGTTCTTCACCATCTGGCTTACAGATGCATTCCCATCGTTTGAATTTGGTGCTCACGCGCGCCTCCAGATTTTTGAAAAAAAAGTCCCGTAGGAGTTTCTATGTTTTAAATATAGATAGATTTATCTAGGTTTGACTGTGTTTTGCTCATTTTTGATATTTGTCGTCTTCATGTAACGCATAACTAGAATAGATATTTCAAAAAAGAAGAAGAAATTCAAGCGAATATGAAGAAAAAGGGGCATAAATCTGGCTAATTCACCGGTTATCTTTTTATTTGCTGGTTTCAGGGTGCAATATGCTGCGCACACACCAGCATTCCTGTGATGATCCTATTGAATTTTGTGTTTCAGTACGAATTCGGGATCGAAGCAATGTAGAAGAAATGGGGTAAGTGCCTAGCGCAGTAAAATGAAATTGATCCATCTAATAGTCGATCAGGCGATAATCTGAAGTTTAGCGCGTTTCTCAAGGGTGATTCAAGGTTTTTAATACCGAAGTTCTCACGAGGTTTCAACTTTTTCAAAGTAGGTTCTTTTAGAGCAGCTGAGCAGATGGAGAGGAACGAGGAGAGATTGGCTGAAGCAGAGGCAGCATTGAAACAAGCCAGAGCTAATCTTGCAAAGGAATTAGAACACAAAAAGAAGGCTGAGCAGCTTCGTGCGGCTGAGTCATCTAAGCTGAAGGAGGAGACAGCGAAGACGGAACAGCTTACCGCTCAACTGAAGAAAGCTCGAAATGATCTGGAAAAGTTGGAAAAGAAAAAGAAACAGAATGAGTGAGTTTTGTGTGGTTAAAACAGTTTCTGCATATTCAGTCGGAGAAATTAATGGTTTTCATTACGTGCACTTCGTTTCGATTAGGTGTCATTAACGATGCGCATGATGATTTCGATTGGTTATCTACTCACTATATGAACGGCCGCGAGCACCGCGTCGCTGCGGGACTCACTGAACTTTGAACATTGATGTTGTGTGGAAAATGTTCGGTTCTGAAGCGGTGACTTTCGTTTTAGGACACGTATAGGCACTCTTGAAGCTGCTAAGTTTCACCTCGAAGATAAGGTGAAAAATCTCCAGAAAGAATTGGACTTGGTCAAAAAGAAAGCTGCTGAGGACCGATCAAAGGCAGAGAAAGAAAAGGTGTGCATCTATTATTCGTGAAAGATTAATTGAATCTTACCCTTGAATCACAGAAGAGGGACGCCGAGCATAAGCATCGACTGAATAGCGAAGCACTTGAGCGAGAAACTGAGCGCGATCGTGAGAGACTGCAGTACGAGCGTTTCAGGAGAGACGCGAAGAATCGCGAAGAGAAGTGGGAAAAGGTTGGTATAGAGTCCTTTTTAAATCATTTCTACATCCTTTGCAGTTTAACCTAAGATTTACAAATGCTCTGTTTATATTCCTTTTTCTCACGCTAGATGAAACTATAGCTTAGCGCATCTGAGTGAGTGAGCCCACTTTATGCACATAAGCGTCTTTCGCAGGACAGTTTTGGTACTGGAATCCATCTTCCCTTTGTGGTCGAACGGGGATGTGAACTGTATGTTCTAGTTTGTTGAAAAATTACTGGTTGATTTGACCTATCAAGATTGGGGTCCCAATCCACCTCTAGCAAACCATGGAGATTTTTGACACGCATTCTTCAACGTTATACGCTAATGTCTCAAAAGTATCCACTCTCGACACGATTGCACTATCTGAATATAGTTAAAAGGGTAAATTGACATCCCTGTTCGTCCGCGTCCTAAATCCACATCAAAGTCATCCTACAGGCGATTTATCTCGGAGTGACCGTCGCGTTGCAATACGCACGCGAGCGTATCCATTCCAGTAGATCAGTTGAAAGGCTACGTGTGAGCCGTTTTTAGCAATTCGCAAGTAGGCTTTCAACTGGGTCCGCAGTTGCACCGATCAGCTGTCATTTAAGGAAAGGAAACAACGCATGACTCAAATCGTTGCTCTCCTCGAGCGCGCTAGATTAGCTGAAGATGCACAAGCAGAAATGATGATGACAGCGGATGCCTTGGAAAAAACGCATGATGAAGCTGCGATCATTCTCACAGAAGCTGAGGGCAATTCGAAACGGTATCCATTATTTCTCGTACTGTTGTCATAACACTATTCTGCGCTCTGCAGGCAGCTTTGGACAGTTCGTAAAATTGCTACTTCAGCTCCCGCACTCATTCTAACGTGGAAATGATCCGTCGTATCGTAGCGGGATGGAAGTGCGCTCACGACGGTTGCGTGTCTGCAATCTCTCAAGCTCGTTCAGACCTCGATGCCGCATGCGATGCCATTCGCAAAGGGCAGAAAACTCCCGCTCAGCTTACAGACTTGAAAGTACGTTATTTTGGCACGAATTTTTTTGTCTTTGACTGGGTATTGTGACAAAACTATTTTTCTCAATCTGCTGACTACCCCTGAATTTTTAAGATTCCGTCAACATCAGTTTCTCCAAAGATCGCACGCTTGCCACCAGTGGAGGTGATGCAACCGTCGATGCCTGCCTGCCCAACCGCAATAACTTCTGTCTCCAGGGTCATTCAAGCACCCCCAGCTGGAGTTATTGGCCAGCCACGAACACTGCAGAACAACCGTTACTCATCACTTGGTAAAAATTTTGTGAGATTGGATACTGAATTTGGGTAAAATGGAGTTAGGGGGGGGGCACTTGGTATAAGCCGATAATATGAACTGTCCTGCACGTTCTGACTTGTTAGTTGACACGTCCAGAGCGTTCTGACTTGTTAGCTCTCGTAACGTACACTAGTTACCTAAAATGCAAACAAGTCAGAACGTGTAGGACAGGTCATATTATTGATCAGAACAAAGTGGCTCCCCCCCCCCCCCAACTCCATTTTACCCTGAATCCTACCCCCCAGCTTTACCCCTGAATTTCGTTACTGCTTCTTTTTTAGTGTTACCACGTGGTAATGCCCCTGAAAGTCCGTCCAACACGCATGTTCCACAGTCGCTGTCATTTTCGTCACTTTCCGTCTCAGGAAATCTCTCCACTGCGCCACCTCCTACGACTCAGCTGTTTGAAAGGTCATCGATGAAACAGCCACTGCCGATTGGTGCCAGACCTGGGCTTGTGCCCACACCTGCTACGCTGCCTATGGAGGATACGGCAGTGCCATCTACTGCTGCTCCAGCTGCTTCGCCATGGTCGTGGGCAACGCCGTTTGGCAATCTTGCTGATATTCTTCCGCTGAGATATGCTTCTGAGCACACTCAACCTTTGCTTCAACAAACTACTCATCACGAAATATTGAGAAATGGCGCGTCGTCGGATTTGTCACAGGTGCGTTCATGTCATTTTAGGTCAGCAACAATTTTCCTCGACTTCCGACCGAATTCGAGGATGCAAAGTTTTCTGCAGAACACTTCTTATGATCATTGTGCGAGTTGCAAATTTGTGGGTGGCACTTCTTGCGAATTCTTCAGATACGCGCTCCCCCTGGATTCAGTCTTGGTTGGGGTAGAGTGAATGGAAGTTCAACAAGTTCACAGTCGCAGAGCCTCAACCAAAACAGCTCGGTCTGGAGAGGTACAACGGGAAACGCAGCAGCTCCGCCCGGTCAACAACAGGACGAGTGCTCTGCTGTCGATAAGTATCCGATGCAGTTCTTCTATAACTGACTTTTTTGCTTATATGTATCAGATTGTCTTGCACATACATTCATCACCACATAAAATCACCACAATCGCTTTTTTTTTTGTTTAGCCATCACCACAGTGCGAGTCCCATGCTGATTTGAGTCGGGATGCCGCAAATATGTTTGCAAATGTTGAATAAATTCTCTTCCTAGTGCTATTTTGCGAAACCGTTTACCGAAACCACAAATATTTGAGATTTCTTCGTTTTACACCCATCATAGGTGGAAAAGTGGTGAGCATGGGTCTTCGAAAGTGAAGGTTGAACGTGAAAATCGGAGGTCTAAAAGTGAAGGTTGCCTACCAAATCGAGAGCGTCGAGGGGGGCGGGGAGGGGGAGGGGAAGGCCTGCTCTTTTTTTTTTTGCCGTGTTTGTGTGAATATTGCTGATTTTTCACGACCTTTGATGTTGTTTTCTGAGGATATAGAAGAGCCGAGAGGAAGTCCGCCTATATATGGATTCAGGGGAAAGAGTACTACGCTAGTATGTCCGAATTTGCCTGCCGATCCAAATACGAACTGAAAAAATCCATTCTAAAAATTGAAAATCTTTTGGATTTCGCACATACTATTTCTAAGGATGCAGGAGAGCTGAGTCAAAGCTCGGCTTAAAAAAGGATAAAGGAGACTCAATAGTATGTAAATATATGCAGAAGTGGTAGAGGATTCGAAAAAGAAGCAGAGAAATGAAGTTTAAAATTTTTCATTTTTTCCGATTTTTGGGGCGAATTTTCATGAAAGCAGGAGCGCGCTCCACGGATCTGTGATATGTTTGGTAATAGGCAGCAACAGATGAGTTGAAAAAATGTGGAGATGTTTGGAGCAGACGTGGGAAAATCCGGAAAAATAGGTGCATGGCGGGGTTGGGACCGCGCCGCGGCCCGCCACGCGCCAGGTAGGAGCGTGCTGAGGCTGCTCTTGATTTGAGTGGCGCAATGGGGGCGACTGCGGTCGAAAAACGGCTTGCAAGGAGGCTTCTCGTGTACTGAGCGGCCAGACGACTGTCCGGTCCAAGTATTCCTGTAGGAGCACATTTTCAGACACGGTGGGATTCCAAGGATTCCTGCGCAGTCTAAACGCAACCAAATGACTTGATATCATCATTAACATAAGAACCAAAGCAATACTACAAGTGTTCGAGCGGACGAGCAAAACTTATGTACCGCACAAAAGATAACGCTTTTTCCGGAAAGTTCAAGGAACTGCTGGGAAGTCCAGACTTGAAGATTGGCCTTGAAAATTAGAGTTTGAGGAAATCTAAGAGAGCACTACAACTGTGTGCTCAGTATTGCCAGAACCGATGTACAGGTCGACCTAAGCCATTTAATGAGCATACACTTTTTTAGTTTACATAATTTTTGGACTTCCTCATCATACACTTTTCTATAGGGTCCGCTTCATTCAAGCACCTGATGAATGCGATCCATGAAGTGTGGAATTCCTAGTTCTTGGAGTATTTCTAATTATCGGTTGTCATATCATACACTTTTTTGGTTTACATAAATCTAGGTCATTCTTAGCAAACATTTGTATCACGCCCTAAATTCTTTTGTTACTGAAGATTGCTATTCATACCGCTGCGTTTACGCTGCGCACAAATCCTTGGAATCCTACGGAGTTCAAGCTCAAGAATATGTGCTCCGATCGGACGACGCCGCTGACTAGTTCCAACGCTTGCAATGAGAATCACCTGTTCATCCTCACATGTTCCAGTGACCGTTTCAAGAGCAATTTACTGGGAATTTATACTGGCTGCGTGCGTCAGACGCACGCATCAATTTTTGAAGGATTACCCATGAAGACCGGTCAACGTGGCATGTAGTACATCCTCCATGAAACGAACGTACAGCCGTAATCGTATGCATCTGAGCTGAGTCACCTGAGCGACTGGCCCTATCCTTCATCATATAGATCATCATAGCGGCAAAATACTCTGAGTGACCCAATTGGCGAGTTTTGCCGTGGAGAGCTCGCGCTGCATAGTAGCCCGGTATGTTTCGACATGGGCGACTCGCCCGACGGCAAAACTCTTAGTGGGGCTTAAGAGTTGTTTGACGCGCTGGTCACAGAAATCGTATTCATTTTGTACCAGCATTGTACATTTATGATAGAGTCGCTGCTAGGAAGCGAAAGACAATGTTGCTAGATAAAGTTGCTACTCGTGATACTCGTATGAAATAAACCCACTGTTTCGAAGGATTTTCTGAGGTGTCGTTTGTGCCACAAAGTTACCGCAACCCTGCTGTGACGGGGTTACGGTACACAACGAGTGCGGTTTCCGTTATCTGTGCATGAAATAAGCCCCTAGCTAAAGTTTGGTCGAAAACTGACTTTAGTATTTTTGGTGCAGACCTAGCTGTACAGAGAAGTTGAGTACTGGTAAGTGGTTGGAGAATATAGGGGTAGGATAGTAGTATACTAATGAAAAGAAGCCGTTGATAGGATCCAGACGGCTGCACATTACTTGATAGCAGTCAAGGATAGGGGATGTTTTGGGCAATCAGATTTACAAAAGTGAATGTCAAGAACCGGGAAGTTTACAAAAGCTTTATTTAGTTCATACTGAATTTGCTGCGACTAGCTACTTACAACCGGTTACGAGGCATTTGCAAGTGCCATAGTCGCAAAAATGTGGCAGTTGCCTCTCAGCGAATGAGAAAAAGGTGCAGTAAACCTAAGACCAGCCAAAAATTTTCCTTCCACTCAAACGTTGAGATCATATTTTATATAGCTGCGTGAACGTGTAACTGTTTAATTCAAGCGCTGCGATTTTGCCTACCCTCTAAAGATGTATTTCTCATGAAATTTGAAAAACACTAGGCGCACTGCTATGCTATAGCTCGTTCATTTATATGCAGGTGTGTAAGCTATTTACAAATTCATGCACCATGTTTCTTGAATCCCGTTAGTATCATTTTTGTATGGAAAATAAAAAAAAAGCGCCGCTGGGCGGCGACAGTCGGCGGCCGGCGCCCATTACCAGTCGGCTACGGACCGCACATTAATTCCCTCATTTTGTCAATGTATTTTTAGAGGTTTGCTGTGCTCACTATTAATGGTCAGCATGCTAAATAGTCCCTGTAGGCGTTGTTCATGCCTGCGATGCGTCAAAGTTTACTCGCCTCTCCAAAGCTTCCCAAAGTTTCCGCGCCGCATCGAAATAGCGAAGATGGAAACGCAATTTGCTCGCGCGGCAGTCGCGATGGCAAAATTAGGAACATTCCCTACCTGGCACAATTTCTCTTTTACCTCTCTATTCGGCATTGTGTATGACGCGTAAAGTTGACGCGCCACAAGCATGGATAACTCACACAAAATGTCGGAAGGACCGCAGCAGAAAGAGATCGCGTTCGTGTGGTGGAAAAGCGAGAGACGCAGAAATAACAATTTTCGGAAGGGCCACTGACCCCCAGCGAAGTTGTCATTTTTGTTTGTGGGTACCGCCGCGTGTGGTAACACGGGAATGAACTGGTTACATAACGCACTTCTGAAGAACTGGTGTGCACATCCCCGTAGCCATTCGGAAAGACCGCAGCAGTTATTCGGAAGAAATGCAGCAGGAAACCGGAAGGACCGCAGGTCACCTGTGAGTTCTTCCGGTTTTCTACTGCGGTCCTTCCGAAAAATTGTCTGAGATCGCCATATACATCTTTCCACAACGCTGGAACAAAGTGCACGAAAAATTGATTCAATCATTGAATCGATAATAGCCGTGCAAAGCGGTTGTCAAATGTGTGATCAGCATGGTGTTTAACCCTTGCGAGCATGTTTCCGCAAAACTTGCGGAAAATCAATAGAATCAATGGATCAATAGACACATGGCGCAAAGTGGCCGTTACATTCATGATACGCGTGTTTGATTACCCTTGTAGGTCTTTCTCATTTGGACTGGAGGTGAACTGGAGGAAATCGATAAAACCGATCAATAAATCGATATTCGAGTCGAAACTATGTGATCATAAGTATCCTAGCCTATCCGCTGAATCTGTAGAAGGTCCCATGTTTCTGAACCCTTTCTTCGTCACCTCGCTCACAGATGCCTTCTCATCGTTTGGATTTGGCGTCACGCGCGTGTTTCATATATGATGTTTTATTATTTATTTATATTTATTATATATTATTTATATTTTATATATGATCGTAGACGTACAAGGACGAGGTGTTTCGGACGATATGTGGTGGGAGTGATCGCACGAGTTTAGACATGATTGCAGGTTACGTCCCAGATCCCAACTGACCGTGTGGATTAGGTCCTACTGCGAAGCTCCGCAGTGTTGGGCAGTCGCCAGGACCACGTCCCAGGAAATTTTGCTACGACAAGCAGTGCGTCCAAAACACTTTTTATCCAATAATTATTATGATTTTGGCTTTTCTCTTTTTTTCTCGTTCTCTTTTCTCGATTTCGATGGATATCACAGTCTCTCTTCGTCTTTTGGTGGTACCATGCTGCGGTCATGTAAGAGCTAATGGTTACTGTACTTTGTCAGCAACGTCCGTGTGAAGTATCGACTGCTAGGCTGACAGGGAGGTTTTCTTCATAGGGTAGTTCACAGGTGGAGAGCGTCATACCTAAGAAAGGCGACGCGATCGAGCTCTGGTATTGGTTAATTCATTCAATTGGCCAATGACAGAGCCCGTCCATGCCGCTCATTCCTGGTATGACGCCACACATCCACAATTCATCGAGATGGGTAGCGAGCTGTTTGCCCGATGGGCTTGTCTGTGGGCGGGGCCTAATCGGGTAAACCGCCACGCGAGCGGGCAAACCGCTCCGAATTCGGGCAAACAGCTACACGAGTGGACAAATGGCTATACGATCGGGCGATAGTTTGGAACTATCAAATGCTTTCTTGAGGTCCCTAGTATATGTGATAGATGTAGAATAACCAAAAAAAAAAAACTTTGTTGATTGTACAAGCACAGGTTCACAGATCTACGGAAGAAGCATTTTGAAGAATAAAATCAGTATACTCTCTTCCAATTTTATCTCATATAACATGTATAAGAGCAAAAGAGCTAGACGACTTTTCCGGATACATATTTGGACATCTTTTCCAAGTATTTCCTCATGTCGGCATCTGTATGCGTCCTAGCTTGTTATATGAGATTAAATTAGAAGAGAGGATATAGATTTTATTTTTTCAAAATTCTTCTTCCGTAGAACTGTGCTTGCTATATACAACCAATAAAGTTTTCTTTTTGGTTATTCTGCATCTATCACATCTACTACGAACCTTAAGAGAGCATCTGATAGTTCTAAGCTTTTGCCCAATCGTATAGCCGTTTGCCTGCTCGCGTAGCGGTTCGCCCCATTAGGCCCCGCCCATGCGCACACGCCGTTCGGGCAAACAGCTCCACACCAGGGATGAGCGCATACGAGAATTTCCATGACCCGGAAAACGGTGCGGATAACGGGTAGGCCAAAAATGACCAGATAACGGATACCGGATAACGGACAAGTATTCTATAACTAACAAATTAGCAGAGACACTTATCATTCAGATAACATTGACTTTCAACAGAGTATCGTGCTAAATTAGGAATAATACCATATGCTACAAGATAGCACCTTCTACAGTGCTGAATGTGGAGAAGAATTAGAACGAATTCTTTAACTCGTTAGTCGTCGAAATTCGCCATTCTCACTACGACGTTGCGCATGAAATCGTAATAAAGAGGTGTAAGTAGTCAGTTGTCGTTCACTAATATTTTGTTTTTCTCAGACATTTCGTTTCTTTTTGATTGTTATAGACATGACATGGCTCATGTAATAAATAAATAAATATATATATATATATACAGCGGACGTCAATGGCGGTGGCCCATCTGCGGCCTCAAGAAGCACGCCGCGCAACCGCGCCGCCAGCGTCGTAAACGATGTTTTCTGCTACTGTTATGCTACATCTAGAGCTTTTCTGCCCGATTTTACGGATTTTTGACCAAATCGGGAAGACAGCGACTTGAAATAGCATTCCGATAGCGGACGCCACCGGTCACTGCGCGCGCGGCGCGGTTGCGCTGCGTCCCTCTCAAGGCCGCAGATGGGCCACCGCCATTGCCGTCCACTGTAAGTATAGCACCCAAAGTTTGCCGTGAAAACGAACATCCCGAACTAGGATGTTCGACATGTTGACTGGTATATAAGTTACTTGTGATGATACATGTCTGCCACGTTTTCGGTATAAAGTGTTTCCAAAACGAAGGCTGGTCCTTTAAAGGTTTCGTTTCCGAACATTTTGACGACAACGCCAACTTTTGAGGGCACTCAAATATGGCGGAATTCTGCTGAACCCACCAGTACCGACTATTATGATCGTATTGAATATCCTAAACGATATTGATAAATAGATTCGAAAAATTTCGAAAGAACGCCAAGGTTCAATGACTGCTCGAAATGAAGCACGCGAAGATGCATTTCTCTTAGGTGAGCCGCGAGGTCATCAGTTTCAACTTTATTGGTTAATGGAAACAACATTAGTCAACGTTGTTGTCTTACGAAAAAAAGAACTCGAGATTATTGTTTCACAATGTCGGACAATCCGGAATCGAGAGAACATGAGCAGGAGCTTTTCTTCCCGAGCAAGCACTAGTATTTGTTACCTCTTCTCACCTCACTCCAAGAATCTAAACCACTGATGAAATATGACAGAAGACGCGCTTGGACAAGTGATATAATGGCTTTTCTTGAAATGATAGCTCACCTCCGCTGAGAACGTGCGATGTGAAGCCATTACATACTTCGGGCCTTATCCGCACCGTTATCCGGCGCCAAAAGTCCGGATAAGGTGCGGATAACGGATAGGTGAAAACGTACGGATAACGGCTAAACGGATAACCGGAACGGATGATTCGCTCATCCCTGCTCCACACCCCATCGAGATATCGGATGTTGAAAGTCTGAATCCTACCAATCCTTTCTGTTCATGCTTACACTCTAACAAGGTTTTGGAATATTTATGAAAGCGCTTTTCAAAACTTTCAGCATAATTCCCTTAATACGATGCCTAAAGAGAGATCTTAATACAACCCGCATACGAACTAGAGATGAATAGTACCGAAGTTGTGAAAATGGGCAAAGAAAAATCAGAGGAATATTTACAAAACCAAGCCGTGTAAGACTGGACCCAGTCATACACACGCCAACAATCGATATGGGTTATATGCACTATAGCGCTGCAGTTACACGTCGCGTAGAGTATGACATCTTGCGTTGCTTCCGTTTGGACGACACTGATTTTGACACTCATCGATTGCCGTTAACTCGCGCAGCCGCAACGTCAACTACACTCCGCCCAAAATCGATAAGCGTTGAAATCAATGTCGCCGGGCGGCGGCGACACAGGGCGCTACACCCCATGTAGAATCCACAGCTCCTACTAGCTACTACTAGTATACTCCTGCAGCTTAAGAATGTCAGTCGAAAAAAAAACAAGAAAAAAAAACCACTAATAGCATAAATGACAAAGGAAGGACACGTTTCAGACTGGCAAAGAAGAGAAGAAGCTATCCATTAGAATCAGAATCTACAACCACTCACTGAATAACCGTTTTGTTGAGAGGTTTGCGGATCTTACTTATGTGCATGGGTAAATTACTCATATAACAGAATTCAGTAATTTCACAGGTTATGATTCCTCGTCATTCGAAACACAACGTGAGATATGTCGCCCACTGCTTACCACGACAGTACTACGAGGAGTACCACTAGTTTCATAGATACTGGTGCTCAGATAGAAGGCATTACAGATGAATTGGGAGAAGTACAGAATTTGTGAAATTGCTGAAAATAAAGGTTTTTTCTCGAATAACTAGTAGGTGAGAAGTAACACGTGCACTTACGTTCCAGTATTTCAAGAGTTTTGTGATCAATACCATTGTCGTCTAATGTGAGCCACGTCCGTAGGATATGTGATGGTAAGTTCAGGACCAGATTAAGCACTGATATTATAATAGAACGCATAACCATAGCAGTTTTCTTCTTGACGTACAGTTGGCGTTTTTTGGTGAAATGCTGAAACAATTATTTTGGATCGAGCAAGTCTACTGCATTCAAATTAGATATCCGGACGTTTCTGGACAAAAATGTTGAAGTGATAGAAATCACTTACTAGTTTTTGCTACTATGGAATGAAGAAGGTCATTGATCTTAGGAAATTAGAAGCAAGCAAAAGCAAACTAAGTTGTGCACGAAAGTGAATGTTAACGAAGCACGAGTCAGCACTAATTAGCAGAATACACACAGTCTATTAGCTCAGAGAGGGCCGGTGATGTGACTTTGTCTGCAGTTACGACCTCATCACGGTGTCGACCTAATGATCTAATTTTTACACTTTTCAATATGTTTGTGGTGTGCCATTTAGTAAAATCTCCTTCCAGACGCATCCCGCGATGTCCTCTCATCGATGGAAACGTTATGGTTGTAAATGCGGACAAAGGCACTTCAAGCGCCCTCTCTGACCAAAAGGCTGAGCAATTTGAAGAACCAGGGTAACGGATATAGCGTGGATTTACATTTTTTGTGCATAACTACACATGATACAACAAATTTACCTTTAATTTCGCTAAAACTCTGCAAAGAAGGGGGTAGTTTTCAACAAGAAGTCAGCGCCTGCACGGAAACCCAAGCCTCCTACATATCTTCCTGATTTATTCAATCATCTTCTTCATCTTTCAAATTTCAGTAGTAGGATAAAGGTGTAAAGTAAACATAGGCATTTCAGTAATTGAGATTATTACAGCTATTTCACTCTTTTCAAATTACTGTTACTCTTTCGCTAAGTGATAAGAGAGAAAGATCAAGGTATTACTTACTTCTGTTGTTGCTGCTGATATCGACATGACAAGAGTCATATTTTGTCGAACATCCGTAGAGCTTTCGAATTCTGGATTGAAAGAACACCTAAACGGAATAAATTTCAATTTTAACGGCAGAATAGGTGTAGAATAACAGTTTCTAAAAGATCATCTCATCCGTACCTCAAAATGCTCCCCTTTACAGACCTTGTCGAAAAGATGGATTACGTGTGCGGTTTTACACCGTCGCGGCCGCAGAATCGCTGTGGGACCTACTCGACCTCCTTGTCACTTAGTCCCGCCACGATTACGCAGTAACGGAATCAGTCCATCTTTTCGAGAAGGATTGTGTATTAAATGTTCCACCGTACAACTTTCAAAACAAGGTTGCGCTGTGTAGAAGCGTATTTATCCGGGAATTATTAATGTTAAAACATGAAATGCGCAAATAGCAGGTTTGCGATGGGGCATATTTTTGTTTTCATAGAAGGACTGAGCCGGACAGACTCCTTTTTAAAAAAATTGCCTCAGAACTGCCAATTCTTACTTATGTTTCCCCTCATGGACATCATCCAACACTGCAGACATGCCTCACTCTTTCATTATCCAGAAAACAAAACCCGTAATGTATGAGAAGCACTTTCTCACAATACCTTCCTCACAATTGCTCTAGTGCGACCGTTGTCATTCTCCATTTTTATACTCTGTTTTCATGCCTACGTGTTGTCTGGAATCTGAATGCCACTAAATTACAGCCATGTTTACCTTCGAGTATGTGTCGGCACACTAATTGCATATCTCCGCTCATAAAGCGGCACATCCATCATAGAGAACGGACTATAACATTGGAATAGCACTATTCCATCGAAGAATATCCGCAGTAATGAAGGAATCGCATAGAATAAAGCAATGTCCATGAGATGAGCGGCCTATAAAATAGGGTTTGAAAAATGGAATCCAGTGAAGTACAATAGTGGAAGATTATAGGCATTGAATCCGAGAGGTCCCTGATAACCCTATTGAAGAATATTTAAAGGTACTTGGTAAGAGATCACCATGGTAATGGCAAGAACGCAAGTTTTTACAGGGATTTACCCTAGATATTTCTCTACTATAGCCACTAGCAGAATCCCCGTGGGAACCGTTTCTTGTACGAAACCCCTTGTGAGGTAATAGTCACTCTTCGGAGGCTTCAACATTCCACAAGGCCCTTAATGCCACCCACCTTTACATTGTGTGGAGAAATGTTCGGATGTTCGGCACAGATACGACCGTCTTCACTATAGACTACGAAGAACAAAATCCATGATTCGAACAAGAAGCAAAGACATGCGAGTAGCCTGAAATACAAAGTTATTACTTTTTAGTATACCCTGTCTCAAAAGTGCATTCAGTCACAGTAGGTGTCAGTGAGGGGTGCGTTTTTTGCGGCTTCAGAAAGCACGCCGCGCAACCGTGTCGATCACGACGGAATCGTCGCTGCGCTGGCAAATCAGGGTATCTTGATGGTTGTTAATCATATCTGACGTTCAAGAAAACTAACTATCAAGAAAACCCTATAGTTTGTTGTCCCGGAAAGGATACCAGCGCAATTTAGCGGAGCGGCGCGTCCGCACCACTAAATTGCAGGCAACTTAATCCTGTTCTGTTTCCTAGTCGATTATCGCACGCCTCCACATGCTATTTTTTCTCAAATTTCTTTTCTTGCCGAGATGTGCTTAAGGTAGCTTCCAAAAATGGTGTAAAACGAATAAAATAACTCGAATCAGAGTAGCATCTCCATCACTCTAAATCTTACAAGAAATTGATTTGAATGGAAAAATTCAATGCTGTATTTTCAGAACACTGTGGTGTGTCAGCTTCAGCGTTACCTATGGGTAATTCTCAGTATCGATGGCGACACATCGAAAAAAAAAACCACCACAGACTCCGTAATTTTATCGGATAACTACATTAACAAATCTTCCCGGGAAGACTGATCTAAACGCAAACTGCGTATTGAACTAAATCTTCTAGAGCAAATCACTTCATTTCATTCAAGAATTTCATAGCAGAGGAAGGAAATAAATGTTGACGGCAGTGAGAACAAAAAATTCAATCCAAAAAACCCGTTCATTTCGGGTTAGTGGGTAGGCAACGATCTTTCTGTGAAAGTTCGGAAATCTCGCCACAATTCAGGAGACCTCACCCGTTCGTTCTACAATCTACACGTAGAGGAGGAGCTATCCATTTTAGCGGCAAATGGGAACTATCCCATGAAATCGGCTATCATGCCAACGCTAAGGCAAGCAGTTGAAGAGAGACCGTTCAAAGTCTCACTTTAAAGCATTCCTGGGCTGCCTCCAAATAGTCCGATACTTTATCGGATGAAAAACCGCGGTGTAACGCAATATTGAAAGCGCAAACCAGCACCAAACAGAGAAAGCCGATGTGGTGTGCATCAGATAGATGTCAATCTGAAACACGTAAGAAATAGGTTCAAACATTTGGGGGCGAGTACTGTCTTAGAAATGTGTATAGAATGTGTATACCTTGCAAGTTCCGCTGAGCAACCACGTGGGTAATCCGGTCTTCGGCAATGAGTGAAACAATGCCTGGACAAGCTGCGTCAGAAGAGTGACGGAGTCCCCAGCTGACATAGCTGCCAACGGCAGGCCGGAGGTGGTCTCGAAGCGAATTGCACTTCTTCTAAACGAAAAACTAATCTAAGAGGGATAAATCATTGTCGTTCATCCATATCTTCGTAGAAAATCAGACGTACAACTCCCTAGTTTCCCACATACTGAAGTGGGTCCCATCTTGTTAGTAATATCAATTTCCAGCACCTATTCTTGGACAATATAATCAATCTGCCCACAAATTATTATATTATTCACATCTATTGCCTAGAGGAATGCACTATTCTACACAAACAACTGTCTAGAATGGGAGCAGCTATACGTATAATCAGAGATTGTCCAGTGAGAAATAAATATTCATTTTCATTACTTAGAGCTTGAAGGCTGCACTCTTGGAAATTCTCGCTCCATAAATGTAAGGATACCAACAAGACGAGTGCAAGAGGCCAGACTTGGAGATCAGAATGAAACCTATCTGGTTTGAATTTTTGCTAGACGAAGAGCTAGAATATGTACTTCATTCGTGCCCTATGTTCTAGAAAAGCGGTCTTTCGAAGAGGATCAACAATACTGCTACATGTATTGCAGCACCATACACTCAGCTGTGGAGTGGCTGACAGGGTAAGACACTGTACTATTAGACAGAGTAGAGGGCTTGAGCACCTTCATACATATCGGCTTCGCATTTTTGTTTTTTCTTTGGTTCTCGTACGTCATTACACTTGAGTTTGAAAGATCAGAACACAACACCTATTCGTATTAATATGCCAGCCACGGAATAGCCGCACTGTACTAAACGTAGTTCACTGATCGTACCGTCTTCCCTCGAGTAGCTATAAAATAGTGAATGGACAGTAGTGGTGTGCAACATCGAAGCTCAGCTATCTGACATAGATTCCTAAGTTTTTTTTTACCTCTTACTAGGTTCGAAGTCATTGGGTTTTTTTTTGTTGATGTCGTGAAGGCTCGTGAATATCTCTATGTGTTAGCTTTCGGCGTTAACGCCTTCATCAGACCTTAATCTTACAAATGAACTGCTACCTTATTACAATCACACAAACACAGTAGCAATACCAAATATGCAGGTAGTAACTGTCTTTCGACTTCGAGGCCAATTGGTATTTGTTCACCTACATTTCACTAATTTAGTCTCAACACAATTCAACCCGTCAGGCAAATGATAATCTCACCCCTACGATGCTATTCAAAAAATGAAACTACCACAAAATGACCACGACCAGGAGGGGTTTATACTTTTGAGCAGGCGATAAGTCTCAGCACCTCCTTTAATTCCTCTTTATCACTGGTTTCCGGACCATGTCTCGTTATTTCGATCGCTTCCATAATTTTTCTCTCCAAGTTCCGGGTCAAGTTTCAATGTAGAGAAACTACAATGGAATTCGGAGCGCGAAATTCGTTCGTGTGTCTCAAGGTACTATGCCTTGAGGAATTCTGATAGGTAATAGGCGGGTATAGTTAAGTTTTTCCTTCTTAATATTTCGTCTATCCTGCTCGCCAGATCCCGACGACGGCAGAGGCATCGAACTGCCGGCATGTTAATCAAATCTATTATAAACTAGTGCAGAAACATAAAAATTCGAACGCAGTATCAGTTCGCCACGTCAAAGTTTGAATTTGTTCAGACTCGGCAGCCACAATAAATATTTACAGCAATATGTATAAGTAGTTGGAATTACCTTGCAATTCGCAGTAATCTCCACAGTACATACCAATTGAGCCCGATACCAAGTGTGGGCACAACGATATACAGCGCGAAGTAGGCCGACTGTAGATTCATTCTCTTCACCTCATATCTGGAAAGGAGTAATCAATTGAGTTAATACTATTATTATCTCATTATAGCTACGACGTCGTGAGAATACACAAGAGAAACAAATATGCATCTTCAGATGGATTAGAAGAGCATAATTGTCGAGGGCAGTTCCTTAAATTCAACGGCAATTGTTGGGAAGAAATGAGTTCTCCAAACATGTATAAGAAGAGAAGTAATCCACAGATGAGTGAAAGTACATGTTTGCACGTGCAGAGTGCCATGAAAACTGCTATGAATGCACTTCGGCACAAACAAATGTAGAAAATGGAAAATTTGAGTTTGTGAGCTCGAAATTTCCAAATAAAATGCATTGAGCAAATGATAAATATTCAACTGCGATCTAGTGTTCTCTTCCCCGCCCCATTCCACCCCCTTTCCCTTCCCACATGTACATCTTTCGCTTTTTCGTTGTACTATATCCTTTCCATTAGCGGCGAGTACCCAGAATGTCAGTAGCCACTGATCATAGAACAACATAGATGTGATTTTAGATGCATCACTACCTGACATCAGAGCAGCTCAGCCAAGGAACAGCTGGGGAATACCCTTCGCAATTCCAGTGCACTGCATGTGTCTTCCACAATGGGACTGAGCTGTGCTAGACTAATTTCCCGTCGAATAAAAGCTGTTTACCGACGTACATGTTTATGCACTTTCCTCAATCTACTACATACATCTACATAATCCATTGCTTCTGCTCGCACTATTTATAACGAAAGGAATGACCTTATTTAAATGGAGGCATTTCCAAATGGCATGACTGTTTCGTGGTTGCAGAATTTCTGACGGATGCAAAGATGTACAGCTGTAATCCTAGAGGAAATAACGCGGACGAGAACATTTGTGAATAGAAGGTTTTTTTTCCTGGCAAAAGAATGAAATACGAAAGGGATGGAGACCGTTGTTTGCTAGAGAGGATGCATGGGCATATCCAAAGTCAGACTGAAAGAACAGGCTTAGTGTCATTCTCAGTTACGAGAGAGAATTAAAAACAAATGACAGAAATATATTGTGCTCTTTGAAAAAGACACTGGGGGATTACTTCCGAGCGAGGTACGAGAACGCTCCACTGAGAAATTGAGCAAAAGTGAGGAACACGGGCATCGTATTGAATCCACAAGACTATGAAACAGCTCATAATCTTGGTGGGGAGTCTGTTTATTATTTGTTTGTTTATTTATGCGCTATTGAAATCAAGAGGGAACAAAAGCTTCTAAATCGCATAAATCTTGCGAAAACTGTGAACCCCTCGAAAACTGGGACAATGGGAAAAAAACAGAACCTGTAGAAAAAGTTTCTAAGAGGACCCACATGTCGCAATGAAATCCGTGGGGCGAATAGAAAGTTAGATTTGGAATACGTTGTGATAAAAAAATTCTCTAACCCTGAACTTTGAAGAACAAATGTGAGACCTTTTTGAAGGATTTTGCTGTTGGTGGTATTTCCGAGTGAGAAACCCAAAAGTTGAGAAAAAATGTCAAAAACCACTAGCACGTCCGAAAACTAATGATGATCCATAGTTATAATGAGCAGATTTCGTGCTACACAACTGTCTAGAATTACAATGACTCGCATCCAAAGATCAAAGATCAACAACAACAAAAAAATGCTTTTCTTGAGTGAGGTCCAAGATCTTTGAACTTACCACACACATACTCGTCCGCCTTCGCTGTTGTCCACTGTCGTAGCGCAGGTGAACCTCATTTACATGGATTAACACTTCTAATTAGGAAATCTCCCCCACTCCGGGGTGTCTAGTCCTATCAGATTGCAAGCAGAGTCAAAGCGTTACTTACACTTTTTACCAGTACACAATCTGATCAACAACTATACTATAACGTTAGGCCTATTTTCATCAATTCGAAGCATTCATATAGTGCATTTTCGGTATTTTCATACCTATCCCTGATGTTCATCCGAAGCAAAAATCCATGGATGCAAGTGTGCTTCAATTCACATCCTCCGCGATGTTATTTGGCGAGCTGAAAGCCAACGGAAAAACATCAATTTTCCATAGCATAAGGCATGCAGAAGACATACTAGGGCAGCAATAAGTAAATTTTTCCGCAGAAACTGGTAAACAAACAATTTAGAGTGCTATTCTGATTTTACATGTTGATATTTTACTCGCTTTTCCATTAATATATTTACCATTTGCTTTTTCTATTTACTATTTACTTACTCATTATTATATTTCCCTGTTTTCTTCTTCACGGGAAAAATATCGTGTGAGCATCATATGCCTAGAGAGAAGGAGTTTTGACCCCAGGAAAAAAGAGCGGTCTTGAAAAGAAGCTGAGAATGTCCAGAATTTGAAAAGTTACAATCAACAGTAATACTGCAGGTACTACAGCTCAACGGCCGTAAGTCAAGGTATGCCTTACAGATTCCGCGACTTGCGCACGGCTGGAATGTATTTAGCTGCCGCTTTTTTATTATTCCAATGCCACTGCTTGAGTGATGTGACCCTTTCCGACTCAGCAGAATTGTCTTGAACCGGCATGCACGATTGAGTTGAGAGTAAGCATGATATTACCCCAGACTTACCCATCGTCGACATTAATACGTTTGCTTTGGATAATCTTAACGATGCATGCCTGCCCTAACCAGTGGAAAATCCTGGTGAAAGCAAAAAGAAGGAGGAAAGCGGAGCGGAGATTCTGCCATAAACTACTGCATCGAGACTGTTGAGTTTCTGCTCAGATGTTCATAGGTTTCGTGACTTCTAATGTCAAGAGTAGGCGTTAAAGAAAAGAAATCCGACGTTTGATGAAAGTACAAACAGCACCTTTGTATTCAAACTTGTACAGTACTTGTTACAGCTGTTCTCGGCCAAGATTGTTGATCAGATACTTTTATTCGCCAGTCCAAAGGGCCTACGTTTCGGCGATATCGCCTTCGTCAGAGCCTGAATAAGTCTCGTGTACAAAAGGCCTACCCTCTCAAACGCCTCATCCTTATATAGAAATTATTCACTCAGTCACTTACCCAAGAGCAAAGGCGGGATACAGGCTGGTCAGTGCTCACCTCGGCAGTCGACGATGTTAGTGCCACACAGACCGCTAATGGCGAGACTGTACTCCCAGTGGTCTTTATATCTTTATAGTATCTTAACAATGCGCCTGTAGATCAGAATCTGCACAGATTCTGATATAGGGCTAGCTCTTTCGTGATTGCAATGCACTCATCTTTTCTGTTCATTTTTGGGCATTTGGCGGCAATCCAACAGGCTTCTAATGTTTTACGCGCTATGATCCCGAGCATCTTTGCACGACTATAGCATGTTTCACTGTGGAAGACACGGTACAACGAGAGAGAAAGAGAGCGGGAAAGTGCGCAGCGATTGAAGATGGTGGAGAGAAAAGCAGGTAATGTGCACGAATACTCAACTATCACCGAGGTGGGAAGACGTCATACCTCTCGCGATTGTGGAACAGCAGCATTCGTTTCCAAAAAAAATCTATGTCTATGGCTGGTAGGGATAATGTCAAGCAATAGAATTAAGTTTACGACATTTCTTAAATGGCCTAGGCTCTTAACCGGCGGCTTCAATTGAGTAGTTAACCTTAGAGAGAATGTTAGGCGCACATATTTGCGAATGTCAGGTGCTCAGCGCAGAAGTAGATGTGATGTTCCCATTTGTTTGAGTTCGCACTGTCTCAAGTGGTGCATTATGTAATTAAACTTTGGACTTTCATGAGTAAATTGAAAAATAACAGCTTCAGGAGAACTAAACAATCCATAGAAGGTGATTCACTTCATTTACCATGGGTTCAATATAACCATTTTTCTCAATAAAAGAATATCTTCGTGGCTTTAGCTATATGACTGTTACTGTAATTCTACAAGTTTTATCACAGAATCGCGATAAAAATAAACGATAATAAGGGGGAGAGTAGTTAATTTAATGGTGATTAGGGCAACTTATATACTTTAAAAATCTAAACCAGACAGAGAGAGAGAGATCCTGAGATCAAAACTCGAATAGAGAAAGGTTCAATTTCTTCATTAGAAACTCAGGTTCAAACAGGTGAAATGTGATTGCAAAACAATGCCTTTCGGCTGATCTTTAAATTTTCACTCCTTTGAATAGCTGTATGGGCTTGGTAAGGTCAGTAGGAGGTAGAAGGGGTGAGGCAGAAGGTGTAACGGTCACATTTAGTCCCGAAAGCATCACTGAGATTACCCATGGTAAACGTGTTATTCTATCCAAATTTACCCCTTTCCTGGCACCCATAAACATGGTTACCCATGCGTGACTTTGTCTATATACATCCATCTGCTATCACTGGTCAATCCTACCTATAGGAGGGGGTTTACCTATCCTGCTAATGATGCATCCAAGCTCACTAGTTTCAGTTTATAGTCTAAACTGAGAAAAAAATAGACCAAATGGTATTGATATGATATTCCACAAACAAAGTTGTAGGACAGCATTGCATTATGTAGCTCTCCATTACTGTAGTAAAAATATACTGCAACTAATAAAATATACTGGTACTGTTGGCTAAACAACGTGAGAATATGTATAGTGGTTCAAGAAGATAGAGTACATCCTATTAAGTTAAAAATTAAAGAAGTGAATACGGTGTCGAAGGTACCAACTAGCAATTGCTTCTGCAATCTGAATTAGACACGAATAATCAAACAGCCTCCCAAAATCCTGTCAGTGAACTTTACAGCAACCAATAAGCTGTACTTTTCAAGCAGGAAGTGTGGCAACATTCACAGCATTACATGGAACATGTTCGTTATGCAGTTCCATGAAGTCTTAAGAATCGAAGTGCAATGCACCTTCTGCATAGAAGTTTGCTCAGCAAATTGCCGTCAGAAAGGAAGTGGAGTTGTCCAGAATGACCCTAGAAAAATGCTGTAGTATCTACTGATCACTCCAGCAACTACATATAATTAGAGGTAATCAGTCACGACAAATAAACACGAAAAAATTAATGCAAAGAAATGGTAAAACAAGGAAATGTGAGCGATTTTGTCTGTACCTTCAAACGAACCACATCTTAATTCTAGCCTCTCCTGAGGCTTTTCAGTGAAGAGGGAGACTACAAAAGGGAAAAATGAGAAGTAACAGAAAAATGAAAGGAATTTAGAAAAGAAAGAGGAAGAACAGAAAAAGAAATAGAGGAGAAAGGTGGGAATAAAAAATGTCGACATGGGAAGAAGTGTTGAGAGCCCTTTTTTAAATAAGCTCGCTCTCAAGTATGAAGTGCAATCGCTTATTAGGACATTGACGGTCGAGTTTTCGATGAATTATCAGCTAAGAATAGGTTAAGGATTTAATCATTCCTAAGAAAATTACCTCCTAGAACCTATAACAGACAAAGCATTAGCGAGGGAATTGTACTATAATACACTTAGAATAACACTCATGCGAAACCTAACCCAGGGGTTTTCCTCGAAAAACTGTACAAACACAGAATAATGAAATAACTGCGAAAACAAAAGGGCACTATTAGAGCCATCTAGGAGTAGTTGAACACATGAGACATCCCGAAATGAACCGAGAGCATTGACAAGCATGACGTAAAAAGAGTAATGGGTTGGAAACTTTCCATGTGTGGGTGCATTCAATTATCCAGAGTTCACCGAACGGCGTCTAAAAATACCGTTAAAAGAGGTATCTGAACTTGGGAACACCTAATGGAAGCCTAAAAAACTGCTTAATCAATTCTTCTCGCCGAGAAAAGGAAAAAAAACTTACTCTCTTGAACCTCACAGGTTTATATTGGAGCACAGTGAAGCTTGTATTTTTACCAAAGTTTGTTGTTGTTTTCGAGAGAATGAAGCGTAATAAAGCCGTGCTAAAACTCTAACGAAGCGTTAGCTTAGGAGGAAGTGTATGAAAGTGCATCGAATCCGGAAACAAACAACGCTTAGCACATCGTAAATTGCATAGTATCAGATAACGTCACCATCGTTTCAGGAATGACTCAAACCATATCATTGCACCACTCTTCCGCTTTCTCATCAGCCATTCAAACGATCTTTGTGCATACTTATTTACGCTTGAGTACTAGTAGACGCATAGATCTCGTGGATTCTTCCGGGATCGCTGATGATGAGAGCCATTGTAGTACATAATTGTTTGCCAGCAACGTGAATATGATTCCTAATAAAATATGAGAAAGTTGTTATATTAAAAGAGGGATTAAAACAAATGGCTCGTTTCCCCCTGCCTAGACGAACCATTTTTGTTGGTCGGTCCTCTTGAGGCTCACCAGTAGAGGAGAGGACCGACAAAACACAAGAAATTAGCAAGTTAAGTATAAATAATTAAAGTATGCTGAAAAGTCGATGAAAAAGTCACGAAACTGAGAACTAAATTGATAAATTATTTAACTGAGGAGGATTTTTTCTTTGCAGATTTGAAATTTGGAGAAACTCAAGATTCGCCAAAAATTCACTGGCGATTTCGCGTTCTATGTGTTCAACTCCTTTTCAGAACATGTTATTCATTCGTGCCAATCTCTGGTGTTAATATTTCAAGAAATTAATAAGAACCGTCAATGATTACGGGAAGCTTGAAGTACATTAGCCATAACGGACTTCATCCGATCACCTTGAAGTTTCACTCATAGATGATGTAACATCACCTAGATATGTAAAAAAGGAGTAGTAGGAAAGCATTGTTTATATAAAATGTTGAGTACTCGTGGTGAATTAGTAGAAAGATTCAGCGAAATGCGGAAGTAATATGTAAATAGGACGTTAGAACTACAAATGCCTTGAGAGTGATGTATTCAAATTCACTTTGAAGTCAATAGTTACGGGAGGATGCTTGGGAAAATCGGAAATAGTCAGGAATGAAAAGCACTTGAAGTACACGCCTCGGCCCGGTATGTTAAATACATACATGGCGTAGCCTGGACTTGACTATCCCAAAGGCGCTATCTTGTAGTGATGAATATTTGGGAGGAAACCAAGTGAATTTATGAACCAATTAAACATTCACAGCTTTCGTACGAAATTTTCTGTTTTAACGATACCCGGTTGATAAAGTCCTTTATTCTTTTCAGCCAAGGTTTCGGCGTGATTCGCCTTCTTCAGGGCCTGAATTCACAGCTTTGTTTTTCTCTGAATGCATAGGGGTTCGGAAAGACACCATCTGAATAGGGCAGAGGGCCTAGAACACTACTAATCGGGTAGTATCGATCCGGATATCGGTTTATCGATCAATATTATCGATTTCCCTCAGTTTAGCACCAATCCGGATCGAAATGCGCATGTTAGGACTATTCACCACGCTGATCACGAACCTGACGGCCATTTTGCACGGCGTTGTTATTAACTTATTGATTTCATTGATTTTTCGCGAGTTGTGCTGCAGGTGTGGCGGAACCGTGCTCACAGGGGTTTTTCATCACACTGATCACGAATCTGACAACCCTCTTGCACAACCGTTATCGATTGATTGACTAATAATACTTCCAATATTCATTATCGGTTGAATAGACTATACGTTTACTGTGGTGAGGAACTAACCTTCTGAGGATCCCGACCATTCAAAACATTTTAATAGACTGTTCTAAGTAAAACGATCTTGTATCAGTGCCAAAACCTTTCTGATCCTACAAGTGCGCACAGAAAATTATGTTTCATGCTCGTCATTCGTCGACACGGTAGCGACGAAATCAGAAGCTAGGTCAGCGACAAGCACGAAACCTACTTACTGCAAATACCGTCTTCTGTTTGTGAATCTCAACTCTTACTAGCAGTTTTAAGCATATTACCAAAAATAGCCGGACAAGGCGGTTCGAATCAGTTATGCTTCAAAAACTCATGCAGAAACAAGGATATTCGCGATACTTACTATCCCTTCTCTGATAACTGTGCAGCACGAACGCAGCCCGATCGACGCAATGGTTTGAGTAGAAGCCATTGCAGCAACTGTTCCCAGTTGCTGCCGTCCTCCCCTCGATTGCTGCTCAAGCTTTTCTACCTTTAGCAGCAATTGCTGTGGGATGGCAGCAATTGAGGGGAGGATGGCAATAACAAGGAAAGGTTGCTGCTAGGGTTTCTACCCTAACCATTAGTGCGTTCGGGATGCGTTCGTGCCACACATTTATCAGAGTTTGTGCACGACCACTATCGATTCATTGATTTTGCGCTTTCATGCGTTTCGTTCCAACGTGGTGGAACAATGTTCATTGGGATTTCTGGCATGCTGAACATGAATAGAGGCAAGAGCACGACCCTTGCAAGTACATTGAGAAAATCGTTGACCAAAAAAGTCGAAGATTGAAAAATTGAGAGCTTTTAACACATTATTGTTGTGCTTAAGAACTTTCAACACCAAACATTCCTTGACAGTTGTACTACTACCTATTTTTCGGTAATCCGAAATTTCAACTTATTCAAAGCCGAATTTTCAAATTCAAATATATTTAAAGTATTGTTTGGTTCTATGTATATTACATAATTATTTATTGCTTGCAATGTATCGAGTACTCTGTTCAGGTTGTTTTTCCAACAGTTGTTACATGTTTTCGTCCATTTTGTTAGTTCTCACTAGAGCACCTTGAGTGCATAAGCAAATAAATAGTTTGATAAATTCCAATCATCCTTGGTTAAATTGAATCTTAAGAAAATGGGTATAAAGCACCCAATAACATGGAATTAAGGTGGTTGAAATTAAGAAGAAGCCACAAGAGACAAAAGACCAGGATGCGACAAGTAGAGTACATGGAGGCTATACAATCCAGGAGCCAAGCACTCATTCGTAGCACAGAGTCGCTGACTCCGCCTACATGTCTCGCATTTTTTCTTTGCAAATTCTGTAAAAAGATGTCTTTTAATTAAAAGTCGCCTTCCGTTGCACCTGCTAGCAAGAGCAGCTGAATATCAAAATTTGCCTCACACGACTACGTCATGTTTTAATATAGGAACAAGTACTCCATGTAATTTACGAATGAAAATCCGCCAAGCAAAATCCAGATCAATGAGAAAAGTAAGAGAAGAACGAAAAATGCCTGAGAATTAGCCTAGAATAAGCATTTGCAGGAGGGAAATAAGTCAGCTACTTTCCTTTCAGCAAGAGGAAAAGGGAAATCTAGAGATATTAATTGTGGTACCTATGTATTCAGCGCTATTCCAAAATTAATGTTCTGGAACCAAATTCAATGCTGTATCTTGACTATGGATATATTGGGTTGAGGAGTAAGTTCGTGCGATTTTTTTCAACTTGTTTTCTCACGGTGATTCGAACCTTGCTTCATTTGGCATTCTAGTCCATTTTTAGCTCTTGATTTGCTCTTTGCAACCATTGCAACCTCGTTTTAAATTCACGCTTTACCTTGTTTTCCACCGCATGGACTTGACTACCCAATTCGACAAAATTCAACCTTCCCGCAACCGACTACCTTTCGACTTCAATCATGGATTAAATATGGCTCAATTGGCTAGAGATATCAAGGACGCCTAGAGAGGAACCATTACTGCTGAAAGGACAGCATAGAAGTGGCAAACCCAGTTCAGACAGTGCAAATTTGGCTTTTAAGTTGCTTCTCGTTCTGGGCGCCCAGTTTGTGGAACATAAAAGCGATTATCCGCTACTGTTGCTTTAGATTAAGGAATAATCACTACTGATGCTAACTCTCAACAATGCCAACGCATTCCGTGCAAAACCCCAAAATGCTCGATAAGAGGTGATCGTCCACTTTGAACATGCTCGACTTCTCCGTACAAATTTCACCAAAATGTCTAGAAAGAAACTGAAATTTAGGGGTCTTTCACTACTACTGACTCTATAGGTTTAGTGCAGTCACACACAGCTCATTTTGAATTCTACAAATTGAGTCATCTCAAACAAAGCAATCTGACATGGAGGTGACAAGCTGCCCTGTCTTTGGCATCATTAATAAAAGGGGGTAGTAGCTTCGCAATTCATTCGTTGTGATTGAAATTGTTCATGGAAAGCAGTGGTTTCTACGCCCACGAAAAACCGCACGAACCTATTTCCCAACCCAATAAAATATTCTGCATGTCGAGGGTAAGATGTACTTTTCCAATGAAAATATTGAATTCTTCATTTGTTTTTTTTTTTCATCTTTTGCATTTGAATAGTGGTCGGACGAAAAGGCGTGGACTTCTCCATGAGAATGACATAAATTCCCGGATCAAGCTGTTCGGCTAATTCGGTTAATTGCTCGCGGAAGAATATGAGAAGTGTCCTCTAAGCAGTCCAAAATGACTCTCTAATTCAATTTCGGGCAATGTAATACGGCTAATTTTCCCAGAATATTCTCACTGAACTGAGTCCAGTTTTTGAAGAAAAACTTCATCAGAGCTCATTTTCTTGAAGTGCACATAAATTGGTTGGGTAGAGAATCTGATGCTATTAAAGAGAGAGTAGTTACAGGGAGGGATAAAGACATGGCTAAACTGACTTTTTTCGAACGAAATGTAGAGAGAGCGCCGAAATAAAGGAAGACAAACGTTAGATTACTTACTTGATTCACTTACTCGTAGTATTTACTCTAGCGGATTAATCTGCCTGCGTCCTAGCAGTAGAACAAATCCACTAGATGCAAATGTTTGAAACATGTGTTAATCAGAAGACAAAACATATCTGTGCATCATGAAAACATTACAGGAGAAAGGTTTTCAAGATAGGCAACGGAATTGCCTCTCTGTCCAAATTCTCGGCTCATGACCTTATAGTTTCTACTAGCTGTTCGCAAAAGGGTAGGACGTGAAGATCCCCCCGGATGTCTTACCCATGATACTTACATTAAAAAATTTAGCAAAGCCCTATAGGACTTGGAATAGAGGTCGTTGAATTATTTCTTTTCTTAAAAGTGCTAGGACCAATGAATATTTTGGAGTTTTCTAGCAATTTTCAAAACTCTTCCCACAAAAAGTGAAAACCTGCAGTTTATAAACCGCTCTTTCCAAGCACTTCAAATGAACGAATACTTCAATACATAGTATGTCATTTCTGCTCATTACACTTTCAGTTGAAGTGCTTATTAGGAGTACACACATACTTCGGAGTTCACCTAGTAATTTTTATTGTTTAAAAAAAATTGTACTCGTGGTAAATTAGTTTGTTCTATTGCAAAAGGTACTGTAGCAATTTTAGTGGGAGTACTTTAAGAAAGATCATGTTTTTTTTTGTAAAACTACATATGTTATGCGATAAATTACTCTGTTTTTTTCGTGTAAAATCACTACAGCAATTTTGATAGGAATATTTCGGGAAGCAACAATAATTCGAATAATTCCTTTTCTTCTAGTTGTGCCATGACCACAGACTATTCTTTGCAAAATGTTGTTGAAATTATTGCATACGTAGAATGATAAATAGGCCATACAGGGAAATCAGGGAAATTTACAACTCACATTCTGAACATATTGAAAGAAAATTTTTCGTTTGTTTTCCCATAAAAAAGCATTGTCCATGAAAAAAATATGGATTTTGAATACTGCTATGAACTTACTCAAGAGAGGAACAAAAACAGTAATACGAAACGAGATGTTGCAGGTGAAAACATGTTTTCTATGAGAAAATCAGTCCCAGAGCAATTACTCGCTTTACGCCGGTTGAATCCTCGAAGCCTCGGCGCAACTCAGTGGAGAAACAGGATAGACATGACTACGAACGAATGATCTGTTAGGGTGATCCCAGAAAAGTCTAGTTACTCCTTACGAATTGCCCTGTCAACACGTTTTGTTCGCTTGAATTCTGGGATTCAGTGATCAAATTGTCTATTCCTAGGAATTCACTGCTAGACATCGATAGGACATCTAATGTGATCAAAAATCAGTGCAACTTTCCCCTAGGCACTAATGTAATGCTTTGCTCGAATATTTTCTGGATTTTGGGATTTTGCAGGTAAAATCGTCGTGACCACTTGCATTCTTCAAAAAAAAAATTCCAGAGCCAATCAAAGACGTCCTGCAAGATCCGGTCCTGAAGCGAAATACTTTAAAGGTTCCCCTATTTAGAAGGGAACCATGCTTGACAAAGCATAGGTTTCTAGCGGAAAAATTGACCAAGTGTTGTACAATAACTTATGTCACCTGTCTCCGTATTATTTGCAAACTATTACTTCTTATTTGTATTATTATTATTATTATTATTATTATTATTATTATTATTATTATTATTCATTTGTCATTTATTCATTCGCCATTTACCTTGTTTTGTTTTCAATTCAAGCGAAAATTATTCAGAAAAATACTAATGAGAACGAGTGACTCAAACTGAGCTCGGTCAAAATTTTCATACATTTGAAGAACTAATTTTGAAAAAAAAACGACTCTCCCCCCACTCCTCCCTGAATCAGTAGCTCTTAGGATTGTGGACGCTCCTATATGCAATATGTGGAGGTGTTTGTAAATCCATTTTCCATCTTCCATATGGCCCCAATCAAAACTTTACGCACATTTCTTAGAACTGTTCCCTTCGCTGCCTATCACGGGACGTCACCTTATTTAAAAGTTTCTAATTGCGCACTCCTGACTGCTCGCTTTCAGTTCCATTGGGAATTCACGCGGAAGGTGGAAAAACTTGTAAAGGAAAGAACCAGGAAATCCTCCGCTACTTCCTTCTTACTTTCCTCTAAGTACAGCTAATTCTCATTGAGATTTTCCCCATAGTATTCAGGCAAAATTAGCTACTGTACATACGACTGTCAAATTTGCGTTGTTAATACATACAGTAGTGAGCAAAAAGATTACAACTTTTGGTTTTTCGTCTGTAACTCCTTTTAAAACAGAGCATGAAGGTCCAAATTTTTGTGGGAGTTGCAAATGCTCATAGGAAATCGAAAAAAGTTAAAATCGCCTTGTTCCATGGACTTCCTGTTCTTTCAAGGAATTTTTTATTTCGCAGAAGTCGAAATCTGTGATTTGCCACCATCCGGAATGTCTATGAAAAAAACCTCTCTCGTTCATATCTGACCACGTATTGGTTCCTTGGTGCAGAATCAACCCATATACGCTAGAGAACGTGCATGTGTTGACCACTGGTTGACTTCTGCGAAAACTATTTGAGGTGGAGTCAGCAGCGGCTCTCTATTGATGTTTCTGTCAGCCTGGCTCCTCCTTTGAGCTTTGAGTGGAGGGAATAGATGCCGCCAACTTTCTTATAGGTTTAGTCGCAGGTGTTCATCTTGAATGCAGTTGATTGCTCCCTCGGAATTCCGAGATATTCCCGCTGATTTCAGTGAAGCCAGTTGTGTACATCACGGAGAATGAAGTTTGGAAATTTTTTTCTCTCCGGGAGAAGGACACCAGGACGATCCCATAAGTGGTGAGGATGCTATAGGATTCCTGGAATATTGTCAAGTACATGATGATTCATGCCGCCTTGCATTTGATGAGTAAGTCTCACAAAGGTGCAACGAAATCTACGAGACACCACCAGAGTGAGATACTGTAGTCTGGAACTCCATAAACTGGCTAATTCAGGTTGATTCGGATGAGGCGAAGTGAACGAGACATTTTCAGAGCAAAAAGCTCCAGATTCACAGTGAAAATTCGTGTGTGAAGCAATAGAACACACGCACTCGCGTTAGTGACCAGCATTCTCCACTTCAAGAAGTCCTGTTTCGACAAATATAAGGGCGATGTGAATCGTCATGCACTAGAGCACATTCCAGGAATCCTGTAGCATCCTCACCACTTATGAAATCGTTCCGGGGTCCTTCTCCCGGAGACAGAGAAATTTCCAAGCATTATTTTCCGTAACTGGCTACACTGAAACCAGCCGAAATATTTTGGTATTCCAAGGGATTAATCGACTGCATTCAAGCCAAACACCTGTGACTAAACCTATACAAACGTCAGCGGCATCTATCCTTTCCAAACAGAGCTGAAAGAAGGACCCAGGCTGACAGAAACATCCATAGAGGATGACTGCTGAATCCATTACGTTACCTCAAAACGCTAACTGGTCATATAATTCAAATAGTCTCAAATAGTCTTTGCAGAAGTTGACCAGTGGTCAACACATGCACGATCTCTGGCGTATACGGGTTGATTCTGCACCGAGGAGCTAATATGTGGTCAGATACCAACGATAGGCTTCATTTTGTTAGACGTTCCGGATGGTGCCAAATCACAGATCTCGACTTCT
The DNA here is from genome assembly GCA_037903475.1 of Ancylostoma caninum. NCBI lineage: Eukaryota > Metazoa > Nematoda > Chromadorea > Rhabditida > Ancylostomatidae > Ancylostoma > Ancylostoma caninum. The sequence continues at coordinate 619,237 of JBAJFG010000389.1, read as the reverse complement.
GCGAGAAAAGATTTTCTCTAAAAAAAAAACAGAAAGTCCATGAATAAGGAGTTTTCAAATTGTTCCTATCACGTATGAGTACTTACAACTCCCACGAAAATTTAGACCTCCATGCTCTGCTTTGAAAGAAGTTACAGACGAAAAACCAAAAGTTGCAATCTTTTTGCTCGTTATTGTAGGTATATGTACTTACTGATGGTGCACCATGAATGCATACAAATAAATAAATGAATAAGGTGTAACTTGCCCTGGAAAGTTTTCTTCGCATTCATGAACACGGCATAAAATTTCAATTATATGACCAGTTAGCGTTTTGAGGTAACGTTTATCATGACTTCGCTCATACTAACTGCTATCGAAGGAGCAAGCAGGTTACTTTACGAAGTGTACTACGAAAATGGGCACGTTTAGGCCCATATTCATAGTACACTTCGTAAAATAAAGGTTTGCGTCCATCTCCCATTCATTAGAGATTACGTACGTCAGCCGTTACCACTTCGTAACAACGAAGCACTGAATCTCCACTATATTTAAGCTGTTTTGACCGCTGAGCAGTAAGTTAGATATGCTTATTCACAGAAAATTACAAAGCACCTTCTGAAACTTCTTACTGTGGCAGTTTACTGTAGCACAACAATACCTCCATCAATGTACTGAAAATAGAAATACCTGACTGACACTGACACACCAATTAGAGCGAAAATGCTGTTCAAATTAACGCTAATAAACCGTACATTCATTTCGAGACAACAGATTTGTTGTTTGATTTAATCCGTTTGCGAAGTACTAGTTTGTTCCAATAAGTTGAGAAAAACTTATAAAATTCTTGTTAATTTGCCACTTTCTGTCGACTACTCAATGGCGCTCAGAGTTGCTATAATCTTGTATTGTGCTCTCTGAGCAACACCACACTGTAGAAGGATCTCCAGAATATCCCGAATGAAAAGCCAGACGTTGACAACATCAACAGCTAGGTTATAATCAAAGAATGACGGGAGATTTCATCACAGTGTGATTTTTCTGGAAATAAAACTGAGAAGCGCACACACAGCCTGCGAATTAAGTTTTTTATGAGAAGGAAATGGGAGAGGAAAATTTCGGATATGCCTACAAGAGTAATTAGATTATCCTGGATTTCTCCTTGACAAACTGAGAATAGTTCGGAAAACTGCATAAACGTCTGAATTTTTATTAAACTCGTAACAAACTCACCTTCAAACTTAAATCTCATCCAAAACCGCATGTTTTGAGATATCCTAGAAATTATCCAGGAGCTGTAAGGCAATAGTACAAAGAACATACTTCTCCTGAACGCTTCTGTGACAAATCCTAGGATCCAGTCCTCAAGTTTCACTAAATTGAAGTCAAGTTAAGCGGTTGTAACAGAATTCTAAACGATACCCATATGATCAAAAAAGAGAAAAAATAGGAAAGAAATAGGAAGGTGTAAGAAGGGAAATATCTCATCTTTGGTGAAAGCGACACAAATTTTTACTTACTCATGTACATATATAGCAATACCTAGGTCATAAATGAATGAGTGTAAGAGATGTGAAGAAATTATGTCGCCTTTTTAGAGGGCAGTTCTTGGCGAAAAAATAGCATCTAAAAGAAATGTAATTCTATTCTGTGGGAAAAGTTGGAGCACTGATGCTTTTCCAAAAACGTTGAGTTCTGGAAATTTTTCTAAAAAGAGGTTACGTGCTCAGAAGCGTTAGACAAATGGCACAGAGAGAATTTTTGCACATGTTCTGTACAACTACATATCCGTGTACATTTATGTACAATTTTTCTGTGTAATTGATAATTGTGAACTTCATCTTACATCTGAAACCATGAAATCTATTCTATAATTATGAAATTCATATTTAATTAATATAGAGGAGGAGCAACGAAATAAACAATCTTTATCACCACTAGAGTTACAGTTTTTAATTGTCATCTTCCAAAATATGCTGGAATATGTTTCTTTCGCCAAATTATTGTGAAATGAAATTAAAATCTGTTCAACAAATTCTGGTCCAAAATAGATATAGGAAATGTTGTCGTTTATATTCTGTATTACCTTTGAAGACACATTCCATATTCTTATGGCGGTGGTATATGAAGGTGCACATACAAGACGTAGCCTTCTAGTAAACAATGTATTTTTCAACTGCAAAAGTAAACCCTAGGACAAATGTCAGAAAGGAAGAATCCACGAGTGCCAGGAGAGTTCCTCATCGTTTTCACGCATAAATTCAATGTCGTCTCACCACCTACATAAGAGATGAGAGAACGATGTGGCGCTCATCCCGAATTATCGTCGGACTAGAATGTGAGTGAGAAGTTGGGGCGAAGACTCCGCGTGAAGAGGATGTTGGCGTCTGAAAGTGGACGCCTGTCAACAATGCGCGGCTCATTGTGCTTTCGAAACGGAAAGCAATGATTTTCCGACAGCACAAGAAATATGATTGTCACTTCCTACTGTGTTTCCAGCAAAATACAACATGCTGCAAAGCGCAGTGATGAGAGCAGCTTATTAGGGCCCGCTTTCTAATGAAAACCCTGGAAAAACCTATGCTGAATAAGGCGAAAATGAAAGTTTTTTTCCGATTGTGTTTAATTAAGGCTATTGCAAGATTTTCTGACATTCGGCACAACAAGGATGTTACATAACAGCCTACTTTGCAGCTCGTTTAGCAGAAAAAAAGGTTTTTGCAAGGATGGACTGGTGCCTTCTGTTTATTCCTTTTTTAAATTAGGTATAATCTTTTGGAGTGGGATTTTTTACCTCTAAAATTTAATTTTTATTTTAATAGGCCGTCCCAATTCTATTATAGGTGCTTAAATCTGTTATCGCTAGTCTTATTCATTTGATTTTATTCCAAGTGTCAACGGAACTACAGTAATCTCATCTAGTAACAAGCGCCGATTTGCGGATTGTACTCCACTAAAATGGGAGTTTATTCATTTATTTATTGAAGTATGAGTATGTATGAGGTGCGCAAGCCAACCAGAGGCGTCTAGTAACAAAAGTAACATTGAAAAGGTATTGCAAATCAAACAAACGAGAAAAAGTAGGAGGTACATTTCGAAGCGGGTTCATAACAGGGGAACGACTACCCAAAAGTTTCAGTAAATTACAGGTATTAATATTAAGTAGTAAAGGCTGAGAAATGACTTTAGATGGGGAAACGTAGGCTGAGAAATGACTTTAGATAGGGAAATTTCCTCGAAACCGTAAGTTACCCGAGTACTCGGCAGTGATGTAAAAAGTACTTGATCTGTACGCTGAATCAAATGAAGCAAGGCCCATAAGTTGTATAAAAAAACAAGAAAATTACTAGGAATGCCATCGCATTGAACGGAGGTAAATGTCATTAAATTTTCAGTGACCTACATTAGAGTTTTGCTATGGAGTTCATTTAACAAGAGAGATTTCTTTCAGTGACGAGCAGCTCCTCAGAGATGACCGACCAAGTTTAAGAGCAGCGTACGACATTCAAAGCTGTTGATACTAGATGAAATACAGGATAGTCTTCGCGGAATGGCTCACCAGATTACATAGTGCTAGAGTAGAACCCCTATGAATACTCCAAACACCAGACGCGCCCCGATTAAGGACTTCTGTGAATAGGACGAAAGATGCGTACGGAAATGTTGACGCATCTCAAGCTGGTATCATTTGATGACGATCCGAGAGATCCAGCTTATCTAGTGCTATTTCTGTCCTCTATAAATAGCTATTATTTTAGGTCAGCCTGTTGGAATTTAATCGCCATCTCACCCCATAATAATACTTTCACATAGTGCATACTTCACTGATGCATTTGAAGCATAATGAGCTGTGACGACTTTTGTTTGGAAAGATAATTCTTGGTAAGAATGACTTATTCCCAGTAGCTAGTCATGGATGTCAAGAGAATTTTCAGACCCTTAACGCGCAGTGGACTTCAATTCTTAGAAACCTACAAAGCAATGCTGCCCAGCTTAGAGGAGGGTGCGGAACAAGTTGTCCAGAAGATGTGGGCGTGGAAAATACAAAGTCGTTCACGCCGACGACCACATCAGCTTCCTACATGAATATTCAAGGTGATCCGAGAATTAGTTGGGGCAAATAATTGCCAGTAATGTGTGAAACGACCAGCGAGCATGCCATGTTATGGTTATTTAATAAGGATAATGGTAAACATCGGTTGTATATTTCCGAGTGGGTATATGACAAAATTTATAGCGTCTAGCACATAGCCACTGCGGAGGCCGTTTTTTGCAGAATTAGAGAGTCGGAGAGAAGCTGAAACTCTGTGACGTCAGTTCCCAATACCTTGTTTCCTTTGTTAATAATTGTTGCATGAGACCTTGTTATCATGATTTCATATAACAACTATTAGTGTTGTACTATAGAGTAAATCATAGCCGAGATTCATTCATTATAGAGAAAGTGAAAAGGCATGTTATTAGTTGGTTCACATCAGAATGACACACATCATGCAAGATGAGCAGCTCAAACTTCACGATTTGATTTCCCTACTCTGTGGGTTCCGCTTTGTACTTCTTTTCCTCTTTCCCTCTCCCCTATGCGCCGTGCTCTTCCACTAAAGGGGGACCAGCTAGCCTCCGCCCGTTGGCTCGCTAGTACATTCTCTTACAGGGTTACATTACGCGACGCACTCGGGAAGAGAAACCGATATTAAAGCTAAAGTCAATAGATGCGTGTTACTATGTTTACCCTCCAGCTTTCCTCCGCATTTGACTAAATAAATAAATGAATGAATGAGATACAGTCTCTCAAGAAGCTCACAGAGGGCGCCTAATCCGACTTTGGACGTAATTACGACCTCGTCACGGTCTCGGCCAACTGATCTAATTTTCACACTTTTTTTATGTATGTGGTGTGATTCCTTCCATTTGATGTTTCCCAACAGCCATTTAATACAATCTCCCTCCAGACGCGTTCTGCGGGTAAAGCCGTAATTGCAGACAAAGTCGGATGAGGCGCCCTCTGTGACCTAACAGACCATACAGTGAGCCTAAATGGAAATGCGTTTCTCCCAGATTGCCGCTGCCGCAGCGCTCGCGCTGGAATTGTCGCTGTGATAGCAAACCATAGGGTTCTCCTAATTAATAATTAGTTTTCTTGATAGTTGACATCATGATGATAGAAAGCTATAGAGAAAACTTAGCTACTACGGTGGCAATCCCTGCGCGAGCGACGCGGTTGCGCTGCGTACTCATCGAATTCGCGAAAAACGCACTCTTATCGACGTAACGCATTTTGACGTGGAGATTTTTCGAATTTTTCATCGCATTCAGGGTCAAGCGTGATGATGGTAAAAAGTCGAACCCCATACGACCCCCCCCCCCTTTGAGTCGCCAAAAATACGACCCCCCCCTTGCGCACAAATTTCCTTCTATGCTTGCAGAATTTAGATATTTTATCCCATTTCAGGTGTTCGTACTGCGAGAGGTGTTGTGGAGCCAGAGCATAGGAAGGAGAAAGAGGCTCTTTTGTATCTAACTAGTTGTTGGGAAGTTTTCTTGAAAACGTTGAAATGTACGCGGTGAACAAAAAACGTGCATTAACTATGCAATTTTGCTTACGTAACTAATGAGGCTCGAACACATCAAGAAAAAACATCTATATACATCATCTACATGGTGAACGGTTCGATCCCTACCGAGGCTCAAATTTTTGCTGAGGGTTAAAGCGTGTGCGGTGAGCGAATTTCAGTCTGAAAGCGTCCGTACAGAGTTTCTAAATGAAATACCTTCGTATTCGTTACGAAAAACAACCATACACATCAACGACATGGTCAAGGGTTCGATCCCCTCCGAGGCTAGAATTTTTGCATGGCGTAAAATGACACGCGCTTGTAGTATATTCGAGGTGATCGACCGTAAAGCACGAAATAACTGTTTATAGGGGTGGAGGACTGGGTAGGACTTTCAGTACGGACGTGCGAAAATTTTGGCCTAAAATTTAGACTCGTTCAGAGGCATGGTTGTAGTCGGACACGAATATAAGAAGATCTGGCCCGTTGAGGTCCCAATTTTTTTAGGTTCCTAATAGTCGAAGGTTTGCGCTTTCAGGCTGTACAGCTCATTTTTCCGCAGCTCCTTCTACCGCGATTCAACTCCGTTGATAAAAACATGGAAAAAAGGCCATTTTTATCGACGAAACCTCATCTCCGTAATTCCCGTGCTGAATCTTTCCTCTTGAAGCTGGAGAGCTGAAACTTGGGGGTAAAGCACTATTGGGTAGGATCCATGAAATGACTTTTTACTGGCCTGCAGGACTGGGTAGGACTTTCAGTACGGACGTGCGAAAATTTTAGCCTATAACCCCCCACTTTTCACTATTCAACTCATACTGTTAAAGTCGTTTAATGACGTCAAAACAAATCCTGTGTATGGATAATTCAGTGTCTCACTTCTTTCGTTTTTTCTACCTTTTTTTCTACCTCCTATTCCACACTAAGGCACCCCCCTCCCGACCACGACCCCCCCCCTTACGACCCCCCTCTTTCCCCACCCCCCCCCGTACGACCCCCCTTTGATAATTTATCGACACACGCTTGACCCTGATCGCATTCCCTCTTTTCTTTCTAGAACTTTACTAACCAGCACAGTGACGCAATCACCCTCTCGTCAAATGATGGACAGGACAAGAGTTCTCGCTCGCGATTACGTGCTGTACATGAAATTTCCAAGTACTAAACCTACTGGGAAAAAATGGTAATCGGAAATTTGTATGGAAATGACAGCGGACAAAAAAGGGGAAAGTCAGAACCTGCAACATGTTTCAAAAACCTGCTTTCGCTAAAGAAAAAAGCTGGTGTAATTATCCAGGACAGAAGTACGTACTTCACTCGGCAAATACTGCAAAATTTATGCTTTGGAGAGCTGACATTTTTACGCTAATTATCACAAGCGTTGCTCATTGCCGTTGACATTTCTAGTGCTTGCAGATTCCAATAAACCATAAACCATTAGCTTTAAACCGTTAAACCATTTCATTAAACAATTGCAACCATTAAAAGATCAGTGCAACCAATAAGCAATTCATAAAGTTTTCTTCGTTTTTCTATCCCCAGGAATGGATATAAATTTCAATGACAGCTCATAAAAGACGTTTTTTGGCAGCCAGAATACAATTTCTGGCAAACTTTAGCGTTTCAGGATAATTTAGAGGAATATTGCTACAAATAAACGAACGAATGAGTTGTAAAAAACCGAATACTCTCACATTTCACATTAAGAGATTAGAGGGCCAGAAATCAGCAAAGGTACGTTGCTCCAAGCCATAACAGTAAGTGCACACGGCAAGGAAGAGATCAGGGCCTCTAAAAGGATAATGATGTAGATTATGCTATTCCTGTACAAAAACAATCAAATCCACTAGCTAAACTACTGTATTGCCCTGCTGGTGTGGATTTCAGTATAGTGCAAGTATTTCGGGAATACAGGACTGACGATAATCTAGGATTATTCTATCAACGAGAAAAATATTGTTAAGGCATTCGCATAGTGCTTGCACTCGTATGCCATTTATGGTGCAGGATGACACTCCGTTCTTTACTACGGATGTCTGGATAGGTGTTGACATGGAAAACGGCGGATTCACAAGGTTGCTTTATCAATGCATACAAAGTTTTCTATGGTGAGTGCAGGAATATGCCGACCTATCTAGACATGTCCGGATCAGAATGAGAATCTGAGCTTCATATCCCTTGAGAAGAGTGGTGGACGCGGGGAGCTGGGAGAAATTACTTAACAAAACAGGTGGAAAGTTGTACCAGCTTAATTTTGTTTTTTTTTCTGTTATTATTCTTGAAATGTGTAGTATTAATTATCTATAAATAACATTTTTGCTAATTTTATTCTCCCGTCTGGGTCCATAGAGTGGGGGAGTTGCCACTTTTTCCCCACCCTCCCCCCCCCCCCCGCCCCGCTCCCCTGGCTAGCGGCTCCTGCGTCTAGCACTGTCTTAGGCCTAAAAGGAAGTCTGCGTCGAAACTTTAAAATGTTAATGAAGAACTACTTGTAAGCTTGTAAAAAAATTAGCATAGAAAAAGCCAGGGTTCTAATGAAAAACAAAACGTAAACAATGTCGGATTTGAGGTGAGCACAGTGATCAGCTTAGAAGTTCGCTTTCGGAAGGCCCGTTGAGGGTGGCTCACGGCAAATGGGATTACAACAAAGTGGCGCAGCCCAATTGTGAAGAATTGTTGGTCACACTGAGAGTTGGTCTACGCGAAACATCACGCCACTTGGAAATGACGGCTGTTTCTGGACATTCCCAGCGAAATCCCATCGGAAAGAAGGAATTCACGACATGGCAGCTTAGCCCGTTTCGTCCTGAATAAATAGACACGGATTGTTGCGGCACAAATACGTATGTTGAAGGAAGACAGCAGGGAAAAACTATGCCTCAAATTTAATAGAAATATCTTTGCATAAACCTCGTCAACATTCCCCTTGAATGCTCCCAATTTGTTCCCAACAAATTACATCTATTCAATTAATGGTAATCGACATCTGCAGAGATTACTTATTCAAAGGAAAGAGGGCTAGCTTTTGAGCAAAATATTTTATGTACACGCTTCACTAAGCTCTGAGAGTCTAAGAAAGTTGTGGATACATGCTTTGCACGAAAGTGATTTGTAAAAGTAGTCATTATAGAAAAAAAAGTCCTATTGAACGCATTGAAAGCTTTTACTTCGAGGAGAAGGATTCACAGGTCCTGCGGAGCCTTCTCGCAGGGATAGGCATAAACTGTGAATGCGTGAAAATGTTATGAAGGAATCTGTAGGATGCTACTACAGAAAAAAATAAGATGATAGCGATTACCATTTTTTACTGAAATCAAAAGCATTAATGCACTGTCGCGACACCAGCTTCACATGGATTTTGGACTGCGTTATATTAGAAATCACCTACAATTGCATAGGTTCATTAGGATTCATAGGCCACGAAAGGTAGCATACTATGTGTTTTCTGCAAACCAGACTGACAAACACAACGTGTCAAGTTGTTTAGCATAAATATTCGTCATCACAGTCTGGAGAAGCTATTGACAAGTTGTTAGCTGGAACAGTGCCACAGACTGACCGAAGTCACATTGGATACCGGAAGTGGTAAGAGTACCATAACGTTATTACTACGTTATTATTATATTATTACTACGTTATTATTATATTATTACTGCATTATGCACCGACGTAACGGTGATCTCATAGCTCATCCTCAAAGTGTGAGTTCACCTGCAAGTGTTCGTCCTAGTATTCAAAGTTAGATCTGCTCAATTGGTTCAATGAGGCTTACTTTAATGAGGCCGGAGTTCCTTTTTAGCTGAGAGTTAGTTGTGAGTTAACGGTCATCGTTTACTGCCAGTTCCCGCAAATTCACTGCCATTCCAGAGAAATCAAGGGGAAAAGAGCGGTGGAAAACGTAAGATGCTCGTTAGCGTGACAAGGCAGATCGTGGGCTGATATTCATAAAACCAAGCAGACTAACTATGGTTACTCTGACTACCACCAGTATACTAAATATGTAGTAACTAAATGATGTTGGGAAGTAAGAAAGATGCCTGGAATCTTATCATTTAGTGCTTGATGTGATGTGTAGCGCAAATTGCAAGTTTACTCATAATTATTCAGCCGTCATAGTGGAAAGGAAGAACTACCGTGAAGTTCAATCACACTTAGGAATGAAGTTCGAGCAGATTAGTAGATAACTCCCTTGAGGCGCCATAATCATGATTGAAATAAATAAAATTGCTAATATATTTGTTCAGTTAAAAGCTCCTCAATGCCTTTATTCGTAAGTTTTCGGCATTTAATGTCTTCTTCAGACCTTAACATTAACAAAGAGCATACCAAGTCAGAAAGACTTATTAACTTCCTACTTCTAGGTATTGTTCAATTGTTCCTATTTGTAAGGTTGTGATGAGATACCAATGGATTGTTAATGTTTAGTTCTGAAGAAGGCATCAAATGCCGAAAGCTTACGAATAAAGGCATTGAGGTGCTTTCAAATGAACAACTATATTAGCAATATCTCATGAAGCTCAGAGACAGAACAATACTGAAATAAATTCATGAATACCACCAGTAGAGGGATTATTTCCTCTTTCTATTGAATTGTTACAGTTTTACACTTAAAATTGATGACACTTCCTTGTGCTACGTCTCTGGAAGTATGTCACAAATGAGTAGCAAACAAAATACAATGGGAGAATTCATCATGATCTTGGATTTCATATGTTCATTAATCATTAATCACACATTTCCCTTAGCTACATAAATATGCAACACAGATCGTGCTCGGATTTCTGCAAAAAGTCTACTATGCTGTAAGAGACATCACAAATCCTGCTTAAGCATCGAAGAGCACCGGGTTTTTCAGGCGCAGATAGTGTCCAAACTCCAAAAAAAAAAGGTTTCGGAGACTGGACTGGAAAAAATCCACGCTACGATGGCAAAAGATGGAGGTCGCAAATTCAACCGCGTTGTACAGTGTGACTCGACAATTGTAACGAAATGTAAACATGATACAAAAAGAGTAACTGAGGCTAATAAAAGGGCAACATGAGCAGAAAATCTGAACAGTGTCCCCTTATCTGGAAACCGGCTTAAGACAGCCTTTATTGGTGAGGGGGTGGAAGCTCTTATAACTTGGGGTCATACTCTTTGGAATGCCCTCACCGAGTAAATGTCTAGACTGGAGAATGCAGAGAATCCGTAAAAGCATTGAAGAAGACCTTCAGGCTTATTAGAATATTTGAGAAACCATGTTGGTGAAAAAAGGTCCTTTCATGGAATCAGATAATCTAACTAGTTACTGATGCATGCGTACATGTGCACGTGCACAAAGTACATGAACTGGAGTTGCTCCACTGTTGCACGGACCAGAGTAACCGACGAACTGGGGAGTTCAGTTTAGACACTGGAATTCCAAACCATGCCAGAGACCTCGTTTGATTTGGTTGGAAGAAATACATAGTAATAGGCCAACACCTGAGAGTCGTGTACGATTTTTGCACAACCAAATACAACCTAAATAGCGTTACGTTCTAGCTAAATTAATGTTTTTTTTTTGTGAAAACTGTGCTGTAGTTCGACAAGTCATTAGAATCGAGAATCAAAATCAATCAAAACATCGGATGACAGTTAAAAGAGGTAAAAACTCCTTAGAAACCAAAAGAAAATAATTACTCTTATTCACGTGAAATGGCTTATTGGTTTGAAAAAACGGCAAAATGGGAATGCTTTTTGCCTATTTCATTTCCGACACATTAAACTTTGCGAAATAGTGAGTCACTGTCTGGGATAGGAGGGAAAGAATCAGCAACTGAAAAGAAATTTATGTACTGAGGGTGGGCTACAGCCCCCTTGAACATGAACAATTACAAGGGACTAGTGCCACGAAATAATCAAAGTTATATCCATGACGATGCTACATATGTAGATTTGTGATGCTATCAAGCTGCAAAAAGCCGATTATTGACGTAGACGAAGTGGGTGGGGTGGATATGTATTTAGTGCAAAAATACTGTGTCAGCTCCACGATTGTACGCATCATCATACACGTAGTTCCTTCATAGAGTCAGCTACTTGATAAATTCCAGGAACGAGCCGTTCCAGGAATGGCACCAGCACCAAATCAATCGGAAATCCTGTACGAAATGGGCTGTGCGACAGCAGAAATCCTGAGCAGACGCAAGCTCCCACGGTGAATCACTCGAACTTCTATGCGCCAGCGTCGAATAGAACGATGGAGGAACACTCCTAAATAAGAGCCAATAAAGGGCTTGAAATCATCTCCACCATCTATGCTGGGATACTAACTATGATATTGGTCCAATGAAAATCGAATAACTATTCAGTGCATTAAATAGTTTAGTATGACATTGAAAAAAAGGGATATCCCAAAAACAAAAGCACTTCGACCCTTCCTTCCTATCCTCCAAGGCTGCAAGGTATTCATTTCCCTCAGTAGTTCAATTTTCGACTCTTCCGAAATCGAATATCCTAATATCGAATGTATCTCATACATCATTTGATCAACACAATATTATAGTACCTGTGCTAATTTGAGTGCTTAAATGGCATCAGCTCAATTGCACGGACCAGAAATTGCCCAGAAACTGCGAAGTGGGAGTACACAAGTGGACGATTACGTCCTTCCTGACTGTGCAAACCAATACCGGTTAAGGGTATTCACCTCGAGAGATGACACTGCGCAAATTTCAGCGGCAGATCCATTCAATGCAGCACAGGTGCAATGGAGTTTCTAGAGAAGCTGGCTCAAAACGATCCCTGCATGGCTCTAGTGTCATTTTCAGTGTTGGCCTCAGAATAGACTCCACATGGACCACAGCATAAGCCACTGAGTTACCTATTTTCCAAGAACAATCAAAGCAAAACCTGAAGCTGGCCATGAATACTCACAGCAAACGGCCAACGGAAGCATAACGTAGAAACCAAGGCGAGGATAGCGTTACAAAAAGAACCAGGCAATTTGAATGATCATCAAACTGCGGTCAGCAAAAATACTACAATAGTTTAGGTACGTATTCATTCAGAGAATGTGCTGTTCCAGAAAAAAATCTCTTTTTGAATTCTACAGCTAAAATTGTTTTCTAGTGAGGTAAAATGTGTTCGAATTTATATCGCTACAGTTGCGTCATACACGGCGCAATAATTATTTAGGTTCCCAGAAAATATTCTGAGGATTAAGGGGAATACTCGCAAAGATCGCGTTGTTTTCTAGCCAAAATAGCAGTGTCTTGCAAGATCCCGGAACAACTCTGCCTAAGAGCGTTTTTCCACTTCTTCAAGAATAAGAGGGCACTCTGTTCTATCCCTAACAATCACGAACAATAGCGAGAGCCACTAAAGATATGCAAAAACACAGAAATATGTTGTGCTTCCTCCTAGAGATTGACGAATTATGCTCTGAACATTGCAAGTTAAAAAAAGAACTATTTAAGGCAAAATATATTACTTTATACAAAGGTTCCAACCAAAGCTGCAATAGCAGACAACTCGTTTCTCAAGCATCTTTCAGAATCGAGAATATTTATTCATATGGTCCAGCCTACATAGCTATTTACATCATTCTCAGGGAACGCTCTCTTGAGCCAGTCTGTGATGTCAAATGAGTGTTTACCCTTGACAGCATGCGAAAATCCTACTTACGGATCATTCCTACGCATATTATGCGCACGTGCGTCATAGTTTAGTTCAAATTCGGCTCATTTCGAGCTAAAGTCGGCTGACGCTAATGCCTTGTTCTTGGAGGCAGTTTCCAGTTAAAAATATGTTGAAAAATTAAGCAGATTCAAAAACAGAAGTATAAGGAAGAAGTGGACGAAACGTGAGATAGTGAGGCAGTTTCCAAGCGTTAGCTGGGATAACGTAGAGCGCAGGAGAACAAGTACCGTCGATTTCAGCAGCCTTGGTTATTGAACTCGTTTCAGATCCTAAGCGAGAAAGGGCAGTTGCTACAAGTTCCCCCTCTAGTCTGGCCAGATAGAAATTGAAAAAAGTTAATAAATAACTAATAACTTCAAAGCCCATCTTTAAAGAAATGCTTATTCTGAAGGGAAAAACCAAAATCACTGCAGCCCTCCTCACCTTTCCACTAGGGCCTCAGGGCTCCTCGTTTCCTGAAAAGTGCAGTTTTCAGCCTTTTCGAAGCTGAATTTCCAGATGTCTTATATATTTGATACATTACTCATCCCTTACTCTACTCATTTCTAACAGGAAGTCACGCGTCGAGTAAAAAGCTGGTCGTGCAATCCACGTTCAATACATTGGAACAAGACAATTTTCGGATTCGATAACATCAGCTCGCTTGTTGGTTTCCCACAACTGCTAGATGTAAAGGGAAGCCGAGGGAAAACTAAACTTCAACGTGAGTAGCAGCATTCCCACGAATGAAATGGAATAAAGGAGAGTACAACTACATCTTTGGATAAAGAATCGTAGTTTAACATAGCTGGCAACACCCACTTCGATAGCTCTATGGCCACTTAAGCTGAAATAACGCATGCAGTAGGACTGGCTTTAACGGAAAGGATTAACTTAGCTAGGTAGGCGGGAATCCTACGCATCTTAGGCACTTCTCCCTGCAGTGAATAGGGCGATGATTCCACAAAGAATTCTTTTTTTATGGGAAATTTGAAGAGAAAAAGATAGAGTAGTTGGAGTAAGGTATGTTTGAGAGAAACTTATCAAACACGTACATAGCTAATGTGCTAGAGGGCTACTTCTTCCTAATAAAAGTCACGAATGAACGATGGCCGGTACACATATTGCAACTGCAAGCGCAAGCCGACCGAAGGTCGATGCTCCTTGATAAACCTTCGCAGCCTCAAATAAATGCCGGAACGTCTTCTATGAAGAAGCATGCGATGTCACGAAGGTAATTCAAAAAAAGTAAAGTATTGTTTTCATTAGGATATACGTTGTATTCTTCTTTGCCACTGTTCTTGCAAAAAAAAAAACCATGGCACTCAATAAGTGCTGCAGCAAACGTTTCCCGCCCATAGCTTCCTCTGAAGTGACGTTAGACAATTCAAAATCTTTTATGTTTTCGTGTTATAAGTGTGTTACCTGTACTAGTAAATGTGTCCCCGTTCCGTCAAATTATACATGGATATGAATTTTTGTTAAAAGACCTTTCGTACCTCAACATCGTGGAATTTCTCTGATTCGATGGATAGCCTAGATCAAGTGAAGTACAAAAAGGCTTCCGCAATCAGTGAGCATCAGATTTATTCGCTGCATCAAATGTGCACTGATTCTCCTTCGTTCTTCATTTGTTCTTGCTTCAACTTCACAAAGTGAACCATTTTTAGCGCCACTTGTTACTTGCTCCTTTCTATAGCAGTCGAGTTCTAGTGCATTGGTATTTAGATATAAATCCGGATAACCTTCGAAAAATTATATTATAAAATTTATCATTATAACGTGTTCCCTTATCGTTCGTTTCTAATGTAATAGTGTAAAACTATGGATGCGCGCAGCATACTTCTTCTTTATCAATGAGCATAGAAGACTTACGCTCAGTTGTCTATAGATCTTGAAGAACAATCTACTGCGCACTCAAGCGTACCTGAATTATTTAGGAAACATCAAATTCTGATTTTTTCAGTCTGCGAGACTGCTGACTAAACGAATGGAATCGTGGGAAAAAATTAGCCATGAAGTAAACTCTTCTCAGGAATACATTGTCTCTTGGAAAGGGTTTAACGAATGACAGAAGGATATATCGTGAAAGTACATGCAGAGAATCGCTGCCGTTCAGCAAAAGATAACAACGTGATCCGGCTCTAAACCCGGCTACCAAAGTATAGAAAATGATGTTGTCTTCGCGGTAGAATATGGAAGGAGCGAACTGCCAGGAGAGGCTCAACTCCTGTCAGGCGGGAACGACATATCTCCTTTCACAGAAATTGAGTCACGTAGATTAGCCACATTCCCCTCATCTTCTTAAAAC
Source organism: Ancylostoma caninum (assembly GCA_037903475.1). Taxonomy (NCBI): domain Eukaryota; kingdom Metazoa; phylum Nematoda; class Chromadorea; order Rhabditida; family Ancylostomatidae; genus Ancylostoma; species Ancylostoma caninum. The sequence goes on along the minus strand of JBAJFG010000389.1, from coordinate 603,748 downwards.
AACGACCACAAAAAATTTTCACGACCAGGCACATCTTCACGCACGGGAAATATCCAACAAAAAATGAAAGAAGAGAGGAAACCCAGTTTTTTTTCGCCGCATAGCTCAGACTTAATACTATTATGCTACTGCCTGTGAGTTGCCAGAAACTTAGCGAATTTGCACAGAAAAGGGGAAAAACCGCGAAAAAAGTAGCAATTCGGGTGAGCAGCAACACATTTCGACTCACAGCGCAGCGAATACTTCCAGAAGGAATCTGCTTTGCTGCGTGGAGGATGAAGAAGTTAAGTGAGAGCAACTGTTGCTACAATTTTTGTTAAGGCATTCTGGTATCTTTTTTTTTTGAACAAATTTCTCTTCGCACAAAAACGCACAGCCGTAATTTTACACCCTAATGTACGTGTATAAGGTTTAATTACCCAAGTGTGAGACAAATTTTTGGGCAAACACATGATCGCACATGACATTGTATGCCACGTACACGAAAACGATGCAAACAACGTCAAACTAACAAAACGGAAATGCTTAAAAAATCGTTTGAAAAAAACAAGATGAAAACAGTGACTAAATTAATCCCATATTTTCGATGCATCACTTGGTATTTACCCGACAGAATCCCCGCGAATATCGGCTTAACTTCCATATTAAACATACCAGTACGAAGAATTAATATTCGCGCACTACTGGTACATCTTTTCCACGTTTTCTAGGATTTTATTGCTACATCTACGCGATTGCTCGATTCATAATCAAGGAAGCAAATTTGCAGACCACCTGCATCCGGCGCGCTTCAATACCCGCTTCAATTCACCACACTTCGGAAGACGTTCGACCAACGAGCATGTGGCTTTTGCTTTTGTGACGAATGCAATTAAAAGGATATTCATTCCTAAAGCAGCACAAGCAAATAAAGAAGATCTCCGCTCTACGTGAGGCCTGCGAGGGAGTTTTCCAGCTCAAAGAAGGAAGAAAAATCTGGAAACACAGGTTACTCATAGAAGTCGGGGAAGCTTCGCTATAAACAACAACATAATGGAGGCGAACGGCGGGAAGCTTATAATCAGACGACACATAAGTTCCCATTCTGAGAGGTTTGTCTCCTCCATTTTGAATCACTATAATGGCTACCGAAAATTACTTCCAAAAGAATACACAAATTGTCGAAATGAACGACTTTCAAGGACGAAGACGTCTTTACATCCAGGTAATGCCAGATGAGAGAAAAGACAATGCTGTCCGCTCGTTACAACTAGGTAGAAAATATGAATTACGTAACTACCCATAACATTGAAAGATGCGGAATATTTCCACATCCATATCAGGAATGGAAATCGCCCACGTCTTAAAGGAATTCTAGAAGAAGGCTCTCCAACAAAACCAAGGAGTATGAAAAGGCGCCACCATATGAACCCGTGTACATAAATACCGCAGCCATAAGAATCTGTTTTTTCTTGCTCGCAGGTTCTCAGCGACATCATTCTTTCCATAAAACACCAAATATCAAAGCTTCAAATAAGATATAACGCTCTGAAAAATGTCAAGGACAACGTAATAGAGAAGTGTTTTTTGTTTTTGTTTCCCATGTGTCGTTCATTTTTGTAGTCTCTTGAGAGACGTACGCTTCATATCGCCTTCCACAACTGAATGTTTTCAAGGCGGTTTTAGAACAACACAAAGCCGTCAGAACAGGGAAATGCCAAGAACTGAGAATCGCTATTCCCTGAAAAGCTGTGAAGCGTTGTGTGAACCTGGCTAGGTCTTTCACAAAACACAAAATAATGAGGCCCAAATCACATGCTGTTCTTAGCCAACTATTGTTTAACACCTCCATTAATTATGACAGTGGAAAGGCAGTTGAGCCTGTGCATAATTTTTGATAATGCCTAGAGAACTTGTCCAAAAAAACTTGGGAATTCCTTTTCGCCCTGGTAAATGTGAATACTGACACAAATACGCGTTAAAATTTTTGAGAAGCTTATGAATATTTCGAAATCAGCCCCATAAACATTAAAATTTCAGCGACTTCAATGTCAAGGGCGCCAGCTTCCTCCGCCCAGGACAAAGACGACTACAGGTTCGTTAACTTTACGAGTAGACAGCCTCTCTTCCTTACTGAGGAGTTCCGCGGGGTGTTTACTCCTTCTCCTTTTCTCCGCCTAAGATAAGGACTTTCCTTAATTTTGCTTTTTTTTTGTTCTCTCTCAGTATTCTTTTGTTCGATCAACATTCTCATTTATTTCTTAAAATTTGATTAATGCTGATGCATGTGGATTACTCCCGCCGTAAAGTATTTGGATTGGAAATACAATCGGAAATGCAAAATGTAACGTAGGTAAGTCAAACCTCAAATGGTTACAGCGTTAAATACTGAGCGAAAATCAGGAGGTTTTTGAAAAACTTATTAGTGCAAATGAGAGGTCAATAATTCCTTTACTGTAGGAATGAAATTACTGCTCACTAATAACGATACGGTTTTCCTTTTCGCTATTGATACTCGTTAATTACATTTCATTCGCCGAAATCTAATAAATCTTCAAAAACTCGTAGCGGAAGTGACGACAAAGAGGCATCCTGCAGAATGGGTCTTCAAGTGTCAGAAAGTGCAAGGGAAAGCTGAAATTGGCTTGACAGCATAAAACTTGAAGCGGAAAATATAGCATATGATTAGCTTGGCCTCCGAGGTGATAGATCTTTACTGCCGAGACCTCAATACGCTTTAAGACACAACCTGGGTTGATCAGTTGATAGGACAGCATGTGAGGTCTTCTTACCTCAGACCTTTCAAAATTCTACGTCTTCCAAGCCGTGTTCCAGAAACGTGGAATATCACAGTATAGAAAGCGAAAATTTTGAATAATCTCTAGTTGCAACGGTGAACCCAACGTTTGACAAAGCGATTCGCAAGAATGCTATTTGCAATCTGTCGCTTTTACGTGAAGGTGTAGAAAATGAATTAGAAGCGAACAACAAATAGACCACGAGTTATTAACGTCATCGCACCACACAGCTGGGAGTGACGGACGACGTGAATACATCGGCTTCAAGCCTTTATGAAAGAGAGCCTCATTTCAAAAGATGTTCCACGTGAATCTTCAATTTTCCAAGAAAATCTCAGGGGTTCATCAGAGCTCATTTGAAAGTTTCATGCCATAAAGATTACAAGATCAAATGCTGGTTATTCACGTATTTTAAGTTCAATAAATTTTGTGTATAATAATTTTTGAATTATTATTTCATTGTTGGGTATAATTTTAACATAATTTAGTTGTGTATTTCAAAGTGATGCTAAGTCTTGAGCGGCTTATTCTTCTGTTTGAGGTCATTCGTTAAGTTCACGCTTACATCAAATTTTTTTTGTAGCATCCTTCTAATGACCTTCAAGGCTGAGCAAGTGATGTTACAATAGAACTTTGTGAGGCATGCAGAAGATTCCAGGTTAACACTAATTATATTAACTTATTGAGTTTGTGTGCTTGACAATGACACACTAACTAGCGATGATGTGCAGAAGTTATTGCTGAAGATTCAAATCCGATGGAGAACTGCGGATTAAGGATGAGCAAGGTTTTCTAAACTATAGAATTTTCCACAGCTTAGATAAAAACAGAGAAGGAGAAGAGGATGAAAGGAAGCATGTAGCTACAAATCTCTAGAACTACCCTTTCTCTCAAGGAGAAGCAACACCTGCAAGTTTGCTTCAGAACTGAGCAAGATATTTTTAATGAGAATCAAATCGGACATTGACTTAGCTGTTCTCTGCAGTTTCAGGAAGCAAACCTGCAAATTTTCACGGACCACTTGCTCTATTCTTCTTCAGTTCCTCGCGCCAACGCGCTTCAAGGGCTTCAGAAACAAGGAAGAAACGCGGCTCATTGTTAGGTAGACCTTCGAGCAAAGGAAACCTCAAATGGCTTGAGTTACATGACGTAGAGAATGTGAAATTATACTGTTCCCCAAACGGAAATGAGCGCAGCAAATTGAATTCGTTATATTAATGGATACGAAGTAAGAGCAGAGAGACCACTACATCACATGAAGAAATTTGTTATAAGTGATAGTACCTATTAAACGCAAGCAACGAATATCAATTGTACAATTGTCAATGTATGGCAAGCGTTAGAGTCAAAGACATCTAAATACGGACAATTTCTGGAGAAGAAAAAGACAAAAAAGTGGAACGAATTATGAAAAAAACCATGTTTCACGCACCCACAGCTACGGATTACAGTGCTCTCACATCAAAAGCAACTGCCAGTAGGAATAAATCCATTAACTCGCATAACTCCCACTCTCATAGCTCATCGGTGAATTCATACCTATGAGGAAGAGCGTGGGGGAAGGTATAAATGTAATCAAGGAATGGTACTCTTTGTAACTTTCGAATCTATTATATAAGGGCACATTCGTATCGAAAACGTTCGGAGTAGTCTCGTTTTATAGCAAAATCGTAAATAGTAACAAACTCCACAGTATCTCCGGTAAGTAAGAGGAGGAGAAAATGGGGGAAGAACCCAAAAAGCTAGGGATATGAAACCATAGACCATGTGGACTTCACAAAACAACTTCAACAAATCCATTGACGTCAGCAAGTGCTTCACTTTTGTTTGTTAACCTCTGAGTAGCTGTAATATGAAGGCAACAACAAAAATGTTGTTTTTGTTTTACTAATGACAGTGTGTGCTCTCACTAGAAACTTATGTAGCGTATTTTCGTTTCTGCTCTACTGGCGGAACTGCATTGAATCCAAAGTGAAGTGGTCCGTCTTGTTCCAGGCAGGAATGTTATTTCCGTCGCCTTCATTTTTGCTTCCTTTGCTCAATTCTTTGTAACTTTCGAATCTATTATATAAGGGCACATTCGTATCATTGAAGTTCGGAGTAGTCTCGTTTTATAGCAAAATCGTGAATACTAGCAAACTCCACAGTAACAAACTCGACACTCCCCGGTAAGTAAAGGGAGGAGAAAATGGGGGAAGAACCCAAAAAGCTAGGGACATGAAACCACAGACCACTGAAGATTTTGGAGTATTGAAACGTTTCATCTGGACAAGCTCACGCGCTTTCAAGAATTGCCTCCAATCCATGGAGTTCAACAATGGCTGCTGTTTTGAAAGCTTTCCATCCTAGGCTCGAAGCTCACTCAAATATGCAACCTTTTGAGAACAAACAACTACTTAATGCAAATGAAGGGATAGAATTGGAAAAAGGACCGAGGATAAGACATCCAAACATCACATCTCAAAAACAACTTTATGCGTAGCTCAAGACTTTTCTCGCTAGCTTCAGGGCTAGGGCTGGGAACTCCACAATGAGTTTCATTTTAGAAAGAAGAAATTCCTATTTATATAATAATAGCATTATATTGGGAAATACAGAAAGTAGTCCTATTCGATCTAATAATAATTTTAATAGCCATGGATTGTTAACAACAAGGCCTGAAGAAGGCATTAAATGCAGAAAGCTTTCGAATGGAGGGCATCGAAGAGCTTTGAACTGAACAACTAAATCAGCAACGTCTCATGAAACTCAGAGACAGAACAGTACCGAAAAAAATTTCCTTCAAAGCTTCACAGTAACAGAGGAGCAGTAAAGCCATAAACGTGATTACAGTCTATTTCAGTAAGGAAAATAGTTGGAGAGACGCCATAGAGGAAAGGCGCGAGAATGCGCAGGAATCGCTGGGAGCGACGAGAAAAGCAGGCAACATGAGTTAATAAACAACTACAATCGCGCATGAAACATGTTATATGTATAATAGTAAAGGTTTAACATCTTGGAGAGATGTGCCACGTGAGATGAGGGCGAAATTCTCATTCATTTCTTCCACTGCAGCAATAATAGATTTTATGTTAACGAATGATAAAAACAGTATTCAAGATATTACTAAGTATTACAATGCATTATTATCATATATTAATATTCTGATCGTTACTATCAACAATTACTCAACAAATTACAACGACTACAATCAATCAATTCCTATAAATACCAATAATATTGATAATTTTTTAATAAATTTCCACGACTGCGACATCTATTAAAAGTGTGAAGTTACGTATATTACAATTCAATATATATAAAATCAATTTACTCCCTGTACTTTTAGTATATTTTTGTTCGTTTTTTTAATATAAGTTACACAGTATGCCTATTGTAACCCGTGAATTCGCTTATATAAAACAATTTGGTGGTCATATTCAAAATGGGCGGGTGAAATAAACCCCTATGCAAAATTCCAGGAAATTCTGATCTCGGAATCCCCATTTTTGACGTGGGACCCACCGGTGGGTCCCTTTGTCAGTGGTGGCCGCCAAGATAGGAACCATCCGTGGGTCCCATTGTCGTTAACGTTTTAACTCTAAGGTGTCCATCTACTACGTTTTTTTTTTCCCGAATACAACACATATTCACTGTTATTTTGGGAGAACCTGACGCTGATCAGGTCTAAACAAAAAACAAATGATGTTTACTGGTGGCAGTGAAACAGAAACACTCATAGCAACGTATAATTGTCGGATTGAAAACGTAAGCTGAGCTTAGCGCAGCAATTGCCAGTGGTATTAGCACGCAACCTCAGAGTGGTCCCGTTGTGGATTGGTGACCGACCAGGAATGACACGCTAATCGAGCTGACAGAATACTGAGATGGAAATGGTGATGAATACGCGACGACGTCGTGGCGCTAACAGATACATAGAACGATCGAGTGCTGAGAGTTGTTCCCGTACGAGGAAAGTACAATGATGTGGGAAAGAGTGTGTGTGAAATCAACGAAAAGAAGCTTTCATTGGATTAGTTTTTCGAAATCCACGATTGGCCAAGACTTTAAGGATGAGCAGGGACGAAAATGAACGCAAGAAGAACTAGTCTACCTACGCAGTAAGTAGAAACAGGGTATTTATGGTGCTATTTGGAATACCTAGAATACCTCGGCCTCCGAGGACATGCCTTGTGATATGAATATATAGAGGATCAAGCTTACGTATGCTGGCAACAAGCTGCCTAAAAGTTATGTAAGAAAGCCACGGAGAACAACATGTTTATGATCCGAGCTTAAGAATGTACTAAAACAGAAGGTGTAATGAATTCCTAGCTCCCATGTTTTGACTCATTAAAAAACCTGGATACACACTAAATCCGAAAACTTGGTGCAATAGGTGCGGGGGCAACTGCTGTAAGCAATTTTCCCGGTTATCTTAAATACCTGGACGAATGAATCCAAGATTAAGAATATATAGAGCATGTTTCAATTTTATACGTTAAACAAGCGTGAGACATCCTAGTGTTTTCAACCTGACGGCTTTTCAGTGGTCTTTTTTCCACTCAGACATTCTGTTATTGTCATATGTCTTGCAGTAGATATATTGTTATCCAACTTTGAGTTCTCTTCCGCCTCTAAGTTATTTTACAAGCCTACCTAAAAGGGTCCGGTACTCAGTGTTCAACTCGTACTCCAAGTTCTTCTCCTCTAACTCTAGTTGCAGTTCATAATTTTTCTTTTGTTCCTTTTCTAGCACGTTGTATGACGTATCAAACAAAAACAAAAATGAAAATGAATACATAAAAGCACTCATTACAGACAAATAAATAAGAACCTAAGGCAAGTGGTCTCTATAATCTTGACCTACACAGGCTTGCTGTGTGAACCAATCTGGAGTCCTTTAGACGATCGTTCAGAAACTAAAGTTTTTTCTAACAAAATAACATAGGGAGTATATGCAGTGCAATTAGTCTAAGAAATTGTGAGCCCTTTAGCATCCGACGGCCTCATGTCGATCCCTAAACAATTCTATGGGAATCTGAACAAATAAAAAGTATGATGATTAAACACCAGCGATGATGCGGTCTCTTCCTTCACTGAGCGTCAGCAACGTGCCAAAACGAAGCCTTCAGAGTCAAAATATGTCCTTAGCCGGTCAAAAGTGTGACAAGAGTTCACGTACACACATTAACGTGAAGATTCCTCGGAAATAAATCTGTATAAACGGATTAAGGAAAAAGGACAACAGACCTTAGCACATATTGCGAGTCAACGTGACTGGCTAACATGCTAATTCTGGAAAAATCATTACGATCAAATCTTGCCTTAATGGCGATGGCTTTTCTTCTCTAATCACTATTCGTGGAACTCTCAGCGAATTAGCTGAACATTCGAAGAAATCCAGGAGGACTTTGGTAATAAAAGGTGGCATGGATCAACTATATTTAAACTAGTCCCCCACGGTGACTTCTAAGACAAACTAATTCTATAACGAACTGGAGGAGGAAGTACACATTATCGTGAATGTGTCACAAGCACACAATCCTACTGGAGGAGCGCAGCTGAATGATTTTGCATAGAAGCTGATGTAGAAATACAGCAGTAGAATACAGAAGAGAGTGAGGTCACTTCACCTCTCTCATTTACGGAGCTCAGCTTTGTTCTGTTCAACGAAGAAATGTGCATCCAGATGGTGGAAGGGATGGTCAAGTCCACGCTCCAACGATGAAATTCATAAATTCTACCTATCTATATGTATAAAAGTAAAAGTATATATATATATATATATATATATATATATATATATATATGTTCCAAATAGAAATAGCGAAGGATGAATCGATCGGATCCAAAATTTGCATTGGGTTCTACGAGGGCCGGCGGAGGTTATAAGCTACATTCGACCTAGCGTTATCGATTAGCTTATCGACAGTATCGATTTTATTGACTTCTCGCAATTTTTGCTTCGAGAGTGGTGCAGACTTGGGTAATAGAGTACGTCAATACGCTGAACACGAATATGACAACCATTTTGTATGACACTATACATTTATCGATTTTATTGATTTTTCGCTATTTTTGCCTCGGGGGAGGCGAAGACGTGGCCAATGGGGTAGGCCAATACGCTGAACACGAATATGATAACCGTTTTGGACGAAATATCAATTTGTACTATACATTACATACACTATACATTTATCGATTTTATTGATTTTTCGCTATTTTTGCCTCGGGGGAGGCGAAGACGTGGCCAATGGGGTAGGCCAATACGCTGAACACGAATATGATAACCGTTTTGGACGAAATATCAATTTGTCGATTTTATTGATTTCCCGGTATTCTTGCTCACGGGTCGGTGAAACCGTGTCTTCTGGGATTTTCCGAAAAGTTCAACATAAATAAGACAAGCAGTCTGGAGGAATTTAGCAGTCAAACAAGTTTACCTTATTTTTGAGAGAAGGGGACGGGGTGAAGAAGTGTCACTTAACCTGATCACTAAATGATGAACATCTTGAGAGGATTCTTTTGGCTCAACAAATGCTGGTATCAGCTTCCTGGTATCAGCTTCAAATAGCCGGGAGAAATAGAACACCCAAGTGAAGCCGGGTACAGCGCCTAGTGGCCCTATAAGTATACTACGTACGCCATCCGGCGACTGCCGCCAAGATGCGAATTCTTACTGGTGGATTCTAGAAAAGGTGACCCTTCAAATTCACTGTCCCAACTCGAAATTGTTTCTGAGATATTCACGTGTAAAGAATCTCCAGGAACTGCTGATCACAATGATTATGTGATTATGTGGAAAACTGCAGAAAAGAACACGTCTTCGGGCCTCAATTCTAGGGGAGCCAGTGGGCAGAGTCGGAGTGGGGGGGGGCATGCGAAAATCCCAAAAATGATTCTGAGCTGGGACGGTTCCTTTAAAACTCAATGTGCACCTCAAGGAGGAACGTGATCACTCCTGCGACTATGCAGAAGGAATGAAGCCGCTATTCACCAACCCTAAAGGTCATTGCTCGAGCCTCTGGCTTTCTACTGGGGACCTTCTGCCAGTTTTTTTTTCGAATATTTGAAGCAAATGTGCTTATTCTCACTTTTTTTAGCTCCATGGAAAGAAAACTTTAGCGGAAGACGACATCAAATTCACAACTGTCTCAGGACAAACGCAGCAAGCAAGAAAACTTTTAAGTATCTCAATGAAATCGTTCATAAGGGAAAAGATTATTCACTTACTACTTCGGAATATTAAACCTCAAAGGATCAGCCGTGGGAATTTTCGTGCTAAAGGCTTTCTCGTATTCCGAAGTCTGCAAGGAACTAGAACTGATATTTAATGATGAAATGGCGCGAAAGAAGCGATAATTCACGGAATCGGGGTTCTATTTGCCATACGATTAAACGCATGGACCAGTTTTCCCCGTTAGTACTCGCAGGTCCCTCCACGGAAAGAATACCACATGCCTGCCATGATAGAAGTGACGAACCTGTGCAAGCTGCCACGTAGTAAGTTGTGAGTTCAGATGATCTACTGTTTCCACGATTGTGAGTGAGGTATTTCCTCAGGTAAGTAAACATTTTTTGTGTTTTTTTTTTACTTTTGTGACAAGTTGGTGGTGTTTCCAACTTTGGCACTATAAGTAGAAATTAAAACTTTTTGCGGGTACTGCTTTTAGTTCATTGAAGTATTTATTAAGTTGTTCGTTACAAGGACATGCTGAACAAAAAGAATCAATCGGTACGTACTCAATCAATCTTGAAGTAGAGCAATAGAAACATCGTTAAGAAAATCGGATCGTGAGAGAAGCTAGAGGAAGTAGAAGGCGGGTCTTTCTATTCTAATCTTCATTTAGAGGAAGCACATAAGGAAAGTCTATCCCTTTTATAAATGTCAGACCACGTGAGTTCACATCCGTGTTTGCCATCAGATAGTAGAGAATAGAGTATCATAGAGATTCGTTTATAGAATTTACTGGATTATTTGCAATCACATCTTCTATACTTCTTTCCTTCAAACGCATTCGACTAGTAACGAAATCAAGGGTGAAAAGTATTGTGAGCCAATCTCAAGATCGAATTACCTTAAACTGCTGAATTTAGATGCTGATTTGTTGAAAGTCCATAGCAGCAACATTGATGAGAAGTCCGAAAATCAAATATTTACAATAATTTGCGTAACCATTTCAGGATCTTGTTAACGCATACGGGTTAGAAGCATCACATGACTATTTCATCATTCATCTCCAGGGCTGGTAATTCAAGGTTCGTACTCCTGGTACAAAACTATAAAACTTCCGATGCACCCTCCGATAGCAGAAAGCGTCATCAATGAGTGAAATTGGTGACGTTATTTAACGACGATCGTGCCTATATCACATCCGAGCGTTCGTGGAAGCAGAAAGAAAACTCTGAATACCGTAGAGAGAAAACGGAAAACTACACACAATTTTGAATCACTGATAAAAGATACTTCAAATAATGAAAAATCATCGAGAAATAGTATGAGCCTCCAATTTCTTCCACATACATTCACTTGGACACAGGAAATGAAGAAATAGATGTCTTCATTATTACTGCTCAGCTTGAAGTAAATAGACAAAAACGACATGGCAAGCCCTTCATCGTAATCCCCACACTAAACGAAAACACTTCAAAGCTCAGATAGAACACGGCTTGGAAAGCATCTTATCATGATTTCTATTGCGAAAAGGAAGCTTCCAACTCCATAAGATAATTTCTGTGGAATTACTTCCAGTGGGACTCAAGCAAGTAGATTCTGTCCTTAAGAATTCACGAAGACAATTCTTGACACTCGGAAAAAGACCAGTCTGGTGAAAAGAGGCTTTCAAGTGGTAATAAATACAATAGATCTCATTGGATACTCGTGTAATCCTTGTTTCGGCGCAACGAATAAAATAATTGACTAGGATCAAGTTCCCTAATATCCTCGGAAGGAGAATTCTCTGGTCATCTTCTTTCAAAGAAAAAACTTATGAAAGGTCTTCATAGTACTCATATCAGCTGAATATAGAGATTACATGACATTACGGATTGAATAAAGGAGGACTCGAGTCAATTGGAGTAGCAGTTATGCCGAAACAGTGAGACGTCCTTTTAATTATGAAGCGCAATGTACAATCCGACTTCAAAAATAGAAACAAGTGTCCGCTATGAAATGAGATCTTACAAATATGCGGTTTTCTTTTATTTACTTGATACCGCAAAGGTGTGCACATTAAAGAACAACAAATGCCTAAAAAATAACGGAGGATATTCACTGGGGCTTCATATCACAGTAAAGTTATTGTTCATTGTAGGAACAGAAGGTGAAGCACTGGAAAGAATGATTGTTTACATGATCCTTTTTCGCTATTTAGGGAAACTCATTTGTTCCAGAACAGGTGAACAGAACATGTCCTTTATTTGTCCTTATGAAATGCCCAGTAGCAGCTGCTCACATCAAAAATCTTAAGTAGAACTCTTAAAAGCCACCAGTACCTCTTACGAGCTCCATTATTAGTAAGATGTACTACTGTACTTGAGCGGCCCCATTATCGACCCCAAACTCAAAATCATGGATTTCTCTGAAAACTTGCATACAAGGGTAATTCGATGTGCTGATTACGAATATCACATTCATTTCGCACGATAGTATCGATTTCATTGATTATATCGGTTTTTCCCAGGTATGGACATCCTTTCGGATCTCTCTGAAAATTTGCCTACGGAGTTTCTGAAGGTGCTGGTTATAAATATGATGAAGATTTCGCAAGAAAGGTCTACTTGTTGGGGAAAGCTCCAGTAAAGCCGGCAACTACACCGCCCTACAGACAAAAATCTGAAGAAAATCAACGAAATCGAAAATATGATGCAAAACGGCTATTATATTCGTGATCAGCAACTTCGAAAATCAGATTAGATGCTCTTTTTCAGAGATTTGAGATACGAGTCGAACTTGAAAAAAAATTGATAAAATCAATAAAATCGAAACTATCATGCGAAATGAATACAACATATGTGCCTCGAGTTATCCCTGTCAGCAAGTTTTCAGAGGAATCCATGATTTTGAGTTTGGGGTCGATAGTGGGGCCTCTCAAGTATAACAGTACCAAAAACTGACTCCTCAACTGATATGCTGAAACCACTCGCAATTGAATGAACCTCTCGCCAAAAAAAATCTTTTCAGACAAGATGATTATTTTAATTCATTCCAGTTTCTTGCTTTAAAGGTATAGCTACACATGTCATTTTAATTGTACTGAAGAGAAAAATGAAAGAGAATTGCTTCTAAAGCCTTGGAATTTGGGAGTACGAGAAGACCTAAGAAAATCAAAGAAAAGAGAACATGTTGATAAAGCGTACATATGTTGCACCGGGACATATTGCACTAGTACCAGAATGCATCAATTTTCCTATTCCAGGTAAACACGAAATGGAGGGAACCGAGAAGATAATTGCAGCAGGGAGGAGTTGGGCGATAACGTGCCCAGATGAATGGCTATTGGCGGGCGGAGATGGGGCGGTGTCACTGCTGTACAACTGCTCTATTCGGACTTATCTCTTCATTGTCAACTAGCATTCTATTCATAATCAAACTCATCAACATAAAAAGTGATGTGATTGCGCTCGAATGGGGAGCAAGCTGATAGTTAGGCGTGAGACAGGTGCTTGAGTACACCAATTGCGCAGCAACGGCACCGTCCCTTTTCGTCACGATGTGCCCACTGGGAACTAAGTGGCAAAGGTTGCAAGAAGCAGAGTCATCGCACATTAAAACATTGCGGACCGAGCCTATTTTTGCATGGGTGCCAAATTAATGTTTCAGCTTCTTTCAGGTCGATGTGAATCGTTTTTTTTTGTTTACATTTAGTAATGTAGTCCTGCAAAAGGCGCATCGGGAAAGAGAGCAATTTCCAACATAAACGCATAACGTGGTGTACTATGTCCATCACATGCCCAAAATGGGACGAAAGGACGTGATGCACCATGTGCATCACGTGGTCCGCAAAAGGGTAACAAAATTTTTAATTATTCAGTTGCAAAAATTTCAGTAATTTCTCCACAATGTCTCAGGAGAATAACTTCCTGATGATTCAATTTGTAAGAACAATAAGAGGACAACGATCGGTTCCGTTGGAGTATGCATGTATGTACAGAGAAACAGCACATATTCTAATACCTAATAGATGAACTTAATCCAGAGTCGATGTATAGAAATTATATTCAGTACGACTGGAAGGAAATGTGCTTCACAAGTGAAGGAAAAATAATCATCGTCCAGCAAAATGAGAAAAACAGGGAAAATCATTGTGCAGTAGGAATTAACAAATGTCAATGCCATCCGCCGTGATCGATTTGCTGTCGTCCTTAGTCCAGCCATTGGAGGTCAAAATACTAGCTGAAGCGTATTGGCTCAGGCAATAAAACCGGGTGACCCCAGAGGAATTTACAGGGTGACCCACCGCGCTACCCTTGGGTCACCCGGTAAATTCCTCTCCGATCACCCGGTAAGGTCCTCTCGGGTCACCTTGTGTGCACCTATTACTTGTGTGCTTCAGACGCTCTCTAGAGTGCGTGTATTTTCTTTCCACCATGGCTAGAATGACTGCGATACTTATGACCACCGCTTTAATAAAATATTCGATATATCTTCGTCATCACCATCATTTCTTCTCTAATCTATCAACTTGTATCTGTAGTGTGTGCCCCTCCGCAGTACTAAGTATTTCAGCTGGGTTTGTATCCTCCTGTTAACACAAGGAAAATCGAAATTTTTGACGAAAAACTACCTATTTCTCGTGATTATAAGAACTGTCTTGATGTTGTTCGCATTTCAAGTAGTAGGTCAAACATGGTTCAAAACTCAGTTTAGCATCTTACTAATCATCCTAAATCAAAGCTGAACTTTCGTGCCTGAAAAAAAAACAGCGGATTTCTATGCTGGGTCTTACCCGAGCTTGATGCGCTCGGGTGGTAAGTGCCCGATATTCAACTTTTGCAGATTAGTTTGATGACCCACAAATTCGTTTTGATTACCCTCAAATTCGTAAGTCGCTGGCTCCAGAACAGTGTACGCCTTTTAGTATGGAGCATACACGTTTGCATATGCGATTTCTAATTAGTAGATGATCGAGATTATTCAGAGCTGTTTTTACAACCGAAACAGAATCACCTAGTGCACTTCTACTCGGACGTTTTTTGAATGATACAGTCACTCATTTTGCAATTGAATGACCAACCAGGACATGGAATGTCAAACTTAGCTTCCACAGATAGGTTTTTGAATATAAAACTCTCGTACATGAGAAAATCACCGTGCACGTTTCAACATGTGCACATATGGCTCAAACACAAGCATATTCCAGCAAGCAATCAGGGCAATGGTTGTTCTGTGGTTGTTGAGTGAGTCATAAACGGTGCATTGACTTCTCATAAATTTCAATACGTTTACTAACTAAAATACAGAACATGATAACAAGAAAAAGAAACAGAACAATATACAAGGTTTACACGTCTAATATCTTCTTGCGCTTGATAACCCGACCAAGTCGAGTAACGGCTGGGGGAGAGGCGGGCGGTGATGGCGGTACCGGTGACGAAGAGACAGGTTCCTCCTTAATTTTCTCGACTCGAAGCCCACGACGCTGCCTTGGTTTTGCCTGGAACAAAAAGTCTGAAACTTCTGTAGAAAAAAACGCATAACAGAAACTCTGTTTTGAACTGACCGTTTTCCTTACACTTGGTGTTCCAGTCGGCGTCGTGTCTGTTTCATTACCCATGCTTTCAGAAGTAGCATTGACAGGAGTCTGAACTTTGAAATCCTTACCATGAAGATCAATTCTGAGCCAAAACTTAAAACCTACTTCCGGAGTATTCCCTTCATCCATAATAGCACCTTCATCAGTTGCGGCAGGAGGAGTATGATCAGTCGCTGGTTCTGGATGCTCTGTTGCAACCTCTGCCGAGGCGGCGGGAGCACCGGAGTAAAGCTCTCGCTTCGGGCACAACCTACTGGGATCGAGTTTTGTTCCCGACTCCATTCTAGCATTCCATAATTCAACAACTGCTTCAAGCATTTGTTCCGAACGGATGAGTAGGTCGCATTCAAAGTCCGAGAATTGAATGTTCTAAACGAAACCAGATTCGGCAAATCAACATTTACTTTGATCAAACTGAGGTGGTAATTTTAAACGGAGCTCACCCTCATGGCACGACCTAGTGTGTAAATTCTAGCCCGTACACGTTCGCGGCAGAGCCTGGAAAAATACAACTTGAGAACTCGAAAAGGAAAACACTTCAAACGTTTCTTGAAGACGGCAGCTGGACTACTCTACATTCAAGTGATTACCGTTTTCTGTTCTCTTCTCGCTTAAGGCTCTGGAAGTCCGTTAAAATCACTCCTCGATTCTGCTCGTATTCTTCCAACATAGTCAGCTCCAATTCTGTCAGCTCACCACCTTAAAGAGGTATAACAGGATTGTATAGGAAACTCCAAACGTACGTAGACAAGAGTCGAGATCGCGGCGCGGCTCTCATGGACAGAGACGCAGGCGCAAACTATGCTGAGCTCCCCTGACTCTGCCGACGAGAGTCGCGCCGCGGTCCAGTCTCTTGACTGCGTCCGTTTGGAGTTCTCTGTATGAACCGATGCGGTAACGGTGCGGTTGCCTGTACGATTTAGACTCATTCGTGTAATACCTAGAATACAGCGCAGTCTTCTGGAAAGCACTTGTGTTCAACTAGTGTCACACTCGTCGTAATGATAAAAAGGATTTTTTTCTGCATAACTTCATTTCTTTTAGAAATAGCGCACTACTTTGAATCACTCAACCTTGGCCAAAGTTTACAGCTCAGAGAAATGGATTTCTAGAGTCCTAATATGGGAATCATAAAAACTACCTTCGCCACGTCCTTCCGTCGAGAAATCTAGACCGCCTTCTCCAGTTCCACCACCGTCATCGTCGTGACCTTCATCTGCTGGTTCCAAGTGGTCCTGCGAATCATCGTGATGGTCATCACCTTCACCTCTTTCCATGATATTTTCAGCAGCCTCGTGGTCTTCTCTTTCATGATCAGCATCAACATGATCTCCACCGTTGGTATGCTCATGTTCTCCTTCAGCGGCCTTCTCTGGAATTTTCCAGGATTCTATAAATAAATGTGAAATCTATCTCATTGATAATTGAAAAGCGATACGAACTCCTCCTTGCAGCCGCATCAAGTCGACGTTGAACAGATTGTGCAACCAATTGTACTTCACGAGGTGTAACCGCCATGATTCTCCTCTCGAGAGCTGTTCCAGGCATACAAAATCGATGACATTCTCCTTAAAAATTTAATAGATAGCAAATGGAGGGAAAAGTGCAGGAGCACTCTTTACGAAAAAAAAACTTACTATGCAAAACCATAACAATAACTGGTAGGGGGAGTTTCTTCTTACTCATTTCGTAAATGCGATTTCGAATAGCTGTTGGGAGGCGGAGTCTCTCATCACCGTGCAAGTGGTAATCACAGTACCGCACTTCAATTGTTCTAAAAAAATGTCATGAAAACGTTTTTTCTACGTACAGCGCAGGCGAATCATTTTTGCATTAGAGAAAACTGTCCATCTGGCCTTCCGCATGTTGTCGATACTGATGCTTTACTCATCCTTTTTCAGAATGAAGACAAATCCATAAGCAAAAACAGTGGGAAACACAAGCGAAACGTCGACACCAGCAGTGAACGACAACTACAGCGCTCACCTGGTCTGTCGCGTCAAGTAGGTGTTGCGACGCGATAGACCAAGTAGGCACTGTACACGGAACCGTTGCTACAAAAAAAAAGACTCAAATATGGAGCGCACCCGTCGTTCAAATATGTCTTCCTAAAGAATGCTGTACAGGCTTCTTCGGTCCGAAGATAAGGTTTCGTACTCGTCTCCTTTCCAAATGGATCCATCGGTTGAGTGATGTCTTTCACAGCTTCGTACGTGCCAGCCTTTAACATGTGCTCATTTATGGAATTTATAGCTACCCAAAGTTGAGAAAAGCTTCTCTAACTCACATTTATATCGTCAACAATACGCAATGCTTTGTCCTTCGCGATCGAAAATATCCTATTACAGCGGAAATACTGCACAATCCCTTCTTTGATCGTTTTGTTCCCACGAGACATGCGGAAATTGCCACCGCGACTTTCCAGTTCGCGTAAAAACTCCTAAATGGAATATATCACAACGAAATTGCATTTTAAATCATGAGAATGTCCTGAATCACAAGAACAGCTACCTCAAACTGAGCTTCGTTTTCAAATACTCTTCTCTTGATATCCGTCGGAGCACGATGGACTTGGTACATGTGCTCACAGAGCCTTTCCAGAGTTCCAAGCCTTTCATGACACTAAATAAGGTGCATTCAAAGCAAGATTGAGTGCATGACATTAAATGGAAGACATTACTATACACCTTACAATCGATTTCTATACATATTTTCACGCCGTTTTGAATAGGTGACGAGAGTAAACAAAAACTTACCCCCGGCGATCCACAAGGAAACCGTTTTGGTGTAAAAATGTCACACCGCCCGTATTTACGGATAAGTCGTCCATGATGATAAAAAATTGAGCGCTTCATTGTCATTCTACATGATGGACAGAACCGCTCATCCGGAGTCTAAACACTCAGGGAAATTCACAAAATTGATAGGATTCAAAAACGAAAACGGATGAAGATAGTCACCTCTTTTGGATGCGAAGCAGCAAGCGAGCGCAAGTCAGACGTACCAAATACCTCTTGCCGCATCTCAGGATAAATAATCGTTGCGTGACCACCTCGGCCTTGAACAACCTAAAACATGGTTTTGAGCTTTAGATCCCCGTAAAAGCCTTTCAGGTGCCCAAATGTACAAGGATATGCGGCGGAAGGTGGCAGCCTAGAGTTTCCAATGCTACAATTAACATCTTCATATTTCCATCTATAACAGAATACTACTACCCAGCTGCGTTTACACAACAACCGAATAAAATTGAAATAAGGAGTAAATAAAGATAGAAAACAAATGCACTCACGTCAACCACTCGTCCTTTATTATCAACCCAAAGTGTCGACTTTCGATGTTCCCGCGAGTTGTCTTCTTCGTATGTTTCAATGTCTACATCACCCGCCTAAACCAATAATCACCTGAATGTACTTTTCTAACTATCTTCTCTACTGGTAAATGAGCCTTGAATCAGAATATTATTATAATATTTCCAATCCTGTCTACCATGTAGTTTAACTCAAACTGTAACCCAACTAAGAGGGTTTTTTCACTTCACTCGACGATACACTTGCAGAATCCTTAAATGCTTTAATTACAACAAATTCCGAAAATTCAACTCAATCAACTTGAACGGTAAGCACTGAACAGTGGTCTCACATGAGAAAGGGTGTATGCTAATTAGCTTTAACAAAATTTGCCATGCAGCAGCAACAGGATCATTGGAGCACATTACTGTACGTTCGAATTTACTCATCACTACTCATATCTAAATCTACAACCGGCTGCGAAAGGCGCGCCCCACGGACCATTGCCAATGCGGCGCCAAATTTGAAAATGCACACCAAATCTCGTGGGAAGGGTGTGTTAGCTGTTCAAAATCAGTGTATTTCTGAACTACGGATGGAGATTTCAATGCGAGGCATGTGATCTCACTTCTCTGGTGTACCACCAATAGAATGACTTCACAAAGGCCAGCAAAAACGCGCCTCTCCGTTGATTCTCGGAAGAAAAGTGAATTGGCTGCTATATGGCCTCCAAATGGCTTGTTGCAGCTATTGATTACATTTGTTACAGCTTCTTCTAGATAGACTTAGTTGGTGACATTTCAAAGTTGTTAGGATTCGGAAGGTTAATTTGTGATCAGAAGTGGAGGAAACCATGCGAGTTTTAATGATTAAGATATTTGCATTAATTTATTCCGTTAGCAATCATAATAGGCAGCAATCAAAATCATAGAATTCAGCAATGCTATAAGTAAAAGTACTCATCCCGATTACATCTCTATTTCACACCGAAACTATCATCCCCATAGCATTACTCAGCTCTCAAACCCTGAACAGTTATATTCCATATCTGATTGTTGAACTCACTTGCTGACTACTCCATCGACATGGTAGTTGGGAAGCATTTAATGTCCAGCTCAGTGGAGTAACTGAGCAGAGTGGAGTACATAGGCTTGTAAGGTACCATTGCGGGTGCTCTCGGTGACTGGGGTAATCCTTTCTTTTTTTTTAGTGATTAAGATATTCACATTAATTTTAGTACTATCTAGGTTTCAGTTTCCTCCAAACAAACTGCGTATTCAGCGTCTCGAGTGCTTGAAGACACTAAACCTCTTGCCTACAGGAATATTTCGTTCTAGATAATGGGAGCTAAGAAGTCACTTAGTCAGCATTCTTGCAGAATGCTAAACGCTACATGTGGGAGATTCCTCCTTTTCGGGCAAATCTTTCTAGATCCACGTCGAGGTATTTTTTATTTAGAACGGAAAGGGAGCTAGGCTGGTCAGAATAGAACTGGTGGTAACATATTGACAGAGTGACATCAAGCAATTCTATGCAGCGAAGTATTAGGTGTTAACATAAGTCCTTGCGCTTTTTTCGGATGCACTTTTCTCTACCTATTTGTCATCATTTAGGTACAACTCATATACAGTTCGAAAACGCTGTTCTTCCTCCACAAGAATTTTGTAAACAGAGCCTCTTTTCAGAGCGACAGTTTGCCTAAGTTTTAAGCCTGCGAAGTGGAGCAACAAGTCAGTAAAAAACAGCGCAATCGACAACCACCTATCCTGTCAATCAGCTGGAGCTCGAAAGGCAATCAAAACTGGCCAAGTGACCTGTGCTAAGTTGAAAGAAATGTTTTGCTTAAAATGACTGGTCATCAGCGATTTTCTATGATTAAAGAAGATATATTTGGTCTCGATGACACCAAACACTTCGACCGAACAAGTTTCTTATACGAAGACTTTTGAATTGATTCGAAGGAATCGTATGATTTAGATGGACATCATACTTCTCAAATTTACCAAATACCTAAGGTAGTTCTGCTAAAAGAATCCAATCTCGAGGGTCTAGTCATCTTATGCCATGATGACGTCAGACCCCACCTTCCTAAAAATCGTCAAACTGGCGCTCCATCAGTTCCACTGATGATGTTCTTCCACGTTTATATTCTACAGAGCTTACACGCTCAAACAGTATGGGATACTTTCTGGTCCCTACTGAACACAAGAAGGAAATAGGTGTTTTCCCCGAATTGCCGTTTTTCTTCTTGAGCCTAAAAATTAAGTAATTCAATGGTTCTGTGGAAGCTCTTGATGAGAGGATTGTAGAGGAAGATCAGCGCTTTCAGAATATATAGCGCATGCTGGAGACAAATGGCAATGGTGAGGAAAAAATCGCAACCAAAAAAGCGCAAGGACTTATGTTAATACCTAATAGGTAAGGGGATGCATTTCATAAGCTCTACATAATTAACTGCTAAAGTGAAAACCAAACCCATACAACATATTTCTAACCGCAGATACACTGCTGTACCTAAGATAGTACCTTGGGAAGCCCTCTTCCTCCACTAATGTTACTACAACGAACCTATCGTTGAGGTTTCTTCAGTGAGACTGCATGTCTCACAACTCATCTACATCCAGTGTTCAGAAATACACCGTATACCCGTTGTCAGCACATTCACCATGTGCAATTTGGTGCGCCTTTTCAAATTTGGCGCCGCATTGGTCCAAGGGGCGCGCCTTTCGCAGCCGTTTGTAGATTCAGATACGAGTTTCATCACTCTCATCATTTCTTAGCAAACCAACCAATGTCTCCGTTTACCAGTTTTCGAGAAAACTTTCGAGGATTTTTTTTTTGTCAAGTGATTCAACCATATCCACAAGCACACATCGCAACTAAACAAATATGAAGCGCTTCTAAACTTACCTCATCACCGTCGTGTGGGTCACCAGGTTTATCAGCGTCATTTATGTCATTTTGTATCAGCTCAGGCATGTCTCCTGTATCTACTCGGTCTGGAGCTTCAGTGTTGGCCTTTTCCTCAAAGGGAATCATGGCCATAACTCGGGCGTTGCTTGATGATGGATTCGTGACAACGTATCGAGGTTGATCGGTGAAACGTGGATCTGAAACCAGTAAGTCTAATTGTTACAGAACTATGCTTCGTGATGTGAAGACACCAAAGTGAAACAAAAGAGGAGAAAGAACTTGTTATGATGGATGTAAATGATTACCAAATGTCACTGTCCGTCCTTTTTGTGACGTTTGACGGGGGCTCACTGAGTCTCCTTCTGCGTCTGGGTAGTACCCCTAAAAATATCAGGGTTAAAAGGTGTTCGGCTCTGTCATGAGCTATATTACCGGCTGCCTGTACGTACAATACAGATACACCGTTGACCGCACTATCACATCTCTCACACATCTAACTGTCGCCTTGGGATATCAATTGCTAGGGTACGGAATTAAAGAAAAACCAACCGGGTGCACAATTAGATGTAAACGTAGATTCTAGATTTTTTGAACGTTTAGATTTTCAAAACCTCTTCCTGATTTGCGAATGCAATAATGTGGAACGAGGAGATGTGAATACCCATCCTGTTGTGTCAAGCGCTTGTACCCAAAAACTTACAGGTGAATTGCCCGGATATTTTCGCTTAGATGGTGTACGATATGGAGGAACACTTGTTCCAAAGATGTCCATTAATTTCTTGAACGTCTCCTGCTTGTGTTCTGGCAATGATTCGAAAACGTCGCAAACCAACAATTTCCTGAAAATATGGAATTTAAGTGAATTGAATAAAACCATCTGCCTCCGTTTGCCCTCCAACTTATATCTAAGGATGTCTTGGAACGGTGTCTAAATGAAATACCAAATGAACCTTCAATATGAACACCCACTTCCTCTGGTCTTCTCTCCAGTCTCCTTTCGGATATGTACTTCGCAAATTAATTGTAGGAGGTCGTCGAGCAACCGCTACCGGATACTTTGGAGTAAATCGTGTGTCTCTTCCAGCAGACGCTACCGGTTCTACAAGCTTCAACTTTATAAAGTCCTTGGCAAACTAATCTAATTCCTTTCTATCAGTGACACTCACGAAACTCCTCTACTACAATCTGGCCTCCGTCCACAAAATTCGCCGTTTGTTCCACAAATTGTTGGTGCTGTCCTGATCCAAATCGCCTTAATATACGCGGCGCTCTACGCCGTGCCTAAACAAATTTCCTGATAAGTTTCCCACTAAGGAAACGAATTCGCTCACCTCAACATTTTCCACGACATACTCTCCACCACCTTTGTCGCGAAATTCTCCACTGCGAGAGAGTGCTACGAGAGATTCAGCCATGTCATCTTCCTACAGCGAACCAACTTATTCGTTCAACATACACTCAGTTCGAGGATACGCTTTCGATATTCCATTTCTGCCACGATTTATAGTTACGCACCTCTGCATCAATATACTCTTCAACATAGTCTCCCTCCATAACAACTTCTTCTGCCATCTCTGGTACGGGGATGCCATTGTCATCTACATACTCCACCTCCACCTCTAAAAAGCATGAAATGGACTTCACGTTCTATTCCACCACCTTGTGCGTGCGCTTACTCATCAGCTGGAGCTCTTCTTCGTTTTTGTTTTTTTTTTTGCTGAATGTTTTTAGAGCTTTAATTGCTTTTTTGGACTCTCTCTCTCAATGAAAACAATATATGACTTTTCCTCGTGAGCGTCGCATTCAGGTTTAAAAAATATTTGGGACTTTTATCGACTCAACTTGGCACCTTAAAATAGTCCTGGAATGACATCTTGCAGATATTATTACCTGATTCCTAAAGTTAAGCGCTGAAACCGCGACTGTCCCAAGTCCCACAGGAATGATCAAAGAATGGACGGTAGAAACGACCCCAATTAATCTCTATTAACGTACTTTTCACTTAGCTGAATCACTACCATGATAGAGGGTCACTCATAAGTAGAAAAGAAGCAGCCAATACAGTATGTAGGCAACCATAGTGAACCATGGGGCAGTGTGGAGGGTAATGGTGGGGACAAAAACTCGAGTCCCTGCCCAGAAAAGGACCTGGATTGAGCGATTTTGGGAGAGGTTATTTCAAGAACTAACCTTTGGATTTGAAAAATTGAACAAAATATTCTGGAAATGAGAATAAAAACAATGAAATGAGGGCAATCTAACATAAAACTTTCTATTTCATAGAGTAATTCTATAAAATTGCCGGACCACAACTGAATGGAGCGGATGGGGCTCCTTTTGACCACCACTACTATACAACACTTCCACAGTTCTACATTTTACATCGACCATCTTAGTACAATGTTGGTTGAAGTTATTTCCCAATGGAGAAAGTCAGGTTCTGAGCGTCGGTTCTCTTAAACTTTGCTCGTCCTCATGCAGGCGGCTGCCGTGGCCTACCGACAACGAAAACGGCTTCGACGCGGTTGTGCCCAAGGACACTTACCCCCCCCCCCCCCCCTTTCGAGGAGTTTTGCCTTTTTAAACTTAAGAAGATACAGCCAAATCTAGTTCAAACAGTGCTTTAACTCGCCTTTGCAGCTTACTAATCACCTTGGATCAATGCTGAGCAGTTCTTCCTAGCAAAAATACCAGGAACAGCGCCCTTCCATACATTGTCTTACCAGGACCACGCGCGCGGGTGTCCGCTGATCGCGAGGCTGCAGCCAATCCATGTAATTTATTTTGTTACCTTTGTCGTTATCTATACCCTCTTCCTACATTCTCTGCATTTTAGTTTCCGGCTCGAACGCGTGTAAAGTCCTTACGCGCAATCGGCGGAAAATTTTCGAGCGTGCGCAGCATGCGGCGCGTGCGCGGTTCTCCTGTGGCAGCGTTCCCCCATTGTTCGTCAGAAATTTGGCCCGAATGGGTGTTTTTCTTACATTTTTTTTCTTTAGTTGAAGTTTACCTGAAGGTGTTAGGCCTGTGGCTGATCGATATCGACTGGGCGGCTCCACATGCCTCAGTAGAGACTATTCCTACATATTTAATTCGGCTCCCTGGCAAAATGCCAAGGTTGGCGGCGTTCGTCGCAGGACCCATATCCGTGCAAACACTGCTGCCCTTTAAACGAACGTGTTCTCATGGCATAACATGTTATGGAACAAGATAGCCAGCAGAGACAGGAGCACCATGGGTGTCGTTGCGCAAGTATGAGATTGACTATGGCTTTCTGCTCCATATAAGCGGATTGTTTGGCTCCTAGTGGGAAGTGTTAACCTGATCTATGGATTGACGTCGTAATAAGTGTTTTTAAAGGAACATCTTGTGCAAATATCGTAAGGCTTCTGTTTATCCGGGCTTTTAGAGAATGTCTGGTCTTACTTGATCAAATGCTATTTTAAAGACAAAAACTAACATGCCACTTACAGTTCTGTTGCTGATACGTTTGAGAAACGTAGTTTCGGTATTGACATTTTAGGAAGCCATATGAATAGGGATATCCAAAGACCACGCGTTATCCGTCGTTGCACACTACTCCATCACTAAGATATCTGTTTATTCGACGATTTCACCAAGTGGACAAACAGCCGATATTTTTGTATTTGCAGCGGAATTCTGGCAATCGTTTGCTCTTTTCAGTTGTACTTTTGGGTTTCATGGGCTTGGTTCAAATTGCTGGCTTTGAAAAGGCCTTTTGCGGTAGACTAGCGCTAAACGCGTGCGTCTGAGTTGCCTCAGCTATGTGACTGACCCTATCACTCATCATACAGACGCACACGCGTAAAATGCAAACATCTAGTATAAATTGCCCTTGTCTCTGGTTATCTCTAAAAACCAGATGTTGGTCAACGATACATATGCTATGGGTAACGGTAGGGAGAAAGCTTAGTAGATGTAAACCTACTTGAGCACAGCTTCTCCTGTCTCTGCGGTATACTTGTTGCATGACATGTTATGCCATGAGAACACGTTCGTTTAAAGGGCAGCAGTGTTTGCACGAATGTGGGTCCCGCGACGAACGCCGCCAACCTTGGCATTTTGCCAGGGAGCCGAATTAAATATGTAGGAATAGTCTCTACTACATGCCTCATATTTTGCAAGTTTTCCCCATGCATTTTGCAAGTTTTCCCCATCCAAATGCCTGTTTTTTATTATTTTTATGTATTTTTTCTTGTTTTTGGCCCCGTGGAAGGCTGCTTGTCCCAGGTAGCCTCTTCCTTGTAGTTAAGAGGACCCGGGGACGTGGTGGCTGATGACAGGGCATGCGCGGGGAAATCTGAACGAAACAAAAGGCCCCGTTATCAGCCACCAGGTCCTCTTTCCTACAAGAAAGAGGCTTTCTGGGACAAGCACAGGGCCAAAAACAGACAAAAAAATACATAAAAACAATAGAAACAGGCATTTAGGGGATGCATGGCGAAAAGGTGCAAGATATGAGGCATGTGGGGCCATCCTATCGATATCTGTCACCCACAGGCGTCACACCTTCAAATAAACTTCAATTTTAAAAAATGAAAGAAAAACATCCACTTGGGCCAAAAATCTGAAGAACGGCGCCCTCGAACAGCTAAGCAAGGACGGGGGACCGCTGCCACAAGAGGGCCGCGCCGCGTGCTGGGCGCGCTCGAAAATTTTCTGCCGATTGCGCGTAAGGACTTTATAGGTAATCGTCAACTCCTAATTCACTTTCTGACTAGCCTCCACCTCATCAAAGTAGAAAAAAATCTATGCTGCATACTTTCCTGCTGTAAAAAAGTATTCCAATAGGAAACTCGCCTTCTGCACCCTCCAGCATACTTTCGTCCTCGATCAGATCATGCTCCAGCGGTGTCTCTGTCACATCCAGCTCGAGATCGTTACTCATTGGTGTACTGGCTTCCACAATTGGAGCTTCCGCCTCCTCTTCTACCTCTTCTGCCGGCTTTTGTAGCCTGCCTCTCTTCGGATAAGGCATAACTTGTGGCAGCTGAGTGAATTCATGATTAGTGAATGATAGAATGATACTTCAAACAAAACGTTCAGTGATAGGTTACGAAAGGTTACCAAAAGCGGATTCAGCATCCAACAATGGTTATTTAGCGACAAACGGACGTATTCAGGAACAACACTAAATTCAACTCAAAGCGTCTTTATCGATTATCAAGGCACTGATGGAGATCACCGACACGTGGCACTCACGATCTACCTATTCGATATTGCTTGATTGTCAAAATTGGTTATGATTTAATTCCTGTTTGACTAATTACTTGAGAGCTTGGGGTGTGGCGCGTTATACCTGAAAGGGGGTGCGGCCAAGCTCTAGGATTGGTCAGTTCACCCAATAAACCAGTTGCAGGGCTCGTTAGCGCCGCCCACTCTAGGTATAAAGTGGCTTTCATACATTTGCCGCGGCGGCAGTCGCCCATGCCCATGCATGCATGCCGCGCTTTCACACAAACGTCGCCCAGCGACAAAATACCCCCTCGACCATTCCTTGCCGCTTGCCGCTGGGCGACGTCGCCGGGCGGCGCCGCGGCAAAAAAGTAAACAAGCTCTTGTCGCGGCGACGTCGCGCGGCGCCGCCGCCGCGACGTCGCCGGCCTATGCTTAACCATGGGCGACTGCCGCCGCGGCAAATGTATGAAAGCCACTTAACGCTCCACACCCGAGAGCTTGGATATCTACTGATCGATTGATTGTTTCTAAAAATGATCATGACTAAATCAGCTTAGATCTGCTTCATTTCACAGGACAGTAAAACACGGAAAACATCTGCTAACTAGGTAACGGCGCTGTACGTACAGTCCTTGTCAAAAAGAGACGGATTGCGCGTGCGGTTTCATATCGTCGCGGACGCAGAATCGTGGCGGGACCTACTCGACCCTCTCACTTTGGGCATGCTCTCTCCGCATCCATCGTTCAGGTCCCACCGCGTTTCTGCAGTCACGGATTCCGTCTATCCTTTTGAGAAGGACTGTAACTCAACACCTCCAAATCTTAATGTCATTGCATCATCCTGTGGCAGGACCTTGCGTTAACGCTACCATTATGGGAAAAAATGGCGCTGTCACCCGAAATGAGAAGCCTTTGCTGCCGGTGAAATCATAGTCGACTGCGAATTCCAGTAAACTCAACTGATAACATTTGCAAGCTGAACGCACGACATTTTCCTAACATTTTCATTTCTGATAATTCATCCTTGTGAACTGCTCACCACCGGGCTTCCCGCATGTATTCAAGGCGGACTGGTGCGCAGAGCGCTTTTCAAAAGTTTGTCTCCAAGAGGTCTAAAGAAATTCCTCGGAAGATAGTGTCAGTTCCAGAAACGCTCCAAACACCAGGGAACAGCAGGAGGTGGTTACCGAGGTGTTGAGGATTACTGGGTCCATTCTGGCTCAATCGCCGCTATACTCCACGGGGAGTATAGCATCCTACGTTACAGTCGCTGGTAACTGTGGCAAAGGTGTCAATTGATTGAGGGGGGGGGGGGGTAGCCGTGGCATCCATAATACTGCCTATGGTGTAAAATGAGCTTGTCACTTGTATTTGGAAACTATCACTACAAGCAAGTGTGGAAAGGCTCTGGGAAGTACTTTGAATAACATGGATACTGTGACAGTGTTAAGATGAGTTACGGTCCTAATTGGTGTCATGCGACCAGCTTCTTAAATACGCGTCTAAAATTTCTTCTGCAGTATGAACAAAAAAGAATCCTGTGTTCTCAAAGCTTGGAAAAGTGTCAGCAGGAACGCAACTCAACATCATATAGTGTGTTTCACCATGGACAATAGCTGGGAAGATACCACAGAAAAAAGAACATGGAAAACTGTGAGCTATCGGAGAGAAATATGGGAAAGGCAGGTTATGCGCACTGATACTTGATTATTGACGCGTTTGGAATAGACTATACATCGAGGTCCAAAACTCAATCTATCTATCCCATTTGGTTTAACTGCTGCTGAAGCTCTCTCCTCTTGTAAGCGGATGAGGAGGGGTAGCAGCAACTGAGGGGAGAATGACAGCGAGAAGCTGCAGACACCCACGAAATTTGAATTCTACGTAATATGTATAATGTGTTTCACCAAGAAACATAACGGTGAGAATATTAGTGAAGTAGAGAACGCGAAAAACAGTGCCGTATTCAGAGAGGTAAAAATGTAGATCAAGCACGAATACCCAACTATTGTCATTTTTGAATAGGACTATGCGCTATTGCGGCTCATGCCGGGAAATTATAAGAGTGGTTAGGAACAGGGACGTGCACTGCTGGGCTGAACATAGTTGGGAAGGTGGTACCCCTCATATCTACACATATCTGGGTACTAGAATCGTTTAACTTTAAGATCTGCGTGAATAATTCCAATACTAAGGCCAGTAGACCTAATAAAATAATAATGGACTTTCAAACATGTTTTTATTAAGTCGACTTTATGGGTTCCTTTAACTTGACCGCGAAATATAACAGAAATTTGATTATTCTCGTTAAAATATATTTTCAAAATAATTCAGTAGTCTACCGACAGTCCTACACGAAATCCCTAGTAGTACGGTGATTATGACGGTGCAGATTTCGGAACAACTGTTCGATGTCCTTATACGTGTTCTTTTTGCTCGTATGAAGGATCCTCTTCATTGCTTTTCTTTCACAACCGTTCACTTTTATGATTTTCGCTACTTAATCAAAAAGCTGCGGCAAACCAGTAACGAAGCATGTAAAAGCTCTTTTGATACTATACTCGCTGAACTTTGTCAAAAGGCATAAATGAAAGATGAGAGAGGCCTTGTGTATAACTGTTTTCTTTGCCTTCAAACCTCAGCTAAGTAACTGACGGCACCCCCAGAAAGTAATTCCAACGATGCGCCAACGTACACTTCTCAAAAAGAACATTTTCTGCATCGAACTAATCCGCTCTGGCTTGATACACTGTTATGTAGACAGATTCATACAAAAAAAACCCCCTTTAATCGACTTGACAATTCTCGACTCAATAACTTGTTCTCTGAAGGATGTGATTTGGCGCATCGTTGGACCTATGTCAAAAAGTGGACGGAGTGGCACATTATACCTGGGAAGGGGGGCGCGGCCAAACTCTACTACAGGTCAGTTCGGCTAATAGGCCAATTGCAGGGCCCGTCAACGCCGCCCACTGCAGGTATAACGCTCCATACCCGTGACACAAGGTCTTGCAGTGTTGCACACCAAATGTCCCTCATTAGGAAACAACTTCGTGGTTTCTTTGGATGCTTTTTTGGATATCAAAAGCAAGCGATGAATTTCTAAACTACTACGGATAAATATAGAGATAAACTTTTATATCTATGCATGAAAACCGTGACAAAACTGACTAGTCTGCGTATTTTAGGCTGGAGCATTGACGGATTCCCCGCAGATCTTCCCAGAGGGGATGTTTCCCATGTGCAACTACAAAAATGACATCCAATCTGCATCATAATGGATTTCGTAGAGCTACTGTAGATATGCTGCATCGACTGTGAAAGCATTTTCTTCCAGAATTTCGCGAAACTGTACGCGAGCGAGTTCTTTCGCATGATGCTTAGGAATATACCACCCATTATGCAGCTCATTTATACAAGTTTACTTTAGGCATACTGCAGAAACGATTACCTCTCCCAATCCATAGAAACCCTACAAATGGATTATTTTGCGTAGCGACCACGAATATAATATTCACTTGCCTTGCAGCATAGTTGTGGAGAATTTTAGGCTGAAGTTGGCCTACTGCATACAAGACCAATGGTCTGAACAATACTGTATGCGTAATGTAGCCCAAAGAAGTACTACACCGTACAGAATGGACATTATACACATCACTGTATCTACATGAGCAAGTCAAATAAGTCGTTCTGCAGTTATGGGCTGGATTCTGGGAGGAAGCACTATATGCTTGCAGTTCCTATAGTGTACATGCTTAATCTTATGGAATTGCTTGAATGGGCAAAATAGCCGTTGTATTCGTGAGCAGCAAACCAACTATACCCCCAATTACCACCACTTTGATGGGAAGAAAACTCATCCACATTGGTCCGTCACGGCCTTAAGACTTGGTTCCGGTTTGTCCAAAACGGCCAAATTTGACCACCGGGACATATTCACCTTTAAAACTATTTACCAAAACTTGATTATACCAGCTACCCAACCAAATTTAGGTGAAGTGCCACAACTTACTTATTGTAGATTTGGCTATGTTTTGAAGAGATAAAGTTTATGGAATATTGCTTAGCACATTATTTCACGAAATGTGGCCAAATTCGGCCGTGCTGGACATACTGGAACTTTTCAGATGTACGGGTTTTTGCAGTCCGCTGCTGGCATCCATCTTTACCTACATGACATGATTTTAACTAACATAATTAATTCTTATCCAAAAAAAAAAACTAATTTTGTTCTTGCAGATCTGTTCCCTCTTCAGAAATGCTAAAAGTATGTAGATCATTGTACATTTTTCCACTGTGCATAAGAGTGCTGAGAATCTCCACCCATGCCCCGCCCACTCGCAGCAAAACCAGTCGGAGCTACCGCAGCACAAGCTAAGAACTATTAGAGGATGCATCGGAGGACCTAGAGATAGCAGCAACTGATGAATGAAACAGACTGTGGGATGTTGGGCCAGTAGCAACACAAATACAATATAGTCGAGACAGAAGACCAAGTTGCACCAGGATTACGGGAAGTAAAATCCAAAAATCAGCTGTTCCAGAACTCAAAAAGAACTGATGGATCTAAACCAATAGGAACTTCAAAGTGAACATTAATTGAAAGAAAATGCAATATGTACGGTCACAAGCAGTCACGCATGGTGTTCACATCTTCCAACACAGACCATGTGATCAAAGGAGGTCTCGGCAGGATAGGCCCACGGTACTGTACTTTTCTTTGGGAAGTTCTATTTCGCAATATATCGCGGCCATCCTGGCTTCTAGCGTGATGCACGCTGTTGACCATAAACAACAGGAGATGCACCATCCTCATCAATTAACCTGCTTCCTATTGACTGGATACCGAGGCACTGTGATTTCTCTTAGCTCAGGAGTTGAGGAAGATTTACATGAAGTCACGCTTGTGGTTAAAGAAGTCAGAGGTAAACATAACAAACATTTCAAGGATGGCTGCATTCATAGACAATCTCTCAGGTAGATGTGGTCAGTTACCAAAGAGAAGCAAAACTTTAAAATCTGCATTGATGTAACTGGGAGGTTCAAGCTTTGTATTGCTCAGCTGATTAAAATGATGTGACGTGATCGATTTAATCAGGAGAGATCGGGCAGGTATTTATAATGATATCAATTTTTTTATTGGAAGGATTGCACGAATAAGAGTTGATGAGAGTTTGAGAGCGGAGTGAGGTTCCGACCCAACCACAGCAATTTCCATGAAATCCAAAGATTTCAGCAAGACATGAGATAGATGTATTTAAACGTATTTTCCTTTTTACAGTGAGGAAAAAATTTGCAAAATATGTCAATAATAAGTGGGACATTTTAGCACGTGCAAGCGGTAACATAAAACTGAATGTTATTCTTAAGCAGTATTTTTCAAGCTTCCTCGTTGGAAAGTGTGTTCATCCACAAATCCGCTCAACACATATATCCTTGCGACAAATATTGCTCATTGAAGTTGACAGAATGGCGTTACCAATGATGCTTGAAATTCTCTGCAGAGCAGGGAATCCCTCGAAAGGTGCACTCTTGAAAAGCTAGTGAAAAACGGATACAGGAATGCAGTAAACATGTCCAAGTGCTCCGGATTTGCTAAGAGCAGAATATTTCCGGAAATTTCTTTGCAAATAGAGGATGGAGGTTTTTAAGTAATGGAGGTTCGGCGTTCGATTAGAAAAGGCGCCAAAGGGGGAGCTGTGTGTGTGCCCCAACGCTACCCGGCGAACCTGGAAGCGTGCGGCCGCGGCGCGCTCTTCTCAGTGGCCTGCCCCCCACATCGAAAAGTGCTCCGCGTGGGTGGCCCCTAAGATGATCAATTTTATTAGCGTGCAGGGAGCAGTTTCGGGTGAAATTCTAACGGAATCGGTTGAGACCCTCAAGGGTGACCACAGAAGTTTTGAAGAATTCCCTTGATATGACTAGTTTTAGCAGAAATATGAGTGTTTTGTTATCAACGCACATATTGATGGTAGAGCGCAGATGCCGCGGCCCAGTCGGCGTTCGCACAACATTGTTCGCTTGCCTCGGAGACCTTCACAGAGTACACTTCCACTAGAGAAATCGATCACCATAGTGAAATGCGAGTTTAGAGTCTTTGGAGAGGCTTAGTCAAAGTATTTGGGTTGAACTCATGCATTCAAAGGTTGGGTTCGATTTCAGAGTCAGGTGACAAGCCATAGATTCAGGACTCACTGGGAGTCTGTGCGAAAATGTCTCTACAGTACTGTCTTCCTTGATACACTGTAAAATTAGCAATGAACGCAGCAGCAACATTGAAATTTGATGTGCATGGTGTTAAGTTCGTAACGCCTGCGAATAATTCGCTAGTTTTTATGGGGAACTGGGCCAACCGAGATTAGTTTATTTAACTTGGTAAAATTCATCGTAAATACTTCGCTAGGAAAAAATCCTCGAACGACGGACATTATAGTTAGTACCCTAATCAGTTTCAAAGAATCTTCCCATTCACGGGCAAGCTAGGCTAAAAATCTTGGGTGAATTGTTGTTCCTTGCTACGTCGAACTTTTCATCTCGCCCTTTGCTAATTTAAAACAGCGGTTCATTGAAAACTATCCCTAAAAAGCAGTAACGCTGCTGAATACCTGAAAATCTAGAGTACAGACATAAATCATTGTCTTCTAATTTCATTTCGGACAGTATTCATATAAAAGTTGGTATTTGCTCTCACGACCACTGCACTGCTCTAGTTCTTGCCTTGGTTTTTCAGGGCTCACTTGCCATCGAAAATACTAGCTCTCAGAGAGTTTTTTTTTTTTCACAATCCCCACACCTACGTGGTGCAAGTATTAGTTTTACGAGATATCTGTAGCTACTTTTTCGCTACTGGTGTAATGGATCCATACTTTCACGCATTTTTTTGTGAGCGATCGTAGAAAGATCTGCCCAACTCTTTTCTCTCCTTCGCATCGTTTTGGTCGTTGCTATAACCAGGCTTATTTTTGAGTCTTTGCATCGGACGGAGAAGCACCGATTCCACTTCGCATCTACCGATCCATAACCATTAAGTGAATTCTAGATAATGAGCTCTATCAGTGCTCCAATTATGACTCTGTGAAGTGACCCAGCGACGACCTCCTATTACCTCTCATAAGTGTACCTGCGTAGGTGGTTCATGCAATCAGCTATCTATTAATCCGATGTTTTCTTGAGCATATTTACATTGTCTTCAGCGCATTTAATTGCACATCTTCTTGGGCGCTATATTTAATGCATATTTAGTCGGAAAGGAATTTGTAACATACGTTAATGATACTGAGGTCAATATGCTAGCGCAGATGTGCCAAAAGGGACCTGCTGAATTCATTCACTTTGGTGGTTTGTTCCTATTTGACATCTTTGTGCCTTCATCACGTGTCCTTCCGTGCTATATTTTATCACGTA
This sequence comes from Ancylostoma caninum, assembly GCA_037903475.1. Classification (NCBI taxonomy): domain Eukaryota; kingdom Metazoa; phylum Nematoda; class Chromadorea; order Rhabditida; family Ancylostomatidae; genus Ancylostoma; species Ancylostoma caninum. Next base: position 569,431 of record JBAJFG010000389.1, on the reverse strand, counting down.
TATCACTTATCTAGCACAGCTTTGGCTCCTTAAGTGAGTCTTCTTTTAGAATTATCCTTCTCCTATGTACTTTGAGAAGCAATTAATGCAATGGTCGAAGGCTGTTGAGCAAATGGTTTTCAGTTTCCTTAAAGTAGGCAATGGCGTACTGTAGACCAGCTCATCCATCTGCAGCTGTGGTATTCTATTTATGTTAACAAGAACCAAATAATACTTATGTGCTAGAAACTTGGTTGATTTCTTATCTCCAACATTTCGTGTTCCTCCTTCCTCGTTCGTGCGATAGTTAAGCGATTCTTTCAAAGGTTATGAGCTTGTGAAAATAATAAGTAGCCTTTTCCCGGAAGAAAGCTAGCTTTTGTCTTGCTAGGATTCGATATCCACATAGGGAACATATATGAACATACTCTTGAGAAAATCCTTCTCAATTTGAGGTTATATTCTGTGCAAAGCTATTTTCAATACCACGTAACATTTATACATATATATTATACATATCCTCTATTAAAACCTCTTAGATTCTTTGCCATATAATTTCGCACCTAAATAGAAAAACAAAATAAGTGTGAGCACACTGTCATAATGTTAATCGGCCCTTTTCAAGTTCAGCAACAGCTGAATCTGTAAGTTCCGTATACGTCTTATTCGCATGATCCAAATAGTACACTGTTGATCCTGAGCTGTTCGAAATCCCGAGCGACTGGAGTGCTGATTTTTTCATTTTGAACGTGGCTAAAAAGTAGTACTCAGAATACTCTCTGTATCAACTAAATCAAAACTCTCCACCTGTTTTGTCGATGTCTTCAGTGATCCTTACAAAGCATGGCACGGCGTAAGCCGGAAGAGTACTTGTGAATCGTTGATATAGTACTGTGAGAAGAAGTCGAGTAAGTACTCCGGAGGATTGGGTAATCGCAGCCATACCTGCTCTTCCTTCGCAGCCTCAAAAAATTTTCTATTACATTATTCACTAATTACTACGCTATTGTTCAATACCTGGAACTTCCACACCATAAACAGTACATTCCTGAACACCAGCAAGACCCTGCAGCACTGCTTCTACTTGGGTAGTTGACACATTCTCTCCTTTCCATCTGAAAAAAGAGAACATTGTTAACACTATTTGGCAAAAAAGTATTCAACTAAAAACCTGTTATGAGCAGTTTTTCTTTGAGGTATACTTAAAGTAACTTGATTTTGAAGACTTCTGATTTGCTCTCACTTTCCTCCGAACAATTTCCATGCGGAGATTTCGTCATGAGGCAATAGTTTATGCTTATGGCTGCTGCATTTGTTACCCACCAGTGGTTAGTTGCACGACTAAGAACCCCACTGCGATTGTGGTGTAGGTGATTTGTTGTTTATGGATTGTTAAAGGTGTAGCTCAGAGATTTCTGACAGAACCTTTGCGAAATCTAGTATCCCTGAGCGCTATGTTGGTGCTCACGAAATTTCTTCAGATGAAGAAATCCAACCGTCTACGCGATTTAGCCCAAATGAGTCTAACTCCACGAATGTTGAAAGATTTGATTGCTGTCCCAGCTCCTTGAATCTATCTGTAATTGAGCACGTCTTGTAGGCAATTTCTAGATGGACTCATGCTCAGATCAAGCAGCACATCTCAGCCAAGGAGCCCAGAAAGGTCAGTGTGAATGCTTGAAACAACTTGGGGATTTGCCTCGCCAGCATCAACTTGGAGTAGAAATGAACAAAGGAGTTTCAAACGGCTACCATCTCTGCTTTTCTTGAAGCACAACGTTTGTTTGACAGCAAGTTTCCCTATATTTTTGATGCAAAAAATTTCTAACTTTTTTTCTTGAAAATTATAAAAATTCTCGAGAAAAAAAAACAAAAGTCGGTCATATCAACTGAATCCGAAGATCTTGGACTTATATGACCCGCTGAATTGAATGCAGTAAATATTGGTGCAACTCGAATCCTGTTAAAGCAAATTCCTGTGAGAATTTTCCGCTTACCGAAACGTATCGCCTATCCTGTCCTTGAAATAGAAGTAGCCGAGCTTATCCCAGTATAGAATATCGCCTGAACATTTTGTAATACTTTTCTAAGAAACCTCTCACTTTCGGGGCCAAAAGTATTGTAAATCACCTGATAAGAAAACAGGGTCCGATCCTGGTAATGGCTCCTGGATTACCTTCTTCTGAGTCTCTGCGTCGTCCACATAACCCTCAAAATGGTAGAGCGGATTATTCTTTCGGATTGTGCAAGCGAGAATACCGGATTCACCTTAACATATAGATGACTTTTTGATTTAATTGTTGTTCAATGCCAGACAACCAACACCTGGCCGAATAGGAATGCAGTATCCGCGCTCGTCTCGGATCAGCTCTCCTGTCGCTTCATCGACTTTGAAAAGTCGAATGGGATAGATAGGTGCTGCTATGCCGATAATAGTCATAAATCCACACGAGCCCTCCTTGCCGTCAATATTAACTAGAAAAATTAAGTATATTAGTTTCGAGAAGTTGTTTCTTTTTGGGCTACATATTCTTCTCACTAAGATTCGAAGTCCCTTCTGTTGAACCGTAGAATTCTGCAATTCGTTCGACCTTGAATCGTTCTTGGAATTCGCGCCAGATAGCTGGCCTGGAAGAGAGTAGAACCAGTAGTATATGTAGGCCATGGGAAATGTTGTAGAAAAAGTGCTCACTGATCACCTCAACCCGTTTCCTATCAGCAATCGAACATTGTGGTTTTCTTCGAATGGCGATTTCTCAGTAAGGAGTAAGTAGCGAAGAAGTTCCCCAATGTACTGGGATACCTGGAATACATTTTATTTTACGGCTGATGTATAAGATTTTAGTTATACTGAAGTTATTAAAGCGTTAACAATGAAAGTATTTATCTTAGGAATTTCACCTACGAGTACAATGTGAAGTTATGTGAATTACTTCTGTTGCTTTGAATACTAGTAGAAACCGATACGCTTTTATGCACTTGCGTATGTAAACACACATTTTGAGATTTCTTAACGAGCGTGGTTCTGAGACATGTCTCAGAAATCGTGGTAGACGTGAGTAAACCAATTTCACCTCCATTTGTTCAAATTCATGCCATTTTTCATTCAAAAGTGGGAAAGCGACAATTTTTGGTAAGCTCTAAAATAATTATTTGGTTACAACTTGCCCATTAGAAGTTGTTTTAAATTGTATTAACAGTCTATTATGTTAGCCATTTGAGAGCGGAAGCAATATCTTTATAGCAGATCTTTTTTAAAATTCCCCACCCCCCACCCCCTCCCCCGCCATTCTATTTGATCCTCCATTTCTTTTTCGCGATTTGTACTTTCTCTGTGTTGTAAGACATCTCCAATGAAAATCCAGGAAATAGAGCAATTAAGCTCATACTACCACCTAGCTACGTGCATGTTTATGCATTTCGTTTTGAGATTTTCTTACTCAGAAATTCGTCATTATTCGTTGCCTATGAACAAACCAAATTAGGTTCATACAGCGGAGTTATCCGTCTCTGAAAAAATCATGAGACGCAAGAAAAATGAAAAAAGTACGACAAAAATGAAATTATTCGCAACCATGAATAAGTGTTGCCAACTTACTGTGCATTTATTCATAACGCAATCCTTCCAGAAGTTTCTGGCGGAGAATTTCCCTCTTATAACACAAGTGGCACCATGGAGAATGGTTTGACCAATTCCTGCAAAAAAGCACAGATATAGAGATGAGCGAGGCCTGCGGTTCTTTCTACTGTTCCCGTGAGAGATAACGATTGAAACGACCGTGAAGATTTCGAGGACATTGACTGATGATCACAGATATCCAACTGATTTGCAAATAAATTTCTTCGTTTCAAATATGAGATTTTGTTATCTGCAACTGATTTCTGGGCAAACTGCCCACGTAGGACTCACTTCTGAAGCAGTGGTAGTGATCATGAAACACTCACCAAGTACTCCTGCTGATGTATGATACAATGGTAGGCAAATGTAAATTCTATCCGTTTTTGGCTTTATTCCAAAGGCGCATTCTCCGCTCGTAGCGATATAAAAGTATCTAAAAGAGCTCAGTAAGTCATGCAAACGTTGTGGTAATAAGCCAGAAAAAAGTCATAGAAATACAACCTAAAGTGCTTTATAACGGCTGGTTTCGGCATTCCTGTTGTTCCAGAGGTGAATATGTAGCACAGAGGATCTTAATTCGAATAGCGTTTAACATATTCACGATAGTACTGACCTTCCGGGCACTTTTACTTGGAAGGTGCCGTCTTTTTATGAAGAATTGCAGGAAAAGATTTGCCCTGACCAGTGCAACCAAATATTCGTCATCACCTTATTATAATTATAATCATAATTATAACTAGTCATTTAATCGTGAACATCTCACAAAAATCCACTATTACAATAGCCGTGCACTGTTACGTATACGACACATTGGGTACGATGTAAAGAATGCGCTGAGGTTCTGCCTGGAAAGCCACATTGAACTTATGTCCGAATAATTTCGGATTTTACTTCTAGAGAAAACAGCGGAATGTATACTTCAGCTTTCTGCGCCTACTACAACATCTGCCTTCAAAAAAATGGGAAAAATTTCCGGGAGCTATTAGTAATTAGTTGATTCTAGGGCATTCACTTCGGATTTCAGCAGTGCGTTTAGAAACTCATCTCAGAAGTGTCAGTTATAAACTTCTTGGTTACACTTGTAACACTTAGTACAATACTTCAGTTCTCACACACTATGTACTGCGAGCGTTCGCTCATTTTTCCATGTCAATTCTCTCCGAGGTGTCATCACAATATTTTTTCAGTATGAGCAAAAATAGAACTATTACTTCGCTATTTATTTGTGTTAAGACATTGACTGAAATCTGCGTTCAAGACAGTCACATATTTGGGTTAGGTCAGGTTACTTTACAATAGAATTCGCGGAAGAAAAATTGTTTCCGTTTGGAACAACGTGCGTAACTTGTCAATCTAAAAGTACAGTTGTATCAGGGATTGTTAGTACAAGGTGTACACTGTCGTAAATGTACTAGAAACAAAGAAACGCAACCCACGTGAATGTTCAGGGCTAAAAGTTCAAATACCATGCCTTTTTCGGGTATCTTAGTTCTAAAACTCTGAAAATTAAGATTTTTTTGTCGAGACCTTGGGTTCTTATCCTATCGTAAAGGTAAAAAGTGTGCTCATACAAATTCACACGTACGCAAGTCAGAATTCGGACGAACATATCCAAGCATTTATACATTTACAACTTCAGGCGAAATTTAGCTTGATATTCAAGCTTGATATTATTCGCGGCGCGGTCAAAGCATAACCCGACATCCACAGCGCCCAGCCGCGCCGCATGCAGGTGGTGCGGCGCTGCAAGCGCTTCTCTATACATATGTAGAATTTTTAGACGGAAAACAAAGCCTTCAGATATATGAAGCATTTCTTCAAGTCATATAAGTAAACCAGGCAAGAATAATCCACCGTGGTAACAGCTAGTCCCGTGGATTCTTTCTAAACTTTTAGAGCTTTGCTTGAGACGGTAGTGCTCTCTTTTTTTTAGAATCGGGCTCACACACACATTGGTCGCAACACAGAATATGTTGTGTTGTGAAAGCATACCTTGAAATGTCATTTGACGCAAAGCGGTTGGCTGCGAAGTGGGCTGACTTGGTAACAGTGTATCAGTAGGTTTCACGAACTGATTAACCTGTGTGCCTCTGGAGAAAATTAGCGGTCGAATCTGCTCCGCTCCCTCGCTTCCGATAGCGTCAAGAATTTCTAAATGCAAACCCTCAGTAGCCTGCAAAATTCAGGCGAACGCGACGATGACAACGTTCCTTACGTACTTTGTTGATACGGGGCAGAGCAGAGAACAACAGAAGCCTTGGAGATTTTCAACGAGTGCAGAAGGGATTCGCCTTGAAGATTGGTGTTGATCCATGCGGAAATTACACCTATCTATGGACAATAATTGAATAGTGTATTATTTGTAGGTCATCTCACTACAATGATGCAGATCCAAAAGATTATTGCCATTATCTTACCTTTGCACATGCTAGCCAAGCTGCAACAAAATGTGCTCCATTTTCCATACAAATCGCGATGACGTCACCGGGCTGGACTGTGGAGTTCGTCTAAAGTTCTCACTTTTAAAGTCAACAGTTCGTAATGGAATAAAGGAAAAATTCTCTATGTTGATTCAATTCAATGAATGAATAAGCTACGTTATATGTTACTGAACTGATCATAAGCTAACACCCACAACTTGCCTGTAGCATATGACCATAACGACACGCGAGTTCGTCTAGCTCGGTGAATGTGAATGATTTCTCTAGAATCATGTCGTAGATAGCCTCCTGAAATGGATTTTGCGTGAATCTGCCCGAATGGCCGAACGCAAATTTCTGAGGACACAGCAAACCTTGTCCGGATATCTTTTTACAGTATCCAGAAACATTGACTGAATTCCTCGGTTCTTCCAGAAAGCACGTGAACATCGCATTCTCATCTTGATGAGGATCATGAGACCTCTGCAAATAAGAACCTTATTCCCTAACACATTTTTATTTCTTGGCGTCAACTTTACCTGACATCTCTGTTGGTGGTTTGAGACAGCCGCTTGAAATATCTTGACTTTCGTGGCAATACTATGCATACTAGGATAAGTGAAATAAACAGAAGTATTAAAACTGCTATAATAATAATCAACCACCACGGGATCATTCCTGAAATAAATCCACAAAAATTTGCTGAAGAATTCATATGATCCGTCACTAAGAAAAGCATAGCGTTCACAAGAATACTTGAGACGTATTGTTGAATAACTGGTATTCGTATGCGCGCACATGCAGAACACGTAGCAATCATTACAAAAAGTACTGGTTTGATCAGAATTGGCCGACTCAAATGATAGACGTTCAGCGATTACAATAAGGGATCTTTTGTAATTTCGAAAAGTGGTGTAATCTAGGTGAAGATAGGTAGTTGCAGAGGTCGCATAGTAATCTAGGCAAAGTGCATAATTAGGGCTATTATACAATGCTCGCAATTCGCTAGCGAGTTCCCACTGGAGACCAAAACTAAAACTGGTCCCAAACCATGAGATCTGGATTGAGGTGGTCACAAAATGTACATTACTGCTTTCTGAATAGCGTCAAAGAACGTTTAGGTAGAAAGTGCGGTTTCAGGTCAACTCCCGAGAATCTACAAGATACAAATACAACAATAATAAAAATAGAACTGTGAATCTTCGAATCTAACGTTGGTAATACTATTGAAATATGCGGGATTCTGAAAATGTAACCTCTTACTTTCCATCGTTACAAGGCCGCACTAGAGTTGTTCATGAACGATAGAGTAATTATAGTGAGAGAAAAAGATTTTGGTATTTGTTTTTGTCCCACATATCAACTCCAGGTTAATACAACAGTTGACAAGGAGGTGATCTCTGATGGTCTCCAATTAGCGCCAAATCAAACGCAAATGCAGAATAACGTCATTCACTTTTGAACACGTGTTTGAATGGGTTTCGAAAGCGGCACACATTGTCCTTGAAGATTTCGCCAATCACAACGAAAAAACAAGCGTTAATGGTGTAAACAGTGCTAGAAAAATACAGTGCAACTAAAAGGGTGATTTGCGTTCTTCTATGTTTCTACCAAACAGTGGTGTAGTGCTGCAATATGTCACTGTGGTGATGATCACAATTGGTGAAGTTGAAGCAAGAAAAAACTACAATAACAATGGGGTGTAACAGTTACCCGGATCTTACTTCAAATTCAAGGCCAACCCCGTGCAAATTGCTGAAACTTGATCGTTCCCTATGCATTGAAACCATTGCCTAGTTTGTATGTAGAATAACGTCATTCATGTAAAACTAGTAATGGTTTGATATCTTCAGTGGTCAAATAACCATTAGCGATCAGGGTAGATTGCGCGCACCGGGATCGGTGTCGTCTGCCGTCGGGATGCTATTCCTAGGCGCTTTTCTTCCCGATTCAGTCCAAAATCCCTAAAACGGGTAGTAAAGCTGCTAGAAATAGCATAACAGCAGCAAAAAACATCAGTCATGGCGCGCACGGCGCTGTTGCGCGGCGTCCTTCTCGAGGTCGCGGATGGGCCACCGCCATTGACGTCCACTGTGTTGTTGGTTTCTTGTTTGAAAAGTTGGATTTCCACGAAGATCCATTAAGTTACGAATAAAAGCTAACATTCTGGTTACATAATTGCATAGTACGTGCAAACCAAGGGCGACCAAACCCCCTACCCCTAGGAAGTGTTTGCAGTGACAAATGTGGTGTTGCACTAGGAGATGCCGCATCACCAGTGCCGCAGCACTAATGGATGCCGCATCACCCATGTTGTTGCGTCAGTCACTACAGCAACACCTCATTGTCGCTTGTCGCTGTGTGGAGGCTGTAAGGTCACGTGTGCTGTGTTAGAAGAAAGCAACGGTGGCAACACCATTAACACCGGAGCCCCAGGCACCATAACAAAAAACGTTTTTCCTAAATTCAGGACTGACCTTGAAAAGCTCTTTCAGGCTCGATATACGTGTTTTACGGGTCGGCTACATTGAGGAGAGACGGTACATCGAGAAATTTGAGTGGACCTTGCTTTTAATTTTGGGAGTAATATTCGAGCAAACCGAAAAATACACGACAAAGAGGTCGGTCCGGTATGCAGGCAGTATTACGTAGTCTCCGAGCATAATATGTCTGAACCACCCTCTCAGAACTTGAAATCGGCAGTGATAGGTAATTCGACGTGCTGTAGAGTCCGACCACCTAGTTGATTTTCTTCAACATAGTTAGACGAGAAACACATCTTATTTTTTGGCCGTATTACACGTAGGACTATCTACTAACAAGACTAAACTTTTCATTTCGTCCAAAAATATTTACAAATGGGGAGCTATTATGTGGAGGATTGGAAAAAGTAAACAGGTGCATGAACTGCAGACAGATGAAATTCTTAGATTTCTAGGTAGAAATCTTATCACATGAACTGTAAGAATCTACACAATAGGATCTCAAGAAATCACAGGGAAAATGTAGCTCTCTAACTATTGAGCTAAGCTGTGACTGATGAGGAAAGGTGTAAATTATTCGATTAGCCAATCACTGGGAAATGCGCGGAGAAAAAGAAATGCAGAAAAATGTTGGCCACAACAAGACAGAGAAGGTAGATGACACAAAAGCCACTCAAATTGGTGCGAAGATCTTCGAAAAGAAAAAAAATAATTCTGAGTATTCTTCAATTTCTCACATGGGAATACAAGGAGTCCGTAAGCGTGGGCGAAGTGCGACAAGTCTTCAAGCAGAAAAACAAAGAACCCTCGAAGTGAACTGATCTCCGGTGATTTTATATCGTAAACAAAAGTCATGTGCTGATAAAACATTCTCCCTATCGGGCGTAACACCTTGACACTGAGTTAACTCATCTCCAAAACAAAAAAAAGCAAAAATAAAAACAGCACAAATAATATCAACGTGTATAACTAGCGGAATAACAAGGGAGAAGCTGTCTTCTCATCACTGGACTGATTCCAAACAAGAAAATCGAAGGTATTCCCGTTTTTCTACCGAACCGAAAGGGTTAAATGTGGAGAATGTGAATGCACGAGGGTAAACAAGTAGTAAATAGGTTCGAAGGTGGAAGACGACTCATCTTAAGAATGAACAAGCGTCCGCAGCGCTTTCTCGGCCGTTTCCATACCGGTTTAGTGAATATGGCTAAGCAAAAGGGCGGCGGCGGGATACAATCCCGACTCGGATAAGCGTGCGTCTGGGAGATTCCTCTCCACCACTATGAGCGACAACGTTCAATAAAACAACATAATAGCGAAGATATAATGCATCTAAATGCAAGTATAAGCCCAGCCAGGCAACAAGTTCCGGTAAGCAACACCTAAGCAGAACATCACCTATATTCGTTTGTTTTTTGAAACCAACTACGGAGAAAAAATGCTCTTACTCGTTGACTATAGTGGAAATTTTCGAAACCCAGAAGAATATCAGAAATTCAAACGATAAGAATACTCATAGTTAGGCATTCCCGCTGCGAAAATTTGAGGTCGTCTTCAAGCGTTGACCGAGATTGTTGTCGGTGGGTGGCCAACACCCGCGGGTTTTTTCTTTATTTCGGCCGTGTGACGAGCGTTGAGGTTATTGGGGTAAAATTGGTGCAACGAAGGATTTTTGCATGAGAAGAAAATACTGCCTAGATGTCATAAAATCAGAGCGTCCACTAGAGAAAAATGTTCTGAGCATCTGATCAAAACCGGAGAACAAAATTTTTCGAAAAATTGTTGCAAAAATGTTCTACGTACAGTTCCTTACTACGGCTGAAGCATACAGTGAATAAAGAAATACTTCACAGAGAAAAGAATGATTAGGATTTGTTTTAGGATTAAGCGTTTTTTCCTCCATTTCTGAGTGTATATCCTTGAATACTGAACTCTGACAGCAATTTTGCTTACGAAAACGAATAAATGAGGTCTCTAGCTTTCCGTTTTTCTATCCCCTCCCCTCCCCGAGAAAAATATAGCAATGTCTATGGCGTTGCAGCTATGCATTAAGGTTTGATTACGTAGTGATCGACGATTATTCACGATTCCTGGTAGCCAATTCTTCTCTGAAGAATCTGGTGAGATGTAACGAAAATGAACAGTCTGTATTTGTAAAGTACGATTAAAAAAAACTGGCAACTACCGGGAGAAACATCCATAAAATTAGGCCAATATTTTCGACATTATTTTACTTTGAGAAAAACTATTCATATTCCTAGTAAAATATTATCGTAGAGACTTGGAACTAATAAAGGCTGGAGATGAATGATATAAATGCATTTAGGTAACATTGAAATTATGGAGGAACAGCTAAACCAAACTGCAACGTTTGAGAAAAAAATGGAAGTAAACATCTAGGCCAAGGGAATTCAGGAATTGGGTTAATTAGTCAAATTCCTCAAGTGACTTCATTCTATAGATGGGTGCTGCAATATTCGTATCCATGCGAAACGCTCCTTATATTAGCAAAGTGCACGAACCAGAAAACTGTTAAACGTAAGAGGAAAATTGAAATGGTTGAAAAAGAACAGGAACAAGACTGTATCAATTACCAGCTCGGACAAGGCGCATGCTATAGCAGCGCTGACAAAGGTGGCAGAATTTTCCTTGGAAAAATTTATGAGAACCGGATTCTGCAGAAGAATTCAAACACATCGTGTTGAACAAAAATTCCAAATACTACCAAAGTCAAATACTATCGATATTTGTAAGTAATCAGAAAGCAACAATGAGCAGACTTGTTGGACAAACACGTAATCAGTTGGCAAATAACCACGGCGTTAATTTTACCCACTTATTACACAGCCTGAAGTAAATTAACCAGCTTTTCGTATACCAGCAAAGGTTTTATAAGTAGGTCCATGCCAAGTGGAACCGTTGGGTAACGACAAACAACTACTCAGCAACAAATGTACCACCACAAGCCGCCAGTGCAAAAGTCAGTGCTTGGAAGAAGGCAATATGTAATGACCCAATGTAATGTAAAACCGGTTTGTGTAGAAAGAATTGAGGCATTGGAACAAAAGATAATGATGTCACCATTGGTGCTCTAGCGTCTCACGGATCACTAACGTTTCGTGAGACGGAATCAGCTGGTCTTACAAATGATCGCCGAATGAATCATCTTCGACTGTCACGACTGTCTCTTAAGAACGAAAATGTAAGGCAAAATTCCTTTACCCAAATGGGTGCTTTTCTGGTCAAAATGGTAAGGCGAGGTACCATGACGAATCATATCAACGACTAATGTCTGAAAAATGGTGAAATAGGCCGTGACAACATGGGGGAAGTCCCAGGACGGGTCTGAGCAACTTCCCAAAAAACCTCGCCGGTAAGTGTCTTGCGTCCATGAAAAGATAGGTGCTTTGTTGGCTTGTGACAGGTAAAGAATACCGGGATACCGGCTTTCATAGAATTTTTGAGGGAGCCGAACCTCGCATATGATGTGGCCCTTCTTGTTCCAGTGGTACGATGTTATGTGAACTAGCATATCGTTCAAGGGTTAGGTGAAATGTTATGCGAACGTCGCACATGTTCGGAAAGAAGAGAACGTATGCGGTCGTTACTAGTGATGATTTGAGAAATCTACATCTTTTATGTGATAGCTTATTCAGGGATTGTCCATTTCTTTCATACCTGGATTTAACCTTGTAAGCAGCGGTATCATCAAAGAATTTCCTCCCACCGAGCAATTTTTGGTAAATCGAGGAATGAAAGATAATTAGGAGAATGTTGGAGAGATTGGTGTATCTGATCGATTCAATAACTACGTATCTCTCTCGAGTAGAGCTAAAGCTCACCTGGATACCACAGCATCCGAGGTGGAGAGGGCGTCTAACGAGGGGAGAATATGCGTTCATAAATAAGACTATCTCGCAGACTGTAACGAAAAGCAGCAGCTGATTTTTGCATCGTTTTCACAATTTAAGTGATTGCAGATATGAAAGGCATTATCTGTTTTCGGCATCAATTTTAAGCTTTCAATCTCAGCAGAATCCAGCGCTGATCACAGAATTATGCATATTTTCCCCACAAATGCTGAAATCCTATTTAAACCTTTTTTTCAAGAGTTTGAGGTGCAGCATGCCGAAACCCCGCAACTGCCTTTAACAGTAACCACAGGAGACTGCGGAGTTGCGGCGTGGTACATCCTGAACTCTGCAAAAAGAAAAAAAAGAGTACAAAAAGGGATTTTCTTTAGTAATAATGACCAGCGTCGCTTCTTCAACATTGACGTTTCGAAATCGATTATGAGGTAAGGCGCTCAAGGATAGCTCTACCTAAACTGTAAGAATCACGTAGACTTGGTAAAATGAGCGCGCATTTTAACACCCTCGGAACCACTCGTAGTTAAAAAAAAAGGAATTCCAGTGGCTCCTTGGATATATGTTTGTATATGTAGCTCGGTGACGCAACTGATGTACTCTCAAATATATTCACTTTCCCTTTCAGCTTTGGTATCCGTTGTACTCGTCCGTACATATTTCTTAGTAGCCCTATCACTGAACACACTGAACAATAGAAACACCTCGCAAACAGAGACAACAATTGCATCTTTGCTAATCATGACTACGCCGATAGCTGTATATCAGTGGAGGGGAACGTGGATGGAAAAGATGGGCTCCCCAACATTAACACTCTGGCGATCGCGAAGTTCACCGGCGAGTCATCATACTTTTTTTCGCTTGGTTCGGTTTGCGAGATGTTTATGCCTTGATGGTCTCAACGGTTTTCTGACATAGTAATGCATGGGTAATGCATCATCAAAATGATTGTAAAAGGCTAATTTGGAATCTTTATAAAATTTTGGAGTGGAGCTTGAGAAAATGTGGGAACTCGTGAAAAGATAGCGTTTTAATTGGGTTAGAGGTAAAATGGACTGCCATAATTGCAATAGCAAATGTTCTATGAAAATCTATGTCTATTTCCTGTTTCCAGCTACTAAAAATAAACAGTCCAGAAAATTTCAGAAGACCAAGGCATTCAGAAACACAGCTGCATTTTTTACAGTTGTTTTCTCATACTTCCTACTTTACAAGATGCTCAATCCTGAAACCAGTAAATGAGGAATTTAATATGACGCGTCTTTCTCGAATATAACACATTACGCAAATGGTGAAGTCGGTTGCCCCTTTGTCAGTGACGAATTTTTGAGGTTTTTCTGTGGGCAGGCTGATTACTTCCTTTTGCACATGTTGCCCTTTCTCCTCTTGTGTTCCGACTCACTGAAGACAAAACGTTACCTTATTAATTACCAGGCAAAAAAAAAGAACTTCAAATACGTTTCTGATATTTCTCTTAAGGCTCAGCAGAACAACCATCTCAGTCTTTTGTAGACACGAAGAAGTCAAAGAAAGTTACGTGACTTTGGCAACATCCTTGGATGAACATCTAAACATCATGAAATTAAGGAATCAGTGAATAGCTAACAATGGACCGCTGTGTCGTGTAACTGTCTGATAACTGTGCAGCATGAACGCTGTCGGAACAGCATAATATGTACGTCGAGTTCAAAGCCATTAGGCATCTCCCATTAATTGCTGGCATCGTTCCTCAGTTGTTGCTAGGAGAAGGAAAACTTCGGCAGCAATTGAGATGATGATGACAACAAGTGCGAGGAGATGGTGGTCCAGGCTTCGAAACCGACGTATTATGTTGGTTGATCATTGTTGAGCTGAATTCACCTCCTAGAACATCCGCACTCGAATGTAATGTTGCTAAAAACAATTCTAAAAGAGATTAGCCGTTAACATAAATAAATTGGTACGACGGCCAAAAAAGGGATACTAATTTGTAAAATTTAGAACCCTATGCATCGGCATGTGTTACTTCTGCCTCTTTATGCACTGTTTTCTTGATGTCGAAAATATGTCATTGTTTACTTACTGTCGGAAATACTATTTATTTGTTTATTTTCTTAAGTTTTCCCTTTCTTCACCCTCATCTTTCATGGAGAAAATGCAGATATGAAAGTCAAAGTGCGTGGATATATAGCAACTATTTATGTAATGAATAGAAATCTTAGCTGATCAACCGATCAAACCAAATTTTAGGTCCATAGGTAATCCATAGGTAAATCTCATGAAATAGGAAAAGAGCGCGAGCCAAGACTGCCGAGATTTGCTCATCTCATAAGCCACTCAAAGTTTTCTAAAATTTTTATTGATTTGACGCAGGAGTCGCATTACAGATCTTAAAACGGGAATAGGCTTGATTTTTTTCATTTATTATATTTATTATCTGCACTGAAGGGTGCTCTAACATACATAACGAGGACTAAAGCGAGAGGTTAAGCACTAATTGAATGAATCATCATAAACCAGTACCCCAATATAAAATTATTGCATATCTTAGTGCGACGACGTTTTCCCTTTGGTATTCGCCATCTACTCCGTCCTCCCAACAGATCCGTAGTTTCGCAGCGCGAGAACTAACAAGTGTTTTATGGGAACTTCTACTCGAAAATCAGTACTCGTGCTGTTTGCTCACATGTTTGCGCTCACAAAGAAATACATGGTAAATGCAAAGCTTCTCGGCAAACTGAAAAGTTCCAAAGGACCCAAGGTTTTTCACAGGTTGAAAGAATTTTCCTGACATAAATGTTAGTAGTGCAACCCGTACCAAATCCAACTCGCTTTCTAAGAAATAGAACTGAACACATCCAGTAGTCAAGACGAGAGAGGAAGTGGACACATCCCAGGATATGCTGGTCGTGTCCACTAACGTCCACGGATGACTCTACCAGCACTCCGAACTCTTCTATGTGTCTACCATGAGTCCACCATTATGGGTGCCCTATCTGTTCACTAAAGTTTGGCGAGGCCACGCCCTCTTTAACTCCTCGATGTGTCGATGTGCCATCCAGGAGCCCTGGTGGAGTCATCCGTAGTAGGAGGCAGACGCAACTAGCATATCCCCAGACGTGTTCACTTTGTGACGAGGATCTGTTACATCGAATTTTGTGAGTTTATAACCTGGGGCGCGTAGAGCAGTGGTAAGAGGCCCGCAGATCCTTCGCACGATCAATCGTTCGATCCCGCCCAAGGCCAACCAAGCCTTCCATCCCCCCACTGTCGATTAATTAGTGCCAGAGGAGTGGGGAAGATGAAGCACTGACTTGACATATCGGATGCCCCCCGCAAGTCACACTATAGGATACATACGCATTCAATGCCTCTACGATATCCAGATGAAGTCGTATGCGTAGCGCAATCCCACAAGCGAGACTGTTTAACGCCGACCACTTTATTCTTTATCCTTTATAACCTGTTGTCGCCCTCATTGAAAAGTGGAGACAAATTGCTATGCATGTGATTCCGTCCTGGACTTCTAACCCATTGCAATTTCGTCTCCGATACCAGCGCAGTCAATATTTCTTCTTAAAGACAAGGTCTGTCAATGCAAAATTTTTGTGCTCTTCATGGAGTAGCCCCCTCGTACATCACACATCCCGAGCTTCAGAGCGATGCCAGTTTGGAGTTTCAAGGAAAATGCTACGGGGTTACGACATGTAGAGACGTGACACGTATAGTGTTGCTATCGCTGTTTTTTTTTTCAGCACAGCAACATATGATTCAACGACCATGCATACAGCGACGAGGAGGCGTTGTCGCGGTGGCTTACGCAACAACGTGGGTGCTGCGGCGTCCACTGATACAGCTACACAGGTGCTGCTGCACCTCCCGATGCAACACCACATCTGCCATCGCAACACCTTTTACATTGCCCGCTCTATATTGGTCGTCGTCCACTGGTTGCGTGTGCAAACAGAACATCGGTCGTCTACTGTAACGTGACGGATCTTTTTCGGACTTTCGTAGTTACTGCGGTCACTAGATTTTAGTTCCAACGTTTCAAGCTAGAAGGTGAGAAAGCATTTTCTGGCCAGACCTTAACTTCAAATTGACATTTTATGCTGTCTTTCTTACGTGCCATCCACTTAAAGGCAGCATCCACGAAAATATTCGACATTGGGACCTTAGAATTGGGATAGCTCAACACTTTCTCAAAGGCAAAACTTTCTTTTAGTCTTGAAATAACTGTTCTTTGACGTCGATTATCTGGTTAAGTTCAACAGGAGTGGTCGAGTCAAACGAACCATGGGATGAGGGCCAATGGCAAACGATCGATGAGGCCATCTTTTTTACTTGACGGATCCTCGTTAAATCACTTACTTCTTTTGAATTACAGCCTAGTCGCACCTCAGCAAGACAAATAACCATTGAAAAATTAGTACAACTTAACAAAGAAGTCACTTGAAGATCCACTCCACTAGAACATCACGGAATTACCTAGCCAGGGAGAAATGAGAAAAGATTAAAATTTCTTTGGAAACTAGCTCTAACAATAGTCAAACTGCAACAATTACAGTGGAATTCTAAACAAAAAAGGGACGCAGTTAGCAGAATTAAAAGAAATTTGGAAAGGTGAGGGAAATCTGCATAGTCCTCGAAGCATAACGAGGAAATACTCTCGAGAAGGCGATGGTTTGACAGACTGATCAGCTGTTAACCGATGTTTTCCGCGCCCCAAAAAGAGTTCGATACTCTAACCGCGAAAACGAGACCGCGAAACGAGACCGCGAAAACACGTACAGTCAGCTGAGAAATAAGTCCGTCAGGTCCTAGGAGAATCTGCTATAAGTAGGTAAAGGGACACTTGCAGCGCGGCTTGTACGGCGAAGTTTTTCCCGAAGTCCAAGGCCCGTAGTAATCCTTCATCCAACCTCTCAATGCCGAGTTGAGCGGTAGGACGAGTTTCCGAAATGAAACCACTTTGATTTGACTATTGATTGATTGGATTTCCGAATTTCGAGATATTTCTTCTCTTCCCACCAATGGGAGCCGTCGCTGAAAGACTGCGTCAGTGTCTAGTGGTGGGAAACCGAAAATTTCGCAGAAATCCATGCGCAATACACCTGGACCCAATAGCGGGTGAAGTGCCGTGCGGATGACTCTGTTGGTACCACACCTTGTCCGCGTTCGGTTCGTCTCATTCGTATCTGAGCGGAACGAGCTCTCCATTCATCGTTCATATACCAGTGTCAGGCGTTATCAGTTCGAAACATGTCAGTTTGAAAAAAAAAAAATTGAACCATTCACACGAAGCATTTCACGTTAATCGGACATCATGCACATCAACTCAGAGTTAAACTTAAGTGGCTCGGGAGGTGTTTATCGGCCTTTTCTGTGATGATAAAGCTATTTGTTGATTTTCTGACCACTCTGCTCGGAGTTGACCTCTTGCTCAACACCTAGTTGAGTTTTTCACTGAACTCTCATTGTATCGCTGCCAACCCTGAGTTCAGCTTCTTATCCTGACATGTATGAAGTGAGTGGACGTTGAAGTGACCTAGCCAAACTCAGAGTTGACATTTCATTTGAGTTCACCTGAAGTTTAGGGGCGTTTACTATGGGCCCAAGGTTTTTCAAAACTGTGAATGTGTTCGAGACGAAATTTTCCGTGGGTGTTGCTTTTAATAATAAATTGACTGCGAGATTCGGGTACGTGAAAAATCGCCATGGTTGACTGCACGAGAGGGAAATAAGATGGAAATCAGAGACAAACTATTCGCAAGAAATTGTCAGAGTCATAAATGCCTTTTAAGGCTCCTAAGTGCTTGAGCTGATCAAAAGATAAATAACTTCTTACTTCTATACATGTTTTGCAACATTGAATCAGTTTCAAGAGTTAACTCACCACTCATGTATCATCCATGCTTATTCCATGTGCAGATTGTAGGTGCAGGCGCACAGACAGTACTTTACTCGACACGTAGCCGTATTCTTCATCATGCTGAACGTAAGCCAACAGTGCCTACACCTACAAATTTGAAATTCGAAACGGGTCCAATACACAAGATTGCTGAAACTGACAGTACATATACAACTGGTGGAAAAGCATAATCTCACTTCTGAGTTTTTCCAAAGATCCGTGCAGAAGATTGTGAGCAGAAGCAGCACGATACGCGTAGCGCCACAAAAACGCCTGAAACCTTCTTCTTTTCCAAGTTTCTTCGGCAAGAGTGGGACAAGCTTTCCTATTTCGGAGAAGTTTCCGTTTATGTATCTCCCCATGATCAGCTGCACATGTGGCTTCTTGGTATGACATAGCCCCTTTGCTTCAGCCTTCAGTCCGGATTATCCATGTAGACAGAAGTTTGTTAGATCTACAGAAGAACATCTGTAACATTGCAGGTTACCACTGGAGTCAGGGTGTTGAATTACTCTCAAAAACTTTAACCCCAGTAATGTAGACGATGTGAAACTTTACCACAAGGAAGCGACGCTTCAGACAGTCCAAAATTATTGCCAGTACATGAGTACGTACAAGTAGGTACGGTGAGGAAAACTCGTTTACACAGAATTTCTGATAAGGATTGTTTAGAGTACAATACACATTGAGAAATAAGAGCGACAATACACGGTAAGTTCTTATCTTCACTCTACACAAAGGTAGGTCCTCCTCGCCGTACTGATGAGCTCCCGGGAGGACCTATTTCTCAAACCTACATTTGCCCGTATATGGTAAGGGAACGAAACGGGCAAATAGGCAACATTCCTATATAAATTTTACATTTTTTTTATCATAAAACCTCTCCATGATATTAACAATTTTACTTCTCTCAAGAACGACAAGAGTTGAGTATTTGCAACTAGGCTTGTTTTTTGCATCGCCGAGTACTGGAAGCACTCCTGCTCATTTGTGCACTCCAACTCTTTCCCCTTATAAAAACTAACAGAGAAAACAAAGACATTATGGAAGAGTTCCAAGAGCGGAAAATCTGAGTTACCAAGATGAGAGTGAGTAGATGAGAAGAGTTTAATAATGGCTGACTAAAGGATCAATTATAGCTCTCATCACTAACTTTCATGACCTACGATCATTCTACAGTAGGGTCTGAGTTTTTCTGGCTTGAGTCCGGAGTGCTACAATACAGCACTTATTATGTATTTTTATATTTTATTTCCTAATCATTATAGTGAACTTCACAGAGATTCCACGTCACACTCCTCCTTACACTCTCTCCAATTTTCGTAATCTCTCACTCTCTTTTATTTCCCAACATTTTTTCTTGCTGACGTTGCAAGTTCCGGACTCCTCCAAAAGTTCCGGACTCCTCCAACGGGGATCGTCTCCGTAAAATTTTCTTTACGATCCACCGTCCAAAAACACAATCACAAGTTGTTGAATTCTCACAAGACCATGCTGCATCAGAAAAAAAAAACTTTTCATGCCAAAATTATTCTCTGCATGTGTAGTTGCGTCGTTTTGATAGGGCTTCTGATTGCTTGTAGACTTGTTTTTGAACGTTTTGCATCACAGTGAGCCGACAAACTCGAGCAAAAGAGTGAAAACCAAGAAAGTAGTGGAAAAATCACACATTCCATGGAAAGTTGTTAAATAACTTCAAGAAACTTGAAGGCAGATCCTGGAAAAGGAATAGATACGTGCCGAGTGGTTCCTTCAGTTCATAATTCTAGAGATATCAGACAAACAAGAACGTTATGTTCAGCAGAGCTTAGGCTGCATTTTCTTTGCTGTTTAGGCTAAGATCGAGTTTCGTGACTTACTCTAATCACAGTATTGAGTGGGATAGTATGAACACGTCATATCGATCGTATCGATTAGACCTATCGAACGACCCGCATTCCTTCTTTTCCTCATGTCGTAAAGATTTCCAAATTTCACACCTACTTATCCCCCAACTAGTGCACTTAGGAATGAGTGAAAACCGAAGAATCATATAAATTTAGCAAATAATTTGAAAACTGATGGAAACATCCCAGGTAGTGAAAGTCCTTTTTATCTGTTTTTGGAGCTGTGTGGGTTTCTCTTTTTCAAAGCAGGTTTCGACTCATTCGAGATCTAATATCTGAATTGAGATCCATCTATTACGTTATTTCCTCCTAATTATGCTAACTACCTCCCCACACTCCTCATTTGAGCGAGTCATCTGAAAACTCTCTGAACTCTTTGAAGTCACTCCAAGTGCTCTTCGCTCTTCTTTCAATTTCCGCCATTGTAATGAATAGATGAACATCGACGTGGTGAGCAAACATCCGAAATGGAATTGTACCATTTCTAATTCCGTGCTAGCCGCTGAGGAAATTGTTTTCAATCTCTGACCTCGTTTCCTCAATGTCTTACGAAGATTCAAAAGAAGGGCGCAACTTTAGTCTTCCTGCTGACTATAGAATGCTCCTGAACAAGATGACTCACACGTGTGCGCACTTCTGTTTGTCTTAGTGCATATGCAACAACAGTAGAGATAGATGGACAAGATAAAGTTTTTCACACTTTCCTGCTTTATTTTCAATCTTTCTCTTGCGATTGCTGCTGCTTCCGCGCTTGCTCGAAATAACCTGTCGTCTGCCTTCTTTAGTGCAAAATATATCAAAAATCATTGGTGAAAATGGAGTTGGGGGGGGGGGGCGGGGAGGCACTCCTGTGAAGCCTATTAAGCATAGGATTAGGCTTAGGCTTTGCTTAAGCTTAGGCTAGTGCTTTTACTTAGGCTTACAAGGTGAAGCCTATGACCTTTTATAGGGTGACCCCCCAACTCTCTTTTCGCCAAAATCACTTATTCGAACGTGGCACCCATTTCGGAAATCTGCCCCCAAGTGAAAAAGGGTAGGAGTTTGATATCCTAGCAACTCGGATGCATTGATCGCACTAACAAGCCGAATGGAGCGAGAATAAGACACAATACATTATCGATCAGTGAGTTATGACTGACTACACAGGCCATTTTGAATATTATTCATGTTGAATCGTCATCTGCTAGACTAACTTAGAGTTAATATAAGAGGTAGTAGGAGCAGGCATGGCACAGTGATGAGATGTCTTCTGCCGCTTTCACGGTCAATGGTTCGATCCCTGCCCAGGCCAACCAACCCATCCATCTCTGCTCGATCGGTAAACTGGTACCAGTGAAGTGTGGAAAGATGAAACGCGGCGTTGGCACATCGTAAGTTGCTTTATAGGGCACATAAGCATGCAGTGCCTCTCTAATTTTAGAAGAAGTCGAATGTATAGCGCATCTCATAAACGGGATTGAGGGACGTCACCACTTCATCCTTGAAGGCAAGGTCCGGCCAAAATGCACACTGTCTGTTTCTTGCTTTAAACTTTGAAACTACGATGGTATTGACTGTAAATAACAATGAAAGTCCGAAAAGGATTCGTTAGAGGCAATGTGTCCCCTCGTTTCGTGGGTCGTAGATATCAAAAGACTCTGGACCTCCTCGTCACTTTGATTTCAATGATGCACGTCAAAACGCATAAAAGTGACAAAAACCTTGTTTCGGAGGGCCCGAAAGTGCAGTTCACGGACCACTTGGGCGGAGCGGTCCGCGTGAACACTGCCTGCCCGACATGGCTGCAGCGTGGTCAGCACTTCTTGACCTGTTAGATCGATATGATCAACGGCTTCACGCGTCCACTC
The DNA here is from genome assembly GCA_037903475.1 of Ancylostoma caninum. Taxonomy (NCBI): domain Eukaryota; kingdom Metazoa; phylum Nematoda; class Chromadorea; order Rhabditida; family Ancylostomatidae; genus Ancylostoma; species Ancylostoma caninum. The sequence continues at coordinate 547,444 of JBAJFG010000389.1, read as the reverse complement.
GGCTCGGCAAATTGTTGCAAATCCAGTTTCGAAAAACGTTTAAAAAACGGGTTTGAAGACCGTTTTGTAACAATCTATGTGTACCCCTGGATTCAGCGAATCGAGAAGGTTCAGCATCTGCTAGAACCTCAAACATAAAAACGAGGTGGTTCGCTACCTTTATGTTACCGTAAACGGCTGCCGTTCTGTTTGCGCGTTTGCGAAATACGCGCAATTCGTGGACGACCATGAGCCGTATGCATATCTTTCCCCAGCCATCCCCGCTTCCCGACCATCCCCGGTCGGGGAGTATCCCCGGCCGGGGATGGTCGGGGAAAAGTCGTATGCACATCTCCAGGGATTCCCTCGGGGAGAAACTCGCGCAGTAATTGGAGTTGGAGCGTCGATTTCGCGCATTCGTTTCGCCATGAGTACCGGCGCTGACATTCATTTTGCTTTTCTAGGGTGACATTTTAAAATAAAGAGGACTTTTCTACAGCTTTATTCGCATTGTGATTTGCTCTAGTATCAGAAGGTCCGGTCTACACCTCTGTGGACTATGTCGATGGTTTTATTTTTAGGGATTGTTGAAAAACAAACAACTTCTCAACTTCTTTCAACGCCGCATACGAGTCGGACTGCCTCTAATTTGAAGTAACTCATTATAAAATGGGTACTATTGTACTTGAGCGGCCCCACTATCGACCCCAAACTCATAACCATGGATTTCTCTGAAAACTTGCATACAGGGGTAATTTGATGTGCTGATCACGAGTATCATATTCATTTCGCATGGTCCTTTGATTTTTTTTCTGATTTTATCGATTTTTTTCCAAGTTCGACTCGTATCTCGAATCTCCCTGAAAAAGTGCATCTAGAGGTTTTTGAAGTTGCTGATCACGAATATAATAGCCGCTTTGCATCATATTCTCGATTTCCTTGGTTTTCTCCAGATTTTTATCTGTAAGGCGGTGTAGTTGCCGGCTTCACTGGAGTTTTTCCCATCAAGTCGACATTTTGTCGCGAAATCTTCATGATGTTGTAACCAGCACCTTCAGAAACCGCAGTAAGCAAATTTTCAGAGAGATCCTAGAGGAGGTCCATACCTGGGAAAAATCGATAAAATCAATAAAATCGATACTATCATGCGAAATGAATTTAATATTCGTGATCAGCACATCGAATTACCCCTGTATGCAAGTTTTCAGAGAAATCCATGATTTTGAGTTTGGGGTCGATAGTGGGGCCGCTCAAGTACAATAGTGCCATAAAATGCCCCTTTCTCTTTATTTATACAGGAAGCTCCAAATGTCCGCAGTCAAGAGGGACGTGGCCACGACGCGGCTTTAGGCAGAGACACAGGCGCTCGGCATGCTGCCATTGGTTGGCTGCAGAATCAGAGAAGCCAGAGGCAGCATAGAGAGCGCCTGTGTCTGATCAAGAAGCCGCGCCGTGGCCACGCCCTCTTGACTGCGAACATTTGGAGCTTCCTGTATGTTGCTTTTCTTAATATCGTGATATTTCTCGGTTTTTTTCTTCATTTTCTTCGTCGTTGAAAGAAGTTGCGAAGCAATAGCGAAGCTGTTTCGTAACAATCCTTCCAGAATTTTTCGGAAATAATCCATAGATACGTCGGCGGTATGTCTGGAGCAAAACCAAAATGAAATACAGTTAGCAAAACCAAGCTAAATAAAGGATTTACGAAGACTGCGAAGACAGAGGTAACTATTTAATCGGCTGTTTATAACACACTCTGTATGACGATGAAAATTAAGAAATACAAAGGTAATTGAAGCAAAACACAAAGGTACGACTCAGTAGTGAAGTTTAACTACCTAAAATGTTGCGAATATTCGTTCTCTAACAGAAAATAAGCCAAAAACGGACGCCTAGAATGTTTCCCCCACCTTCGATAGTAAGGGGAAATCTCCCTTGCTTTTCGTGGGCGTGGCCGGGGACGGGGAAAGCTCGGGAAGAGGTGTGCATACCGGGGAACGCCAAGCGGCATCCCCATCCCCGGTGAGGGAGGCTCGGGGAGAGGTATGCATACGGCTCAATTCGTGGACGACCATATGAGGCCTGCTAGGCGATTCACATCATAAGCATTCCGTTGTAACACGCTCGCGAGCTGACCCATTCCAACAGTTCAGATTCTCAATTGAAGGGCAACGTGCGAGCTGTTTTCATTCAGCAAATTTAAAAACCATGTTGCAAATTCGATACAGAACGTACGAAAAATCCATGCATACCCATGCAAAACCCATGCAAGGCCCATGCAAAACCCATGCATATCCATGGGTGTGCATGGGTTTTGCATGGATTGACTATTGTCGGTATAGAACTATTGATTAAAAAAAACCGTGTTTTGCATGAGCACGTATGTCTTAATCGTGGAATTTGCATCTTTCAATCTCATGCAAAACACGGTTTTCAAGTCCCTTGAGTAGCTATTCGCAAGTAGCCTTCGAAATGACTCAGCAATTGCACCGATGGTCACTCCTTTCCGAATCCCTTGTACAAAATGCTGCAGTGGCAGATAGGGTGTTGCTGTGGGAGGTGCTGCAGCACCTGTGTGGCTGTATTCGTGGATGCCACAGCACCGAAGTTGTTGCACAATTCATTGCTACTGCAATATGTATCTCCTTGTCACAATATGGAGGGTGTGACGTCAGGTGTTGTTGTGTTAGAAGTGAGTAGAGGTGGCAACACCATGGACATCGGAGCACTAGGTACCAAAACCTACGAACATTTCTCTTTGAAGCTCGACATTGACCTTGAGAAGCTCTTCCAAACTTGGGTTACATGATGTACGGGTGAGTTACATCACAGAGAGCACAAGATCGGTATATTGAAAATTTTGATCGGACCTTGCCTTTAATCCCTAATAGGAGGTAGTGGCCAGAGTTTGGAACTTTGCTTTTGCTACTCCACTTTAGGTGCAAAAGCCTTTTTTCTTTCGGGTGTTAATCTCATACGAGCGATCCTGATAAGAGAAAATTTCCCTTTCCGAAAGTTCATTCAACATCGGAGAGTTCTTCCCCAACTACAGATAACACCTGCATCGTAATCACCATTTCCGCTCAATTCGCTGTTTTTGATGATTCACCAGAGCACTTATTCACCAGATAGCATTCGCCTCGATGCAATAGACTGCACTTTGGAAGGAGTGGTTCTGAAAGTTTTTTAAAAAGATTTCCTCACATCGGCACTTCTTTTCTTGGTGCAGCTATGACAGTCTTATGGGTCTCCGTTGAGCGAATGAGGAAAAAATAGACGTTCTGTTCAAACACTTCTCAATATGGATACTAAAGGTGGATGATCAGGAATAGAAATTTATAATGAAAAAGAAGAAATCGCAATGAGTTTAATTCCAACATGAATTTGTTTGTTTGAGAAATGTGCAGATGTTTACTTCTCTTTCTTTCTTTTTTGGTTTCTTTCTTTCTTTCTCTTTCTTTCTTTCTTTCTTTCTCTCTCTCCCACCCCTCCCCCCCCCCCCACATCGGCCCGCTCGTCCCTCTGATCTCCAGTGCTCATATTCGTACTGGTCGTTGGGTGTCAAAATTGGATCTCTTCCAGAAACTCACAAAGGCGTTGATTTCAGGGCAATCAGTCCACCCCAGAGAAATGCCCTCCATAGACGAGAAGGAGGCGATGAACGCCAAATGCGTGGGAGCGTCCATTATCGCTGTCAACAGTGGCTGAACTAAAAAGCGCTATCGTTGGGAGATTTAATGGTTGGTCTGGAAGTAACGTATGAAGTATTTTGACCTTAGTGAATTTTAAAAATTCTGGAAATGCTTGAAAATTTCCAGATAATGAGGAAAACAAGGATGGTGGTAGTGTACGAATTTTCGATATGCTTGTACTTTCAACGAGCAATAGTCGCTTAGTATTTGAAAGATAAACAATGGTTCCAATAAATCAAACACATTTCATGTGCAGAGAATAAACATTCTTGAACATTCATGGCGTAACTCTTCGTCTGAAATGATTCAGTATCTGTCTTTGTTGAATCTCCATATTCCTTGATCCTTGAACCTGAGCATGTTTCAATAGTTCACTGTCTTGGTCCTCTCTGTGGCAAAAACACTAAGATTTCCTGTGTGGCAGGAACACTATGAAATCTATAAGTGGTAAAAGCTTTATAAGATTGTCATTCTTAATTTCTAAACCAACGCTTGTCCTGCAGTACCTCTCCAGGAATACTCATATTCCAATGCTCGTAGGCAGTCAAACTCGTTACTCTCCACCTTTCCCGTCCTGGTTCAATAGCACCCCAAGCCAGTACGTTCGAAGTTCTACAACGAATCACTCCGATATTGAGGCATGAAATCGCTTTCGTGCACACTCATGCATGCCTTTATAATAGGGGCTTTGAATGCTTGTTCGCTGCTGAAAAATACGTTGCATAGAGTTATATGACAACCTCTCTCCTCTAATATATTTCCGTATTTCTGCACTTGTGAAGTTTACCTTCTCAATTCAGATGTAATGTTAGCCCTAGTCGTTTATATGATATTGTGCCAAAGGTGACAGGTCACCCCACCTGCAGCCAGCTGCTCACCTTTCAATGACCAAGAAAAACCTACGCTCTTTTACTCGTGTAAAGATGTACTATAGAGAAATAGTCACTAGTTTCTTTCAGGAAAAAGGCAGGGACGTAGAATGTGCAAAGCGGTAGAGAAAAAGTTCAAAAATTCGTCAGGTGACTAATTGATTCTACGCCTCGGCGTTTGCATTTGCGTTGTTCTCGTCTATTGCTTCACCTCTTTCTAGTTTTCTGGGAGTGAGAAGAATCCGTCAACATAAAGTAAGGCAATCACTGGAATTTTACTGTAGTGTATCGTAATGCCTTTCTTTCATTACTAAACCTATTTGCAGGAAAAAAAAACTAAATTACGTGCACTCAAACAATCCCTACGATCTAGTGTGACTCTGAGTTGACTTCTCCTATCCAGGAATGATTTTCATTGCTTTTTTTAATTGCGTGAATTATTGCACCCTTGTCTGCTGGAATCACAACCATCCAACCTTCTAACTTACAACCTCTAGGAGTGGCCTATTTCCATTACAGAAAGGAGCTAAAAGGCATGAAGAGCAGACCTCTGGAGTGTTTTCAAAGCTGTGCTTTTCACTGAAATATTTACGATGTGAGTAGCGTGAGCTAATTTTTTTTTGTAGAAAAATACGTCTCCCTGCTTCCCTAGGTGTGGAAAAATCGGCGACTCACATTTTTTCTATCAATGTCCACCGAAAGGCAATAAATTTATCCGAATGAGCAACTCGGGTCCGCCGCCTGCTCTGTTCGGAGCACGAGGATTAGTGAGTTTATGTGTAGTATCCCTACAATGAGGCTGTGTACGCTTCTAGAGCTCCTAGACGAATAATCTCAAACTAACCACAGAATGCTAACATTGCCACCGTTCTATCCACCGAGAATTCTGCCTTCTATCCGTTTGGATCACCCTAATCGCTCTTATTTATGGCCTTGTTGACATCTTTCGGGTAATCCTCAGCTTCTGCTGGTGGGCCAGTGAACAAAAAAAAATGTAAATATGCAGCAGGTCTCTTTCGGCTTTTTCTTTTTAGGTTATTCTAAATCACTTCTATTCAAATACTGTTTTCGTTTCCAGAAAAAAAAATCGCTGGTCGTGTGTTAGAATGTAGTTTGAATTGGATGTCATTTGCGCACTAGTTTCTAGCTATCCATATTATTTTGTTACCAGTGGACTTTAACACCGCAGTGATTACTTTTTTAGTGGTAGAAACAAATTCGTTTACTTCGAACATCATTGTTTCAATTTCCTTTTGGAAGTCGTCTTCGCTATGATTTTGAGCGTAACCTAATCAAACGGTCACTGACAAGCAAATGATTAGCAACTTATTTACTCAACAGTGAACAACTCTAACGAGGATCATTCCAAAAAATGAGATTTATCACTACATATTATTGATGGAACAAGGGTAAAATTGACGATTTTGTACCAAAAATCATCTAATATTTACGGAAACTTCCTATTTTCAAGCATGGGAGCTCTAGTATTGGAACTTTTCGTTCAATATGTTTTGAAGAGAATTTAATTGCCTTTAAGAATGAGCCAAATTGTTTCTCAATATTACAATCTTAATTTCAAGAAAAAGGATGTTTTTATGTAATTATTAGAACTTATTATACTTAGGACCAAAGTAAGAACCCAATTATCCACTTAACTCAATTATGAATTCAGAACCCGATCCAAACAATTCAAATGTTCAAGAAAGAGAAATTCCTCACTACTCCTCAGGCATTATACAATCCTCTCTTTTTCGGGAATCCATTGAGTTTTTCAAAATTGAATCTACGAATTTGAACATATCTAATGCATTATTCGGTCCTAAGAATAGAACTTACTATCCCGTACTAGTTTCATCCTTCAAAAGAAATATGTCTGCTCCCCAACCCAACTTTGCCATAACATTCAAGTGTTCGTCATAAAGCAGACAAAAGTCAGTTATTTTGTGACACATTCAGTGCTGATTCATTGTTGACTCGACTTGTTATCCATTGAATTACAGGACACGGCTTTTCGTTCCGTTCACCGTCGGTCATTTTTCTGCTTCTGCACTGTGTGCACTTTCGTATCAATTGCTGAATAGGTGGAAGCATTGCGTTGTCATCATTCCAGAGATTACAATCTCGACAAAAGCACAGCTATTTCGATTGAATCGCTAGAAATTTGAATGAATAAAGCACGTTAATCATCGCGATCACGTGTCGTCGAACGTCAACATTGTGCATTTTTGTTTTGTTCACGACACCGACAAGTGGTTTCCGCGATGTCCTCGTTTCGAACTCGACTAGTTCCTCATATCGAACTATAAGCGACGAGCTGCTAGGATTTGCCTGCCATTCGAACACTTGTTTTATGGTCCACAAGACTCATCACTGAGGATGTGTAAGCGTGGCAGTGAGAGGTTTCGGCCGCCTGACTGCCCTCAGAATTACCCCCGACGCCAGTGTTGATTGGCTGTAATCAGCGATAATGCCTGACAAAACCACGTTGAAATAAGGCAAATCAACGATGTTGGTCACAGTTCTTTGCAATCTTGTCCAGGCAAATGTCAGAGATGACTTTTGCTACCCAACAAGGCAGAAATGACGACTGCACCAACTATTTCGACTTCTGACCAGTGTTCCGCATTCAAGCTGTTCTGCGGCTGCAGCATCCACCTACCCAAAACACTCGTAGAGGAAATTATCATGCCAGAGAAATCTCTAGAAAAGATTTTAGAACTACCAGACATGTTTTGGATTCTTTAGTTGCGTTGCCGTTGAGGAAAAAACTTACGGAAATCCCGGAAAGTTGTATGAATGAAACGAACGAATGCATTTACATATCGTGACACGTTTATGCAAATAATGTATGGGAACCGTCGCTACGAAACTAGCAAAGGAGCTGGACATGCACCTTCTCTCAGAAACAACCGCGTTGATTACGTTGTTATGTTGATTGGTGGTAAATTCGACTTTATCTTTTAGTGGTATCATTTTGACTGTGGTCTGCTATCATCGTTCGCCATTGTTTACTTTGATAAAAACGAAAAACTATGCAATACGAGAGCAAATTATATTTGGCTTTCGGAATCCTACTTTTCGGTTACTTGAAGAATATGCTTAATCGATTTGTATCGAGGGAGATAATCTTCAATCGATTATTTGGTGTTTGTTTCTGAACATGTTTCCATAAAAGTGAATTCAAAAATTGTTCACAGTTAGTTTGGACACTCATGAAAGAAACTGCTTAATCGTCTTCTAAGCGAAGCAGTGAGATTTTGAACAAAATGTGGAAAAAAATCCCAAAGAGGCGGACGCGCGATGACGTCAAATTTTCCAAAAATGCTCTATAAAATAGTTCGAAATCGCTGTTTTTGAACACTTATCTTTGATTGTTTAATGTTAAAATTGACATTTTTTATAACTCCATTTCTGAAGTTCCTCCGTCCGAGTCACTGAAATTGCAGAGATCCCAGTTTCCACCCTCATTTCATATGGTTTTCAAGCATTTAAGTATATTTAAGGAAATTTGCTTTGCTGATCGAGTGAAACCATGTGAACCAGCATGAAAAAGGAAGTGGGAAATACAGAATTATAGAGAGGGTCTTGTCATCAGATCGGTTTTCTTTGGAAATTTTCGCCTAGACTTCAATTTTGGGATTACTTGAAGGCCTGATTACGCAGATCGCACTAGGCTATCTCCCTGAGCCCCGTTTTCGTAGGGGTATGAAAGATTACACTAAGACGGAGAGGAAATGTCAATTTTGGCAGGGAAATGAATCTGAAAGAGAGACTATCCCCTTTCTTTTCGCTCAAAATGCGCAACTTTCTCCACTGGTTGATTAAAGGTTCTTGGAGTTGATAAACATGAATATCGTACCCACTTTGTATCGTAGCCCCAGTAGTAGCTGGGCTGCGGCAAGCGCCCCTGTCATTGCTCTGAGTTCCCGGTCGATACTAGTATTTAATTTTATTCTCCCATATTATTCCCAAGGTAATCTCACAAAAACAGTGCTAGGGTATAAACCTAGCGCGATGTTCGCGATCAGACCATCATAAACCCCTCCCCCCCCCCCCCCCCCTCCTCCCTCCTAAAAGAAGTCTAGGCGAAAATACCTAAAGAAAACTGATCCGATGAGAGGACATTTTTCAGAGGGAAATCCGGAGACAGCTAGTAATCTGTCAAGTATTATTATTCATTACATGACACATTCATGTAGGTGCAGTGTATAGATTCGAGTACAAATAATCTAATCGACAGTCATTTAAGTACATGCATGCCAATATTAAACACTACACTTTAGTGGGCAGTACACCTCATGAGTTTGAGTTAGTTGTACAGGTCACCACAGTTACAGCCCTTGTCGGAAAGTTAGACCAACTGCGCGTGCGGTTTCATAGCGTTGCGGCTGCAGAATCGTTGCAAGACCTGCGGGACCCTCTAAATTAACACATAACGGACAATACGACCCACCGGTGGGTCGTACGGGAAGTTACGTAGAGGACAATACGACCCACCGGTGGGTCGTATCCGTTTTATCCCTTTTTCTTAGGTGGAGCTTCCCCAAATTCTGGCCCTAGAGGTTATTCTACCCGCTGAACATGGAAATGGCATCCATTTTGTACCGTAACTGCGGTACTGTAGGATTACTGTAGTCATACTGTAGCTGCTGTTGATACATTATCTCACAGCATCTACAACAAATTTGAACTTTGGGGTTACATGACGTGCTGAACATAAATACGCCATCAGTCCTGCACCGTAGAGCAGTACTCTAAGGCTACTGTAGCGTTATCGTATGATCACTGTAGGCATACTGTAGATGCATTTTATTCACCAAATTCAGTGAAACTTTGGCAAGTGAGGTTATTTGACATGCTGAGTACGAAACTGACATTCATTTCGTACCGTAGCGCAGTACAGTAGGGTTACTGTAGACATACTGTAGATTCATTTTGTTCACCAAATCCACTGAAACTTTGGCAGGTGGGGGTTTCTGACATGCTGAACACGAATTTAAGATCCATACTCGAGATAGGTGCCATATCCGAGTTCAGAGTGTAAAATAGCCCCAGTTTCGGGCAAATTCTGATGAAAAACCTTTCCCACAGTTCTTACAGTATGATCACAGTAACCCTGCAGTGAGGCGATACGGTAGACAATGGAATTCATATTCTTAATCTGTATGTGAAATAACCCGTCTGTGCAAATTTTGGTTGAATTCTGATAGAAAAAGGTCCTTCTGCAGTTTCTACAGTATACATACAGTAACACTACAGAAGTGCTTTACCAAGTAAAATAGACGAATAATTGTGATCAGCATGTCAAATATGCCCTAATTCTCGCAAATCCGGTGAGAAACAAGCGCAAACTCGCTTTGGTCCAAAATGGCCCTGAGCGGAAAATCTGCGTTGTCGCGAATGTGTTAAAGCGTGCTCTCTCCGCACCCATCGTTCAGGTCCCGCCGCGATTCTGCAGCTACGAAATCTATCCGTCTATCCTTTCGAGAAGGACCATAGTTGTACTCGCCAACTGCATTTTTGCTTACGAACGGTTTCACTGCCACTTTTTTGTTTTTGCGGACTTCAAATATTCAGAAGGCGCCATGTGACTGAAGAAATTCTGTAGTGTTGCTGTTTTCGCCGTACATATAGTGTTTCAAAAACGACGACAGTTGAGTATTTGTGCCTATGATCTGCATTTCTCGCCTACCTCTCAGAATACAGCACTATTCTTCGCCTTCGCTCTTTCTCTAATATCCTCACAACTATATTCCCCGATGAAACACACTATATATGCGGCTTTAACTGCAAGGAACTGCAAGACGAAAGACCAATTTACCAGTGGTATGTGCTGCATACCTCAGCGATCCTCATCAGCGTGATCGTGGCCTCAGCATCGGTCATCGCATGTCCGCCCCCGAGATGGACCGTAAATTAGGCAATGATACCGACTGCGACCCGTCGCATCATCGATCGCATAATCGGCGGGGGCAACTTTCGTCGTCGTGTGGTGGGCGCAGCGCGAGCAATTCGTCGCTCCGAATGAACTGCGCTTGCGTTGCGTCGATTACTGCAAAAAATTATGCAGTAAGTGACGGCAGTTCAACCGTTCCTGGTCGATGATCGTGGTGTAGGCGATGGGTGTGGCCGAGAAACACACACACTCAGTGCGTCTGTATTGAGTGCGTGTGTCATCGAGTTGAGTGTGCATTCACCCCTATTATTGATTGATAGTATCAGTGGCGCGGTGTTCGCGCGCCGTATCGCGTCCGACTCGCATTGTAAGCTGGTATGTGTATTATGCGTTTTGTGTGTTCGGCGCACTCACCTTCATCATTCATGTGTAGTAATAATGTCGTCGTTTTTTTTTTTCGCTTCCTACATTCTATTGTACGTGTCATCCTTTCGTGTTCTAGCAGTCAGGTCAGATTTTTGTCATTGTTATTTGATATACTTAGCACCGAATGATGGCTTAAATACCTATGGACTTATTCAAAACTCGAAAATTCGACATCGAATAAGTCAACAGCGCGGGTGTTTGAAAAGAGCGAGCAATACAATCTTTCAGCAATGATAAGGAGGCATTTAGGTCTTTCTCTTTTTTTTTTCATCATTTGAAGTTTTCCGATCTAGTCCTGGATGAATAATTGAGTAAATTGAGTTATTCGATTTTTATTACGTCCCAAGTATATTATTTAAATATTTTCTCACTGGACGATGAACGCCTGTACTTATTCAGACATCCGTTTCTCCCATCACATGGCCTGTGGAGTGAGTTGTTTCTCGGCAGATTTTGTTATTGTTATTTTCTTAAACATAATTCCGGAGATTGACGCAGTCTGTTCTGCAAAGAAATCCATTGTTTCTCATTCATCCAACCGATTTCAGAACAAAAAAAAATCAGTCGGATTTCCCACGAGTTCTGTTTGCGTTCTGCTCATTCGACCAGTTTCGGGAATTCCGGCCAGTTTCCTGGACACCTGCCTTGTTGCTTGCAATTTCTGCTTGTTTTCTGTGTAACGCACGATCTTCACATGGCACTACCAATTTTTGAGCAATCCGTCTGTTTCTGTTTATCCAATGAGTTCTTAAAGTGTCTCTCAAAATATGCGTGGACTTGTGCCTTTTTTCCGCTGTTGTAGGATACGTTGTGAGAATGGGGTGCTCCATCAGATTTACTGCGTCTCTTAGAAAACCCTATAGGAATTTTATGTCATGGTGCAGTAAGCAGAAAGAATTCCGCATGTTGAAAGGTGTTAAAGTATGTCTGGCTAGGCTGCTTTTTCATGTTTTCTTCCTACATAACAGTTAGCAAAGAAATTTACCATGGAGTTATACAATATCTACAGTTCAGATCTAATAGATCGTGCGTTACGAAATCTATAGGAACCTACTAAAAATTTCTCCACCAATTTTTGCTGTAAAAGTGAACATTTCAAAGAGCCATGACTTGGACGAGTTTAATCTATAGTGTAGACTCTACAACCGTCCGACTTTCCAGTGTCATTCAGCATAGATTGATTTTTGTTTTCGGAAACGTCAGTTGTGTACTCAACCTCTATTTTCTATTTAAACCAGAAGCGAAGCTTGGAACTGCTCCATTTTACTAGTAACCAGTTGCTAAGCAGCTTTATCCATTGAACGCTGCCGCTAGCATTTGATATAATCGGTAGGCCTTTGAAAAAAAATCTATTCCAGCTTCCTCCAAAAGACATACATGTCACTGTCATTCTGTCATAGTTAACCAACCGGCAAAAGTACTTAATCCTTGCCTAAGAAGGAATCAAAAGGACAACCTAGTGAACGCATGCATTTGTTCTGCTGTCTGGTTCTAGTTATACTTTGGTTCCTCGAAAGATTTAGTGACACTACGGCAAACTTGCTGGTGTGTTTGTTTATTGCTGGACAACGGCTCGGACGCTAGGGGCAGTGATGGCTAGGCCAACGCCGTTGGCTGGCAGCCAATGATTAATGGGTGGCCCAAGCAAGTGGCCGCCGCCATCCACGACATCGTCGTCGCAGGGCTCACGACGACAGCGCGGGTCCAGCGACCCGCCAGCCAGATTCACCCGGTTGAAATCGCGGGTCGGGGGAACGTCCACCATCATCCCCGCTCTTGCATCCGTTCTCGGGCCCGCTATCGATCCTCGCACAGATTCGCGCTTCACTCACGATCGAACCTGCGCGCGAAATCCAACCCTTTGTTTATGTTTTTCGGTGATTATCACTATTATCGCGCTAATTTCGCATGGAATTGCGCTGCATATGTGTGCATTTCACCTGACACATCGTTGGCGAGTTTTGAACTGTTTTCTCAGCTGAGCACACTTTCGTTCAGATGTGTTACATCTTTTTGTATTCACACTTTCACATTTCACATTTGGTCTGCACCCTTTCATGATTATAAATGTATCTCTGCTATTCACTTCGTTTTATCTCTCCTGCAATCGCTGTCTGTCGTGACATTTTATGCGTTAAGGGGCTTATTCTCTTACGTTTTTCGTTTGAACTCTCGTGAACACCAGCTTAGCTTTTTTTAAAACCGTTTCTTTGATTTCATCCTAACAAATCGTTCAGGTTTGGTTTTGAGCTTCAGAGGTTATAAAAAACTGTTGTCTCCACCTGCTTGTTAAAGATTAGGGCTGCAGACCAGATCAGAGTATGATTTCCTAGGTTAGATCCGAGTATTTGGGTCCCTTTTTGCAGCCGCATTTAAAATATTTGTCTAAAAAGATCGTATTTATAATCAGAAGGTTATTATTACCATTTATTACATGACATACCCATGTAAGTACAATATAGAGATTCGAGCACGAGTAGTCTAGTCAATAAACATACTCATGCACATGCGTGTCAACATTAAAGGCTAACTTTGGTAAGCGGTAAGCCTCGTGAATTTGAGTTAGTTGTCCAGATACTCCTCAGCTGCCCTTTTGTACTGGGAAAGTTTCATTGGCATCCTTCTGTTTTTGTGTGGTTGTGAGTTTGTCTGAAGTAACAAGAACCTCTTAAATTTGCAGTAAAAGAAAATATCTAGGCTTTCTTATGTAGAAATAATATGTAGTAATATTCTAATATAACAGGGGATTGCTACTGCTGGTTTCCTTTTTTCTGCTTATTTGGGTGAGGAGTGCATTGGAACGTTGTTCATTGTGCACCTATTGATCTTATCGTGGCGTTCATCAATGCTTAAGCTTTACACAGCGACCACTTGCGTCAGCAGTGAACTATATCACTATCCTCGCCTGTTAATCGTGTATGTTGAATACCTTCTCGTCGTAGTCTGAATGTAAAAGTGAAGCTTGTGAGAGGGTTTTCATCACGAATTCGATGAATTCGCTTCAAAATCTGAGCTCAAGATTTCAGAGGGAAACATTGCCTTGCTTTGGTTTCTATTCGAATTCTATCGCTATAGTTGGAGTTTTGTGTGTGGTGGCTCACACGTATCGTTTTTTTTTTCATATTCACAATTTGTGTGCTGATGCTGATCGGATTTGACATGCATTTCATTTTTCGTGAACATGTGGTAATTATAGTGACGACGTGACTTTTTTCTTCTCGATATCCATGTTTTCTTCTTCTTTCTCTGGGCAGATGATTTGTCCATTTATTAGTCACTGTAAAAAAAGGGTTGCATTCGTTCTCTGATCGAAAATCGAATTTGCAAGTGTCGAGCAATTCTACTGCGTCAGCAACAGCAGTTCAGTTGCACATTTCTCGTTCAAAGTAAGCATTCGCTATAAAAACCTATGTCATACGTTGTGAACCAAATTCATATACTCGAATAATCGAACATATGTGAAAAACTAATTTTCCAATCTACATTACATACATCGCTGGTGTTAGGGACATGTTTCACATTCAATTGAAAAGGCCGTACTCATCTCACAGCACTTTGCCTTACTCATGTAAACAGTTTTCAGAACAACTTTCGTTAACGTAACGCTAACGTAACGCTGCATCTCAATTCTTTGGTTATTTTGTTTTTGTTCCGGAAATCGATGAGGAAATGGTGCATTCAAGCTCCCGAAAGAGGGGACCATTGCACGCATAATAATATAAAATTGCTGTTTAAATTTTCTATCTCATATACATAATGTTGAATTGTTCCAATTAATGTAAGATCATTACCTCAGCAGTGCCACGGGAATATGGGTTATTTCCACTTCTTTTTTTTTCAGTTTTTTAGTCACTTGAAGCTGGACTTGACAGGGATTCTTGAACTACATTTCTTTTTAACGGCTTCGACGATCTTCCTTGGCTAAGCGTATTTCTAGTGTGAAGGGAATTACTCGTGATGTGAGCTATCATCAACATTGTCTGCACCAAACATTTTACTTGCTACGTCGATTCCTGTCACTTTTTTTCAGCCCAGCAGGTGTTTGTTTCTGGAGGAACTTTCACTGCTATATTAATCTGCAATTAAGTGAAATATTTATTCATCTTTTCTTTCTCCACCCTGCATACTTTCCATATACTAACTTTCCTTCCAGCTGAGTAAATATTGATGAAATTCCATTCTGTGTTCTTCCTTGCGGCAAAATCAGAGTGGAGATTTAACTTTGGCTCTGAAGTCATCACCGAAGGATGGTTTAGGTAGTGATGGCGAGCAAAATTTCTTAATCGTCAAACTCCTGTGTTGTTGATTAATTCGTTTGTCATTGTTCGCTGGACAGTGTTTTCATTGGTAACCCCATTCTTCCCTTGTGGCTTTAGCTGTACTTGTTTTCTGTGAATTCGCTCGTAATCAACACCAACACCGTTCGATTACTGCAACCTTGCAGCGTTCGATTACTGCAACGTTGCAGCGTTGATATTGACGCATGATTGACGTTGTGTTTCATATGTATATGAGATGCGCGGTCGGCGATGTTTTCTTCTTCTCTGCTTCCGATTCACACCATCTTCGTCGTGCGTTGCGTTCATTTTGTCGCCACATTGCGTGCGCCAGTTACGGCCGTTGTCGCGCCTTTTTCTCGGTGTGCGTCATTCGCGGTCGGTGGTTTTTGTCAGTCACTAGAAACCGATCAACGTGCAACGTTTTTCAGTAGCCGTTCGCGGTTTTTACTCTGTCGTCATCGACGACAATTTCTGGAACGATGCGCGGCGTCGCGGCCTCCTACGACGACAAGCCGCCTCCGCCACCACTACGATTTAGTAGTGGTTCAGGTGGTAAGGAACAGTCAGTGAGTGTTCATTTTTTCTTTTCTCCTTTAAGATTTTATTTCTTCATAGCTTTTTTAGTGTTCAATTGTTTTTTATTCATGTTTAACATGTTTTTTTTCTTGCTGTTTGAATTATACGCGAGGTATAGTGTGTTTCACCGGGGAACATTTTTGTGTAGATATTATAGAACGGGGGAGCGCGAGAAATAGTGCCGTATTCGCAGAGGCAGCCGAGAAGTGCAGATCATGGGCATAAATGCACAACTATCGTCGCTTTTGAAACGGTCTATAGTTGATGCTTTATCTGGTTGGCTGTTCTGTAATAGTAGTTCTCATTGATTTCTTGTAGTTTCGGACATAGCAGTAAAAAGGGTTCATAGAAGGAACCCAATTGAAGGTGCTCCATTAATAAGACAGTGTTTGTGACTGTTAGAACATCAATGGTGTATGGATCACCCGACTATTTATTTCGTCAATGAGGCGCTTAAACGTTGCAGTAATAACGTGTCTCAGTAGCGAAATTGTGCCATTTGAGGAAACCGTACATCAATATTGTTACCTTGAGCTATATAAGAGTCTCGAAATTCAAAAACTTTTCTATGCATTGTGTTAATCAAATAAAATGGGTTATGTTTGATTAGTCACCGATCAAAATACGATTGTTAGCTGAATCTTTTTCAAAAGATCTGGGTTCTCGACGGTTTTTCCTCCTATCCACAACTCTGGTCAATTCAATCCAATATTTTCTCATGGTTCTTTGGTACCTCGTCTTTAAAAAGCGTTATCAAGGAATGAAACGGCTAGAACACTGTTTGTGGATTGCTGTACATACTGGTTTGAGAAGCATTGATTATGCGCTGGTTCGATAGCAGGTTTACGTCTTTTCTGTCAGATGCTGTCAGTGTTCCTCTAAAGAGAACATGGTTACCATTGCTTACTCTCTTCAGTTGAATGACTTTAGTTTTTCGGAAGTCGTACAAAAGGGTTCTCCTTTCTTTACAAAAGTTATGGTCATTCTGAATCCTTGCACCTTTCTATAACACTTTCACCATTTTGGTGTGGATGTCTTCGCCTAACATATGGTTTGTCCTTACTGCTTATACTGTGAAAGATTTGGATGAATGGTGCCCAGCGAATTTTCTCACAATTTAGAAAGCCTGTATAGTTTGGTGGAGATTCACTTCGACATTATTTTTACAACTGAGCTCATCACCAAGTTCTCATTCAGATTTATTGCCAGCTAAATATTTTGGTTTGCCGGTTCGTATTTGCAGTTTTTTTTTTGAATTGTGAGAGATCTGGCATTTTTTCTGTCCTATTTCTCATAGGGTTTTATCTAAATTCTCCCATTAATGCAACAGTGATGAAACAGCAATGCGCTCTGTACATTTACTCGCATGCAGCACTCGACTTAGAGCGGAAATATACGTTTCGCTTTCCATTCATTTTTGCCCGCCCGTCGTTTGCTTATCTCGTTTGTGGCTCGCACTGCTTGGAATGGTTTACCCAGACCCTCGTTAGCTGTACTGAGTTAAAAAAAGACTGAATGCTTGTCCGAGAATCCGAGCGGCCTCGCGAGACTGGCAATTAGTTCGGCCTTGACTGGTGGACTTTTTCTTGAGGTACAACTTTGCGGATGCGCAAATTAACGTTTATTCGTTTGTGTGGTGGGCATTTTGTTTCCTGCAACGTTTAAGTGTAATCGCTGTTAAATATAAATCTAGCCAAGTGTTCATTCCACTTCCCGACATATGAATCCGCGCGACGTGACCCGAGCGATCAAAGCAATGCAATCGATTGATGTCTCCTGGATTGGAGCAGAGATGACTGTGACTGTTTAGGAAAGGGAGCGCTTTCGTAATGGTAGTGCTATTTGTTTGTGATAAGATTTATGTTAGTCCATGTGTCTGCTTCCTTTCATTACTATATACTCTACAAGCCGACCATATGTACTATCGCGTAGGTCCCATTCTTCATTATTTAACTCCTTACATGATTTTATGGTGATTCTCTAATTTCTTTCCTCATCTAGCGGAAGGCAAAAAGTAAGCTCTCACTCAAGTCTGGCTCATGCGTTCACTCATGGCTCGAGAGAAATATATTGCAGCAGCGCAACGAGAAAAAGAAGCATTTTACCGACACACTCCTAATGTCTAGTAGGCTTATTGTTTGGAAGCTTACTCTAATTGATTCACTGCAAAAATTGGGTAAAATAAGTTCGTGACATATTCCTTCGCATTGTTGCTTTGAAGGAGATGATGTAATTTGCGTTTCTTGGATCTACATAAATGCTTACAAGGTAAAGATGCTTGGAAATCCAGCCATCCGTAACAAAATGTATTCTGCCAAATGCAGTTTGTGACGCTGATCTGAAATCCGTTCTGCTTATCTGTTGCGAACCCCTCTGTGAAGAGTTATATTGAATGACTCCAACTCGCTCAAGGAAAAAAAATCTGGCTTCCGGAACTATTCTGCTACAAGATCTCTTGAGTCTGAATCAAAGGAGTGTTGGAAGATTTAATTCATTTCAATTAGTTGTAAAATAGCTTCCGATCACATCTATGGAACAGTATGAATTGGAAGTCAAATATGGTCCGTTTGCACATGTCGGATCATGGGGCAGGGCTCCTTTCTGGTAGCTCCGTGGCAGATAAGGAAAACAGATCAGCATCACAGAAAGCATACATTTCATTAGGAGTTATCGGGCTACCCTTGTACTATGATCAATAAACCGAATCATTTTTGGCTCTCGCATTGCCATTGGTGTATTCGAAACATGTTCCATGCACGATTTTCTAGGTAAAACTTTGTTTATTGGAGGACTTGGCTAGACCCTTCGGGGAGGAACTTTTCGTATAACTATGGGGTGACGAGAGAAGCCCAGCAATTCAAAAGAAATAGATTCAGTTCCAAGTCCAGGAGAACCCGCTGGGATCCATTCAGTGATTTGATCAAAACTACTTAGTTGAGTCTGACAAAACCTATCGTGTTCAGTAACAGTATTGTTCTCGATGATATCTTGATTCTGCTCCAGGCCCTCTCATTCAGTGTTTCTGGGCGTTTTTTAAAATATAATTCTCTTTCTCTTCGCATAAATACGTGCTATCAAGGTTCCACTAGTACTGTTTGTAGCAAAATCATCTCTTTTGAGCTATGAATCATCAAAAAAGAACATAAAACATTCATGGGGTGTGAAAAGATTCGCCCCAATAGGCATGACTCAACACTGCCTGCATCAGTTATTCTCACCTCTCACAGGCCGTCTCCGGTTTTGTGTAATACAGTTATTTCATCATTTATACTTAATGTAATTTCATCTCGTTTCTTCAGGTTGTCGGCCTAAAACCACTTCCGAAGGAACCGTCCGATTCGGGGAAGAAGAAGAAAAGCATGTCAAACCCTTTCATTAAAAGTAAGTCCTTCAATTTTTTCTTTGCGATTTCTCATTCTGTTCTTTTCTGGAATCCTCACTAAGTTTGCCCCTTTTTGGTCCAAAGTTTGATTGCCGCGGCTCATTTGTTCCTTTGACTTTGCAGAAACTGGTTGTTCCATCTTTCTGATTGAATAATCTGACAGAATTAGAATAATGTGCACATTCTTCACTCATCTTGTTTTCTGGCACTGTTTCAATTAAGAGAGATAGAATAGAGTAAAACAGACATGAATGTTTCTGTATCAAGAGGAAGTCTTTAAGAAAAATTCTCCATTTGGTCTTTCCTCATTAATCGTTGACCTTCTGTAACTGGTTTATAGATGCAAATTATTTATTTGAAGAGAATCGGGAAAAGAAGGAGACACCGGAAAAACCGGTAATTTCTGAACCAAGCAACTTCGAACATACCGTTCACGTTGGCTACGATCCTACTACGGGCGAATTTACGGTGAGTCACAGTTGAAGTTTTCTTTCTATCTGTTGTTTTTTGCGGCAATTGCCTAACAGTTATTTATTTGTATTTATTGCAATATTTTTATTAAGTTTTCTGGGAATGGTTTGCATAAGCTCGCGCTCCTCCATTAATATTTTCTTCCCCATGAATATTACCTTTGGTGAGGTTGAGAGTATATGAATACTATTCGATTGAGCGTTCGTCTGTGAAGACGTGCTCAGTTGGCCTGTGGTTTTTTTTTTCTTAGCCGGTTCGAGAAGTTGCGAATGGTAAAGAGTCTATGAATGTTGGAGTAATGTGGGTATAAGATTAGCTATATACACTGGGATGATTTATGCTTCATCTCTGTTCTATCTGCATTGAAAATTGTGTATTAGTCCTTATTTAAAGTCATTCTGTTTCTGTTTTTGAGAACGACGAGTGCAAATACGAAATGATAAAAAAGCTTTATTTATTCATTGTCTGGCTTTGCGTTGCTCTCATTGTTCGCTTATGCTTTTTTTAAATTCTTCTTTTTTTGTAAATTACACAATGGCGGACAGCTACTGTTCATAGTTCAAAAAAAAAGAATGAGCGGAAATCAAAGTTTTTGAATTAGAGATTGTTTGAATTCACCTCTTTGCTTTGTTTTTGTTTCTTGCTCCCTAGAAGAAGTTTAATGTTCTTTTTGTGGATTCTCACTACATATTATTATTTTCGCTTCTTAGCCTGAACGAGGGCGTATTGTCGAAATTCGCAAGACTGACGAGACCACCGCTTTCATTCTTGGACTCCGTCTTCTTTTCTATGGCCTTCCTGGTTTTCTGTAATATTTTAAACACCAGATCATCACAAGTTCAAACATTAACACGGTTTCTGAGTAAAGTCTAGTGAGAGCGTATGGAAGAAATATAATTTAGTGGGCCATTTTCTGGGAAACTACTCTGAGAAGGGGACATAAACACAAGTGATTTTTCTGTAAACTATATGCATTTCCCCATAGTGCTGTAATGTCGATCACTGTGACGCCAGATGCGGTCCTTTGAGATTTGTGCATTCGTCTCATACTATTTTCTTCTCGGTCACTTGAATATCTCGAGCCTTTTTGGAACTTAATTCTAAATGTTTAGATTTTTAGAGACGTAAGCACTCGATACTTTTTAGCTCTTTCTGGATTTCTCTCTTCTCATAGTGCAACTTTTGAGATGCAGTATCTAGGACCATAACGCCATGAGGATTTTTTTACCAACTCGAAGTAGTGTTGTTTTGTTATGACTGCAGAGTCGATTCAAGAATCCAAGGGTTGCCGTTGTACAAGACTATTCATTTTTATATCGATCAAAAACGACAGCACATCATGTATGACTCAGTGATTTCCCCGCGCTGCATCTGGATTATCTGATTGGATTCACCCCCTTTCTTATGAAGCCTATAGAATATGAATTCCATAGACGAGTTCAAGTCAATGTCCGAGTTCTTCTCGTACTTACGTTGACAGTAAATCGCTGATTTGGTCATACTTGTGCACGCTCACCTGATGCATGAATATTTCCTAATTTTTGATATGAAAACATGATATGTTATATAGGGAAATTGCGTACTTAAAGCACTTCCACTGCTCGATTTTCTTATTTCCGACTTCGTCCAAATGCTTCGGAGTACCCACCAGTTTCTGGCACTGCCTGTTCTTTTCAAACTTTTGTTTTATGCCTGTAAAATTCAGTTTTAGCTTCCACTCATCATATAATGCAGCGAAAAATTGCTTGATACCACTTCTTCGTTTGGAGCAGCGTTGAAATTTCTCACTCTCCTCTCATTTTATTCGGAGTGTTCTCGGTAATCAGTTCAACTGTTCATTTGATGCAGTAATGTGACTGACTTCACATCCACTTCTTAGTTACTGCAGTTGTTTGCCATCGAATAGTTCTCGGAGGCATAGTTTTCGTGTTGGGTTACAGCATATGTGCAGAAATGTTATGCACCATGCTGTAGGTTCCGTGAAACTGATTATTCCTAGCATAATGGAATAACTACGTTACCTTTAGCAATTACATGTTAGTGTTGATGAAAAGTTATGTTTAGAAAAGAATCTCAAGAAAGGAAGTGCATTCCATCACGAATTTGGAATTAGAGCACCGTAAAGATTTGCTAAACATGGAGGCAAAATTACATTTGTGAGACAATCTGCTAGGTTATTTGTTGTATTAATAAATTGGTTAGAAAAGGGCTGGCGCAAATAGTGCCACTTTACGTCATTCTTGGAATAATTACGTCATTAACTTCTACTCTCCGAATTTAAGGTGGCGGAAGTTGCCTTTATGTTTTGTACATCATTAAGGTATGTCGTGATAATCTCCTAGCCAAAGAGCGCTAACTATGTATTAGTATGTGTTCCATTTGGGCACTAAGTACCGATTTGGTAGTACATTACGATATCAGGAGCTGGTTTATCATCCATATGCTCACTAATTAATGCTACTGTGAAGGTAAAAGACTGTTTATACTTCGTAGTTGGATCTTGCTCAATTCGGAACTATGACCTCGGCACCTGTTGGGACGGTTTTTTGCTGTGCCAGTGTACTGTTTTGCCATTGAATTGCCGAATTGCCATTTCTGTCCTTGTAATTGAATTAGAATCAAGTTGTGTCCACAAAGCTGACAACGTCGGTCGGCTAACCTAGAACCCATTCCATTTTGTTGTGCCCGGAGCAGGTGCGGTGTGTTACACTGGCGCATACAAATGCATTCCTAGCTGGACGCCCTACTGATAAACACCTTATTGTGCTAAACTCGTCCTCATTTCACCTCAACCAGTCGTATTCGTGAAAAAATGCGTGATTATTACACATATATTTTCATGGTTAGTTGTTGTTCTTTCTATTGCTAAAGGTTTATTCTATTGTATCAGCTGCTAAGGTGAGATGATCTTTGATCATGTCCCGTTATCCTCATCAATTTCAGGGTATGCCTTCGGCATGGGCACGACTGCTGATGGAATCGCAGATTTCGAAACAAGAACAGCAGCAAAATCCACAAGCTGTTCTCGATGCTCTCAAATACTACACGCAAGGCGAGAACGGCACGCAACAAAAGTGGCTGCAATATGAAATGAGTATGTTTTCAAACGTATAATTGGTCATGTTTTCGTTATACGCTCGTGTCATTTCACCCCATACATATTTTTGGAGGAAAATTATGTATCACTAGATCCAGTCGTGAACTGGGAATTTCGCATTGCGCTCAACATTGTGGGGAATGTCCTTCACAATGAATTAATTTTACTAGATGATTCATCAAAACTGAATCGGTGGGGGCCACCGGAGCTGTTTGTTGCCCGTAAGTGCACTATCAAGACCTGACAGCGTCATCAATAATACTGTGACAATCAGCAAATTTATCATGTTGCCTGCAAATTTTGCACAAATCGAAGGGGAGTTTAAAATTTCATTATGTTTGACTTGAGAAGGCTTCTCAATTTTTTTCCAAATGGGAAGAGTTCAAGTATCTAGCTTACATATGACTGCATCTAAGACGGAATGGACCGTTTGACTAGCTGTACGGCATTAGAGGAAGGATGAGATGGGTCATAAGTTTTGCAACTCATTGAGTATTCGCATTTACGGGTCGATTCTTGAATTATCAATTGATTCAATCGGTTTTCACTCTGTCCAAAGTACAATGTGCATCTTGTGAACCAAGCTCAGCTGTTCGTTCACGAGCTCCAAAACACAAGGGCTTGATGCTGCGCGCTCGGGTTCACCTAGACGGGAAACCCTGTATTGAAATTTTTCCCAGGGTTTAGTATTGTAAATTCATTAATAATTACGGCTTGAATCATGTATGGTTTTGGTTCAACTTTTCAAAGTTTTTAGTTACCAGTTTTGACTATTTCATCCAATCCAGGCGCTTTTTCTCTTTCTTTTTATTCGGTCTACTGAGCGCTAGTTAAAAAATTATTGGCGCACAGTCCACCAAAATCCCTGAACAGGATCGAGAGGCCCAAAACGGATGGAGTTTATTTATTTGTTCCAATATGCTGTTTAAGACAGGAGGCTAGAAAATGTTAGTGTAAGCGACTCTGAACAGACCACTAAAATTGACAAGTACACAATACACAAGTGCAGCCAAGCAGTTAGTTTTAACGAGGTTGAATAATCCATAGATAAATTGTGGTCATTTAAAAAGTCAGATGTTTCAAAGCAGTGCTTCTTTTGAATGAAGCAATCGTGCAGTTGGTTTTTACCGTTTTACTCAGACAGTCGTACATGGATCCTGCACGGGCTGTGAAACTCGTGAATCTCCACCTTTTTTTAGGTCTACGATATGAAATCTTATACGAACCTACCCTCGTTACTGGCGGGGCTATTGTGTAAAAATCACGAATATGTGTTCCATTGACGCCCTTCATGATTTTATGAACCATACATCAAACAACTTGGAAAACTCGAAGGGGAACAAGTAGAATTTCATGCAGTGGTGTCAGCTGTTGGCATTTTCCTCGGCGTTTTGTTTAAGTACTTCATCTGGTTCAAGTAACGTTGATCCAGCATCTGAGGGTAAGAAAAGACTGCATGAACTAAATTGACTGAGTTCCTGAAATACAGTGTGAAGCTTTTTCAAATTTAGTTCAATTTTAAATAATATCAATCATGCTCTAGCGGGTTGAATGGAAAGATTGGATATAGACGAGATTATGCGGAAAAAACTGTTGTAGTGCCGTTGGCCATCCCATTCTCGGTTCATAGTTCCATTAGCTGATTGAGCGGCAAGAAAAAATGTAGTTATATCTGCATATGCAATATTTGAACGCCCTATGTTTAGCTTTTCTGCAAGGGGATACTGGAAATGTTTCATCATATTTTGAGAAAATATGTGGCAAAAAAGATTTTTTCTGCTATACACAGCTTTGCTTAGAAGTTTATGAATGATGAAATTTCATTAGTTTTTCTTCAAGTTTGTTTTTTTTTCCTGTAGATTTTGAATAGGGTTGTCGTCTTTTTGGTTTTCTAATTGCTCCGCTGAAATTTAGCCTGAATTTCAACCTTTTGCATGAACCCTTTCAGAAAAAAAAACGAAGCTCGTAGCGCTGTTTGATTGTTGATATGAGGAAGTTGAAACAGTTGTGGCCGTAGTGGGCTCGGCCACAAGATGAATTCTACACAACATGCGCGGGCAGTCTGATCGTAATTTAGGCGTGAAATTAAATGCAGTGGCGGACAGCAAGTACACCGAGGAGCACACATTCGACGGCAAATCAATAATGAAGGCGCAGTTTGACTTGTTTAACATGTGAATGGTGATTATACGTGTTTCAGATTTCACCCCGAAACACATGAATTTGATTTCGATCTACCTTCACGCGGAGGACTATTAATCTTGCCAAGTTTGACGATAAATGTCACGATAAATGCGCGGGTTATATGCGGGAAATATAGGAACATTTTGATAAAATGGCCCAAAAACCACTTGTATTGAATCATTCCATCATTTGCGCGTAGGCGTACAGATATGAGTATTTATTTAACTTTTTCTCTGGAAGGATGATGCTGATTAACGCTTAGAAGTTACACTTTTCAGGGATACTCCTCGAAAACGGAGTTTTAGATGTATTTATGTACACAACAATAACAACTGAACAATGTATTAACTCTCCCCTCTCCCTCTCAACTTTTCTCTTTCTTCCTCAAAAATTGAAACAGACCCTCAAAGTCCTTCCAATACACGAACATTCCTCTGAAACACATCTAATCACCACTCACGTGTTAAACAAGTCATATCGCGCCCTTCAATATTGATTTGCCGTCGAATATGGGGTCAGTAGTGTACTTGTAGCCCGCCAATGCATTTGATTTCGCGCCTGAATTACGATCAGACTGCCCGCGCATGTTGTGTAGAATTCATCTTGTGGCTCGGCCTGGTTGGCTTTTCCCATTATTGAAGTGCTTCTTTGGAAACATTCTTATGGTCTTGCTTTGTTCACACTTCTGAGCTTGTCTACTATGCTTACGTTTATCATTCTTAAGACATCCACTTATGCTTTCGAAGTGAATCCATTTTATGATTTTTTTGGCCGTCCAGTTTGAAGGTTAATTGTCAAATAGTATTTCAGATGATTGTTCACCTCGACCATCCACTGGTGCGTCGATTGGACTCAAGACAACGGGCTATAGTACATCCTCCTTACCTCACCATTACTCAAATACTAGTCCTTTTCATACGCACACCGCACAGCCAGTGTTTCACGGTTAGTATTCTACCCTAGTATGCGTCTGATTACCTTGTAATTCATCTATGGGGGATAGGTGGGGGAAGGGGGGGGGGGAGTTACAATGGAATCTGAAAGATGCTAGCAGATTAGCAAGACGTTACCGCAGAGTTATTGCTTTTTGGCAGATTATATTTGTTGCAGTACCTCAGTCATTCACTCACTACGTCATGTTCTAGGTGGAAATATTGAATCCAAAAATTCTCCGAAACATTCGGTACCACTTCCGAAATCACCCTACAGTCCGGCGAAGCCACCCACACCCCAGAGTTATGGCAACATCAACGAGAATCGCACAAGTATGCCTCCGGTAAGTCTACCTTTTTCATGAGCGGAAATATGATTCATATTCGTGGTTAAGTGTTTATGAGGTAAAATGGAGGGTTCACCCAAAAAAGCATGGTTAGTAGTTTGTTTGTTAGTCTAAACTTGAAAGCAGATTAGTGCTGGAATAAATTAGTTTAAATAAACCAATTTTTCTCAATCTTTTGGTTGATTAAACCTCAAAGTTCCGGTTCGCAGAACTATGCTCCGCCACCCGTGCCGGAGGATGAAGATCCAGCTGACTGTGCAGTGCCACCACCAATTCCCGATCGTCCAGCACGCACTCTTAGTATTGTGAGTCTAGTGTTTTGGATAGATATGCTTATTCGTCAGCGATTCGAGTCGGTATTGTTTAGGAAGTGAATTTTGATTGTTGCCGATTCGTGACTAATATAGGATCAATGCGTGTGATCGTTTCTCATTTTCAGTATACAAAGCCAAAAGAAGAGGAGGAACGTGTCCCGGATTTGTCTCAAGGCCAGTTTGGGGTTCAGTCACGAGGTGTCGCGAAGGGGAAGAGAAAGATGACGGATGCTGAAGTAATTCTCTTGTTTCTTTATGTTGTTTAGATTATTTACTTGGAAGGATTGCTCATGACTAGACTAGAACGACTGCTCTGCTGAATTTAATGGGACTTCTGGTCAGCCCAATTCACTTTCATCTTCAGGTGTTGACAAAATTGCGGTCTATCGTGACGATAGGAAATCCTGACAAGAAATACAAGAAAATTGACAAGATTGGTTCTGGGTGAGTTTGAGCTTATCGAAATTTCTTATGTCTGTTTTATATGAAGCAAAAAGCTGCCTCTTTTCTTTCTATAAAGCCAAGCAAACGAACAGTTTTCGTGTCTATTTCTGTGTTGTTGCTCTGCCTTAGTCATGTTGGCGTCGTTAGTGCCCATCATGGATCTGTTTGGTCTTAAATATTAAAGTGCAATCAGGAAATGCGAGAGCGCTTTGATATTGCTGACTTCCCGGCAAGTTTCGAAAAGCCTGTCTCCGGTGGTGCGGCTACATTCTATGCGCTCCCTGTAAAGCCGTCTGCAAAATCGTTTCATTCTTGAAGTGCTGGCTGGGGAAGCGACTATATGGTATTCGAAGCAACACAGCACTGGCTCGTCTTGCTGCAGATCGTTCTGAAGCTAATTCACATCTACCTAAAGTAGGCGTTCGACGGGGCGAATTAGCTTCAAAGGATGAATAAATGACCACGGTTCTGAACGGAAGAAACCTCCAACAACGTTATCGCACGCATGCTATAAGATGAACTAGTTAACCATGAATTTTTTTGATCGCTGAAGCTTTAGATGGCTTGTTTCTCAAGACACGCAAAACACTTGTTTAGGGCATCTGGCTCAGTTTATACTGCAATGGAGATGAGTACTGGAGCTGAAGTGGCTATAAAGCAGATGAATCTCAAGGATCAACCGAAGAAAGAACTCATTATCAATGAGATCTTGGTAATGCGTGAGAACAAGCACGCAAATATTGTGAATTATCTCGATTCATACTTGGTGGGAGAAGAGTTGTGGGTGAGTGGTTAGGAATTTTCGTTATATATCGTGTGTCAGAAGTTTTTGTGCTTCTTCTTTACGTTATTTTTATTTTGGGAACCTTAGGAAAAAAGGCATCAAGTGTGCAAGAATTCTACCCCTGTGCAAAGAGGATGGAATCAAATAATCTGGACCTCTTTTCTAAAAAAAATACACATCAATTTATCGGCTAGGTTTAGGTTGTTATGGAGTATTTGGCTGGCGGGTCGCTTACTGACGTCGTGACGGAGTGTCAGATGGAAGAAGGAATGATTGCAGCAGTGTGCAGAGAGGTGATTCATGTCTGATAAATATCCAGATAGGTCCATATTGATAAGATTCTTAGAAACGACAGTTTATTACTCATCATCAAGCTGATCTACCCACAAAATATGTCTACAAGCCTATGCTCTTCTCCTAGAGACTGATTTCAGGTTCTCCAAGCTTTGGAATTCCTGCATAGTCGACATGTGATTCACAGAGATATCAAGTCAGACAATATTTTGCTTGGAATGGATGGGTCTGTAAAATTAAGTAAGTTTGTGGCTAGCCATTGTCGAATTTATGTAATACAGGTAGTTCACTGTTGTACAATTGCTTTTCTTTTCTTCTGTTATAATAATACTTCACGACGTACGTGTGAAAATTCTTTATTAATCTCTCTTCATTATGTTCCAAAAGTATCATTTAATCCCTCTTCATTATGTTCCAAACAGTATCATTTAATCCCTTTTCATTATGTTCCAAACAGTATCATTCAATCGGTTTCAATTCCAAACCTAATTTAGCTGACTTCGGTTTCTGTGCCCAAATCTCTCCCGAGCAAAATAAGCGGACCACTATGGTCGGAACTCCTTACTGGGTAAGTTGTATGAGTTTTTCAAAGTTGACTTGTTATCTAGCGAAGGTATAGTTCATTATTTTTCTCCTATACCAGGCATGGTTTTTTTCTTCTTATAGATCATCTGTCATTATTACATTGTTTCTTGATGATGAGTGGAGATTCTAGCGTTTTGGAAGATGGCTATCCCAAAGTTATTTCAGATGTCCCCTGAAGTTGTGACGAGAAAACAATATGGACCAAAAGTGGACGTTTGGTCTTTGGGTATCATGGCAATCGAAATGGTCGAAGGAGAACCTCCGTACTTGAACGAAAATCCGTTAAGGGTATGTTGCTAGCTATGCTTTGGCAAAAGATGCTTAGAGATTGTCTAATATTTCCCTGGTTATACCAAAAAAAAAATCCGTCTTCTGTCTCTTTTAAATCGAAAACCTCGTGAGCTGAATTAATTAAATGTTCAATTTTTTGAGCCGAACCAAATGGAAGTGCTTATTCAGGGCCACGCCGGGATAATTTAAGTTTGAATTTCAGGCTATCTACCTTATTGCAACAAATGGCAAACCTGATTTTCCTGGAAGAGATCAGTTGTCAGCGTCATTCAAGGTTTGTGTTATTTTCAACTACCGTTTCAAGAAAAGAACATTGTAACTGTACCCATGGAAAGAGGTAGTCACATTAACCAGTTATGAGTTACCTCAACCATTCATTCACCTCCGTCGGTGCTGTCAGTTATACTCACGACTTAAATATAATGGGTTGAACTCAAAAGGATTCCTTGTTTATCGGATACAGGAGCGAACAAAGGATTGGAGGGATATGATGTTTCACTTTTCATCCCTTTTTATACGTTATCTATACATCCCATCTTCAAAACGTTTTCTTGGTGCTGTCAATAATGCATCATTTTCCTTACGAGCTCCACATTTAGGATTTCATAGACTGTGCCTTGGAAGTTGTTGTGGATAATCGCTGGTCAGCAAGTCAACTGCTAACACATCCATTCCTCCGATGTGCGAAGCCTTTGGCGTCGCTCTATTACCTCATCGTTGCCGCGAAGAAAAGTATAGCAGCCAGTTCGTAGCTGAATAGCTGTTGTGTGCCTGATCCGGAATTCTGCTTGCGGATATCTGGAAACATAATGACAATTACCATATTCAGTGCCAAAGTCGGTAAGTGGGCAGCTTAAGATCGCTGTCTGCCCGACATACATTTATTCAATATAGTTTTTAGTCAGTATTCTAATAACAACACCATTCATATCCAATTCACAGCCCCGTAATTAAGTCAATCCCCATATTTCCTCATATCTCCTCATTCTTGGAGTGTAGATTTCTTGTTCTCATCATCTGCCTTGCCTGTGCCGTCTCTGTGTGTATGTGTGTTATTTTGCGTCTGCACTCTATCTTTTTAGTTCTGTAATTTTTCGATTTTTCCCGTACATGGTATATGCCAACGGGTGGTGCTCCCCGCTTTTTGCTGCTGCTTCATTGTCTACTTGTATTTCAGTTCACCATTTGTCTTGTGACAATGTTAAATTTGTCTTGTTACTGCGGCGCATTTCCTAGGTCTTCGTTAAAATTTCGAAATGATTTCAATCATTTCGCGTGGTCTGCTTGAACTCTTGATGGTACTTAAGCTGGAACAAAACGGCTAATCAGCATCAGTTTAAGCGCAAGTTCTCTTGATTGTAGTTGTGGGGCTGAAAATGAGGCGGGTTTTGAAATTGATGATTATTTGGTCTGCAGCTGAGGACATACTTCTACGTAGAGTGTAACATCCAATGTCGCTGCTGCCAAAGCGACTTTGGGTAAACTGGAGTTGGGGGGGGCCACTTGGTATAAGTCGATGATATGACCTGTCCTACACGTTCTGACTTGTTTGCATTACAGGTAGCTACTGTACATTAGGAGAGCTAACAAGTCAGAGCGTTCTGGACATGTAAGCTAACAAGTCTGAACGTGCAGGACAGGTCATTTTATCGACTTATACCAAGTGGCCCCCCCCCAACTCCATTTTACCCGCGACTTTGATTTCGATGCGTATCGATTGCCATGCCGCAGTGGCGTGTGTGACGGGTCGCCAATGACCAGTAGGTATCGGAATCGATAACGCAAAGGGCGTCGATGACGTGGTGTGCTACACTCGACGCGGAGTTTATCGGTAGCCTTCTCTACTTCAGCTTTTCAAATACTTTCTCCGTCAGGATGTTAATGTATTTGTAACAAAACTATTTTTTTACAAAAATAATAACTTCAATTCTTGAAAGTATTTCTCCCCACAGTTTATCACTGTCACAACATCACCACATTTGCATGCATGCTTACAACTGTACCTGAAAGGCTCGCGGCAATTTACTTTGTTTTTGTGTTTGTTTCGAGTTTGCATCACTCATTCTTCTATGCTTTTTATTCTATCTGCTGCTTAATGGTACGAAAATGTCCCTTTGTTTTGCCTGAGCAGCATTGCCATTGTCGGATAAGAGTATTAATGTGTCTGTGTGTGCTTGCAATATTGAAGTGCTTTGTTTTACTTACTTCCTACTAAACTGTAAGCAGTAAAGTGGAAAGAAAATGTAGGTGAATAACAACTGCTCCAATCGTTGTATGGTCTTCACTTGAATGCGTTCATGGATTGTGTCACGCTTAAATTCAAGTTTATTATTTTTATTCTTTTGTATAGAAACAAATTTCGATTCTAATTCACTTAAGTTGTTCTTGTTAGTATCTGCTAGTCAGGGGTTGAACTTGTTTAGAGCCCATCTATCGCAGTTGTTTACAGTTCTTTTCAAATCTAAAATGTGCTTGTTCATATCTCTTTACTCGCATTCATAATGTTTGTACTTATTCATTGTACGGAATCTCGAGGCTAGAGGTTAGAATAAATTATTGATTTTTTTGTATTTCTTTCCGTACTGGTTGGTGTGTGAAAGTTTTGGTACATTAAGCTCAAAAATTCAGTTTACGTTTACATTATTTTATCCTTACTAGTGGCCACATTCTTCAGAGGTTGACACTAGAAAATGGCAAGGGATAGTAGCGAATCCCTTAGGTTTCTTAATTTTTCCTCGGAGTGCGGTCTTTCAGATCAGTTTTCTAGCATCTCTATTCGTTGAAATTCGAAATATTAAAAATTTGTTGGGAATAACATTTTTTTGGACAGTCACACGACTCATTACGCAATGTAACTGCAACTAGTTCAGATCATAGATAGCTCGAATTTAGAAAAACTTCATGGGTTTGAAGGAGTGCTAAGGATGGCAATTTTCGAATTTGAAAAAGAAAATGAAGAAAGTTCATCCACTCGTCAAGCATTTCTAGCACAGT
Source organism: Ancylostoma caninum (assembly GCA_037903475.1). Taxonomy (NCBI): domain Eukaryota; kingdom Metazoa; phylum Nematoda; class Chromadorea; order Rhabditida; family Ancylostomatidae; genus Ancylostoma; species Ancylostoma caninum. Next base: position 515,610 of record JBAJFG010000389.1, on the reverse strand, counting down.
TTAGCCCTGAAGAGAACCACATGTTGAGAAGGGCGCAAATGTGCTGAATCGGGAATCTGCGAATTACTACTCCCACGTTTGCCAATTGGAGCAACAATGGCCAGTTTGCAGTGTTTCTGTCATCCCTGTGACAGCTGGATCCTTGACGAATCCTCTATGCAAGAGTATAGGAATTCCGTTATTGAACCGCTAGTCCGGCATAAGTTAGAGGCAGTGAGTGTGCCACCTCGTTTCGTGGGTTGTAGCTATCAGCAGACTTTAGGCCTTCTAGTCACGCTGATACCAATGATGTACTTCGAAACGCATAAAAATGATGAAAACCCTGTTTACGGAGGATCCGAAAGTGCAGTTCACGGACCATTAGGGCGGAGCGGTCCGTGACTGCGGTTGCTGCTCGCCACGGCTGAAGCGTTGGCCAACACGTCTTGACGTGCTCCATCGATGAGACCAACGGCTTCAAGCGTCCACTTGGCCGGCAAACTGTTCAAAATCCCCACTCGAAAAACGTTCAAAAACGACTATTAGGGCCGCTCCGTAACATTTTATGTATATTCCATCGAGGAGATTCACTGCTCGGATTCATGAAATGATAACCAAGCAAACCAACAATGGTTAGCGTGACTGGTTATCGTACAGACTATGTAATGCTATGAGCTGCAGGACGCGAAATTTGGTTTGCTAGCCTGGTCCCCCTCGATTGCTGAGGTGAAAAAATTCCAGTACATTACGTGTGCTTCTAGCAGATTTCGCTTATTTTCCGCCGAAATATTTCCCGATTTCGCTCGAAAATTACACGTAAATCTCCGAAAAAAAAAAGAAATCCGCAGGAATTTACACGAATTCCGATCGAAAAAATAAGCGAATTCTGCTGAAAAATGCGCGAAAATTGCTGCGACATCAGCTGATGCGACAGGTTCCAGTCAGAGTCGGCGCGCAAGCGGCGCTGCGCCGCCGTGGGCCTAGAGCAAAAATGCTGCACTCCGAAGAGCATTTCCGGATGTAGGTGCTTTCATCGACCACCCTTGAGTAAGATTCTGAAACGAGGTTACTTCTGCAGCACATCCAGTTGAAGTGCTCCGTAGATTCCGCTCGCGAATACATATCTCTCATGTTAGCATGCTATATTTATATGCATCATATAAATTTACAAAACTCCTTGATAGTTATGATGAGTGAATTTTTTGAGGCATAACCCATTTCTGAAGGTGGAAAAGCAACGGCAATAATTAGTGGAAACTAATTTACCAGAAAAAATAAACGAAAAATACACGAAATCTACTGGAATTCACACGAAGAGCAGTTTCCAGTAGATTTCGCTTATTTTACGTGTAAACTCCAGTGGAACCTGCTGTGTATTTGTTTCGGACGTGAACAAATACACGTGAAATAAGCGAAATCTACTGGAATTTTTCCACCTGAGTATGCTTTCATAAAACACAGCCCAGAATCCACTAAAACCTCAAATACGAAAACGAGGTGGTTCACTGCCTTTAAGCGGACGTGCGAAGATACGAATTGTAGAATAATTATCGCTGTCTTGATCTAGCGGAAATAGACTCAGCGGACTGAAACATATAAAATTCCTCTGCACTGAATAAAGCGTCATTGACGCGGACATAGGTACACGATCTGAAATGATGTATGGCCTATTAGCTCACAGAGCGCGCCTGATCCGACTTTATTTGCAATTACAACCGCATTGCTTCCATCGATGGGAGGACTCCGCAAGATGCGTGTGGAAGGATATTTTAGCAATTGGCAGTAGGGAAACATCAAAATGGAAGGAATCACACCAAAACATATCGAAAAGTGTGAAAACTCGATCAATTGGCCAACACAGGGACGAGGTCGTAATTGCGGCCGAAGTCGGATCAGGCGCCCTTTGTGAGCTAATAGACTTGTATCTATTGTTACTAGCTAAAAATGGGTCCATACAAAAATCTGTCCCAATCCAAGGCGTAGCAGACAAAGCTGATGCAGGTCTAACTTGGAGAGATCGTTTTGAAAAAGATAATGAAAGAGCAGTAAGGTCAAGAAACTGTTACTTTTATACTTCAGCAGGTACAGTCGATTCGTTTCGGCTCGCTTGTTTCCTCTTACACTATTCTTTCTTAGTTTTTGGAACAACTAGAGAAGAAAGCAGACGATATATCTTGTCAAAGAAGCCGGATCGATCGCGGGTCAATTGTTTGACCGACCGCTACATGCTGCAATGCCAGAGGCGCCGTTGTCGCAGCGAATGCACTGTTCAACACTTTAAAAGTTATTCATGCTTGCGGCGCGTCAAAGTTTACGCGCCGATACACAGTGCAAAGGAAGGAGGTAGAAGACAAATCCTGGCAGATCAGCACTGTTCCTAGTTTCGCCGTTGCGACTGCCGCGCGAACAAACCGCGTTTACATTTTCGCCGCTTTTGGTCGGCGCGAAAACTTTGACGCGCCGCAAGCATGAATAACTTTTTAGACTTTAACACTTCAGAATTTACTGAAGCTTTGCGCAAGGGGGTCATTTCACCCGCAGAGTTTGAGCATGACCACCATTTTGTACCGGGTAATCGAATTCGCGGGTTACTGCAGGCATACAAAAATAATGATAATAAGCCAATTTTCCGTATATTTTAAAATCTATGTCAAATTTCACCATAATTCCATATTTTGCGATAAATGTCACAACAATTCAAATTTACTCAAAAAATTATCAAAATTATTGGAATTTCAATCTATTGATTGATTGTAGTTATTGTCATTTATTGATTATTTGTCGGTAATAAGGGTGAAAATTTTAAGAAATGATACTAATGCATTATTATACGTAATAATATCACCACTACTCTTTTTATTATTTATTCATTGATATAAAATCTATTATTACTGCACTGGAAGAAATGACCGAGAATTTCGCTTTGTCCCACGTGGCACAACTCGCCAAGACGTCGGTTGTCGTCAGCGTGTTAAGCGAATTCGCTGTATATGCTCTCCTTGCGATGATATCGTTTTAATGTATCTAACGAGTCGAGTTTTCCACATTCTCTTATGGATCATGTGGTTTGAGGAACTAAGACCATGCTTTTAGATTTCTTACTGCGAATGGACTTTCTGAGATACATTAGTGGCTGACGCTGGCTCGTGGAGTTCATCCTGCAGCAACGAGATGTTGAACATGTGTGACGGTGGCTTTGAACGGAATTGGCGAACTCCTTGTGAAACACAGGAGGTAGTAGTGCATAAGTTATGTTACAACGTTTGTTCGTCTATTTCTACGCCAAGAACCCATGCTTTATTATGGTCTTTTCTTTCCTAAATAGAAAAAGGTCCAGAGCATCTTTCAATCAAAACCGGGTACTGCAGGGAGCCTTTGCTTTAGAGGAGTTGGCCTCAAAACAGATTTTAGGAAGAAGTGGGTTGTTGTGACCACTTTACTGCCAAATCCGTCAACTCTTCAGGGATCCATTTTTTCGGTAGTAGCACGGACCCATTTTTCGTTAGTAGCAACAGATACCTCATTTCAGATCTAGAATTTCAAATCACTAATTTTTTTACCTGCTCCATCCCTGGAAAGCCAGAGAATCGGACCCTCATATTGAATGGGACTCCACTTTTCTTTTCCTTGCTGTCCTGCCCCCTCCCTGCCAATCTCCCTATCGGCTACCACCACTGCCAGAAATGAAATTGCTGGAGTAGATTGCCCATATTGCAACGTGAATCCAGAATCCTGCATCCAGAATCCAGGCAACTTCCCTGAGAGACCACTAACCAGCAATTGAAACAGTCTTACAGCACAGTTTATTCCGTCGGTCGCTGTGCTTAGGCTTGCAGAAAAAATGTTTCGAATCGCTTTTATCAGAATGTAAAAATGCACTCAATCTTCAGAATGAAAGCAATTTTTTCGTCTTCAATTCGGGCTTAAACACAGTTTCTATACAGTTATTCGGAATCGTGAGCTCGAGAGCTTTCGACTGGTAGCATTAACAGTTGACTTCATCCACTTTTAGTGGATTCTGACGGGGTTCTGCGGATTAAGCAGTCGGAAACGGATTTCGGGACAAAAGTTAAGGCTGGTATTGTGGAGTGGTGATTTGTATTTTGTTTTTCCTCCAACTATTTTTATTTTATGACTCATACTATGTTGGGCCAAGCCACGTTGTTAGTGGATATATTCATTGTTTCGCCTGTCGTTTCGTTTAATGTGAACAGCCTAACGCCGAAACATCAGACGAAACAATAAATATATCCACAAACAACCTGATCTGGCTCAACATTATTTAACGCTTCAAGTGCGTTCTTTTGAAATGGTCTATTTGTCTTTATTTCCAAAATTGTTCAACACTAATCCGAGTTCTAGGTATACAATTTTTCCTTGTATAGGGCAAGTGGGTGGGTTTAAATCATAGATGTAGGCTTAAAACAGTACCCTCTGATCAAGTAACCTTTCCTGTTGAAGAGAGCGATGAAGGTAATGTGATAGTTGTCCTACGCATACACATGTTTTTCGTGTGTTTTACTACTCGTTTGCCTAGTTAGCAGGGGCATTTGTTGTTAGGGTGTCACATTTCACATCTCCCTCACAGCCTCGACGTTCTGTGCCTGGCTCGAGCGAGTTCCGCATGTCTAGGACCTCCTTTTTGCTCAGACGCAGAGGCTCACCTCATTTTCTTGGTTGAGCTAATAGCGGATTGTGCATCTCTTCGACCCGCTGATTCCAGCTGTATACATAAATTATCTCGAAACGGTCTTTAAACCCGTCCTCTGAGACGGGGTCTTTGTTAAGTCGAACTGACGCTGTCTGGAGCCTTTGATCTTATCGATTGAACACGTCAAGACTCGTTGGCCAACGCTGCAGCCGTGACGGTTAGCCAGCACAGCTTCGAGCGATCCGCCTCCGGTCCCCAAAAATGTAACCACATCGACACTTTTGAAAACGAGGCTTTCGTCGCTTTTCAGCCTGTTGATGTAGACTGCTGGGACCAACATTGCGAGAAGTTTCAGGATCTGTTGACACCCCCCCCCCACACACGCGGAACGACATGGGCCTCTGCCTTTAAGCTCTTTCAGGAATGAGTATTCTAATGCCCCTTATATCCTCCAGTAGGGCAGACTATGAGGTTCGACTACTATCAACTTGACCACGTACTTATCAGACAATGTTGTGGCAGTTACAGGAATGGCAATGGTTACCAGAATGTACTTTCGAGATTGTCGCGATAGATATTTATGTACTTCATAAATCACACGTAATGAGCATACACTTAAGAGATATGTAAGGCGAAAATGTTAGTCATAGCTTCATTTTACCAATCTGTGTTATTCTACGTGCTCCTTTTACCACGAATTGCCTAGTTGACGAAATTTCATAATGAAAAGCTTATCGTAGGATCCTCGTCGTATTTGTTTTGCTTTCGTATGTTTGGGAAAGAAAGTAATGTAAGGCAAAAAATTTCTGGTTGCTTGAGTCAGCAAACGATAAAAGGGCTAAATTTGTGCTACACAAGAAGCGAGCATGATAATTTTTTTCATTGTCTCAATGTTTTTCCTTCATCAGAGAGCGAGGTTATTTGCAGCGATTATCTCAAGCTGAAAATAGACAAGGCTTTGAGATGGGACTGATTTAATAAGGTCTGTTATGTTTGGCTGAGATTTGCAAGTACTTTGATAATACTCCAGAAATTTAGTAGTTCCTCTAGTCTGCTCTGAGCGTTATTCATGAAGATATCTCTACCTTTTACGTCTTCTCACTGCATAACTTCGTCAGCATTCACAAGAAACAAGTTTCCTATCAGTCATTGCGCCATTTCGCCACATTATCTCTTTCTCTTTCGCTGTATTTTGCTTATCATTTAAGAAGTTTAATTTATTTGTTGGATACAGGGTGGTCCAAAATTACGGAGACAGGGGCGCGATGCTCGTTTTTCGACCTATCTCGAATAACAGCATTTTGTATCCAATCTTTTACTGTTCATCTGCTCAGTTATAAAGCGCATCCTAAGACAATATCTAACACTATGATTTTCGTAATCAGAAACAGCAACTCGGTCTCCAACGTTAGATATGAACATTTTGGTGTGTCTCCGTAATTTTGGACCACCCTATACATAGTGACGGAACACATTGCTTTCTTTCGAAATGAAATTAAGCGAAAGGCTACTTTTAAACTTCAGAACCTTTAGTTCTGCATCTTCTTCACCTATTCCCAGCTCTCACCAGCCTCTCTCACAGCTTGGTAATTATTATGCTGAGGATTACTGGCTGCCCAGTATGTTGGTTCCACATGATTTCCAACAACGCTTCGAAGTGGCCATCATGTTCGGCAAGCAAATTGCTCGACAGTATGTGGCTGGGTGGTGTGGGTATATCTGGCTGGCGTTCCGCTTTTTGTGTGTTATTCAGCATCCGCCACCTTGTAAGTGTGCTGGTTTATTTCACATCGTTGTGACTACATATAACGGGTGCAACAGGTTGGCCAAAGTTACTTCCCGTACCCTTGCACAGTGCCAATCGTTGGGGTAGCCAGGCTCATTCTCAGATCTCTTCGCACTCAATCTCTCTCTCTCTCTCTCTCTCTCTCTGAGTATAAATACGCCTATTTCTCGCATATGTATTGGTGATCTCAGTGTGATGCACCACTTTTGCTAGTGCTTTAAAAATATGCTACTTTTATTGTTGCTAGCGGCATAGACTTAACTATTTATTATGGTATCAAGTGAGTAATAATCGCTTACAAACTACCCCAGCCAGAGATAGTTTATGTACAGTGGACGGCAATGGCGGTGGCCCGTTCGCGGCCTCGAGAAGGACGCAGCGCGACCGCGCCGCGCACCTGGGTCCGTGTCGTCTCCGCTAGAATGCTATTTCTAGGGTCTTTTCTTCCCGATTCGCTCGAAAATCCTTAAAACTAGGTAGAAAAAAAGCTGCTAGAAATTGCATATCTGCAGCAGAATGTATAGGTTACGGCACGCGCGGCGCGGTTGCGCGACGTTCCTCTCGAGGCCGCAGATGGGCCAAAGCCATTCACGTCCACTGTATGTATAGATATTCCTTTCCTTGGAGGCACATTGGTAATAATTCATAATTTTTTGTTCCCGAATGTTCGAGAGCAATTTGACTTCTTATTGCAGAAAATTTAAAAACATCCAAAATTTAAAAAAGTGGCGACCATTTATCAAATAGTTTCTATATTTGTGAATACCTAAGGCTTTCCTTCCAACAATGCTTCAATTAATGGTGGTTGCTGTCACATACGTATTTGTAGTGCACTGTGAGAACAGTGTAATTATCAGATACGAATGTCGCCGAAAACATAACAGAACTACTACTTCATAGGGTATAATCGGTGTTTCACTATTTCTTTTGCTTTTGGTTGTGATATATGAACATTGTTGCTCACTTCAACCATAGATTTTCTTGAACTAGGAAGCAAGAGAGGGGGAGGAGGGGGGGGGGGGAGGGGTGATACAAGCATACTACCATTGCGTTTTTCTTGTTAGAAATGTCTTGTCAGAAATGCAAAGCGACGGAAAAGCATTGCCTGGAGGAGAACAACAAACCATTTTGAATACTTTTCTGGGCGGCAGACAAATTTATGTAGTGATAGCTTCATTTTATTTCAACATTTTCGGACATCCAATACCCGACATCATTCCTTCCCAGTGGCTGTGTGAACGTGAGAGTGATTTTTTTAGCATTCCCGACATGCAATAACTTTGGAAGTCAATCTAATTATTCAACTGAAAAGACTCAGTTCCTGGAAGAGTCTCACATGGGTTCTCTAGATACCCTAAAACTGTATTAAAAAACTTTCAATCCTATGTATTAGCACCAACTTTCAGAAGGACCGCTAGGCTTAGTGGATACGGAAGGACCGTAGCAGATAGTCGACAGATGATTTTAACCAGAACCCCTTCTGTTGAAATCTTTTGATCCGAGAACCCCTTCTGTTGAAATCTTTTAATCCGATCGGCCTGGATAATTCTTTTGAGAAGTTGTCCAAAGAGAGCCCTCTGATCAAATGTTTTGTAGTCTGTATACTCTAGATAGTAATAATTTGCGGTCTTTTAGTCATACTGCCTGCTGTAACAGCGTCCTGCCTCGCAGCGGGTTGGGTATTAGATGTACCAGAACTCCTGTGATCCACACGGAGGAAAATTCTGGGCGTTTCCCCAGTCGTGCTGAAGACTCTCTCCATCGATATGACGGAGGGGGGATGGGGGGGGGGGGGGTGTAGGAATAATTAAGTCTAAAAAAATAAAACAAGTCGTTTATTGACGCTCATGGATAGCATTCCATTTGTAAATGCCATCACCACTTTTTCCCCTTTGTGCACCTCTAAATCTTCATTTAGGTGGCTGCACCAGTTCTATTAAAATTTCTCCATTTCATTTGCTCTGTTGTGTGGATGAACGCGCACTAAGGATCCAGAGTGGTCATCTGGGAAAAAAAGAGAGATGAAATTTGCTGAAGTCAGCTCGAACATTGATATCATTAAAGATTCCATTAAATTCCATCTCGCACAGTTTTTTTTCCTTCTTCACATGCTTTAGTGCATCTTTAATTTGCACATCGATAGTGTAACCCAGGTTAATTAATCCTTTCGATATGCACTTGTTTATTAGATTAGAATTAATTAATTAATTAATTAGAATAGAATTAGATCCTTCAAAACTTTAATTAAATTCAATTTCTCTGCCAAGTTTCCTTTAACGTTCCATGGATCTTTTTTTTCTGGGTAAGGGTTTGACTCCCCATTGCAAATGGAATCCACACATTCTCAGGAGATGCCCAACTCTCTCTGAAATCCGCAAACCAAATAAAAGCTATTACTTTCTAGTAATGTAATGCTAGGCAACATGGACTTGCAAAGGATTGGAGCGTATCTGCTCTTGGATGTCTTCAACGGTGTTGTGTGTAGTGCTGCTTCATGGATACGAAATAGCTTGCACTATAATAGGAATTATAGCGTTGGTTACTCTTTAAGCACTATCGATTGGGAGCATTCGTCTCATGCACGCTAATTTGGCACGTGCTGTGCAGCTAAATCGCGCACTTCCGTGCCGTACTCAGTGAAAATGTCAAGCTTTTTGTGATTTCTGGTTTTAATTAGGAACAAAACTTTTCTGTTGTAAATATGGCAGGGAGTATCATGATTTTTACGCTCTAATTCACTTTGAAAACCTGTTGATATTCTATTATAATTATGGCAAGGTCTTGTTATATATAGTCCGTTTCAGAGACGCTGATAGTTGTTCATTTGTGCCTATTGTCTGCATTTCTCGCCTGTCTCTACGAATGCAGCACTATTTCTTGCGTTCTCTCTTTCTCTAATATCTTCACAGCTATGTTTCCCGGTGGAACACACCATACCATTAATGTTAGTAAAGCATTTAGATAGCCTGGTCATTTAGTAGCACTAGTTTTTTTTTTTAGACGAATGAGGGAGTTCTCATTCTCTAGTTAAGCAATATAAGCGATCACAATATCAAATTGGTTTGTTCCTACGTCTATAGTATTGGAAATTCTTCACAAAAATACTTGGAAAAAGCACATGATGATTCTTCTGTACCATGCAGGTTATGAATGCGTCGTTATAGTAAGGACACATTTATTCGTTGTTATTCTTTATTACTATTAATTTTCGTTACTGTTGCATTTATTATTCATCTATTTAATCTCATTCATGGCATTTTATTTCTGTGTAACGCAGACGAATCATCTTATAGAATTAAAATAAGGAAAATAAGGCTGCCCAAGTTTTCGGATAGGAGAACTTGGGATGTGCTTATTAAAGTATTTCTCGTAGTAAGGAACTGAAATTAGCACATTGAAAAAACCGTAAACTGTTTTTGATTGTTGTTTGCTTTCCCCTATTGCTTGCCGGATTTCATCTTACAGAGTAAACATGCAGTATTCCGGATTTCTTTAGTTAGTACCCCCGCTCCCCCCGAACTTCTCATTTTTGTTAGCCTTTCACGAGGAATTGCTATTTCTTTTTTCTTTTACTTGCATGTTTATACTACGTTTGTCTTTATGCATGGCCAACCACAACAGCGAGTAGTGCACAAACTTAACTGTTTGAGGAAAAAAGCTGTGGAAGATTTTTGCATTTTATGAACTGACAAAGAAGTAGGAGTGCTCTGATTTCTCTCACGTTCCTCTAACGTCACCCTTGCACTACAACACTACGATGCATTTTTTTTCTACAACGAATCACTTCATCATCTATGCACTTTGACAATTCCCATTGATAGAGCACGTGCGAGCACGTGTTTGATTCCATAAAGCAATGCCCTACACAACATTGTCTGGAGATATCGTCAATTTCCACCCACTATGCATCTGAACATCTTCTTCCTTGTCTGCCAAACACACATGATGCTTAAATTCTATCTTGGAACCTGAATTCATTGTGTAGTGCTGCGAAAATTGTTATTTCCTGTCTATTTCGTGAATATTTTCCCACGGTTTACTCGTTGTTATCGTTGTTCACGTGATTATTCCCTTGAGAAAGCCACCAACGGCCACCAATGACGTTGTGGAGGGTTGTTGTCATGGCATTTGCCGTAGTTCACCATTTTTTCGCCTTCTCGTGTCATTTCTTAATTATTCGGTTTTTGGTTTTTAAAATAATCCGAATGAGAGCCGTATAATTCATCCAATGAATGTAACTGGTGATTCACGAAGCTATTGAACATGTGGGAATTCGAGGCAGAGAAAGCCATACGGCCCATTTCATCCTTCGTTTAAGGCTGCGATGTTCTGCAATGTTCGGGCATTGAAAATTTCAACCTATTCGAAATCGAATACTCGAATTCGAAATAATCAATATATTCGGCACGTTATTAGTTTTCGAACCAAGGTAGAGATTATTTATGAGCGGCTTTATTCTTAACAATTAACCGAATCTTTTTTTTTTCTAGCTGCTTTTAGAGCTTGTCTTACCTTTATAATAAGATTTTCTTGAGAATTTTTGTTATGAAACTTCCCGAAATTGCTTTCACTTTTTATGCCGACCACGTCCATTCGCTTTTCTCATGCAATGGGATGGAATAATGTGAATAATGCTGGGGGACGGATTCCAAATATGAATGTTCTGTTTTTTTTTCTGCCTAATGCTACAATGGCATGTGACCGTGGCAATGCTGTGAACAATTCATTTCACCGTTGCTCGTCAGCCTGATCCATACATTTTCGAAAATATCCAGTAATAAGCTACTGTTACGATCAATTGCCTACAACTCCAATCTTATTGCCACTTCTCATGTTTCTGCTCAATCCCTGATTGATTATCTCTGGATGAGGTCCACATGAATGTGTTGCAGATGCTACAAAACATCCCCTACACGTGTTAAGTCTGTTTTTGATTCATTTAATTACTTGCATAGCCCGTCCGAATCCCTCAAAACCTCTTAAGTATTGCTGACGGCAATATCCGTCTAGCACTTATAATAAAGCTTCCTCCATTTTCTCCATCTTTGACGAATCACTTTGTTGAGGACAATTTGGGATTTTTTCATACTTCTTCTATTGTCCGCATGTTTCTTGTTGAATGTGCTGATAGCTGTAAAGAATCCCTCTTGTATTCGATCCGGGATATTTCGCTTTTATCTGACGGTATCTTTTGGTCCTAACAACATGATTTTGAAGTAGTGACTTATTAGTTTAATACCGCATTGGAATGGGCTCGATTTCAAGGATCAACGATCGGCTAAACGGCTTAAAAACGTCACCCTAGTAATGATAGTTATATAATTCTCCCAGTCAGATAACTATATTGAACATACAATCATCCAGTCCCATAAAGAGCACAAGTACCGTGGATTTATCCCAACGAACGGGAAGTTTTGAACCGATTCCGTGTCTCCTGGCCAGTATTTTGGGGTATGATGTTTGTTGATGTAGAGCCTCATTCCCTGGAGAATTTCCCTCGTTTGCTAGTGAAATGTGCGATGTGTGCTTCTAGCTAATCCTCCTTCTTAGTGCAGATCCACTATTCTGAAAGAATATCAAGGAATTTTGAGGCACTGTTCTCAGCATTCATCGGAATTTCTTTTGAAACACCGTGCACTTTTTTTACAAATTCTCGTGTGAAAGTCCATATTTACAATCTGTCTTTTTGCTTCTATTTTATTTTCATTTTCTTCCAAAAATTAATCCGAGGGTGTCAAAATAATCTGAGAATTCTAGTCCTTACGATTTCGCAGCGAATTTGTAGTAAAATTTGCACAATTTCTCACGAAAAGAATTTGCAGAGGACATAAATAATAGCGGAAGAAATGTGCGAATTTTACTTGGATTGTGCTCCATTCCAAGAAATGGACAATCATGGATTTCGTCCAATTTGAATTAGGGCAAAAATAGGTTATTACATCAGCAAATGCCTAACTCTTTACGAGAGGAGCTGAATTTCGACGAATGCAGTCTTCTGAAATCAATTTCACAACAGCTTTCCCAGGCATCCTTTCAGAATGGTCGACTTTTGAGTGCAATACTCTTAGTTTTGCACGAATTCACTTCTTTCACAGTGTTCAAATCCACTTTTCCTCTTCGGGCAACGTGATTTTTTTCTCTGGCGTAGTCGTTTTCAGAACTGGTATTCGCAGATGTTTGAACTGATCACGATACAGATCGTGTATCTTATTACCACTAAATCCATCCATCTCATCTGATTGAAATGCGCTCAAGCTCTTGAACCGATTAAATGGCACGTCAGAGGACCTCGTCCATGTCGTTGGATTAGGCGTCAATCTCTTCACTCTGTCATCTGCCTCTAAAGAACGTTTCGTGGATCGACACTTTGTGATTTGCGTCCTACCCTGTCCCGCTGATGCGTGCTTTTGCACATTATGGCTTGTTCCCTCTCATATGGGGGGGGGGGGGGGGGGTTCAAAGCTTTGCCTAGAAGGGAGCTCAGCTGACGAATTCACTAACAAACAGCAATCCACTTAGGAATGTGGACGTTTTGACAGGATTCTGTTTACATTAGTACTCGAAGGCCAGGCTAGAAATTATTTTAGAGCGAGCTACTATCATTGTAACTAAACGCTTGTTTGTTCAGATGAATTCAGTAATCAATTTTTCGATTTTTTTTTCATCTTTCGATAGGGTTCATATCATAGTTTAATACCACCCCTATTTCTTGTGCCAAAATCCGTTCCCGACGGATAAACCGTTAGAATCTCTAGAAATGGACGAAATCAACTGTTTATGGTATCAATCGAAGGCTCTTGAGCTCGCAGTTCCGAATTTCTGTATAGAAAATGTGTTTGAGCTCAAACTGACAGCGAAAAAATTGCTTTCATTCTGGAGATTTGGTACATTTTCATATCCCAAAAAAAGCTTTGAAACATTTTTCTGCAGATCCAAATAGGGCGATCGACAGAATGAACTGCGTTGTATGATTGTTTTAATTGCTGATTAATCGTCTTCCAGAGTAGTTGCCCTTATGAAGGTGGAAATTTGGAAAAAAGATTTTTCTTGCACGGCAGACCATATTCATAGGGTTGTAACTTGTAAACTAGTTTGATCAATGGTGTGCGGAGTGTGTAGTCCGTATCTACACAAGATTCTTTTTTAGATTTATAATAGATTCGCGATAGGCTATATCCGTTCCCTTTATACAAGTGTGCAAACTTTGTATTTTCGCTAAAATTGTTAAGTTTGAAGTTTCCTCCATCAACGTCGACCATAGCCATAAGAAAATGATCGTTGCACAGTGGAGAGTCCAAATATGAAGCATAATAGCAAGAAATGCATGCCTGAAGAAACTTTTGGCTCACCTCCAACTGATATGCTCGCAGGTTATGCAATTAGCAGGGCCATTTTCTTCCTCTAGTTTAGTCTCAAACAAAATTTTTATGTAGATATTTGGAATCAGGAGATTGGGAGCTTTCAATTGGTAGTATCAACATTTGATTTTGTCCACTCCTAGAGATTTTGACGGTTTTCGACGGAATAATCCACCAGGAACGGTTTTTGGGACAAAAAACAGAGCTGGTATTGTAGTATGGGGTATTTTGGGATGGCATTGATTTCGCTTTGCACAATGGCGTCTATGACTCCAATTAAACTGCATATTCAGTTTGATTGGAGCCATAGACGTCATTGTGCAAAGCGAAATCAATCAATTCAAGACGAAGTTCAGTTTTTGCTCCATCAAAATCAAGGATATCGCTGCTGTTTGCCACTGAGAACAAAGGACCCAGCATAAAATGAACGCAGCTGGCCTAAATTCGCTTATTCCATCACATATTTGACAGGTTGTTTTTTTGTTTGTTTCAAATGTTTGTTAGTTTGAGCTCAAATAAGTTTTTGAGCAGCGGTAGTAATTACTAGATTATTAAGTGTTATTCCTATTTGAGGGACTCATTGGTTGACGTTGTATTGATTTCTGGATATGAAACATCAAACGATGCTAATCACAAAGACGCTATTGTTCTTTGGGTCGTTCATTCGGATGAGGTATACCATCTTGAGGCTAGATGAGGGGCATCCAGCCTCAATATGGTATCGGTTTCCAGCACATTGGATCGCTTCCAGACATCCTATCCGCCCGCGTTAATGCTGTTTTCTGCTTTTGAGCATTCGTGTTGAACGCTTTTTTCCCTAAATTTGCGAGTCAGTTAGGGCTAAATGACAAGCGTTTGCTGGATAAATTAGATTGTTCTAGACATTAGAGAGACGGTGCATTTCTCTCTGCGCTATTATTCTTATTGTGCTATTTATTATTCAATTGTTAGTGACGAAGGACGAAGGGGGTTCTGTGCCGTCAAAAGTGCACTGACACAAACGTTCTAATTCTCCATTGATGTTGACATATTCCAGAGGTCGAATTCTATAGCAACCAAGCTGAATGTAAGCTTTAATTCGTAGTCTCTGTTAGAAGATAATCCATGGAGAATTGGGCGCATCCATAAAAGCGGATGGACGCTACATTTTATGCGGCAAAGGCATTTCTTAAGTATGCAGCGAGGAGTTTTCTTTTGCATATTGCCACAATACCACCATTTAATGAACAATAAAGCAAAGATGGGTAGACCAACAGTTTTTGTTGGTTTCACTTTATTATTTTGTTCAGCAGTAGGGGAAATTCTCGCCACAGCGTACCTAAAAGCTCACTAGGGTGCATCCTGACGGAAATTGGGACGTTTTAGCAGTTTCGTCATAGCCACCTTGCCATCCTGTATCAAATTGTTCTTTCATGTTTGAAAAAAAGAAAAAAATGTTTGAAAAGATATGCTGTGATTCGGTCTAACGGTGGACGAGTTGGAAGCCAAATGGCTCTAAAAGAGATTAATTGAGTAAGCCAATCGTGGAAGTGGATGGGTGCTATACCTGCACATTTTAAAAAAAAGTTCGAATATTCGAATGATCAGAAAGATTGTAGGATTGACTTCTTCAAATATCTGAATTCGGAATATGTTGGAAAAAGAACATTCCAAATATTCAGATTTTCGACTGATTTGATTCGAATGACTTGGTCGAATGACTAAATAATTATTCGATTCGGTTGCAACTATAGTGGGAAACGCCTCGTTTCCCCACATGAACGTCCTACACCGGCTCACTGGCTGTGAAAGCGTAAACTTTTCCTGCTTTGTTTTTTCTTGTTCTCAAAATAGTATGTTAGCTAAAGTTGCTATAACCCGAGGTATTCTGTAGAATCATGACGAATGCCCTGCACTTCTCAGTGCTATTCTGTCATCTTCTCCTTCAAAATCCCCTGAAATAAGGTGTAACTTTGTTATGGACGTTCCGTTCGAAATGTCAAGCCACTAAAAACTATAAAATATTCTACTTAGCAGTTTGTGTGGGAGATATAACACGACTTACTACCAATTTTTTAGTTATCCAACTTGTTGTTCAACATTCTTCTTTTCTGCCTCCTTCTGAAACAGGCAATTCGATCAACAAATTACATTACTTGTAATCCTGTCTTCTCCAGTTTCCAGAGCCTTTTCCTTTTCTTTTCAACTCCTTTCCTGCATGGGTTGGTCTACAACTAATTTGTGTGAAGTGCGCTCATTTTAGTACGATCCTTATGTGGTGATATAATATTCCTGATTTATGGAGGATTTTGGTGCATTGTCCGTGCTCTCACGATAATGGATCGCCACCTCACTTGTTCTAGCATGAGCAAATGCTCGTTCTTCTTAGGTTCTTCACGTTGACCCTCTCGTACAGCGTATTTTCTTGGTTACTGTTAGGCCAAAATGTGATTACAGATGAACGGGAGCTTTTGTGCCGTAGCTGTGGATGAATATAGATAGTTAGCAACTGTTCGAGGTATCCTAGTCAGCCACAATATTCTGCTTATTCATCAGTAATGTCACAAATCCACTGCATTGCTCATTGTAAACTCTTTTATCCAGATACGTAGAGCTTAGGCGTTTACTCGGATTCATTTTGATGTCGTGGTTTTTTTTGGTCGAAATTCACTTCGGAACTCAGACGCAAATTGTGTTTTCTAAAGCGTCCAACAATGTTTTTGCGAATCCACGAATCAGAACTACCCCGCCACTTCAGCTCATCCCATTGCGACGCACTGAACCGTGAGACTAGGTTAGTAAGCCAGAGCTAGAGTTAGGTCAGCCAGCTAGAGCTCTTTTTCTTCCTCTTGAAGTATGTAATTTCAAAGTACGTAATTTCCTGAGGTATGTAATTTCAAAGTTTTCTCTGACAAACCTTTTCATTTTATTTTTTTTTGTGTTCTAGTTGTTCTAATGTGAGTAATGACACGCAGTTTACATAAAAGTAAATGGCACTATTTTTCTGGATTGGGAGCTACTCGGAGATCGTGGGACAGTGCAAGTCGTACTGGTTAATCAACTATGGTAAACGTAGCGCTTTATTATAGAGTAGGATCCTTACACAGATCATCTATCCAGGTGATTTTGCTCTTGTTTGCACACAGTAACAGTCTACAGATATTGAGGAAATAAATAAATGAATAAATATTAGTGCTACCGTTTATGTAAGTTGGTCAAAGTATGAGGAGTTAAAAACTATTCTACTTTTATAACTGAATTCCGGTTACTTTTTGTACCCTTTATGTGTGGTTGCATGCACAAACGAAGACTTCTGTGTTGCAGCGTGAATTGTATACCACCACGACCATTTTTTAATGGTTATTCCTACTTGTGTTCCCAATTTCGCCATTCCATGCACGTTTTATAGGATTTCTCGGATTTCATCGTTGAGCAAACTGCCGCAGGGCAAACTCATCCGAGCATGTGACAACTCACCGGAGCATTGATTTCAGGCCCGGCAGTTTCATTGAACCAGAAAACAAACAACGCCGCTTTTCGTTTAGGCAAATTGGGTCGCACATGTACTCACACACACCCACACAACACTGCGACGGCACCAGTTCAGTGGTAAGCGTGCGTCAAAGCTGACGCATAATCGACGTTGCGCGTTCATTTGATTCAGTCATTCCATAGCGACCAAATGATTCATTGGGCGATTCGAACGGTTGCTGATCGAAAAACGGACAGCTGTCTTTGCGAATAATTACTCGCATTTACATGTGCACACATGTATTGTCCGTCATTTGGCACATCGTCGTTGGTCAGTGCCAGCGTCCTTGCTCGTGCACTTAACGTTCGGAAGCAGTGCTTTTGTCATGGTCAGGAAACAGGAACAGACATGCATACATTCTGGATCGAGATTTTCCGCTGTCATTGGTTTCCTGATGTCTAGACATGCAGTGCCGTGCTTGACTTAAGCTGGGTGTACTCAACATCAGAGGGCTATTATGCTATGCTCCGTCAGGGTTGCGACATATTGCTCGTCATTTCAAACTTGAAGCCATTGTTTATCAAGGAGCTGTTCTACTACTTCCTTGAGATTCTTCCAGCAGACAGCTAATTTTACTGGATGTATAGACCCTGAGCCAGGCATGCTTTCGAAGTTTGGTTCCTCACCGATTTGAAACATTTACTGGTGATAACTGAATGACCCTACTCCAAAGTTTTTTAACCTTATTATGTAGCATTTTTTGACATTAACTAAGTTTAGCGGTTCGATCTGTCTGCCGCAACATGTGTACAAATCCAAACCAAAAAGGTACAACTACAAATCGCCTCGTTCGTAGACTATGTATAGCACTCATTTAATTGCGCTCCTGAAAGATCCATTCGATGTCCTCCTACGGCTGATGCAGTATTGGAAAGCTTCAGACCCGTAAAGCCACAAATCACCTTTTCTTCTCTCCTCTCAAGGCTTGACTATTTACTTTTCCTTTTCGTTCGATACTGCAGTTGCAGCCATCCTAGACTTCATCCCACTACGCTGCGAACTGTTCTGCTCAACATTTCGAGCTGTTTTTTAAGCTGTTCATATATAATATTTATAAACCTGGAGGCTGTCCTCTAACAGAATTGGAAGTATTCAACGTGAATCGGACATATGGTGGCTGACAAAAAGCAAATGATCCGTCGGTTGTCATCATGCATCCTTGAAGTTGGGGTCTTCACCGGATTCCTATTTGATATAGCAAAAACCAGAATGGCTCGAATGCTTTTCCAAAGCTTGTTATCACCGTAAAATGAAATTTGTGCATTTTTCAAGAATTGAATTTCTGGGCTAGCGCCAGAACTTTGCATTTTCCATTTTAGAGCAGTTTTTTTTCAATTTCCTACTGTTCGAAACTGCTCTCGACTGTTTCCGGCTTTTTTATTTCGATTTCCGCCTCTTCTCTCAAGCTTCTCTATGTTTTCTTTCATGCGGAGCGCGACTCTTGCTTCACGATCGCATCTAGCATTGTTTCTGGAAGCCACTCGTTTATGTGTTGACGAACGATTACTGCATTCCTTGTCTTATTGGTAAATAATCCGTCGTCCGTCACGAGAATACGTACAACGTCGATGAAGCCTTCGCGGCCAATTCTCTCGTCATTTTTCTCCAGTTTCTTTTCTTCTTGTAATTGATTTCAGCTCCGAGTAAAGAGCTTGGCGATAAGACATCTACCATGAAACACTGCATCAGGAGTAGTACGAGTTAGCTGTTTAAACATGCGAACTGAATCCTCCTCTAACCTTTTAAATCGTGCTGAATTCGAAACAAAGAAAGTCTAGGCATTTGTAAAAGCATTTTTCTTTGTTCCAAGTGTTGTTGTTGTGCTCATTTTTCTCTGCTTCTCCCTCTTTTTTTTCCACGAAGATCTCATTGCATGAAACATCAAGGTCCACAGTCATTAGTGAACAGAAGTTCTTGTTCATAAATGAAGAGAAAAAATTGAAACCACCCCCCTCCCCCTAATTGCGGCAGGTGTTCGCTCCACTTTGATCAACTGAGTTTCACAAAGTTCATCCGGCCCACTAGGTTCGCACTGAACAATAAGTCCTTCGGAAATAGCAAAAATTTTCCAACTTGTTGAAATTCTACCTCCTCACCTTCATCAAGTATCCAGCTCTAGCTATTTACCCTTCTGAGTTTCGATCAAATTACTTTTTTATGGCGTTTTTGTGGCTTCATGAGGAGTCATTTGCCTAGAAACCTCGAAACCCTCAAAACCCATTTGCTAACAGATGCAGACATGCGTCTGATTACAACATATCGAACCAACAAGTAACGCGTGTTGGGATCGGTGGGAAGAAGCTTCTCAGCAGATGAGTTGTGTACTTTGTTCCGTTGTGTGAGAATTTTGCATAGAGAAATCCTTACCCACAATGCAAGCATTTCGCCCAAGATTTTCTCCCAAATATTTGAATTGTGCTTAAGACCGAATAAAATAGATGCCATGAGATTGATTTATTCGAAGTTTGAAAATTCGATTTCAAATAAGTCATTAGTTCGAATTTTCGAAAAAGAGGGAGCATTGCGGTCCTTCAGGACTGATAAGGAAATATTTGGGTCTTCTCTTTTTGGAACATTTGGATTCTTCGGATCTGGTCCTGCATGAATAATTAAATGAATAGAGTTATTCGATTTTTATTCGGTCCTAGGTAGAGTTTCAATCCGTCTTGTATTTTGGCCACACGAAAGTTTTCCCTAACACCTATCGAGAATGCAATGAATAAGCGAATTGATAGTGACGCTAGTAAACGAGCAGGTGTTTCTATGGACACCTGTTGACTTGTCCAAATAGAATTAGTTCCATGGACATCTAGCTGTAGTTCATTGAGGATCTTTTATTTCCTATCTCTCACCTGTCTGTCGATCCAAACCCCCTACTTATGCTGCTTGCAGAGCTATCATGAAAAAAACTCTCACGGAATGCGAGTTAGTGCAATTCAGAAACCGGCAACCATTCATCGCAGACTGTAATTAAGGAAATGCCAGTTTCGGTGAAATATTCTAGAACACGAATGATCAATTGAACTTGATTCCTGCTATCTTTTTCAATTATTCCGAACCTTCCACTTCTTCCCCATCAATGAATCTTATTCACTAGTTCTTTTCCTGCTTTTTTTCACCTGACTCACTTTTCACTTCGCCTTCATTCATGGAAAGTCACATACACCTCTGTTTTATCTGAATGTCATAGGTTCTTCCCAGTTCTTCCCTCTGTTTCTGTTTTTCCAAGCAGAAAGACCTATTGCTTGCTATAGCAACGTGCACTCCTTTCAAGAAAAAAGCCACGACGTATCGATTACTCTGTTTAGAAATCGTAAACTTCTTATATGATAGGGGGATGTGCTGGTCTTTGAAACTTCCGGAACATTCCCGGCCCGTTTATTCTGTTCTTCTTCATTTTATGAAATCTTTTCTGATAACGAACGCTGTACATTACTCAATAATAATCAAGAAAAAGGCTGGCCGTAAAGTGGTCAGCAAGAGGAGGATCCTTCTCAAACAGAATTTTCTGAGCATTTTTTTCCATGAAATTCATTCGAAAGGAGAAGACTGAATTCGTTTTTCCTCTGAATGTAGACATTTTCTATCATTTATTCATAGAATAAGAGACTTCGGAGCCGCATCCTTCATCATTGAGAGCTTCCTTGATGGACTTCCTGGTTTCGTCCCCTCTCAAGCGTGAAATTCCAATTGGGCACAGTTTTTTTAAGGAAAATTTGTTGAGAATTTATCCAATTCGCTTGCTATTTATCCAAATAAAAGACTCTTTCCATATCGTACCTGTCTCTGTGGCCGCATTAAACGAGTTCTCATGTACTGCTTATTTTCTAGAACCCACTCTTAATTACTTCCAAATCCCCCTTGTCGTGTTCGGAGCTTTTACTACTCGGGAGGGTTTTTACCTTACAGTTCGTAGCTTTTCCTAAATTTTCATTTCTACTACATTTGATGAAATCCAATCTGTGAGAAATCTTGGCCGAAACCATATTGTTGTTGATATGTAATATATTTGAGCAGAATGTTTCGCTGCTAATCTTTTCCGAAAACTGCACATCTCACATTAGAAAAATCATGTGGATACAATATTGAGATTTTTCGTAATCATCATTACATCTCTCCACAACACTGCACATTTGATGCAACACATTCTCCACATTCCTGAAAACGCTCGTAAAAACGAAAACGTGTACCAGTTATGCAATATAACACCTCCCGTACATGTTTAGACAGATGAAGTATGAATTCATCCTCTTTCCCTGTAGTATGCGTGAGTGTGATTTCCATAAAATAACTGAGCAGAATTTAAAAAACTTTGAGAGAGTAGGCCGGTCTTTCCCTTCACCGGATCCTTTGCCTTTTTTTGTGAATAATCACCACGGCACCTTGTAGCGAGTCTTTCAAGGATGATGAGAAAGTTTACAAGACTTCTTGCACCCAGTTTAAGTGATTGATTTTTAAAAGCCAACAAATAATGACGGCCAATTGCGTCTTTGCTCGGCTCTTGTTCAAACGTCGTGCTGAACCTCTCTTTTCTAGTTCGATGAGGTGTTTGGAGAAGTAGTTCTCACGTTCTCCAACTTCTTCAGGCTCTAAAGAAGGTGACAAGGGCGAAACGTTAGCCTATTACATTATTTACCCGTCTTGTTCAAGGCGCAAAAAAACTCGCCAGAATGGTCAATTTCATTTGCCAGGAGAGATGAGAGGGCGTGTAACCTCAATTACCCCTTAAACGAGAAATGTGAAAGAAACCAGATAGCCTTGAGAAGACGCGAGGGTCGGTTAGCTTTTCTAAAAGTTACCAAGGCAGTTTTTCATGCAAAAGTGAATGAAACAAGAAAAAAAAACAAGAAGAAACAGCAACGCAATTAAATACTGACCTTGTAAAAACGACGGTTACAACACATATGTATGTTCCTTGTTCGCAGATGTTGTCGTCCACTGCACTCGCTTTTACCGAATTCTCCATATGGTTACTATTCAATGTCATTTTGATCCATAGGGTAGAGTTTGCTTATTTTATTGATTCCCAGGAGGTATACTTACACATCCGCATGTGTATGTACTTTTGCTCTATGTACTTGTATGTATGCTCTCATTTGCTCCACTTGCTTTGAGAAATTTCAATAAGAACATGAACTATACATACATGCCCACACTGTTTTACTAAGTAGCCACGTATTTATTTATTTGCTTATTTATTTATTTATGCACTAATAGTGCACCGTTAAGAATTTAAAAAAAAGAAAAAAGAATGAAAACCCAAGAGAGACAGCAAACTCAATTATATGAACCTAATTGCTATACGATCTCTAAATCTCGGGCAAACAATTTAGGAGTAATGCTGAACTTCGCAATAATAAAGCCATGCAAATGCAAGGGCGCAAAAATGGAGGACTGGTACCCAGGGTTAAGGGAAGTTGCCACTAATGAAGACAGATCTGCAGATGAGCATAACCGCAAGCAACAGATGATGTCAGTGGGGAATGCCACTATTCACGCATTTAGAAATGAGCAGACTAGAAGCGAATTTTCGGATGTTAGGTATCCACCACCCTGACAATCCACTCCTAGCTCCACTTGTTGACATAGCATAATAAGCCAGTTATCGCTGGGCGAAGCAAGAAAAACCTGAATACCACAACAACCCAAGTGCGAACCCAGGTACCAACCCAGCTGTGGTAAGGTAAGGTAACCAAATGTGGCATAGCACGATAGAGAAAGCAAAAGTGAACTCGTTCAAAACAAAAACCAGAGGTACAAAAGTTATTAAAAAACAGTTGGCACTCAAATATTATAACCGAAAACGAATATGCTCCTTCAGTTTATATTTTTTACACTATCTCGATAATACTCACGATACTAGATATAAAAGGTGACAACTTGTTCCCCCACTATTGAAAGTTGAGGAAGGTCTAGATAACGGAAATTCCAGGAGAAAATTCTGCTAATTGGATCTCGAACGTCCCCTAACTTTTGCTGGCGCAGAGGCAAATACTGGACTGGTGTTTCTCATGGATATCAGCACCTCCTCATCAATTTCTGTTGGATTTTCCTTGAAGGTGACCAGGGGCACTATTGGTGTTAGTGAAATGCACTTCCATAAACATCTGCCGAATATTTTTGCGCCAACCTGTACATATCTTCGCTGAAGTCCTTGGGCAATTATTAAATATGTCCCTTCTCTGGGCAGAACTCGTCGATTAAATTGATAATCGTTCAACATAACATGGAGAAATATCTAAAAAATCTGTAGAAATTTGCTTTCTCCGTCGATACATGCAGACATCGATGAATGTTACACTTTTTTGTTTAAATAAATTACCACATAGTTTTCGTGACGGAATGAACGAAATCGATCGAAACACTTGGGTCTTGTACCAAGGGGCAGTTGAGCGGAGCTGCCCTCTTCTCTCATTCATATTCGTACTACTGGACCTGGATGGATGCATCATTTCGATTACCCAGGGTAAATGTGTTGCCGATCGTGCTAGCTATACGTAAATCCGTGTGGGCTTAACACTTTATCCCGGGTATTCACAATTATCCCCTAGACAGCGAAGTTTATGTTAAATCAATGCTAGGAGAACAAGTTAACATACGCAATTTCTGTTTTGGCACACTCTATGAGTTTAAAATCCAAATACATAGCCTTTTCCGTAGACTGTAGACCGAGTCAAATAATATTCAAATATATAAAGCATCCTCATGAATAATGTACAACGTAGCTAATACCCGATGGAATAACAATCTTTTTCGTGTATTTTCTTATTCTCGGGCTTTGGTGTATGATAATAGCCGTTTCACTGCCTGAATTCGAATGCTCGACTACTCAGATACTCTTTCTTTTCCAAAGCTTTTCAAATTTTCGAATACTCCGAATTTTCGCAATTAGGAGAAATTTAGTAATTTCCAAGTGCGTTATCACAGCCATATTATATGTAAAACATCATTTCTATGAAAATCCGAGTTAATGCTCTCATACACATTTGATACAGGTCCTTGAAATTCCACACAATGTCAAGGCGCTTGATTTCGAATCAATTTAAACGTTATTAGTGCGGTTCTCAGTATAAGCCATGTATGTAACTATCAGGGTTTGGTTAATGTCACCTGTCAGTAATATTTGTGCACGAAAATGTCTTATCTTCTACTTGTAGCTTAACAGGCTGTTAGATGGACTCTCTTGTTTATGTGCTGTTCTACCACTCTCAAACGTCCGCTGAAAAAAATCTCCAAGTTTTTGCTCATTTTTATCCTTTCATTCACTATGTGGCAATTGTATTCTCGCTTGATAACTCACCACACTTTCATTATTACATTGTGCTTCATGAATCCTGGAAGGAAAACGAGGAAATGAGCATTGGCGGCGGTACATGTGATCAGGAAATGACATTATCCGAATTGCATTTTTAGTACAGGCATAGCCATTACACGGACTACAAAGGCCGCATTGTGCTTTATCGCCGACATCCTGGGCTGGCTTGCTCAACCGGAAGGTCTGATTATTCACCATTACTCAGCCCATTACCATCAATCGCAATAAAATTCCTCGCTTTCACCATTCTTTGTATGTAAGAGCTCAAAGGAATTGGTCTTTCCGGTTTCCCTGCTGAGATGACTTTAGAGACGGTTACTGCTGACTTATGGAACTTGTGAATATAAAAAAATGCATGTCAGCTCGGAAACGGTCCTATCCTGACCGTGCATTCAGCACATTGTGGACAATGTGCATCACTCCCTGTCGTCCACTTGTAGCCACGTGATACATATGGTGAATCACGCAAAATGCACTCCTCATGTCCACAAACCGTTCGCATGTGGCTAGGCGGTGCACGTGGTGAAATATAAAAAGATGCTCTTTGGCCAGTCACGCTCGCCATGCAAAAACGGGATCAATCTGCAATGTTTTTGATACTACATAAATTACGAGCGTGGCTTAAGGGCACCATCTCCCCTTAGAATTGTTTTTGAGATTTTTACATGAAAAGAATCTCCAGGTGCTCCTGTTTACAATGATGTACGTGAATTCGTGCAAAACTGCAGAAAACCCTTTCCTGAGCCCCGAATTTCGGGGAGCTTGTGGGTGGGACCTGAGACTGCGGGGTTTCTTCTTCATGTAGACTTTCGCATGCTAAAGCACACTTTCTATCCTATCGCGCGGCGGACGATGAAGAACTCCCACGAAGTGTACGAATTTTCTCAGAAGGTAGTCCCTCCCCCAAAAAGGCATCATACAGAAACCCTCGTCCTTCCGTCTTGACCCAGCCATGGTTTCACCTACGAGCTCCTCGAGAATTGTGCTCGAAAACGGGTTTTTTAGGCAGTTTTGCATGGAGCTGCGTTCACGTTGTGATCAGGAGCTCCCGACGATTCTTCTCATATGAAAAACCTGAAAAAAAAGCTGATTTTGAGGTACAGCAATGTCTTCAAAGGCAGCACGAGTCGAAATCCTCGACTTGGACCTGAGCTGCGAACCCTAAAGTAGGCGTCGCGCACATCACAAATCTGCAAGGAACACACACAGTAACAACTTACCTGCAGAAAACGGCGAACTGCCGTCGCGTGCACGCCCGGTCGGCCAGTGCTTCGGAGCGCCAGCTTACGCATTTTAACGCATGTGGGCTTCTACCGATTCCCTTTCTCCGTGCTGGGACCCATTTGCGCATGCAGGGCGCCGCCGGAACACTCGTCCGCGCACGGGAGGCAGCATCGCGTTTTCCCGGCCTTCACGGGTGTTTTACGCGATTTCACCACCGGATATGAGCAATACACCCCCAAAAACCCCAAAATCCGGCGAAATCAGAAACACGATGGTTTCGACGGGTGCTGCCTCTAACGGTTCTATTTCTGGTGTACGGGTGAATACTGCCTATCAATGAAGAAGCCTGGCTAGTACGTGAAAGGTGCACTACCAGCACAGCACTTTGAAACCGATACAATTCGTAGGTTCTTCCTCTACTGAGTTCGGGAGGAAACTTCCAATGGTACCTAGTTTTCGTGTTGGTCCTATGCACTAAATGAAATGTGAAAGCTGGAAAATATAGACCCAAAGTGGGAAATTGGAATTCATGCAGTGTATGTGTTTTGCGGTCCTGTAGGGATTCCATGCTAAGTTCTCTTTTTTATGTTACTCCTACACCCATCACGTTATCGCCTACATATTGGCTTTTGAGCATTTACACATACGACCCCCCCCCCCCCCGCCTCCCAAGGATAGGTCGCCGAATTCTCGAAACTACTTTATGAAAAAAAATCATGTGTAAGTTTATTTGTGAATGTTTATTTTTATTGATATTTTTTTTGATAATCATCCCTAATTACTTAAAATTTGAATTGGTTCTTTTGTTTTCGGTCCAGTTTTTTTTTCAGCCCCCCCCCCCCTCCCTCCCCGCCTATTTTCTCCGTCTGCCACTGATGCGCACGTGTGTAGCAACTAGATGTCACAGTATGTGGACGTACTTCCGGTCGGTTATAGGAACCCTCTATCCCTCTCTGGCCAGCTTACCCTATGGCAACTCGGCCGAGTTTGTTATTTCGCCTCAATTTATGGATTGTATGAAAAAGCAGGGCAACCTTGGAAACGTAGTGGATAAGCAGAATGTAGTGAGCATAGATTCGTTAGAAGTTTAGACCCTACAATGCTCGGCTCATTACCCTTCGTTCGGTTGTAGAACTAGTAACTCATTTTGTTTCCAGCTGACTCATTATTAGGAACACTTCACATTACTTGCATATTTTTTATTATCAATGCCTACTGTATCAACTATGGCTTCTTTGGATAGTGAGATTTTCTGAAGTTACCCTCGTTTCGATACAATCTATGGGAGCTAATTTGCAGTACACAATGGCAGTGATGTCAATGGTGCCATAAATAGTTCTACATAAATAGTAAGCGAGGATATGACAGTCTCATGCGAATTCGTTTATTCTACATTATGTGACAACACGTCATCCGTTGTAAATGTGTGACTCATAGTGATAACAACCTTTGTGCGTTTAAAATGTCGTAGCTTTGATGGAAAATGGAATTTTATCGCTGTTTGCTGTAGAGATGGAGTGCACGTGTAAATCGCTAAACATTCAATTTTCCGCATTATCCAACTCGGGATTTCCAGACTTTGCAGATAGTTATTGTTTTAATCTACACGGTCTTCAAAACGTTAGATTTGCTGCAGTTGCGTTACTACATAACTAGTCTCTCTTCGACTTGCAACCGTTAAGGACACCCAGTTTTTTTACTCCTTCGTGAAGGATGAAGCATGTTCATTTACCAGTGCACCTGTTTCTAGCAGCTCTTCTTCCAGCTCTCATTTTTAAGACGAGTATTGCTTGGTGACAAGAGGCGCTAATGCTACAATACGATTGACGGTTCTATGCTTCTGCTGAGCTGATCCAGCCTTCTAGCGCTCTAAGTTTGCCTTGTCAGTTTTATGTGAAGGAAACAAAAAGCTGATTTCCATGCAATACTGCTCACGGGACGTCGAAAAGCGACTGTCGCTCCGCGGAGTCAGCGTCGAGCAGCGTCGCTTTGCCATAACTTCCTCAGATCTGCCTCGATCAAAGCGATTTGGTAACCATTCGATTGGCCTCGAAAAGGTCTTACACATGAGCAACTTACTGTAGCATCTCCATTTATGTAGCGTGAAGCACACAAAGAGTTCTCTTAGACTTACTATTCCTTACTCAAGTTCGCTAGATTTGCTGCAACAGCGTGGTCTATCAATAACTCCATCAAAATTTGAATGTCTACGAAATACAGCCAAACAGTAGCCTGGAGTTTGCCTAGATCTGCTTCTAGATGCTTGATTTTGAGGGTTCCTGCCTCAATTTAGCAAAAGTTATCTAATTTGAGCCTGAGGTAAGGTTTCCTGAGCGTGTTTCCGCTGCTGCTAATCCAATCCATTACATGCCATCAATCGATATATCGATTACTCGGAGAAAATCGCTAAACCAAAATTTTCTCCGACAATGAGTGGCTCATCTGAAAGATCTCTACGGGACAAATCGAATGGTGACCAAACGCTTTGATCGAGGCAGATTTGAGGAAGTTATCCTACCATGTTCTCTAGCCCTGTACAAAAGACTAGTGGACAAGTTTCTGAAAGAAGCAGTTCATTAGTTTGTCGTTCCCGAGTTTTCTTGAATTGTATGAATTCTTCTACAAACGTTGTATAATGAGAATCTCAATAGTTTATTTTGCATTGTGTTCAAACATTTCTTTTGCTGTACTCTATCATTTAGAGTGGTATTCCCACTTACAAATAAATGAAATTAACAATAGTACCGAGAGCAGCTTCATTAAAGAAGTCTGTACGGTTCTGAATTGAATTTATCTGACACATCCAAGAAGAAGCCGCAATGATCAACTCTCCCCTCTTCATCATTAGCGCCCATTACGGATTCTGAATATCGTCCTGGCAATGGCGGACGCACACGGTACTATTATTAATTTTAATAATAGTACCGTGTGCGTCCGCCATTGCCAGAACGATACGGGTCGGGGAGGGAATGAGATCTCATATCGCTAGAACGAATGAGTCAAAGGCTACAAGAGCAGTTTCGCATTTTAATTGTCACTGGATATCCAGAAAGTGTAGATTGGTTAAACAAAAAAAGTATGATGTAGTAACTGATGACAAACTGAGTCATAATAGTAGGAATGAATTCAGTAGATCCTGGACCCGGCTCGATTTTGCCGACATCGAGCAATGACTCCTTAGATTTCAGTTTATATCTGACCAGTCAAATGTTAGGTATTCGGCATTGAATTTCAACGAATTTCCTCTTACCAACTACAACTGTTGATTTCATTGATTCCCCATCCCTAGTCTTATTCCTTCCCTAGTCTTTCATGTATCTTCAGAGATCCTGATTATTATCCTTTCTATAGCATGCACTTTGTACTTATAAAGCTTATGTTTAGACAATATCATAGCATTAGCATTTATCTCGGGTATATCCTCATGTATCTGATGGCTCTGATAACATAATGGTGGATTTTTTCAGTGACGCAGATGTGAGACGGAAATGTCCCAGAGTGCTATGGATGAGATCGCACTTGTTCCAACGGGTAAGTAAACAATGACTTAATTCCTCTGAAAAACATCTAAAACCTACAAAAGTGAGAATATTCAACGTTTTGTTACAGCAAATGACGAGACAGCATTCACTGCACGTCCTGAGGAACCTGCTGTACATGTGGTCACATCCCGGACTGACTCCAGAAAGGCTAAGTTAGCAAAGAAATACCAAAGGACGCCGCTAGCCTTCTATCAGGTCAGGATTACTGGCTATTTCTAGCATACACAAGCTTTTACTCATAAAAAGACATGTCTCAGGCCCTCGCCTTAGGCGCATTGCTACTTATTTTGATACTGGTATGCGTAGCTGTTGAAACGTGGAGGTATTGAAGCTGCAATTGTTGTAAGGTATATTTACGTGGTGATAACATAAATAATTCAGGAACACAAGTCGGGTTAGCGATGGCACCAAACCACATTCGCAAGACGACGAAACATATCATCTTTCAATAGTTGAAGAAGTTAATAGTCAAGTCGGGATTACTTGGAAGGTACTGTTCTTTGTTATGTGCTCCTTTTCTGAAAATTTTGCAGGTTTTTACTATGGAATAATTGCTCCGTACAATAAAACATCAGTGAGAAATAGGCGATTGTTACCCACAGCGTTCTCAGCGTTAACGTGCTTCAGTTTGATTTTTCTCGAGTTGACGTGTTTGATTCTAGGTTATGTTAAATGTATGTGAGGAAAAAAAACAAGTAAATGGCACGTAAGTGAATAAGAAAAGAATAAACAAGCACATGAATAATTTCCAGCTCTTTTCCATCCGTGGAGGGACCTTCAAATTACTCATCTTAAATTGTCACTGGTTTTGACTTTCCCACAGTGGTTTTCTTGGCGCACTGATTTTTTCTTAGTCATTGTATTAAATAGATAAATGAATAAATAAATAAATAAAAATAATTAAACAAACCTATATGCTGCAGTGTGAATCAATACCGCAATCTTTGATCTTATCATCCCTGAGCAATTCAAATCTTATCTTCATTATTTTATTTTGTTTTATTTTATTGCACTCGCTGGTGCACCTCAGAACCAGCAAAAAAAGAGGACCGATCGAACGCAAAAATTTGCATTACTACACTTTTGATCCAAGAGAACTCGCGAGCGCGGTAAAACTACGAAAGTGGTAAACAAAACCGAAAGTACGTAACTGAAGGCGAAGGTCCCGTGCCATGCACGCTACCTGATACCTGATTGTGTAATCCTAGAACTCATAAATATCCTTTTCCATACATCTTTTAAAGACGTGCTAGCTCTTCGGAATTGTGATCATTCAACATTTTGTGAACTGCTGTCGCTTACACCAAAAATGTTCGTCTCTCTGAATGTGATTGGGGCGCTGTATTGTCAACCAACCATTACAATACAGTCACCTACATTCCGAAAATGCATGCCAAAATGCAGCCCTGGATCTCTTGATGTTCCGACACAGATTTTTTTGAGAACATAACCACATGGTTTTGAGTTAGAAATATATAAAGGTATGATCCTTCAATTTTTGAAGAAAAAGTTCACTTCTTCATGCAGGAATTCACAAGGTAATGTAAATTTCGACTTGGCATAATACACTAGTAATAGCATAGGCGCGAGCCAGTAGTACAATGTGAAGTTATTTTCATTTTTTAAATGCACTAAATTCAGGCGAGGTATAACAGATTTGCTTCACGTTCTGAGGTAACTACGGGTACGGTTTCTGATGAAGTTACGGCTAGAATGATTCTGAAGAAGTTTTTCGATCTTGATGATCAACAACTTCTTCAGGACACAGAGAAGCATATTGAGGGACTATGGAGGTGAGTGTTGAGGCTCATTAAGTTGCACAAACTCTATGTTTTGTGCAAAATTTCCGTAAAGAGAACCAACAGCGATGTCATTGTTGCCAGGATGAAGCTAAGTATTCCAAAGTCCTTCGACGTCCGTGCAGCTTGGCCACAATGTTGGGCGGTCCATCAAATTTTCAATCAAGCAGGCTGCGGGTCATGTTGGGTGAGTTTTGTTTACTGTGGAAAATACTGAATAATCAAATAAATGAATTTTGAACAAATAAATGAATGAATAAATAAGCAAATAAAGAGAAGTGCCTAAATTTCAGTCAGTTGCTGCCACTTCAGTAATGTCGGATCGTGTATGTATCCATTCAAACGGTACAATTCAAACACAGATCAGTGCACTGGATCTCACGTCATGCTGTTTGTCCTGTGGAGGGTAAGCACCGCCCATACGACATGCTCTATAGTCCTCTGATACAGCATAGTTTTAGATGCCAAGGCACACATTGGGCATTATCAGCCTTCACTTACTGGAAGGAACATGGAATCGTGTCAGGTGGATTTTTAGTAGACAAACTCCACGCATTTATTAAAAACCTCTACAGGTACCGTAAAAACCTGGGCCAAATGAAAAGTATTTATTATTTATTTAAATTTACACTGAATTTTGTTAGGATTTTACAAACGAGAACTTGCATGCGCAGGTTTTTATTTTGAACACTTGATGTAAAAATTGGTAGTTGCGTTTGCATCCTGTATTCTATGCATAACATAAGAGGCTCTTCGATTATCAAAACAAATATCCATGGCGAGAGCTTTGGATTCCTCTCTAGTTGTTGTTTCGAGAATGAATGTTCTCTTCACATGGTAAAGTCAGTTTTGCTCTCTTAAAGAAATGATGGTGAGATCCTGAATGTTTGCTGATTTTTCAATATAACATTGGAGAATATATTTTCCTCAAATCAAGTCGGAATGCAAGCTTCTGTACCTTTCGTGAATAATCCATAATGAGAATTTTTGTCATTGGCATGGAATTACCCCGAGAAGCTGTTTGAAACAAATCAAGATATGTAATTCAGGATGCAGAATTGATATCTTCCACATTTAGGTGGTGCATTTGGCAGCCATGAAGGATGCCGACCGTACACATTCGAGCCCAGCTGTGGAGCACCGTGCGGATCCTCGTTATATCGCAAGGATCGCACTCCTCGGTGTGAGAGGCAGTGTCAAGAGCTCTATCACAAGACTTACGATCAGGACTTGGTGCAAGGTAATTCAACATGCTTTTAGAGAGTTACTAGTAAGCTGGATAAATGTCGTACTTGTTGAAGTCTTTGCAATGGAATTTTCTGACTGTCACGACGAGATTAGAAAGTGCGGAAAAGATATTAATAATGCTGAGAAGAAAGCAACATGGCTTCATGGTAGATTTAATTTATTTTGAACAACCAAGTGCCACAAGCCTGAAGCCGCTATAGATGGGGCGGAATACAATTTAATGCAGAATTGCCGTACTTTTTCTCAGCAAAAGCTTAGTTTAGCCCATCTGTTCCACGCGAACGAAACCATTGTGCAATATTAATCTGCGCATTCTCACTAGATCGTTTTTTTCTTCGCAGTCCTTCTTTCTAGACGAGAATACACATGTTCAGTCTTTCAGCTCGAAAAGCTTACTGGTTGAGGGCTATAAATGGTAGCGCAGAATACACTCCAGTGGTGAGAAGTACGCTCCAACGGCTTATCAATGGTAAGTCGTCTGTCACAAGGATGCGATCCTGTTTAATAGTAGTTTTCCTTCCAATATACTTACCAACCCTACTGAACAGTAAATTTTGAATTGTAGTTGCAAACCCTGTAAAGGTGAGATGAAATTTTTCTAGATTAGCTAGAAACTTTTCTAAGATTCAACGTTACTCGAAAACTGGTTTCGTCGTGTGCGGATTTTCTTTTCTCGGTCGTTTGTTGACATTTTGCGGAATTCAAAGCGGTTGTAAGCAAGCACTGATGTTCCTTGGTGGACGTCCGAATGTTTCAGCATATTCTGGTGGTACTGAGGCTGCTTAACACTCTCGTGATGCTGAAACATTCCAATAGCACCGAAACGTTGTACGTTGTATCTGAAAGCCCTTGGTTTGTTAATGCGCAACGAGTGTGGTCGAATTGCACGAGTTATGAGATGATGACCGAGATCAAAAGATCGATAAAGCCGCCCTTTCCGCAGACTGGATTTTAGCACAACTAATTTTTTTCCTGAAATGCAGCCTTTCCAAACTGTATTACAAGAATCAATCATTGGAAAATGTATATCAGTCAAGAAAGGTGTTGCTTTGGAATCAAAACTTCATGGAATTTCCTAATGGAGCAAGAACAATTTAAAATTGAAATTTTGATAAAAACTAGATGCAGCAATGGTTAAAGAGGTACAGACACCGTGCAATGATAATAGGGAAGGGTCCACGGTTACGAAAACAACAAAAAATCACAGAAAAAAAAAACCAGCAAAGGGACCTAGGGTGGGACAACGTGCACCGAATTTTACGAGGATTGTGGCGAAACAGCTGATTCTGCTGCGCTGGCGCAACGAAAGAGACACGCGGTAACTCGTCCAAAGTTATCACCATCACAGAGAACTACTAGTTAACGGGTTGAACGCAGGCTGTTTCCGCTGCTCGTCTTGTACGAAAACTATCCAGATTGTGCTAAAGTTCCTCCATAAGTGAAAGTGAGGCAAAAGTTTCCGTGGGTGTTGCCTTTAACTGCTCCATTTGTCCAATATTGCGGTCGCCTCGGTTCGTTCACTGGCGAACACACACGATTCAATCGTCGTGGGTGGTCTTCAATTTCGTCAAATATTTTATTGATTCTGTCAGTATTATATGCTCAGTTTGAAGATTAAGCTAGGAAGTTGGACGCGTGCGGCGCAGTGGCAAGAGGCTCCATCCAGGGTCGGTAAATTGGTATCAGAGGAGTCTGGGCAGGTGAAGCCTTGATTTGATATTTCGGATGCCACTCCCCCCCCCCCGTTGATTGACGCCGACCACCCTATCTTTCATCTTTTGTTTCAAACTCTGTCTTCACGCAAGACCCATGGAAATTCGCATAGGGTCTCGTATTCGAACAGCTTGTTGTCCGAATTGCAATTTTTTGATGCGCCGCCACTAGCGATTCGCATCAACCAACTTATGCATCCAATCCTTCTCCTAAACGCACACAAATGAAAAAGTCATTTTGTCGCTCGACACAAAAAACGAAGCCTGCAATGGCCAACAGACGTCAAATAAGATGGAAGCATGAGATTACTGGTCATACTTGGAGGCTGAGCCGGTGCCCGCCCCTTTTCCGAAACCAGACACAGTGTAGGATTGCTGGCTACAGAATCGAACTAGGCAGCTGACAACTTTGAAGGATTTCGTTACGATTGTCACTTCTGCCCTAATTTTGGCCAAGGATCGTGACACAGAATCAGTTGTTACTTGTATGCCTATTGCCCAAGTCAGCGTAACAACTCAGAAGGTTTATGCTCTAATGTGTAGAGAAGTTGAAAATAACTCAAATGATGATGACGATCAGCTAGAATAAGTGACGGATTCCTAGACAAATTTTCGGAAGGATGCAACACAAAACCGGAAGAAGCAACAGGTGACATACAGTTTTCGCGGTTTCTCGCTGCTGAGGCTCTTCCGAATAGCTGCTGCGGTCTTTCTGAATAGCTGCCAGTGCTAATCGAAAAGACCGCAGCAGAAAACATTTTGCTGGCCCTTCCGAATATTTTTATCTCTGCGTCTCTCGCTTCTTAACCACATGGTCGAGATCTCTTTCTGCTGTGGTCCTTCCGACAGTTTGTCTGAGGATGAAGAGCTATAAAGGCGAATAAATGTTTGGATTAAAATCCGAAAGCATGACATTAGGACTGCATTTTCCATGCATTTTTAGTTCAAAAATGGCAGGAGACGGGCCTATTATATTCAGTTATTATCTCTTATAGATAAGACTTCGTTTACAAAGTTGACAATTCGCTCTACTCTTGATTACCATTAGTACCAATATTGTATTTAGGAAAGATCACTGAAATTCTCCAGCGGGAACTAATGACCTATGGCCCAGTTTTAGCTTGTTTCACACTTTTTGAGGACTTTCAACACTACATGTCAGGTACATCTCCAACGCGAAGCAGTTCCAGGTCGTCATGGAGTATCCTTATATTTCAGGCATCTATAGGACGGACAGAAACCGATCCCTTCAATTATACGGGCATTGCGCAAAGTTGATGGGATGGGGCGAAGAGGGGGGAGTGAAATATTGGCTCTATGCCAATACATGGGGGCGAGACTGGGGAGAACACGGTGAGTCTTGCACGTACACATTACTTTCTAAGATTCTTTATTCCGATTCAATACAACGAAATTCTCAATGTCCGAGGAAATACTTAGAAGTTTCGATCCTGGTTTGTGCTTGCATCTCTTCTTTTTTTTTCACGGAAACTTCACAAAATCACCTATTAACTTGAGAAGAAGGATGCTACGGTATGAAAGAGTGGCATAGTCAATATAATCCACTCGGACTTAGACTACAGAGAAAGCACCCTTCGCTTTTTGATAGATATAAATAAATAAATAATAAGAAGATAAATACAGTGCGTTTCGTAAATATAAATATATATATATATGCAATATATAGACATCCCCAAATTCGTAGGTATCGCAGCATTGCCCCGGTTTTTGGAAACTCCCACCAGTCAATTGCATTAGGCATGTCACAAAACCCCTTGTCCGAAATTTCCATATCATGAGCTCAATAGCCTGCTTCATGGTATCAGGACGATATCAGACCGTTCCATAAATATGTAGGCAGTCAAAAAAACATCATTTATTTGAAATAAACATGACTTAATACCTTGTGGGACCTCCTTTGCTATAAATTACTCCAAAAATTCTTCTTTGCATTCCATTTACGAGGTTTTCCGAAGTGCTCCCCGCTGTTGGGTCTCATGCTCCTCTCACGGTGGTTTCCGGCTCGGCGACGCTGCTCTACTGCCGAGCATTGACCTATACACGCCGCACCAGTATTCCCCACAGGTTCTCCACGGGGTTAATGTCTGGGCTGCAGGCCGGCCAGTCCATTAATCGTTGGTGCCGATTAAATCAACTTTTTGAAGAGCAGGCCACATGGACTGTTGCACTGTCTTGTTGAAAAGTGTATATTCGTCATCTTCCGCCGCTCAAAAATGGTAATTCGCCTTCTATCCTAGCCCGACAGCAACTGTGGGCGTCCAGGAGACTTCTTCTGACCATACGAGGAGGAATTCTTCAGAAATCGGTTGATATAGCCGGCTGAATGCCGAAGGCTCTCGGCTATGGCACGATTCGAAAAAC
Source organism: Ancylostoma caninum (assembly GCA_037903475.1). Classification (NCBI taxonomy): domain Eukaryota; kingdom Metazoa; phylum Nematoda; class Chromadorea; order Rhabditida; family Ancylostomatidae; genus Ancylostoma; species Ancylostoma caninum. The sequence goes on along the minus strand of JBAJFG010000389.1, from coordinate 479,103 downwards.
CAGCCGCGTGAAGAGCTTCTGTTCTTGCTTGCTCCTCAAGAGAAAGACGTGGGCCTCGCACCATGACGCTAATAAGGTTCCACTACTCATACCTTTGTTTTTATACTCTGGGGTAGGAATAATATCAAGTAATTCAAGCTTATTGGTAGTGCCTACATATTTATGGAACGGTCTGATATCGTTCTGATACAGAAGATTTGATAGCGTGGAGCAGGCTTTTGAGCTCGTGGGGTTTTAAGACATGCCGAATTCAACAGACTTGGCAGGAGGTTCCAAAAATCGGCGCAATGTTGCGATACCTACAACTTTGGAGGTGCCTACATATTAATGAAACGCACTCTATATGGATGAGTAAGTGAATACATAGATGAATAACTAATTGAAAGAAGAAATTTTATATTTTACAGGTTTCTTCCGGATTGATATGGATGAAATCCCAGAAGAAGTCGTTGCGGGCGTCATGTAAAACCATATGCACATTTTGACCATGACAACAATCCGGGAAATTCTCTCGTAAATTTTTTTTGCTTTTTTTCGGATTTTTTTCATTGTTTTGAAAACGTTGTTGATGGATTTATTGAATATGTAACCGCTAGGCTTCAGCCAATGTCCTGGCTTTTTGTTGGACATTATTTGGAGAAATGGACAGAAATCCTAGGAGAATGTGATAGCCGCGCCACCTTTCCATCAGTATTATCTGGCTCAGCGGTTATGTGTTTCACTCAATGGATCACTTTAAAATGGAACGTATCTCTATTTCTATGCCTTTACTTCGTAATGTTTGAAAGGTATTATTAGATCTAAGATTGCAACAGTTATCTGAATACATATTGATTGACCGCTTTTATTTGTACATAATTAGTTGCATGTTTTTTTATTGAATGATCGTTCACAGAGCACTTCCGATGTCTATTGATTATACATGATTATAAAATGAAGTTTCAATTTTAGAGTATCCGTGCTACTTTTCATAGTTCCATAGAACGAAATAGAATCATCAACTTGATTCAAGATTTTCCATCAGAGCTAATTTGTTTCAAAACTCAGTGAGATCAACAGCAAAGCTGAGTGCAGGTTGGATTTCTATCGTAACAATCAAAGCAGATGTTCCCTTCGAATATGAATGGCTGTACATGGAAAAGGCGTGACACTGCTCCTGAACACTGCGACCGAGCAGATGGTTAAACTGACCAATCACAGAGCATGGTCGCCCCACCATTTCCAGGTACAACGCTCCAGCCCATTCATTCTACGTGTAGCTGGGCAGCTGAGAGATAGTGTCTGTGACTTCGTCTGCAGTTACGGCTGCCACACGATGTCGGCCGGCCGGTCAGCTGCTCCAGCGATGGGATGACCCCGCAAGATGCGCCTGCTTTGGAGCGGAAATACTAGTCACTTTCAAGCAAAGCTTGTTTCCCTGGGCAATGTTCTGAAATTAAGCATTTTTCGAAAGCATTTGTGAGTTTTCCTACCCATTTCATTGCGAATGGGAACATTGCAGGCGTTTTTTTTTCGGTTGTGTCAGGTTTTTGGCCCTGTCGGCAGGGCATTATTAGCAAGTACGCAAGATTGCGTGACGTCACGCGCGAAATTTTGCACGGTCGAAACACCGCGCAGGCGTAAAAAATACAGGTGACCACATCCCTGGTCCTTCATAGCCTTTTTTTCAGCGTTGGGCGTCCTTCTAGGTTTTATTGGGTAAAAATTGGAATCGCGCGCCCATGTTTGACACGGTCGACACACCGCGTAGACGTCAATAATTTCCTCCGTTTTCGAAAATCTACATTTTGTTTAACGTGTCTTCATCATGTTTCGTGAAATGATGAAGACACATCGGTATGTTTTCAAACGCAACAGTTGCATCATGTAACATGATGCAACTGTGGTTTTCGAAGGTTTCCTTGTTTGCGAATCAAGAAACTGATTTTCGAAAATGTGTTCGTATGCCTCATAGCTCATAGTTGCATCATGTAACATGATGCAACTGTGTTTTCCGAAGGTTTCCTTGTTTGCAAATCAAGAACCTGATTTTCAAAAATTTGTGGAAGACATTTCACGAAAAGGTAGAAACTTAACGTTTTCCTTAGTATTTTTTCACTTTACTTTTCCAATTTTGAGCCTATGATCAACCGAGTCGCATCTACGTCACGGCTCGTAAAAGGCCTCATGTGAATGACTTCATTGAAATGCCATACAGGATTATTGTTGGTGAGTTGAATTCATTTTAATTCAACAATTGCCACAATTTGGTGTATAAACAACTTTTAGATTTTGTGATCGACACGATGAAAGTCGGCGGGGTCGCCTGTTCGATGAAGAAGATGAAATCGAGAGATCGCGGACGGAAAAAGGAATTGTCCACTGCACACAGATCGCACTGTGAGTGTTAGGCCCATGGCCCACTTGATAGCGACACAGTCGCGGTGAAGAAAATGAATGGAAATGATGAGAACAAAACGTTACAAGTTCTCAAATCTTATCACACAGTTTGCATGGAATACGGTGCCCGGCATAGGAGCCACTGTGAGTAAACCTCTGCTGGTGAACGGTCACAGCGAGGGTCGCTGTGAAGCATGCCCTAGGCTTTATACTCGTTATCTATGCACTGCTTGAAACTTTATCACATTTGTTTAGTGTTAAGTATACAGACGTCAACTAAAAAAGGCCGAGGAGGAACGAGAACGAAGATGAAGAGCCAGAGAAATCAATCACCTAACCACCCACAAAATGCACCTCATTTTGCACTTGCAGGTATTTTTATAATGTGCTCATGCTCACTTTTGAAGATCTTATGTTTTTTTTACTGCCTCTAATGTACGACTTTCTTCTCCACGGTTCTGTGGTGCTTCACGTTTTGTTCCCTTTGTTATTGTCACTTTTTTGACGGTTAAAGTTGAAATTTTATTTTCTTAGGTTCACTTTGCATCATTTACTGGAAACTCCAAATGTACACAGACAAGGGTCGCGACGGTGCGCGGCTCTCTTGGGCAGAGACGCAGGCGCTCAGCATGCAGAGCCCCCATGTCTCTGCCCAAGAGAGCCGCGCCGCGCTCCCGACCCTTGTCTGCGTAAATTTGGAGTTTCCTGTACGTTATAGCTCTTCTGAAGATGTGAAGATTTATTCTGCATTATTTCTATCTTGAAGACATGAATATTTACTTTTTGGTTGTTTACTTTTCGAGTGTTTATTTTTTTGATGAAGTAAATGTTGTTCTGTTTTCATTTCTTTGTTCATTGTTCATTGCACATCCTTTTCACCTGGAAATGTCTAGTCCAGCGCCAAGACCATTTTTAAGTGAAGAGAAGGTGCGCATTATGTCTAGCCATTGAAAACTTGTATGGTTTGATTGTCATATCTGACATTGTTGAATTTTACGACGACAGTTCTAGAGCTATACATGGGCGTAATGGACTGGGAATTAGGAATCTAGACAAGGGCAAATATTCAAATTTCACACTAATCCGGTTTCGGGGCTTGAACTAGACCGGAAGTGTGGTCTCGTTGGCGCCCCTCATCATTAGTTTCCAAGGAGACTTCCAAAAAGGACTGGTGGAAAATACAAGTTTACAGACATAAAAGATAAGGATCACTGAGAGATGATGATGATGATGATGATGATGATTTGTATCTGGATGCTTCCCGCCTGTGGGCGTTTACACGGTTGCCGTTAGAGTAGCTAATCTGCGCCTTACCTATTGTATGGATGGGAAGTGTACGACACTTTTGAAGCCATATTTTCTAATAATGGTGGGTCTATTTCCGAAGGTATGACACAATGTTCTCACTATTGCTGATGAGATCCATCCGTTCTCAATACTTATCGCGCAGAAATCTACAATTCTACTTCTGAATTTTCGAATTTATTGCAAGTTCTACTCGTTCTTATTACCTCGGCTACAAATGTATTTATAACTATGTGTTTGGGAATGTTGGAAGCAATATTAGGACACCTAATAACTCTAAAATTATAGTAATCCGTTTTATTGTACAGAGTATAGTTAACTGAATTACCATCTATTGTTAATCTGAGATCCAGAAAGTTGGTTTCTTCAACAATTTCGTTAGTTTTCTCTGTGCATAGTGAGGGGTGGTACACTTCTTTCAGGCTACTTTCGAAAATTCCTACATTGTCAGGAACATGAAGGATATCATCTATGTATCTATAAGTACCATTATAAAGATGAAGTGCTCTTCTATCTTCGCTCCTTAGTTCACGGTTGAGGAACTCATATTCTATGAGTGCTAGAGTAAGATCTGCTAGTTGCGGACTACATGATGCTCCTTGCGGAATACTCCCTGTTGATAAATTACACCAGCATAATCAATATAACTAGTTCTTAGCAACGAGTCAATCATGTAAATTATGTCTTTCTTTCTGTAGTAGTTACCACTACCACTGTCATCATTAGCATTGTTTACTTTACCACTCTTAACTCTCACGTACATAGTCTTTCATGCATAGCACTATGACTTAGTCAAATTTGTTCTAACGACTTCATGGGGAAGGCTTGTGAAAAGACTAGTGAAATCTGCTTAGTACACTTGCCTGCCGTTACCTATTGTGTGAATGTCAATGACCACTTTCATACTCTTATCAATTGCCCAAAATATGTCATGTCTGAGTGAATTTGAAGGCCTAGACATCTCCACTCGAAAGCTGACCATTATTCGGTTCCGTGGTGTAGCCATGAATTCGAGGCCTAAGCATCTCTATTTGGAACCTAAACTTTTTTTTTGCTTCCTGTCATATATCCTTCCGTGCATAAAAAGGGCATTTTCCCTCATTTCAACGTCTAGAAATTTGGTGTATAAACAAATGCTCCGACTACAAAACTCAAATGAATACCTAGGATTTTCGCTTCAGAGTGGTAGCAGATTCTACTCATCGACAGTAATAAAGCATCAAAATAGGAGGGATCATATATGTATATACGCCATATATGTACATGGCGATGCGTTTTTCGGGAACATGAAAAGCACTCGTCGCGACCGCGCCGCTCGCGTTGAAATCCTCATCGTGACAACAAACTCTGGGTTTTCTTGATAGTTAGTTAGTTTTCCTGATAGTTAGGACCAAATATGATGGAAAACTAACAATGAACCATGATTTGCCACTACGGCGACGATTCCAGCGCGTGCTTCTTGTGTCAGCGAAAAAAGCACCGCCATCGATGCTCATTTCATTTATTAGAACTTACAGAGGAAAGTGTAAAAATTAGACCAAACCAACTGATCAGCTGACTGAATTGCAGACGAATTATTATATTATTAATTATTATCGAGTGAATAATCGAGTGAGTAATCGAGTGAGTAATAATCGAGTGACCTCATTGCCCATTGCAATGCGGCAGTAAACAGCTTCGGCGATACAGTATCGCCCTGTTGTACCCCCTTCGCAATCGAAATGGTTAGGGAGCGCTGAAAGAGCTCTATCGTCGTGGAGCATCCAGTATAGCAGTCGGCTAATGTTCTCACATATGACGCATCTACTTCCTGGCCGACAACCTCTATGACCCTCAAAACTGTTTGGATGTTGTCCATGCAGCTGAATCCCTTGTGAAAACCAGTCTGTTCTTGGGGTTGAGCTTACGCGCGTGAGAACAATCATCGTAAAAAGCTTATAAACCACGCTCAGCAAACATATCGGACGATATTTTCGAAGATCCTCTTTGTCTCCCTTCTTGTGAAGGAGAACGGTGTGTGAGGTTCTCCACTGGTTTCGAATTCTTTCCTCCTGAAGATAAGATGAGAAATGTGGTGTGAGAATGAATGAAGATGATTGCCTCCTGCTCACAATAGACCAGCCGATATACGGTTCGGTCTAGGCGCGGTGCCGGGTTTCATGCTTCAACACGAACCCCCGAAGGAAGAATCGGAGGTGGACTGTCTCCAGCGGGAATATTTGGGCTCGACACTACTGTTGAAGAACGGAAGAGGTTCGCATAGAATGTTTCCGTGATTGATTCCATCTCGTGATGAGAAAACGTGACAATCCCATCTTCGTTCTTCAGGGCTGTGAACGGAACATTATAATCGCGAAGGTCCTTCCAACACTTCTTCAGACTTCTTCTCCTATTTGCTGCTTCCAGAACCTTCCTCCGCCTGAACTTCTGCAGATCCTCCTGCAATGCTCTTCTGCAGTTGGCGTTGGCTATCAACTGCTCAATGTGGGATGCATTCGGATCAAGCCTCAAGGCCCTTCTTTTCACGAGCAGTTCCTTGGTGGCCTTCGAAATGCATTCCAAGTTTGTTGTTCGAGGTTTTCGGGCGCGTTCAGCACAGATTCTTAGTTTTTCTAGAAGCATCTCGTAGTCCTCGGTGGGGTCTTCCATGATATGCCAGTTGTGTTCGGAAAGAGACTCAGCAAGGGCGGTATCGTCATATACGATTTCTTTTCTTCTTCCGCGGTAGCAGATGTTCTTTTCCATCTTGCAGCTGAATAGGATTTTTGCACGGAGAAGACGGTGATCGGATCCACAGCAGAATGATGGTACTACTGAAACATCAAATAGACACCACCTTCAGTTGGTAAGTATGTGGTCGATCTCTGTACGAGTCGTACCGTTGGGTGATTCGCATGTTCACCGGCGTTGTTCCTCCTTCACGAAAATGGAATTCTTATGGAAGAGGCGTGCAGAAGACAGAAGCCTAGCGAGACGACTACCGTTTTCGTTCCGGTCTCCTAATCCAAACTTTGCTATCTTGTACTCGTCTCCTTCAGCCTTCCCAATTTTGGCGTTGAAGTCCCCAACCACGAATTTGTAGAAGGACTTTTCGTTGTGGATGACTTCCTCCAACCTCTCGTAGAAATTGTCCAACTCCGCCTCATCAGCTGCTAGCGTTGGTGAGTAACAGTTGATGATACTGACGGACTTGTGACGAGGCAGGTTAAGTCGGAGAATTGCTAGACGAGGATCTCGTGTGAGTCGACGAGATGGATGACAGATGGGTGCACGACAAAGCTAACGCCTCCAACATTTCTTGAAGAGAACTTTTCTCCGCGGATGACCAGTGTTCCATCGCGGAGCTGTCGAACGTCGCTCTTCCTGTTCTTGGTCTTCTGTATAGCGATTATATGGAATTTGATTCGCCCTGCAGCTTCGAGAAGAGCGTCAAGATCGGCGTCTGTGGAGACTGTTCTGGCGTTATAGGTGAAGGGCATGAAACAGTCTCCATGGCGTGTCGTGCTCGTGTCGTCTTGGTCCGAAGTCAAAGACATCCTGCGCAACCCGAGATTTGATCGCCTCCCACCGGTTGCCGCACCGTCCGACGTCTGAGACGGCAAAGCGCGGTGTGCGGGGTACTGAGGCAGAAAGTGTGCTGGACAGGCAAGTAGAAGTTTTCCCCATACTGAGCAGCCCTGCCGCGGTGAGCTCAGCTGTTAGCAACGTAGTCGCCGACCTACATAAGTGGATCAGGGAAGCCACCTTGCGACTGGTACTGCCAAGACGGTAGAGACTCCTGACAGTGGTTCACTCTTAGCTAGGTTTCCAGTTGCCTGGAAAAGTCGAACCCCTTCTCAGCTTGGGAGACCCTACCGGAGTATGTACCTGGGCTGTGCATCGAAGTCTGACACCCAATGTCACCCCCGCGCCCCTATGAGGCGGTAAACCGTCGCGGGAGATGCTGATATTACGACACCCTATTTGTAATGTGACTCTGATCAACTCCTTTACTCATATCTTGTTGTAGTAACAACATGTTGATTGTGAGATATAAAAATATGAACCATTTTACAAATATTCCTCGGCGTATGCACGGCTTAAAAAACGTTCTGGAGAATTGGATAAAACTGTTAAATTCCGACATCAGCATAGTATCCTTCCATACGTTTTCATTAGGAGTGCCAAGCGATCCGTTACGAAGTCAGCTTCTATGATACTGTTCGAGTTAAATCCTAGTTTTCTTTCCATTGCTTTCTGGATTACTTAGGCTGAGGATAGCACTGCCGTGGCTTTAACAGCATCGATTTGATATTTATTGATTGGGGAAGTGTTACAGCCACGCCATCGACGACGCACCTAAAGTCGAAAGGTATGTATGAGAGTCATTATCGCCGAGCGATAGCCAAGCGCTTACCTATACTCCATTCGGAGTGTAATCACAGAACTATTGCCATCGCTTTCTTTTCAGGGACAGAGTTTTCGGCTTCCGTCTGTCTACAACGTCACTTCTCCGGGTATGTACTCATACAAGTGTAGTTTTTTTTTTTGGATCTCAGCACTTGGTCTATTTTGCAATGTCTTTATGTTTTTTTGTTCATTTCTGATTTTTGACTCACGGTTTTCTTGTCTATTTTTTGATCTGTCTCATGACTTTAGTCCCGCGATGTTGACTCCTAATTCTTCTTGGCAGGAATTCGAAAAGATGTCTGCCGTTGTAAGTTAGCATATATTGGCGTTCCATTGAGTTTTGTGTACTTATTTCTCTTCTATTCCTAGGAAACACCAGTGCCTGATCGTGATCTGTTAGCCCGTCTTCTTCTGTCAAATTCATGCTACGAAGCGATGCCTGTTTCTGGACGCATACTAATTTTCGATCAGGAGCTTTTAATGTGGCGTGCTTTCACTTCTTTAGTAAAGAATGGTGAGAAATGATACTAGTATTTTGTAGGTCTCTTTATGACTACTATGTTTCTCAAATTTTTATAGAGTCTCGTCACGTACTTCTGAGCGACTCGAAACAAAACGGTGCCATTATTGGAATTTTGTCTGTCACTGATTTCATCCGTGCGATTTTCAAAATGTTTCGGTAAGGTTCTTTCCACTCACTTTCTTAATTCAAGGTATCCTTGGTGTTTTAGCGAAAAAGACTGTGCTTTGGCTGAAGAAGTCGAGGATATTGGCCTTATAACCATAAAACGATTTCGAGGTTCCGAACGAATACCATTGTAACGTTTTTTTTTTTTTCTTTGAAGTACTATTCAATTGATTCAGATTTTGTCCACAAAGCTGGCAAATTGAGGAATCTGGTGACAATAAGTGCTGAAGACAAGTGCGTCGAACTTTAGACTTTGCTCTCGTGATGGTGTTCCAAGTCTTCTATGCTTTGTACTAAACCACTGTTTTAGTCTTTTGGATGCTGTTCGCATGTTGGCTGCTCACCATGTGCATCGCCTTCCTGTTCTTGATCCCACAACAGGGAACCCAGTCTTGATGCTTACGCATAAGCGTATTTTGAAGTTCATTTGGACTTTCGTAAGTTTGCGTCTTGTTCGAGGTCCAGCAGCAAACTTACTTTCTCAGTACATATTAAAGCCAATAAATTGCAATTTCATACGCTAGGGCCAAACCCTCTTCCATCCTGAGCATTTCACCAATACTCCCAAGGAGCTTTGCATTGGCACTTGGTCCGGCATTCGTTTTGTATGTCGTTTATTCTCGAATTTCTTTCTTTTTCTTTGTTACTTCCTTTTTCGTTGAGGTATTTCCTGACACACCACTCATCGAGTGTCTTGACATTCTTTTAAATCTCGGTGTATCCGGGGTACCTGTGGTGGAGCCCAAAACTCACAAGTAAGTAGAATTTATCCAAAATTTTTGGTATCATAGTGCTCTTTGGTGTACTTAGGGTTGTGGATGTATATTCTCGTTTTGATGCGATAGGAATCGCTTTGGAGAATGAGGGCTACAGGTTACATGCTTCCGTTAAAGAAGCGCTCGAGTTCAAACACATCTGTCAGGTATTTCTTAACTGGATTGCTTTTTTCACACGGCTGCGGCCTTTTTGATTCCTACAATCTACAAAGATAACACCGTAGGTATGCGGTTTTGACACCGCATTCCTACGGTGTCATCTCCGTAGATTCCATGAATTTTCCGTTTCAGAACAGTATTTTTGATCCAGCAAAGTATGAAGAGACATTCTGCTTAAAACCAACTAAAATACTTTCTTGCCTTAGATATGAGTCGATTTAGTGATAGGTTGATTAAAATATGCGGATGAAATACATTCTGTGGAACTTTCTTTTGCAAATGTCGCGTAACAGCTCTTTTCATGTTATTCTCTTAATTTTAGAACCGACGTTCTCGCGTAATTTCTGTTAAAAATACGGAAACTTTTTACTCAGTTATCTCTGTACTAGTTCATAAAAATGTTCACCGTGTTTGTGTTGTCGACGAAAACGATGTCATACAGGTTAGCTTTCAACTTTTAATATTTTATACTAGGACTTTTATAGCGCTACAGAATTTTTTAATTGAAGGGAATCATCTCACTTTCGGACGTATTGAGAGCTCTTGTTGTGGAACCCGGAAAACATCTGAACTCTCGTCCCACTGCTCCAAGGCGTGTCTCACAGGAGTCTTTTGATTTGTCTAATATGGTGGGTGAAACGATTCTGGACTGTACCCTTTCCAATTTTTTTTCTTCAAATTCAGGAGCTATACCTTCGTTTACTACACGAGGAAGAAGAAATGGAGTCTGATGAAGTTTCTGAAAAATCTGCATAAGTGAAGCTAAAACTGTGGGACAGATCTCAAGTGTCTACTGAACTAATTATAATAACTGTATTAACTTATAATAGTGCATTTAGGTATGTATTTTCTAGATTTTTTCTAATGCTCCTTAAACGGCTTCTTGAATTTGAATAATTTATCGAGAACTAAAAATGTTTCCAATTTTCTGTCTATTTGCTCTTCAAGGATCTCATTTTAGTCAAAACCATTTTCTTGTTCTGAGTTGCTTTTAACTCCTTTGATGTTATTCTTGTACCATAAAATACGAAATTATCGGAGCTTCCCATCCGAATATTGATCTTTGCGTTGCGTTGCCCTTAGGTGTGGTACATTGATCTCGAATGAAGAATCTTTCTTTGTTTTTCTATATTGTTTTTTCTTTGTAGTACCTCCATTTATACTTAATCGTATTCACGAAAATCCCCGCGAGGCCAGCGAGAACTTCAGTGCGCGTTGCATATGCGTTGCGGCGAGGTTCCCTACGAAGTAGTATCCGCGAACGTTTTTGACACTTCCCACTATTTCCTGCAGTTCCTGGCCGCACCTACTTTGCTTCCGCCGTAATTGGCGGGAACTGAAGCTCCCGGCACACTGAACAGGGCGCAGCCAGGTGCTAATCATTGACCAGCAGAACTCAGTACTCGTCAAGCAGATTCAGGGGACCTGGCACCAGTGTCCATGGTGGAGCGATGTGATGAGATTGATTGATTTTTGATTTCGAGACTCATAGATTAGCGCAACAATTAGGAGCCACAGTTTCCACCTCTGTTACCTTCTGAAGGATTCCTCTTGAACCCGGGGAGGCAGCCGTTACTTGTGACTGTCAATTTCTAGGGGGAGGTGGGGGGGGGAGTGGAGGTGGCTGTCCTAGTTGACAGTCACAAGAAACGGTGTACATCCCTCACCGCGGCATACATACCCTGAATGAAAATGCCGTACAGCGGAAGCAAGCCGTGAGCGCATGCATCCATCCTGCGTCTGAGATGCGTCAGAGCTGCCACTCGGCTTATCCTTCATCGAATAGACGCGGTGAAAAAGTGGCCATTGGCGGGTTTTGACGTTTTTTTTCAAAAACAGGCTGGTCTCAGAAAAACGAAGGATGCCACTCTTGAGGGGGGAGGGAGGGAGGGACTTGATCCCACTAGTTGCGCGTTTTGGAGAAGTTGTAACAAGGTAATCGTCATATTTCTATGTAATAATCATACTCCTGTGAGGGTATATTACACTGATCGGATTATAGTATGTAGAGTTTGTTTAGTGTTGTTTCTACGACGTAACAGTAGCAATAAATGTCGAGCATTGCAGATTATGCCGCTGATAAGGTTGCGTATAAGACATGCCACCGCCAACTTCTCTTGACAGTTCTGCCATGAAATCTGTCTTACTCGCTGGTGAGTTTTTGATTCTAGAACAATCCTTGAACGCTGATCATGTTTCTTTTTATAGCCCTGCTATGTGGTGTTGTCATCTCCATGCCTCAGAATGTGAAGCCTGGTGGTATTGACAACTGCGGTGCGAAGACTGTGAAGCTGTTCAAGTTTATAGCTACCGGGGACGGTTAGTGCGAGTTTATTGTTTGTTACCTGCAGATACATCTGTGATCGAGAGTGTTAGATGTGATATATCCATTTGAGGCTCAGAAATGTAGTATATCTATTATCAGTATTTTCTTCCCTAATTGAAAAACTTGCATTTCTTTTCCTTCTGATGTAAGTGTTTGTATATTCGTATTTCGAATGTTCTAATATTTCAGCCAAAATGGACATTGTTTGCGAAATGTGTCTAGACATGGTCCTTATTGCCGAGACATATGCTGAGTGCGGAGAAGTATGTGTTTTCCATACCATATGTCTTCTAACCAGTGGAGGCCAATTAACGTTTTTTTTTTGAACAATTTTCCTTTATGTGGTTATTACTTCTTTCTCCTTGCTTTTCAGGCAGAAGTCGAAGCTGCCTTGGAGAAAAAATGTGATAAAGACTTCAGCTCACCAGCCACAGACAAATTGTGTCGTAGTATGGTTGACAAAATAGCTCATGTAAGTTGCTTAGTCATTGAAGGATAACTCCTATTACTTACTATATAGCCAGTCATGTGCAGCTGGCTGCAATCAGATGCCACCTAGTGTTCACTACACTTATCTATGGAATTCCACTAGCTTAATCGGTCGTAGTCAGGCGTACCGATAGGCGAGCTTAGTTGGTTATTTTTCTCCTTGCGATAAGGAATTTGCTCGTTCAGCATCCAGAAGTCATAGGTCATAAAATTCGTAGCTTTATCTGTTGTGAAAGGCTGAGTCAAATGGAAAGTGTAGAGTAGGATTTGCTTCTAACTTGGTGCTTTTAAAATTGGTTTACTTCTGTAGTAAAGCGCTCACGTATTTCATTCCTTGGGAATTCTCCACCAAACTGCGCTGCACTCTTGCGTTTTCAGAACCTCCAAAAGACCCTGTACAGTTTTTTTAAAAGAGGGGTGTTGAATGTGGTAAGAACGGGTCTAAAATTCTTTGTTTGCATCTCAACTTGATCTTTAAGATTGCTGTGTCTATTATAAGTAGCGAACATATCCAACACTTCAATTTCGTAAAAGTTTAGACGGACTCTGGAAATTGATTTCTGCAGTGGAAATATCCTAGCTGCAAAAAATGTCGTTATGCTGTAAATGTATGTCAAATCTCCAATTATTATGCCAAATACCCCTCCCCCATACCTACCATCGTCACATTTAAATCTAGGGCGATTTTAAAGTTCTCTTTGTGAAGGTTTTGAAATCGTAGTAGTGGGATAATGACTAATAATCACTATTATGTAGACGTTCACATGCTACTGCAAACCTAATGGATCTTATTGTCTTATATCTTGATGTTACATGACTTTGGTTGCGTGATTTTTGTGTACTTATCTGAACTCCAACATTGCAGGAAGTTATCGAAGACACAGAACAGGATCCAACTAAAGTATGCCTGAAGGTAATCCACAGGGAATGCCACTACAGCCTCATTTAATGCTGTTTGATTGTACGTATAGATAAGAACCAAAAGCAATTCATCATGAGCATTTCCTCACATTTACAAACATCACACGTAAAGCCAACACGTATATAATGGAAGTAAGTATACGCACGAGATCAAAGAATAAATTAAAGGAACGTTTGGAGGACATCAGAAAAGCATATCCAGAATACAGAGGAGAAGTGGTCGTTTCACAAAGTCAGAGAGTGTTCCCTCCTACTCCCGAGGAATATTTCGCTCTGAGATGCATCTGGGTGAGATAAATATTGTAATAGCAAATCATCACTAATCCACGGCTGGCAAGTCATATACTCGCTCCTTGTTTGGATCGAGGGAAGGTCGAAGAGCAGGCTTGTTCTCTCGAGGAGGGAGTGGTGGTTTTGGAAGGGTCTGGGAAAACCAAAAGATTAGGAAATTCTTGCGAAAAACTCATTTAATTTACCATAGATTTATTTTCGAGTGGGAGTTTGGGCCGGCAGTCTAGCGTTTGTGCTCGGAGAGCATCTTCCAGAGATGCAATAAAGTCTTGTGATGGCTTCCTCGGCTAAAAGGCAACCTTGATTAGAAATATTTGCTTTTGAGCTACGATCCAATTTGAAAAGCAATTTCTTACCAAAGAGGTGGGTATTTCTGGAGAAAGTTGTTCCTTCACTACTCGTCCAGCCACTATGAGCGGGATTGGATTGCTGATTTTCGGCCGATTAGGGGTGATAGTCGGGAGGCGAAGCGCTGAAAAGCATGAAATACAAATGCATGGACGCAGAAATGATCAGCCAAGGGGGGAGAGACATGGGAAAAGTGTCTCATTCACGAATGGCATGATACAATCTATTGGTGCAGACCCACTCGTACTCGCCACACCTCAGGATCGATAGAGAATGAAAATGATGATAGCAGTGGAATTTGAAGATACGTAGACAGTCACATTAAAAAACGTAAATGGTGCGATACACGCGAATGCATCCGGGCTACTAAAGCCTCATATAGAACTGGTAGCAAAGTTGGGCTTAGGACGCTCAAGGAAAAAAAAAGACGTTTCATCGTGACAAACTTGCTGTCAAAGGTTTCCAGAACAACGAAGCTACAAAAATCAATACAAGCTTAGTATAAAATACTTACGGCTTTCATCTTCTTGAACGATCCTCAACGATTTGGGAGGATTCATAGGCACATATTCGGACATTACTATAGGTTCCTTAGGTACAGGTATCGTGGAATCCAGTGTAAGTGCCACTGGCGGCTTTGGTGCCGGTCGAACTGGTGTACACACTGCAATTATACTGATTTACTCATTTTAAACGAACATTTCTATGGAAGCATACTTATAGAGGGCAACTGTATTGCACCAGTTGTGGGTGATTTTGCCGCGCTTGCAAAAATGTTTGTTGTTCGTAAGTTCGGATTTAGGCCGGATGTCGGTGAATCAGGGCAGTACAGCATACGAGTGCGAAGCGATGGAAGCGTCCTATAAAGTAATTTCACAAACAATCAAGTATTACTGGCATTGAGCGCCTTCGTAATGCACCTGGCCTGGTACACAAGCACTATTAAAAAGCCAGAAATTCAAACGTTCATGAGAAGTGTGACACTATGAATAGGTGAGCGTATTATAATATACGTCCAAAAGAAATTGTAAAAATTTAGAAAACTGTGCCAAAAGCGGCTTAAGCGCACTTCATAAACTCACGTATTGTTTTTCTTTGCGATCTTCGAATCAGGATCTCGTGAGAATGTGCGCCTGAAGTGAGTTCAATATGGGGACGGTTTCTCCTTAGTAGAGAACTTCATAATAAATGTAATAATAATGTAATGCCTCCTTATGATGAACAAAAACGATAGCAGACATTTGAGAGATATGTGAGAAACACCTTGTAGTGCCAGGCAACATACATTATTAGAAGCCGGCTTGTTAAAACGCGAAAAAGGAGAAAAAAGTAGTGCTCTTTGAAAATTGTACATTTAAATGAAACCCTATACAAAGTGGTAATATCAGCTGCTATTTCATACATCCGTGAAAAATTATTTGTGAAAAATCACTAGAATTGCTCCACTAATAAAAGTGTACTTACTTGAGAAGTATGAGAATGCTACAAATCACAAGTGCAACTCCAAATGTGAAAGCCGTGTAGAGGTACTCTCTAGCCACAATAAATCGACAAGTTCTTGACTCACATAAGGCGTTATTACAGAACCTAAAAAATGAAAAAGAACCCTAGTTTCAACATGAGAGGCACTGTTTTATGAGACTGAGAATGTAACAACTATTTGAGTATGATCTCTTTTTTTTTAATTTTTTCCATTGAAGTAATTGAGAAAAGGAGACACCACGAAAAAGTACACCTAAAAGCCGAAATAAAATAAAAAGGAAAAAAAAACTATATGAGTCGCGTAAGCATGGAACACAAGCATATTTGAGAAAAGAAATGAGAATATTATTATGGTGACTCGCGTGATTAGAATGTCGTGCACCAATGTGTACATCTGCGCAATTTTTCTATTTTGATATGATTTTTTCCTATTTCCAATATAAGTTGTAGTGTCACGTATAGGAGAGTCTAGTGGTTCGGATTCATTTTCACAGCACATCGCCTGCTTTTTGGTGCGCTCTGATCGTCTGCGTATCCACACTTTCCACTAACGGCACAGCTCTAACTTTCGAGCGATCTGATGTGGTGTGGCGCGGTAAGCAGGTGCGAACACTGGAGTCTTACATAGACGCTTTCGACTTTTATTACTCATTAGAAAAAAGCAACCTGTTGAAAGCATGTGGCTTCAAAGGCAGTGTCTCAACTCACTCAGGCGGCGATGACCGTTCTTCTGATGCTATTGCAGAGGTCTTGTCATCAATCGACCTCTAGAAGTTATTCTTGATGCAATCCGAGCAGTCAGTCTGTGGGCATACCCCGGAAAGAAATGGAGGCGACGGTTCAAAGTAATGATAATGATCTTCCTTAGGCGGTCATCAATACACTCTACACCTGGTACTAGATTTCGGAGACTTCAGAGAGCTGAAGATTCTCCTGGTGCCTGGTGCCGGGACTGCTGTTGTAGACTATCTCGGAGCCGCCTCAGATGTCCTTTGACCTCCTGTACAAGGTGTGGTCTCCCCTGCAGAACTTTTCCAAGTGCATTTAGAAGGCCTCGATGTCATTCAGACTCCTCTTGATTATTACGTTATAAGCTGTTTGAGAGAACTGTCAGGGCCAGGCTTTTTTTTTTCAAAGATACACTCTACTCTCGCCTGTTGTGGAAATCCTTTCCTTCAGTGTTGGAAAGGACATTAGTGTGCAATGCTTTCTCATTCTGTCCACTCGTCCACTACCCGTACCTGACCTTCCTGGCTTGCTCCATTAAATATTTGATTATGGTCCTTCTTGGTTCAGGCAGCCTAGATAATCCCTACATAGAACCTCGTGCTCACCGACCCTGACATAAAAGTGATCCCTCCAAAATCGTCGCAGCCTTTCAGCAAGAAATGGCTTGCTGAGTCCTATTTATCCGTAAGGGCTGAGGAAGTGTCATCAGGTTGCTAGCTGAGCTTTCCGGGAACGATGGAATTTATTTGTTGGAACTGTCCACCGCCATGTTGCATCATCCAATCAAATGAGTACAGGCTTTGCGCAGGCCCTTATGCCGTCTTCGCCTATGAGGAATCGGGTTTGCGCAGTTAAATGTAGGAATGTTACACATGAGTCGATGTAGAACGACGAGATTATCGCCGCACCTTCTCACAGGATTTCCGGAGAATCTTTAGAGAAATGGCCCCATAGTTCGAAAATCCGGGACCTTGGCAGAAATGGCAACACGGTAGCTATTTCAAGCAACAGAACTTTTAAAGGTTCGGGTGTACTGAACTGTATCCGAAAACATACTGATGTAAGTCTTTGCTCCGTACATTTTGCTGGGTTTGAAGGTGATGTTAGGAGTGGGAACTTTTAGTTTTTAAACGATATCGGTATTGGCACGCAAACTAATATTGGTATTCGTGTTCAGGGCCTCAAAACACCCCCTATGCAAAGCTTCCTCAGATAAACCCTCACTGGTCGCGCGCACCTGTTTGAGGTCTCCGCGAGAAGCGACCCTTGCTTCGCTTCGCGCGGAGCAGAAGGAAATAGTACAGTTTTGAAGACGCAGGTCGGTAAAGTCGCTCGCTTTTGCCGGAGCACAACTTCGCTGGGTGCGGAGCAGACGAGGGACGATTTTCGAAGGACGCAGACGACGAAAGACGCTCGCTGGGCGCGCGCGACAACATCGCTAGGCGCGCGCGAGAACACATCTTCACCAGCAAGAAATACGAAGCAACATCTGTGGGAGTCCGCCGGTCACGGCGGCCAGCAGTTCCAGTTTTAGATGGCGTAAAGGCAATATTTTTTAGTCGCTAGCCTCATTCATTGAAGGGGAGGTCGTAGCAGCCATTTTTGTAGAGGTGGTCATGCACCATCAGTACATCTATGTAGTGGACCCTTGTCGCTCAACGTTAAACACCTGGCCACCATTCGGTATTGACCGGTTGTGACATCGTCACTGGGCGCGCGCGCCGATCTCGCAGGGAGCGCGCGACAAACTCGCAAGGCGCGCTCTCCAAGTTCCCTGGGTGCGCGCTTCTATCTCGGTCGCTCGGCGCGCGCGACAAACTCGCTGGGCGCGTGCCCCAATCTCGCTTCTGCCGGGGCCTTACCTGCGCTCCCAGCTGTCGCGCGCTCCCTGCGAGATTGTCGCGCGCGCCCAGCGAGGGTTTGTCTGAGTCACAAGATTCTGTGCCATACCGTATCTACAGCGCACCTGCCGTAACCCTACGAAAATGAGGTTACGGTACAAAATGGATACGATATTCGTCTTCAGTACCTTAAATAACCCCGTATGCAAAGTTCCAGCCAAAATTTCTTTTGAAGACTTTGGGTTCGTGAAGGTGCAGGCCTGTCGACACTACAACGCAGGCCTAACTGGAGGCAAAGTCACGGACACCAAGCTATCCGACTGTACATATGTGGAAGATTTCCATGCAAGAAGAACTTACTTAGCCGGTCCGCAATCGCAGTCTTCATCATCTTCAACAATACCGTTACCACAAAGAGGCAGAACAGTGCGTGGAAGTCGTTGGGGTTCTCCTAGACACTCAATCGATGGCAGGAGGTCGATCAACGCCTGTGCGCTACATTCATGATCAAAGCCGCTAAAATCAATAGGTCAGAAGGTTATCATCTGAGTAAAAACGAAAGTTACATCATAAGTTCCATTGCAGTTTGGAGTGCTTAAATTATTGAAGCCTGCTGTGATTTTGCAGATAACACGGGGGATGAATGGTACATAGAATTCCAGACCGCAGTGTGCATGAGGCGGGACAGCGGCACGGCGTGGCACTCGAGTCGTCTGCTGCTGGCAGAAGCAGGCAACCTAGAGCCACATGCAGAAACTCTGTGTACATAATTGTCCAAGAGAGCCGCGCCGCTACACCGCGCCTTGCACATTTCCGTTCGGAGTTCGTGGAGTATGTGGTCTAACCTTTCCTTCGCTCTGAATACTGAGAAAACTGATAGTTCGAAAAAATAATCAATTGGTCCTCCACGAAAATTTTGGTTTCCATATATGCACTCATTAGGTCTTCTCAAGAACAGAGAGTTCGGATAAAAGACGCTAGGGGCGGTGTAATTAATTTAGATCGACTACGATATGAAAGGACAACCTGATTTCTACGCGAATTCTTTACATTCGTTTTCTCGAAATCCACGGCCATGGTCACAAGTTTCTAGTCTCCTTTCAACTAGAAAGTTATGGTTCAAAAATTCACTGGTTCCTTCCTCATTTGTTTTATTCAATGATTATTCAGTTCTTCGGATATTTTCAAGCTGAACGAGTATTCTACTATGTATATACGTGCGTACATATTCCCGACACTTTTTGATTTATGGAATAGTATGAAAACGGTTTTCCTATATTTTAGAACAACTGAGATATTTGAATTGTTAAATTTTCCTGGCTTTCTAATAATCCGAACAGCAACAATTATTTCGAGTTATTTCACTATTTGCTTGAAATTATCCGTTCGTCTTGGTAGAGCAGACTTTTTTTTTGGCTTTCATATACTCAATACAAAATACAAAAAAGGAATCAGTGGAAATGGTACGATTTTGTTGTTTCTGTCGTTGTTACATGATTATGGAGGAAGTGACTAAGGATGGGACGAACTAATAAACCCCTCCATTCCCTCGCAAAACTACATGACTCAGCAAACGAAAGTCAACATGAAGAAAAAGCAAGGAATAGCGTCATCAACTGCGGAATGCTTCTATAAAGTAATAAATAGTGCAATTCCTCGATCAATGATGCTATCGTGAAGTTTTTTGGAGTAGCAGAATTTCGACGAAGACTCACTCGATACGAAGGCAATTGCCACGATTCTTCTTAGAACAGTGGCACTCTGCGGTAGATGTGTGCGAAAGGCCCAGCAGATGAGAAAGTTCATGGAAGAACACGGAGGCGTATTCATACGGAGCTTCTGGGAAAAACTGAAAAGATTGCAAGAGCAAGACTGGGAATAAAAACTAAAAAAAATCAGAAAAGCTGTAGAATTTCGCTGATGTCCACTGGACATTCACAACCCCACAACATCCTATAGTGTCGTCATGGTCTAGGAAAATGAAGAAATCTAACGTTTACCGCTTTTTTTCCAAGATCTTCATTTCCACGCAGGTTTAGGACCTATGTAGTGTACAGAGGTTCCAGTGTGATAATTAACTCGATGTTAGAGCCGGTTTTTGATAGCTCTTAGCTAAATACCGGAAGTTTTCCATGCGAGCCCCCAATACGAGTACACTGAGCTGGATCACCCACAAAAATCCCTCCGCTTGCTCTGTTTAACGGATTAGCAGTCTGTAGTTGCGTATTGCGCCACTGAAGAAACTGTGAGGAAGCTCTTGGGAAGGGTACTATGGTCTTGTTCGAAAAGAGTACCAGGACGCCGGGATTTCAAAAACAAATCCATCAGAAAATTTAAATCTCAAAATCGAATAATTAAGGAGAAATATTCAAAAGTGTAAATAAAAACCTGCGATTGCAGGTAAGCCAAAATTGTCTACTCGTTCTATGGACTGATTTAAAAAAATTTGCGTAGCCTTTCTCGAGGGGAGGACCTCCTCTCCTGCGTATACTATGACTATGGAAAAGTGACGAGCGCAGGCTGAGTTATTTGCCAGTGAAAAATTTCGTACTACCTCATTTCAGAATCTCCAATTTTGTCGTTACCTTCTGAATACATATTTGTGGATGTTCAACCTTGAAAAAAATCTTCAAAGACTTTATTCTTGAAATGTCGGTGCTTCTGTCTCTGAACTGGCGGAGGTCCCAATTTTTCTCCCCGTCCCACCTCTCCCCACCTTCACCCCCCCCCCCCACCCCCATGCCCTCTGCATACGTCACGTCTGTAGACGTGTGGCAATTGCCATGTTATTGAATTTTGGATTTTAGGCGTGATCCATTGCAGACAAAAAAAAAGAGTATCAGAGAAGAAATAAAGGAAAAAAAGTGAAAAGACAGTCCGAAGAAACTTCTGGAGATTTGTCGACTCACCCCAGCGATTCCTACGGCAGTTCGTTTGCACACTCCATTCACATATGCGATGCCTCCTTCATAACGGTGTCGAATAAGAATAGCGACGTCATGGGTAGGCTGAATTGAAACTCTTGATTCATTTTATATTTTTAATGGTCTTATAATAATTGTTGTCGAGTACAAGTAACTCCGAACGACCAGGTAGGTACGAACCAGTGCTGCGGTGCGACATTCTTGGATAATAATTATTGCCAAGTAGAAGTAACTCTTAACGACCAGGTAGGTACGGACCAGTGCTGCGGTGCGACATTCTGGACAGGGAATATCAGAGAGCGTCATCAAAGCATTGTCGGTCGAGGAGTGCGGCAGACAGTCACAGTGCCACGCCCCGCTGCGGCACTGGTCTATATTCACCTGATAGTTTGGAATACCCTCTATGTATGAGAACTCATTCGAAGAAAGTTTGAAAAAATATTAAAATTTTTGTATGGGTGAATCTGCAAGTATGAACTTCTATATTTTACTGATTCATACATTAATTACTTTCAAGCCAAGTTAGAGTAAACATAAGCACAATAATTATGCTTAAACTCGAACCAGATCTTCAGTTGTGAGACGCCAATCGAGGAATTGCTCTAGAGTAACGTTGTAACCACGTACTGGAAGAACATCCACTACAGATAATCGTATGTCGAGTTGAAAAGCATACTAAACAGAGAAAATGATAGACAATTTCAACAGAAATAAAACAAAAATATACAATTAACATGTTCTTACTAAGTTCACTGCATGCATTAGTGTCAGCATAGCAGCTCGTATTCGTTCGCGCTGGTGTCCATAATGTCGAGCCTGAAGTTATTTTTATTCGCCATGACTTCAATTCCTTTCAAGGATCAAACAAAAGGAAAAAGATGGCTTCCATATTTTCTGCCTTCTTTAAATGCTCAAAATACGAGATCGGTAGATGAAATACGTACCACACCAGCATCTACAGCGAGTAGTACTTCAACAAAATGTGGGGATTTTCGTTTCGCTTCACTCCAATCGGGTAGGTACCCAGAAGACGAGAGTAATCCTTGTTCATCGACACGAGGTAGAGGTAGTACCTAAATTGTTCCTGTTGGTTACTGTTTACAAAGATAGCTGTCAAAATGCTGGACATTTTTGCCAAAACAAAAAGCAAATAGCTTTTTACCATACAATTCTCATTTTTTCCTTGGAAAAATTTATCTTATGATTTTCTATTTCGCCTTTTTTTGTGAATAGTGTTCCAGTTGTTAGGTGAGAAACAAACATTTCCTGAGTCCAAGTATCTACGTCGTGATTGTAGGGGACGCTACAGGCCTTTATAACTTTTAGAAAGTGCAATTTCAGCGCTTATTATGGATTTAAACACAATCCAGCTTTAGTCCCACCCTTAAAATTAACATTATGATACTGCTAAAAGTCCGGTAGTGTGTCTTCTTTGGTAAACTATGTCCAGATAACCGCGCTTGATAACAGTTTTCTGGCCGCAGGACGTCAATGATTTATTGCATCAATGTGGACGTCCTCATTTCACTACATAACCCTACCTAATTCAAGTAGTTTCTGGTTCAGCCCATGCTTTTTTAGAACTTCTTTTTGTGGTATAGTCCTCGCCTAGGTCACGTTTTCGTTGATACTTTACTTTTTCTGTCTTTGGTGTTGGAGACAAAAAAATCTAATAATACAAATCTAATAATATAAATAACACAGATGGAAAATTTCATGGAACGACGATGTTTGCTTTTGTATTTACTTTTGTAGAGTGGATTAGTGGCAGAGTCAGTGTTTGAGGATGGGTCTGTATTGATCCGGGAGGATGCTTCCACTTCAAATACAAATGATGTCACTTCCTCTTTGGTACTTCAGGTAATCAAAATCCGTAAATAGTTTTTCCTTCCAAAAACATTATTTACTGAACCTGCATTCATTGCATCATGATTATTTTCCTAGGTAGATGAATATTTGAGTAAAGTTCACCTTGTGCGAGTATATAGTGTAGCATAACAGTTCCCATAACATCTCAAACTTCTAAAGCGCCCAGAAAACACTTTGAAGCGGAGAACTTTGAGAGAGGCAATCATATTATAAACAGAAGTTGAGTGCTCAATAATTGTTAACTATGGTATCGTTGAATAAAAATAAATTCTGGGAAAAAATTGCCCGAAACGTCCTTAACAATCTATGTAATAAAGTGCGAATAATAATAATGATACTAATAGTAATAAATGAATAACAATAAAAAATAAATAGACAAATAATAGTAAAAATAGTAATGTATAGTATAGACATTTTTATGGTAAAGTGATAACAGTTTTCTGGCCACAGGAGGTCAATGATTTATTGCATAAATGTGAACGTCCACATTTCACTACAGAACTTTACCTAATTCAAGTGGTATCTAGTTCAGCTCATGTTTTTTTTTTGAGAACTTTTGGGAACTCAGCATAAAGTTTCATAGACCTACATATATACATAAGTCACTGCTGGCTTGTCAATCTTGACAGGTCTACGAACTTAGTCACTACCTCACTGACCCAAGAATTACCTCAGAGTGACCCAGTATGATGTTAGCGATCCTGAAGTAGCTGTTTTCACCTGTTCGCGGCAAAAGGGTACACAGAGAAGTGATGTACTGTTTGCTCGCGCGTGACCTGGATCATTTACGCTGGGTCTAAAGAATAAAAGCTCTCAAATGAGGTCACTAGAATTTACCGGAATGGAAAAGAGGACTTTTTTGAGTTCGCCACTTAGTAATTAGTAATTAGTGGAGGAAATGAGCAATTGAAACAGAAGTTCGCAAAGTGTTTCCTTTGATTAGGTTTACCTGATCATGCACTACTAGTTCTCCGTCATTCCAGTTGTTGTCGCTCACTTTAGCGGTGACGATGAGAGTAGTGGAAAGAAAAAGTGGCAAGTTGAGGAGCATAAATGATGGTGACGCTTCCTGAGAAAATGAATGCAATTTCTATTCAATGCAGTTAACATCAATGAAAATGCTCAGAATTGAGCATTAAAATGAGGAGGGTCTGTACAGGACTGACAAAGAAAAAGTAGAAAAAATAAGGTGTATCAGTGTAATATCACTGTATAGCGATGCCATGCAGAAACACAAGCCACAAAAAGACATTTGATAAATGATAAATTGCGATGACTAATGGTTGAACGCGTGAGACAGGGTGACTAGTGCGCAGTGGAATCCTGTCTTCGCGAGGCTATAACAGTCACCCGCGTGGTGGTGTGTAGAGGTGCTGAGTGCAGAACAAAGGCATCTTCACATCCACTGGTACCAGTAATTACATTAAAAATTTTAGATACCATTTATGAGCGGAAAATATGTGGTACTGTAAAATTGCTCAAAATATAATAATAAAATTGGATTTTGTCAAGATTTGGGTGAGAAGAGCAGAAAGTCAACAGCAATGATAATGAAGGTGAGAAAAGTCTTGACCTTGACTCAAAACTGTGTCGAGGATTGCTAGGAAGTGTATGTAAGTCAAGATGAGACGTGTGAGGAGAGGGCTGGCGCACATTGTGTTCGCACAGCATTGTGTGCTGATTAACCTCGCGCACGTTTAGCCTGATCCTGATTAAAGTTCCTTTATGAGATGTTGTTGAAGGAATAGCCCAGATAAGGAACCTATGGCTGTTTTTAGTTATTTATTTATCTAATACACCGAGAAAAGGTGCACCACGATATAACAGTTAGTGCGTACTCGCAGATAGGTATACAGTAATGTATGTTTTATGTATGTGGGTAAAAATCAAACATAGCTGGTCAACATTCAAAATGTGGGCGTTCTTACTCCACCTAATGGTTTTAAGGGAAAATATGTACTACGTGTCAAGGAGGAACAATTGCTGTTTCCTAGTTTTGAGGACACTATATTCCTAGGCTTCGAAAATAACAGGAAAAAAGAACAAATTCCTAGCGACAATAAGCAAAAAAAAGACATTTGTAACTTGTGAGTGCCATTTTGTGCAAGGTTACCCGCAAAAATGAATGATGAGTAAGTAGGGCGAGTGCGGCTATACATGTTCTCCTACACAAATATCTATTTGTATACATATTGTTGATCCAATTCCATCTGTCAACGAAATATTCAGGGAATTTTGTACTGGGAAGCGGAAGTGATTGATTCAATGGGAATCAGTAGCATAAGAAGTTTCTTCTTGCTACTGTGTCAGAACAAATTCTTGATGAACAACACTAATAGAAATTTTCGTGAAAATCACTGAATGGGGCAGCATTGAAGTGGATAGTGCGTTGTAAATCTTGGCTCACTGTTGTACTTAGGGCTGGATAATGCATTAGATGCATTTGAATTCGAAGTGAAACAGGATAAGAGGGCATTTAGAGTTCTTCTATTTGAACATTTTAGTTCTTCAGATGGGATCATAAATTAATACGTAGTTGAATTAATTGAATTATTTGATCTTTATTCGGTCCTAGGTATACTCACAACAATTCTGAGTTGCACACAGCTGTATATAAAGAAGATCTTTTCAGGTAAATAAAATGTTAACCTTTTATGGCCATTCAGGAGTGCTTAAGCAAAATATTCCAAGAAAATAGAGAAAATTGATTACGCATTGAACACAGGTGTCGGGACTATTTTTACTAACCCTTCAAGCACTGAAAAACGAAGGTTATCTTATCACCACATGGAGAACAAGCAGTCAAGGTAGTGGCGAAGAAAAACAGACTAGAAATGAGTCAAACTGGCAGCAATTAACGGTCAGCGACCGTTGATTATCGTTCAAGATAATCGCAGCGAACTCTTTGCGGTTGAGAAGGAGGCGCGAATCGGCGCTTTGCGATGAGAGCCCCCCGTTTTTCAGTGCTCTTTTGTTTGAAGGCCGATATACTTACTAATGAGAACTCTTTACTGTGCTAGCGCAACGTGACACATCATGAGAGATTTGAAAAACCGAAGTCTGGTTCCGATAATGATCGCTGGAAGCACAAGTTTCTGCGCATTCTGCTGAACTGTAGAGTGGCAAAAACTGGGCGGTCCATTTATTTTAGTATAGAGTGGCTAAGTTCTCTACAAGTAGGTACAGTGAAGATTTTGAGTTCTCTAGGTGACACTTAGTATAATTTGCTGCTGTGATCTTGTTTCGGATTTATTTTTCCTATAGATTACAACATATGGCATGAAAAGGCAATGTGGTTCCAGACGTTTCAATTCTGGCGGAGGGAAGACACCAAAATGTTCGCCAAAATGAAAAAGTATGGGTATCCGGGGTTTACACTCATTCCGCTTGAACTACCACCTAACCATACTAGATAATGAGGATACTACAACATAAATAGACTAGATAATGATGATAAACTATACGGCACGAAAAGATAAGCATTTAAATTTTTAACGCTCCTGCGGGAATGATCCTGACACTTGATCAGAACCACGTTTCTAAAGGGCATTGAAAT
This sequence comes from Ancylostoma caninum, assembly GCA_037903475.1. Taxonomy (NCBI): domain Eukaryota; kingdom Metazoa; phylum Nematoda; class Chromadorea; order Rhabditida; family Ancylostomatidae; genus Ancylostoma; species Ancylostoma caninum. Next base: position 452,631 of record JBAJFG010000389.1, on the reverse strand, counting down.
TACGGAGTGACAGCCTTCGCGAAAAGGCGTGTATCATTTCGGGCGCTTGATTCTCGCATCATTCATTCATCATTCCAGGCAGATGATTTATCAATGCGCAAGGACGATCATTCTGAAACGCCCAATCACTCAATCTCAACCCATTTACTGTGTCTTTTTCATTGCACGCATATAATTCTTACGGACAAAGTGGGATGTATGTGGGACGAGTGAAAACCGTAGAGGTCGAGTACCTCATTAAAGGTATGGAGGGTGTTTTGTGAAAAAGCGTAGCCTGAGTATGCGATTTGCGAGAGGAATGTTCAGGAATTGCTGTGTTATGTTTTCATGGATTTGTAATACATAGTTTTATCTAATAACTACTGATGGCTTAAGGTTAACGCATGTCTGGTTGTTCAAACGCACTAATTAATAAGTTTACCCTTTGTTAGTGAAAAAAAAAACCATACATAACAACTGACCAAGAAAAACAACATAAAAAGTCAGCCGAAATTTGCACGATTTTCGCGACTTTAAGAATCGAGCAGCATTGTCTAGATATGAGAAGGACAGTTGCAGATTAATTCGCACTCTTTTGGCAAGACTATCGAAATCCTTGTTGAAGTTTCCGTTTGTTTTCCGCTCGGCTTTGCTTTCTGGAAAATTTCCAGAAATGCGAGCGAATACTGCTTCACTATGCACTGGGCTCTACTCGTTTTTTTTTCATTCGAGTGGTACAGTCGCGTGTGTTTCTAATCCCAAAGAAGCCATCTCGCTCACTTCTTGCAGTTGTTTCGATATTTCAATTTCTTTATTTTTCTTTTCTGTTTATCATCAGTTAGGCGTCTTTTTCGTATATTACCTTAGTCTCCATCAGCGCTCACTTTGTCCTGCTCCAGCCGGGAGAAGATTAAAACACATGAAGGAAGGAAAAATAGGAGTGGAGCATCAAGATAACTTGATGGCGGAGCAGATATCGAAACCTATGTATTAGGTTGGTGCGAAATTATGTAATTGCTGAAACGAACATTTCAGTTCAAAGTGTTATAACTTGGCTTAAACACAACGTTATTTATAACTTGATGCCCATTTAATTCGCTACATCTTACCTAACAATGTTGTGAAGATGATATGCTACTACTTTGAAAAATACGATTGCAAAAATCTACCAACTTTTGGAAGGCGATTTCGGCATGCTCTAGATCAGCAATCTACTGCTCTCATAGGTTTGCATCTGGGACTGGCAGAAGTGATATTCAGTAAGGAAATGCTCTGATTAATGAGGAGGATGAGTGAGAACCTCGATGCCTTACTGTGCCAGTTTTTACCGCGTGAGTATTTAGGTGAGAGGCTTAACGTTAACCTGGAGCAGGGGAAGAACTGATTCTGTTCACCACTACCAGCCATAACCACTGCAGAATCCTGGACATCAACTCGAAATTACAAAACTAGGATTCTGCTGTCAACGATTGACTAGGTTGGAGAAGGCTGCAGTCAATCACACCCTCACTGCACCACCAAACTGCTGACACAATCTCCCTGGAGAGATCTCGTTCAGGAAAGCTTAATATTGAGAAAACTCCGCCAATATCAATTCACGTTTCTTGTTATGGTACAGAAACCGAGCTTCATCTACAGCACTCACATGGTCTAGAAATGAGTAGTTTTGGGGAGGAAAATTAAGTTAGAAAAGATGTCAGAGCGGGTGAGACGCTTTTCATCGGTCAGAACGTTTAGTGTTCACTTCCACGCCTTTCTCACCCTGTCGATTGAAGTCAAATGTGTATAGTGAGCATCCATCCCTGCTCTGAACGTCCGAATGGTAAGATCAGATTTAGGTTCCACGACTATCCTTAACACTTGATCGCCAAGGAACAACCTGCTATCACGATCATGGTTGGATTGGGGTTTAAAATTGCCGGAAGGAAATTTCGAGAACCAGTAGCTCACTGTTCATTGGAAAGAGATTCCGGGCCAAAATAATCACGAGCTTAGCGGATATCTCCGGTGAAAAGTGGTTGAGTTTGAAGTCATTAACCATGATCGCCCAAAAATCGCGTAGGCTCATCATTTGTTCGCGACTCTACAGAAATTTACTGAGAAGAGCTAGCCAGAAAGTTTAAGGGGCAGTTGAAAGAGGAGGAAAAGCTGTTGCAGAAAGTCACACAGGTTGGCTTGAAGTTGCTCAAAATATTGTGAAATTGCTCAAAATATTGCAGAAGAGAAAAGTTTATTTGTGCCTCTCCCAAAACGGCAATTAATTTCGCACCAACCTGATATATGCTAATAAGAGTAATGGCAGTGGTTAGCACATGGATTCCAGGGCATCTGCTGCACAAAACCAGGAAGACCTGCGACCTGATGCCTTGTAACTTCCCCACGGCGTCCTTCAAAAAGGGAAATGATGCTCTTCCACTGGGCAGCTATGACTCGCTACAGCGACATGTGGGAAACTTGCTGTTACCCTCTCGGTTTACTTAAAGTTCATTGGTTCTTTTTCCCGTATAAGGGTTAAGTGTGCGAAACGGAAAATAGCGCTACTTATCTTACTTCTAGTAGTTTATTACCTAAAGATCAACGGCTGTAAAGGGGACAAGTAAAAACAACCTGTTTCCGTAGAGTTGTTTCTCACAGAGTCCAAGCTATTAGGTTGCTCCGAAAGTTTTACACCAAGATGTTTTTTTAGGATCTAGAATTTCATGGACATTGAATCAAAATGCCACTACATGTGAACTGTAGTACCGTCCTTGTCGAAAAGATAGACGGATTCCGTGACTGCGGAAACGCGGTGGGACCCGAACGATGGATGCGGAGAGAGCATGCTCCAGGGAGAGGGCACAGTAGGTCCCAACGCGATTCTGCGGCCGCGACGACATGAAACCGCACGCGCAATCCGTCTATCTTTTCGACAAGGACTGTATATATCTGGCTGCAGCCGTTTAATAATCGGCAGACATCTCGCGGTGGGTTACGGAAAATTGATGACGGTTTTGGTCCCACACAAACTGGGTGCCTTGCAGGACTGAATGTGTGTCAGTCTTTGCTGCTGCGCCCACACAGTAGGAACATTCTCCGCTAACTCATTACTGGAGATGATGAGACTTGGGTGCTGTATGCTAATGCCAACCATACACTAGAGAAAAGTTGACTCCCGCGTGGCGAACCATCTTCAGCGAGAAGTGCAGGGAAGAAGGTTTTTCTGTCTTGTTCGTTGAATTCCGAGGAAGTGCTATATTGAGAACTAGGTCCGACCGTCTAGGTCCACTCTTCTTGACTACACAAGATGGTAGAGAAACTCGCCTGGAGGTGGGAAAATTGACCATGGGAACTCGCTCCGAGCGGGGAAAATTTGACCATGTTTCTTCATTTCATGACAACGCCCGACCTCACGTGGCAAAGCTTACCCTCCAAAAAATTGCCGAACTAGGTTGGGAAGTTCTACTACACCCTACTTATTCTCCTAACTTATCTCCGTCTGAGTACCGGTTGCTGGGTGCCCTGAAGCTACACCTACGAGAAAAGAAATGCGATGATCGGACCAAACTGAAAAGTGAGATTTCAAGGTTTTCCGACATGCAACTGTCAGAGTTCTTGACTTCTGGGACTGATGCTCTAGTGGAGCGTTGGCCATACCTCTTGGATCATGAGCGTAATTATTTTGTTGATTAATATCTATTCACAATGAACTTAACATTTCTTGAAAAAAGTATGAAATTAGGCGGAAGAATTTCGGCTTTTTTGTTTGTGAACGTTGTTTCACTGCGGGATATTTGTATTTTCAATCATACACCTGATTTACAGTTCGTCGGTAACCTTTTGCAGTTCTTCTGAAATTGTATGAAGACATCAGCTTTTCACCCTGGGTTTTTCGCATATTCAGCCCTCTCTTCTTCGTTATTTAGGTCTTCTGATTGCTTAAAAATTCTCCGATAGGCGAAAAAAAAAAAGACTAATAACTTGAAGGTGCAGTGCAGCATGAATATGATGGATGGAGCAACACCTATCCAGAACCTTGATTTTGTTCTGGATATCTCTTGTTGAATGCGGGCTTGCATTACCATGCAGCAGAATAACGCGTTTTCTGCTGGTCGGAGCAGATTGGTTCCTAATTAATATTTGAATTAGTCGCTCCATTTGTTCAAAAGCGCTAATGTGATTGCTCAAACAGGCTGCAGCACCTCAAAAATTTATTATTAATATTCTGAAAAAATGTATAATTAGTACTTTATTAATATGTTCTGTTTACTCTCTATCCAACTCAAAGAGGACCTTTCTGAAGGTGTGAATTATATCTGAAACAATGATGGAAGTAGTTATCTTTGAAATATGACGCTTCATGTGACCTCCAGGTTCCATCACAACTGAAAAAACGATAAAAGATGAGATGTTCGGCATTAATCAATCCCGATTTGCAGGATACACCACGTACGTATTCGACTTGATCTGGGCATCGTTGACTCATATCACTTTGGGGCAGTTAGGCCTCATTAAGGAACGGGAGCTAGATTGGTTTGCTAAGGTGATTCTCAACTGGAGTCTTCTACTGTAGTACGTACGCATTATGTATGCGGAAATTCTTCCTGAGCATTCCAGCTGCTGGTATTTTCAAGTCTAAAAAGGAGCTTTTCCGAAATTTCACCACATGAAAAGTAACTATCTGCAGTGAACTCTCTTTGATTGTTAGGAATTTTCTTAGAGGAATGGAAACAAAACAGAAGTTGCAATAGAAAGTTTTCCTTCCTCAAACAAATGACACAGTAATAAACACAGTATCGATCATGTCATGTATCGATCATTCACTTTGGCTTGAGAATTAAAGGACTTCCACAAATAAATACACATGACAATCAGGCATTGAGATCAGAATTCTCCATTTCCGGAAGGGACTCGACTGAAGCAGTGGCATCACAATGGCTCGAGATGGATGCAATGGTCTACGAAAGGTAGCGAGACAAAATCTTATTATGTCCTCCTTCAGGTGACAGGATCTGATCAACGTATATAGGGGGAATGCTGCGTAGTTGTCCTAGCATGAGGAGCAATCGGCCACATCTGGAATTCTTTGTTAGCCGAGCATAATTCATTTCCATAGAATAACATTAAAGTTGAAAAAAATATCCTTGGCTCTGGGGACAGCTCCTTGTTACTATATGGCTTAGGGAGTTTATAGAATCTGAACTAGCGACAGACCTGCTTGATGCTGGATGATTCCTGGCAGTATGTTGATTCAACACCGTCAACGACTGCTCCAGATGCATATCGAACAAACCATTTGACGACGATTCTGAATGATGAACGTGTTCCCCGAGTGGATAGAGCTCATTTCGCGTTCTCGCTGTACTCTTTGCCGTAACTCAACTCGATCATGAGGGATGATGCGATAGGGGGAGAGTGCTGACGTACCCGTCGAAATGAATGGCCCTCCGTCATGAAATTAATGCTACAGCCCACAGCGATGTTTGTGTATCAGATGTCCTGCTTTAATGCGATTTCGAGCTCTCGATTTGGGCTCGGTTTGATACCGTAGTCTCCCGATGAGTTCGTATGGGAACATTGACCAGCCAACAAGGGTGCTCTTTTAACAGGGATGAGATTTATGTATTATCTGTTAAAATCCATCTGCTGGAGTAGGCATTATTAAGTTAAAGCCAAAATGAACTAGTCACCAACCTCGACTGAAGCTCATGAAATTAAAAAAAAACTTGTGCAAGTGTGCTGAAGTTCGTTGAGAGTTGGACTTTTCAATTATAAAGAGCGTTTGTCCAAGGTTGTGGTCGCAATTCCGTGGATAATGTTTAGAAGGTTTCAGAAAAAATAATCCATTGCTTTGCTTACATAACCCTTACAGAGTATTCAAAAATACACAAATGTCAGAATAGAATTGTTTACTGCTCAGTACCTTAGGCTCGACCCTGGTTTCAGGCTGAACCCTAGGTTTCTCATGTAAACGAGACAACTCTGGATCGGTTTTAATACACTGAGTTTCAGTGGATCCTAAAAAATACCTAATTTTACGTAAACTCTATAGGAAACTATTCTTCCACCAATATCACAGACGGAAGGTGGTCTTCGAGGATGTTACTCGTATTTACGAATTAAACCCACCATTCAAAAATAGTGCAACTGCTTTGAGGCAAGAGAACTCCGTTCGATCAAGTTCGAGCATCCGAACAGCGCTCAATGCACTTTTCACTGTAGGCTCGAGGTCCATGGCATCCGAAAAAGAGGATTGTGACCATTCGGCGAGAGATAGGAGAAACAACAACCGCCAGTTTGCGTTGAGGAGGTGGGACTGAAATTGATGTTCTACGTCAATTTCCACGTTAGGTTTTGCATTTCTTGGCATTGCCGAAATCTTAACGTGGAAACTTCATGAAAAGTTACCTTTTCAGACTCACTAAGAGAGCGAAAAGATGGAACAGCTTGCGTCCAGAGCAATGACAGTTCCAGGATTTTAGCAGGTGAGTCAGGAAACACATCCTTCTGAATTTTCACTTTTACTCCTGTGTCCGTATATGATCACGAGTGGTTACATGTCTTGCATGGTCACAGTAGTTGTATACAAATAATCATGCATTATACAAAACAGAAATTGTCTTCTCCTTCATTTGTTAGCGAAAGAGTAACAATACCTTTTCATCGTCTGTCCTTCCCTCACTGGTGGCACTGAGTGGTGACTCCTCACGAGGAGGTAACTCCGGTTGAGACAAAACAGCAGATACAGCTCCAGCATATTCCCTTAAACGAGAAGATCACCTTCAAGTACTCGTTGTAGACGACGTAGATCTAGCGTTACCGTAAAAAGTTATGCGGGTCCATATCCACGCTTGGCCGGATGGTTGCTGTGTTCCTTGGTTGTCGTTCGTTTTGTACGGCTGAAAAGGCGGTCACACCTTAAATATCTGAAGGATTTCAATCATATACAGAAATCTTCAGGAACTAACCGTCTTTGTTCATGCCCTTACTTAGGCATTTCTTCAAACGACATGCTTGACACTGATTTCTGTGCGCTTTGTCCACGATACAACTTCCTGTGCCAGCTTGACACCTGTATTTATTTTTGGAGAGATTTTATGCTCATGTAAACAGGGAACTTCATATTTCTCGATTACATGTAGTAGTAATTTTCATGTGGAGCATGTATTCATCGTACTTGTTTATGTACAGGTAAATGGTGATTTAGAATGTGGTGGGAAAGGGTGTCATTCTGCATAGTAAGAACTTCAGCTCAGAAATTTCTGGTAAGCCACGTCCGTTCAGTAAATGTACGAATCTCTGGATGCCCTCAGTTATTTATCTATTTTTACCTGTATATCAGACGCCGACGAACAGATCGTTTGAAGAATCCAGAACAGCCATTGCATGCCAGGATACCTCAATACGCAGTAGTTATTCGAGAGTGATCTTCTGGTAATAATAAACAACAATCATTTAGTTTTAAGAAAACGCCTCAGTGACTGATGTGCATTTCAACCTCTAGCAACTATTATATTATTTTTCCAGAGATGCTGATGACAATGGGCATAATGTCCACAAAATTGACGTTTCATTAACAACAAGCGATTACTTTAAAGTTAGCTAAACTGTCATGTTGTCTTCAAATAATCGTATAGCAATTACCGTAATGTTTTCCACTGCTGACGTCACCACAAACTGCACAGCTGAGCGTTGGAGAAGAAGCAACAGGTGGTGAGTCTCGGGATAGTGTGGGAAATGATGAGACGGAGATTGTCGTCGGATCGAATGGAGGTGTGCTAGAAATTAGCTGCCTATAATTTTCAAAAAGTAAATTACATATTAGTTATAATAGTTATATAGTGCTATTTGTTATGTGAGTATGCCAGAGGGACGTCTTACGTCAAATTTAGGTCGTCATCACTCTGTGAGAGGAAGTTTTCAGGCAATTTGGTTAAGTTCAACAAAAGTGTCTCTCAACAACGTTAACAACAAAATGAGCAGGCCAGACTGATTCCGATGAACTTGGCAATTTGCCAGCTGAATCACAACATGCTGAGGTCGGCATAATCCAGGCTATTAACGTTCGCTTTACCTTGTTTGTGCCATGCGATGATTCATCGATAGAGCAACGGCGGCAGCAATGTGAGGTGGGATCATTCCGCCTGAAATTCATGGGAAATTAAAATCGAAAACATGCAGAACAAAAAGGAACATGCAACAACGATTCACAAAGTAACCTGAATTCATGAGAGTGTTCGGAAACAACACCGGTCCGTGAAATATCGAACGAAGACCCATTAAACGATCCTCCATGGAGACTTCTTGTTTCACGTCATCTGTAGTTTCATAGATTGAGGTGGTGACTCCATCGCAAAAAGATTTCAAAGATTTCTCATATTTTTATGAAGACAGAGACAATTTATCAATTTTTGAGTTACTATTTAGTCCAGAAGAACGAAATTTGAAAAGGTAAAAGACGAACTGTTAGCTGAAGAACAGAGCTGGTCTGTCTCACGCATTTAAACATGGTGTTTTGCATTCTTACCATAGTGAGTATGATTACATATTAGTAATTACTAAACTGTTTCAACATAACTAAGAATACTGCCGGGGAAGAACTCCACCTAAGGAGCTAAGTGAAGTTTGAGCGCATCTTAGAGCCGTGCTTACATGAAATACGGAAAAAAAGTAAGTGGAATATTTTTTGTGATTTCGTGACTGAAGCTGACAGTGATAGATTTCCAAAGGTTAGCAGAGAGCAAGGCTAACCTACTAACTTTAATAGTTTAAGGAATTACCACACGACAGCTCTCACATGATAGAGACCACCCACGAACCCAGACAAATTTTGGAACTTCCGCGGAGCCTGATTTACTATTGGAGCCAGATTTTTAGAACTTCCACGGAGATATGACGTCACTCGTCGATTTTTCCGGAAGTTCCGCGGAGGTTCCTAGTGGAGACGCAGAGAAAAAAGTAGCTTCGGAACTTCCGTGCAGCTTGACACTTCGGAACTTCCGCGGAGCTTCGAGACAGATAGAGAGGTCCAAGAAACTAACATATCAAATGGTATATTTTCGTACATTTTCATAGTAATATGTTCTCGATTGACTTCGGCTAGCCATGGAAGAAGCAGTGGTAGAATGAGAATGTTTTTCCGCTTTTTGTTTCTGAAATTTACTTCGGAATGCTCCAATAGTGACATCCGTAATGTCGAATTTCGTGTAATGCTCGTGTCAGGTAAAATTACGTCTGGGATTATTCCCATAGATACGAAAATTTCAGAGATTTTTACCAAAGAGGAATTGTTCCATATTATCGCTGAAGTTGAAGCCTGATGCAGATACGAAGCACAGAGGGCAAACCTGGTTGAGGCTCGCCTTCAGAAAACGAAGCAAGTAGAGGTGCAATTAGTGCTGCATGATGGAACGATCTGTGGTGGGACTCACGGTCCTACGATTTTTGGTATTGGGACGCGTGGAGGTGTTAATCACTCCATGTTGGCCGATTTTACCTTATTACTAGAATTATGATTAATTCTGTAATGTGCGAATTACGTCACTCTTGTCCGATTTCGGAACCCCCGCGGAGCCAATTCGGAACTTCCGTCGGGTTACCCACGGAAGTTCCGAGAGTTTATCTGGGAAGATGCGTAGGCGTAACTTTTAGGCTGTTAGGTGCATTGATTTCTTAGGTAAAACATTTAAAAGGGGAAATTCGTAGCTAACAATGGAGCGCAGCTCAAGCGCACAATGATGGGTCAATCTTACTCCAAATGCATTTTTTAGGCTGCTAATGTTCCATTAGTATATGATCTGCTTTCAAGAATTGATGAGTTTTCGCGAGATCCATGTTCCGAGGTTTTTGTAGGATTTATCATGAATAAGACGGTGTGAAGGCACGTTTCCTAAAAAAAAGGAAAACAGAGATCAGATTCGTGCCCGCCTATCTACAACGCTTATCTAGTTCTCGTAACATTGTTTGCTGTTACACGTTTCATCTTTGACATCATTTATAGCATGCATGAGCAGTGGAATGCCCATTAGACTAAGTGTATAAAGATGTATAAAAGCAGGAATATTATCAAAAAACAATAGAAATTAGGATATAAGTCGAGCACAGGAGGTTGTTTCCTGAATGCATGCCTAAATAGCAGCTAGAAATGACGATAATTGGGTGACCATCAGCAGGCAGCGGCGGCGATTTGTGAGGTGAGCTGCTGCAATTTCCGAGGCATCGGCATCACTCAATTAGCCTGCCACTGACAAAACCATGGGATTAGGTGGCAATGGCATTTGACGCGTGTGCCTCCTGCTTTTGACATCTTTCCATACACTATCATGCCAGAAATAAGCACTAAATCCATAAAATCCGACACATGTATAATGAGAATGGCTCTGAAGAGCTTACAGAAAAGTTAGACGTTTTTAACTGATAGGACGATAATATAGATTTCTTGAAGGTCTTGTTCAGCTTACCACTTTGTGAGAGGTGAGAGGCAGAGAAGTTCAGTGGCTCGTCCTCATCGCTCATTATATGTGTAGGTACGTGAATGATTGTTGTTGCGAAGCGACTGAAAAATATAGTATAAAATTAGTTATGATCTCTGCCAGAGTGATTTGCGACAGCAAATTGGCTACGCAAGCAATCGGAAATTGAAAGAAGACGTGTTATGTACACAAGCGTACTACTCGAAAGAGAACACAGTAACCAGTAAAGAAATCTCAAAGTCACGGACTAATAGTAATAGATACGTTGCGTTGAAATTACAGCACACAATTTCATTGAAATGTTCTCGGCAAAATGTTCCTAGTAGCAGCTACGAGATCTGCTTGACCTCAGACCTCCAGAATATTTGAAGAGCCCTATTCTATGAGCGGGGCAGACGTCGTGACTGATGTCGTCTACCGTATCGCTGGGTCTGGCCGCAACATCCCGCCCACCGCACCAATTGAGCCAATCAGGCGACAACGTCAACAATTACGGATCGAAAGGCGCGACTCTTCACGAAGCTAATGCTATACCTAGACGTGAATAATAAGCCTTGACTGTTAGAAGAACATGTGCCACATAGAGGAAAACAGGCGTAATGAGGATCAGTGGCAGCAGTTCCTCGAAATTTGCATCTCCGCACCCTCAGCAATATCACCGCGCCACTTCTGATTCTTAACCTTTTAGCGTGACTTCTGATTTGGCTGTTGACTTTTTGATGCAACAGATGATCTTTAGGAATCTTTTGAAAATAGCGGTATATATTTTCACTAAAAAATCTTCTAGTGCTGTCCATTATGGGCTTACTCGACTGGTCCTATGTTTACCGCTGAAGTATTTGGTTTTGGCAGCAGTTGAATCCCTGTTTTTACATTGTACTACTTTCTGGTCGTCTCATTTTATACAATGTCCTTAGCAAGGTCTTCAAATATGGATACTCCTGCATTATAATTCAAGTTCAAATCCGTCTAACTTGTTTCAGCGTTGGATCTGAAACGAGACCACGAAAAATTCCGTTCCACAATGGATAAAAATGGATTTACTTCAAGGATTTTCGTCACATCACAAAGGAGTTTTTGGCTCTGAAACATCGTAACTAAGGAATTACAATACTTCGTACTCATACATTATATTTGTACCTATTCGTAACTACAGGACAAACGTATAGCCGAATGTCTGTTTTTGACACTTGTATTCTGATGAAATATTCAAGCAGCAAAGCTTAGTTCACCTTCTTTGGAAAGCGAGTGCATGAGAGTTCATAAAATTATTGAGCAACAAGCGGTGAAAACATGTTTACCTTGATACTCCCCATCTTCATAAACGATTTTGAATCCACAGAACCAAATCATCGGTGCAGCAGTTACGACCAGTCTGTCAAGTTTTGAAGTAGAGCGGGGTGGGAAACCCTCAGCGATAGTTGGGCTTATAGAAGTACATAGTAAGTTAAGGAGTACTTTCAGAGAAAGTTGAGTTTTTATTTGTAGAAAGGTTTATTGTGTGACCTGCATTTTGTTCCGTTTTCTTTTTTGATATGTTTGCTCACTTTGGTTACTAAATAAACTCCTACATTACTTCAACATCAGAAATTGTTTCCATTCCTGTAAATTCATCTGAATCGTTACTGGTACGGTACTATCGATAAATGAGCAGGTGTAGATCCTGTTTCATGCAGATTTGATTTGAAGAATTTCTAGAAACACTCGCCTCATAACGGAATACAACTACGAGAAGATATAATAGTTGCTGCTATGCCACTCCACACTTTCACAAATTACCGAGAGGAGAAAAGCTTAAAACCCTTTATATCGGTGGTTTTTTTTCACATTTTCCAAAAATTATTGTAAAATATTAGTTTCACTGAGCGAAGAGGAGTGCATTTCTGGACAAAAACCACACAAAGTCGCGAAATTCGCAAGAATATCTGTCATTGTTCATTCATTCTAGAAGAAAAAGGCACCAGCACTTGTAGTAAGCATCCGTAGTAGTTTACTATATACTATATAGGAGCAGTCAAAAAACCAGGCATAGCACAACGTGTTCAAAAACGTGATGGAATCCGTTACGAGAATGGACCAGAGAAGCTCAGAAGCTCCTAACAACTACACAGATGTGCTGGTGACGTATATATCTTTCGGAATCAAAGAGCAAAAGCAGCTGCTGAACGAAACAAGTGCACATCCGTGAAATCCGAATCTTCGAGACACAGCGACAGAACCTACAGTTATGGCAACGCTTGTTGCTGTGGGTAATGGCTCCATAAAACACATGGCCATTTGTATTGCTACACTCAACGAACGCATAGGGTGACAGCTGGTGCAGTATAGGACGTCGGCACACAGTAGAGTAATTGTGAGTTCGGGCATGAATACTGATACCTCAAATGGCATCCATAAACAGTGTAAACAAAGAGGAAGCGCGGCGAGATCCCGAATGAGGTGAGCAGTGGGCAAAAGCGGGCACTGCTTTGAGGTGAGTAGGCGTTCGCTTTCGAAAAAAATACTACCTTAGAAGAGGACGCTCTCAAGTTCTAAGTGGAATTTGCACAACCTTGTCAAAATTTTACAAACTTGACTTGACATTTTTGGGAAAAAAAGTTCATAATTAGCCACAATCCGAACTCCAATGGGCCAGCCACGCACGACCTGGTCAATTCTGGTAGAGAAAGAAATGGTCTTATCACACGCCGTAGTCATACGTTCCGGACCATGCATCGACTTGAAAGTTTTATATTAAAATTAGACACTGCTCTTGTAAAAGCCATTCCATGCCCGTAGCCCAGGCTATTCATGTCCCAGGACCAAATCGGGTAGGAACGTGAGAAAACCAGTGGCGGACACAGGGGGGGGAGGGCGGCGGGTAGTCCTCCGAGAATGGGTGGCCAAATTATTAAAATTACCTTATCAAATAGGTAAAAATATTATAAAGGCTTATTTTTTATTGGTTACTTTTATTGTTATTTTTAAAATGTTCGTTATCAATGATTTAATAGTGAGGTTAATATTTTAGCAATTTTATTATTCCCATTTGGATCCACGGAGTGGCGAAGTTGCTACTTTCTTCTCAGCCCCTCCCCCACCCCCTTGGTTTTCAGATCTTGGGTTCAACACTGAGTAGATGTATTAGGTTGTAGGGAAAGTTCTCATGGTTTTTCCAACAGTACATTTTCTTGACTTTTCAAAAACAGGAAAGCCTATTAACAAATATGTGAATCACCATCACGTACTGCCACTCTTCGCCCATTTTTGGAAAGCCTTTCGATGCCCTCGGCGTAGAACTATTCTGGCATTGAGTCAGAAAAGTTGCCCAAGTAGCAATCCAAGTCATCTTCATTATTGAATGCTCTACCTTGCGTGGCGTTAGAGAGGGAGAAGAGAAGGTGGGTATCTTTCAAGGCAATCTAAGGGCTGTGCGTTGGGCAAGTCAGCATTTTCCATCCAGAGCCGGGTAGCTTCAGGCGAGTCACACATTCAATATGTGGAGGAGCATCACCGCACAGAAATCGAATATTGCCGTGATTCAAACACTTCTCTGCGATTTTCGCAGCCAATCTATCCGGCTGCTGATAGCACAGGTCTGCCACGAGGGCAGTGTCGCGTGGCAGTAGCGCTTAGTGGAGATGTCTTTGCTATCACACCCAGCAGTGACCAAAACCTTCAGAGGGTGACCACCCATCTTCTTCTTCAGCTCAGGCTGCTCATGCTTGTCAACTCAGTGTCGATGGTGCTGGGTATTGACGTACAAATACCACTTCTCACCTCCAGTAAAGATGGACTTCAGACGGTTTTTAGTGCTCCTGTACGAGGACAATTCAGTAGCCACCTCTGTTCATAACTTGAGATTGCACCCGGTGAAATCATGATAACCCGCTGTGACGATTCTCCTACTTTGTTCAAATGACGCAGGTGTTCGGCGATGATAGTAAAGTCAACACTGAGACTTTCGTCTTTTCACGCGTAGTTTACCATGGATCCGAATCCACCAACTGCCACAATTGATCATTGGCGACTCCGAATGCGCGTTCTGACAGTGCATAAACACTGAGGTTGAAGTCGTCAACGGGAAGGTGTCTGGATCAATCTTGTGAGGTGCGTTCGGATGCTGTGCTGTTCCCAAATACAGCGTTAATGAGACAACTGGATGCGGCTGTTGATTCCCCAGATTTGAAGTCTTATACTTGAAGGTGGCAAAAGTCCAGCTTTGAAAGTTCCATATTCCTGGACGGGACTGTGCTTTGGAGTTTGCAGGTGATATTAGTAATAAACTTGCACATACCTGGCCTCCTTACATATACAAAAGACAGGTTGCTTCAAGGCGGCTGGGGTTAAAATAAGCACAATTTTGAAAACTGCGAGAACTTTCCCTACAACCTAATATTTCCTCCGGGTGGCTAAATTTTAGAATTCTCGAAAATTTCCGAAATAGGAATGTTGTATATGATGTAATGCTGTGGTATATTAAATATAACATATGTTGATGTATGTTAGAAAGTTCCTACTTTTGAGCAGATTCGCGATGCTTGGCGCTTTCCTGTACACTACAGAAATCCCGAAATTTCAACAAAAATTCGCCAGGAGTAACCGGGATGTCAGTCTATTATAGACTAAGGATTTCTGAAGGAGCGACGACGTTTCTACTTTTTTAAAATTTCCACTATATTTTTGTACTACACCTACTTGTTCCCAAGCAATGTATTCTTGCGAGAAATTTACTTAGATAAGACCCTAGTTTTTGACAAAACTGGGCCTATTAGAGTATAGAGTGTGGTGTCCCTAAAACATCTGCCATTTTGTTCGGCTTTAACCCGTTATTAAATTCTCAACGTTCTTCCAAGTACAGACGCCGAGAGCCAAAGCCATTTTTAGTTTATAGCAAAGCGTACAGAACGTAACCCTATAATGGAACTATAAGGCCAGGGTATTTTTTAGATCCCCGTGGCACATCCAAGCAACAAGAATTGGAATTATGTTGGCTCCATCAAGATAACAATATTTCGACAACTTTCAATATTTTGACAACTTTTAAAGTCACTCTCCTATCCAGACGTTTGCTCCACCTTCCTAAATACTACCATCCTTCCACTTGCAGTCATCCACCTGTCACTGCGTTTCCAGTGCACTAAATGGTATCCAGGATGATGCCTGAAAGACGAGGTAACACCGGATGCGGTGCAGTTGGGAAGGCAATTGCATTCGACCGGCCGCCAGAGCACTTGCCATAATGTCGTTGGGTGGCGGCGTAACGACACGTCCTGATCGCTTAACTCGCTCTCCCTCGGTGCCTCCTGGGACTGCGAACCCCTGGATGTTGAACGGAGAATACGGTAGCCCCGAGCACAGCAATCATGAAGCGAGTTTTGCTGCTGAGAAATGGGGTCTATATCAAATTCTCTTCCCTGGTTCATGTCTGGATCTTTTCACGGTCTTGCATCGGCTGTTGAAGATTGTGGAGGATATGACAGAGGTTTTCTTGTACGCTCCTCGTTCTATGACGATCACGGATTTGTTATGGACTATCTTTATTTCTGTGAGAAGCCGAAGAGCAACACATGCCGTCCGCCCTCCCTGGCTTTTGCCTTTATTATGGGTTAATGAGTCCTTAAGTGTCATCATGCAAGCATCCATTCAGCAACACATTAGCCAGGATAGATTTGATCATTGTCAGGATGAACCCAGATGAATCTAGGACAAACCTAGGCCATGATTTCTGCTCTTTCATTGGTCTTTTCATCGCTACTTACGCATAACACCTACCGTATTCCCGCCATGACGATGTAGCACAAGTGGGCGGGCACAAGTCGCATCTGCGGCACCGGTGATGGGATTATCCGTGTTATTGGAGCGGGCTTTGTGACCCGCGCCGCGTAATTCTGTTATGGCAATCAGCCCACAAACTGGCAAATGACATGATACCAGCCGGCTAGAGACGTCCGTCTCCTTCAATGCAGACGCCAGTTCCGCACCACAACAAAAGCAACATCTGGGTTATCCAGAAGGGGCTGCTTGGTTCTAGCACGAAAAAAAAATCCGCCATCAGAGTTCTATATGGGTACTGGGAACAGCTGAAGGGATGTGTAGGAAATAAAAACACAACTACTATAAATTTAACCATGCACTTTTGTGGATTCACGGATAGTGCGCGTGTGATTCGCATTAGCGACTAACTTGGTAACTCTTCATGTTTAAACTTTCATTTCCTGATTTCTTATAGGAATCTGCCAAAATAGTCATCATTTAGCGACACCCCTTAAAGGCAGCAAGAGCCGAAATCCTCGACTCCGAGCTGAGGTGCCGGTGGTGAAGTACAGAGTCAGCACATCATAAATGTGAAACGAACACAGACAATGATGGCTTACCTGCAGAGAAAATGGAACTGCTGTCGCGAACACGCCAGGCCGTGTTCGCGTGCGGACGAGTTTTCCCCGGCCCCAAAAGCCATTGCAGCGCGTGGTTTTGGCGCAAAAGGACTACGAAATGCGTTGAATTCACAGGAGCACTGACCACATGCACCAAACCAGGCGCCACAATGGCTTTTGGGGCCGGGGAAAACTCGTCCGCGCGCGAACACGGCCAGGCGTGTTCGCGACGAGTGTTCCATTTTCTCTGCAGGTAAGCCATCATTGTCTGTGTTCTTTTCATATTTATGAGGTGCTCAGTCTGTACTTCACTACCCGTACCTCAACTCGAAGTCGAGGATTTCGGCTCTTGCTGCCCTTAAAGAGTGATCCTCCACGGATGCAGTGATCTGACGCTAAATCTGCAGACCGCCGATAAATTCTTAAAAGACACGAATATGTACTTTATTCAACGCATACTAATCCTCTACATTTCACCAATATCTCGTAATTCTCGAGGCTTCTGTGCTTGCCCTATCAAACAGTCGCAAATCCAATCTTCTTCTCGTGCCCTAATTCTATAATTAAGATCGAGTGGATGCGGTTTCCTCTCGGTTAGAACAAAGAAACTGGGGAGAGCAGACCAGGCAAGTGAGTGAGTTATTTCGAATGCTGAAGAGCTTCTCCTCTCTACTCGTTCCAGTCCTAATCTATACCTTTGCCCTTTATTCTTTATTCAGTCTCTGCATCCCAACGGAACGATTGATGACGTACATGCACTTTTACTCAGCAACAATGCAAACATCATCTATATTGCGTTCTTCTCAGGCAACTACTGCAATCGTACCCTCTCAAGAAATATACTCAATCACAAAATTATTTTGCGAAACGGACCATAAGAAGCAGAGCCTTAGTTTTTGCAGTTTCAAACGTATTTGTATTTCTTTATCTATTCCGTGTTTTCAAACAGCATATTATGTGGGGAATGGAGCCCTACATGCACATATCTTCCCTAGAAACGGCGGCGCGGCCATGCTCCACGATTGGTCATTTCACACAATCGACCAATAATAGCACTCGGACACACCGCCCTTTCCTCTGTATAATGCTCCACATACAAAGAATGCGCAATAATAATTTACTCATGACTTGATGAACAGTGAGCAGAATGTTATTGGACAACGGTAACAAGACACCGATATAAGGCAAGAAAACATTGTTCTACATAATATACAAGTAAAGCTGTTAACAATAATAATTAATATGACACGCAACCCATTCTTCTGTACAATCCCTGTTCAACTTGCTTCACTGTCAGTGTCGTCCAGTCGGTACAAGCGCAAGAGCCTATCTGTTCCTCGGGCAACAAAGCGACACGTTGTTGGGTCCCACCTGTAATGAGATATCGTCTAATGAGGTGTGATTATGCATGAACTTCAAATAAAAATGCGTAACCAGTTTAACAATCAAATTGGATCACATTATTTATTTATGAAGGGATAAAACGTTTCGTGAACGGTACTAACCTACAACTGTGATTACTTAAGTCTACCTTAGCAACAGGAGCGCATCTTTAACCTTTGCGGACCGCATGATGCACATGGTGTTTCACTACCTCTCTTTTCCGCATCGTTATGTGATGAAGATGGCACATCACGTTACGCTCATGTTCATCATGTTGTGAACTGCATATTTCTCTACAGTCCTTTTCCAGGACTACATTATTAAATATACAGAAAACAAGAATCAGATTAGCCGGACTGGAGCTCAAGCATTAATTGGCTACCCATGCAAGAATATGGTCTATGCGCAATGTGTTAACCACTGGGGACAAGAAAGATTACTTCTTGAAACTATGCTTTCCGCAAAAGGAGCGGAGACAGCGATATACAGTACCGGCCAAAATTATATAGCCTATTGGGGTCTCCTCCACTTCCCTCATAACTTCATTTAGAGAAGGCCTCCAAAGCTCCATTTTTATAAATGTTGTAGACACTTACTTGTGATAGAAACGGAATTTATCGAACCATTTCGTGAACAAGTTACCTTCAAACAAATTTTTTATTCACAAAGGTCAACGTCCGGAGTTTCGTAGCACCTACAAAAGATCAAAGAAGAGCTTTTATGAGCAGTAGTTCAAAAAGAATTGGACTCATTGTAATAGATCCGACCTATATTTGGATGAAAACGTGTGCTTTCAGATCACTGATCGAAGCGTACGAAGCAAACTTGAGTTCATTTCAGCAGTAAGCCAATGTAAGAATTTCTGAAAAATTAGCTCACTCTTCCTTGGCTGCAATCCTAAGTCGGTCACAATGCACCCAGAAGTCCATGTCACAAAGAGGTTCTTCCGTTTCTTTCTATGCTAAGCTTTACTCCACGAAAAGTTATGGAGGAAAATTCAAAATGCTATATAATTTTGGCCGGTAGTGTACGTAAGCGAGTGACGTCATCACATGAAATTACACTGAAATAATTGTGCACATGTCGCACAGTGTTCTTCGTGTTCTATTTTCTTTGGTGCATTTGCCTCTAATCCATAAGTCTCATGCTTTTCTCCTCTCATTGGGAGGCTCTGCTAACATGCGCCCACTAGGAGCGTCTCTCATCCTGGAATTGTTGGGAACTCTCATGATGAGCACATGTTGGGAGCATGTTGGGGGACGTCCCACATAGTACTGCACAAGCTTCTTCAAATAATGGCTAACTCGACATCTAGGAGCAATCACGGGTTGTTTATGACTAATACTGCTAATGCATCATTGGCGATATTTTTCTTCTTTTCTGTAAAGGAAGTCTGTAGAACAGCAACTGGAGCTTCAAAAAGAGTCATTCAATGCTTGAATAACATTTAGTCGTACTTTTGAAAATCTGTATGTGCTTATTGGGCATATAGACATGTTAGTGAAGCGGCTACGAAATTTTTCAGTGGGCAGCACACCTGGATGGTGCATAAAAGCTTAGCCTAGCTTACAATTGTTTACTACTAGAATTTACATTGGAACGATAAAGTTGGACAGAAAATAGAAGACGAAATTTTGAGGAAAAGACTCATTCCTGCGACTAGTAACATTACGGGAAACGGGGCTATATCAGTTGATGCATTCCATTCCAAAATGTTCAGTAACGAATTCTTCCAGACCACTACTTATGTACTGAATAATTTAACACCACGACGTCTTGGCGCGAATCATCTATTCGGTTATGTTCTTACGGGTTTTTCCCTTTAACCTATCACGGATAGTGCAAACCACCGATGGGTCATATGTGTTTTAACCCTTTTTCTTCAAGGTAATTTTCCAAGAATTTTCCGAATAGGGCAATTTCACACGCTGATCACGAATATTACATTCATTTTGGTTCGATACTGTAGAGATGCTGTAGGTCCACTGTAGATACTGTTGATCTATTTTCGCACAGAATCCAGTAAAACATTGCATAGTAGGGTAATTTGAGATGCTGAGCACGAAGAATTGATTTACTACGGATGTTGTACTGCAAGTATAGTGTATACAGTATGGAGACTGTAACGTTACAAGGAAGTCTCATCATGTGAGGTAGACTTCATAATCGTTTTCAGTGCACCGAATATGCCCTTGGTACCGTCACATTCATAAAAATAACGTAAAACTTGCATGGTCGTGCTGAGTGTTGAAATATATTCAAGAACTGAGCAATTCCAACAAAACAAAACAACCATTCGTCCAGGTGCTCTCCTGCTCTTTCCATCACTAGAGAGTGATTTACGGCATTAAGCCAATCACACCAAGGTTATTTTGGTCATAATTAGGTAAACCTAGCTAGCAGACTAAATCTAACAAAATAAATATCTGCTTGTTTGAATAATAACACTATTCAAGACGAGGTTTTATTGTTGGTAATAATGTTCTATCCAAGAAAGCAACACCTAAACATATAATTAGACCATTTGGTGGTTTTTGGTTGAGATGATATATTCGCTTCTAGTGTAACGATTGTGTTGTTGTTCGATGACATACTTCTTATGTAATCCAGGTCATTTATCTAATTGTATAATCTTATATCTCTTATAACATGTCTTGGTGGAGCATAATTGGTGCATTCAATAAAATAAAATAAAATAAAATGAATTCCAACTCTCCTTTCAATTTCTTCCAGCCAATCACCAGATTTTTTCACGACATAGAATTAGGTGGAGAACTCACAAAATTCCAGTGACCGATTGCAGACTCAGAATATGATGTGTCGGAGGTGGAAACGGGGTGAGGGATATGTCGCCAAGGTTGACCATCCGTAACCTGGATTATAACCGTGACTTTTTATGAAAAATTTGTGCAAGAAACATGAGATGGCACCTCTGGACGTCAGCGGCTAAGAGTAGCCTCATCTTCGGCGAAAAACTCATTGTTTTAACGTCTGTGGGGCAGATTTTCTTCTTCACAATTTCCTTCCTTGCTGCAATATCGTACAAATGTACCATGCCAGCATCGCCAGCCAACGCCAAAACTCGCGCTGCGCCATCGACAGCGAACACGGAACGTTCTGGAAGAGATCCAGGTGCGATTATAAAGTTTTCAAACGAGTCTTGATGTGCAAAAGCAGTTACGCACTGGCGTTGGGGAAGTTCGTGGAGAAATGCGCGACTGATTCGTTTACTCTCGCATCCCAGAGTGTCACACCACCTCGACTTTCTCCTGCAGCCACCATACATCCTAGCCAGGAGTAGAGTGACGTCGCTCCACCTAGAACGTACGATTTTTTTGGAAAGATGACGCAACGGAGATGGTTTTTGGTAGGAAAAAATTTTCCTAAAAATTTCTTGAAATAGATGCGAGGTTGCCTTAATAAAAAGACATCTTCTTTTTAAAGAAAATTCTTCGTTAGCGTGTAAAAAGTTCAAAGAAATAAGTACATGCAGTTTTCCAACAGTGAGATACGACTAAAAATACTTCTCAGCTCCAGAATTATCTAATGGTTTAAATGTTATGTTGATGAAAGTCTTACACTTCTCATGTTTAAAAAATATAAGCGCCGAGGGCAGACGACGGATAGGATTATCGACATAATCATCATAAACATCTGAGCGATCTTTTTTGAAGACTTATCCAATATAGATCTGTCATCATAAGCAGCGAGGCTCTATCAAAGAATGACATCTTCCATGCTCGGATTCAAGAACACTGGAGAACCCTGCCAACACAGCCGAGAGACGCTGTTTTAAAGCCGATTGAAGCGCGTGTTTCTATGAAAATCTGGCGTTCTACCTCTAATTTTGGGGTTTAGTCTTGAAATGAGCAAAGTAGAAATGTCCAGGATCCATAGTGTCTCATCGAGAAAACAAGGTGTAGTACTGTATTTATCCTAGCAGGATAATTAATACAATACATGTTTTGGGTGGCAGCGCTCCCCAAGACGGGAGCAAGTGTTCGGCCATTTTTATGCCAGAAGTGCTGCAACAGTGATTTATGCAGCAAGCGTTCCTTCATTCGTCGATGTTCGCTTTTTCTGATTATAACTTATTCGTGTACGAAGGGAACACTCCATAGCAAAAACTTCGTCAGTCGAAGTTCTTGTCACGAACTGTTTTCGTAGGACACGAACACGTAGGAGGTAGTTAAGAGGTAATAGGTAGCATTGTTGGTATTGGCGAATGAAGACTGCAAAAATCAAGGAGGTTAGATGCAAAATTTTTGAAACTTCACCCAGAGCACTACTACACATTTTTCACGCAATAAATAAATAATAAAATAAATAAACATATATATATATATATATATATCCAAGGCCCTGTCAGACATAACCTTACATAAAGCTTTTATTCTGTTTTTTTTTTCTCAATGAAACGATTTTATGAAAGATTCAATAACAGGGTTTCCATACAAAAGCCATCCATTTTTTTCCAAGTAAGGTATGTCCTCAAACTAGGACCGCCAGTAAAATTTGTGAGAATGGGGGGAAGAGAATTGTGGGATCATCCTGAAGTTGAGACCTGTGGAAAATGGGCAACAAAATGTATGGAACTGGTAAAGTGAAGAGTACTGTATGTAAGTATTAAAGATATTAAAAACCACATCTGGTCCCCTCCCCATAACGGGCATTGACGTAGAATATATAATACGAAGGAGGACTAGGGGTTCAGTCAATGAGCAGTTATAGACTTTCCTAGGACGTCAGCATAAACCACGAAATTACGACCTAGTCTCTTCAACATGAATTCACCCTTAAGCTTCAGATATCTCGACATTATTCCTCAGAAAAACGAGAATTGACAGGTAAATAATTACCCTAACTCACTTGTGAACGTACCGACAGTGTTCAGGTTTCCGCCTTCTGTGTTACTAACAAAAGCTTTTTGGTACACTGATTTACAATCGGTGTAATAAATAAATAAATAAATTGCGGAGAGCTAAAGAATAATGTCGAACCTTAATATGACTTGAACAAATCTTTTACACTTCTTT
The DNA here is from genome assembly GCA_037903475.1 of Ancylostoma caninum. NCBI lineage: Eukaryota > Metazoa > Nematoda > Chromadorea > Rhabditida > Ancylostomatidae > Ancylostoma > Ancylostoma caninum. Next base: position 429,429 of record JBAJFG010000389.1, on the reverse strand, counting down.
TTTAGACGTAAGCATAGAAGTTTATTAGGTTATCCATTACTTATCTGTATACATTAATGTTACATTTTGTTCAAAAATATTCGAACGAAAGCGGCTGAGATCATACCTTTACCAGTCAAATATCGGAAAATAGCTCCACTTTGTGCGTCCACAATGTGAATACCCGATGAAGACCCAACAAGCACCAGACTCTGCTTGGTTCGCTCGTCGTCCATGAAGAGAGCACAAAGAGGTCGCTTCGAGCATGTTAGTTGAGCCGTAGACTCCCCTTAAAAATCAGATTTCTTGGCTTCTCATTGCTCTCGTACGCAGATGTTTTTTCTTCGAGGAATATCAAGTATTCACCAAATGCCCCATTTTCCGGATCGGTAGTTCCGATGCTCACGAAGCCATCATCAGTAGAGGTGGACGCAAATAGGTCAGCTGGCCTATTCAAGGTTAACGAGGAGATTCTGGAGGAAGAGACCAATGTTGTTGCTACCGGAACTGGACAAGGCCTGAATTTATGTCAACTTTGATTAAAGAATTAGGAGGGATGTCTATATTGTCTATATTTGCAAATAAATAAATATAATATAATATAATATAAAGTCTATATAAGCCGGAATTAGGAGGAATGTCTATATTTGCAAATAATTTCCGTAAGAGGATAAGTTCTTTTGAGATTTTAAGAAGTCCGCGGGAATGACAAAGAAATCGAGTGCCATGCATTTGTTTTCAAGAGCAATAAAGCGGATCGGTGTTTAATCGTCCCAGCTGGAAACCCGTTTCGGATTAGCATCGACCGCAGGAATTCTCCTTCAACCAAAAGACCTCAAAACCAGTCCACTATTGACATAAGGAAGTCAGTTATGCACCTTAAACTGCCTTATTTGCTTATACAGAACATTTGAAACAATTCATTTGTATAGCAGTAAAAAGGAAAAAAATCCGCCTTACTAGATAAATAAAGAAAATCATGGATAGCCCTTAGGTTACAATGGGACGTTTGCTGACTTTCTTTTACTCTGAATTATAACATTAATTTGTTCGAGTCCTCATGTAAAATCTTCTCCATACACTTGTGAACATGCCGGTGTCATCTACCCCTCCCCCCTGGCCCACCCTCCGCTCACCTTCCACAGTTACGAGTTACGGTTTGCCCAGTAGTAATCTTTGTCCCTCAACTTTGTTTGGAATATGACAGCTCTAGTTATGCGGAATTCGGATAAAAATCAAGTAAGGATTAAGTTGAGTTAATGAACCATTCATGGTTGGGAAATGGCCTGTGCGGCTTCCTTTTTTTTTGTCTATCCACAGAATAAAATAAAAATGAACAATGAACAAATAAGCAGAACTTTTGACTCCACGGCAGTATACTAAAAAGGGGCTCAGTTATCACCTTATTCGATCAAACGAAAGTACAAAAACAATCGGGTTGTACAATCTTCCTATCTCTCCGGGATGGAATGTAATTCCAAGAATGCCATACATTGACAAATGATTCGAAGCTTTTTTGACAGATGTTTTGGAGCTATATGTTGTTGAATTAGAAAAAAGATGGCGCTACTACATGGGAAGCAAAATCTACAGGTAAATGTTCAAGATACAATTCTTCCGCATGGTATCTACAATCACTTCGGGTTTTATTGTAATCGGATGACCACATCCGTATATCCGAATACATGCAACAGTGTACAAGGTGATATCCTTTTGCGAAGCCCAAAAGTACGAGGATGAAATTTAAAGCTTCAGAGAGCTGAAAAGAAAGTTTCTGATGCTACCACGTACTACTCCTGCATTGATGCTCATGATGGAATATTCGAATGATTATTCGAACACTATTTTCGTCAACACTCTGCTTTTGTCCCTCCGTTCGCATAGTCATTCTAGAAGAAAGCACAATCATTTCAACCCCCAGTCATACTGCCTTCTGAATATCGTTGAATTAAAACTATCCAGCTTCCAGTTTTGAAAGGTCTCCTTCTACCAAATTATAGCCTTAAGAAATGAGTAATGGAAGGTATCGAAGAGAGTAAAGATGCTACAAACACATATCGCTACACATCCTAGGTGTAATTTGGCGATAATTTGGTAAATCCTGCAGAAAAATCAGATCCATGAAAAGAAAAACTTACCCATCGCAATCTATGCAATGTAATCTACCAGCCTTGTCTCCCGCATACACGAAACGTGTCAACGGCCATGCGAGAGAAGTGCAAGCGTCGGCAAATTCCAGGTTAGTATCATACCATTTTTGCTAAACATTGAACGAATCTTAGGTAATAGTAAATTGCGAGTAAGTAACAGGTGATTCAGGTAACTCCCCCTAGCTCAAAGAAGCATGTAATTGCAAGGCTCGAACGTGGAATCACTACAGTGAGAGGGAGCGAAGAAAAAAAAACAATCAAAGAAATGAGCGTGTAATGAGATACCATACAAATAGTTTACCTTTGAAAAGTTATTGGCGATGCTTGAGAACTGGTCGGGCATGACTGCCTCCTCCTCACATTGGCGTGCTCTGACTCACAGCGTATACAAGGCGCCTTGCAAATAAATCAAGAATCATTCGGTGACTAAGTCGAAAACATTGAAAAGAGTGGCGATTTCAAAGAAAGACGCACTTTTCACAGAGTGTACAGGAATCACTGGGAAAATATTCGGACGGAATGGTACAGGATGGAAGCTGGCCGCTGGACTGTACTTTTCTGACTGAACTTTTAGTACAAGCGTTGTTAATAGGATGTTCCAGGAAAGAATCTATTTCACTGTATGGGGCTACACAAATCCAAATGGAAGACAGCCAAAGGTGAGGACGACCAGGAGAAGATTACGTGGTAGATCTATTTCTTTAGAGCATATAAGTTTATTTGTGTGAACGGTATTTGTAACTGTGTTTTTATTAGTATTGTCTTTACCTGTTTTAGCTGATGCTATTACTATATTATTGACAGATCGTAATTTAAATACTTCATTTTTCGATCCTAGGACTGGTGGTAATCCTTTCATTTATCAACGTTTATTTTGATTTTTTGGGCAAGGAACTGTGAGGATAAGTAGGTGGAACAGGTATATGATGCTTAATTCCGGCTTGTCCAAAACGACCAAATCTGACCTGATTGGAACAAAAGAGTTTTCAATGTGAAATATAAAAAAATATAGTACTCACAAAACAACAAGGATAAAGCCTAATTGTTCCTTCTGATCTCTTCGTTCGAGTTTCCTAACTACGTAGAATAAAGAAGCTAGGACTTCTTAAGAACTCGCCCACCATGGCGACGAAAAACTTTCTACATGTGTTCGAAAAAAAAAGTAACAGACATTGTTCACTATCCTTGAGATAAGTTAAAAGCTGTACATAAGAAGAAAATCACTAGCGGGGAAAGAGAATGCGGAATATTTCCGGATAGAAGTAATAGCTTGGGCAGACTTGTGTTGAAAGTTACATGGAATTATTTATTTAATCCAAACTATCTGGACAAATTTATCCAAACAGTTAAACTTTTCGTAAACTTGGGTTGCGACGAGTACTTATGATGTTTTCTTCAGAGCTTCCAGCCAAATACGCCACGAAGCCAGATTTGGTCATGTGGGAAGTGCGAGAATACAGGCGATTTAGTTGTCAACGAATCACCAGAAATAACTATTCTGAGTAAGTATGAGTAATACGCAGTAACAACCCTCACGAAAATAGCAGTAAGTACAGAACTGCGGAAGGAAAACGAACAGAGACAGAAGATTGTTGAAGACATTTTGTAGCACGACAGGAAGCAAGCCCACTTTTTAAAGGTTGAAAATTCTATTCAAGAACACTTACCTATCTCGTTACTCCCTGATCACTCACCTAATTACTTATTGATTATTAGGAAGTGAAGTTGCATGTTGCTCGAGGATACATAGAAACACGAAGTTCAGAGTGATGTTGTATCTGATCCGGGTTTTTCCAGCCATTCAGGCTGGCTCATTCCAACTCCAATGATGAGGAACACGTTCTCAGCCATTAGAATATCATAAATGCGAACGGCTATTAGGAAAAAAAGTGTGGCGCACATATGCACATATTCCTCGCGATGGAAAACAAAACCTAACGATCCGAGCTAAGATCCCCGACTGTACGACTAACCTACCCGGACGTGTTCGTTTTCACGCAGATATCGTGAGTGGAGGTGAAATGGGCGTACATATAGTGCACACAAACACTCGATAAGATCAGTAGTGACAATAGCGGAGGCAATATTGTACATGACTATCAATCCATGAGAAAATATTACACAAAGAAGGGAAAAAATGCATATTGATTATTTGCAGAATTCTATTTCGGATCATTAAGGTATCGAGCAAAATTCCAACGCATCTAGTGGCACTTTTTGTGGTCGGCTGCGCAAACACAGCCTGCTTATGAACAGCGCACCGCATCGCTGATGCCACTTGAAACGCGAACAGTAACAGTCTTAATTACCAGTAACAGGCAAAAAGTGAGATCGTGAGTGGGCAGAGAAGGGAAAGAAATTACGCATTCGTTCGATGTCGGTGTTACACTGAAGTGAACGGTGGAAGAATGGGATCGATGAGGCGAACGAGAAAGTACGCGAGAAAGGGAGACGCCGATCGGTCCTTACGGAGGTTATGAAAGCCCGAAGGGTTCGGATCGGTTCAGGGGGTCACTTCTTGAGGTGCGTGGGCGGACGGCTCGAGGTAGGCGCAGCACGGATTAGTCAAAACATAGCCGACTGGTTTTGGGAGGTGTCGCTTTTGGACCAATGCTTCCTCAACCCATTGACTACCGGTTTTGTTCACTACGGTGGGAGAATGAGGCACCTTTTAAGGACTGTTCTGAAGCTAAGGAAAAAGTAGGATTTTTTTAGAAGTTTTGACAAAGTGTCTGTAGATTTCCATGATATCAATGAGTTTTAGCGTCAGGAACATAATGTGATGAGATGCATAGTGCAATGTGATTAATACATAGGCGGCTTGGTGATGAAAAAGTAAAACATTGAGCGATTGCGCCTGTTGCAATCTCGCTCTTTCTCATCACTGCATATTTGAGCCTGGGGTCTTGGTGGAGAATATTTATTGCCCTGATGAATGACGCAATTTGTCGGTGGAATTTCGCTGTTTTTAACCCTGATGAAGACATGGAACAACCACAATTCCTTTCCTACAGCACATCGTTCTCTATACGTCACACATTCCTATATTCAGATGATCATGTTACCTGGATGGTGAGTGACAGCCGAAAGGTTACCTCTTCTCTAGTGATCATGAGAAAATAAAATTATAATTTATAGAAGCGTAAATCAGATTTAAAACGCAATAATTTCACAAAGACACGATAATGAAGCGGTCGCCGCTTGATAGGAATGCCAATCAGGACAGCTGTTTGATAAGAGTGACGGCCGTTTTTTTTTCAGGATATGCACAGGTACATGGTCATTAATGTGTTTGTCCAGTGTTCCTAGAGATCCAAAAAAAAGAGTAAAGATAAGGAGAAGATTTAATAACCTGTCTTCGCCCATTTACTTTATGAAAAGTGTGCTCTTCTCCAGGGCCCTCTTATTATAGCTTTTTGTTATCCCCTGGTGATTAGCTGTCCTTTTGCAACAAATTCAGTCTATGTTTCAGTTTAACCATCGAACTGTAGAGATGTATTGTTTGAACTGTCTGTTGAGAGTTCAAATGAAACAGAATGACTTCAGCGCACATCCAAAATCCTGCAGCTCTGGAATCTCAATCAATAATTTCCCGAAATGAAATAACAACCTTTCATTCCAAATACATGGTGTTGAAATCCGCCGCCAACCACCTATTTAGAGGCTTATCGCGCCAAAAAAGCTGCTGGCTTAGGACTGGCGTAGAGTAATAGATAAGTTATCAGCTGGAAACAACTGGTAAGGGTTTACGTCACTGTCACGTCAGTGTAGTATACCGTCTTTTGTCTCTATCTGTTAAGTTCATGTTGATAATCTTGCTAAATGGTTTCTAACAAATGCATATTATTACTATTATGTACTTATGTAAGTTTTCATAAGTATCAGGCACTGTGAATGCGTTTGATAATATGAATGAAGAGGAAGAAAAGCGCTTTCAGAAGGTATACTGCATGTTAGAGAAAAATGGCAATGGGGCCGAAAAAATCGCAACTAAAAAAAGCGCAAGGACTTATGTTAACACCAAATATATCCTACCCAAAACTAAAGACGACTTATGAGAGAAAAAGGAAGGGTTCAAGCTTATTGTCGTTCACGTACAGGGTGAGCCGAAAATACGCCAACAACGCTCGTTTCTCCGCTCGAGAAAATTGTTTCGGCTTGAAGTTAAACTTAGTTGGAAGGTCCCTTCGCAACGTTTTGTCGGAACAATGGTTTTGGGTCATATTGATTCCACTGACTGACCACCCATTTACTTGGGTCTCAATCAGTATAGTTAGTAGGCTTCAGTGATATCCGAGGCCAGGGCTTGTTCATGACCACTTCGAAATTTGGACAAGCTGGTCATTGACTTCAAAAAATGTTGGATGACCTGAACCACAAGCACCTGCGCGTCGCGGTCAGACGACTTCGTCCAGCATATTGGAGCCTGTGTGGGATCTATTAGGGGATATCCCGAGGCGAAGGGTTGCCTTATGTTGAACATGACCTAATAATCATAAACCCCACAACTGTGCTTTAAATTACACATAAATGCTTTTTCGGTGTACGCTTTTCTGTGTTTCCGTACCTATGGCCCAGCCTGCATATTTGGGATACATAACTTTGCGTTCTTCATGAAAGAATGCGGTGAAAATGTTTCTATTATGAAGATCTGGAGATAGTTCCGAACCTCAGCAATGTTTTCTTTGACAGACCTTGCCATTTCTTGCGAAGACCTTGAGTAAACTGCAAAGACCAAACATGCACTGGTCAGTTTTCACCGAAAAGAAATGCGCGTTTGTCTGTTTGTTTACTTTGACAACCGAACAGTGCTTCTAAAATAGAATAGCAAATCTGTTGATCACTGGAAAATGTGCGGAGTTTCAATGTCAAGTGACATTTCGGGATGAGTGCGGCATCGTTGAGCGTGTTTGCCGACATTTGAATGGCCTGTTCATATAAAATGAGAAAAATAGGGGGAAGCGATAATTCCAGAAATTTGATATGTATATGGATGGTTTCTTTCTGTTTTTTTTTGAGCTTGCCAAATGTAGAATCTGCTATACCCTGTCACAGCGTTCTGTGACTCTCAATTTGTCAACTTCTTTTAAAATCTTTCTCATATAGATATTAGATTGATGTCGTTTGTTTTTTTAGTGCCACCTTTGCTAATTGTTAGCTCGAAGTTTCATAGTACGCCTTCCAGCATATCAAATAAATAAATAAATAAATAGGTAGAAATCTTCAGCTGCAGTACTTCCGAGGATCCCAAAAGAAAACGAAATGCATAGAGAGCACACACTGTGAAGCCGTTACTATAGAAATTTCATTATATTTACATAATATACAATCTTCAGCGACTAATTCTTCTCCTTTCAACTCAGCGGCTTCATTTCATATCTGTCCTTCGCCTCGCGCCGTTCTCTCGATCTTTGCTCCTTCGATGCTTGCCTTTTTCCAAGGCCATAAACGACGCAGTTTTGCAGAAACAGCATTGCTTAATGGAGGATTTATTTCATGAGTAGTTTCTATGCCATACAGGTGAAATGAAGATATTTACCTGCCAAAGTCAACAGAGCAAAGAGAAAAGCTGCTAGGAAATTCCAGATCTGATTGTTTACCTGAGAACACATCAGCTCTTTTTTCTCAGCACAAAATGTCATGTCTACTTTCTGAAAATAAACGACTAATTATATTTTTAGCGGTATGTTAGAATGGATTAAATCAGACCTTGTTGCTAAATCTGCTAACCAAGGCTGGTATTAAAACCCGGAAATCGAAGCATTGGTTATCCACAAGAGCACAGAACGAGTATATCGCACCGATGAAGAGGAAGTACACTGAAACAAGGAAAACATACGACTTTTCTGGAAGAGGAAAAGAAATCTGAGTCATTCGAGAAGATCTGGGCTAAAAGGTCTACCTAAGGAGACTGAAGCGACAAAGCAGAGCATGAGAACCCAAATAATCAGAAATCCTTGCGAAGTGAACGAGGACGCAAACAGAATGCATGGAGAACCACAGAGTCGAAGGGCATTCGAGAAAACACGTGCTAAATTAGCCAATTTCGTGGTTCAAGCAACAAAAAAAGGCTACCCTACTCACGATTTTTTTCTCACAGGCAATTTAAGAGCCTCAAAAAACTTTCAAAGTTTTTTTCAACTAAAAAATACGTTTTCGGTAGCTATTACGGAATCTATGGCACTCACCAGAAGCGAGGTAAATAAACAACAGATAGATGATAACAGCGGCAGTTACAATAAATACGATTGACTGCAATAGTATCGAGCTGAAGTCACCAACAGAAATAAATCCATTGACCTGGAATTCACATTTTTATTAGCAAACTTAAAGAATCATGCTTTTAATATGGTTCTGCTCCCATGCCCCTTTCCAGTTTTCCTGACTTGAATTTTAAAATTTTTTAGAGATATGTTGTATTCCTTTATTCACATCGAAGCAATATATGCTATTTTTATTATCAAAGAAGTCAAGCAATAGGCTGAAAAAGTGAGGAAAATTTATTGTCAGTTTCGTTCTCCCGAGCCCTGTTGTCTTTTTGCTACAGATTGACTTAGCTTATAACTTTTTATTGTTAAATAAAGAGAGTAAATCTCTATAACAATCTCAAGCAAAAAGAATTGAAGTTCCATCATCATTTTGAAAAATAAGGATAATCAAGATAGTTCTGCCTCTGAGCTTCATACTGCAAGTCTTCTTCAATTGTACAGTGAAGTCTCTTTAATTAGTTTATTTGTAAGGTTTCGGCGTTAACGCCTTCTTCGGACCTTAATAATGAATCGCAACCTCACCTAAAGCTTACAAAAATACAAGAAATAAGGATAATTATCAAGTAAAAAAATAAGAACTACTAGAGGGCTTTCTCCTCCCTCTAACATTGAAGGAGTTCTCTTTCCGTCTATACTTGAAGTTACTTCACATTTTTGAATTTTGAATATCCTTCTTCCTTCTTCACCTTCTTGTACAGTCGGAGTTTCGAATGGAATGGACCGAAAATGAGAGTTGTGAGAGATGTTTCGGAGGCAATTTTCATTTGGCATTCAAGCCAGTACTTTGGAAAAGAATGTCGAGATCCAAAGAGGAAAAACTCAAGCAAATTGAAATACAAAATTCAAATTTCCCAGAATACATATTCCCAATAAACCGATGGAATTATACAGTTTCCGTTGCACTATGCCCTTCGTGGCTATGAAAAGAGCACATAAAGCTCGATCTGAGACTTTTCTCCGGAACCGTATGAAATAAGAAAGCTCGTTCTCCTCCTTAGCGTTTATACCGCACAGTCGCAGCGTACGCTGTATGAAAAGCGACTGTTCAAGAAGGAAAAAGAGCAATAATGAATAATCTAATTTATGCGAGCGGATAATTTAATGTTTTTTTCGAAAGATGTACTTTTCAGAAAGATAATGCTAATGATCAAGAAACAGCTACACGAATGGGTTAGAAATACGATTCACTAATGTCGATTTCCGGATGTCGTATCCAGACATTTAACAAGATGGAAATTCGAGAACGGAGTCTATCACATGAGAAAGTCGAAAGGAGGAGAGAGGAGTTCAAACAGCGTCTAGGAGCCGCTGTATGTATGTAGATATGTACAGGGAAAATAGTGGACTTAAACCCTATCAAACTCTATATTTTTCAAAATTCCGGCTTGAAATAGATTCTCCAGCAGGAAACCTGGCTAAAATAATGAAATTACAACAGCCCACAACTTTAGAGTGATCAGCTACTCATGACTCTGCTTCACAGTTTCTTTTTCGTTTGCGAGGTTTATAAAAAATAACTAAAAGTGAGAGTCCCACACAAGAAGAAAAACGACAGCGATTCTGGCGCCATGCTGTCTGGATAGCATGCTCTCCGGAATGCAAGTTGAGATCCAGGATCAAATAGGAGGTGGCTCAAGGCAACCGTGAAGGTTCAGCAGGTGTACGAATATGAGGAGTTTTGAGCCGTGAAAGTTTGCCTTTCTGGATGCAATTTATAGCAAAAACACTACAACAATCACGATTAGAAAATGCCAATCAGCATCATGAAAATATTGAAAATTCCTACATATATAGTTGTGAAATGACATTAACGCGACAAACCTGTCTAGAGAATCCTCTCAAACCACGTTGAAAGAATATACTAAATAGTAAACAAGCAATAAGGGCAACAATAGTAGCTGCAGTTGTGGGCCAAACGGAAGTAGCAAGCTTCATCTTCTGAAACACGATAGGGCACATAAAAACCACGGAGAAATCAAAAATTTCCAGAAAATTTTGAAATTTTGAACAAAGTCACGTCCTCGACTGCGCAGGTGCCCGTTCGTTACTAGACGTCGGACAGTACGCGCATCGACATGCGAGAATACTAATCACATGCTAGAAAAAGCACCCACCGTTGTCAGGATTGGTAGAGTAGCAGAGCGTGGATTTACTTTGTTATTGCAAGAACGTTATTGATCGTGAAAACAGCTGAGTGTTGTCGACACGTGCGTACACATCGGCATTAATTTTCTCAGTGTAACATATGGAAACGCACCGAATTTTCCGGTTTCCTGCTGCTATTGTGCTGCTCGTGCAACAGACGTGCATCGGCTCGATCTTTCATGCTGACGACCTTCACTGCTAGCTGTCGCAGTCGGGATGATACTTCGGGGTGCACGTACCCCCCACGACGCACACAGCAGCCAGCCAATCGATACTAGCTGTGTCCACTGGTAAACAGGCACGATGCCAAAACAGATGTTGCATGCATGGAATTTGGCTGCGGAAGGAATCCGCCCCGAGGAGCTGATCCTGGACATTCTGGAACAGACGCTGAAAGCAGGTGCAGCATTGCTTCGTTGATTACTTATTATGGAATGTCTCAAAAACTATGGTGAAACTATGATGTTCATTTATTACCTACTACATAGTAGAACAGCTCCTTCGACCATTTACTCCAGCAGTGAGTTCTTCCTTTGACCATTTACTCCAGCAGTGAGTTCTATCCCTCTTACGGCCTTACTTTAGGATAATGTTCAGATAGCTGTGCCGTCAAATTTCCATGCACATTTCTAGATGTAAGCTTTGTGCATTATTCAGCACCATTCATGCATGAACAGTGATACGAGTGACACCTACGCTGTCATTACAACACAAGTTCGGAATTTCCGCAGCAGACCCTGTGGTTTGGTTGACCGGAAAAAGCTAGAGAATTGGAAGTATGCATGACATGCCATCCAACACTCGATCTTGATATTAATCTGGGATTTTTGTATGGGTATCCTAGCTGCAAAATATAGATGGAACGAGACGAGCGAGAGCCGGAAAGAGAGAGGGGATAAGTTGTCTTGAACAAAAGATCCGCAGATCCGCCCACCAAACTATATGTTACAGCAGAAGTGTTGCTGAGCTAATATCGACTCCAAATCCCAGATTTGAAGTCATTCACGAAGAACAGAGTTTTGACTCTGCACTCGTTCCGAACTTGACTATAAGTTCGCTTTTCATGGGAAGAAATACCCAATTGGGAAAATATAATTCACCTAAATAGGTTTTATTGTTGTGCAACACCTAAATATATAATTAGACACATTTGGGGGTTTTTGATTGAGATGATATATTCGCTTCTAGTGTAATGATTGTGTTGTTGTTCGATGACATACTTCTTACGTAATCCAGTTCATTTATCTAATTGTGGATCTCGTATAGCATGTCTTGGTGGAGCACAATTGGAGCATTCAATAAAATGAAATAAAATTAATATACATACGTACAGTGCCGGTTGATCCTCTTTGGCTCACAGAATAATATTCATCTAATCTGCCGCAGCGCACCACTCAAGCGGCGCAGTGGACCACCAAGCCAAAACATTAGCAAAACATCAACAGACCGGTGGACAGTATTCTGTGATGCTGAAATAATTGCACAGAAATTGTACACACTTTTGGAATTGTACACCGAAGAGGAATTGTACACAGAGAAGGAAAACACGAGAAAACGGACGCATCAAAGCCTCTTGTCGGTTCTGTGATCGATGACATGGAGCTGGAGGGCTTTCTTAAAACTGTTCCCCGGGAGACTCCATGTACTTCGTAAGGAACTCGAAAAATTTTACTTTCTGCACGCCTACGCTCTCAGGCAATCGTGGGGGTTGACTGCAGGTGGAAATCGGTCCACCCCCAGTTGTACAGGAGGATGGACTCCAAATCGCGGGGCACTTATCCCCCACATATCGCAAACGTTCCTCCACGTGCCCTGGCAGACGTTCCTCCACCTGCCCTCTCGGCTATCAACAATCCCGCGGAGGGATTCTTCATACCTGATCAGATGACAAAATTTGAGCAGATTACGTGTGTTTTCGTGAAGATTTCGCTCTTCTTTCGCCGAGATACTTCCCCATTTTACCCAAAAAAAAATACCTGCAAATCTCCAGAAAATAAATGAATTACGCTCGATTTTATGCGTCCAAAAATTATGCGAAATCTGCTGGAATGTATTCTCTATCCCCTGCGGCAGCCCAGGCAACAACACCCTCTTGGGTTCGTGACAAAAATATTGCTCATGGAGGAGCAGGCACTTTACGTTCTGACTATTCTACACACCCAAATCCAACTCCAGTCCTTGAACCCGAGCTGAACACCTTCCTCAGCACATCTAGCTGACGAGTGACGTACATTAGGAGGGTGAATTCTCCTCAATTCAACATGGAATAATTCAATGGCAGCACCTCTGGGGAATCCCGGCGGACTGCAGCACGTCCGGGGGCATGAGCAACACGTCCTGCTCATGCAGAACGTCGATATCCGCTCCCCCTACCCAAAACGCAGACGGAGCAATGAGAGTCCTACCTGCTGTTCGATGCCACCATTGTCTGAGCTACGCTATAGGCATGTTGCAACGGTCTACTGAAAAAAAGCTAAGCGAACTGAATTGGATCTCCTTATTTTTTAGTCCTATCCGTCAACCTATTGCCATTCATCTCACTCCTCGACAAGAAACCTATAAGAAAAAGTACTCGACGGAAAGAGGACCACGTCAAGATGCAATTTCAAAACTACTCCGAGGAAAAGTCCTCTTTCTAAGAGAACGGCATCGTCCATTTACCCAAGCGATATCGAAGAGTCTTTGATAATGGTGTAACTCATAATGTTGACTGAACATTCGTCGACTTGTTAAGACATTTTTTTTGGAACGAAAGGCAAAAAACGCCAAAACGTATATCCACAATTCTGCAGGCTGCATGTTTCTCCGCACGTTTACCTTTCGCTGAATCTCAACTTCAGTGCTCCTAGAAGGTTTGGAGTTTGTTTAATGGACGTAAAGCATGGTGCTATCGGTTCTCCTGTGAGAAGACATGTGGTGAAACCTGATGGATTTTGAAAAGGACTTCGAGAAGCGAAAGCTGGCCGATATAGAGGTGTTCTAAGGATAAGCCAAAAATATAATATCGAAGTGAACAAATATGACGAAAGGAGATATCCAACGAGCTACGAGACTCTTCGCAAACAAAGCTCCATCTGAATCGTACCGTTGAGATAGAGTTGAGATAGAGAGATTCAAAAAAGATAACGATAAAGTGACCTTCTTGAATTCCCCGTTTAAATCCCCTCCTCTATCCCTTCGAAATTTCAGAGACTGGAACATTTCCAGAAACTCCATTTCATTCTTGTTTCCTGGCTGAGCTCTCTCCACAGTAAGTGGTTCACCTATAGTTCTAGCAACAGTTCAGTCTCTAGCAAATTCCTTTTGGGGACAACGTGCGCACCAGGTGCAATGTACATCGGTAAAACAGTCACGGTTTGTAGGTGTTGGCACGTGCAACCTAATATCAGGAACGGGTTCAATTTTTTTCCAAGGAATAGGTTTCGTCGGATTTTTTACCAAAATGGGTAGCAGAGATGTGCTCTCTGATCGTTTCTCCTGTGACGTGGAATAGAGCCACTAATGTGTGCACTTCATACTACTCATTACTACCAGTAAAAAGGGGCAGACTGCACATTAGCGATTCGTTGCTGATTAGGTGCAGAAAATCACTATCCGTGACCGTACATTTTTTTTTCGTGTCAAATAACGGTTGCTCCACGAAACTCCACGAATTCTCACAACTCATGGCGGTGAACATATAATTCCAGAGAAAAAGGCGAAGCGTTAGCGCAAGACAGGCAGCAGTGGAGAGAGTTCGTTGTTCGATGTGCTCAGCAGCACAGGAGAAACTAAGTCTAAGTGAATAACATCATGTAAAAATAGATAATTTTCTAGAAGGTTGAAATGCAGATCTTATCTAACACGTTCACAAGTACAAGCGACTAGCACAGATTGCATCTGTGCTCCGAAAACTCACCTCGGATTCAGTGTTTACCATTCTCGCATGAGTGCTCGCTCAAGCAAGCCTCCTGGTAATTCCTGTTAATGCCACTTTCCCTACAAATATATTATCCATATCATAGTATTCCAAGATAAAGTTTTATTCCAGGAAGCTGATCTCTAGAATTCACTTCGAACACTTCAGTTTAATAATTCAACCTCTATGTTGGAGTTCCAATATACGCTACCTGTCATAATTTGTATCCCCTAAATCCGTTGTCGAAGAGTGAGAATCTTTGGAAGTGGACGAAATTAGATTTTGAAACTATCATTTAAAAGCTCTCCGACTTCCCATTCCAAATGGAGTGCGTTTCATAATTATAAGGCGCCCTCCAACTTTTCCAAGCCCGGCTTTCCCCCAGATTGGCGAATTTGTGCTTTACTACCATTGTCATCAGTGCCTAAAATGACCCTGCCACCCTAGTTTCTGGCTCACGACGGCAACTCTGGATTTTTAAAACTTTATTTTTCTCTTTTAGCCCATCTCGCAGTAGAGACACACCTTCAGAATTCAATAGCTTCATTAGCTGCGTAATTGAAACCACAGAACTTAGATATTTTTGTTATCTTCGATGGCCCACACTCATTCCACACAGCATGCCACTCCTGCACCTCATGAGGATTCTGAGGACATCCGCATCAATAATTATCGCGCATCTAAGACTGGCTATCTGAATCGTTCAGCCACTCATTGCTGAGGGTGACACACTCCAAGTTGGCTGACAAAGATGCTCTGTGGTCCTGCTTCAAAAATACAGTTAGCACTGGCCACAGGCTGTTCCGATAGCTTCGCCAGGTGCCGATCTAAAATGACAACACTGGCCCGACATTGGGTCGCTCCCGCATTTTTTGTGGAAACCTGTGAATCAGTCGATCACGTTGCTGGAAATTGTTCTCAGTCAATTTCATGATGTCTGGCGCTAATAAATCAGATTCTACTCTGTCGGCTAAGTTTACTTCTGTCGAAGAAAGACGCGACAGAACCCTGGCAAAAGTTCCAACTGCGAAAGGTCTTCGCTCTCTCCTGGTACCATGCAATAACTCTTCTGTTCTCCGAAAATGCCAAATCTGGTACGGCGCCACAAACTTCATGACCTGGAACACTGTACCTGGAACAGGATGTGGACAAGTTCTCGGTTGTGAGAATTTCTCTAGTGCAGTTGATGGATTGCCGCCCATTTCGAGACAACCAGAGACTTGAGCAGGCAAATGTTGGGATTCGATTTGACAGAGCTGGACATCAGAAAACAATTGAGAGTAATTTCCACTAATTTGAGCAACTGGCTCACAGGTTCGAGTGAGAAAATGCGGAAAAAACCCCTTGTCGGGCGAGTGCTGCCTCCTTGACTTGAGGAACAACATGTGACCACGATCAGCAGTATTTTTTAAGCAGGACCATAAAGGATTCTTGTCAGCCAGTTTAGAGTATGTCGCTATCAGCAATGAGTGGCTGGAAACTCGAGATAGGCAGTCTTGGATGCGCGACGCTCTATCGCTGCAGATGTGCTCAGAGCCCTCATAAGGAGCAGGAATGGCAGACTGTGTGGAATCAATGTGGGCCATGGAAGCTCATGAGAATATTTAAGTCGTGTGATCGATTAGGCAGTTAATAACTCTGATAACTTTGCAGCACGAACGCAGCCCGTAATGGTTCGGTTAGGACGCTAGCAGCAACGGTTCCCAGTTGCTGTTATCCTCCCCTTGATTGCTGCCGTCTTTCAGCAATTGCTGCCAAAGGGCCGACAGCTTGAGCAGCAATCAAGGAGAGAATGGCAGCAACTGGGAACCGTTGCTGCTGGCGTTTATAACCGAACCATTACGCCGTTCGGGCTGCATGCACTGCACCGTTATCAGAGAAACCTGTTAGACTCTGAAGGTGTTTCACCACTACGAGATGGAGAAAAAAAGAAAAATGCATTTTTAAAAAACCAGGATTGCTGCCGTGAGCCCAAAACTAGATTACCAAGGTTATTTTAGGCGCTGATTACGATGGTACTAAAGGAAACACTCCGCGGTCAGCGTGAAAGCCGGGGATGAAAAAGTTGGGATGTCTTATTATTACGAAACGTACTAAATGTCTACAAATCTTCTGTTAAAGGCGGCACTCACGGAAATTTTTGGGTCCAAGATTCCGCGGTTAATCGGGGTTTTTAGGGATGATGAACTCATCGACAACGATGAAGTACCGTGAAACACGCGAAAACACAGAAAGTGATGGCGGTATTCCATGTGTTCATAGCGCGTGTTCGATGTTGTTGAATGTTCGAGTGTAAAGGGTCCCGCCACGAAACCCTGCAAATGGTACGAATTCCATAAACCAGCCTCCGCTAAACCACATGCGCACACCCTGTCAACGGCATTAGCTGGCGCGACGAAACCCTTTTGTCCACAGTGGCAGATGTGTCCACGGCAGTATCTTCGCAGGTAGGCGACCATTCATTGTGTTCAAGTTACTGATCTGATTGTCCAGCGGCCGGCTACAAGATAAGCAACTCATTTCAGAAGTGAGTGCTGCCTTTAAGATTTAAAAGAGCGAAAACAAAATGGCCACTGCTAATTTCGTAGCCTGTGAGCACATCGACTGTAGTTGAGCAAAAATTTCATGCATGCATGTAATTTTTGTAGAGAAATAATACAGGCTGAGAGAAGTCGTACCAGAAGTTGTTATATATTTTGTGACCACCGTCGTGAATTAATCAACCAACTCTCGGAGGAACAACGTCGAGCATCTTAATGTTGTAAATAATGTAACACGTATGTATATCAGCAAGGGCATAATCCTTACGAATTTTTGCTTGAGGTAGTGCAACTGTTTGAGTGAAACCTCCTGAAACCTTAGCTGTGGATATGAGTGAGTCACCTTTGGATTTCTCTACAGTGGACTTTAAGTGATATTCAGGTAGTACTGCAAGACATTTCTTGGCAATGGAGCGCATGCACGCCAGCAAATCTTTACAGGTGGTTATATCTAGATGCATAACATATCCAAAGCAGATGCTAAAAACGAACGTAAGAATAAATGAGTGTGTATGGTGGGTCGAAAAAAAATCATTCTTTCAACAACCCACATTTTATATATACCTATTTCCCTGGGGCTTTGATTCCTGATAGTTGTATACTCCAATGGAACCTTAAATTTGGTGGTAAATATTTAACTGGAGGCGCTAGGCAAAGGTGTTTTAATGTGTGCTGTGCAACTGCGGTAATACCTATGATGCTTTAGTATTGTTTTTCAGAATTTGAAATTTTTTAGAGCATTTTTTTGTTCTTCATGTAGTTCTGTATTGTGTTTTTAATTTTCGATCAGTGTTTGAGACACCATGAGTACATTTGGTAAATAGATAAATAAACACATAAATAAATAAACAACCTAGTAAACGGCTTCTATAGAGACATTCAAAGATTCTTATGAATTTCTTGCGATTTTTTGGGAGTTTCAAAATTATTTATAGGACCACCCTCCCAATAATATGATTGTCGCTTGATTAACGCAAGTTTTTCTTGGATAGCCATACCAGCTATTGTCTCTAACATGTGTGTCACCAAACCGTATTTGCACATTGTAGCTCCGGTGAAACACTCTCAGATTTTTACATTTCACCATGTAGGTCGCAGCCAACAGCTCATTATCGGTCAGATCTCACGTTGCTTTTGTATGATCATGGGGTTTTCATTGAAAGTCATCAGTAGGACAGCATCTACACCTAATCCTGGCCCTTACTTGGGCACCTGTGTGCGACTCGAAGCTGTTTCAGAAAAAATCGTCGAACTACACCCGACCATAAACTAGGCACGTTTAATCGTAGGCTGTCTTCATCAAAACATACATTCCAGGAAGTGCTAGAAACAGCAAAAACAGTACCAGAGAAACAACAAAAAAGTACACGTGACTTCTAAAACACCAAGAATCTTCTAGGCTTCTAGTCGATTCAGAAATAATGACAAGAATTGCAGCAAATTGAGGTCAAACTGCAAGCCGTGTTCATGAGTTCTCATTCTCATCCAACCCGCTCATGTGTAGGAGAAAAACCACAATCTTGATGGCTTCAGCTGCTCAAAGAGTAAATGTCGTAATTTCTGTAAAGATTTGTCACCACTATGTGGTCAGCAACATGGACGTTTTTTGATGGAAGTTTTCTAATAATTTTTATGTGCTTTCTTTTCTAAACCTGTAACCGCGGTGTCCTTCGTCCTGAGTCTTTTGGATTAGCAAGCTCTAGGTAATGTTGGGAAACTGACAGGGTGAGTGGAGACGTTTGGCGGTTTCAATCATAGATAAGAACCGCGAGCCACTTTTAGGCCTCTGAAAACGACGATCTGTTTGGGATGTCAGGCCTATAAAGTTCACCACCCAACAACCTGGTTGGCAGAAGAGCTGAAAACATCACTAAACTTAAGTGCCTATTTCTCTGATTACGAAAAAGAACAAAATGATGCTATGTCCTGATTTCGTTCCTTGTGAATTAGACACAAAAAGCTATTGGCTGGTATAGTAGATTCTTTCATTCTACATTATGAATTGGTGGCCAGTTCGGACAGACATTCGTAGTACGTCAAGAAAATGCTGCAACCTATGAGAGTCTGTCGACATTGGTGCGGTTTCGCCCTCATTAACTCAACATTTTTGAGCTCCCGTATTGCAGTCCTCATCGAAATTCTACGGAAAACCCGACGGTAGGCATATTTGCAAAGATCTGCCAGAAGAATTTCTTACTTATGACCATTGAAGGGGCCTAGAGAGGCCATCTCGTAACGGCGGAAGGAGATGGGTACTGGCGTTTCACGTGACATAATTCAAAATTTGGTGCGCAGTCTCTTTGATGACTACCTGTAAGAAAAGAATTGCCATTACTAAGCCTGCAATCTGGCATTATTTCTAGCACATATCTATTTATTGAGAAGTGCTCTTACATTTTTAGAAGCCCAAAAAAGTCGGAAAATAAAAATAGATAAAAATGAAAAAGATAAAAATAGAAATATCTGATGATGACATTCTCTCGTGAAGGTCTCATGCTACAATAGTTTGATGTGGGGAATCTAATGGTGGCAGTCATTAAGTCATCAGATCACCGGAAGTCGCAGAAAAGCCGAATTTGGGGTGGTCCTATATTTATGCAACACATATGTAGATTCATTAATCTTCATGTTCTTTCTTCTCTGAACCTCGGCATTCTGCGATATGCGATACGATATAAAAAACCTGTGAGCCACTTTTAGGCCTGCGAAGACGACGTTCACGTCGAAACGTCAGGCGAAAGAATAAATAAATATATCCACTAACAACCTGGTCAGGCTCTACAAGTATAAGTTCAAAAGATTCAAATTAAAGTTACCATCTAATGCGCAGCATGATATGGGAAGGTTTTCACTCTAAGCCTATGTTGGCAAAGTTTTCAATCCACATTTTTGGAATTACTGGCTATTCATCATACACTTTGTCCTTGCCCTTCTTTTGTTACGTACTTGCCTCTATTTTATGGTCTAGCCTCGTGGCTGACCCTGCTGATGCGATATCCCGACAGAAAGATAGGCGTACTCGATAAAAGCGATTGATATTTCGGTTCATCATTGTCATTTTTGATCAACGACACCACCATATGCCGGTGACATGCATCATTTACATAAATACCATTGCCATGGTTCCTAAGAACTATTGTTGTGGACACTTTCTTGAATCCGCTTGTGCCACTCCATAAAATCTACCGATAACTGGTATTATTCTCGATTCAAAAAATTTTTTGATGAATGGCATATATGGAGGGATGAAGGTGGACTCCTTTTTCACTCTGCGCCCTTCCATGCTCTCTAGCACAGTTTAAGAGACTAGTGACAGGTTCCTGAAAGAATCTGCTCAGTACATAGTTTATCGCCTTTCAATTGTTTAGTTCAGTTATCGCGTTTTGTTCTTTTTTTACACCTGTTTGTATTCTTTCGCGTGGTTTACCTACGTACAAATAAATGAAATAAATAAACAAATAAAAGGATAGTTCCATTTCGTCAAGCTTCTCGAAGAATTTCGCTCATATATGTTTCTCCCAATCTGACAATCCAAGTCCATGCATGTCAGCCTCGCATTGCATTAACAAATTTTCTTGTGTTAGGCAAAAATGAATGGCTTATTCCGATGAAAACGAGCGAATCTCCGAAGACTGGAGGGAACTCGCTTCCATTTTATAAAAATAGCGCTATTTTTTTTTTGAAAGAGCATGCACGATCTATGTTGGATATGATCGCTCTCGGTTTAGAACTTATTGTAAAAACCTACAAAAGAAGGCTATGGGGGGCATTGTGGTCCATTTATGCTTCACTTATTATCTTGTTACGATTCTGATTTATGTATAGGAATTTTGTTTTTGAGAACAACTTTTTAGCTGAAAATTTGAACGCCACAAATACATTTCACGTGACAACTCTCATTTCCTCAAGGTACCTTCCCCTGAAGATATCCTTATCTCTCATTTCCTAATGCCATCCATTTGTAGTTTCGAAAAAGTTTTCTTCCTAGATTTCGCAATTTCTCAATTTTCGGAAGAAAAGGTGAGGGTAAGCCGCAATCCGCACCTCATTGTCTCTAAACTATGTATTCATAGTGTCTTATGAATCGACACTCCTGACTGACTTTCATTTTTGGTATGTAAGAATTCAATAGCTTATGTACTGTACTGTCCCATAAACCCGTGCCAACTAGGAAAACAGTACTAATCCTGAAGCAAAGTTGGTTAGTAAAAAGGTTAGTACAATTTCCCGTCCTAGTGCTGGTAATATTGTATAACGACTAGAAACTTCTGAGCTTAATAATGATAATAATAATAATTAATGATAATAATATGACTTTCATAACACTGATGAAAGGAAATGCTAACAAATATGCTGAGCTCTTCGCAAGAACAGTTCAAAATAAGTGTGCTGTTGCGATGGAGAGATAGTATAAATAAATATGAATGAATAAAATTCTGACGTTTCACCAGTGATGATGAAATGGAAGACCCTTAAATCTAGTAAAGTTGTCAATCCTCTGCGGGATGAACGCTTATTCGAATGGCGTTATGCCTCGAAAAGCATCTCGAAAAGCACGTTCTATCCTTATAAATTTGTTGAGACGCTACATACCGCAGAATAAAAACGATTGGAAGAACGTAATTGATCCAAAACTCAGCCCTATATAAGATGAGCTAACAGTTGTCTGCTTCATCGTGAACTTTTAAGTGTCCTCGCTTCACCACAATTTTGTCGCGTACCGCTAGACTCGCCGCGTGCGACGTCGCGCGCTGTTCGCGACGGAATCCCTCAAAATGAAGAACGCTCAAATTTCACAATTTAACATGAAATTTATAGCAAATTGCTTATAGGTAGGTCGAACAGACATGTTTCCACCAAATTATAGGGGATGGAACGAAAAGAACGCAACTTCGCGGGCCACGTGTACTTTTTCAAAGAATTTAGCGAGGGTAGTGTACTTCAAAGAATTTCGTCGGACATTTTCTCCTAGAAAGGGATGACAATGATCATTGCACAGTAATTTGACAGCGACACCGTCATTGGAACGTTCTTATCCTCACACACATACTTTTGTCTCATGATATTACTCCCAGTTTATAACATTGTTGCTAATACTAGTATCGCATGTGAGTATGAGTCACTCTGGTCCAAAGTACTCTTGTTTTTCGAAAGTGAACTCACTTCTCTGTCCAAAGGGCATCTGTCCCTGCTGTTCTCTTTGACCTTTGCCTCAAATCCAGTTCCGATTTCCGAGTCGAAAATTGTGTAGGAGATAGAGTATCTATATGAAGACGAATGCTGACAACTAAACTGTATTCCTACTTGACTTATTATAGTCACCTGTCAGACATCGTTTTGTCATCCATACAGGGTACCGTTTTTCTCCATCAGTCCTGAAACACTATAGGTTTCAGAAGAAAAACTCAAAGGCACTATTAGGTGAAGCCCATAACTTTTCCCTGCGTTTACGATGCACGTCAGTGCTTATTCCTAGGATGATGAAGGTCGTACAATTTTTTCAGCTTGCTGTTTAACGTACGTAAAGTCTAAACAGGGTAAAAACGGCTCATCATGGACACTGAAGATGTAAAGCGAAAAAGTTGCCGGAGAAAAGTGCGTAAAGCACGTGCAAATGTTCACGCAAAAACTTCTGATCAACCTTTACGCTAGTGTGTAGTGGATTCGGTTCCTGATTGTTGATTTATTGCACCTGGTGGAGAAAACCGGATCTTAAGGGCACTTTGTACCTGACCGTTGTGTGTTAATAAGGTTAGGAAATGTTCGCTGTAGTGTCCATGGCTAATTTATTGCAACATTCGTTTACTGGATGACTTCCACCGGCAACTAGTTGACCTTGAGGTTCACAGTCCACAGCTGATCCATAGTTCGGCTGACACTTGCAGAGAATTCCAGTTCAATCATTCTAGAAGGTTTCCCCTGGTTGATTTAGGTATGAAGGACAACTTCTTGGAAAGGCAGCCGACTTTTGGGGACCTAGGGATCCGCAGGTGATTATGTGCAATTTTCCCGAATAATACCGACTAAAAACTGTTCAGTGAGAATATGTACCTGAAGTTTGCCCTAATAATAATCTTTGTTCTTGATGGTTGACCCTAGAAATACCTATTGCACTTGCCAGCTTCTTCCTTTATTTTAATTCTGGATCTCTCCCAATGCAAAACAAACTGTAACAACGTGGGGACTCCTGTGCAGGTTCGGATAATGACAACAGCTTTTCTCAAAGCTGAAGGCAAACTGAAGGCAGAAAAATACGCTTTCAGAACCACTGCTAAATCAGCAAAAATACGCTTTCTGAGTAGAAAATACCCTTTATGGAGAAAAATCAACGAACTGAAGCTACCTGTATACATAGTCAACTACATAAAAATATGTGGAAAATCTGAGTGTTATTCATGGATATCATCTAGGAGTATAGATACACAGAGGAATGGCCCATATTGTTGTCTTGTTGAAGGTCACAGTGACAGATGAAAGATATATGTACTAGGACAAAGACAGTGGATACTCTACGACCTGAAAATTGTAGTCAGGAACAAGTTCTGAAGATTGTAGCCAGATGTTGTGATATGTTTGCTCCTGCATTTTCGCTATTCCCACTATTTGAAAACAGGAGCTAGGTAATGTTTGTGGTATTATATATTTATTTATTTATTTATCATATGTCAACCACAATGACGTGCCAAACTTAATCAAAACAAATTAACGAAACAAACAAATCGTCAAGGCAAAAAAAAAAAACACAGAAAAAGAAAAGAATGAACTCAGAATATCACTAGCAGAAGGGAGAGAACGATCTGAAACGTGTTGTCTCATTCTAAAAAAAATTGTGCTGCCTACTTTAATCTAGAACCTCAAAAGTCCTCAAAAATCCACAAAAATCCAGCCCTCTTCCAGTTATAAATCTCTAGAAATCTCTATTATATATCTCGAAACGAATAAAAATTGATCAAAACAAGAAGTTCTATTAGTGGTAAAAGAACAGATTCAAAAAATTCGAATATTCGAAAATGAGAAAGCCTTATTGCCGCCCTCATCTCTCCCTCGTCTGTCTTACTGTCGCCATCTCTGATAACTGTGCAGCAAGAACGCAGCCCGAACGGCGTAATGATTCGGTTAGAAACCCTAGCAGCAACGGTTGCCAGTTGCTGCCATCCTCCCCTTGATCGCTGCCGTCCCTCAGCAGTTGCTGCTAAAGCGCCGACAAATTGAGCAGCAATCGAGGGGAGGATGGCAGCAACTAGCAACCGTTGCTGCTAGGGTTTCTACCCGAACCATTACGCCGTTTGGTCTGCGTTTGTCCTGCACAGTTATCAGAGATGTTGCATGTCTGCCTGTCTTACTGTCGCCATGTTGCAGCTGAGACGGCTTTACCGCAGATTGCTCAGATATTCTACGACCATCCTGAAGATATAAATGTTGAGCTGGATAATGTCCCCGTCCTATAAGGACGTTCGAGACCGGATCGGCACCAAATGTTAGCCACTGGCCGCTATCATCCGTATAAAGTCCGCGGAAGCGGTTCGAAGATGCAGGAATGTTGTTGCGTGCGCGTGGGGGCACTCACAACGTCCCACGAAAAATTTCGCTGTCGCCTTGATTGCAAGGCATTCCATGTGTTTCTTGGTGCGTTCTTTGTGCACTTGAACGTGCTGTGGAACGTGGCCAAGTAGCCTCGCCTCTAATACCCTTCGACCAAGCCGATCCACTCCAAATACCTCTCGCAGCGGCGGCTGGAACTCGCTCCCGTGGCGCGTCCGTGAAACGTGCGCCTGGTTCTCGCGCAATTCGGATTTGGGCAACTCACCCGATTAGTCGTTTTCAATGAGCTCAGGTGTGACCATGGGAGGCTATAAAGGTCACGACCAGGTCTGGACTTGCTTTCGCTGCTGGCGTAGCGTCGTACATGTCTTTTCTTTGATATAGTTACTACTAAGCTTTGATTCTAGCACGTCACCTGGCTCTCCTCGGATCTTTGGTTGGCGCCACTTCTTCTGTGTTTCTAGAAATTACTAGATGCATTAGTTTTAGCATTAATTAACCATCACGAGCACGAAGGAAGTGCTATCTAGGTGTGCCTGGCAATACAACATTGCATCATACTTCTCTTGCCTACACCGAAACAAGGTAATTCGTTTCACTGCCAAACCAATTTCGCGGATTTTTCCTGGAACTTGATTGAAATCCAAAACTAAGCGAGCATTCTATAGCCGCCTTCGCCTTAATGTGCTCAACATTCCCTACGTGCGGCAAAAAATGTAACCCTAAGAATTCATCCACATTTCCCATCACCTTAGGCTCAGTACTCAAAGCTCAACTCAAACTTCAATTTTTTTAGGTGTTCACTGGTTTTTTTTAGGAAGGTAGGGTGGATTAGGACTTTACTCTATTCTATCCCTTTTCTGTATGGGTTGTTGGGTGAATATAAGTTCAAACGATTATCCACGATTAACCTGTCTTACATACCCACGGCCCAGGATTAGATAATGTGACCCGAGTGACAATAAACCCCACGGGCATCCCGATTATGATTTACTGTCGTGTATCCGTTGCGACAGACCTTTGCAGTACATATCGGACTTATCTCTGGGTGGGCCTTGTTTCTCTCTCTTCTAGGATTTTTCTGCACATTCAACAATTAAACTTATGAGCCTTCGTATTTCTCTCGAACTCTATGCGCCTCGGAGAACTCACCTTCATTCATCACTACATCACCAGGATGTCGGCTTCAGTTATCATCCACAAATTGT
The DNA here is from genome assembly GCA_037903475.1 of Ancylostoma caninum. Classification (NCBI taxonomy): domain Eukaryota; kingdom Metazoa; phylum Nematoda; class Chromadorea; order Rhabditida; family Ancylostomatidae; genus Ancylostoma; species Ancylostoma caninum. The sequence goes on along the minus strand of JBAJFG010000389.1, from coordinate 403,698 downwards.
TCCGGTTTCCACGTACTTTGTTTAGATACTAGTGCTGTTGCTTTCTACATCTTTCCGCTCTTTATTATCTATTGTTGTAAGCAATATTTGATACATTTCATCTCATTTCTTTGACCAGGAACAAATAATTTATTCGAACTCGAATACCTGATTTCGAATGAATAACAACCCCGCATGATCGGAACAGGAAAAGCACTAGGATACTGGAGGAAGGATAGGGAAGGCTAAGAGCTCCCCTTTTTTGAGTATCCAACTTTTTCCGTGTTAATTTCTGGAATATTATTTAGTTAAACTGTTCAGTTTTATTCCTGGGGAGGGCGGAGCGGGGGGGGGGGACTAATTATTGCACAGCCTTTACTCGCTTATTTCTTTGAAGGTCCTGTCACATTTTCCCCGTGCTGTACCGTGGTCGATAGTTGCGGATTTAAACCATTTTAGGTCTAAGCTTGCCTTGGGTGACTAGGAATGGTCCCCTTTTTCTCATTCTGAATACATATGTTCTGAGATAAGCTGTTCCGAGATGAAGAAATTCCGCAAAAGTCTTAGAGGAACTCTACTAATTTGTATATTCACAGTGAGAAACCCTCGATAAAACATGGTTTCTGGCAAAGGCATATGCCCTCAGACACTGACACAATCCTGCACCTAGAGCTAGGTAGCTGTTCTTTGCAGTCTTCAATCCAGGAGTGAATCCAAGACTTCTTTGAGAACAATGACACCGGACCGATGTGTCGTGCCAATCACGTTGCTGGACGATTCTCATTACGAAGTTCTTACAGTTCCTTGTTGCTGGGGATGCAGTCTTTGCGCCAGTAATTTTCAGTATTACACATGAACAAAGTTCGTGCGTTGTGAACGTGTCAACTGAGGTTTTGTGTGGAAATCTCTAAAATGATTCTTCTCTGTCATCATTAGGTACACTCGTACAGCTTCCAGTCGAGTCAATCCACACTCTTCGGTTACACCACATTCTCATCTATCTTTGTGATGACTGGTTTTATTCTGTTATGTAGTGATTGGTGTTGCTTTCTCGTTGTTCGTACTTTCACCTTCTTACTGCTAATGTGATTCAACCCAGTTCAACCCATTAGAGGGAGAGGGGGTCAAATCGATAACCGGATGAGCGGTAGGAAGGGGGGGGGGGGAGGTCGTCTGGATGGGACTGTTGGAACTGTTCCATGTGATGTGTCTAGGAGGCTGCTCTATGAAGTGCTTTATGAAGATGAGGGTAGGTTTTCGGACGCATTGACGGCTGACCTTTGTTCGCTGCGTTGCTTATCCTACCGGTCCACCATCAGCAGCCAATCCAGTTACCAGACTGTAGTGTGTGTGCCCTTGCCAAGTTCCATTTTGTGCTCTACGACCACACCACAGTACCTACTCGTGTACTTTTACCAGTGTACTTATCAAATTACCTGACCTTATGGAGATTCTGCTGATTTTTTTCGTCTTCGCAAGGGCAATAGTCCATTAAAACCTATTGTCACGTAGTCGATGGAGTACATAAACGGCAATTGACGTGATTTCCGTGGAAGTTCTGGTTCTTATGGGTGGGATGTCGTCAGTGTCCATGGAAGATGAACCAGAGTTCAAGTACCGTCACGGACGTCCTCATTCATGCGCTCAGCGTGCTTTTTAAAACAATTATAGATCGCTCGCTCTCTGGTTGGTCTACAGTTCAACCCTACTGCACTTCTTGTTTTGTTTTGTCTACTTGTCAATCGCCTTACTTATGCTGAAGTACCTACGTTTTTCACATTTTCAACGTGGTAATCAACTTTGCATTACACTAATTCGAATTAATCTAGTGATCAGATCTATCAATGTAAAAAAGACACCCTGACGAGCTTTATTCCAGTTCGGTGCCCCTTTCTTTTCCTTTTCCCATCAAGCGCACGTTTTCCTTGCGTTTTTCTAACGCTCACACATTTCCTTCTGTTTTTCTGCCAGCTCTGGTTTTTTGTGTATGTTTCACGACGAGCGAGCGCTCCTAATAATATCATCAATTTCCTCAAACCTGTTGATTGACTTTTTTAAGATAACCTTATACGTCACTAACTGCTGCTTTACCGAAGGTTCCTATTATGTGACTTCAATTTTTTTCTTAGGTGTTCACTGGTTTTTTTTAGGAAGGTAGGGTGGATTAGGACTTTACTCTATTCTATTCCTTTTCTGTATGAGTTGTTGGGTGAATCTAAGTCAACATTACTGTGTAATGTTGCCGAGCGGGTGGGATCGCTCTGATCAAAGATTACAAATTTGTCCAAGTTCTTTGCGTCTTGGGCGGCATGTACAAAGTTGTTTTACTCCGCAATACATCTATTCGGTTGTGGGTGCCGTCATGCCGTGGATTTTATCGACAAGGATATAAGGTTTTAAGATGTTAGAATTGCTTCTGAGGAAGTTTGTACGTTGTGCCAAAAAAGCATCCAGGAAAAAGTGGTCATCCAGGAAAAAGGTCCTAGTTAGAAGGCTGCCTATATTTTTTAATTCTCTGGGCTGCTACTATGTAGCTTATACACGCTGAAAAAAATCCTATGGTCTTGCTGTGGTCTCCACTGGTTAGGTTTACAGTCAGAAATAGTTTTCTTGGCTTAATTCCAATTTCTGGTCATTTTAAACGTGATTTCTTGGATGGTCCAGATCGAGTCAGTTATATAAAACGTGATTTAGAAGGAACTAAACCAATTCAACTTGGAAAAATTATAGCTTAACCAATTTTGATCGAGGAAAAATATCTGGCGCAAAGATCTGCCAGGACTTGAGAGATTACCACTACTCTGTGTTTTGTAAGTATACGTCATTAGTATAGTATACCCTATTTTTTAAGTTCTACACGAAGCAGCAACTTTGTGACATTCCTATGGTTGTCAATAGAAATTACCGAGCAACACGAACTTCCACACCGTACACTTTCCACACTTTTTTTAAACTTATTCCACATGTTTTACTTATTTATTACGCATGATACATTGGAGGTCTATGGAAGATTACTCTTCACTCTTTCTGAGTAGCTAACTTTCACAGAATGTTTGAATCTCCAGTGATCGCTCCAATTTCCACCTTCCTTTTAATCTTGCTTGCTCTACTATATCTGCTGGCATTATTTGGAAATTTGGATTTTTTCACTGTTAGCTGAGACTTTGAGAACAGTAATGTTTTTTGTCCTTGCCTTATTACCGGGACAAACAAGTGGGTGATAAGCGATGTGAAGCACAAATGATTCAGTATAAGATATTCCCAGCTACAAGTCCTGGCTTTGATCGCACCCCACTTACCCCCCCCCCCCCCCTCCCCTCCCCCCTCCCCATATGGCGGTCTACACATCTCCTAATTCCTATAGATTTGCGTTGTGCAGGCATTGTTCTCTTCGCTGGGATTTCTGAAACAAATATGTATAAGTGCAGTCGCTAAATTTCTCACATTTCTCCCGCGTTTGAACGGGATTTCGTCAATCCTTGGGTGGAGCTTGCGCGGCTAACGGCGCCTGCTCGTCCGTCCATCCGTCGCGGTGTCGTTCACCATCGTGCCGTTTTCCAGGATGCGTGTAGCTGTGATAGGCGCTGGCGCCAGTGGTTTGCCAGCTATCAAAAGTGCTCTAGAGGATGGTTGTGAGGTAAGAATTAACTAGTTAGTTTAGATTGTATTGTGTTTGCTTTGAATTATCTTTAAAGTGAGTTTCCTTGCAGGTAGTTTGCTATGAAATGTCAAATGACATTGGAGGCCTTTGGAGATACAAACCAGATGCTTGTCCAGGTGATAGTTCTATTATGGATACACCAATGTTTGGAGAAAAACAGTGATATTTCCAAGAAAAAGTGTTTTATTTCCTATAAGTCAGCCTCAGATTTTATTTTAATAAAACCTATGAATCTTCAGGAGAAGGAACTGTAATGAAAACGACAGTGATCAACACCTCAAAAGAAATGACTGCATACAGGTATGAGTACAGTATTTGTTATGGCACTTGTGCAAATAAAAACTGGATTTTCAAGTGATTTTCCACCCCCTAAGGACGCCGCAAACTTTATGCACAACACGGAACTATTGGAGTACTTTAGGTCATATGCTAAACAGTAAGTATTTCTACTGAATTACTATATTTCTCGGCGCTCAAATTAATATGAATTGCAATATTTGCAGTTTCAATTTGGAGAAGCATATTCTCTTCTCACATAAAGTAAAATCGATCAGAAGGAATAGCCGTTTTTCGGAGACAGGACAATGGGATGTGGAATGGCTCGATCTCAAGTGGGTTTTGGGTGGTATACTCTGCGAAAAAGGATATCCATTAAGTAGGACCTTTTTTTCTGGAAATATATCCTACAACTTCAGAACAAATAACACTGCCACTGAAACATTTGACGGAGTAATGGTATGTACCGGTCATCACACGGATCCCTACTGGCCAGATCCATTCCCAGGACAAAAAACATTTAGTGGAAAATTGGTACACAGCCATGACTACAAAGACCACAAAGTTTGTAACACTGGATTATTCTCCATGTTCGTTGCTGTTAAACTCTTCAAATAATTAAGGGCTATGAGGATCAAACTGTAGTCGTCATTGGAATCGGTAATAGTGGCGCTGATATCGCCGTCGAATTGAGCAAAATCTGCAAAAAAGTGAGTGTTTTTCGTCGAACAGTCGTTTACATCCGCTATTTTCGTCTAATTGCCGCAATGACCTCTTAGCCGTGATCGTCATGTAATTGCCTCTCCGGTTCAGGTGTACTTGGCTACCAGATCTGGATCATGGGTAATGAATCGAGTGTGGGACGGCGGAGAACCAGCCGACTTGGCCTATCTAAGCAGGTTGGCTCCTCACGATCTTTGCAGAGAAAAAAAAAGCCGAATACCTTCCAACTGGCCCAGACAATTGTAGTAGAACACGTTCTCAATGCGCAGTAGTGCTTATCGTTATTTGCACTTGCACTTTGATGCCCATGAATACAGCTCAAAACGTATCCAGCAGAGAGAAAGTACTAAAATTAAGGATTCTGAATGGCTTTAACAGTCAGAAACTATTGAATGAATATCAAAAATCCGAAGTTTTCTCCAATAGTCGGGAATGTGTAGTCTTTCGCATTAGGCATGAAGATGGGCGAGTGCCTCTTCTTCACAGCCTTCGCATACGAGGTAAACTGATCACATGCACCTCCTTTGAATCGAATGAATTCCAGACAAAAACCCAGTTTTAGGGAACGCAATTCAGAAATTAGATAGCCATTATTCTGGTAATACAGTTGCTGCGGCTTAAATTTCGGTGCGCCGACTCACTAGGGTTAAGGACTTCCAAGCACAATCTTGCCGAACTTTTTCACTAAGCTCTAAGAATCCCCTTAGTCCTTCATTTACATCATTTTCGGAAAAAAACACAAAAATAATAAAAAAAACCTGTAATATAAACAATAATCAACGCAAGATTTGGAAAAAGACGAAAAAAATGACTGTCACTTGGAATCATGCCCGCCAAACAGCTGATTGTTGCTGTTTTTCGCACCCCAAGGAGAATTTTTGAACCAGTGCTAAAAATGAAAACTCGTAAAATTTACTGCCTACTTATCCTGTTGATCCAGGTACAAGTTGCTATTACTTGTGACGGAGAAAGATTCCAAGGGTAATTAAGTTGTGAAATTGACGCCCCAATCGACTGGATCACAAGGGGCTCAAAACCTAGCAAGCGAAAATTATCGTGGGTGTTGCCTTTAAGCCTCCGAGCTCAGGTATCTACGCTGATAGGAAAAACAAAAAAACTCAATCACTGTTCAATAATTGTAAATCAGCAAAGGTTCAACAAACTGTCCTTGAAATCTAAACTCACGATGGTTGACTGTAAGGTTTCGATGGTTTTCTGTGAGGTTTTTCCAAAGTGTAGGTGCATGGGTGATTTTTGGTCACCCTGTAGATTTCATGCTCTTGACGGTTAAGAAAGATTTGTTTAAACTGAGCCAAAACATTGCAGTTTTTTTGTAGTCTTGACAATGAAATTCACTGTTTGAGCGCTCGCATCATCTACAGATTTCCAAGAGAGTCAAGGACTACGCGCGCACCTGGCATTCACGCAGCAGCACTCACGCTGAAAAAAGTTCTCTCGCACTTGTGTTTAATTCAAAGGTGCCACCAATTGGAGCGTAACTGCAAAAGGAATCACTCCGAATCGTGCAGTTACTCGAGTAAAAAACTCGTACGCATGTACAAATGCGCCCGCCATGCTCAACCCCACCCCATTCTCTCTGAGTGTGCGGCTGTGTTTCTCAGCTGATACAGGATCGATCAGTATTTTCGGATAACGGTGATCCTTTCCGCACCCCGGCGGCCTAACCCATCTCAGGCGATAGATCTCATACACATGGACATGTGTTGGCAAAATACAACAGTATTTCTCGCAAACGTTGCCTTTTTTGATGGTCTTTCCTCTACTATGGGCACAAGAGTAGCCTTCGTAGTAGAATTTCATGAAAAAATCGACGACGTTTTTCATCGTGAGCGCTGTCTTTAAAAGAAATAAAAGGGTGTGCAAGTATCTTCTCCTGGTAAACGTCCAGCAGCTGTTGAATTTTTTCCGCGGTGATGATACACTTGCAAAACGTTATAGTCCGCCAGTTCGTTAGTCCAAGGTCCGAGCAACACCAACTGAACCGAGTTCACTCAGTGGAGTTCATCCAGTTCAGGGCACTGAGAATCGTTCTGTTCTAGAATCATGTCAGCGGGAGTCTCAGTAGATCTAAAGAAGATCTATTAAGATTCCTGCTGAGTTGACATGACATGACTCACATGAAAAATGACATGCAAAGAGTCCCTACCGAAAATGAAAATTGGGGGGGGGTGGTGACAAAAAGCTAAAAGAGTCCCTACACAAAAATAGGGCGGTCCCCTGCAAAGCTCACACTAATTAAATTGATCAACATTTAAAATTATAATGTTATGCGCTATCGATGCTTACGACAAGTTTGTAAAGTCACTAGCAATAAAGTGTATAGGATAACTTGTAAGAGAGTGAGAGCGAGAGAGATAAAGAAAGAACCTACTGTTTTGCACACTAACCGGTTTCGGGGCTTCAACTAGACCGGATGTGTGATCTCCTTGGCGCCCCCGGGTCTGAGACCCTTTCATCAGTAGTTCCCAAGGAGACTTCAAAATGACTCATGAATTAAATGCAATAATGTAAGAATAGCAGAATAAGGAGTCAAATGTAATGAAAAAAGTCCTATTAGAGATCAACAAAGAAGTCCATATGATGAAAGCCGGAAGTTTCACTCGGCAAAGAAGTACAGAAATCTTGCGTAGTCCAGCACTGATCATCCTTCATCAACATTAGATGTTTGAATATTTTCGCGCCCCGACACACGTTAAAATTGTTGCCTCCAGAGCTAATAATCTGCTCCTTAACTCATGTACCAACGGGAAGTGTATACTACTGCTAACGCCATACTTCTGCATAATGAAGGGCCTATCTCTAAGAGTGTGGCAAATAATGCTTCTTTGGCTTCTGGGCGCCTGTACTCTGGCTAATGTGCGTAGGATAATGGAAGATTGTTCAATAGCTATCAATTGAAAGCTCAACAAGCTGTCTAAATTGGGTACTACCTCAACAGATGGGAAAAGGAAGGATTCTCTAGGTGGACTTAATTAATGGGTACGGAATTTTTTCAGGTTCATGTTCTCACTAAAAGCGCTGACTCCATGGTTTGCTCAAAATTACGTTCTGGAGAGAAAGCTAAATAAGAGGTAATCTGAATACTTCAGGATTATTTTATTGATTTAATTTACTAACAAAGGGTTTCAATTATTCGATTCGCTTATCGCTCATGTTTAAGATTCGATCACGGGCGATTTGGTCTGATGCCAAAACATCATGTACTAGCTGCTCACGTCACTATTAATGATGAACTGCCAAACCGCATCATTTCAGGAACAGTCGTGGTGAGTTAGAAGACCAGCTGCGCGGTATAAACCCGCCATTCTCGGCCGGTTTTTTCTGGCCCTCTCCTCGTCATTTCCCCTCTTTACACTCCATCAAAACGCTGTTTAGGTGAAACCTAATATTTCCTCATTCACGAAGGAAGGCGTAATATTCGAGGATGAGACAGAGGTCCCGAAAGTAGACACGGTATGGTTTGTTAGTCATCTGAATCCATGTAAGCTTTGCGGGGCTGTGACGGAAGATGTCAATGTTTAGGTGATATTCGCTACTGGTTTCTCATTTGGATTCCCACTCATAGAAGATGGACAACTGATCCCCGTTAAGGAAAATCGTGTTGATCTTTACAAATATATGTACCCAGCACAGCTCTCCCCTAAGGTATTACAAGTTACTACGAGTTTCTCAAGTATTATGATTTAATACGTATATCTTACTGACTCAGCAGTTTTCTGTGCAGAGAATTCAGATTGAATTCCAGAATACACTCGCAGTTATTGGACTTATCCAGCCGACCGGCTCTATAATGCCAATATCAGAAATGCAAACCAGAGTCTTTGTAGCCGCTCTTAATGTTAGTTAAGGCACATTTGTTCCATTTGTTATTTTTTGCTTGTTTGTTTGTTTATTTCTTACTCTGGAAAATGTTCTACCATCTCTAGGGTGAAATCAAACTGCCTTCTAAGGAAAAAATGGAGAGGGATATCAAACGTAAACATGAAATAATCGCTAAGGAGTTCATTGTTAGTAGGAGGCACACAATCCAGGTATGTTTCCACTACTTGTGACTGTCAAACAAAGAGTTGTCTAGAAATTACTACATGAAAAATGAAAAATGTTGAATGGTTCAGGTTTATTATGTAGAAATCATGGATGAACTAGCAAGACTTCTTGGATGTCGTCCGAGAGTGCTTTCACGCTTTTTCTGTGATCCGATCTTGGCAAAAGCTTTGTTCTTCCACGGTCTTGTTCCGTACCAATATAGGCTACAAGTATGTCCTCTTCGACTTTTAATTTTTATATTTTTCTCGAATTTAATTCTGGGACATTTTTCGGGACACAACCTGGACCAACATAAGATCTTTGGGCTATCTGAGTTAACATAAAATAGGCGATGGGCCGACCGCGATGTGGAATTGGGTGGATTGTAGCACTCATTACGGAGCACACGGCCGCGTGCAAGGGGCGGGGCCACGGCGAGGGGTGGCACACATGTTGTCTGCTGCTGGTACGAGCAGACAAGCAGAGCCTCTGTGTCTCTGCCCAAGAAAGCCGCGCCGCGGTCCCTCCCCTTGCACATGGCCGTTTCGAGTTCCCTGTAAATAAGGACGGGTCCTAGCGATTTCACGACTTGGCAGTGAAACAATAAATATTTTTGGAGAGATCTGCCTACACCAGGGCTCACCCGCGTAATATACGACGCAAGAATTGATGACATAATTTTCACAAAAGACAAAAAATGTGATGTAAATGCGAACAAGTTCATGAATATTTTCTTGCAGGGGCCTCATTCGTGGCCAGGAGCCCGCGAAGCCATCCTCACATTCGAGGATCGCGTGTTCAACACAACCCGAACACGAAGGACAAAAGAAACTTTAAGCAGTAAACCGCCTATTAAGATGTTCCACGTTTTACGTTTACTGGATTAATATGTGGAAAATTTTATGTTATGATTTGTACAGTTTTTCTTCTAGTCTCATCCTCTAGAAACGTCATACAGTACAATCTTTTCTTGGATTTTTCACTTATAGCACTCCCGATATACGCTGGGACAATTATGCTTTCGTTATTCCGAATTTTTGGAAATAAATATTGAAAACATACGAAAATTGGATGTCTTATAAACAATTTTTATTAATTATTAAGAGTTTACACTTTCGGATTAACCACGTAAGTTTGATAACGGGCAACATAAAAGACTACAACTAAAGATGAAATAAATACAAAAGCAAGCAAGGCAGTTGTCAGTAATATCGAAAGCAGTGGTAGACAGACTGTCCGCGGCAAATCAGAAGACGTAGAGTTCGCCTGGAAAATAAAAAAAAATGAAAATAAATAAAATAATAATAAAATTGTTTCGGTCCTGCTTTGTATTAAGACCATTTTTGTTTGCAGCTTCTTAGCTTCTACAAGTGGTGTACCATTTGGGGAATAAAATTAAAGTTAGTTGTATCAGAAACCGATCCGCAAAATTTCTAGCGATTAACGTGGGATGCGAGATTACCAAAAACGTGAATGAAGTACAAAACATGATACCCACGGAGAGATTTCATCCAGAATTGTGCAGCGTGGTAAATCCTGACGAGCTGTCGTGTACGTAACAGTGCACGCCCCTTCTCTCTCTCTCTCTCTCTCTCTCTCTCTCTCTCTCTCTCTTTCTCTTTCTCTCTCTCCTCCCCCTGCTCTGCGCTGTCTGCTTCCACGACAGCTCATCCATGACTCACACTGGTTCACATCGCCGAATTAGATATCTCACAGATACATGATTTTTTTAACTATTTTCAGAAACCGTTCCATATCGAAACGTTCACAAGTGGGAGCTCTGTGAGGGGCTGCTTTCATGGAAGAAAAAAAATCAATAATGAGAAGAGGAAGTAAAATCTGAAGTAACATGTTATTGCCAAGGGGGAAAAGGGAGGAAAAAGGTGTATTTTTTCATTTACATTAAGAATCTCGCCTTAAAGCAAAAGGATAGCAAGTGAATAAAAGAGCTGTCCAGATTAACAGGCATTTGAATGTGACTCAAGGGGGCGACAGTTTCAATTGCTTTGAGTTTTAATTCATATAATAATTCTTAGAGCATATGTGGAGAACTTCGCGAGGAAGTCCTGACTGAAAAAAGTGAGAAGACCCAAAAGAAATAAAAAACTCTTGCATAGTCTATACCATTCCCTGGAATCGACGTCGACAAGATCACAGCGTCGTACGTGGAAACGGTATAGTCTGTTACCTCCGAGAGGGCCGATGGAATGACTTTGTCTGCATCAACGGCCTCATCACGGTGGCAACCAAGCGATCTAATTTTCACACTTATTTCTGTAAGTTTTGATATGTAAAGCCCTTACGGCGAAAAATTTTCGAACGCGCTCAGCATGCGGGGCGTGCGCGGCGCGGCCCTCTTGTGGCAGCGCTCCCCAGTCGTTCATCAGATTCTTGGCCCAGGTGAGTGGTTTTCTTTCATTTTTTCTTTAACTGAAGTTTATCTGAAGCTGTGAGACCTGTGGCTGACCGATATCGACCGGACGACCCCGCGTGCCTCATATTTTGCACGTTTTCCCCATGCATGTCCCAAGTGTTTGTTTTTGTTGCTTTTATGAGACATGCGGGGCCGTCCGGTAGACATCGGTCAGCTACAGGCCTCACTCCCTCAGATAAACTTCAGAAAAAAAATGAAGGAAAACACTCACCTGGGCCAAAAATCTGATGAACGTCGGGGGACCGCTGCCATCAGAGGGCCGTGCCGCGCACGCGCCCCATGCTGGGCGCGCTCGAAAATTTTCCGCCGATTGCGCGTAAGGACTTTATATGGTGTGATTCCTTCCATTTTGATGTTTCCCTCCTTCAACTTAGTAAAATCTCCTTCCAAACAAATCCTGCGTCATTCTTCCATCGATGGAACTACTGTGATCGTAATTGCAGACAAAGTCACCTCATCGGCTCTGTCAGAGCTAGGAGGCTATGTCTCTGTCGGTGCCCATTGAGAATTTCCGCGACCGTGCACAAGAAAGAATAAACGAACCACTTGCTGATTTGGCAAAGCAGATGTGTCGATCTTTGACGTAACTGTATTAGCATCTAGGCTGTCTTCCATCGTCAATGTAGCTGCAACCTCGATTTGGCCACGTTTAAGACCCATGTCTTGCGCTAGAATGAAGGGATATTCCAGAAAATTACGCATTAGGAGCACCTACTCACCAATGGCTCGGGATCGCCTAAGTGATTCTCTTGGGAAAACGTTTTCCAACTGATCTCGGTCACATTTAGGAGGAGTGAGGTTCTCGCATTCCATAGCGGACCGACAAACTTCCAACACACATTCATAGTTCAACACATTAGCATCGCTGAACTTGTATCCGTATACCTCTACCACTGCCTGGAATGAAGAGCAAAGTTAAACTCAGGAGCAGGAAAAAGCGAGAAAAGGTCCTCAAAAGTTCAAACTTACTCTATTGCTATCCTCATAGAACACGTCCGGTTGAATGGCTGGATCAATAGCGCAGCCGTCTACGTCGATCTGAAAATCATTACGCTTTATTATTCCTGGATGTAAATAAAGGTATGCGTGAAATAATAATCGCTTACATAGTGTGGAATACAGTGACTTTTCACTCGAGTTAACTATCATTGGTTATGAACTGGCGAATCGATTTATTGATTGTACTTTCTTTGATGAACTGAAGCGAGCACTCTGAATATAGCTCTTCTGATTCATCAAAGAAAGTGCAATGCATCGAAAACATGAACGGCCGAAGCTTGAGCATGATGTACTTGCACGCTGGGCTTGTGTCTGTTTTTAGCACTAAGACGAAGGATATTGGATTATTCTTGGATAACAGGAGATAAGAAAGACACAACAAACAAGTATGGTAGTATCCACAGTCACTTTCATTGACGTGAGATTTGAAGCGAAAATAGAAATGGCTAAAAATGTCATTTTAAATTTAAAAATTTTAAATTTTTAGATAATAATTTAGATAAGTTTGGTAATATAGGTTTTAATTTTGTAGGCGGATTTAGCACATATTTTATTGGTTATATGTACGAGATTTGGCTGTATAACAGGGATGAGCACAAGTAATAGCAAGTTAGCGCAAATTTTCAACTTCGGTCGTTTCCGACACGTACGTACTTCAAAATAAGGGAAATCGGAAATAGGGAAATGTTGATGAGACACAACTGGTAACCATGTTGAGGAGAAGGAATTTAGGTGAGGTATACTTTACCAAACCTCTCATATTCTAGGACTTTTTCATCACTTTCGAATATGAGCGGAAATATGTAATAAAACCCATAAAAGGTGATCAAGCGATGAGATTCAAAGAAATGTGATCGAATGATTTTGAACAATGCATACTGATGAATACTGATTAATGGATACTAGTACAGATCGATTACTGGTCAACTACAATGATGCATTCAACATTCCATGTATCGGTATAATTTGCGTCCAAGCTTATTTAGTCTGAAGTCTTAGCTCACTCTCGCATTAGTGATAAATACCCCAAAAATCAGGATATTCGAAGATGACGTGAAAAGGCCCAAAACACACGAGTCAATCAAGTAAATCAGCAAAAGAGTAGGAGAGCAACTTTTGAGAACTTGAACCCGCTGAGGTCTGCACCAGTTAGTGTTGAATGAGTAATGTATTGGATACATACAATGGATATTCGAGTATTCAATTTAGAATAAGTTGACAATTGGGATGGTGAGGAATGGGAAACGTTGCACTGCTGAGATGAAGAAATGAAGGATTTGAGAGCCCTTTGCTCTTGGAACAGTCGATTTTTCGGATGTGCTACTAAATCAAGTACATATCAGACTGGTTATCGTTCAATTTTGCATCGGGCCAGTACTATAGTACTGTAGTTTGCTGTGAAAGTGTGCAGGCAACCTGTCTTAAAGTGTCACCTGCAAAAAAGTGTTTCGTTACCTTTTCCACGTGACAGCGAGCGTCACTGCACTTTTCGGAAATACAGGGTTTCCCATGTTTTTGTGCCACGTATGCTATTGGCCTGTGCAGATCACGTACATTCTATTTATTTATTTATTTATTTATTTATTTATTTATTTATTTATTTATTTATTTATTTATTAGACCTCTATATCGCAAAGGAGCGATGAACATCGATCTGTGCTTGTGTAGACTTCAACAGAAAGCCTTACATCTCCAATTGTCTAATCAATCGTGTCCAGCTTGATGTTAAACACTCCTCTCTGCTCTTGAAATTCATCACGCATTCAAGACATCTTGCTTAAGATCATTGTGTGAATCCAAAACCTCCTACTCATGTCAATGGCATCGAAGTTTTTATAAGAGAAGTTTTGATTCGAGCTAGTAGTTCTGAAGTGTAGACTGGACATACATTCTATCCTCGTAAAACGTAAATAAACGTACATTCTATCCTCGTAAAAATTCTCGAAACCGTAGGAAAACCCTGCTTCGAACATTGGAAGATATTCTGCATTTCCAAGGTGTAGCTTAGCCATATTTTTTTCTCTCTAATCTGCTTTTCATGATGTTGTTCACCCTGATTTGCTTCGGATAATAATGTTTCGATGATGACAAAAACTATTTACATTTGAGGGAAGTGAACCACAAGGAGTAGAAGAATAACAAAACAACCATTAGTTTATAACTGCTGTAGCATTAGAACACTTTTTATGTTCTATTACATAAACCCAACCCACCAAATCCACTCTTTCACCTCGACCATCGCCAACAGAACAGCTGTGCACCAGAAAGCCGGTGGCCAAAGAGTCGCATTGCCAAACATGATAGATCTTATCCCCAACTGAACCCATCCTGAAGTAGCGATCACTCAGATTATGGCATGAAGGGGCTGTTATGTATTTGCTGTATACGTAGATTTTGCAAATGTACATCATAATCGGTCCATCCGGGGTCTGACTGTGGATCGAGTACGTACAAGTGGGAGTGGCCAGTGTATTCAGCAGTTCCGTTGTTCCAATTGGTGACATCTCTGGAAGAATTGAGGTTTAATTTGATCACTTAATGTAATTCCAGCAGGAACAAAAAGTTAGGCTTTCCATGCAAGTCTAGCTACTTACCAATGGAGTTAGTTAGCGTTTTTTGGCTTCGGAAAAAGCATATGCACTTGTATGCCCGATCGGCTTTTGTCACGAAGGTGCCGTGAAAAGACACCACAACCACTAGAGAAGAGATTAATCCCTGAAAATTCGGAAAATTTTCGTAATTAAATACCAATGACTGTGAGAAGAGGGGATCTGTGCAGAAAATTGTTCTCTTCGACTGACTGTTTTCTACAAATTTCTAGGATACCCACCTGAACTTGTCCTGAAATCCTCTGCCTTTGCATTGTACAGTCCCCACTTTTAAAGTGCATAGAAAGCCTAGGCAGGACAATGTATGAAAAAATGTAAACCTCCAAAAAATGTGTTATTTACCTGCTTTGATTTCGATTTTCTACAAAGGCTCTGCTGCACTTATCATCTCCTGCCATTCCGTACACATATACCCGTCCGGAGAATGGCTTTTTCGTTTTGAAGGTTAAACCAACAAGAGAGTCCTCGCAGTCGACCTTTAGGAAGAAGTTGTATTATTTTCCTTGGATTGGGCTGCTCCAATGACAAATAATATAACATACCGTAGGTTCTCCCATGATTTCGTTTTCGATAGAATAGCGAGGAGAGGCGGACGCGGTTACCCAGGTGAAGAAAATAAAGGCCAGATGCTCCATTTGAAGAGAAATGGTCGAATTATCTATCTAACAATAAGAATAATTTCTAAGATATCCTATGAGATTATTTTGTTGTACAAGGGATAATAGTCCCTACTTAGAAAAAAGGTCGGAAGGACCGCAACGGAAAGAGATCTCGATCATATGGTTAGGAAGCGAGAGATGCATAGATAAAAGAAAAATTCGGAAGGACCGCAGCGAAATGTTGCCTGCTTGCCTGCTGTGGTCCTTCCGATACCCGCTGGACTGGTTTGGAAGGACGGAACAGCTATTCGTAGGTGTTCGGAAGGACCGCGGCAGCTATTTGAATGAAAATGAGCACGAACCCGGAAGAACCGCGGGTCACCTGTCGCTTTATAAGATTTTCTGCTGGCGTCCTTTCGAAAAATTTTCTGAGTAGAAACTCAGGATAACGCTAATAGCTATGAGCATAACAATGATGTATTGGACAGTATCAAGGATTGCGTTGAGTGATACCAAGCTACTTATGAACTTTCTGTTGCTTATTTGAAGCATTACATTGTTAGTTACCAAGTAGTGCAGTCGAGATCCCAGGAATTATGCTTATCCAGAAAAAAGAAACATAAATGAAGAGGGTATACAAAGCAGTAAAACAAACGTGACAACACGTGCTCACCTTTTGGACCGCAAAAGGCGTGAATCCCAAAGACGCGTCAAAATCCCGAGGGTTATCATATGTGCCATCATGTTGTGCGCCAATCACCCGTCAGATACCATCAAATCCTTATGATTTATGCAACGGAAGGCACTGTAAACACATTCGCACTGATCATTTTCATTTTCTATGTGTACGTTTCTGAAGTAGTGGTGAAGGAAATTTCGAAAATGATTTGGACAAAGATGGAGTGGATATACCATCACGACCGGAAAGAGCGTGAGAGGTGAAGATAAATACTTTGAAGACTTTAGGGAAACTTTAGGGACATTGTTCAGAGATGTTGTCAAATTTGCCACTTCGGAAAGCCGAGGTTTTTTACTCAGCAGACTAATATATACATACATAATAATCATAGATGCTGTGAAAATCCTCACATAAAGTCTTCTAGTTGCAAATTTATGCATATTCTGGTGTTGTATTGTTTATTTTGCAGCTGGAAAACGTGTGGAGAAGTTTTTTTCAGATCGTATTGTCAAACGATAGACTGTTTCGTAATGTTTTTCGATTCAAATTTCTGCTCTCCTTGGCGCATGGCTTATATACATATACGCCACTGACTGACCTATGTTTCAATTTTCTCGGAAAAAATCCTTTCATATAAATTATCCGTGAGGTATGTGACACTAGTCAGCCGCAGCTTTACGTCGTAGTTTGCGAATGATGATAAGGCAGAAATTGATACTATGCAATGATAATATTAGTATTAATATGGGAAAGGCAGAAATTGATACTGTGCAATAATAACATTAGTATTAATACGGGACGTTGAAACCCACGAGAAGATAGATGTAGGGGTTTAATGTTCGTTCTGCACCCAACCTTCGCATCCAGTTATTCCCTCTGCATTTTATCAGCATAACATAAAATGATCCCTGAGGCTGAGCTAAGCAAAGGGACTACGCATATTTTTTCGTAAGTTACTTATTTATTTATCTATTTATATCATGTACATACGCCACAAAGGCGCGCCAATGACATAGGCAGCAGCTAAAAAAACAGCGAACAAAACCTCGACACTTGGAAAAAAAACAAAAAAAAGCAACCCAGAAAGCTGCATTATTAGGTAAAGGAGCTTAAAACAGGGTTAGTATCACATTCTAGAACAAGCAAAAAGGTTGCTACAGGGTAGTCTAAAAAAGCAGTGACGTGCTCAGAGTCCAAACATCCATTGGGAAGGAAAGTATGATATGATGTGCTGGTGTATCGGCAAGGTTTTGTGCTAGAGGATTTCTTGAATATTCACTGCAACAAATTTTATTGCATGCAAATATAAACAAAACCCAGTTTCAGGCAAACCTCGCCTTCATCTTGCACAAAACGTTTCCATTCCAATGAAAACCAGAAACATTTTTTAAGCCTTACGAGGAACAAAATAAAGCCTCAGGCTTCATGATAACTGCAAACCGATACAGAAACATGAAAAGGGCAGACGAATCCAGGAGAGTTTTGAAATCTTTGTAAGTGATAGGCATACGTCTGCGGATATACTTCGATGTAATGTAGAACATTTCGGAATTTGTGAGATTTGCGAGATTTCCGTGAAAATTCTTACAGAGTGAAAATTTTTCAAAAACTTAAGCACTACGTACATGATGCGGGACGATATTCTACCTCTACTGCATCCACTATCACCACCAGGGATGAGCGGTATTCCGGTTTGAGAAGTTCGGAGATCCCTGAATCCTGGCTCCAGCTTCTGACTTCTATATTGCTGGATTAATGATTGGCAGTGGTTGATTTGCATCAGCTATACGTTGTACATGTTGTTTTTGTCTCTCCAAATTTTGCCAGATTTTTTAACTTGCTTCAACTTGCTACTTCGGGGCTTAAGCAAAAGGAATTCCACTCATCCCTGATCACTACTATTTCCACAAACATTACTAGCACCTACAACCAATCAGTACGAGTACTACCGTTACCTCCATTTCTCTCACTGTCAGCACTATCATCAATTTTCCCTCCACTAACTTCAGCAATGCTACAATCTTGTTAAGCCATTAAGAAATGCAACATATTCTTTTCTTCCAATTCAACAGAATGGACTAAATTATATATTTATGACCTCGTCAAATCACTGAAATCTTGTTTTAAAAATTCATTTGGGGTTTTCGATGCATTACGGCCACGTATCGTTTTGGAACAGATTTATAGATTGTTCACCTTTTCTCTGGAAACTCAGGACCAGAAATATGTGAGAAGTGTGACCCCTGTCTTCCTTTACTTCGTGTCATGTGCTTCGCTTTAGTTTTGCAAAGTAAATTTTTGTATCTTAGTGATGACCGACATAACAATTAGTGTACAATTTATTGCATAGCATTGAAATGCGCAAATAATTAGAGATCATTAAAGCACGAGCTAATTTACAATATAAACGTTAAGAAAGGGAAGTGTTGGGATCAGAGAAAATAAGCCCGTAAAGAATGAAATAACCAGACAGAAACGAGTAAGCTGCACTCGGGAGAAGACATAATTATTGGACATAAATATAGATGAGACCAACAGGAGAAATCCCTCCAACGAAGAAAAAAAAATCTTAGAAAATTAAGCCTACAATCAACCGTATGCATATCTACAATGATCTGTCAATTATCGAAAGATGTCGTTCGAAACGAATTGTTGAAGCGTTCGATGAACGACGCGGACATGCCGATACATCGTACTTGGAACTGGTGTCGATTCGGATGATTTTTGTTCCTTCGTCTGGAAGAAATAGGAAGAAATATTCTAGGATGCTTTGCATCCTGGGTTTGTAGAACGCACCCATGTGGCCGCTTGATGCTTTCTATACGCGAGAAGTCATGCTCGACAGGTTCGTGCCCACGATCTCCATGAGGGGATGCCTCACAGTAGGGAAACACCTGGAATTGCATGGATTCTCAATTTGTTAACTGCGGGGAAAACAACTGACAACACAGGTGTCCTGTAAGCAGTTTGTTATTGTAGGGAAGGCGAGCACATGCATAACAACAATGCGTATTTAGTGAGTACACATGGCATTATCATTCACGGTTGGGCCACCCAATTAGTAAGGGCATTCGTTGATCCCTTTGCCCTCAACCTCGCCCTTGCCTCGCCCTTAGGCATGAATAGAACAGCTTTCCGAGGCAGCTGTTCAGGCTAACTGCTAGGTGAACTTGTATAATTCCGGATGTTTAAACCCTTCAAAACAAACCCCAGACCAGAAGGCATCGACGAATTTGCATTTTGGGTGGCCCAACAACATCAAGCATATGCTGAACTTCACAGAGTCAACAACCGAATAACAAGAAGGCACTCACATGACCGTTTGCGAAGGCTAAAGCTTTTGGGACCTTGCATAACAAAACGGAAACAAAATATAGAGGCATAAAAGCGATGCAGGAAAGTTACTTACAAGTAAGTTACTGCTTCCTCGTTCTAGTGAAAGGCGAAGTTGTTCGTTGCGCCACGATTCACCGAAAGGAAGCCACTGCTCTTCCGCGGAATTCCTGAATAGTGGGGTGTCATACAGAGTGCAAAGTTGTGGAATAATAACAAAATAGGCTAATAAGTTTGAAAAACAGAAATATGATATGGAATGAGCATCTGGAGTTGTCAAAGATGCATTGAGAGTGACGTGCAGATCAGATTTTCCTCCCATTTCGAATATTCGATGCTTCAAACTCTCCTTCCTGGATCTTTTCGAATAATCAAGGTTTTGAGAGACTCGAAGCTTGATTTTTATACTACTTCCCTCGGTTTCACTCAATACGGTCAAAGGCCAATAATAAAATTATGCATCTCATCATCAAAAACCCTAGCGCCAACGTTTTGTCTCATCTGTTTCCTCACCTCGGCGTAATTTTCACTTCCTCTTTCGCTTCATCCTCACTCTCTGAGTCGAGAATACTGGTACAAGCTGGAGCAGTATGTATGACTGATGTGCGGACGACTCCTTCGCCCATTTCGCTGAGTACATCACGATAGTAGGTTGCTTCCATGGAGTATTGTATAGCCTAAAATACTATAGTTTCTAGGAATGACAGGCTAATAAAACAATTCCTTGAAATAGTAATTTTAAAGTAATGTTACACAGTTTTTGATATTTGGGAAGGATTTGTTGATGGATTTCCTAAAAAAAAGTGATTCACATATTCAAACTGCTATCTTCATATCAATCCATTAAAAAAACTCCCGGAAGCAATTAAATTCTCATATCCGCACCTTTGATAAATGGCTGTCAGGAATTGAAAATAGATAGGAGTAGATGCCCATGGGCAATGTCAAAAAAATTTTGTGAAGTTCTCAATAGAAGGATTTCTTCCAGTGGGGCATAGATGTCAGCGCCTAGCTCTCGAGAATTGCAAGGAACTCCAAGGATCTATCTAGTCGCCTAAAACTCCTATCATTTACTCGGATATTCCAGCCTCAGAATAACGTCAGTGAATATAGCAGATTCAAAGATTTAAAACTCAAGACCAGGACTGAAACGGAAGAACTTACAGACTTTTTCTGCCAGGTATGTAATAGCAGTAGATATGGTTAACGATGCGATTAATTAGGAGACATTCATATTCAGGACAACTGAGTCAATCTACGGGCATCACTCTCTTAATAAGAGCAGCTTGATGAAGCATCCATGAAGCATAACATTTCAAGAGTTTTTGCGTGTTATTTTCAGACGGAAGGTTCTTTGTTTAGAAGGGAGGTTTTTGTTTAAAACGAAACCATCAACATCTCCAGGAAACAGTTGTACTGGGTGACAACAAAGTCTTTGGCCAAAGAATTTTTAGCAATTACTTCCTGCGCTTTGCGGCGAACCCATGACTTTGTACTTGTGTTGATTACCCAAACGTCTCGAACACAGGCGCAAAATTTCCTAATCCACAGCTCCATCTGAATTCTGTATGCTCTGCAAACATGAAACGAGGTAGAGATGGAAATGGCCGCATGTAGAGTCTCGATGACTTCTTTTCCAAGAACTTCTTTTAATTCACTCACCAAAACACCTATTTTCTGGTCAATATTCAAGAGGTCTGAATTTTTCTTTCCAAAGGGATTCCGAGCTTGCACTAGCTTTGTTGTCCAGAAAATGTCAATAAATTGCCACCACCACTTTTCGCCACTGAAATTCACAAAACAAAGGACAAAAGGGGGCAGAGCGAAATCCTGAGAGGTACATATGTTATTTCTTAGGCATAAGCACATCCGATAAAAAAAGTGGCCATCTCACAAAAGTATTTCATCATGTTCCAAAAGAAAAAGCAGCAAAAAGTTGGTCTGGACCTCTCAGCTCCTGATTTCACTAAGTCTATCTATGTTTATTAAAGAGCGTTCTACCTAAAACAAACACCTCTGAATCTCTAAAGTGCAATTCTTAGAGAGCATGAGTTGATCTAACTTTCGATAAGGTATCAGCTCCCTTGGTCTAGAACTAGCGAGAAAACGGGATCATAGAAGCTCGACCAACTTTTGGCCTTCGTGCGCTACAGTCGCCGACGGTTCTGTCGGCTCTAGGAAGAAATCGAGAGGTGTATCTAAAATCCAAGAGTGTTTTCCTAAAGCGCATGAATTCGCCGTTGCTCAGATATATTTTCAGATTGTTAGCTCATCTAATCCCAGACTTAGATTCTGTTATATTTGGCCAAAGACTTTGTTGTCACCCTGTATTGTTTTGTCAGTGCAATTCCCAAGGTGCAAATTGTCTCCAACGTAGATTTCTAGCATAAGCAGATTCCAGGATTAGTCCTTATTTTAAAAGATATTTAGTGCTGGTCGCAAGGGTGCATTTGGAGAAGAAGATCTCCATCCCAGTAAATGAATAGGCAGTGTTTGCAAAATCACTATATAAACTGGATCGACGTTGTTCTAGCTCACCCTTACTTCATTATTTTCTACACCCAGTTCTCTTCACATACATATCCTTGCAACATATTGAGGGGGGGGGGGGGGGATGGATCATCTGTGCATTCGAATACAAATAGCTATATGATAGACACGGTATTCGAATATTTCTCATTGCATAAGATATCGTGAAATGAAGACGGATGCAACATTTATACTTTAGACGCCATTTGGGAATCATATTCTACTTAGGTAATGCCTTTACGGCAGAAATGCTATGCTAAAATGTTCTAGAATTTTAATGAATTATTTGAGAAGACCGAATCGTAGTTTAAAATAAAGGTTTGAACACAAAAACCTAGACTTATACTTGAAAGATGGCCAACACCGAAAAGTTTACTTATTCAAAAGCTTTAACATTCAAACTACTGTATGGGGACTGCATTAAGACAGCAATCGCCTTCTCTTTTTTGTTTTCTAGCGTAATTCGTTTTCATTTTCACTACAATAATAAATGTAGCTCTCGATCCACTGTAGATTTTGAGAAATTTCTTCGAAAAATTACAGACCAAGGTATTTTTAACTAGAACCCTGCACAGACTTCTGCTTGACTGCTCCTTATTACACGTTTTTTTTCATTATTGCTAGATGCTTTGCTGTAATCGTAGGTTTCTCTAATGGAGCACATTCTTCTTTGACATTCCTTGCATGGGGTTTTTGCTCCATGTTCCTTGGAAACGTGGCGCGTTCACGATTTATGCGTCCTCATTCACCCTGTAGTGCACTGGGATTTTGTCACGAGGATTGAGAGGATGAAGTGGCTGTTTTCATAACGACTGCTTGGGGCGCAACGATGCATCATACGAAATTATGGAAGAAGTGTTAGAAAGCAAAATGAAGGAGGAGAAAATGAAGGAAGAAAATGCAGGAAGTATCATTTTCACGATAGGTGTTGTCTTTACAGATTTTAATATACGTCCCTCAGGTTATGCATTGAGCAACAACAAACTTTCCCCTCTCAGCCAGTCCGTACAGTTCACGTACAACCACAATAGCGGAAATGCAATGCATTTTGCTCAGTAACAAGTATTTTTGCGTGTTGGCGCCAACTTTCGACGAGTTTACTGCTTGGACGTTTTTTTTTTGCTGCATGAAGCTTAATTTGTTCGCAATCCTAGGTCCTGAATCCACTGGTTTTACCCAGCATGGATCCCTTTCGTGACTTTTAGAATACTTTTTGTTGCTTCTATCAACATATACCCATTATCATGCGCCTTCTGCAGCAATTAGCTGCCTGATTACTGTTAATGCTAGTTTTTGTAAATTTTTCAATTTTTAGCCATTTCTTCTTTATTAAACTCAGTGAAGTTCAAGCAGAGCTATGATTGGAAATACATATAATACGGAACAGTTCCCTTAATCTGATAATTATCCTTTCATGGAGAAATTTCCGTGATAATCACGTCGCCTGAGTTGACATTAGAACATTGGCAATAATGCTTCATCAAAAAAGATCGCTCTATGGATTTTCCGAATAAATAGGAGTCAATTCGGAAATGATAATAAGAATATAAAAAAGGAACCCAGAAGTGTACATTCAAGTACATGAAACTGCATATTTGATTGTTTTCAAACTAAACAATTCGAATATTAATTAAACCAAAAAAAAAGTCTAAATGCTCAGAATATGAGTTTTCTGAGTGGTAGCCTTTTCAACTATTCGTACTTTTGAACTGTTGGAATAACACACTTATTCAACATACAAAGAAATTATTCGGACTTTAATCTTCCTTGATTACCCGTAATAATGAATACTTACGCTAACAACCGAATTAATGAACTCTTCTGTTGACAAATATAGCGGTAAGGAGGGCGGATGAACGAGTAATTCGATTTGAATAGTCGGATATTCTAACATACCGTTAGATTCATCCGGTCAAATGTATGATATGGGCATATGGTGTTAGAATATAATAATTATGGATCCCATTTCGTTGCAGTTTAGCCACTATTGTCCAGTTAATTTTCTTGAGGTTCCCATTCAGTGCGATAGTTACTGGGCCGCATTGAGATTACCAGGGTAAAGGTAAACACCACACAAATTTACCCATCGTTATTACGGGCGTCAACACGTTTAGCGTAGTAGTCTCAATGATGCATCCAGGTCCAGAAAACTCCTATTGAATAAAGTAATAAGCACGTGTAATTCTTTTGAGATCCTTCTTTTGTGCTCTACAAGAGTTTTGCTAGTGCTAATTAACCCTGAAGTCCAGTTTTACTGGTAATCTGTGAATTCCTATTAACGCTCAGGTGCACATTCAGATAAAACGCAGTTGGATTTCTTTTTGCTACTGTGAAAAGCTCTTCCATACAACAGTTCCCAACGTGTTCGAGCAGACTGAGGCAGTCAGGCGGTTGAAACCTCCCGAATACGTGCTGTAAAAGCGTTGTGGATGCTGAGGGTCATTAATTACTCGCTCGCTATTTCCCTCCAACTCAATACACACACAGACACATAGGGACACTCGCCATAGCCCCAGCCACATCGTCGCTATATCACATGTCCTCGGCCGCGAAAAAAGGACATTCAGGCAGAGGTTAGCGACGAGCGCCGGTGTCCAGAATCGCGGCTATCGGCGCTCCATTGAAAACGCGCTTGCACTGGACCGAGAACTCACTTGAATGAGAAATGGAATCCCTCTGATATTCTTCATCACCGCTTCCGTCGTGTCTGGATTGATTGTGGCCTCTTTTCCGAGTTTCTCCTCTTTCCAGTGTTTTACGAAGTATATGGGACGGTGAATTACCTGTAATAATATGAAGAGAAATAGCACCAGAGAACTAAGTGCAAGTGAAAAGTAGTAAATTAGGAAAGCAAACGTACCCTTGGTCGTATGAACCAAGTGATAGCGAATAACAACATGCCTAGCAAGCCAGCCACTGTCAGCACCAGAGAAACAATCAACAAATCCTCCCGCAGTATACCCAGGAAAAGGCCTTAAATGGAACAGTATTGTTTATTTGTTTATTCAACTTGATTAGGACTTCACAAACATTAACATTTTATGGGAAGTACTTTTTAAGATACTTTTATGTTTGTATTTTTCACAGTATTTATTGTATTTTAGAGATAGTGTGTCGAATACTTTTGTTGAAAAATTTTCTACGGTGTTCACCGTACCGTTCACCGTACCAGTAATTTGAAGTCAGACGTTTCAGGCACCAACATCGATTCCATAGGCTGTTCCAGAAGCGACAATAGTTGAGTAACCGTGCGAATAACCTGCCTTTCTGTCATTCTTTTCCAATTGCTGCACACTTCCCCGCGATCTTTTTTTCTCCGCTATCTTCCCAACTAACATCCATGGTGAAACGCACTATGCATACCTCATGATTTACTTTAATATAACGTTTTAGATGTGGATGGTAGCACTTTCACGGAAAGTTGTAGGGATTACATAGTATAAGTCGGTGTAAAATAATGTAAAATAATAATAAATCGTGAATAAAATGTATAGAACAACATTAGTGAGCCGATGTTTATATAAATCTATGTAAAATGATCAGCAAGACATCTGACTCAATTGACTCGATTCGACTTTCTAAGGCTTACTGCTCGGATGGTTCAAATTTCGAATAAGTGTTTAAATTGAATATGAACATGACGAGACCTATGCTATCAAATATCGATTATTCGAAAAAAAAATGGACCTTTTGATTATTCGATTGACTCGATTCCTACATTTCGATATCGAGTCAAACGTCTTGTATCAACATGTAGGTTATAACAACTTAGCTTATGAGATTTATTGCACCAAAACTCATTTAAGTGAGAGTAATGTGTCACCTTAGCAGATTTGATGAGATTTTCTACTTATTTCACACCGAATAGTTATAATTGAAGTTCATAAAATAAGGGAGACAAACATAAGAGAAAGAAAATTCTCTTACCAGTTAAAAACGTTAATAGATTGAAAATAGCAGAGCAGATAAGCACGTGACGGAGCAGGCACATTACTGAAACATCGATGAAAATGACGCAAATGTAAACAAATCCCGCGGATTTTCATTAAATAGAGGGAGAACGTCTCAAAGAGGAAACGAACGAGTAATTGGATGATACAAGGAGAGTTCTGGGAAAAAAGACGATACAATGAATTTCTGAAGGATACTTCCGCTATCTAGAAACCTCATTAGTGACTAATTTGCTAGACTTGAAGTTTTTTCTTATAAGGCCCTCACAGATACAAATTGATCCAGGAATTGGAGTTATATGGATTTTCTCAAAAAGAGAAAGAAAGAAAAACTCGGTATCACTCAAGCGGGCACCTTGTTGTATTGAAAAAAACCTTTTTCAACCTGGAAAAGCCCTGCAGACTGGCCAATAACAATACATTACTGAACATGATCCTAACGAGTGGAAAAACCTGGACATCAGTACAGCGCTTTGTCCGTTTAATGGAGTTTCCGCTTCGTTGTAGGAATCGATGAAGGAAGGGCGATAGCTATGATTAGCTTATTTCGTTACCCTGCCATAAATCTGCGGCGAAAACAGCAATTATGAAGCGCCGAGTAAAAATTGAACCTCCAGAATATTATGGAATTCAATCCTTGACAGCAATGTTGTGTGAGCACCGGCTTTTCTATGGAATTATTTCGCTAAAAGTTGAAGACGTGGTTCTTCTGGAGTCATTCTCAGGTCAGGAGCTCTACATTCAATGGGAAGGCATGGATATTCCAAGAGGTCTGCAATCGCTCACAGCTAATGAGGATGAAAATCCTTAAATCCGCTATAATAACACAGTTAGCTCAACTTCGAAAGAAACAAGCGAAGGTTCTCTGGATATCCCAAATCTGACATTGATCATAGTGTTAGTTAACGCTGGAAACCAGCAAAAAGCATGGCAAATGGTGACAACTGTTAGCGAATTAATTTGGGAACTACTGCCAGACGGATTCGACCAGGGGATCAGCTTTTGTTATGAAGAAAACCTAATCTCTCACGCATAATAAATGTCCGAGCGGACGGCGTCACACAGCGGCGGCTCCCGGCTCGGCCAGCTTTTCCGGGAAGCCTGACCGAACTGGCCGTCGGCGGTAGAGTAATGTATGCAAATCTGAACCGGAAGATGTGACCGAACGAGCCGCGCGGATTGTGCCAATTAACGAGTCTGCCCCTGAGGTACGATTGGCCTCGTCAGTGGAGCAGTTCGAGTGAAAATCACTCGTAGCGATTGTGCCACAGTCGAGATTTAGCGTAAGAGCAACGATCACAGGGAAGAAGCTCGATCCAAAGCGCGCTTAGCAATTAGTAATTTTTTTCCATTTTCTACCGATTTATTCATGCGAAGGGTTTGGGTAAACCTGAAAAAATATGCCTAGAAACACAACCTGTAAGTGACAGCAGTAAATCAAGGAAAAGCTATCTCTTAACTCAACAGCATTAGAGTAAAAAGTCAATCCTGATTAGACGTAAATAGCAAGAAACCTCGGCATTAGCGGTGTTTGAACAAATGGATTAATGTAGTGTGTCCTCAGAAAAAATGTAAGGTGTAATATTCATCCTTGAGCTTCTGCCTCAATCATTCACTCCAAGTCCGAATAGGGGATCGAACGATCGAATGCATGAATGGCCTTTGATCAGGACAACATCGACAAGATCTAGTGTACTTAGGATTAAATAATATGCACATGTTTTCTAATAGCTAATTTTAATTTGTTATTTAGAATTATTGCGTTCCTGTAACGTGGAAATACAATAAAGATTATTCATGTAGTTATGGAAATTAGAACAAATATTCCACTTCGATTGGGTAGAACGCTGCCTATTCGGAGAAGGCAGAGAGCTTTGAAAGAAAGATTTTTTAGTCTGTTCATTCCAGATATTCGAAATTTGAATCCCGGCCGAGTTCAAATATTTGTTTGAACCTAAACTAAAAGATTGAGAATGATGAAATTACAGAATAAATGCAGTATGTATCATGCGATGCACTCTGGATTGATTAGGCTTAAATAAATAGTAAAGGACGAAAATTTCTGAAAAAGTATCTGTGCTAAGATTTTTTTAGACAATACGTTCGTGTGATTTCAGAGACGTTGCCATATAAAGCTCAAAAGTTCAAAAGCTCAAAAGCGCAAAAGTTCACAAATCACATTGTTACGCTGTTCCAGCACAGATCACTCATGTTGTTCACATAAACTCATTTCTGACTTCTCACACTCGCTGAGTGAATGTCGCTCAGGATACAGTCTAGAGAGTAATTTGTGTACGCCTTCCGGATACCGACAAGTCTATCGTAGAAGATATTGTGTCCGTGAAGAAATGAAGTTGAAGGAATTCCACGGATCAGTGGTAGTGAGAAAAAGAAACTTTAATAGGTAGAGCGACATAAGGTGACAAACGAATTGAGCTCTAGATTGACCATGGACTGCTGTTTATTTAACTTTTTTTGTTAATTTGTTGTTATTTATTCTCCTTATTGAATATTGGGATGGAAATTATTTAGAACGCATCATTTGCCTACTGCTCATATATTCATGCGTAGTTGCATAGTCGTATTTATCATTCAAAATGGCACACCTTGTACGAGAGAAATGAGTCGTTAAATAAGCGAAGAATTAATGACACTAGCTTTGATCCTAGCATTTGGTCCATAATTTTCCGCGGAAAGTATCGCAACAAAATTAAAATGACTATACTGAGAAACAAGGTCATGTTTAGTACTGGCGAGGATTTTGAAGCTTGGGAAAACACTGAGATTACCGAGTGAATATACCTTTTTTTCTTCCAAGATGACCAGCAAATTGTTTATCTCTTTTCCTATCGATCTTTCGTAGAGTATATACCTCTTCCAAGGAAATTAATGAATGGCGACAAAAGAAACCGTGGAGATCTAATCGTTGACTTGACTATATTTTTCATAGTATTTAAAGTAATACCAAAAAGGATCTAAAGGTTTGTTCCTCTTAGGATTTGAGGTGTGTATGAAAAAATCAAGGGAAAATAGAAATTGGTAAGTAGTTTACAGAATTAAACAAGCAGCCGGACTGTTCTATGAAGTAAGTTGTGAAAGACACTAATTCTTTGCTCCTTGTTCATCCATACAGTGCCACTCGATCCACTTCATGATTGTAGCCATGATATTTCGAAGAAAAAGAGTCGTAAGTAGTATCAGTACGTACAGGAGGCTCGGGAAGGTAAAAATGTGAAAAATGGTGAAAACATTTTCAAATAATGAGTATGACTAGCTCTGAAAGGTCTCAGGAAGTAATCTGAAATGCCTTGCACTAACTCTCATTGGCTACATCGATTTAGACTTGTTTACTAATTTTCTCTAAGGAGCTCCCTGTATTGTACCAGATTACTTTATTTCATTAGTGAAAGAATATAGGGAAGATCTTTGCCTTTTAGGTGGCCTCGGTCTTGTAAAACACGAGGCAACTAGGGCTACATAAAAATGCAACGAAAATAGAGGATTAAATCCAGTTTCATGGGAGCAAAGCCAATAATATATGTAGGAGAACCTAGGTAATAGCAAGCTGCTTTCAGAGGTAATTGTAAATATGAGCATTGGATTTGTGAATGGATCGTTTTGCATCGCATAGGACGCATCAAGACAACCAATTAGCGCTATTCCATGACGAAAATCACTGGATACTTGTTTACAGCCGAAGAGTACTTGGGCTGTGTGAGGTGATGTGAAGCGGAATCCATTCTCGCCCCAGCAGTGAACTCACAATGGGTGGGGAAAAAGAGTGAAGTATGGTTGTGAATAGGTTTGGAGCACTGAAATCCTTAGAATCCAGGAAGTAGACTGGGGGCCTCAATAGAAATCCAATAAAATTCGGAGAAACGTGAGACTTAGCCTATTAGTCCGCCGTGCTCTAACTGCGCCAACACGTCTCTGGCCCACCCTAGAGATGAGTGCAAAAGTACAACTCGTTCAAATTACACCCGTTTAAGTAATGAAGCACTGTCCTAGAGGGCGGTGCTCTTCCCGGCGGGTGGTCCGAGAAAACGGAACAGCAGAAACAGAGAGCGAGAACACTTGGCATCATTATCCACAAAATTCGACGTCCCTACGCTGGAGGCGAGTGAGCGACGTGGGCGGGCTAAATAAGAGCAGAAGGGTGCGATACATGTCGACTGCAAGACACCGACTCAGTGGAAAAAGTCACTTCCCGCAATAACTCCAGCAATGACGTCAGTAATTGGATGTCTTCTGTGAGAGCAGACAGCAGTGATGTGTAATTAAAAAGTTGTACTTGTTCGCTTGTACCTAAATATGTGGAGACGGAGGAGTTTTTCTTCCGATTCTGCTGGTCAGCTCTAATTATGTGGGAATTGCGCAGTAATCCTGAACATATGTCAAATCTGAGGATAGCGAATGGGGTCATATTCAGCACTCTGGATATATTCTGTCATTTCTGATAGCTTAGCAAAATGTAATGACTGGTAAGACAAAGTTTGAGTATAATGTTTCGTTGTAGGGACACTCGGAGGTGCACAGAGAAAAATGCCGTAAGCAAAAAAAAAAGTCAGAATTTAGCTTCTACGTTCAGCAATCTATCAGGAAATAAGGAATCCGAGCAAAAATGTTTTTTTTTTTTTGAAGAAATAAATCACTGAACCCAAATATTGCCATATCGGAAAGTAGAATTTCACTCACAGTAGACTAAATTCTGAGGATTCACACAAATGCTTTCGAAAATTATCGATTGAGTACTCAGCATTTCTACCTTTACCAAAAAATACTACTAAAACAAAGGTAGTACTCAGACATTCGATTTTTGCCATTTTCCGGACAGCGAATGGGTGAAAGTTTCATTTAAATGTTTTTACGGGCTGAGTCTCCTTGGGTTTTGAAGACACTGCTTGAATTTTCTTGAAGAACTGCATAGTTATTGTGAAGAGCGCTATATCAACATTTCTCCACTCGATGAACTCAGTTTTCATTAGTAAGGATGATTATTGGCAGTGGACCTATAAGGCCACAATTCTTTCATGTTTGATAGATGGGCTAAGTAAAAAGTTATATTAAATTGAAAGAAGTGTAGCCGAAGATTTCAGCATTCGCATTTCTAGAGAAATGTTCCGGGGCAACAATGACTTCTGATAACTTCATTTGGTCCATGAAAACTAGTCTTGAACTCTTCAAGGCTCAAAGATTCCGGGAGGCTTTGAAGGAGTCTATGGCCGCTTCACTAGTAGAAGAGCTTCAATTATAAAAATTCCATTACGTGTACTAGTTTTTCTTTTATTCTATATCCATACAGAACGGAAGAATAGCCGAATTTAGCCTGCTATCCTCCTATGACGTCGGTATTGCTATTATATTTTTTTAAAATGCAGGAAAACACAGAAATCGAGGAATGGCTGGGCGTTCAGACATATAACGCTTTGGGTACTTGGCTTCTATTTCAAAACATCTTCATTGTTGATCGCATGAAACGGGATTGAAAATTCTGTTGTCGACGTCTGCCTAACTTTGCCATGTATGCACTTTCTTTCTGGATATTTTGAAGTAAGATATTGAAGCTTAGTACCAATTTCCCGTCAATATTTTGTAGATGAAACGCTGACAGCTGTTCAAAAGCAGTGGCAAAAAAGTCTGGAGCCGCCAACAAAATTACTGGAAGAAGAGAGAGCGAACACAAGGACGTCTCCATGCCGATTTCAAAAGCAGACAGCACATATGTGGTGAAGATATGACACAGAGAACGTGCAGCTAGATTATTACTCTGCAGATGTAACGAAAGTAACGAAACTAGCATAGCTGGATTTCTACAACGATCGGATACTAACAAGTAATTGGGGGCTGAGCTGAATGGCAAAAGCATGCATACGAAATTGACAGCCGTGAATGCCTTTATGACGCAATTCACATAATTTTTCGAATTAGCCTCAGCATTAGTGAGGTGTGAGTAAATGGAGAGACAATTACGAGCGAAACGCTTTACTGCAGCGTTGGCCACAACTATCCTTCATTGATTTCACGACTACAAATACAGGCTAAGCGCTGAGCCCTGGCTATTCAAGCAGGGGCTCAGCGCTAAAAAGCCATAGATGAAGCGCAGTAATTGGGTTGTCAGCAAAAATATGCCTTATTTGCCTCTGACCGCTCACATGTCAGCTGGCAGCTTTCATAAACGCCTTTCACCAGGCGACATTTCCTTGTTCTCGTGGATCGGCGGGGAGCAAAGTTTAAGCGCCCTATCCGGAATTTCATCGCTTCACGAGGATACCTTCGTAGAATTCCAATGCATTCGTGAAGTGCACTGCTGATTCTGAGGAACTGTGAACTTTATGTAGAACAAATGGAGCATGCACTCCGTCCAATACAATGTGTGAATAGGGCATGAGCAGGGCAAGTGTGAACATGCAAT
This sequence comes from Ancylostoma caninum, assembly GCA_037903475.1. Taxonomy (NCBI): domain Eukaryota; kingdom Metazoa; phylum Nematoda; class Chromadorea; order Rhabditida; family Ancylostomatidae; genus Ancylostoma; species Ancylostoma caninum. The sequence continues at coordinate 371,468 of JBAJFG010000389.1, read as the reverse complement.
TTTGATGAGAATTACGGAGACAGACAAAAAAAGGCGTTTCTAACGAGTTTTCCATAAAAAACAAATGAAATTATGGTTGTTGATGGATTAGTGGAAACTAACAAATTAGACTGGCAGAAGTTCCCAGGCTTTTTCCATGTTCCCATGCTGTTCATATCCCCATGTTTTTTCTCACATTTTCGAGTTCTATGAGGACCGAGGTATCATTGGTTGTGGAGGACAGTGGATATGGATGAAGGATGATCGAAAAAACTAGTCTACTGCAGGTAAGCCCCGCCTGCTTGATTTTTCTGGATCATCTGGAGGCATTTCGAACCAACCTCGAGCGGTTTTCTTTACTACAGCACTCATCCCGCACAGAGAGCAAGCATTTTGAGCCGCATCACTTGCTTTCGATCGAATCGAAAGAAAAAAAATGAAAGCATGTGACAAATTTTGCTTAGTGGTACTTCTATTTTCAATAATCGAAACTGAGGTAAAAACAAGTTATTCTTCAGAATACTAAGGATGTTCTGTAGAGGGAGAAAATCGCTTTCTATTGACTATAAGCACTTGGCCCATATCGTTTAAAGGGAGAGAATACAAACAGTTTCGTTAAAAAAAGTGTGGCAATTTATTTGGCCGTTTGTGGCTGACGATCTGTGCAGTCAAAAAAATGCCTGATCTGTTCTGAAACGATCCTGCTACGTTTAGAAGTGTCTTTCCTGGTACAAGTGGAAAGTCTTCTTACGCAGCGTTTATTATGAAAGTCATTCCATATGCAGTATCATTTCAAATTACTACTATTAATATTATTCATTTATTCGACCACGCATCACAGTTACACAATTTCACTTCTTCCAAACCCTTTCTGACCAGCATTGTATTTGATCCTTAGGAGAACGTCTACAAATTGAAATTTGAAGTATTTAACTGGAAATAAAGGGCGAAAGGAGTAATATGAACTCTCCCGAATCGATTGCATGATTCACTCACTTATTATCATTATCTACTATAATCCTATGAAAGCACCTGTTTTAAGTGTGATTCCCTCATAAGATACGGGAAATCTCTGGGTGTGAAAATGTCATCTGACGGGCACCAAATTGCCCCTTCAGAAAATGCAATTTTTACCTATGGCTAATTTAACAAAAAGAAAAAAGTAATGAGTAATGAGGAAAGCTTTGAAAAGACTAGAACACTTAACTTCATTCTGGAAAAGTCTGGAAACATGAAGTAAACGATCTGAAAACATGCAGCAATGTCAGATCCATGGATCACAGTTTAATAGTAGCAGAAGACACGCCAACAACAAGGCATACATCTAACTCCTGGCTGAACAAAATCAGGGAGCGAAGATGGAGTGTAAACGAATCCCAAAGCGGGAGGAAAGCCGAACATGATCGGACATCTCGTCTTACGAGGAAGCCTCTCATCGACCAGCCTGTTCTCGGAACACTTTTGGCTCACACTGAGACTCCCTAATGAACATCAACTTAAAAAAGTACAGGCGTGTCCTCGAAAATGAGTCAGGCAAAGGACAGGCAACTCGTAACTCAATTTCCATGAGTACAGTTTTTTTGTGGATAAAAACTTTTATTTGCCCAACATGAAACATTAAAGCGGGCCAGAAATCCAGAGACCACAAACTGATGTGAATTGTCACATTCTCCCTGCTGTTCAGCTAATGACACCGCTCAAATGTAGAGGGTATGCATACGTTATGAGCTCGTCTGTGACAGTTTGACTAATTTCACATTTGCTTAGGACAAATTCCATTGAAGCTTCGATACACTCCTGGTATGGGCTATATTTCAGGAAAGTACACATTCGCCTTTTCCCTATGGGAATGACGTAGAGCGAAATTGGCTCAAAGTCTGTAGTTTGTTCACAAAGGTTACAATACTACTGAATAATTAATAAAAAAATATCTGAACAAATGTAGATCCGGAAATTTCTCACAAACACAGCCAGAACTGCTCTCGCCACTGTTGCACTGCATGTGAAACATATCCAATATTCCCAGAATCACAAAAATTCCCAGGATCCTTAATTGATCACACAAAAGAAGCCCTCAAAGTGCACGGAATAAATTGTGCTGCTAAGTGAAGAGATTCCTCATCATTTATAATGTGGAAGAAATGGATGGTGGAATGCAAGATTTCAAAAGCCTTTAATTGAAACTAAAACGATTCTATTTGCGAGCTCATAATGAGTTTGGTTGCAAAAAGTGGAAGAAAAAAGTCCGCTATCATCGCTCTTGACAATTCCAATTTTGAACTCGTCACTTAAGGGGCCTCCCATCCCGTCTCTGTCTTTGTTTTTTTTTCTCTCAGGAAACTCTTAAGCAACCTTGTCAATCTATTTTATTTATTTTAAATTTTACAATGACAGAGAAGACCTCATGCTTTTTTCGCATACAGTCAATCCTTCGTCGCGCAAGTTATTGTCTTGTAAAATCTTACCGCTATTAAGTATGCATGTAGTTACATCATTTGTGATGTTCCAATTAATGAATAGAGTAAATAAATGTAGCTTAAAGTGACTCTGGAGTAGATAGTTCGTCAACTTTATTTTCTTTTCCAAGGTGAAGTGCTTAAATGTGTCGCGATTCGCTTGGATTGCCAAAAATTTCTTTTTTTAAACTAATCTTATGATGGAAAGGGACACCTCTGTCTTCATAGTGCATACATTTGGGATTTCTACTAAGCCCTCGGTACCCTTAGTGAGCGTCTTTTGTTCTTTTGCCTTGCTTATTCCTACAGAAACGCCATGAGATGTGAACCACCAAGAGGTTTTCTGCCGACACACAAGTGGAATCCTCCTAAGGGCTCACCATTTTCTCCTACAGAAGTTATAAGATCCACCGTTTCTGCCTTGCCTAGGCACAAAAACAACGTCATAATACGTATTGCAAAAGTTGCTTCTATGAGGTACAATTTCGACCAGTGGAATCCAGGATGGTCCGAGAAAAGCTAATGGATTTCCTGCTAGTCTAGAATGAACGAATTCGCAAGGGAAAATTGTAGGACATAATTTGGTGATTTCAACAACCACCTTCTGTTTTGCTGGTACGGAATTCGCGGCTGAAACACACTAAAATTTCTTTGAGTAAACCAACCAAGTAAAGTAAACCAAGTAAACAACCCATTATTTGGCACGATTTCCCTGAAGCAGCAACAAATCGGCCACCCTGGATTCGCGCTAGGATCAACGCCGTTCAGTGAACGTTCACAAAGTGGACGTGCTAGCCCCGGAAGTCGTTTTCTGTTAACGATATGCCGCATCTGCCTCGTCAGCTCCAACGTCAATACGCCACCCTTGCTTTCCGTTGTTGTTTTGTTTGCTGACTCAATTAACTACATTATATAGAAATGAAGATTCTGTTTGATAACACCATGACATGGTTCCTTCATGATGGACATCAGTGACTAATCAGATATAACAAGCACGAGTCAATACTGATATTGGCGAGCTGAGGGGAAATATTCGCTGAAGTTAGCTCCCGTAACTGCGTTGACAAAATTTCAGAAGAAAAAGGACAAGAAGGGATGCTATATTAACATCATCATATACTGATGGCACATTAGAAGCTTCTAGGAAGTCCCTTACAATTCTGCTTAAGGATCGCTTGTTGGATTTCCCTTAGCTATTAGCGGAAAGATGGATTTTGAGCGACTTGGCATTTCCTATCGAGACCTCATAGATTACTGACAGATGTCTTTCAGTCGCACGGACTCAGTTTTCTCTAGAAGTGAAAGCTCAGATGGATTTTTCGTTACTTTTCCTGGAAGTGATGCACACTGTTGAGCCCAATGTCACTCAACGATTTAATCCTTATGGAAATCTAACATATGATCTCAATTGTAAGCTAGGATTCCGCATTTGAGGTCTTCTCTCGAGGCTTCATGCATCATTGAGATTACCCAGGGTAAACGTAAAACCACACAGATTTATCCATCGTTGAAACGGGCGTTATCACATTTACCGTGGGTAATCCCAATTCGGCATCCAGACCCTGGTGTAGTGTACGATCATGAGGAGGCATGAAGCTGACTATTCCCAAGTGTGGGAACTGAGATATGGACTCGTTCGCAACAGGAGCTGTTTTGTTAATTGTAGCCATTTCCTCATTCAACCAAGTGTCAGATTTTTACATCATAAATAGAACTTCCCCCGTACTCTTGTTCCTAGCTCTCAATCCCGAAAACTTCTCAAGATTTTTGTTAGTTATAAGGTACCGACTTCTTCCCAGGCACATATTCGTCCGCTATGGATCTTTGTATTTCTAGTCACAAGAGCAAGTACAACTAGTTCCTTTCAACCTTATTGCAAACAAACTTATTGCACAATTCAGAAGTCATGTGCAAGGCCCAATTAAACCTGCGACAAAGTGTGCAGACGCTTAAGATTCCAGGAACAATCCGGAGATTGCAAAACATGTACTTCTTCCATTTTTCTTTCGAGTACATCCACGAACGAAACGGAGCCTAGTCATCTTTTTCTTTTTTTTTGTTTCATTTATCCTGCCTGAAAATTTGGGTGGAGATAAAATACATGAAAAATACCCTTGGGGGAATACGAGACTTAATTACAGAAAAGTTTCTCCAGCCCTAAAGAATAATGTATGTCTTCTTATTTTCAGATGGCTGAAAGCAAAGAAGACCTGGAAGGAATTAGAACCCAAACATATCTGCTGGAAAAACATCATCACGTAGCAAACTTGTCACAAATAAGCATCAAAAATCCGAAACAGAGTCGTGCTAAAAGTTCGGCAGTGGGGCTCGGCTAGACTGCACACACTCGGCATGTTTTCGGTCAGCTCAGCAGCCATATGCATGAAATTACACACGGGGCGATAAGAGCCAACATTGCCTCAATTAAGGATGCGAAGCGAGAGGATCGAGGTTTCAACGACACCCTGGCCGGCCATTGCACTACTACTTGGAAAACGACGTTCCGACGTTAATGTGAGACGAGCGTCCGACGTACGGAGGATATCTGTCACATTTGGCTGGAACGAACGTCACAGTACATCGTCGTACACGACGCATTAGTATTCTACGCCATAGCCTCCCTACTTCGACAACTTTTTCGGGGGAACAGGCGAAACTTCGCGAGAATCACACACTCTCAGGAAAACACAATTCAGGATGAGGAATGGGGCGAGAGGTGGTGAAACGATAGGCAGCTCATGAAAAACAATGGGAAGATTGGTGGCGAAAATGCGACGATTGCATGCACGCTAAGCTATTATCGAATAAGAAATTGAACCCCCATTACAGATTGCGTGGATAGCCTGCTCGATAGACAGTTGTCAGCAAGGATGAGAGGTTTGGAGATGGAGGGAAGGCGTAGCGATTAGCAACGGGCAAAAATTGGATGGAAACAGGTTGGTTCCCAGCGCTTGCAAAGTCCCATGCGTCAAGTCCTCTGGAATGGATTCATGACCGGCATGGGTTGCAAAGGGCAATAAAAAAAGGCAAATGTTTTTCCGATATCGGGCATGATGAGAGAAGTTTGTCCCCAAGGATTCTAGAGATGAAATATCGAGCTTCTATGGAAGACGTATTCATTGGAACTTGCTGGTTATAGGCGCCTTCCAAATCGAGAACCTCAAAGAAGCCTAACAGAGGGAAAAATGAGGAAGATTCGTAGAATATAGCTTGCTCAGGGAATATAGGTCTTAAATAAGAGCAAATCAAGAAGAAATACAGAAAAGAGAAAAAAGCGATGATATTACGAGCAATGAGGCTTGCCAGCTCAAATTCAGGCTCAACATCACTACAAAAATCAAACATAAACTACTATTATAGTAAGGTGTTTCTTACTGGTTGGCAAAACTAGAATATAACTGGTATCCACCGAAAGCTTCACTTATGCACTACTGGTGAGGAATTTCTTTTGTCCCTTCCTGTCCAGTCATTTTAGTCCGTGGATCTGCGTCCTTTTATAGATAACTTAGGAGCTTGTTTCTACTTATTTCAGTTTTTTTCCCTTTTTGGTCTTGTTCTCTGACTTGTTCTACAAACATAGTTTTCTAGTTAAACAGTTTTTAACAACAGTTAAACATAGTTTTTTTACCTCTGATAAATTCTAATGTTACTGACTGAACTGACTGAAATGGCCGTTTAGTAACTCTGTTGACGCACTAGGATTGCTATGAACGAACAAACAAGTACACACATATCCTCTGGAACTTCTGGTTAAGACCCTATATAAGACTCCATATAGGCTCTGTGTAGTGGGCAGTCTGTGCGGGGTGGAGTTCGTTCTACTTAGTAGAATCATAAGTTCTCGGATATTTTGGCCATGAAATTCATTATCTCACAATATCTGTACGGCTATGGATATGAATAGTGACGGCTTCTAATTTGAAAGACTTCAAAAAATACCAAAAAGGCAGGATTCTTCATAGAGTGAAGCTCGCTTTGGAATTATTGACTCGAGGAAAAAGAAGAAAAATAACGAATATATCAGGAACAATGGACCCTGCCAGCTGAACTCGATTAGGAAACCCCAGCTTATCCATGTTCAACATAACTACAAGAAATCACAGCACACAAATCCGGGCTAGAGCCGTCATCGTGGTCGGATTGTTGGCGAGCGACGGATGCGAAGAGCGCACGAAATTGAATCATGTACTGGGAGATACTTAATTAAACATAAAAGCCCTAGACCCACCCGCAGCTTTCTATTGACGCTTGCCCGACTTTGTTTGTGAGGAGGATATTCCTCGTGAACTCAACATCATGCGTAGGAAGTAATGTTGTTGATATGAAGCTCAAGAATAGTTTCAGAATAGGAAATGTATTTAGCCTGGAATACAGTAGAAATTCTGCTTGGAACCATCCAAGCAAGGCATGCAGATGGAGCAGTCCTGGTTTAGATTTCGAAAGCGTGAACTTATGCGTAAAAATTGTGAGCTGGATCATCGTGGGTGGATTCATTAGTTTTTCGTTCGGTTACGTTCGGAAGCGGAATTGCTTGTGGACATAAGAAATCTGGTCCAAACTCTCTCTCTCCCTGGATGTCGTTCAAAGGAGGTCCAAAGGTAGGCAGCTGTGATGTAAACTTCTGCAGGACACTTTCTTCCAGAAGTAATGGGCTGCATGATCAAGGGGGTTTAACGTAGCGAGCATGCTTCGTTGAGACCACCCATGGTAAATCTGTTAATGCCACGTAATTTTACCCATCATTAACAAGGACGACAACATGCCTACTCTGAGTATTCTCAATAATAGGTTCAGGTTAAGGAGTCGTAACAAAAGTAGTAGATTCCTGTACATATCAAGTACCAAATGAAACAGCCATCCTCAACACTGTTATTCAACATTATCATCTATGAATGGGCAAGCAACTTGAAGCCAACTTTACTTCCGTAAGTGGTGTTCCAGAAGCTGTTTACTCCAAGCATTAAAATAGGTATTTGATTAAGCTATCCAAAATGGGCTGTTCATTCAAGCCTTAAAGTTGATGTGTTTCAATAAATAATAAATACCCCAATAATTCTGACATTTAGACTTGAAACATCGCTGGTCTTACAAAAATGGTTTAGTAGGAACTTTTTCCACAGCAAACTCTGATTTTTGAGCCATTGAACAGGGAAGTCCGCTGAATAGCATTCGTAGTATCCGGAGTCCTAATTACTCAGCTCTCGTACGCTCACTCCTCGGGTGAAGTGTGATGTCCCGCAAGGTCCAGCGCTACTAGTCCCTCACTCAACCACTTCGGGTGGCAACCACTCGAGTTTGTTTACATGCTAAAATTGCCCTTGTACGAATTCTGCTGCCCAATTTCCAATCAGCTTGACAGCTCGTTTATCCGTCGCAACTACTTTTTGCTGTGTTCTAAAAGAAACTCTGATGAGACAGGAAATCTCTGTGAGAAAACCAGGGATTCTCAACAGAAATTTGGAAATATTGAAGAAGGCGTGTATCGTAGTTGCGGGAAGGAAATCCGTAAATATACGCCTGACACCTGCACAGACAAGAGTGACAGGAGGAAAAATTGAATAAAATAAAAAGCACAGACGAAAAAGGCGAAGCTATGAGGAGCTATGTACTCGTTCAAATCATTCCCGGATGAATAGTTGGCGAGGCAAGAGAGTTATAGTTACTGGTTACCAGTAGGCCAGAAGATTATGAGCTGGTCGCAACAAATATTGTTATCTTTTTCAAGTGACTGCTTTAGAAAGGAAAGCAACCACTAAAGTGCCTCATTTGGCATGACATGCTACTTCTTATGAATCCATTTGCTACTGGCCGGTCAGGAAGAAATAGAAGGCCCAGCGCTGAGGGATATATGGCTCTTTCACTAATAATTTATGGATATGGTTATGTGAAGGCGAGTAAATTAGTACATAAAAGTCTGTCAGAAAAATATTGCACTGAAACGTGTCTATTCGGAGGATAGATTACCGTAGAAGGAAATTTGACGTTCAGGTAAATACCAAAGACTTCAAGGACTTTGTGGGAAACCCATCCGGAGAATTTGCTAGGAATTTCACCTAAGTCTGAAGTTATTCCTTTCAAATGAATTTCCTGACATTCGCCAGCTGGAGAAGCGAACTGAAAATCTGACAAATTCTCGCATGAATTACTATTGTATCCCTCCTTTAATGGGGCAAATTTTCCCACGCTAATGAATTATCTTATTTTCTATGAGTGATTGAGAGCCGTTTAAGGCTTTCTACGGTATGTCAACTCAGATTAATTCACATTATTGATAGCTGAACACGATTCTAAAGAAAACACCTTGTTATAAATAATATCTAGCTAGGTGTACCATGAATATATGTAGCTATCTTCATTTACGTAGAAATATTGGACGGGTATTCATGATGGTACCAAATGAGCCTACAGTAGTTATCATTAGTGGGTAATAAGTACAATACGAATCAGCAACCCTCTAAAGACAGGGAATTATCGGGATTTCTGAGCACATGCTGAGCAACAGACTGACGGAAATCTAAGAATCGTATTTTTTCTGGATTGATTCAGACCTTAGTTAAGAGAGCCACGATGAATTGTAGTAATATCATGTTTCATGGTGGTCAGCATAATTTCATTAATTAGACATATGGTTTTTTTCTTTCAGCTAGAGCTAGAGTTTCTAGATAAGAAATAGTGCTTCTGGATAAAAAAACTAGATGATGGAGGATTCATGAATATCATCTAGTTTATCTAGGTCTATTACCTGTCTAATTTACGGATACCATCTCACCATATCTGCGTCTACAAATTGGTAGGTTCGCCATGGCATGCATTGTTTCAGCTTCCATGAAAAGCGGAATTGGTCCATTTTGAGGAAATTATGATCTGATCACGAATGGCACGGAACTTGTGTTGCGCATTTTTTTTGTAAAGATTTTGGAAGCCTATTGTGTGGAGTAAATGCTTGAGCCAACGAATTCGAATCGAATTTCAAACATCATTCAGCAGGTTGGAGAGATTGGAGTTTCGAGCCACAGCAATCATTACCTATGGAAGCAATGCAACGGAACTACGTTTTGAAGATGTCGAATACTCAGAAAACATGAAAAAGTTCAGTTATTTGAGAGATTTGTTATTTATTTATTTATTTATTTATTTATTTATCTAATACACTAAGAAAAAGGCGCACCACAATATAACAGTACTCGCAGATAGGTATACAGTGAGTGTACACCATATGTATGAGGGTAAAAGAGTTATCGTTACAAATGTTATCGTAATGAGTAATGTATTTCTTGGATGCGCAGATCGTTACCGCTCCTTTGCCCACCTGTTCGAGTATGCGTCCATGAGCCTTACCATTAGTAGCTGAAGGCAGAGGGAGTAGGGTTAGATACCTAGCCTGCTATCGAACTTAAGAGCTTGGGTAAAAAAAATGAGAGGTACCATCAAAATATAGAGTAGATTATAAAGCATGTTACCAAAATCATTTATCAGATTAAAACGAGAAAAAAATATCATAAGGTCAGCAGATAGAAATAATTTGGGGATCTCATTGTGGCTTTATATTTCGATAATGTGAAATGTCAGTGTTTGAATGACGGTTTGACAGCACGGATAGCATTGCTTTATAGGCTGTGTTATGAGCAATACACCACGTGGTAATGAAATATAATGTTCATGCTCAGTACGAAATAGAATTATACACGACACTCGAGGCAGAGCGCACAAATAAAGATGACTTTGTAGCAACGGATGACTAAAAGAAACTTTACAGCTGTATCCAGCAACTCGTAGAGCTCAAAGGGGCGTTACATTCGAGGATAAATCTGATTTCACAGTTGAGGCTGAATAGCCCAGAAGCAAGTGCGTAGTTGCAATCGAGTTTAATTATTTTCGCGTGATTTCAAGGACACCAGAATCCATGACCGCTTAGTTATTCATCTATGCCCTCGCTATACGATCCCACGTGACAAGCCGTGATGCATTTATGTGCGTCCAGCAACGGCGAGTAATCCAGAAACGAACATAACCAGTGTTGATGGCTCACGGAACAATCCACAACGATGTCCTTCACTTTCCATGAACATCTACAGCTGTATTTGCACTATTCGTCATTATTATGACCACATTAGTAGTTTATTATGCGCATGATAAATACGTCGATTTCGTTAGAACAAATGCGACGTCTTTTGTTCGTTGTTCCTGTGTAAATCTTCGATTATCTCAATTGTAGAGCGTTATCCAAGGGATTGAACGAAGTGTAGGCATAACTGCTGGGAAATCTTCATGTGTTCAAGGAGTTTTCCATAAGGTAGTGGTGGAAATTAGGAGTTTGAATGAACTAGTTAATGACACGAAATCTTCCTTTCAATTTGTTGCAAACCAAGGACCATATTCTCTGAATGTGGTCTATATGATTATTCCTTGGCTCAAACGCAGAGCATTCCTAAAAGACAAGAAAAAAACCAAACATTGAGTGGGTAGAAAATTTTTATCGCACGGACAAGAATAATCCGAACTAGAAAAGAAAAATGGGTAGATAGAACCATGGATCAATTTCTCTTGCGAAGCTGAGTGAGATGGAAGAATGATAGAATGATATAAATTGTTACCAGGGGCGGACGCAGAAAGTTTGGAGGCTGGGGGGGGGGGGAGAAAAGTGGGGTGTGCGCCGCTTTGGGGCCCTGATAGATGATAAAATTAATTATAACGTTAGTTATGATAATGAATAAATAATAAAAATATGCAAAAATTAATAATAAGAATAATAAGATTGAAGTTGAACTAAGACAAGCTTTCGCTTGCTTTATAAAGTAATTTGAAAGTTTTAGTGATCCATTGTCAAGACAGGGCGTCCCCCCCCCCCCACCATTTCCCTCCACTGTGTCCGCCACGGGATGGGGCGGAGGCTTGGGGAAAAATGGGCTATCCAGGGGAAGGGGGTGAGGGTGTAGGGAAAATGACAACTTCGCTTCTCTGTGGACCGAGATGGAGTAATAAAATTGCTAAAAATATTACCTAACACTAAACAACCAATATTAAATATTTCAAAATTGGTAGTAAAAATAAACAATGTATATTAAGCTTGTGCAACATTTTTATCTACATATTTCATGAAGTATTTTCAAAAATTCGGAGACCCATCCCAGGGGGGAACGTCTTTCCCTTGTCCGCCAATGTTACATAGCGCTCATTTGTCCGAATAAAAATAACGGAAACTAGCCCAGTTTGTAGGCTTAAAAGCTCGCATTTACTATCCTTGGAGAAGCATATCGTCTGAGAATAAGAGTTCCAGTGACCATTCAATTCTGTGTGGGTGGAAAATTCGAATAGTGGGAAAACGGCGAGAGGTCCATGGCACTTCGCAAGAATGGGTAAGAGAAGGCTTTACAATATTCGAAAATTCGAAATGTCAACTCCTTAAAAACGACTACTCATTCGAATTTCTAATGTGGTAAGCCCGATCTAAGTGTAGTACATATGTATTTATGTGCATACTTGTACTTGAATTATAATACAAATAATTACAAACTCCAATTAACTCCAATTACAAACTTTCAATGCGGAATTTCTTTATTCTGTATAAAAGTGCACATGAAGCAGTGCAGAGAATGAAGGTAATGCAGTTTCGAGAGGATAACACAAAAACTGAAATAAAAACGGAAATCGTTATTGTGGATGGATGGCGCTGTCACTGACAACCAGTGCAGCAGAAGGAATCGTATTAATTATTACATGAATTGACTTCGAGCAGCATAAAGAATTAGTTCCCGCGGAAGATTGACTGCGTACTCTGGAAAGGGTAGCAAATATGAGCTGGAGGGACAACTGTTACAAACATGGGCACCCTAATCATTAACTGCATAAAAAGATGAGGGCGAGGGCAAGGGTGACATCATAGGTGAGGTCCTATAGATGGAAGCAACAGCAACCTAAACAGTTACGCAACCGTTTCTAGGTTAGAATCAAGTAAAATGATCAGGAACTGTTTTGTATAAGAAGCAAAAAAATATTCTGCTCCAGAATCAACGCTAGTTGAGCAATTATGCAGGATATTGCAAAAAGAACAGCACCTCAAGCAGTTTGTACAGAATTTCTTTTCGGCCGCTAAACTGCACAGTAGATGTTTTCGGAAAAGGCATTTCCCAAGCTTGTCTGCGTCTCTCCTCGTCCACGGAACTTCATGTAGGACCACCTGCTGACATAAGAGGAGGTTGCGAGAATAGCACGGCACTCAGAATCACGAGAACAAGTTATCGGACGTCCTTTGCCCCAAAACAACTTGCAAACAGCCTTTCAACTGGTAAATTGCGTCAAAATGACAACCTTCCCCCTCCCCCCTCCCCGACAACTTTCGAAAAGGAAGATCCAAGAGAAGTTGTCAGCAAGTTTCTCACAAAGCAACTTGTCAGCAAGCTTTCGCTCCAACAAGTTGTAGACAACCTTTCAGCTGCGTAACATACGATGAGACCATTGAGGACAATTAGGCAATTGTTGCCATGGTACAATCTTACAAAATTGTTTGCCACCAACTAAAGGACACTTAGAGCATTTTCAGAAATCTTTAAGGGCTTTCGGCATATTCGTACCACTGACGGGTGATAAGTGATTTAAAAAAAAGGCGGAAACAAGTCGACAGGTTCATAGGAGTGACAAGGGGCGACAACTTGACGAGAGAAAAGGGTAAAACAAGTTGTGACAAGTTTTGGGGCGAGCAAGTTTAAGATGCAAGAAACTAACTGTTCGTCACTTGCTTGTTAACAAGTTTTTTTTTGGGAGGGGGGGGGGGGTCTGAGTAGTCTTTTCAAGAAACTGTTTATTTTTAGTCCATTTCTATTGTTTCTTAAAACATTTGCTCTTCATAATGTAATTTTAAAGTTACGTTGCTTAAGCTCTAGGATTAAGGATCGTCTCGCTCCCCGAAGAATAGGTGGAGATCCCAGATTTTCTGCTCTTCCCCGATCCCAATCGCGTCTTCCACCGTTGGCACGGGCACCTATCGATTTCCTAGTGATCTCTCTCTGCGGTAGGTAGTAGATCATAGTGAGATCAAATGCCTATGAAATGAGTGTGGACATGGTGGGACATGGACGAATTCTCTATTTTAGAGAACTTATTTGCTCAGCTTAGTTCAGAATAATTGAACAAAATCGAATTCGTTGTCATGAGATGAACGTAGCCTTGCTGCACTACTCAGCCATTTAATATCTGCTAAAGTTGGAATTTGATGTGGATCTTATCTATTTTATATGTTTAATTTCAACATTGCAAACTTATACGTAGCCCATGTAGCGAGTGCAAGTGTACGGTGAAATCTTTACTCGACACGTTATAACGGGTATATATATATATATATATATATATACACACACACACACACACACACACACACACACACACACACACACACACACACACACACACACACACACACACACACGCACACACACACACACACACACACACACACACACACTTCTAAATTTTGCTGCAATCTTTCTGCAAGTTTATGTCGGATAGATTGTTTTAGAAAAATTAGTAAAGATCTGGCAAGATGCAAAGGTAAGCTGCGGAAACTTCTCCGGCAATCTTATATGCATATTAGATGGGATCGAAATGTCGGTGGGAACAATAGAGTTGAACTAACCGTAAGATTTTTTTATTTACTTTTCGTAAATGCGGTTATTGCGGGTATTAATTTTAATAGCGGAGGAATATTGAATTATTGAACACACAGAGAAATGAGAGCACAAACTCGTTAGTCGTAAATATTATGCTTTCATAATACCATTCATTCAGAGAAATTACAGTTCATAAGCTCCAACAAAGCTGGCAATATATCACTACTGTAGGATACTGTTTTTTCCCAGGCTGATCTGCTCTTACTAACCATTAGAGTCGAATATCATCGCGCAGAAATGCTACATGAGAAGTTTGCAGTCCTCTAGGAGTCGCGGGCCAACCAAAACACCTCAAAATTACCTCGGATAGGATCCACTAAATGCAGTACAAGCCTTCAGCTAGTGTTTTTGTTTTCCATTTCTGCTATACATTCTTAGTGCAGACAAAGAATTATCGATCAAACGTGCTAGAGGGTTGCTCCATTAAGAGTGGATGGCTTCCAAAGAAGCAAAAATTCGAGCAAACGTTGTTATCCTATGAGGAACGTCCTAGTTAAATAAAAACAGAGCCGTGGCTCAACAATTACGTTTTAATTATGTCCCAAAAAGACGATGTCATCGAGAAAAAAAAAAAGTTTTCCGGGTGCTTGCGAGCATAAGGTTTTGTTTCCAGGCAATTTTTTTTCATACTCAAGAAACGGCACAGCAAATTTTTTCCCACCTTTCTGCCAAATCATGAGATTGTTTGGAAACGAGCAATCCATATTTAAAGAAACCATGGCTCCCATGAGCTTTCAAAAGTTGTAGTCATCTTCGAATAATACAGATCACACCTCTTCGCAATTAGTATATTTCGAAGGAACGTTTGGATGTAGACCGTTGGATCTCTTCTAAGAAAGATGTGTACTGAGGACATGTGAACTTACGATTCGCACGCGCCTTGAATTACCAGTCGCGAAACGCATTAAATTGTTGGATTAGCCATGGAAGGCCTTTCCGCCCCAAATCCGCAGAATCCGCGAGGTTTCGTAGAACCGCTAAGAATTTGAATATTCCAAATATGAGAAAAAATATGGATATTCCAGAGTGACACAGAGTTGTTACAAATATCCCTGAATCTCTTGTCGATTAGACCTTAATTTCACTAGGAAAGTGCAAGAGGCCAGACTCGCAGATCGGAATGCAATCCATTTCGGTCGAATCTTTGCTGAACAAGGTGTTACAGTAGGTATTTCATTTCTGGCCTGGGTCTTAAAAAAGCGACGTTCACCACACCGCTATACTGTCGTTGTCGAAAAGATTGACGGATCGTGCGTGCGGTTTCAAATCGTCGCGACCGTAGAATCGTGGCGGGACCTACTCGACCCTCTCACTTCCAGCGTGCTCTCTCCCTATCTCTCGCTCAGGTCCCACCGTGTTCCTGCAGTAACGGAATCCGTCTATCTTTTCGACAAGGACTATACTTACTGCAGCATTTGTGCCCCAACGAAGGAGTGACTGAGCTAGGAAGAGAATGGACAATTGCAAGTATCCTTTCCCCACTTTTGTTTTTCAGTCGTTCTACAATATTAATAGACATTCGAAAGGTAGGAACAAATTACATTTTGGGTTAATCAACCAGCCAAGGAATAACTGCACTACATCGAATGTACGTAGTTCACCCAGCGATGCAGCGTTCACTGGTGTCACTATAACATGGTCATTTTTTTCACTTGAAGCAAAAAGGAGAATTAGCGAAAAACCGTTTCTAATACAGGTAGGTATGCGTTCGGGTTCTGATTCGCCGCTATTCTTTACAACTTCAAAGTCTTGAACAGTGACGGGAGCCAGGACTCCATCTGAAAATTTTAAATTTTCTTTCACATAAAGGTTCAGGTAAAAGGCCTAAAACACGAAAATACAAGGTGTTTGTTAACGAAGAGGTCCAAATGCTTTATTTCATGCCTAGTAGTTCGCTAGGTCAGGGCAACATCTACAGCAGTGTAGTGAACTCTCGAAAAACCGCGTTCTTGGAGCTTAGGGCAGAATTGAAAAATGTGTGGTATTCCTTTTCAGACAAGAATTCAAGCCAAATATGTCACATTAATCTGCGAGTCTGGCCTGTTGCACTTAACTTGTCAGTAAAAAAATCTATGATCTAATATACTTCTATCTCTGAGCCTCATTTCTGATAAGTTATTTTTGGTTTGTTGAAGAGCTCCATTTACAATTTATTCCTGTTAGCTTTCGGCAATCAGTGCCTTCGTCAGACCTTAATTTTCATACAACACAATACGACATCATCGGCATGCAAACAAGCACAAGCAAATTGACAACGGTACCGTGTGGTGAGACGAGAAAAGATGACCCTAGTGCCAGCACAGTGACGCTTACCTATACAAGAGAACTAACTTATTGTAACTGAATGAAAGGAGTTGACTACAAAGAAGGAACGGCGCCTCACGCCTCTATAATGTCATGCACTTCGATTTCGCAAAGGACTCTCATAAGGTAAGACAGAAGAAGGTCATTTACGAAATAAGATGAAATTTGTTTCCAATAAAGAATTTGCACATACCTTAAGTTCGACTTTCTCCGAATCTTGGCATTATTCTTCTGAACTACTGAGGTGTTCCTTTTTGTAGCTGTGATTGCCAAGATTGTTATACCCTTTTATTCTCCTGCTATGGCTAACGTTTCGGGGATGTCGCCTTCGTCAGGGCATGGAAGTCGAAGGCACAGTTTGGACTGTCTTCGCAAACATCTCATCGGCTCACAGAAAACAATCCAGTCAGAAAGCAAATCAAAAATCAGAATGAAAAGAGAAAACACAGTCCGGCTATGCTCACCTTCGTTGCCGTTGAGATGGTGAAAGGGCTTATCGGTAATGCCGGGAACGGTACTCCCATTGCCTTCTATGGTGTGCCTTAACAATCTGGTATAATCGATCAGAAGCCGCAAAGATTGTGATACAAGGTCGTTCGTTAGTGATAGTAATGCACCCATGTCTTCAGTTCATTTTAGGACTTTTGGTGGCAATCCAACATGCTTCTAATGTTTCTCGGGCTCCAGTGACAATGCCGTGACTCCTATTTGGAACACAGAATTTTCATAGCGCAATATGCCATGTGCTCCCACTGAGGTGGAAGGCTTTGATTTGTTTAGCCCATCAAAATGTTATTTTATGCGAATACCGAAAGGTTGGCTCGTTTGTCCTACGTATTCTTCTCCACAAGATTGACAGGTGAGAGGTAAACTGCTCATGACATCATACAATCACCAGTCCTGCCATTGAGACAAATAACGCTACCGGGTGTGGTGCAGAGTATGCACGGTTGCAAACTAGTTATAAGGAGAATAAACGGTTATAATAATCTTGGCAATCACAGCTACAAAAAGGAACACCTGAATTTTCACCTAGTTGTGGCGTAGAAAATATTGTCCCTGGTCAACGAAAAGACCTCCTACACATGTCTGAAAATGAGTTCAGGTCGGCAATGCACCCTAGCAAACATGTTGTATGCATTTGTGCAGGAAGTATCGTACAGTGATGCTTCTAATCCTCGCAAAAAAAATCCGCATTAAGAATTTGCCGTGTGTAAAAGTCGCTTTTTCACGTGTCTCTTAATAGTAGAGTATTGGAATTTTCTAGGGCAGGTGGATATATTACGTCGAGTCGAATGGTTTATGAATTTTCAAATATTGAGTTCTGATCAGTAGCGTCACATGATCCTAATGATTGACGGCCGATTAATGGTAATCCTCTGATTCAAAAAGCTTGGCAATGAAAAATCATGCATATTCAGACTCGCCATGACATTCGAATTATGACTTTTTGAGGAGATCCGGAGTTTTTCTAGCTTTAGGTAAGTTGTATACGAGCTATGCTTTGCGATGACTTAATGCGTCGTGTGCCTCTTTTTTGCAAGAATTAGAAGCGGTATTGTAGTGGCAACACTAGTCACAATGTTTCCTAAAATGATGGACGGATTCCGTGACCACAGAAACGCGCCGGGACCTGTGCGATGGATGCGGAGAGAGCGTGGTCCAAGTGAGAGTGTCGAGTGAGTCCCAGTACGATTCAGCGGCCGCAACGTTATGAAAACGCACGCGCAATCCGTCTATCTTTTTGGCAAGAACTTGTACACAATTTGAAGGTAGCTGACGTGAAGATATTGGTCCGTCAGTTCAATCGTAATTCCTCTCCAACTAGCTCCTTCTCCGGCAGTACCGACAGCGAAAAGCTTCTTTTCGAGTGTTCAGAGAGTTCCACTGCGAACGCCATCACTGTTGAACATTCAGGGCCGGCCACTTGTAGTGCGAAAGGAGATTTTGCCATGTGTTTTGGTCTGCATTTCATCTGTCAGATTAAAAATACAGGTAAAAATCGGCGCAGGGTGAAGTAATCGCCACATGTTTCTCACTGAAATGTCGTTTTCGATGAAAAATGTAAATCTTGAAACATTGAAACTGGAACTAATTCCCCGCCATTTGTTGGTGAATTCCACTCCGACAGGAAAGTGTCAAGTGGGAACATAGTCCTCATAGGCACAAAACAAACTTAAAACATAATGGAAATGACTAACAACATAATAAGTATCATGCAAAATAATATCCAATCTTGAATTAGATAATACCACCTCTGTTAATCCACCAATAGTAAACATACGCCTATGTATTCCCACAAAATGAGGTTCACTTCACGCAGACGAATTTATTGAAACAGTCTCGCGAGCATTCTGTGCCGGTATAGACGGCACCGTCTTTAGATGTAAATTGTAGTATCTTATACAGTTCTGTATTGCCCAGATGACGGCCGTTATTCATGACCCAAGTGATATGCTTATGTGCCTGTCCCAGGTACTTCATGTACTATGCCTCACCACGCCCCTTTTATGTCAGCATTCTACCACAACACCGTTATGTGCAGGTCAGACAAATAAAGATCCGGACCAACCCGTGTACAACACACGAAAAAAGAGCCATCCATCCTCCCAAAATATAGGCGCCACCCTTCCACCTAGTTGGCCACCACCCATTCATGAATCTTATTGGTCGGCACCTCGACGAATGCTATATTGCACCATAGAACTTCAGCTCGTTAGGGAATGAATTGTGGAAATTTTGCTGTAAAATTCTGCCTACTGTGCAATTATAGATGATTAAAGGCAACATCCACGGAAATTTTCGCTTCCTCGGCCATGAGCTGCTCGTGATCTAACCAGTCGACTGGGGCGTCAATTTCTCAACATGAGTCCCACTGGGAAACTCCGCTCTCAGTACTAGCAAGTTATAACTGTATCAGCAGGAACAGTATGCAGTACGTTTTATCAGTTTTAGTGCGTAGCATTGGCCCCAAAAACTTCTCTTGGAGCGCGAAAAACAGCAATATTCAGCTGGTCGGGACGATGATTCCAAGCGATAATTATTTTTGTTGTGCTTTTCGACATCTCGGATTTACTGTTATTCCTGTTGCAGGTTCCTGTAATTTTTTCCGTGATTTGCTGGAATATTTTTGCAGGTGTTTCGTTTCCGATTTTCTGCGAGGTGATCGCATTTGTGCAAGTGAGTTTTTAGTGTTCGCTCAGTATGTGTTGGTTATTGTATCAAGGAAGATCTTTTTTTTTCAACTTCTTGTCTTTGACATAAAATATATTCAAGGCTCCTGTCCAACATCTACAGCGAGATCAGATTGCACAGGCTGTTCTTGACGCTCGTCGACAGAATCAGGAGGATCCGGATGATGAAATGCCCTTCACAAAATGATCGATGCCGGGATGTATATGAAAGGAAGGAGGACCTGGAGATATTTTCAATTCATCCACCTGCGTGATAGAGAGGAATACTGAGAGGAACTCTTGGAGGAACCTTGAGATGGTAGTGGATGATTTTGCTTCAAATTGCAGGCCATATAATATGCAAGAAACATGGATTTCAAGTAAAGGAATAAATGAGAATTGAATGTTTAGAACGCATACAGATTTATTGACCAAAGTTCATTGTGCCATCTAGTGCGCTTTCCACAGTATTACTACCGCAATCCAACAAATTCAGGTATTTACGATATAGGGAGTGCATCTCCTTGGGTCCAATTCTACTCAAGCCTTGGGAAAAGTGAAGAATCCTGAAAAAAAACCAAATGAAAAAATCTCGAAGCATGCCCGAAAAAGCTGATAACATGTGGCAGCATCGACTTGTCGACATCATATAGAGCAGATAGCTCGTCCAGTGTCTCTCGTCTGCCCAAAATGGGGCTCTTCAAACACTATCACTTCTGGCAAATTTCGACAGAAGATTGGGAGTCAGTATACTTCGGAATATTCGAAATTTTTTTCTGAATAATCGAATTTCGAATTCATTCGATTTTTATATTTTCAAATGACTGAATTTCGAATTTATTCGATTTCCTCTTCGAACCGAATTTTCGAATATATTCGGCTTTTCTACCGTCGAATAATCGAACAAATTCAAAATCCGGTTTTGAATTCACTGGATTATTCGAGTAATTTGACTAATCTGGAATTGGTGTAACTAGCAAGGACTTGGTAATTTTGACGCTTTGCAAGTAGGACCAACTTCAACCAGTACCTTCTTGAAACACACCTTTCAGTGTTCCTGAACACTATTTCAGTGTTCTACCTTTTCTAGATGAATAATATGAGAGAACATCAGGATGATGTCTTTTTTTTTTTGCTTGCTAGAGCTAATCGTGAAACAGAAAATGAGTACTCTAGGGACAAATACGGACAGTGGTTGGTGGTCAGGGACGGAAAGTACGAGATCATTGAATCATAGCGATTGCATCACTATCTGGCAGTGGCGGACGCAGGGGGGGGGCGCCCCCCCCCCCGAGAATGGGTCGCCAAATTTTCGAAATTACTTTACAATACAAATAAAAATCTTGTGTTAGTTTATTTTTAATTGTTTATTTTTATTATTATTTTTAATATATTTTTTATTTATTGTTTATTATTATAATTAATATTATTATTAATTTTATTTTCCGTCTGGGTCCCCAAAACGGCGGAGACCCCACTTTTCTTCCCACGCCCCCCCTCCCGCCCACTTTCTGCGTCCGCCACTGCTATCTGGTATGCTGCTAAAAGCTCAAATAGAAAACCCAAATGAGAAGAAAATAGAAAAATCAAATGAATGAAGCCTGAACAAAATCGAAAACAATGTTGATCATTCGTTCATTGTAGACTACCCGGTATTACTACGGAAAGTCTGGGAGCAAGGGAAAAAGAACTTTGCGGACACACAATTTCACCGAATATTCGAAATTATTCGATTATTCGGAACAAATATCGAATAAATTCGAAATCGCACCCTCATCGAATACTCGAATTTCGAATGAATATCAAAAACGGACTTTTTCGAATAGCCGAATTTCGAATAGATTCGAAAGTGGGCTTTTTTCTTTCGATTAGTCGAATTTCGAATTATTCGAATTCGAATGTTTATTCGAACTTTTGATTTGAAGTATAGGAGTCAGTGTACCCAAATATCCCAAAAAACTTACATCTTTGAGTTGGAAACTTCCGTTTATGTTGTGTTGTTCCTTCGGTAGGCCATTGCAAGACAGTTTGAGGTCTCGTGGAAGAAATAAATTCTGTTCCATTTTTAGTGCAGTGCCACCGCTGGGCGGTCCAGCTACTGAAGTGCAGCAATCCTGTAACTGCCATACTAAATGAATCAAATCTCATGGAAGCACACCTTTTCAGTACAGCAAAATGCTCAACATTACCTCTCTTGGATGCAATTTGCCAAATAGGGGTGCCAGTCTGGGTTCCCTTGAACTGAACCATTGGCAATGTTCAGACCGTCGGAAAAACATGTTGGTGTTCACATACGTGTTTATTTAACGTGTGTGAAGCACTGCAAATATGAGAAGCATAAGCACGTTTGAATGCTTCACTGTTTGTAAAAAGCATGATTGGTCAAGTGTCCCATTGTATTCCGTACTTTCAGAACGACACAAAGGTGTGAGTCATATGTTTTGCATACAAAATGGGAAGTACATTTGGTTGAATACATTCAGTAACGAAAACAAATTGTCGGATTAAACAAATTCATGATGATTCAGAGCGAAAGCACGTGCTGCACTTTCAATTGTTGTCGCATACAGGAGCATACAGGACTGAATTCAAAATAGATGTAATGTAGCTATCTGGAGAAACCGTGCCGATATCGTTGGAAGACCACTAAAACGTTTCATGGAAGTCCTTGACCACATGGACAATGCCTGAAGGCTACTCTTCCTCTCATGGGAAATGGTAGGAGGCAGAACAACTATCGAATGGTTTCCAGTATTCCATAATGTTTTCATAACAATAGCGCCCGCAAAGTCTGTTTTCCACAATGTTTTCCTCATGAATAAGCGGGAATAGCGTTTTCTTCTTCATCATATTTTGTACGATTGAGAGCAAAAAATTGTGCGACCTGAAAAAAGAACGAAGGAGAAACTTCGCTTTCATTAGTATTAAGGTTGTTTATTTCTGGTTGACACGGGCTCAGATGGAATTCTAAAGGTAGAACAGGTCCTCATTCTGTATCAGTGGCCCGGTCGACAATTAAATGAAGAAAAGAAGGTCTACGCAAGGTGGCAAGTGATTTCCAGACGAGAAGTTCAGAGTTAAAATTGAGGAGGTTGGTGCTTAACCCTAGGTATCTGCCAATATTTGGAAGATCCAAGCTCTCACTGGAAAAGAGGAGCAGTAAGCATGCTCTCTTCCTGCAACATCGACAAGGCATTTTTTGACTGCATTAAGAGCAGCATAGAAATTGTAAGAATCTAAATCCCATAGGGTAAGTATTTAATTATCCTCGAAGAAATCTTCATTTTGAAGCTGCCAACAAAAGAAAAAAAAGTTGCAAAACTATAAACTGGGCAAACGTTGAAAGTGGTGCATACTTCTAATAATATTTGTAAACACAAAATCAGCAGATATGAAAAAGGTCGCTGTATGTGGGAAAATTATCATTCATCTCACACTTTGAGGAAATATAAAAATAAAATGGAAAGCTGCCCTCATTCCTCTTCGATAGAAGTGAAAACTTATCGTGTTTCTCTATTCAATGTTACTTAATTTGAATTTCCACTGATTTCTCACATTTCGGTTTTTTTTCGTAATACATTCCTATGCCCGCGGATAGGCATTCTAATTCTCTATTATGTATGTATGTTTATTCATTCATCTTGATTGACAATACATAATCTAGAACATACTTGAGAGCAGTATTAGAATGGGAATCTAGGTTGGAAACCAGAAGAACAGGAAAAGT
Organism: Ancylostoma caninum; assembly: GCA_037903475.1. Classification (NCBI taxonomy): domain Eukaryota; kingdom Metazoa; phylum Nematoda; class Chromadorea; order Rhabditida; family Ancylostomatidae; genus Ancylostoma; species Ancylostoma caninum. The sequence continues at coordinate 348,166 of JBAJFG010000389.1, read as the reverse complement.
TAATGAGGGTCCAGTGCGCTTCCTAGGAGAAACACGCAGAAACATTCAGTCTTAGGAAAAGCAGTGGATGCCCGAATCACGATTAGCTTTCCCAGCGAGCCCGGGTGCGGAGGCTAGCTGGAATTGCCCCGGGGGATTGTTAATACTGCATGTTTCAGAAGGGAACTTAACAAAGTATATACGTACAATAAGGGAAAATGAAGAGTCATGACAAAATATGAGAAAGCAGGAGCGAAAAATGTAAGATTTGCTCAGGTAACGATAAGAATTTAATATTAGGACCTTCAACCGATGAAAAGAAAGATTCAAATGCTCAATAGATTATAAGATGACGAGAGTACAGCTTAGAACGTAGAAGTAGGATTAATGAGTTTTCTCGACTGCAGGACTTCAATAAGGTGCCAATGGAACGTAGAAGGCTTGGAATATCTGGACAGGTCTGGCTCTAAACTTTCCAGAATCCTTGACCTCTGCAAAGAAAACTGTTCTTCTATGACGTAGTATTCGATTTTTCCAATTGGAATCTAAAAGCATGCCCTCGAGTTAGGCTCAAAAATGGGGAGATTTCGAAAAGATCAGAAAGTTCAAGATCTAGTTCGTCAGTAGTCAATTTACACAAGAACGTAAGGTCAGTGATTGATTATAATGAACAAGCTATGTATGCGAGGTGGGTGACTGCCACTGAATGAAGTTCAAATGCTGCAAAGAATACGACATACTCAGGAAAATCAGGAGGCGAGTTTGTCATGAGATTGACAGACCACCCACCTGATCTTCAAGTTTTTTTTTCTCATGGAACTCATACATGAAAGATATCTCCGTGCGTCTCGATTGAACATCACTCACTTGGCAACTTTGGCTTGGGATAGGGACAAATGGAGGTAATGCTGGCCCCCGATGGACCACCCATAGGGCAGCAAAGGTACAGGTAGGTAGATGAAACACATGGTCACTTTCATGGGTTTTCTCGGAACTAGAGGGCCCAGGAAACCCCCTCCCTCAATTCAGACAGCCCTCACCTCCTAATATTACCTGTTTGTCGAACTTCCGGTGCTGCTCCTATGACCCTTCTATGCATGAGGACATCTTGCTGGTTGATGTGAGTGTTGGCATAAAGGACTCTTCAGCTACTGTCAGCAATACCCTTGGAATTTTTTTTCTTATCTGCGAGCGTATATGTGCTACAGCGTCTGCCATTGCCTTCCAGAGTCCTTCCTATATTCATTTAAAAAAAGCTGTTGCCCTACAACTACCGACCTCATCTCCCCATCCCCCCTCCCACCCGGGGGATAGAATATATGGACGGTAAAGACGACATTGTGACTCATCATTGAAGAAATTCTTTTAAAAAAAAAACTTCTTCTATTCATATGATATCGTTTCAAATGCAGGAGCCCTTATGACATGGGTAAACATCATTAATCCACAAAGTACAGGAAGGGCCAAAACCATACGATCTGTTGGTTTTCTCAGCGTAACTCACAACAGATACAGAGAAGTTCAAATAGTCCATACAAAGTTCAAACCGCAACATCGCTGCACACTCATCCTGCGAAAGAGGGGATTACTCTGATTGTGATCGAGTATTGTACTACTCTGCACACTAAATCACTATTGTCACCCCTCCATGGGAAGTCAGACCCTTTTGCATCCTCCATTTTCCCTCCATTTAGTCTTCGCACTCGCACGCCCTGTCTTTAACAATAGGCAAATACTAAAGTGTTCTCTCTTAACAATACAGCTCCATACTTGTATACAAAACTGCGACACCTACAAACTGTACTTACAAATCACCGTTTCTTTTCTTAGTAACTTTTGCTACTGGCTAACAAAACTGGTTATGAAGTGCGTAAATAAGGAAGAGCATTCTTTATTCGTGTGCAATTACTCGTTTTCGAGGGCATTCGCGAGTTTTTCGTGTGCTGATGTCTGCGATTTGTACTGCAGTAAGCGACGTGTCATAGCGGTGTTTCGAAAGCGGATGTCGTTGTCGTCCCCTTTCCAGAAATATCGATATGGATTGTGCCAGCTGAATACAGTGTGAGACGCATAACAAACAACGACGACGTTTGTGATGTTCACATTCGGTAATAAGCGGGTGAATCAGCTGTACGCTTGTTGGGACACCGTAATTTGAGGCTGAGGTGTGGAGGAAGGTTCTGGATAGTTGTGGAAAATTATGACGCAGTGTGAGGTAGTTTTCTGGAATTATTCACGAGTGTGAGCACTGAGTACAAGGCGTATTACAGAGTATTACTGTAGCCTTGAAACTGTCGTTCCACTCACAGATGACCTTGAGAAGGAAGCAGAAAATAGTAGTGATGAAGCCACCCAGCAAACCAGCTCCCATTGCTATAATTCCAGAGGAACTATAGAAGCTCGGTAACCAGGTAAAATCTAAGGTGGCGCCGTGACCCCACTTGGCCCTCCCCTAACCCTCGCCTCTGCCGCTTCCAAACCAGGAAGGCGGTCGTTGCACTTTCAGCAATGAGTCATCGTTAGTGATATTTTCTAACTCTCTGATTGATCGATGTCGTTCCAACCCCTCCCTCTCTTCAACTGTATAAATACACGATGGGCAGACGAAAATACTGCACTCACCATGATTATCCTTTCAGTTCTTGCGCTGCTATCTTATGCGACAGTAGCGGATGCACAGGTCAGTAAGAATTCAATCGTAATTGGTCTAAAATTGACGAAAATCTTCTTTTTACTGTGTTATTAAGACTAGTTTCTCGACACTTAATGGGTTCTTTTATGTGTTGTTGCGAGTCAATGCTGTTTATTATTGCCCAGTTGCCTATAAGGTGTCTTAGTTGTACTGTATTTGTTCAGCTGCGTTTACAGTTGTTTTTAAATGTCGCCAGGTATTCTGGATGTAGATATGAAATCTATGGCTTCTATAGATACCCAATCGCTTTCGAATATTTGGCAAACAGCGATGATCTGAATGCAAGTTACCTGTACAAATCCAACCCATCTTAGTTCTTAATAATGGATCTTGATAATCATTCAATTCATGGGTCTCTTAAGCAACAATGTTTGGGTTTTTTGTGCTTAATTTGGAGGATTTAGAATTCATATTTTTATGAGAATTTTGACTACTGTTCTGCTACAAGAATGGAAATGAGGGGTGTCTCCCTCAGGTTCCTCAAACGATCTCTAAAGTATTATAGAAAAATTGTTCCCATGCACTTGAGCTGCAAAAAGAATAAATTAAGATTCTTTTTTCTTCTGGATCTTAAGAAACGAAACAAGTTAAAACCTAGGAATAAACCACCACATAAAACATGAATACCATGAAAACCCGATGAAAGGTAGAAAATTCTACCAAAAATGCCATCTGAAATGGAAAAACCAGCTTCATTATATTCTATTAACTGAATACCACTAAAATGAGCAGCTAAAACACAAGTTATAATTATACTATTACTATAACTTTTGTTACTAAGCAATCTACGGTCAGCCCACGTAACCAAAACACCTCTAGTTAATGAAATAATTGTATTTAATAATGAAACCCCATATAGATTAACTAAATGTATCCAAATAGGTGATCAACTTTCAACTAATTCATGAAAGAACCAAAGCTCTGAAATTTGTGGTGCTCATCATAGATTTATACCTATTGCTATTGAAGATACTCTTTTAGTTTGAAGTGTAAAATTTTTAATTAGAAAGTGTATTTACACATCTTATTTCATTAGTTGTTATTATCGCATAAGAAGCGCATTTGTTTCAAGCGCAAAGTCAGAGTCATCAACAAGCCCCCAAGAATCAATCCTTTGTCTGATCTTGCTTTGAAATTTTCATAGAGTCTGGCCATACTTTGAAGTTTCCGCAGTCCCACATCATTTACGTAACAGTAGATAAGCCGAAATGTTTTCTCGGAAGAACCGTGGCGTTGTTAGAATTTGAAGTCTGAGTTGTTTAATTGATAACTCAAATTACAAGTACAGAATTACTGTTGCTTCCTTGTCCTCGCCTTGTTTTATTGTGAATATTAGATACCTGAGTCCTGCAAAACCTGTGGATACTCATAGAGAGTGGAAGAAAAAAGAAAGAAATCTGTCACTGCGACGGCTGGATGTGCACAGAAAACGTTCCATTGAAAAGCCGAAAATTCATAAAGTGCAGGTGCTAATGATGGCACACGAATTGACATTGATAGGTGTAATCTGAACATTGTTTGATCCCTACTAGCACTCTCGTCATATTTATTTTTACTTATTTATTTATGATATGCATACTAAGGTCGTATCTGTTGTAGAATGGCTACGTGCGCCAAAAATTTACGTGGAAAACCATGTAACCCAGCAAAATGTAACGGAAAAAATGCTAAATTAACAGTGAAGAAATCACAGCTCCCCTATGTCAGTTTAGCAGTAACCTTCTGTTTCTGTCTCCTCGTTCTCATCCTCTCAAACTTGTCTTAAGCTCACCACTTATATATAGCACTAGTTAAACATGTCACTCTAATAAAATAATTTATTCGAACTATTTTCGAGAAAAAAAACGAGAATACGAAGCTGCTCCGAACTTTTCAAATACTCAGGCGGTCGCGATACAGCCAGGAAGGAAGAATTTTAGGTTTGCTTTCTTGATTGGAAATAGCTTCAGGAATAGGGGATGAGAATGTGCCGGATTACGGAGATGTCGAGCCAGGCAATAAAACTCGATACTCTCTGGATTTGTTGATATAGAACCCAATGGTAGAAGAGGTACAAATTTCTCCCATTTAAGTAACGCATTGTCGTACCTGGTCTTAGAAAAAAAAACTCATGTTTTTGAATTTCATGGAACGGACCATTGGAGGTGTTTTGATCACAGGAAAAAAAAGCAGTAGGTATAGAGCGAAATCATTGAGGTTTTAGCAGACACCAGGAAGTGGCTGGTACCGCTCATTTCCATATGCCCTACATACTACTTCACCAAATTCGGTGTTACAGATGTCATCATATATACAGAGGTAATCCTGGCTTATCCTGGGTTATTTGAATGTAGACCTTGAGTAGAAAAATACCATTGCCTTTCTCAGTGCTTTTAATCCACACTATTGCTGCATCGCAGGCAGCCGTAATGTTTGAGAGTTTAAAAAGATTTCGAAATAGGATACAGTCAAACAACAAGCGTATTTTCTTAAATGAGTAATCCGCTAAAGTGCATTTTCTACGTCTATTCTATCGCAAAGACTTAACTTTTCCTCGAGAGCCCAGCTAAAAAAAAGATTCCTTGAACATTCGTGAGCCCTCCCGACTAGCAGATTACGACTTAGGTGAACAAAATTTTCTATCTGAAAAGAATTAGTCAAAGAAATAGGAAAACTTTAACTTGTTTCTATTTTGCATATCTAGCTACAAAATGAGAATCGAAGAGGACTAGGTTCTGCATTCTCCTTGTCTTTCTTTGCATTTTTACTTGCTATTGCTAGGTTTAGGGCTTTTTTTTGGTAGATGAGCCCTATGGCGTTCACTTTACCGTGATGGGAGACCCATGTGACCTCTGCGAAAAAAATCAGTTTCTAGTTATGAAATCACTGCTACATCTTGACCTCTTGGAAGAATGGTGCGCCCTCCCTGGTAACTGAGTCGAAGGTCTAGTAACTTCATCACACTTCCACATAACTTCCTAAGCATTTACTTGTAAGCGAGTATGCTAGCAAAGATTGACAGATGCAACTCCAAAACAAAGAAAAAAGTGCAAGTCATCCGTAACAAAAGACATTCGTTCACTTTTCTAGGTATTGCTACGATTGCTTTTTCAGTAGTCCTTTTCCTAGAGAAGCGCAACTGAAAGTGCTGCCATTATCGATACTGTTATATTTCAGATTTTGATATTGTTACCGCAACTGGTTTTCATGAAGTTGCGGTAACAATATCAAAATCTAAATGAAGTTGCGAAATAAATCGACTAAATTGAGCAAACTATTCTAGAACGCACCACTGTTTTTTTTATTTTTGAAATCTAGAAAAGGCATTGAAAACGCCAGTTTCAATGCTTTTTCCCATGAAAGCTCATTTTGCCACGAAGCAACGCCATCAACATAGCTATCGTTTAGTGGCTGGAAGCTGTCATCCAAACCTGGATTGAAAATACTATTAAATCATTCCATCGATTGTAAGCATTCATAATAGACTGGCCTCAACACCTTCAGATCCCATTTCGTTTGAAGGAAATATTGAACATTCTAGCAGCTGTTATAAAATCGCCCACATATGGTTTGTATCTATTTTTCGCTTAGTTGTTCAATAATAGATACAGTGCCTTTGCGTGAGAAATGCTGGAGGAATGTATTTGCATGAATTATACATGGACGATTTTAGAAGAGCGTGCAAAATGTGCACTGTTGCAGCCCAAAGCAAATGGAATGGAAATCCGAAAGCAGTAGCTATGAACTTGTTATGAAATAGTACGATCCATGATCTCATTAAAATGTGTTTTCAATCCAAGCTCTGATGAAACTCTCCGTGGATAGATACATCAACCGGATAATCTAGCAATTATTCCATCCTCCATGAATTCCATCCTCCATAATCAATCAATTCCATCCTTGTTTCGTTTTTTCTTGGATCTAGACTCCAATTTCATGTTATTCCTTCATTATTAATTTTGCATCGCACCAAACTATATCATGATATCTAGTTTCATATCCTTTCTTTCTTGAAAAAAATTAAAACAACAGAAATATGGAAAACGAAAATTCACTTCTGAGTAAAAACTTGTGTTCCACAAAAGTAAAGACTTACTTATGTTCAAGTCCCTACATTTCAGTTTTCATCGCACTTTGGGATTGACAACTTCAATCCTTTTCCGAGCGGTTTCAGTATATTCCCAAGCACATGGAATCCATTCCCGAATGGATTCCCCTTCCCAAGGTTCCCAACCTTCCCTGATTTCTCGGTAATATATTTGAGAGAACCCTAATATACTTGAGGAAACGTGAAATTCTCTTTTTCAGAACTTTTTCGGCCCGGACTGGTGGAAGAAGGTAGACGAGCACATCACTGATGCCATTGAAAAAGGAAAAGGTGGAAGTGGCATCCGTCATGTGAATGACACATTAGAAATCACTCAAGAAATTGGAGGAAAGACGTACACAGCAAAGTTCCCTGGAAACAGTTCCTATTCTCTCAGCACATCGAAGCAAACGATTAACGGAAAAACAGTTAGCACCGTTAAATTAACGGTTAACGGAGTGACTTACGTTTACGAAACAAAAGATGGAAAGACCACAGTTACGGATGGTGAAGGAAAGGTTGTGGAAAATGGTGGTTTTTTCAATGTGGACACTACGACGGAACCTCAAATCACGGAAGCCCCGGAGTCAACGGATTCACCAGAAGTCCCGAAGGCATCGACTTCTGCACCGACAGACGAAGAGGAAACAAAGACGACGTCAGAAGACGTAGAAAAGCCGGAACCATCTCAGAAGCCAGACGTTGCTGACAACACTCCTACGACTACAGCGGCGCCTGGTGTAGAGAATGTCCCATCTACCACCGTGGCACCGGAAGAGCAAGAGGCTCAGGAATCCAACTCAATCACCGACAGAACTGCGACGAGAGGCGACAGAAAATAGATAGTACCGTTTATTGCGCGGGACTATTGATGATAAATCATTCGTGAATGGCCATCTCTGTGTATCTTCTCGGATTTAATGAATTTTGCACTATCACTGAGCAGGAAATCGAAAAGGCCCACGGTTTATTAATTTATTGCATTCACATTGAAATAAAAGCACTTACTGAGGGATTTATAGATCAGAAGTAAAATGAACAGTAGATTTATTCAGATTGTGCGTCTTGTTATTTAAAGTAAGCTGTATTTCTAGTAGTTTTATTTATTTGTGTACATTCCCACACATTGATTCTGAATGAAGTTTGAAAGCTGGGAAACTCTTCATTGTTACATCCTGGGGAATCCGAGTGATAGAACGTGTAATCTAAGAACTCCTTTTGCAGTGTAAAAAAATTCCAGATCCTTGAAGATTCTGGATAAGCACTGAAACACGGTGGTGAAATTATAAACACGGTGGTGAAATTATTAGTGTCGATGCATAACTGTATGATTCTCTGTCCATCTTGGAAGATGTTATTGAACTGATCGAAGAAGATGTTATCAGAACGTTTGCCGCCAAGAAAATTCTCGCAAAGGTTCCATGAAAATGCTGGATTTACGGATTCACATAGATTTCTTCAGTTACACTAATTCTTCGCGGTCGTGTTGATCAAGAGGTGGTTTATTTAACACAAAGAAAGTGCATTTACAACTTCTTCAAAAACCAAGGCCAAAGTTGAGTTGTTTCAAAGAAAACTCGCAACTCCTCTTTTTCGAGTGCTATTAGGAAACGAAACCACTCAGGAAGAATGCATCTGACTCTTGAGAACACTACTTTACGCTCGCTTGCGTTTTCACCTGGACGTCAGATGCGAAAAAAGAAGGACATCTCAGTGAAAACATGGAAATGCTCTGAAAGATGACAATTTAGGGCTCCTTCAGTTGTCGTTCGTTTTAAAGAAATGTTTGCATGTTTGCGAATTCCATGAGAACGACGAGCAGCGCTACATGACGTACAGAATGACATCATTCGCTCACAAGCAAGGAGAGGACATGTCAAATTTGGCTGGTTTTCCTTCAAAAAAGTGACGAGTCCGTCCTTGTCGGTAGCAGAAAATGCTGCTATCATTTTTGAGAAAAGTTAGAATTAGAAGCGTTACAAAAATTTCGCCCGCTTATTTTAACGGTAGGAAAATTGTCCCATATTCTGGAGGAGGAACCCATGGGATAGCTGGCATCCTGTCACTAGCACTTCTACTCGTTATCAGCTTGTTGTCTCCATCAATTTACCTTTGGTAAATTTCTCATGGCTCTGCTGTTAATACATAGGTCTAAGTTCGTACATTCTGCGCAATATAAGAAAGAAAATACATCTTCAACGAAGGCTTAGGCCGAATCCAGGCTCATTCCACTAAACCCGCCCTTGAGAGCTGAGTAAACTAAGTTGGTTGGAAGCGAGAGATCTTCAAAAGCAGCAATTTTCAGAAAAGAAGTTTTCAACCTCGATATTTTCTTCACAGTTGGTGTTAATTCCAGTCACTAAACACTGTTACAATGCTGAAAGCAGTCGCAGCTGTTAAGATTCTCGTTCTGTGGCAGCGCTTGAGCCTATTTAAGCGAATTATTTGGTGTGGATCGATCCAAGTATATCGATACCGCTAACTTTTCAAAATAAAAGTTACGAACAAAGGAAGAACTTCAACATATTACGGACAGAGAACATTTTTGCGTGACCAGCGCTGGTGGCTAGAAGGCATTTTTTCTGGTAATTTACCACTTCGACTACCTGAGCACAGGGGAATGTTTTATGGACATGGAGAGCACATTTCGCGTGTGCACCATGTGCTTACATTGTCTGCACTGTGTTAATATAATATAACAAGAAAAGAAATGAGTGTCCAGAAAATCGGCTGGCAGCAATGCTCCACTGCCATCACAGCTCGATCGAACAACCCCATGCTGATCTAGCTGATCCAGGATCCTGGACATTCAACTAATAAACTACTAGAAGTAAGATAGATAGCTCTATTTTCCGTTTCGCACAATTACCCCTTATACGGAAAAAAAGAACCAAGGAGATATGCCTCCCTCTTTGCTCGTCAGTAAGGGAGGGAGGCATAAGAGTAAAAAAGGAGAAAGTTAAACTGACCTGTCGTTCCGGGTATTCGCAGGAGAGAAGTGATATGTAGAAATCCAAGAAGCCACTGAATGGATACTAGCCGAACTCTAATATCCAGCAAAAGTTGAAAATCCAAGCAAGGAGACCAGTAGAAACAAAAGATTCAATGAATTTCAAAAAAAAAGTTTTTGTTAGTGCTGAAACCTGGGTAGTTTTGGTTGTATCTTAAACACAGTTACGTTTTCCATGCTACAGTCTCCGCAGAACTGTGGGGACAATTGCTAAGGTTGCAAACTGATCAAAATCTTAGGCACGAATGCTTCCATGGGTGCTGCCTTCAACCATGCACAGTGGAAGCTCGTGATGCCTGTGACTCGTAGTAGCCGTGTTAACAAGTGTTGAGCACCGACCCAAGAGAAGAACCTGAAGAACAACGATGACAAAGACCGCTAGTTGGCCGTCTTTTCTGGGCGAAAAACTAACTGTTGCGTCATTGTCGCGAACGGATGTATAGAAGTTTCTATTACTGCAAGTGAGACTTTCTTTAATAATTTGTTTATTATTGAAATCTATTTATCTATTAAAAACTTCTGCCAGAAAAGTTTCAGATCGTCAAAACAGGAACTATCAAAAAGGGATGCGTCTATAGTCTCTGACCAAGAAAAAATCTTCACTAAAGCGTGTAAAGAAGTAAGTGAGTGTCTTGTAAGTAGCTCTTAATCGGCTGCGGCACTGTCATATGTTCGAGAAAACATTTGGCATGCATCAGAGGCACGTGTCATTGAGAGAAAGTAACAGAAACAATGAAAAACGCACGAGAGGCTTTTAGCTTCTTGTTCATCGATTCAACCCCGTTTTTTTATCAAAAAGCTAAAAGCATGCCGATACTTTTATTCCTCAGCTTAGAAAGGCTCAAATGATCTTAGCTGAGTGTAAGTTTACTACACCCTTGGCCTTACCGAGTGTTTTGAAAAGGATTACACAAAGTTATTTTGAACAAATAGAAAACGTCATCTTTCTCGGAGCACACATATGTAATTAATCCGCGAGCTGATGTTCATTGTTGGGAAAGAGAAGTCGCCACAGTTTACAAGTATTCTGTGGCCAAGTTTTTGTCCTTGCAATTCCCATTTCGTCTTCCTTTGCTGGTGTTGCGCATAGAGCCGAAGGTGTTGTTTTCACTCTATACTCAACAAATCACTTGCTATGACTGCAAGTGATAATTGGCTTTGAGAGCACACCTCGTTTTTCACTTGGAATGTTGCATAAGAGAAAATTCTAGGAATATGCAGAACTACTGGAAACTCAAGCTAACATTCAGGTACCATAACAATGAGATTCATTCTCATAGTATGTCTTTCTGTTGCTGGTAAGCAATCTACTTTGAATATGTATATCCAGACGAGAATTCTGTTCATGCACAGTAATTCAGGAAATGTGTATACATATTTGGTTCTTTACGTCAATGAGTGCAGGACACCAAGAAGACCATGGAGAAATCAAAATCTACTGATGAACTCGTTTCGGTTCATGACATCTAGTCCCCTTATCAAGCCACCCAACGAGTTAATGATTGTTAAACGACTTTTACTCGTACAATGTTTGTTTGCAGATTATTCGAAGCATGTGTGTATCTATCCTTTTTTTCAATGCATGAATGAGAAGGCATTCTGTCACATCAACAAAGCTCCTAATTTATCTGCTCAAAGCTCGAGAAATCAAATCCTTATACAAATATATAAGTTATAGGAAAATAAAATGAGTCTGGGTTGATAAGACTGGTTTCGGTTACTAAACAAGTCAAATCAAGAAAGTGTTCTAAATGAGGAGCGATTCTAAAACGATGAAACTCAATTGAGGATCGTTGTAAATCAGAGATAAGGGCACTTCCACAACTGCTTAACTCGCTAGTATTTCAGGACACAGTTCCGACGCGTTACTAGCTAGGGTTGATGACGCATTACTGACCTAGTGGTAACATAACTGGCATTTGAAGCAAACCTTACCAAACGAATTGGTGTTCTATTTATCTTCGCTAAAAATAATGAAACAAGTCGCAGAGTGACGTCTGCAAATTCGCTCGGACATAACCAAATTTCAACTTCGACTCAATGATCCTGGACATGATTATTTTCTTACTTGATTCAATACCATTTGTCCACTTGTCTATTAGCTCGAATATTTTCAAGCTCATCACGGAAGCAAAGCTAGTACAGAGCATTTCTTATGTTTCCAAAAGATGGGATAAATATGTGTGAAGAGTATGTGGATAAAAATGCCCATGGAAACCTCTAACACATGTGTTGTTACTAGGAATTTTCGTGAGGTCGAACATTTTGTGGTTAGAGAGCATATGACTGTTTATTTATTTACTCAATGCCCTAAAGTTTGCGTTTATATATTTATACATAGCTACGTAAATTGCTTTATGCTAACGCTAACAACTAACGCATTTATTATGAGTACCTCTGGTTTAGAAACCCAAAAATGATGTTTTGAGGAGACTCAGCTTCTCTCGTCAACTCACTGACAAAGGAATTTCACCACTGGAGCTAGACCACTCTCCATGAAATTTCAAAAGACCGATAAGGCAGTCTTTTTTGTTAGACGGATCTTCGTAAAATCATTTATTCCCTCTAAACCATACCCTACCCGCATCGTAACAATGCAAATAACCCTTGGAAAATTAGTACCTCTTAACAGAGAAGTCACTCGAAGATCTGAACATCACGGAATTCCCTAATAAGGAAAAAATGAGAGAAAATTAAAGGCCCATAGTAATACTTCATCCAACCTCTCAATGCCGAGTTGAGAGGTAGGACGAGTTTTCCAAAATGAAACCACTTCGAATCGACTATTGATTGATTGGATTTTCAAATGTCGAGATGTTTCTTCTTCTCCCACTATTGGGCGCCGTCGCTGAAAGACTGCGTCAGTGTCCATTGGTGGGAAACTGAAAATTTCACAGAAATCCATGCTCAATACACACCTGGACCCGATAGTGGGTGACATGCCGTGCGAACGACTCTGTTGATGCCACACTTTGTCCGAGTTCGGTTCGTCTCCTTCGTATCTGACAGGAACGAACTCTCCATTCATCGTTTATATACCAGTGCCAAGCGTTATCAGTTCGAAACATGTCAGTTTGAAAAGAAATTGAATCATTTATACGAGGCATTTCACGTTACCCGGTCATCATGCACGTCAACTCAGAGTTCAGCTTAAGTAGCTCGGGAGGTGCTTATCGGCCTCTCCTGTGATGATAACCCTATTTCTTCAATTTTCTGACCACTTTACTCAGAGTTGACATCTTGCTCAACACTTAGTTGAGTTTTTCACTGAACTCCCGTGATATCGCTGCCAACTCTAAGTTCAGCTTCTTATTCTGATACGTATGAGGTGAGTGGACGTTGAAGTGAGCTAGCCAAACTTAGAGTTGACATTTCATTTGAGTTCACCTGAAGTTTAGGGGCGTTTACTACGGGCCAAAATTTCTTCAGAAACTAGCTCTAACAATAATCAAACCAAGGCAATTATTTATTTATTTATTTATTTATATGCACTCTGGGTGCTCCATTAAATTCGCTTGAACAGATGAGTGGCAAGTATGGCAACATTAATGCTGAACTACTACGCTCGAATGACCGAATCTTTAGTGCATACAAAAGCCGGAGCCCAGAAGAGTGCTCAAAGGAAACTTCTACAAGGAGATCCTTCTGTGATGTCATGCTAAAATTTGAACGACTCATCCAATTGTCATGCTATCGTAGAATTATCGTAGAATTTTAATCGAAAAAGGAACGCAGTTACAGGACGCTAAAAACTGAAAAGGTGAGGGAAATCTGCATAATTCTGGAGGTATAACGAAGAAATTCTCCTGGAAAGGCGATGGTTTGAAAAATAGATCAGCTGTTAATCGATGTTTTCTGCGCATCAAAAAGATTTCGATGCTTTGACAGCGAAAATGAGAGCACGAAAACACGTACAATCAGCTGAGGAAAAGTCCGTCTGGTCCTAAGAGAACCTCCATAAGTAGAAAAGGGACACTTCCAGTGCAGCTCGTACTCCCGAAGCCCAGGGTTCTTCAAAACTGTGAACATGTTCGAGACGAAATTTTCCGTGGGTGCTGCCTTTAAAGGGTGGCCTCCGGCTTGTCTAACGCAGCCAAGTCCGACCTCAAAGACTTATTTCGCCCGAAAATGTCCACAAAAACCAACTCATGCTAACTGATAAAGTAAATTTGTGCACAGTTACTATAATTAATTGAGACTCTAACTCATTCCGAAAGGTATGAACGAGCGTGTCCCATCAGAATTAGAGAAGGGAAAACTTGGCCAGAATGGATAAACTTAGATTCAGCGTTTAGTTTTCCATAAGTAGTGATGCCGGTTTATCCTATTTGCATGCTGCCCTTACACACTAACTTCAGTAGTGAGTTGTTATAAAGAATTGGCTAATTCCTCTGCGTTAATACAAAGTTAGCTAACTTCTTCACGTTAACCACATCATTTTTTTCGTTTTCTTCTAGCGTGAAGTATTTTCTACCCAGCTCTCGGACTTATACTTGTTTCCTTTGCAGTTTATTTAGTGGCTTACCCTCTCTGGATTCGACGCATGCTCTTTTCTGAAATACTAAGGCCTGAACATGCATTCGCGCAACTTGCTGGTTGCTGTGGGAACAGTCTTTGAGCGGTGGTATCGAAGAAAATGTCGAGTCCGTGAGCCACAAGACGTTAAACAAGTGGAGGAGCGAGAGTTCATCAGATAACTAAACATCTCAAATGCTTTCATGACCTTCTCATAGGTCTCGAAAAAGAAAACATACGAAAAAAAGAGTAACACTGACCACATATCACAAGGATTATCTGGAGGAGGTAGAAGCCAACGTTTTCCGAAAGGTTGCGGAGTCATCGAAGATTTCACACAAAGATTAAGCAAGACAAAATATTTTTTTTGCTCTTTTCACTGAGACTAGCATGCGAACAGTTTCAAGCGCAAAAAAAGGGAGCGCAGAGAATAAACATAAAACCCTTTCCGAAACGAAAATTCAAGACATCTACCGCTCAAGAAATAAGAACACATTTGAAATATCACGTGAGTTTAAAAGTCGCTAAGGTTTTTTGAGCCTAGCGAAAAAAAAAATCGAACTGCTGCTCAAGTTTCCCTCCTTCTAGCGGCAATTGAGGAAGGGTGACAGCAACTGGAAGGAGTCTTTGATATCCTAGACTTTGATATCGACGTGTCATGCTGTTCGGATAGCATCCTGCTGCACCTTCATCAGAAGGGTGTCTACTCAACATTATCCATAATTTTTAGAACAATCCAGTAATTTAAATTAAGTGATGGAGCAACTGTTCAAACAGTCTTTAAAAATTCATAGTGTTGCAAATTACTTGGCTCACTGAATGAAACCAATTAATCAATGAAATCGATAAATGAACAGAATCAATTCAACTACACGTTACAACGTCACTTCATCTTTAAAGGACTGAAAATGGGTTTAAAATGACAGTGTACGGTTGATTGCGCCTGCACCTCGAATGTTACATTTCTTAACGCATTCAGGGCCGCGGGCATCATTGAGGTAACCTACAATAGACGTGTTATCATCGAATAAATTTACCCATCGTTTCCACTAGCGTCAACATGTTTACCCTGGATAATCTCAACGATTTCAGGTTAGGCTCATTTTAGCTGGAGCACTGGAGCACTATGAGATAAGTAGCTCAAAATACTAGTAACACGTCACGTGGCTCACAAATTCACAAATCCGGCAGTGTTGAGCCCTAGATCTTAGGGAATGAGAACAGGTCGCTATTTGTTGGAGAAGGAGAACTTCCTTCATGTAATGATGTAGTTGTTGAGCATAAATAAGCTTTGCAATCTAAAACTAGCGTAACGATGGGAAATCCGTTGGATAACTAGTGTCCACTACAAGCTCACTTCTACTTTTGATTCTGGGGCTGGGGTATGGTCTACCTGGCAGATTTAATGTTACTTGAGTAGGAACAATTACATTTTCATTGAAGCCAATTCAGCTATAGTCAGAAAGAACATAGTAGAAACATCAATAGCATTACTCTAACGTTAGCTGATTCACCGCCACTTCTTGGATTTCTCCCACACCTTCATACTACCTCAGGAAAATGAATATTGGAGATTCTGGGACGTTCTTCAGGGAGCCTCCGGCTTCAGAACAATGTAACTATGTGAAACGAGGGTGATCGTTGCCTGTTCGGCCTACCCATGTATTATTTATTTATTTATTTACATGCACATAAGTGCACTATACAATAGTGGATCAAGAGCACAAGGAAGTAGATGAAAAGTTCTCCAGATTAAGTTGAAAAAAAAACCGAAGTTATTTCAAGGTGTATCCCTGTTGGGTAAGGTATGAGTGTCAGTCAGGGATGAGTGGAATTCCGGTTTCCGGAAGTCGGAAGTTCCTGAATCTTTGCCTCATGCCAGCTTCTGACTTCCAGATTGCTGGACGATTGACAGTCGTTGGGTCACGCCAACTCAGACGTGCTGTATTCATCGCTCCAAATTTCGGCAGGTTTCAAACTTCCCTCTCCTTTCGACTTCCGACTTCCGGTCTCATGCAGTACTTCCGCTCATCCCTGGTGTCAGTATTCTGACAAGGGATTTTCTGCTCAGAAAATCAGAGAGGCAGCAATTCAATTCGTCCATAACTGCTCCCACGAACAGAGAGGATGTCGAAATACCCGTACACCCCTCAAACCCGAGCAATTCAAACCCTTTTGTGATATTTTTGCTCGAGTAGGATGGAATCGTAAGTACCATCTCTGTCGGTTCCTCGCAGTATCCGTTTCCTCCTTGTCTCCTCCTTTATTACTCACCATTCAATACCTTATTCCGTAACATCGCTATGCTTAGGGTCAAGTTCCACGATGACGTTTGAGCGCTGTGTATCTGCTGTGATATCTGATCCAGTGACGTTCTGCATATGCCGCTTTTCTGTCTACCGTACTGAAGACAGTAACCTTTCCACTGTAATGGGCGCGACCGTTATCAGTGCAGAGCCGCCCCGGCTCTAGTTTGCGTATATAATCAGTGCTGGACTGGTAATCTCACATTCTCAGATGATCCACCATGGGTTGTCTGCCTGTTTGTCTGTTTGTCGCTGTGACGCGCTGAGTCCACAGCAGCGATATGGCACTTCTTACCTCTTTCTTGTGGAAATGAAATTCTCGCAAGTTTCTTCACGTCTCTCACCCTACGGGAACCCTGCTCTCCTGCTTTCTAGTGAGCTCTCCAGACATCATCACTCTGAGAAGACGTCGTTCTTTCGGGTGGTCTTGGAAGCGATCGTATGCGCAGCTGAATAGGACACGCCAGTCAACACATCTCTGGCGTGGAGTGCGAGTTGAAAGAGGCGAGGAAAAACCATGTGCATCGCGTACAAAACGCCTCTGAAATGCATCGATCGTCTTCGACATTCAGCTCGAACATCGATAAGCGTTGTAGTTGAAGCTCTCTATAAGCTCGGTCACGGCTTCTTTCTGCCTGACCCTTTACTTGCTGGAGTTGAGCTTGATCGCCAGCTCTTCTCTCTCTTGCCCTAATTTCAACAATAACTTTGATGTAACCTATGTTTGTAGGTTAAAAAATTCTCGCCAGACTCCTGCGGACTACTTGACTCTATCTCAATGTTCATTTCTTTTTTTTTTTGGTCTTTTCTAGTCGTAAGAGCCTCCCTCATGACAACTTTCTCCCTGGGATTCCATTGAAAACTATTCTGTACTTTCTCCCTGGGATTCCATTGAAAACTATTCTGTAATCTGTAATCTGTATGTAATCTGCAAATACCTAGGTGAATAATCTGCGATGTACAGCGCAAAGTCTTTGGAACACTTACAGGTTAGAAGGAAGAAACGACAACTTCTTCTGAGTTATCCAAAGGCATATACTCCCCAAAAGCGTTAGCTATATGCTGTACTGGGGACCGAGCAGAAAGAAATTTATTCAGATTAATTACTATTTGACGCCCAATCTGAACATTCGGGTTGTTCAGGTAAAAAGACACTACAAATTGCTTAATTCGCTTCTGGAACAGTGTTCCCCTTTCTCGTCAGGGTAGTCTGATCCTCAACATTTCCGATATCGAAAATTCGTACTCGAAAGTGTTTTATACGTTACTCGGTTTAATTACTTTAGATCCTGGGTAAACCTTGACTATCTCCGGAACAAGCTATAACTCCAACAAAAGCCTCATAGTTATTTGCTCTATTTCCAAGAGCCCAGTTCATTTTTCCATTTCACCAAATTTCCATCACTTTAATGAACCCAACATTCAAGGAACACTGCTGATAAATAGAAGGATTTTGGATAAAACTATAAGCGTAGCTAGTATGAAATCGCACTATCTTAATTTTCATGTCCCTTCATAAAAATTCTTTCCTTTCAGATTTGCTAGAGTTCAGGGCTAGGATTCATGAAAGCATAACCAAGCTAATCCAGGCTAGTAGACCAAATTTCCTTTTGTGCGTCTCCTAGCATAACCTGATCTATACGATAACCTTTCATGCTAACCATAGTTGGTTTGCCTCGCTATCGTTTCATGGATCCCTGCCCAGCACTAGGATGCTACAACGACCATTAGGCTACAACGCAGAACTAATTCCTACTGCTTTAGAAGAGGAATAATAATGTCCAGCTTTCTGAGACCTTTCACTAGAAACCAGCACTTTTCACTCAATCCCGACTGAGAGCTTTGATGAATTCCGGAAACGGACTGGAATTCAGGAAATGCCGAATATCCCACGAGCTTCTTCACAGGAAATAACTCGCGGTGGTCATGCATCAGCCCAATAAAGGTCTGCAAGATCGCCTTGATAGTGTTGCACTGATAGCTAGCTAAATGAATCGAAACAATCTAGCTGTTTTCTTTGTTCGAGGAAACAGATGCACAATTGAATGACCACAACTGTT
Source organism: Ancylostoma caninum (assembly GCA_037903475.1). Lineage (NCBI taxonomy): Eukaryota > Metazoa > Nematoda > Chromadorea > Rhabditida > Ancylostomatidae > Ancylostoma > Ancylostoma caninum. The sequence goes on along the minus strand of JBAJFG010000389.1, from coordinate 329,538 downwards.
GTCTAATATTGATTCCAGCTTGTTTTGCAACGTACATTTAACTATGATTTATCGTGGAAATTTAGGTGAAATGCAATTTTCCAGGGCGTCTGTTATCGTTTTCATGTGGGGTATGTTGCGGAGAGTATTCTCTCACAGTGACTCTGCAAACGAAGGTATGCTTTTCAATGACGGCAGAATAGTTTAGATAAGTTTCTGATCATCGATTTCTTGCAAAATAGTAGAACAGCTGAGGTACTTTCGCATGTAAAAATTACGCCTAACGGGTTCACCAAGTATTCTATGCCTGAATATCGGAATTCGAGTGAGTCGAAAATTGAAATGTTCCAAAAAAGGAAAGGCCTACAACTCTGGGAGACGGAGAGGAAAGACTGTAGGGCTTCTTATTGCCTAGATATTCTTTTTTTTCTTATCAGCTTGTAAGTTAACTGCTGAATAAATCCAATTTTCCTCATTTCTATTCGATCAATACCCAAATTTCAGTAAATTTTGAAATTTCAAGGTGAGTTTATGAAGTATACCCGCATTTACGCATGTAAGCAAATTATCTTTTCAGTACATGAGTGATATCAGTGGAAAAATGAAGAAGTACTGATAGTTTCACCCAATTCAAACAATACTCAGTAATGAGTGAAAAAAACGGGTCCTTTAAAAATTCGGTTAGTAGTGAGCTAGTTAATTGGTGATTTAGTTAGTATAACCGTAAAGAGACAGTGAGAGCGAATCAGAGAGAGGGCTCGAATTTTTTTAACCATTTACAGTCGCGGAAAACATATGATCAGCTTCATTTTTAAAAAATAATTTTTTGCTATAACTCACCTCTGCATTGAGCTATCCAGATGAAATTTGGATATTTATTGAAACTCTTCGGGTGCTCACTAACAGAGGCTTATCTGGGCAGAAACCCAGTTATTGTGGCTTTACTAAGCCTGAGCATCAATTTCCTTGTCTTCCTTTGACTTCGTCCAATATCTTCACTACCACCTTCTGAGAAAAGTAAAGAGGTGATGCAGATCAAGAACACAATGGCTATTTTCCGTCAAATGTCATTGCTGCACCTTCCTTTGCTTCTCAAATGCGAGGACCAAAGTAAGCGGTAGAATTTACCAAAAAAATCTCTGTTGTTGTATCTAAATAATACTGACTGCGTTACAGTTCCTATTTCAATGTCAGAATAGCTGTCAGTAGTGGATATCATAGAAATATCCTCCTTTGGAGCAGTTCTCGTTCGTTCGAGATTACTGAAAACTCTTTTTTAAACACTTTTCTGGGCTTTTTGGAAATCGCACTTTTCATGTACAGAGAAGAACTACAGAACACGATTATTACAGCAAATAACTCACTCAAAAGGAGATTAAGAATAACTCCTCTACGAATCGAAGTGAGGCGATACAAAGGAGGAATCATCATGTTGATGAAAGTTGTGAATTTGGACTTGGAACGCGTTTGTAGTTCTGTTTGAAAGCAGGTTCGGTCAATGTTATGCAGAATACTTTGATCCTCATCACATTCCAAAATTTTGTCCAAATAGCACAATCCCAAGTTAAGTTAAGCGCCTTCAACATGGCACTGATCATGTCTTTTCGGACGCGACTGTATGTTCATGCGATCCATGCTATTTTTCAAAACTTTTTTGCATGTGTCGTACTTTAGACAAGTGCGAGAAAGCTCCGGTGAGAAAAGAACGCTCGTCTCTGACTGATCGAAGGGTTGGGAGGAAAAGGAAAGGGGAAGGGAGCTAGCTTTTCTACCACCAAATAGCACTAACGCAACTGTTTGAATCCTAGCGTTAGTATCAACAAAGTTTCATGAAAACTAGGAGAAAGATCCGAGTATCTATCTATATCTCTCTCGTCCAAAGCCCTTCAATTATTTGATATTGCTTTAGTCAAAAATTACTTTTCACAGGGAAAAAAATTAGTAAAACCAACAATATGGGACGTGAACTTTTGTTCCGCCAAAATTTTCGGTAATCATAGCATTTGTGCTGTACTATTTCAGACGACTCGGCTATTGAGGAGCTCCGCTCTGACTCACCAGATTCGAATCCGGAAGTTCAAGTGACTTTATGTGGATGTTTGTGCGGTATTCTATATGCCGATAGGCGACGCTCTATTCAGGATGACATTGAGGTGATCACTGAGGAGGAAAAGAAGAGCAGCGAAGAGCCGAAAGAACAGTCATCGTCTAGTAATGCTGGAACGACTACTGATGAAGATGTGAAGAAGATGAAGCATCCTGTGGTCATCAGATGGCATCACCCTAAGCACATGTGAGTCATTACCTGTATTAGGGTCCAGTAAGGGCCCAGTAAGACACACGTAGAAGAGATTGATAGTGAATTTTTCCAGTGAACCACACAGGGTGTACGTGTGTGGCTCGTGGGACGGCTGGGACAAGCATATTAGGCTCTACAAGTCGGAAGACGACTTCTCCACCGTCCTTGATCTGAAGCCAGGTCTGACTTTTTAAAAATTTACTGGTTCAAGCTGGTCATTATTGCCATTAAGGATACTACGAGTTCAAGTTCTACGTGGACAACGAGTGGATGACGAACGAAAATCTGCCCTACACGGACGTCGGCTACTACAGTAAGAACATCATTACCGTCAAAGAAGAGGACTTCGAGGTAGTCCCTGAAGATAAGAAGGACTCGTAGCTCACTTTGATCTAGTCGCTAGAGTTGTGTTCTGGAGTATTAGTTGCAGTAGATAGACTGCTTCGCTCTGATGATTGACGAACCGATGCTTGTTAGGATTTATCAGATTGTGCCTACAGATAAATGCTTACTAGTTATGTGTTACGTTGTTGTTAAAAGCCAGAGTTTCCATGGATCTTCAGTAGGGAGTAAGTGAGCGATTGAGTCACGGCCAAGCTGTAGTTTCGTTCGTAAACTATTATTCAAACATGAGCACGGACAATAGCTTGAGGTACGAGTTCGAGCATGGTAACCAGTTTTTCTTACCAACTCCTTACACAGCTTCTCTAAACAAGTATTCATGATATCCAGAGTCGATCCAGAGGGAAATGCAAGTACTGGCCCAATAATATTGTACAGAACAAGGCAACAGCTACATATCTGGAATTCCCTGGATGTAACTAAATAAAAACTAAAATGAAATATCTGGTAGAGATAGAAGAGTAGCAAACCCCTACTAGAACAGAAATTGAATTTTATGGGAGCTTACCACTCCATTTTGCTTGACTCGAGTTGTTGAACATCATAATTCCGGTGTCACTCAATACATGTGCAAAAACCTGTGATTAAAAATTGTGCATTGACTTCTGACATTAAGACTAAGTGTATGCAAAGGCTGTGATTGGTCCATTTCGTGACCATTAATCAATAACGCTCCCTCAAAATAATATCTGATAGTGATTACGTCGTCAATCGCTCCAATCCCACATTGACAAGCAGGTTCGTTGTTCCTGACCACGAATTCTCATTTCTTCATCATGGAAGTCTGGGCGTGTAAGACTCACAGAGTAGTTGAGTAACCTCTTACAGTAAGTTAACTACTGAAAATACGACGATAAATGCTACGTAACCAGGGTAACTCTACTCATGAGTTTCCCATGAATTCACAGCCAGAATACGTAAGGTCAAGCCCTGTGCTTTTTTCCAAGAAACAAACAAAAGAAGAAGAAACAGAAACAAAGTATGGATTAGAATGTGCCGTCGGTCAGTTTAACCCTTCACTAACGAACCTGACTGTTTTTTTTGTGAAAAAGAAAAGCTGTTACTATAGTCTTCTATTTGTTAAGTGAAGTGGCAAATCTCCAGTAATCGCTTAAATCTGTGAATTAGCTGTTCTCAAGTTGACCGTACAGCACGAAATCTAGTGTAGCTACAATGCTGAATTAAATTTACAGACCAACTCATCTTGTTCTACGTATCGCTTTAGTCCGTCATTGTTGAGCAAATTTTGACTGAGTCACAAGTTATGGATAAATTATGGATAAACTCATGAGCGTTACCCAGCTTACCTTAAGTTAAGTAAGCGTATCGTTTCATGGTTTTTGCCAATCCCATCTGACTTCAAATGTTTTTCTTGCCCTCGAGAGATGCCCACATCCTCGAATAGATTCAAATCTTGACTTTTTGGGAGCCAGTCCTAAGCATAGGTATGGTTAGATGTCTTGAACTACAGGCCTTCCCGGAGCTGCTGTCAACCTGAGGACGAAACGATCAACGACAGTAATTTCCTTCTCAAAGTGTTGTCAGAGTGTTCATTCATTTCAAGTAGAAGTAGCCCTCCACATGACTCCATTACGCAGGTCCTCGTTACTTTTACAGAACTCCATGAGAGGAAAGTTGAGTTCAATCTTGCTGCGAAGACTCTTAGGGAAAACATGCGAGCTTACTTACCTGTCTCAACATCCCTTGTGAAATAGGTCCTTGGATCCTGCAAAGACACTATTCCAGCAGTTGTTCTGTAACCCTTGGTAATCATATTTCGTAATTTGAGCGATGAGGCTATCTGGTTTAGTTCTCCTGAGATTTAGGGAATTTTCCTGCAAATTATTCTCTGATACAGCAGAGCAAAAAGGGCAGATGACCATTTCAGGGGGTTTCGTGACACTCGTTACTCGTCGATTGGTTTCAAGTGCAATTTTTTCTATTAAGAGATGAGAATATGAATTTGCTCTTCACTAAAAATTGTGCGCGTTTCTTGTAATACTCTGGTAATAGTGAAATCCTGGTATTGATGAGTTCAAGACGTTGACGGCAATAGAATCCATGGTTGGGTAAATCTTGGCTGCCATTAGGGGCCAAAGACCCACGTGTTTCCATCAGTTAGAGGACATGCACAGACGGAGTTTCAACAATGAAGCTGTCGAAAAAATAGAATCAAGTTCAATAAGAATAAAGATAAGCATCTGCAAAATATAGTAGTATAGTGCTACAGTAAAACAGGACTTACTGATGCTTGCCATCGGTTAATAACATTTTTTTTCGTTCTTTTCCACCTTGATTTGTTAGTAATCCTGTTGCATTTTGCATCAGTATCCTTGTTCTCTTGTGGCACACCGTTTTGGTTTATCCAATAAATAAACAATTAGACAAATAAATGAATAATAAATAAATAAAAGCATCAATAGAAATAAAGAATTTAAGACAAGGTCTGTGGCCCTTGAACATGGTGCAAGTGATTGAGGGGAAGGCGACAGGGAAAAATCAAAGATCGTAAAAAACCGAACTCCAGTTGAAACGCAACAGATTTTGTTACAGAACCTGTGCATGCATGGATATCGTGTATCAGAATCTATGATATTGCGTAATGAGCATCCTTTTTTTAATATTCTCTTTCAGTAATACGTTGAAGAACCTGAAAAGTTTTTTTTTTCGATTTGATCGCAAGTGTTCGCAGAGACAGTTTTATAAGAAGATATGAATCACTTTCTATGTTCACGGATGCATTCCAGAATAGAGATGATCTGTCAAGCTGGCATTTACATGGTGACACATACACATACACACGTGCACACATTCCTTCGCATCCATCGGGATGCTGTTAGTTAGTTGTGTGTCGTTGTGGTTGACGGTCGGATTTTATCGAAATGATTTTTCTAGCGATCTATGGAGCTGCCCAGTGGCTTCGCTAGTATTACTAAGCCCATTTCAGAAAATATTTAATTTCTAGTCAGTATTTCTACAAGGCGACTAAACCATGAATATTCGTGGGTGTAAATTATTTACGACGAAGCATAGTACACTGAAAGGATTGTCATTACGTGCAACTATGCTGCGCACCTTTTCCTAATTGCTCAGGTTTCGAGCTTTTCCCTTCTATTCTTGCGCTCACACCCACACCAAATTCAGTTAAAGTTGACCCGAATGACATATGTTCACTGGAAAGATCGTTTATTTTTACTAGTTGTTGGTTAAGAAATGTGTAGTAATTATTTGCTGGACGGTTCCTCACATCACAAACTCTCCAGGTTTTCCATGAGGGTGGGAAAAATCAATATCAGAACTTTTTTTAGAGTTGCTTTACATATGTATGCTAGTGAAGTAGACTGTCAATACGAGCTGTTTTTTCTTACTGGTAAGAGAGTTACTACAGTTCAATGTAGAAGCATTTGATATTGTTCAAAAGGCGATTCAGAGAAAGTCTATTGATATGCCTAGGGATTGCTAAGTATCACTGATTTTTGGTTTTTTTTTACTTATAAGACCACCGGCTGATGTTATGAAACTTTCTACCGTGTTTAATGGCAATGAAGAAGAAAGGAGTATTGGCGTAGTTCCTCTTAAGCATTTGTGGAGGATTCCCTGTCTCTCTTGCCGGATACATAAAACAATCTACTATCCTGAAATTTCTTGAAGTTGGGTAACTGAACCGGGTTCGATGGCGCTAATCAATTTACCGATCGTCTCTTTCCTTGTATCTCGAAATAGTAGACGTACACACAGTCGCTGAGTAGATCAGACGTGAGATTATCAGGCCATCAACTGCTTCTAATGGTGGAACTTTTCCTGAATCACGAAATATTCCAAAACGGCAACGAAGCCAAAGTTTGGATGAGCAGCTTTCCCGACCACCGCATCTTCTAAGGAAGCACATACATACGTTCTCTTGAAAGGTGGAGAAGTATCCTTGATATCAAATATAGATGATTTTTAAATTCATCGTATCGCTTTCTCACTACTACAGTAATTTTTGTTTCACAGAAAAGCTAGCATCTTCAATCTACCAACCGCGAAATTTCCCTTTCTGCCGAGGCTCTTATTGTCTTCCACACTTCCGGGCTCACAACTCATAGTATCCTGGTGTTGAGCGGATATTGACTAGAGCGCATAGCCGTACAACTACATTTTTACATTTACAGTTCCAGTGATTAGCAATTGCTCTTCATCTCATTTTAATCACCTTTTTAAATATCCAATAATCTCATCTTTTTTCGTTCTTTATTGAAGGACATATGCCGTTCAGTGTCTGCCCAAATATATAAATGGCTTCACAGTATTCTCTGAAAGATAGTTCATTGAAAGCTACATCCAGCCACAACAAAGCTTGACGAGATAAAACATATTAATTTGCTAAAGAAATCATTTCCTGTGTCCAATTGTCATAATTGCAGATTCTTCGTGATTTTTAGGTGTTCAAGGCACATCAAAAAGACTGGATGACATCTGTGACTGCTCCTCCGATGCGTGAAAATTCTCCCACTGCAGAATTAAACACCATAGACGATAGGTCTGCTTTCCACCAGATGTTCAGACTTCTTCACACTTGAAAATAAATTCCAGAAAACGAGAGAAATACCTCTCATTCTCTCAAGAGATCCCCACCAAGGAGGAGTTTGCAGCCTATACTCCACCTCCGCTTCCACCTCATCTAGCCAAGGTAAGTTTTGGAGTTGCTTCCACACATTTTTTTTCAAACGTACCTTGGAATAAGGCTTATCACCACACAATTAGGTGCTCGAGGATTGGCCATCGGATGAAGAACACTATTCTCATCCAGAGACGCAAACAGGCCCATTGCTGCTGAACCATCTGTTCCTATTGCAGATATCCGATGACGTTTTGATACAGTCCACGACGATCCGGTAGATATTCTTACTCCACCACATTCACAGCGCATAATTCAGGATTTTTCCAGCATCGGGGAGAAGCTCACAACGACAGTGTTCTACAAGTCCGTGTAGTCCAGAATGTGCTTTGTTTTAGTGATATTTGATTGCTCCTTGAAATTCTAACCTCACAGAAATTCTACGCATTTTATTATAATCGCATTGAAATTTTTATTTATTTGCATATGCTACAAAGTGTGCCATTTCACTAGAAAATAATAAAATTAGGAGTATAACGGAATTGGTAAAAAGAAGTTGAAAACAAGAGAAAAAGTAAAAGTCAACACTTCACAGCTAATGAAACTGGTAACTAAAATATATGGAAGAACAAAATGAAATTAGTAACCACATTGCTTGCGTTCACTTTTACTTTATCACATTACACTTCAAATCATGCAAAACACGTGGATACAGCACCGCTCATTGGTCAAACAGCTTGTTTTTACAGACTCCTCTAATCACGTGAATGTCGCGTGAACACTATCCACAGCATCGCTTCTATCTGAAAATGAGTTAAATTAAGGTATCCTGAATGATTTAAGATAACCTTTTCTTTTAGCTTCAACGCCCTAAGTTAGTTTTGTGTGGATAATTGCAATTTTTCCTTTAAAGTCTGCTCAGAGTGCTAGTTTAAGAGCATTTTAGTTGAGGTATGCAGGTGAGACAGCGTGCGCGCTGGTGGAGAAGGGAAATGAAACTTGAAGAACGAAGGACGTTATGAAAGGAGGCAGAGTTTTGCTTAGATCATTCCCGAATCCAAGCCAAGATTGCTTTTAAATCGGAGTTGATTCGGAGATTTTAGCCTAATAGTTCGTTTTTCTCCATTCAAAGGAAATTGTGCCTCTATTCAGCATCTTTTCAGAAAAAAATGCATCGTTTGCAGTATCTCAATATTGTAGCGTTTGTAAAAATCCTCCATTTCAAACGTTGTGGATCTACAAAACTAGAGGTTTACACGGAAGTGTATCGTTTTCGTTATCGGGTTGGAGCTGAGCCAAAGCTACAGTAATCCGGCGGCATTAACTCCTCCCACAGTAAAACATGGACAGCGCTTAATACTCAAGGTCCTTGAGTACGACAGTAAGTTCTGAGCATGTACGTAGTCTCACACAAAACAGGGACATGAAGTGTGACGGATACAGAAAATCCATTCCCTTGAGAGATGCGTTAATTCCCTGAACCAAAGAAAACACTGAGGGTTTAGACCGGGTCTTCCAGCAAGATTGGGAGCCTGCCCACGGCGCGAGGAAAACGCTAGTGTGAGACCAATCTTCGGATTTCTGGGCGAATGAAGTTTTGCCGTCAAACTCGCCCGATCTCAATCCTTTTGATTTTGCTACCCAGTCGATCTTGAAGCAAAAAGTCCGCTGTGTTAAATGCAAGTCACTGGATTTGCTGAAAAGAGGCCTGGTGAAGGAAAGCAACTAAAGAAGTACGCGCATTCTCAAAAATTTCCGAAAGAGATTACACGGTTGTGTTGAAGCTGAAGATAGTCATCTTGAATGTAATCTGTGAGATCTTGTGTAGAATTTCTGCATCTATTGAATGAAAGTAAATATTCCTTATTTAAATAGATTGGTGCAAGGTTGTGGGTAGTTTCTTGTGCCACATTTCATGTGGACCACCCTGTATATCGCTGAATTCAGCACGTCGAGGTCCAGAGTCTACTGGTATCTCAAACGCGAAAACGAGGTGAAGCACTGCATTTCACTTTAGGTCTTGTAAATTCGAGGAAACAGTGAAGTTCACTCCAACTTTTCTGGAAAGCGTTCCCTTTAGAGAACGGTAGGGTTCTCTGTCTATGTATTGAATCCTATACCCCTACACAGTACCATCCAGCCACATGCCGCACACCAGGGCCCGTAGCAATCTACTCCCCAAGTTGGCATCAAAGTTGCCACCACGAAGGCAGCTCTGCCTACAAGGTGGCAACTCTGGGTGCCAACTAGGCGTGAGGAACAATGCTCGGATGTGTTTGCAAAATTCTCTCCACCGATGGGGACCGAACCCTGCTCCATCTTGACCGCAATAAATCTACACCACTTGCCCATGGTAACACATCGGAAGGTCGGAGTAACCATCACTGCAATCTCAACGAGAGAAATTGGGCACTGGCAGCCTCGTTCAGCAACAGCTTAAGTTGTAAGGGCTGAACAGTTGAAATTGAGTTGTGATCCTTGTAGCCAAGAATATTCAATTGTAAGCAGCATTCCGCTACCGGTTCTTCACCTCGCTGTTTCTGCTTGATATTTTTGCTTTTTGGGTTTTCCCTTGTGCTTTCTGAATGATCTGGTCCTATAATCCTTTCAAACCAATTTCGTTCGATTTCCCTTGATAATACAATCTACATATTAGGGTTTCGTCGATTTGCGGGAAATGCTCAACCGCGCGACCTACAGGTAGGGTTTCGATCAGCTGGCGCAGTCGATGCTTGACCACCTGACTTCGCACCAAGTGGTCAAATTTCAACGCTTCCTTTTCTTTTCAATTCAATTTTTCTCGTCAATTTTCCTTTTAAAATGTTGCAATTATGACTGTTTGCTCTCGTCATTTCTCGTATTTAGTTGTTGCTTAATAAAACAAGTTTAGAATACAAATTGAAACCAAATACACGTTTAGAGAATGAGCTCGCCACCAACAGCATACAAGAAATGACGAAAACACGCGTTTATAAGCAAAACATCTTGAAGAATACGAATAAAAATAATAGAAAACAGCGCTTGAAACCTACCCGGTGCGCGATCTGGCTGCCGACCGCCGACCGCCTCAGCTGATCGTCCAAACGAAAAGTCGGACATGTTCACTCCAATTGACGGTACTACTTAGAGGGAGCAATATTAAAATGGAAGCCAGAGGTTTGATGAAAGACAGAATCATCTTAAAAACGCAAAGATAACACCCCATACTAAAATTTGATAAAAATTGATCGTTGGCCAGGAAAAAATGCGTGCGTGACACCACATTTGTCATAGCCACGGTAGAAGTTCCCGACTAGGCGCGACCTCGGACATGTCCAAGGGCTGTCCGACCTGCCGCCGAGAAAATCTCCCTCCCAGCACGGTCTCTCGTCGCTCTCGCCTGCTGCCACCTATGTTGCCACCTTGAGGTGGCAACTTGGGTGGCGCCCAAAGAGATCGCGACCTCGTAGGCAGCTCGGGATCCCTACTATTTTTGCACAACAGTTTGCAACTAGGAGATCTAGCTATTGCGTATGGGGCTGAGGTTGTTAGCAAGGATGGTACTAGGATTAAAGAGGACTTGTGAAAATCAGCCGTTCCCATTGATTGGGATGCCTCCACACCGTTCTGGCTGCCAATGATGTCGCACCCAGGTGCCACCGCGAGTTGGCAACTTGCGGGGCGGATTACTACCGGCCCAGACACTTCACAGGCTAACTGCAACTGAGCTAGGAAGCTCTGTCTCATAGATCTATCCATCAAGCCTCACTTGCGCCTACCATCTCTTCTTCGAGCATCCAAACAACTTCGCCTCGGAAAATTTCTTCGAAGACTAAAGTGGTACCATAACCGCCTTCTGGGATTCGTCGATTCCAGAAGGCTTCATTCGTAAAGAACTGTGATAGAAAAACCTGCACGTTATTTATTTATTTAGTTATTTATTCATTTACTTATTCGACAAGCTGTAGTAAGACAGACGTGGAAGACTTATATGTACATAATAAAATTCAGGAAAAAAAACCATAAGATCAGAAACTAAGAACCCGACTATGAATTTAGTCATTTTTCGTTTGAAAGAGGCCAAGAATCCGGTGAATGTAGTGGTTTTTTTCACGCGAATGTATGCCAAACCAGTTCTAATTGTGAAGGAATTAGATTTGACGGCGGTTTTAGATTATTATAAAAGGTTCGTGGGTGAAATATTTCTAAAAAAAACCATTTTGGAGCGATTTATGAGGCATTTAGTCCTGAAAACGTGCATCATTTTTGCATCGACCTAATAAATTAGACATTGAACCCTTCCATGTACGATAAGGTGGGTTCTACCAAGTGCTCAATCTCCGTTTCCCCTTTTCGTTACTTTAGCCTATTTTTCATACCTACGTCGTATACATTTCCATATTTTCGTAAACGGCATCATACAATTCGTACGTAGCTCTGTCAACTTGTATTTTCCAGTAACTCTTTCATGTTTCCGTCCCCAAATAGCTTTTCATAGAATAAAGTGGAGCACATTCGCAAGAAGAGATTTGTTCCCATGCTACAATACAGACTTAGCTTCTTATTACTTCTTCGAGAATCAGCGTAATTGTATCCGATATGGACGATGATTTTTAAGAAAATCGCATTCAAGGACAAATGTCGCGCCGATGTAACAGACATTTCAATAAGCGACGTGCTTGGCTTGATAAGAAATCAGACTACAAAAAGTTCTCCAGTAATGGATACGTCACGATGAAAATCAGATGTGAATCTACTACGTAGTATCTAGTGTTTTATAGGAGTAAACGGCTGTGATATGATTGCCTGGAAAATGAACATAGGAAGTTGTAATGCTAAGTGTATTGTGCTGGTATAAAGCATCAAGGAAAAAGAAAAGAAGTGTCAAAACATGCGCAACAGAGAAAAATTCTCTTTCCAAAAAGCGCTAAATATCTTTTGCGTCTTTGGGAGATGTATAACACATGACTAAAATACACATAAACATCGATTAGTTTTAGGATTAACAAAGGACTCTAATGTTACAGGGTGTTCCAAAATTACGGAGACACGCTAAAAAGGTTCATATCTAACGTTGGAAAACGAGTTGGCAATTTTGTTTCCAATACGATATTTTTTACCCTTCAATGAAGAAAATCTACCACCACATCTCACGATTTCTGCTTCCACTTGCGTGAAAACACATGAAGAATTCGAACTAGTCACCTGCTGTGGTGCGGAATTGCAGTCTTCCTAGATAATCTGCCCTTTCTAAAAGTGTTTGCTCCAAGGATTAAAAATTTTTTATGAGAGTGAAGTTAGTTTTTGTCCTCGAATGAATATCATAACGAGAAATCTTCCAGAATGAGTACTGAAAATAAGATTTACAAGGAAGAAGACATGACTTTCTGTGCAAAAACAGAGCAAAACGTACTTTAGTTCTGTTTCTGGTCCTATCTTTACTGTTTAGAGAGGGGACTGGAACTTGTTAGGCTCATCAACTTCCATTCTCAAAGTTCTGAGGAGTATTTCCCTCATAATACATTTAATGATTGTGATTAGAATTGAAAAGCACCCTCAGCCCGCGTTGAATTTCGGCGTGTCAGCACGAAATTCTGGATCTCATAACCAAGGTAGGTGGCCATTCACAATGAGTTTAACGTTATTCTGTTTCCCACACCTTGTACTTTTCGATGTACTGTGTAGTGTGTCTCTTGTAAAATTTTACACATCAGCGCAACATGCGCGCGAAGCGTACACAAAAAATGTAATTGGGTGGAAAAACTAAGCTTGACTGACGGCCTAGCTGTTCCTAAAAATCATAGTGTTACGTAATGTTTTGGAAGAAGCTCTACAATTGAACAAATGAACAGCAAAAGATTAGATGCAAAGCGCCAAAACTCGAGATAGTCGAAAAACGCGCATCACGGCCTTGTCTCCGTAATTTTGGACCACCCTGTAATAGAACCACGGAAATGGAAGAACTGTCTGACGCTTAGTTCCATCGTAAAGGGGCAAAAGCAGCAAAGCATGGGAGATTAAAGAAGAATCTGAGAAAATTTCTTCCTGGGTGACCAAGCACGATCAGTAAATTCAGCAGTTCTACTCCTGAGCTGGTAGTAAACCCCTGATGTCGTGAACTCTCGGCTGCCAACATGTCGTGGCATCCTCGTTCACATTTGTCGCGAGATATTCATTAACATCCTATAATAAAGCGTGTGTTCTCGCTGATGTCGCGACATAGTTGGCAGCTCAGTTCAATGACTTTCTCACGAGGTGCTAACGCGCTCGCATCTTGGCAGTCGCGACATGGGGGGTTTACTACCGGCCCTGTAACATGTGCGAGTGTCATAACTCCTGAGTTCCTTCTCTTTTTTAAATGTGAATTCTGGCGGATTTTAGAGTTTCTGCCGTTTTTCTTTCTCTTTCATCTTTTTCGCCACAGTACTCTCCTTATCATTCCTGAAGGATTGTATATGTAGCTCCCTCTTTTCCAAACAATTGTAAACTCATTCGAAATGGGCTTATTCGAATTCTAAATGAATAGAGGGGTATCTAATGCATTATTCGATATTAACTATAGTAGATACGTGAATAGAACCATGAAATGAGCCTGCAACTAGACAGATACTTTTGGTTCATACCGCGAAATCCTGTAGATGTCCCACACTGACTCTCTTCCAAAGAAAAAGTCTGCATGGAATCGCGCATACGTTGTGATCTTGGACATACGAAAATCCTCTTTCTAGTGCGGCATTGCAACCGACCAGGGAGGCTGCGACTTCCAGGCGGTATTTACGGTTGATGCGCGTCAAATTTGACGCGGCAATATACAATGTAGAACGGAGAGACGAAGAGAATTCTTAGCAGGAAGAAAACGTTCCTGCTTTTGCCGTCGCGATGGCCGCGTGAACAAAACTGCGTTTCGATTTTCAGCGTATCGAGACATACTTCGTGAAATTTCAGGGCGACGCGTCAAATTTGACGCGCATCAACCATAAATACCGCCTCACGTGCTAGCGAATGTTGAAGACAACCAGAGGTGCGCTGATCATTTGTGATCCTGTATGTATTTTTGGAATTCAACTATAATGAATATTGAGGGGCGTTATTGCTCTTTACCCATGTTGTAGAGAAGTTTTAAAATTCAGACATCCTCATACAGATTTTCCGGATAATGACTGATGGAGAAGATAAACGTGCATTTGAAAGTTGGGACAAAAAGAAACGTAGTTTTGTTGTTTTGACTGGAATTTACCCAGTGATCATCATCACGTCAAATATTTCTCGAACTTTTTCTAAACATTAACATTGTCTTGTCTCTGAGCTTCGCGGCTCATTTATTTATTTATTTATTATTCATTTAGTTATTATTTATTCACTACCCCTAAGGGAGTGGGTTGGATGAAGAGACAGAAACTCGAAGAAGAAAATAGAATAGGTACCACTTAAAGAATGAATTGACAACAGAAATAAGACAAAAGTGGAGGGGTGCAGTCTTGCAAATAAAAAGTACAGCTACGTGAATTGCCATCGTCATGTCTTGGCTCGCATCTTAATCACTGTTTTGAAAGTTATTATGGTTCATTTGGTTTCACCTTCGTTAGTTGTTTGAACAGTGAAGACAATTTATTTTTTCTTCCTATATTCATTATGAACATTAGCGCAACATCTTGAAGCCTCTCCTTCGATGTCGTATGCATGGTATTTTTGCAGGATAGACTTTTTGACGCTACTACTTTTTCACATTTCAAGGTATGCAATAAAGTACCATCTCATCAAACACCTACAGACATGCAGAAGTTTCCTTCTTTTTCATGGAGATGCTTTTTTCTTTTTCAATAATGAAATTGAAAATTATTTGTTGGCTTAAAGAAATCCTTGAAGAAATTCTTGAAGAATTTCTACAATTTCAAAATGGCACTTCAGAGATGTTATGGAGAATGTAGGGTTTATAGGAAACAATTTTTTTTCTTGAAGTTTTTCGGAACCAGTCTTGATTGCTTCCTAGATTCCGATAGCTAAGCTTCCAAATGAACACTAATAAAGATGAGAAACATTTGATAAGCGCACTCCATCCTCCCTATTCCTCACTCTATGGTATGTACCTATAGAATGAGACTACCCACGGATTGGCTATGGATATACATATAGGGAGCATTCATATAATACTTTTCATCGTGCCGTCAAGCAGAGAGTTTCCAGCAACTCCTCCCTGTCGATGAATCCTTAGCGGTGTCCCTGACATTTCCACACTCTTTCAGCACCTATGATCTTTCCTTGAATTCCAATTCTTTTAATCCTCTACTTCTACCAGCTACTTACTCTTGCAGGTTTTATTAGTTAGGACAAGGATACTGGACTGCGTATGCAGCAGTGTGCAGATGCATTCAGTCAGCGGGTGACCTGGATAGCCAAGCTCTCTTGCCGTATTTATTGTCTTTGCAAGTAGCACCAACTGAGTGCATGAAATGAATAAATAAAAACAAATAACTAATCCAATTCACATAGTTAACTCATTTCGTCTGTGGTGATGAGCAGAGCAGAACTTTCAATTTAGATTTCATGTGTTATTTTGAGGAACGTCGCAAAACCCCTTCATTTCTTCCTCTCCCCTATTCGGTCTCGTCTTTCACTTTAAAGATACAAAGGTGTTTACATGTCTATGTCGGTTCCAGCCGGACTAGCGACTACAATCGCAAAGGCGAACAGGTCATGTTTTTTGGTCGGTCGCAAGATGAAATGAACCTTAGCAGATTATCAAGTCGTGATATGTCGTGATATGTCCATTACTAAACGAACACCTTCCTTCTCGAGAAAAAATGAAGGAAAGTGCTGGAGTAAGTAATTGGAAGTTTTTCTTTCTGGTGATGCGAGATCCCAAATACTAGCGCTTTCATGGAATGGTCAGAAATCCCAAAACATAGGTTGTTGAAGAATAGCTCATCGTGAAGCTAGGAACAGTGAAGGAACGAGGTCACCAGGGTAATTTGGTCGAAATTGCCATCTTCATCTGAGGTTTAGGTCCCAATTAAGTGTCAATTAACTGCCAGGCATGACTTTTAGAAATATGCTGTTCTCGATGTGGTGTAACCAATAGTTAAGCTTGGATTGAAAACTGGCACCTAAGATGGAGCGAATGTCGAGCTTTCATCGACATCTCGAGCCCGAGATCGCATGACAAAATAGAATTCTGACAGCTGGATTCATCAAGCCGTTGACTTTTCCAGGATATATAATTTTAACAGCAGCCTTTTTTAAGTTTGTTGAGATAGTTTGCCGGACGTTCCTCAGTTTCCTTAGACGTAGTTATATTGTGGATCCCATTGTTGAGCCCGTTAGGCGAATGGAGGGAGAGGGAGGAAGGTATACGGAGCAGAGCGCATTCCATCATTCGGCAATCGGTTGACATACGTACATTTCATAATTACTTTTTTGAGAAAATAAAATGTTGTATTACTCTTTTTTTAGATTTCATCACCTTTATTATAGACACTTCACTATTTATTTTTGTTGACTTGAATCTAAAATTTATTCATTGATTAACCTTGTTTTTTCAAATTCCAGGTCCAAAAGAGGCGGAAATTACCCTCGTATTACTAAAGCGTAAGGTATTGCATGGGCCTCCAGTTTTCACTATAAATTTTCAACAACTCGTGGGAATGACTAGAGTAGAAAATGTATTCGAAAACATAGGACTAGTTCATATGTACGAATGTTTAAAAATGCTCAGAAACTTTGAGAAAAGGCGAAAAAAGTAATGAGAAGACATAAAACACCAACAGGAACGTCTCGATTGGAAATAGCGACGGCCCAAGAATTACTCATTTTACTATCTATTAATTAATTTCGTGCAGTGGAAAGGTTCGAAAATTGCAATCACTTCCTGAAAATAAGGCACAGCAACCGAGCACCAAAAGTAACGTAACATCTTGGTCGAAATAAAGCAATAAAAAAGGAGAAATCAAAATGAGACCTGACTTGGTTGCATGGTTATATTTGAGTGATTTTTTATTTATGAGAAACCCTCAGTTATCACTTCTTCATAATTTATATCAACATACATCCTTATTAGGGATGTGCTTCCATTTATTACCCCGATTTTGCTGGTACCAGTGGAGAAACTAAAGCAAACTATGTTATCGAGTCACCGATATTCTTCTCTCACAAAATTTCTTCCATAACTTTTTATGACACTGGTCACTCCACTGCACGTACATATGTACGTCACTGCAAGTCACTGCATTCTTCTGCCTTTTTCCGCAAAAAAAGGCAGAAGGGTATAAGTGTCGTGAATTCTGCTGCGGATTTTCAATTTATTTGTTTCAATTCATTACCACTACCGTTTTAGACTAGGCTGCATCTTTTTTTGAAAGGTACTATGTGATAGCTGCGGAAAATCGAAAAGAACTCCAACTCCAGCAAAAAAAATCGATAAATGATTGGGAAATGATATTGATAATATGTTGTAACTAGAGTATGAAATACTCCGTCACGCAATATTTCAGAAGGATGCGTTAGATACTGCCTATCGCATACCTATGTACCGTAAAAAAACGGCCTTATGGAGTACGATGCTTGTGATCCACCTGTGAAATAACCTCATAGACAAATTTTCGGTGAGAAATTTCGTTCATATTTATGGCAAAGCCGATTTTCCTGGTTGAATATGAATTCCTGGATTATTTCTTTTACCATACTGAAGCAAGCAAAAGTTATACGTCGTGTATTGTAGTAATCGCCGAAAGTTTTTGTAACGACTATTCACCGCTACACTATTGATACTTTTTTACAGTTTTCTGTGGAAAATCTAGTGGTATTTTCACTTCCGAAAGAGCACAAGTTTTTATAGTTAAACAATAAGCACTGAAACTTGATACAAGTGCAGAAGTAGGTAAGATTTACAAGAATGAAATATTTTTACTGTATTGATGTATGTTATGAGTTCTGCATCCATAAGCACTCCGGAATCCATGACGTGAAGTGACAATTCACGAGAAATACGCCAGTGTACATGCAAGAACTTGTTGTCATCATCTGCATTGCGTTTGACGCAAATGGAAGTGAATGTGTTCGAATGGCAAGGGATACGGCATTGTTCCAGATTTTTTGTGGATTAGTGAATACGTATTTGAGTACGTTTTCCACAACACACTATGCAAAGAGAGTCAATAACAGCGTTCGGAGTGACGTGCATATCATTTCAAGGAGTTAATGAGTACTTGTGATAGTACGTGGATGTTCTCGAACTCGTTCAGAACACTAACTTCAGCAAAACATAATGACATTATGTAAATTATTTCGAATATAAGGATAAAATCACAACCAAGATCCACTTGAAGGCGATGTCCGGGCAAAATTCCATCTCTCGAATTTCTGTTGGATGCATGGCTCACAGCGACGCCTTGGAGGGAAACTATAGGAAAATCCCTGGAAAGTTCCATCAACGAACGCTTTCCATCGAAGAATTTCGGTGCGGTGTTTGTGGGTTTGCGGCGTCAGTGCTTTCAAATGACGTTATCCGACTCACCCCACATGCTGTCTATTGGGGCGTCGTAGGAAAAAAATCATATTCAAAGGCCCGGTGGTCCGATTGATGGGGTGGAGAAGGTTTTATGAAGTGTACGTTGGGCTGTATATATCTGAGTGTCCATCGTTGTTCAGTATGCACTCGCGCGGCCTTTGTCGGTTGGAGCGCGTTTTCCCACGGTTACAGTAGTTCTCGAACGTTTTGTCCCATATCTAACGATAGATCTTATACCGAGGTCTCCAATTTGAGATACGCGCCACACATATGTTCGGACTCCAGAGAGCAGGAAATCTGGGTGGGCGAGATTTTGACTGGACCTTGCCTTTAGGTATCAGGTTGGTGCGAAATTAATTGCCGAAACAAACATCCGGTTTAAAGTGTTATAACTTGGCTCAAACACAACGTTCCCTATCAGTTCAATTCCCATTTAACTCGTTAAATCTTTCCTAACAATCTTTGAGAACGATATGCCTCTACAATGAAAACTACAATGAAAATGGCAATTAATTTCGCACCAACCTGATATATGTGTATCAATGCGGAAGGGGGGGGGGAATGTTGGATCTCCGCCGTTTTGGGGACCCAGACGGAAAATAAAAATGAAATATTAGTTATAATAATAAATAGTTAATAAAATAATGATAAAAATATGTATTAATATTAAATTAAATAATAAATTTTTATTTTATATTTATTTGAAACAATACTAAAAAACACTCAAAAATAAACTAACACAAAGTTCTTCCCTGTACTGTAAAGTGATTTCAAAAATTTGGCGACCCATTCGCGGTGGGTGGGGGCCCCGCCCTGCGTCCGCCACTGATGTGTATGTATTTGGTGAACAAAACAGTGATTCTAGTAGCCGCACCTCATAGGTTTACCTAATTGAAGGTCACAGGAAAGAGATGATGACATTGCCTCGTTCTCATATTCTATGTGCTTGAATTTCTAAATTTTTTTTGTTTGAGTTTTCTTTCACTTTTCCATGTGTATGTCTACTGATTGATAAGGGCGCCTTCTACAGGTTTGCCTTTTTTAACATGGCGAACAATTTTTTAAAGCTCTAAACCTTCAACTGGCTTTGTTCCGTGTTTGTTTGGTGCACCTATAAGCTTATTTAAATAACATGAAATAAAATAAACGGTTAGGATGGGGATCGGAACGAAAACCATCAACAACTCCATGAAGAGACCTGGAATCATAGAGAATCTCCCAAGAAAATAGAGGAATCTGCCAGTTGACCCTTGCTCCTGGTTAGCTGGCTGAACTCAATGGATGGATACATAGTGAGACGTGCTCTCAAATAGTACAGTCTACATCTGTACATGTCAATGAAAGCTCACACAATTTTACTTAATGCTCTGTTTTCCAGCTAGTTATTGAAGAATAAATTAATTAAATTGATTTGAATCTTGGAATTGCTAGCATAATCTGGACAGGGCTCAGTTTGCAAGTGTAAAAATATTAAATTCTCTGTGAACTGCGATTCCTCTCATAATGCCTTGGCACTAATTAGTGCCACTCACTAAAGAGGGGGATTGAACCGCAGAACACTACCCCATGCCTGGTAACACGCTGTTCTGACTACGACCTTCCACCGAACTATCTCTCCACAACGGATCCGGAACGATGGTGTTTTAATCGTTTGGGTGCATGTTTAAACAGACTTGTTTTTCGAAGAGGAAAAGTCGCTGGTCGGCAGCCGCCGAATGCAGCAATAGCCGGCCGGCCAGCCAGCAGCAACAGATATTTGGCCGCATCTGTTTTTTAATCGCTCTGAATGTCTCATTCGTCTCCGCGTTCCATTCTGCCTCCTTCACACTCTCACATAGCTGTACAATGTCTTTTTAGTGGCAGAGTAGGAATTCGTTTTCCGGAATTTTCGCGTGGACATTCTTCTTCCAAATCTCCGATGTGCTGCGCAAGCAATATTGATGAGGGTGCGCTTTAAAGTGCGCGGTTTGAAGGAGAACTCAGCTCAGCTGACGGACAAACTCGAATGCGAATCACTCAACTTCTGGCGAATCCAGAAAAACAAGGTCCGCGCCACAAAACTGCATAAATTCTTATAAAGCCCTACAGTTGCATAGTTTGGCTACCTACAATCCCAGTTCTCTACTTGTCAATCAGCCATTTTTCAAACAAGGTGCACTCACTAGGTGTTTCGCCCCGAAGCACTCCTTTACCGGTTCCATCCTAACACTTCCCGACGCCATTCCAATACACAGAAAACATGCCCGCACATTATAATCCGGTGACGGGTACGTTTGGCCTCAACAAGGGCAACATGGCGACAGTGCAAAATCCGGACGTATTTTCAGGACATCTCTGTGTGAAGTTCTCATTCTAACAATCTCCGCGATCAAGATGTCATCCTGTCCATCATGTCCAGGCCCGACTCTCATTGTTTATTGTTAAAAGAAAATCCTACAAAAATGTCACTAGAATCCATTAGAATTAGTCCGAGCTAGAGAAAGAACTCTCTAATTTTACTTGAATTTGCCTAGCTGGTTGGTTTGAGTCAGTGCCAGCAAGATATTTCAAGATAGGTGACCACGTAGGGGGAATTTGGCTGTTCTAAACGGGCATAAAATTTTTCCAATAACGACGGAGGTTAGCATGTTTTTTCTATTACGAAATGTTCTTAGAGAAATAATGCCGAGTTACACAAGCACCATAACTCTACCTTAACGTTAATCTTTTCAGTGCCAGCATACTTTAACACATTCGCGACTTTTGCTCTTGACATGGTGTGTCACATGGGACACACGGGCTTCTGCACAAGTGAAACCCGTGCCCAACCGCTTGAGCACGTGCTCCCATGAGGCAGGAATCTTTCCTCTGCCACATTTTACTCCGAAATTGAGTGTGTTTGAGACAAAAGAAACACAAATGTACAGAAGTTTGGGACGAAGAAGCACGTATACATAAAACATACGTAGGTTTGGTTCCAGCTTCAAAACAACTGAATAAATATCTCTTAGGTTACTATGTATTAAAGAAGTTTGAGAGAATGTCTGCTCTGTCCATTGCTAGTGTAGAACGCTAGAGTACTTGTTAGTTTACCACCATATAAAAATCTACTAATTATGATTGCTTCATAGAAATATAACTCTGAAAAAGGCGTGCTCACCCGGTTGAGCACGCAATCCCAAACCTCGCACTATGCGTGTCAATCGGTTGAGCACATTGTCGCGAATGTGGTAATACCTCACTTTGCGCGCTCTTTTACTGTAAAAGCACAGGTACGTAGGTTGTAATTGACATTGCGACATTGAGCTTTCACAGAATTCAGATTCAGTGGCCGCATGCATCACTGAGACTACCCAGGGTAAGCGTACTGAGGTGCTTGTTAACAATAGGTAAATTTGTGTGGTGTTAATAGGTCTACCCTGGGTAATCTTTGGAAACCATTGCGTTTTGTAGATTTATAGTACCAGCGAAAGTGCCGTCCAAGGTAGTAACAAATAGAAAGGATTTGCCAACATTATTGATAATGTAATAATAAATAGCTAATTCTACAATGAACGAAGTGGACTTTGTGAATTACGTGACGTCATCACCTTTTTGAGGTGCTCCTATTTAGAACCTGTTAAGAAGCTGGGTTTTACAAGCTTCCCCAAGCGTACGGGTGATCTATACTCCGTTAGCTCAGAGAGAGCCGATGGAGTGACGTTGTCTGCAATTACGACCTCAGTGCGGTGTCCAGCAACCGCTCTAGTTTTTAACTTTTTCCACAAGTTTTGATATGTATTTGGTGTGATTCCTCCCACTGTGATATTTTCCTCCTACCACTCTGGAAAATCTCAATCCAGACGCATCCTGGGACGTCCTCCCATTGATGAAACCAGCGCAGTCGTAATTGCAGACCGAGTCACTCCTTCGGTCCTCTCTGAACTACTCAGATGTCTGAAAACAACTTGAAAACAAGCAATTTTACAAGTTGTCTGAAGGCTTCAGACAACTTGTCTCAAGGTTGTTTCCAACTTGACCACAAGGTTGTATCCAAGCTTGTCCTAAGGTTGTTTCCAACTTAACTCTAAGCTTGTGTCCAAGCTTGTCTCAATGTTGTTTCCAACTTAACTCAGAGCTTGTATCCAAGCTTTGCCTTATTTCCCATGTTGTTTTTAGGCAGTGGTACTGACAGTGATTCACATTCACAGTTCATTCACGAAAACGTATTCACATTCACATGTCATTCACGAAAACAGAAAACAGAGCGCAAAACCGCCAACAAACAACATGTAAAATGATATGATATAAGATACAGCAAACTCCAACATAGGGAAATTACTCCGACTATGGATTGCTTGGAGAGACTACAGCGAAGTGTAGGTTGTGTATTCATCTAAGTGATCATTTCTTTCTTCAAAATACAACTACCGATCGCTCCGCACTTTCCTTCTGAAGTTAACTCTGAAAAATGTACATGATACGTTAAGGTCTACATTCACTTCTCAACTTGGGTTGCAGAACAGACTCACAGTGCCACTTTAAGCATATCTGCCATAATATCTTTAACACCATCAGCATTCACCTTGGCAGCTTCATATATTGCACGGACATACCTGCAACAATTGTTTTTCACTGAAGAACCATGCTATAAAATAATGGACTTTGTCTGCAAGTACTGTCTATCCGAAACGATGAGTCCGCCCGCGCAGTCGGGGATACTTGGTGTTAGTACCCCACCCCCACCGCCCCCCCCCCCAATTCCATTTTCGCTGCAAAATCTGGAAGCAAAGTCACCCCCCCCCTCCCCCTTGAGCATACGTAGGTACGTCGAAGGATCACGAGAAATAATTTTTGCTAGAATGTCTATCATCTTCTGACTTTGTTGTCGATAGCTTGGTGCTCTCATTTTAGAGTTGTGCGTCTCAGTTCCGCAATGGAAACGTGTTATGTACATAAATGTTGTCTGCAGTGGGCGAAGACCACATTTTCTTTAGCCAACTATGTACTTCGCAGGAATTAAGTGAACCAACAAATGATTTTATCAAGTTAGTCAGTTAAGGTGGTCGACTATGTGTGGCCAGGCAGATATTGTTTCAAAACTTAGCGTACCACTCTTCAAATGTGAGGCCATCTTTTACACCTCTGTCAGCCTAAGCAGACCGTAAACCTAACAGGAACGAATGAGAAAGGAAGCACATACTCTTTGGTCGTTGATGTAGGTCCCGTTGAGTGAACGGTCATTGATATGGTACTTCTCGATACGGCCAGTGGCGCCTTTCACGCCTATGATATCCGCATGTTCTCTCGAAATCATGTTTGAAGAGCTGAAAATAGTAAGTATGAAGAAAAACAGGAAAGAAATAACTTTTCTAATATCAGGCAGTTCCCCAGACTTTGTCTCCCTTCACCATAATCGCAGCTACCACCAATGATCACCGTTATCCTCTTATATAAATCATGGTAGTGCAACAAAATTTTCTAGTCATCAAAAGATAATGGCAATTGTACGGATGAATTGCTGACAAAGCCTGGAAATACCCTTCATGAAGAAAGAGAGGCTTCAAAGGATTTGGAGAACCAAACCCAAACGGCGGAGCAGTGCACACTGAAGCAAAAGTGAGCGTCCTCGCGCCTTGTATGCGCTCACGTGGAGAAAACATGTATTTACTGGTCAAACTGTTGTAAAAGCTGTTGTAGAACTTGTTTTCACCTTTGATAAGATGGATACAGCTTGTCTTCAGCGAGATATGTTGGATCCAAGTTGTTTCCGCCTCAGAAAAGTAGGAAACAGCTTGTCACAAGTGAGGCATCGCCCTCGATAAGTTGGAAACAACTTGTTTCCGGGAAGATAAGTTGTATCCAACTTGTCTCTGCCTCGGATAAGTTGGAAACAACTTAACTTTGGGGAGATAAGTTGTTCCCAACTTGTTTCGGATGAGATAAGTTGGAAACAACATGTCTTAGCTGAGGCTAGAGCCGAAGATATGTTGTATCCAACTTGTTTTCAGCCTCGTTAAGTTGGACTCAACTTGTTTCCGCTCTAGATAAGTTGGATACGACTTGTTCTGGGCCCGATAAGTTGGAAGCATCTTGTTTCAAAACTTCTGAGTAACAGACTCTACCACGGTATGATTTCATTCATTGTTCTTATTTGCTTATTTATACAATATGATGTAGCTTAATATTGTCATGAAATTGGTTTGATAATTAACTAATTTCCTCCAGAGAGAATCCGGGAAAAAACGTCCAAAACCTTAACTTGTATCAAATAGTTTACGACACAAAAGCAAAACGAGTGCAGTACTGGTGCATGTACGTTGCAGTACTATGTAAAGGTAATAATCTTGAAGCTATCGCAGAGATAACAGAAAAACTATCATTCCGTCTTCCTGCTGGATAGTCGTTCCTTGTGGAACAAATTTCTTCCTAGTTTGTCTTAGTAGCCGCAAGGATGTTGATGATCGATGAGGCTCAACTCTCTCCAGTAGGTTCTCAGAAATATCCAGGGCATCCTGTAATCAGACACACTACATAACTCTCCTGCACAGACCTTGCATGCAAGCTATCTCGACATATTTATTTGATCCGGAAGAGTTGCCAGAGATTAAACATTATACCTTACATGGCTTTTGCACATTTTTGAAAGAAAAGTTTTGGAACTTTTCTAACTTTGTAATATTCAGAAAGTCTGGAATGTTTAATATTCTGCAGAATATGATTGCAACACTTCTATGGTTTCGTTGATCTTAGAGGTCTTAATCACTCAGGATCCTGAAATTAATTCTGCTTGATTATCCTTCAATTTTGTTGTAGTTTTGGAGCAATTCATTAGAATGCAGAACTTTTTATTAAGCTATTTGCCAATGAATCAATTGAAAATTGCTTGCACGGCTTCACAAAAAAAGCTATTCGTTGCTCGGATACGATAAGGTTCAGCAAAAACCACAGATTTTTCGGCCCTTTGTCTCTTTTTTTTTGAATTTTTTGAATTTGAATGAATTTTTTGAACACTCTGTTCCCTTTTCTTCTTGATGTTGTTCTCTGCAGTAATTCATTTCGGAATCCATCCTTGTCACAATACATTTTCATACCATTTTCAGCCCTCTTTCTAAGTGAAGGGGGATGTGAATCGAAACGGCATTTGGCTTCCTGTTTCACTTGTCCCGGGAGATTTCCAAAACATGAAGTGCGAACACGGAACTGTGAGGAATAGATGTCAGGAAAGGGCAACTATTCCGCTTAAAAAACGGGGAATTCTCGCAGAAGAGCACTGTTTCTTTGAGAAACAGGAATTTTCGCAAAAAAAATGTCCTTTGTCATAGAAGAAATATATTACAGTTATGAACATTTTTGTAATATAGCCATACATATGACCATGAGCTTTTCTTAGACACATTTAAATCTTTTAAATTTTTCTTTTCTATCCTTTTTCCTCATCTAAGTGATGGATGATTACGCTGGTGACAGTAAAATGCTTGAGCTTCTCCAAATTACTTTTCTCTATTCTCTTATAATGACATTCAGAATATGCAGAAATGGCGTTTCCACATTATTTACAAGATTTTTCCCTTATTATTAACTTACTACTGATAGAACTACTGCAAACGTGTAGCAGAGAAAGATCTTACAAATTCCTATTATTTAATCTGAGCTCAGACGATATGTTAATTGCTCCATTTTGAACACCGATTGTACGCCTTTATAATTCTTCCTAGCCACGCTTTTTTCTTTGGATTAACTTCTCCATTTTCAGGGTTCCCTGACTATCTCTCTTTGATTCCTCGCTTTATTTGGAAACGTTCTGTCTGGAAACTACAACTGCACTCATGCATTTTTTAAACTAATAATTCGAGACAACGTCTAGACTAATTTGATTTTCAATCGCAGCAGTAGAAACAGCTCTATCTGTGCTACTTGATGAAACACTCTGGATTAATCCGCTCGAGTTTCAGGAATTTGGTAGACTTTATAAGTTTATGGACTAGTTTCTTTTCGATATCACGCGAAAAACAAATTTATAGACGTAGCATGTGTCTATGAATTTATGCTTCTGTCGTATAAATCCAATTTCCTCACTGCACTCTTATCATTCTCGTCATAATCTTTCCCTTGAGATCTTTTATGTAACTGTTAGGGAGTGGAATAGCTGGGTGCTCGATACTAAGAAGACTTCAAAATCCTACTCAGAAACTTTTATTTGAAAATCCGAACTTGGTTCAGGTCCTGTCGTTAAGAACTACGTACGTACGACTAGACAGTGATCATATTTTCCCATCAAATATTGACGTTGTTGTTGAGCTGGTTTTGCAAGGGAATGATCTTCAGATGCATTTATTTATTGTGCGTTATTTATCCTCGCATCCTTTAGAGAGTTGGCTATCCACGTGTTGAATAGGATCCCAAGTGCAGCGAAAGCTCTTTGTTAGCAGTCATGTTGAGGATCATGCCAGTGTGAACCCATCCAGATCAATCCAGAGAGTTTCGAAATTAGAAACCGCACGCGCTATCGCACTTAAATTTAAGGCGCTTAGAGTACGGTAGCTACTCTCACGTTCTGAAGTTCATCAGCCCTCTCGTTATCCTTCGAGGCCTTGACCGTTCCGCTGGCGAATCGATTGTTCCGAAGACGACAACGACACCGTCTACTGTCCGAGTCGAACGCGTCGAACATGGGCGGGGGGAGGGAGGGAGGGGGGAGACGGTTCGCGGGGGGCGATTTCGCCCCTCGCAACCGTCGTCGTCGTCGTCGACTCGGCTGCTAGCGGCGCTGCCCCTCCTCTGCCCGCCCTCCACCCCGTCGTTCTCTCTGTGCGTGTGTCTCGCTTCGACCCCCCTTTCTCCCCCCGCTTTTCCAGCCCCCCGTCTGTGGTGCATCGATCCGTGTGCCGCATACTCGGTGTGGCCTCACGCGAGAGCGAGCGTGCGCACCCCGCGGCTTTCACACCTATTCTTCCCACCCCTGCTGCCTCTCTAGGCCATTAACACCTAACCGACTCTTCACAATCATCATCCCTCAGGATCCACAAATCCCACCACACACTGGCGGTCACGATTTCATAGTATGCTTATGAAAATCCTCATCTGCGATTGCGATTTCATGGGCCAAAACCACAGGTGATTTTGATTCTTCTTCCGTGTTATGTTCTCTTTAAAACTTCCGTTGTAAAAATGTGTTTTCTCTGAATGAGGAGCTTTGAGGACGATTCCGAGGGGACACTGCTCTAGAATCGATAACTGTTAAAAAAACTAGCCAACAATTCGCCTCATCTTTATCCACGCTTTGTCTTAAGATGTCGTTTTACTGCATTCACCCAGCGAAGGGGTATATTACCAAGGCCTACAACAAATTTGAACCAAACTCACTAGTAAAATTGTGGAGTAAAAAAACTATGGTGCAAGGATTTACATTTTTCGGACATCATCAATTTTAAAAGGCTGTCAAAAAATTTTATGGAACTTCCAGGAAAGGCATAGTTGGTCTAAGGCAGAACATATTATAATGTTATAATAATAGCTTAGTCAACGAATTCGAAACAAATCGTCAAAGTTAACCACCTGGGAACCACATAATCCTGGATAATTTAAAGTGAAGACGTGCTTTTTGATCTGGAAAGAATAGCGTGCACTATTTCACAAAACTGTTCCAGAATGATCCCAGGTCCTGGAAAAACTTTGGGACAGCTCTGGAGTAAAATCGCGTTACGTAATAAGTTGAATACTAAATACTAACATCTACTGTAGCACTTTTACCATATTTAGGCTCGCCAGCTATAGTTCCGTAAAGTTGAAACTGGTTAGCAGCTGTTTTGGAAGTGCTTACTGTTCCGGATTTTTTTTTTGGAAAAGTGTACAGACTCATCGGAAGATAATTGTTGACAGTAACTTACTTGGAACCAACTTGGACGTCTGGACAATTAGAGTGGTTTTCTCTTATGAACGCACCATGTACTTCCGTTTTCCGTAAGGTCGTCCTCTATAATTACAAGGAGAACATCAGAAAGCAGCACATCTCTAGCGCTTATTGTAATCGCTACGATGAAAACAACTTAATTGCCCACCCTCAGAGTTCTGTTGTCGCCTCGAATCCTCAGTGAACTCCTTTAAACAAACCTCAACTTCATTAGCATACGCGCTCACGTTAACTGCAATTACAAAATGCGGCAAAGACGGATGTTGGGGTGATTTCCGGGCAGCCCCGCGGTCGTCTCCCACGGGTCGTCCGCGCGCTTTTTGAAAAGTGTCAGTGAGGCAGCCGTGTGTTTTCCTTTTTCATCCAAAACTCCAGAACTGCCTGTTTTGGGAATTTGCATGTTTGTCGCATAGATCAATGGGGGCTCGAATTTAAGTACTTTTTTCGTACTATTCCTTGAACAAAAGTTAGAACTTTATCAGAGAGAATTGGGAAGAAGAGAGAGCGGTCATAAGTGTGCCAAGATTTGACGCAGAAATTTCTAAAAAAGTCATGCTGAAGATGGCAAAAATTTTTTTTGGGACTGCAGTAAACTGTGAGGTGCGTGCTAGTTCAAGACTTATGACAGCCATTTTGTCTCCATGGTTAATCTGAATTTTCGCATGAAAACAGCAGAAAAACGCAACAAGAACCGTACCTGCCTATTATACGGAGCACATTATGCAAAAAAAAAAAACAACATACACATGTATTTCTAATATATTATTATTTTTCTATTTTTAAAGGAGTTCATTCCTCTTTAATGTGATGTTCTTTTTTTCTAGCAACGTTTCATTTCTCTGTTGCAGTTCCACGGTCGGAACTGAGAAGAAGCCTTCCTCTAGCACCACTGACAATCTAGACAAGTGAGTTTTGTCGTTATGAAGATGTCAGTGTGTGGTGATATGGAGAGAATAACTATCGTACTGTACTACACTACATACACTACCGTAATATGGGCGGCGGGCCAATCACATGCGTCAAGACAGCCGAACGCTACTGATAAGGAGAGCGACTATGGATAGTGCAATTGGTTTTTGTGATAGGAATCGATAAAATTGGAGTTTTTGGAGAAGAGAATTATGGAATTCACTTGAAATAGATATTTACTAATAATTCATTGGAGATTCAGGAGTGGGAATCTTCCAGAATTGCCAGGATTGCCTTCACTTCCTTCACTTTTCTGAGCGAAATCCGCTAATCCCTTTCAGTGCATGTCGTTATCCTTGAGGCTCTTAATCAGACGCGTGTTTCCTACAAATAAGCGTCTAATCGCATCTTATCCTTTTCTCAGAGTTGTCCATAGTTGGCCGCCATCGGGACAACAGTCCTTTCGATCAATTCGCATCCCCTACCTGCACAAAACAAGTTATTGGCAACTAGCTTTTGATCCGTGCCCAAGATCATTGAATTGCGTTTTCCATGGCAACTTCTTGTGACGTCGACAATCCTGTGGGGGGTTTTTAATAGTACGACGGACAGGTGCATTGCCATAAAACGTTCATATCACGTTCTTATTTCGTGTAATTATGACGACATTCAAAGCGGCGCGCCTAATTGAATGTCGTAAAGTTGCACCTGCGGTTGTTTGACGCATGTTAATGGCTCTTTGTGCCCTTAGAACATCCAGAACATCCTAGAACTATACCATACGGATGTGTATGTGATGTGTTCATGGATAAAACAATCGCATGAACGTTGCTGGGGAGGCTAGCCCCGGCTGTGCTCTCTCTCACACACACTCACTCCCCGTCTCATCGATTTTCGCTCATTTTTTCACCTCTTTCAGGCCAACGTATGAAGTCGTCTATGCATGGTCACAATCATTCGAGAATCTCATGAAAAACAAACGTACGTTTCACAGAACGTTCATTATCACGTGATGTGTATGTGTGCATTGAAAGAAATCGCGTTCCGAAGAATGAGAACGTTTCTTAGTGCCGCTACATTACAGCAATATGAGCACGTGTTTGCACGAGATAACAAGACGAGCATTTTCAGTTGGACAGAAGTATTTCGCTGAATTTCTCAAAGGCGAATACTCGGATGAGAACATACTTTTCTGGCAAGCGTGTGAAGAGCTGAAACGAGAGAAAAATGCGGAAAAAATCGAGGAAAAGGTGAGTTGTCCATAATTTTCCTATACAGATTATGAGAAAAATCCTTGCAAGACTTCACATGATTCAGCAGCGATTTTGTTTGACGCTTGCAAAGCTAAGCAATCATTCTTCGACGCATATTGCAACCTTTAGATAATCCTTATCGCCACAAACATTTCAGGCCCGCATTATCTACGAGGATTTCATCTCAATACTCTCACCAAAAGAGGTCTCATTGGACTCGAGAGTTCGCGAAATTGTCAACACCAATATGTCACGACCGTCGTCAGCAACGTTTGATGAGGCTCAAAATCAGATTTACACCCTGATGCAGAGAGACTCGTATCCGAGGTTAGTTTACGGTCTATTTTCAAGAAAAAAAAAAGAAAAAGAAGAGAAAAGCGAGAAGAAAGAAGTTGAATAGGGAACCCTGCCAACATTCAAATGCTACATCAGAACATCATTCTTCGCTCAGGTTTTTGTCAGTTCAGACTTTACCGGGAGAAAAAACTTGTTTGGAGCTAATCCTGTGGGAAATTCATGTCTTTTGAAACCATTTATATAACGATTGAACAGGGATTCCAAGTTAGACATGCGAATGACTTGTGATTTCTTGATTGCTCCTACAAATATTTTGCTTTTAAATTGATGTACACGAACCTTTTCTTGGAAATGTAACAATTATGAATATTAATTATTTTTATTGTGGCATTCGTTTGCTAAATAAAATCACGTGTACAAAATAGCATTGCAAATACTAATACAGATCAATTACCTCTTCCCCATACGGAAATACTAATCCAGATCACAAGTTACCCCCCCCCCTTTCCCACCTAGTAATTTTTGCTTCTGAATGTTCTGGATGGTTCCAACCCTTCGGAACTCTAGATGAAGATACAGGAAGGAAACCATGTAAAGCATGCATAGCTTTGGTCATTCCTTCAGTGGGGTTTATGAATGGTCTCAGGAAAATCGTGGCCTACCTGTTGGTCCAGAATGAACGAGTATTCTGGAATTCTATTTCCACATTTCACAGCCCTCCACACTCCTTTCCTTCCTCTGTTGTGATAAAATTCTTGGGTATTGATTATTAACTAGGTATAAAGTCACTGATTTTTGTTAAAAGAAGTGCGCATGATCCCTTATATCTGCGGGTGGGCTTGCCCCATTTTGGAAACGTTCAGGAATCACACCATTTAATTTTTTGGTGAAATTGACAATACAACGCTGAGTTTTTTTTTTTTCACTGCGAGTGGAGGTACTGCCTCGCCTGAAAGTTGCAGCGACAAGCCTGTTAAAATATCGCCACTATCCTAACTTCTCAGTCGTATTCATGCAGCTCTCCGCTTCCTTATGTCTGCTGCCCTTCATCATCCATATCCAAGTGCGCCATTCCAGATAATGCCATTAAAAGTACAACAAAGTCAGATATTCAAGATGAAGCGGAAGCGCTGTGAGCATGGTTGAAGCTTTGCCAAACTCCTCCAATTGTGAGGAAAAATCTGCTCTATTTCACCAACGTTTCGCGCAAAATTTAAACAAAAATTTACGCGATACCGGCGCGACATTCATCGTTAATCATTTGGTTGAGAGCTTGACGTAACACCACAATACGGGGAATTGACTACAATTTCTTGTGACCACGATGATGTTGTTACCAAGCAGCGAGAAAATGAAAATCGAAATGCAATTTCTATTGTGACGTCGCTAATTCCGAGCGATACTCAGGATTAGTGGGGAGTGGGGAGATAAGACCTGGAGTGAAGAACACTCAGGTTGCATACGGAAACAATCGCCGATTTTGAACTATGCGGAAGTTGAGTAGATGTGACTGGAAACAAATGTGAAATGAACATGCTTTCGTCGTTTTGCTTGTGGTAATGTTATTGATCTTTCAAGAGAGAGAACTTCCAAATCCCAGCACCACCAGAATCCTGTAATGTCTTAGTTTAGGTTTTCCATTCGTCCTAGTCAACACTGTTTGGACGTTCAATTGAAAAGAAATGCAGAAAAAAAAACAGCAAAACCCAAAATGCAGAGGACTCCAATGAAAAAAGTGCTCTTATTGGCTGTAGGCTCATTTGAATGGAGCAGGGGTGTTATTGTTGACCATGAGTGCCAACTAATCATACTTTTGGGGAGTTCTTTTTCACTGAAGGACAGTCCATAGTAAAGACGACATGAATATAGCAAATTCTTAGCGGTGAATTTAGTCAAAAATAAATATTTGCTCACGATAGTAGGTGCTTTACGCTTTTAGGGTGAGTGACCACCCATGCCATCGCTGGGACAAGTTTCGGTAATGGAGCGAATAGCCCTCAGCCAACAATGGCTGTCGGAGGGTTGGTGGTGGGGGGCGTCACTTCCGAAAATGCGTCGCCGAATCTTCGAAATTACTTTATAAAATAAATAAAAATCTTGTATTGTTTTGATTAAGTGTTATTAATTGTTTGACATTAATGCCATTATTTTTATTTTCCGTCCGGGTCCGCAAAGCGGCGGAGACCCGCTTTTTTTCCCTCGCACCCCCCCCCCCGTTCTTCCCGCCTTCTTGCCCACTTTCTGGGTCTGCCACTGCTAGTTACATATTAGGTGTAGGACATGCTCAAGATCGAATGATGCATGTGGCATGTGCAGATTTGAATATCCGGTTTTGGATAGATTGGAAGCTTGAGATTTCAAAAAAAAAAAAAAGAATGCTACAGCCCGGGAGGAAAAGTAGGAGGTCCTTCTTTTTTGAGTATTCAAACTTTTCAAGCCGGTTTCTGAGTCACAATTAAATCAATAATTTTTTTGGCTGTTCATTACGATAATCAATAGAACGTGCGGTTGAAATATTGGCCCAAGCTTAGCAATATGAAATGGTTAAGGAGTTACATAAATTTTTATTCGAATATTCGAGGCATACGTGACTTTTGACATTTCTCGAAGCCATTAGCACTGACTAATAGTGTCTTTATATCCGACAGAACGACAAATTTGTTATGCTAAATTCACCTATTCATGGTTTGGTATCTTATTATAGGTTTTTTATGATTCTGTAACTCAGACAACTACTACAAAGTAGTAGTCGTAGCTGCGATTTTTTTCCAGCAGCCGATTTTGTCATTGTTTCAGATTCCTGTCATCTCAACTGTACAAAAACATAATAGGAAATCACGGAACACTGGAGGAGGTCTGAACACACACACATACACACAATTGAACGGGACTATTGTTATAATTATTTTTATTGCAAGTTTTTTTTATCATATGTCGAATAACTGAGTACATGTGCATGGACCATGTCTTGAATTGTTCATCGTCTCACATTCTCTCACTGTTTCTCCTGCTGTACATAAGAAAAATTCGCATCTTAACATATCAGAACGAATCGTCACACTTCCCCCCATCACATCTGGAGCGCACACTCGTTTGTGCGTCCGCCGATCCTCCTCCTGCTCCGAGCAGTTGATTCGATGGACATCACCGATGGAATCGGTGATTGACGCCGTTCACGACGTCATCGTCATAACGTTCTTTTGAGGGTGTATTGAGTTACAGGCACAAATTTTCTCATATTATATATACATACATAGATGACGGTGTAGCGAATAATATGTGCAGTCCAATGCTAGCGATCTCTATTTGTTTTGTTTCTGTGTGCAGCTTTTCTTTGCTGTCCATAACACATTCATTGAACAAGTTCATTCCACCAACAATGGCACCGAAATGTACAAAATACCTTTTCATATTTTCATCGGTTATCATCATTTTGTTTCTCGCCCCGCCCCATCTCTCTCACCATCTCTCCCAAATCATTTCCCAGATTTCTAGTCCATAATTCGGTGATGATTTTCTAATTGTTTTTCCCAAAATGAAAAACTCTATCGATGATTATAGCCGCTATTAA
Organism: Ancylostoma caninum; assembly: GCA_037903475.1. Lineage (NCBI taxonomy): Eukaryota > Metazoa > Nematoda > Chromadorea > Rhabditida > Ancylostomatidae > Ancylostoma > Ancylostoma caninum. The sequence goes on along the minus strand of JBAJFG010000389.1, from coordinate 294,875 downwards.
TGCTGCACATCGTGATGTGTTCTAAGAGAAGTTTTTGTGACAAATTTTGGCTGTTATTATCCATATGATTTTTTTTGTCAGCTCATTCTCGAGTGTTATGCATGTCACATAGGTTTGAAGTATTCAAATCAAATATATTTTCGTTGTATGATCCAGATGTCCTTGATTCTTTTGAATGTTTGTTTCCCCCACCCTTCTACTTTGTCTGGTTTCAATAACATTACGACCCGCCCCCGTATGTAATGTGAATGTCGTGGGAATCGTGCTGGTGCCTTGCCTCCCACGTAAAAAAATGACCGATCCATGCTACTCCATGTGATCCACACACATCCTATCATTCAGCACTTCCGTCACTGATTCTCAATTGAAGAATATTATGAGAAATTTCTACACAAAATTCTCGTGTGTCTCTCTCTTTCTTCTATTATAATGACGGCTCCTTAATAAAATTTCTTCTCAAACATATTTCTCTCGCACACACAATTATCTGCGTTAATTGACTCGACAGATTTCGATTCTGAAACGGAAGCCGCGTATTAGGTGACGGTGTTCCGTCGATTCCCCATCGCTGAGAGTCACATGTGCGTTTTTGTGTCCTCATTCCAGTGAAAATCACAAATCGCAAAGTGAATTACTTTAACACATTGCGACAGGAACGCTACGCTGTAATTTTGCTGTTTTACGAGCGAATAAATCCGTGGGGAGAAAAGTTTCTGATGCAATTTCGTGGACGGACATGTGCTGCAGGGGGAACGCGGACGTATTCCTCTCTGCTTCCTGGAAATTCGACGGAAAATGAGGCGGACTATTACGTGGATGAGTATTATCCAGAGTCTAGAAGAGTCCCAAAGTTGGGATTCATCTTTCATACCCCAGTAAACCTGGGTGAGATTCATTCAAATTTTTCTGGAACTTCGAAGAAATTCTGTACTTGAATGGACCACAACAAACTCAATGACTTCATTTAAGCAAAGTACAGATGTCCAACAAGGTAAGTCCTGAGGCGTTGATACTTCTGAGCAGGCAGAAAATGAAAACAGGTGCGAAATAATAGAACAATTCTTGATGGAAAAGAAAAGGTATCAAATAGAACACAGTTCAGATCAATCCTACATACAGCCTCAATCAGTACTTCATTTTGCAAAGCAACTTATGGCTCACCCATAATATTAGGGTGTAAAATTATAAATGCGTACACGCTTTTTCGTCTCTGTCAGAGTGGTATCGAAGGCATACGCTCAACCCTAATATTATGGGTGAGCCATAAGTTGTTTTGCAAAATGAAGTACTGATTGAGGCTCAACTTTGTAAAGTAGCTTGAAGAGCAATTTTTTGCGCCTTTACTGATTTTTGACTCGATTGGCAAAACTCAATTTTTGATGTTTAAAAAATTTTGAAGGGCTGCGAACTGAAGTGGTGTGGTTGTGGTGGAAACCCCCGTTGAATAAATTCTCCCATGTAGTACCTTGAATAACAAGTTTCTTAAAACAAGTTTCGTACCGATTAGGAGAGGGGCATATTAGAAAAGGATCCGCAAAAAAATCGCTGCGGTGCAGCAAAAGACATCAACGCCATAGAGCTCCAAACATCGTTACCCATGTACCGAAGAAGACGTTGTTTTCATGGCAAAATATGTGAGGATTGATCTGATAGGAAGGGCTAGGTTCCATACAGACCGTTACAGCAACTATTGGGCCACACAATTCAGCCAGTTCATCATCATCTTGTCAGGACAACGATTACCAGAAAGTGGTCACAACCTGACCCATCCGATGGCGAAAAAAAGAATACCCAACAAAAACCAGGAGAAGTAAGTTGGAAAGCCTTGTCTCAGCCGCCACGTAGCCACGACTCCCCACTATCGACCACATGTTAGTTCTGCCCAGAAATCTTTCCTCTTGAAGAAAAATTTTAAAGACCTCGAAGGAATTGGGAGTTCGGGTAAGCGCTTGTTTCGACTTAGAGCGCACTGACTTCTCCAATAAGGAACCTCGTTTTTTGCCTGGAGAATGAGGAAGGATAGTTGAGAGTAACCGTACATACAACTTTGATTGGGGTGTTCATCTGTCGTCTTTCAGAAAAAAATTTGTTCCGAGCGAAAACGTGCATTCATAGTTTTACACCCTAATGAATAAAAACGATTCTTAGGGAAATATAATAAATAGCAGAGCCATGGTAATTTAGAATCCATGAAATCGTCCATACGTAGTCTCAGAAAGCCAAAACGGCTTGACGGTCCTCAGATTTTCCTCTCAGTTGTTGTGAAGGAGGTCTCTCCGTATAGACATTTCCATACACCAACACATCCACATGGCTGGATTCCAGCTTGTTTAACAACTACAAAATTTTGTCATATTTGACCTTATTTGGCCAGAAAATCATCGCAACTCAAATACTTAACATAAACCATTTGCCTAACTAAATTCATGAACCATTTGTCTAAGTAAATTTAGGTGAAGCGATTAGAACAACAGCATTTCGATATGGATTGGTTTCAGTTGGTAGGAACGAAATTTACTAAAGAGTTCTCGGCGGAATCAACCTCGAAGGCAGATATTCGTCGTGACAGACAGACCGGGATTACGCACGATTTTGAGCTCCTTTCGCCCCGATGCGAGTTGAAGGAATTCTCAAGATGTTTCAAAAACAAGTACGAGATTTGGTGTTGCTACCTATCACAAAATATTTGAGTACTTGGAATAGTGCCATATTTAAGTATTTCTACAAATCTGATTGAACTTTATAATCAGACATCCAAGCAGAGAGGACGTACATAGTATATTTTTCCAAAAGATCTTGTGAAGAAAAGAAGGGGCATAGTTGCAAAGTGGCAGAATGTCCTTTAAAATTTCTTTAAAAAAAGAGAACTTTATCTGCTTCTGACATCGAATTAAGCGGTGCCTCGGTGGCGTCATTTCAGAAGCTGCACTTAACGGCAATTTTTTTTCAAGCTAGTCATGCACGGAAACTTGTAAGGCACGATCTGAAATGTATTGTCAATTTCAACAACCCTGATTATTCGACGTGTTCCAAGTTCCAGAATTCACAAATGCTGAATAAATCTCCGTTGAGATCTTCGTAAATCTCTTATCAGTAGTTCATTAACATGCCAAGAAAAATTCAGTGAGTTTTTCAAAGCACGTAACCCACAAAAATTGTAGAAAAACGGATCCTCCTTCTTCCTCTTGCTTGATATGCATGAAGAAACACCAGAAACACCAACAACTTCTATCCCAGAACTGTTAAGACGACCAAAACGTAGGAAATTGTTTGCTTTCAGCGATGATATATGGATCTAAAGACAAAATTTCCTAAAAGCGATGATCCTTCAGTGAGCGCTCATTAAAAAGCAACAATACAGGAAGTACGTAAGAAGTCTTGGTGAAAGAGAGCATGGTACCGTGAAATCAGCACCGGAATAGTGGGTATGTGAATCCTGCTTAGAATGTCATGCCTGTTTTCATCAGATTCTTCTCAAGAGGTAAAATGCATCGGTGAGCTGTGCATCTGCAGTACTTTTTTTTCAAAGAACTGTTCTTTTTAATTAAATTACTACATCATAATTTGCCCTTCAAACGATTAAGTAGAGAGACAGCATGGAATTTTCCAGGTGTTTCTGCCTCTTTTTGAACAGTTTTCATCTGCACATTTTGCTTCTGTGCGTGCAAGCAGTCTACTCGCTACCGCCTTCGAAGTTCGAGAAACGAACACATGTTGTGTCGCTGCTCTATTTAAAATCCAGAAATTTTGAAATTTTACCCATTTTCGATGACGTCACAGCTGGCCGGCGCTGATCAGAATCCGAGGCACTTCGTGTTCCACCAAACTGTGCTCCCGGTACCACCGACTCTCACAGAATTTTTGTAGAACTGGTGGTCTTTCAGCAAATACTTCCAACCTGTAGTATGATGAGGTCTCTGCTCAAGGTCTGTCGTTTCCCAGATTTTCGCCCTGCAAAATCCAAAATTTCAAGATCGGCACCACTAAACTTCAATGAAGCTTGCAATAAGCGCACATGAACACGGAAAATATAGGTCCCTATTTTTCACGATTGATCCGCCAGCAAAGCTTCAATATTAACGCATCATCAATATTGTGTTATTTCGATGAGAAAATCACTGTTTCAAAGACTATTTAAATTCCATGTGTGTTGCGGTCCTCCGGTATTCGTCCTCCTCCAAGGAAGTCATTGAGGGAAGGGTTGATATCGAAGGAGAGTTTGCTCCCAAGCCCAAGTTGCTTGAAGTGAGCAAGGGATGACCTCTGTTAAGGGGCTTTCAGATTCAATAGATACGCACCTTTCGCTTAATTATGTGTATAATTGATTTACGCTTTCATAATTGGTGAGAAAAACATCTGCGATACATTTTTTTCAGGATATTTATTTTTTTTTAGGTTTGTGGTGGATTGGACCACATATTTTCCACATTTTGTCCATATTTTATCACAGTAACTCCACTCAAGATGCTAAATAAAAGGCAGAGAGAACCGCGTAAACCGCGTGCATGCAATTTGAGCCAGATAGCACAAATTTCTTCACACGCTCGTTGAAAAATTCATGTTTTAGTTCACTGAAATGACATTTATATGTACATTTTTATAACACATAATACATTATTAATATGTTCGTATTCCCCTGTAAACCTGTTGTGAAACTGATGGAGAGTATAAAAACTACCAACTTGCAAGAAAGTTGCTGAAAATCCCTATTATGTATGGTTAACACATTGCGGGCAATGTGATGCACATGATGCATCACGCCATTCCCGTGCGTTGAAAAGTGCACTTTTTCCAACGGTGTTTTCACGCAACTACATTAGTCAATATAGAGAACAAAACAGCAGATGAACCCGCTCAGTGCTCTTACTTTAGCAGAAGCCTCAAATGAAACAGACTTTGAACAGAACGCATCTCACAACGTTCTAATTGGTGAGGAAAGTATCATTGAAACCAGTAATAACAGGCTGTATCATTGAAACCAGTAATAACAGGCTATCTTCTCATTACCATCAACAAAAAACAACAAAAAATAACGAAATCACAAAAATATGTATTGTTCACATCTAAAAAAAACCGTTCCTCTGTCGCCTCGTGATGCACAAGGTGCATCACGTCGCGCGGCCGAAAAATACCGATTGGCAACGCGCACTTGCCATGCGAAAATGTGCCGCAATGTGTTGAAAACTAGTAAAAACCATCAATCATCAATTGCTTTAATTTGACTGATAAATGAGAGGGCTATTCCAAAATTTCAGTACAAAAGATGAGCGATTCCTCGAGCCCTTCTCAACTCACATCCAGGGCGTTAATGTTCGTTGCTGTTCAGCCACAAAAGGGTCAGAAGAGGTGACGTACATGGTGTACAACTTTCAACTTGTAACCTACCTTGTAAGAGTTATGTGCACCACCCGTTGAATCTTTATACTATGCTGCTCTTTAAAACCTTTCAAGTGAGCTTGAAGACATCTCGCCCCACAAATCCGAGCAGCATTTGCTCCTAGTGTTGTTCTTGGATAACACTATTACGAGGAAACAGTTCACCGACGGCTTCGGGGAATGTAAACGCTGTCACTATAGAAACAATAATGCATGCATATCCGTGAAAAGCACATGGAACATTACCTCACCTACAGTGCAACGGTTTCTGGAAAATGTTCAGGGCTTCTATCGATAAATGACATTATCTTTGGCTCACCATCTGTCCCAAGGAATCTATCGTTGTATTTCAACTGTTTGTAAGGTGTAAAAGAGGAGTTGTTCACGACCGTATTTTAGAACTTCATTATTCTTTTCTGGATATTTCCATAGTGGATAGTGGTAATTACATAGCAGTGGGTCCTGCAGCTAATGGCTAGCTATTAGCGCTCAGCTCAAAGTATCTGAATTTTACCAGGATTTTCAAAAAAACACTAATTAGACATCTAATTGCAGTTACGCAGAAAGTGCAAACTTAGCCATTGTTCGCTGAATGCAACACAATAGCGACTTCTTCATGAGTTCGCAAATATTCACACGTCAAAAGGTTGTCATGTGATATGCCGTCAGAATCGTGCAAATTTGCGGTCCGCTGCTAATAAAATTGCATGGATGTGAACATTCCCACGTTCCTATATTCAACCACTCGTGAGTGACGTCACATGTGGATGGATCAGGCATGTGATTGTTTATTTTTGTTTTCTAGGTACATGTCTGGGTGGTCTGGCCCTCTACTGGCAACAATGAGGAAAGCGCGATGTTGGTCACGATATTGTTTCATTTCTAAGTAAGCGTCAACTGGCCAGGATATCATAAGTGCACCGTAATCCTGTGAAAACAAAAAATTGTTCTTTCGGAATGTCTTTAGTGCGGACAGTTATTTCGAAAACCTTTAATAAGAACTTGTACTCGCCATTAGTTGCTATTTTTTTATTTCGAGGAAATTGAGCAAAATAGAATGGTGTTTACTCATAATAAGATGGAAGAAAGGTTGCGGAAGTTGTTCTGATCAAAGGCGATGAACAAGAATTGAAAGATTAATGTCTAGGCTGTAAGCATGAGCATTCCCGAAGTCCATTCTAAGGGGGACCACAAAAATTAGCTAATCTGCAGTGCTATTAGCTAATCTGCCACATATTTAGCACACCTACGATTTTGGACCACAGAATTTTCTGTATATCTCCGCCCTAGCATGAGCAATCAAAGCCAAGTTCGAGTAGGTGTTGAGGCTCTATGGAGGCTTCCTTATTCTTGCTTACCAGTGGCACAGAATGAGTTGGAAGTGGAATAAAAAATAAAATTTCAATTTTTTCAAAGACAACATCAAATTTGTCTATTTTCTGTCTTAATTCAGCATGTTGTTTATCAGCATGCAGTTGTCTATGATATTTCACTGGATTCGTTACTGAAATATAAACACCATTACTTGTTTCCTTCCTTCATCGAAGAATGCTTCTCACGTCTACCACATATGCAGAATCATGATTTCAAACGTGGAGTATCATTACCGAAAACAGCGTTACTTCAAGCTAGTTAGCAGATCGAAGTTGACGAAAAAGTCATTGTATACTCTCCATTGTGAGCTCAAAAGCAATACTGTAGTCCCATCTTGATCCAAGCCTTTGGAAAAGCATTTCTGCATTAAACAAACGTATATGTTCTCGACGAAAAAGTCATTGTATACTCTCCATTGTGAGCTCGAAAGCAATACTGTAGTCCCATTTTGATCCAAGCCTTTGGGAAAGCATATCTGCATTTAACAAACGTATATGTTCTCACCTTCGTAGCCGGGAAAGTTGTCGGCTTGCGAGAAAGCTTGAATATCTCCGAGAAATACTTCAACCGCATACTCTTACATCCTTCCTGAGAAATGCGGTTCCTCCTCCTCAACACAGTTATTGGCACAAGTGAAGTCGATAGCGATGTGGCAGCAGCGTTAAACCTCGGCCGATCCTTCGCCACAGCTCCAAAAGTAAGCAGATCCATCGTAGAGAAGGGTCTTTGTGGCGCTCACCAGTTCGCCCATCGACTATGCTGGATACTTCAAAATGGACCGACAGTATTCGATCGGCAATTATTTCGTCAATGCCGTTTCCGGCAAAAGGTTTCCAAAACCAGCTCCGGAAGCCGAATCAAGACTTGGCCATCTTGAGCTCGCCATACAACGAATATATATGAGTGAAACAACGAGGACCTACCGCTCCTATCTGACGCCCAATGAACGAAGGGAGATCACGAAACTTCTCCGATTCAAGGATAGATAACGATACATAGATGGAGATAAGTGTGGCTACTTTGTAGTCATACCGCAGGATATAGACAAGGCTATCACTGTGAATGTGCTCGCGGATTCTACGACATATGCAGAAACAACGATGGCTGCATTTGGCACGGCATGTGAGAAGATAGAAGAACCGATAACAACCTTGGTAAAGCCGAGACTGGGCGCAGCTGTTGCAAAACAGCTTTTACATCTGCACCCTGGTGTTCCCACCTTTTACAATCTGGTGAAAACACACAAGCTCCCTGAAACGACCGGTCCAGGCACGATATCTGAAGGTGAAATAAAGACGCGACCCATAATTTCATCCTGTGGAGGGCCGTCTGATAGGCTCAGTGGGTTGCTTGTCGAAATTCTATCACCGCTGTTTCAATTTGTTGCGGCACACATTGTGAACGTGGACTCTTTCTTGGCTTCCCTATCTCAGTGCCAAATATGATCAACGGCCTGCGAGCATGCGAGCTTCGACGTGGTATGCCTATGCACTAAAATTGACAACAACAACGCAGTAGATGGCGTCGTCTCCCTTTATGAAGAATACCAAGACCAAATATGAGCATGGGTTTCGAAGAAGATGATATAAGAGTGATGTTGAACGCCACGCTCAGTTGCAACGTCTTCTGTTTCAGTGACAAAATCTTCGAGCAGAGACGTGGTCTGGCAATGGGGAACCGCATTGCACCTTGATGGCCATAATATTCCTCGATCACATGGAACGGATACCGCTAACATCTGATATGCTTCTCTATAAGCGCTACATCGACGATGTTTCCGTAATTGGACGCACCGAAAAAGAACTCGAAAGGACGTTGGAGCGCTCAAATGCCTAGATAATAACGTCTCCTTTACAATAGAAAAGCCTGAGCAGGACGGATTTCTACTGTTTCTCAATACCAGGATCAGGATAGTAGAAGGTCACACTGAATGTTTGTGGGATAAGAAACCGGCCTCTCGCTATATTCTAGTGCACGCACGGAGCGCCCACCCAATTTTTGTAAAGGCAAATGTGGTGCGGAATTTTCAGGCAGGACAAAAGACGAGCTATGTACGACAACGGATGCAACAGTTGAAAACAATGTAGCTCGCATACTCGAAGAGAACGGTTACTGTGCGGAACCTTCATATACCTAGCTCCCGCATTCAAGTATGGATGGAATAACGCGTTCCCTTCCATATGCGGGGACAGTTCGGCACGAAAAGCTAATCAAGCGGTGAAGGATTCCCGGTTGCCGATCAGACTTGTGTTCCGTCCACCCCCGACCTTGAAAGACCTTCTCACCTCCACTCGCATATACGAAAACAGTTGCCATGAAGTCAGTTGCCGATATTGCTCTACGGAGAAAATATACGAGCTCCGAGGCATGATTATATGCAGTGGATGTAGCGGAAAGTATACCGGTGACACAATGCGCAAAAGGTTGGATGAGCACAGAAGAACGCTTTTACAACTGGCTTCCTACCCAAGGGAAAGTTTTTCGAGTTTTTTGCGGCTCAGAGACAGAAGCATACTATAAATTTCAATTCCTTCACTTTTCTCAAACTAGGTGTAAAAGTTTCGTACCTAGCTGTGGAGAGAAACTGTGAAGAGAAGTAGAGTGGCGATTTAAATTAAGCACCTTTCTCCTCAATATTTTGCTAAGATGGCTACTAGCGTACTCTCCATACCAGCTGGAGCCAGGAACGGAAAGGAACCGTGAAATTTGACAAGAAATTCACTTTATTGGATCTCGCGAATAAAGCAAGCTCTGGGATGTCACCGTGAGGACCTGAATGCCTGCTAGTAGAGCAAATCAGAGAGAAATCCATAGCCAAAATGCATCTTTTTTCTTTGTATTGTATTCACCATCAATCCTTTTTTTTTCGCAATATTTTAGCAATGTGGACGACTCGTATTATTCCGTGAGGTGAAGAACTAGGCATCAAAGCTGGTATATCAAAATGCGCACTTATATCGGGAATAAAATCACATTCCCATTTCTCTCTTATTCGATGAGATCGAATAAGAGAGAAACGAAAGTATTTCCAAAAGTACCGCATTTTCAGCTTGAAATGCGAAAAATCAGTGCAGATCTATTCAGAAACATTTCCTTGAGGAGTAGGGTGGTAGTAAAAAGGACAGTGTTATGCCTTATCATAACCTCGGGTACCATACTGATACCTCACTCGAAGCTCGAAGTACGGATTTTGTATTTTCGTCATTTGATAGCCCGAAATTGGCAGCGTGCTAAATATGTAGCCGCCACTGTATCTTAATTGAGACAAATCACTATTATGCTTCCTGAAATTACACATTCTAGTGTTGGGAGACTCTCTTCAATTATCAAAGACAAATGGGGTTTGAAGACATGTCGAAGGAGGGGGGGGGGGACACGAGGTTCGAACACATGTTGGGGGAGAGGGCTTGAACATTGGCTTTTTTAGAAGCGGTTCATTTCCTTGCTTTGTAATGTTTTGGCCATGTATTCCTCATCACTCCTTTGCGACTTCTTCTACCTAAAAAAGTGTTGTTAGTTCAGAAAAAGAAAATAATTACTATTCCCTTGAAGAGCAGAACTTTATCTACAAAATTGAATATCTGTGATTTCATATCCTCCACAATGTGTAACAGAATGAGGTCTATCGGAGGGAACGAATTGGGTTCTACACAGCAGAGTCAATTCAATCAACTCATATCTGCTAGAAAATGTGTGTGCTCTGATCGTTGGTTGACATCTACCAAGTTCTCTGGTCATTTAGCAGTGACCCTTCATGGATTTCTCTGTCACCTTAGCTCTCTCTGTATGGAACACAGCGCTGCTGATGCCCATAATTTGATCCTTGTTAAACTCGAGCGGTTCTGTTACCATTAACTGCTCTTCCGAAAACTTCAAATATTCCAGCAGCTTGCAATGCAGGCCAGGCGTACATGATAGGAAAAGGGCCTTGGATTTTTTTTCGATCGAGGAAAAAAATATCTTGAAGACTCATGAAAAGTGAAGATTCCTGAGGATTTCTAGAATCTTGCTATCTGTATGGCAATTCATCCGTCCAATTAGATGAAGTAGGCCTTGCTACAGTGCAACGAAATTCGCGAGACGACTGCGTAGTGCATGCTGGTTGCAAAGGAAAGCGCTAATTCAGCTAGAGTTTGATAAAATGGACTATATAAATCAGATATTTGTAAAACAAAAGGTATCTCGAAGACTCCAGGGTATAGGTGAAGTGTGAACCTCGTGGGTGAAGCAAGGAGACGAGCACACTAGTGCCGGTGAACCAGCTGATATATTTGGAGCTTTCGAAAAAGCAGTGGCCTGTCCTGGGACAGAAATCTTGAACTAAAGTTGGAATACTGCCAGAAGCAGTGCCGCCTTCTCAATTGAACTACCAGAGTGAGCTAGGGTGATAGAAGCACCCTAAGAACTGTCAACTGACCTCAAGAATGCAACGATAATATCGACGTGATCGCCAAAAGTCATGAGTACAATGATTGTGAGTGATGGATTAACCAAGGGTAAGCGTTCAGGTGATACTGGGTCACGTATCTGAATTTTAGTGACGCCTAAGGCGATATGACCCGCTATTTGAAGTGAGAGTCCACTATAACTGTTGTTTCATTTCAATAAATTTCGAGTGCGTCAAACTTTAGATCCCTAACATTGGTTCAAAAGATCTTTGAGAAGATGAGGTGCATCATTTTAACAAATAGAGAGCTGTTTGCTGATCTTCAAGTGGTAGAGGGACCCTCTTCGTTGTCGAGGTCTTTCTAGCTTCTTGAACTCGGGAAAAAATCATGAATTTACAAAAAATTTACATATATGTAGAGATATAAATTTTTGTTTGCTCATGTATTACATTCTTAGAACCTTCACGCATTTATTACCTGAAGTTAACCTGCTTTTTTTTTCTTTTGCTTTCACAGCATCCATGGAAATCTTTCGGAAATCTTTCTTCACTTTCCCACTCTTCATGAAAATCAAAGAAAATATGTTTTCATTGGTCACATTATCGATTAATTCGGGCATTGATCCTTAAGCTTAATGGGGAGTCAGTAGAGAACGGTCTGCCTCGCGTAGGGTCAATTAGCATCATGCAGGGACAACTTTTTATTGGTAGAGTTGAAGTTGTCTTGGAACTGAATTCATCCAGTGCTTTTGGGAAAAAGTGAGTTATTTCAGGTTTTGTGAACGAAAAAAGCGATGTTTCTCCATCTTCGGCATGTCGATAGTCCTGAATGAGCTCCCTTCTGTTGTGCTGACCGCAATCCTAATGACAGTGGACAGTGGCCCCACAGAATCTCAAATAAAAAAAAGTTCTTCAATTGTACTCGAAACCAAAAAGGTTCCTCTCGAAGTTCTGAAAAATGGTGATTATGGCGAAAAATCGACTCTCATCCAGTGTTCAATTCAATTTTATGGGTTTCTCTTCGAAGTGAAACAAATTTTTCCACAAGTCCGCAAGTCCACACATGATGTGCAGAACACAGCAGATCCATGGGATCCCTATAGGTATTCCTTCCTAGCAATTTATCAGATTTTTCTTCTGCAATAAGTGTGATTTCAATGAAAGTTCTGTTTGATTTTTGAAAACTGATTCAACTGATTTGGCCGCAGAAAATGTGGCACAACTGTGCACATAGAAGACTAAATATAAATAGAATCAGTTTGCTTTTTATTGATGTAGCCACACGAGGTTGGTATCAACTTTATTCTCGGCTTACGTTTCGGCGAGATCGCCTTCTTCAGAGCCTGAAAGGGTGAAATCGGTTGCGATCTATCCGGACAAACGTCTATCTACCCTACAGACAGAATTCTAAGCCTACTTTTTGGACCACATGGTAAGAAGCGAGGGTGGAAACCGTACCTCAGACTTGATCCACTGAGTGGATAATAGCGGCCACTGCGAGCTAGAGTAGTAGGGTTAGTGCCTAGCGCAGATCAGAAGAGCAGCCTTAAGTACGGATAGAGTTCCCGCGTAATCGAGAGGCATTCTTCTTTGCGGTTCATCTTTGGATTCTTGGCATGGATCCAGAATGCCTCCAGGGCTTTGCGCGCCGCAATTTGAATCTCCTGCGCCAGAATTTTGATCTTAACCTCAAAATTAATGTCAATGTCCAAGTGCATCTCGTTGGGGGGACGTATAGCACCAAATGGTACCGCAAGCCAAGCAATAAAAATATTATAGTAAATTGCCATTCGGCTCACCCTGCAAAGACAAAAAGAGCAGTGGTACGAAACATGTTTTGTACGGCCGCTGGTGTCTGCACAGGTAGAGAGGAAAGGCAGGAATCAGTGGAGCTCGCTGGAAAAATAGCTTTAGCAAACGGGTATAGGCCTACACCAGCATTAGGTAAGGGTAAAATAAGAGGTAACTCCGGAACCTGCGGGTTTGACAAGATACCCTTCTGCATACCCTTCATTTCCGATGAGGTAAGCGCCGCCATAAGGCGGTGCCTGAGGAAAGCTGGCTTAGAAAGTTCTGTAGCAGTTGTGGAGCTTCCACCTAGTAACCTCAAGCAGAGGCTCATCCGCAATCGACTATACGACCGCACCTGCACCACTCCGGATTGCAAAATCTGTCCGGAAGGCAGAGGCGGCGATTGCATGACCTCAGGTGCGGTTTACCTGATTTCGTGCAATGAATGCGGGGATGAGTACGTCGGGGAAACGGGTAGGCCACTCTGCGTCCGAATTAAGGAACATCTGGATGGGAAGGCTAAGTCGCGTCCCGCAACCCCTCTGGGTAACCATAGGGTAAGATGTCATAACGGAGCCGATTTTGAGGTTAAGATCAAAATTCTGGCGCAGGAGATTCAAATTGCGGCGCGCAAAGCCCTGGAGGCATTCTGGATCCATGCCAAGAATCCAAAGATGAACCGCAAAGAAGAATGCCTCTCGATTACGCGGGAACTCTATCCGTACTTAAGGCTGCTCTTCTGATCTGCGCTAGGCACTAACCCTACTACTCTAGCTCGCAGTGGCCGCTATTATCCACTCAGTGGATCAAGTCTGAGGTACGGTTTCCACCCTCGCTTCTTACCATGTGTCCAAAAAGTAGGCTTAGAATTCTGTCTGTAGGGTAGATAGACGTTTGTCCGGATAGATCGCAACCGATTTCACCCTTTCAGGCTCTGAAGAAGGCGATCTCGCCGAAACGTAAGCCGAGAATAAAGTTGATACCAACCTCGTGTGGCTACATCAATAAAAAGCAAACTGATTCTCCACAATGCCGAGGTTCATGGAAAGTCGGACATGGCGAATACTATAAATAGAATGAGTTCCAAGTTTTCAAGGCACTTTCAGCTGAGTTTTGATTGAACTGCCGTTAATTGGGTGGCGGGGCGAGAGAGACCAGAGTAATTACTGAATAATCTTAAACATTGGTGACAGTCGCATACTAGAAGTTCGTGTGGTTATAAGAAAGAGGAGACTATGGTCTACCTGGATGTGTTGCATATTCCCAGAATGACACGTTTTGCAACGAGTTATTCCAAAATCCCGCGAATAACGCGAATTCCGTAAGAATTTCAGCATTCTACCAACGCGACTGTAACCTTGCTAGATGTCAAGCAATGACCGAGGATATATAAAATTTTAAGCCGAATATGAATGGATTCGGGTACATGGAAGCTAAATCGTGTCAAAATTCCTCAGACAGATCTCATTCTGCGAGTTTATAGTATGTAAATACTTGCAATCAAATCACAGATTTTGACCACGGTGAATAAGAATTTCGTCTTCAAGGAAGTAGTCATCAGAATAAGAGGTTTCGCCTTTCTCCAAACACGAATGGGTGTCCGCAACTCGCTTCAGGATTTAAAACTCTAGGCTCGTCTTTGAAGAACGTTGTGGGCACAAAACCAAAGTTGCAACTTTTTGCTCGCTACTGTATGTACAATTTGTAGACGCTTATGCTAATCCAGCTTCCCTACGCCCCTCGGAAACATTCCTGACGCCCTGAGAAGAGCCTTAATGAAGATGAACATACAAATGACAAAACGGCAGATCGGATAGACGATAAGGGAAAGCTACGACTCCGGATGGCGCCAGAAAAAATCGGATTAAGCTGTAGAATGTGTGGTGACTTCCCAGCTTTAGATCAACTCAAGGATTTATTAATCCACTTTCTATATGAATAAATCCATGGATCCATAAGATGCATGATGGTGGCGTGCTCAGAATAATGCCACTTTTCACTTGCAAAAGGCAAAAATCTTGGTTTTTGCATTCCATGATTTTCTCTTTCCATCAATTTCATTTTTTGATTCCTGGTTCCTCCTCATATTTATTTGAAACTGCAGAATCCAATTTCAAACAATTTTGCATTTTTGAAACTTTTGTTGATTAGGCCCTTTTTCTGATCCCTCACCCCCTCTTCCGCCGCTACCCCTCCTCTAGGCCCCACTCAGTATGTAGGGGCTAAAAAATCACCTCTTGTGGACGGTCCTTGCGCGAAAAAAATTGTATAAGTGGATCATTACAAAAGAGCATGGTGTAATTAGGACATTATTAGAAATTCACACACTTATGAACGAAAAAAATAGGCTGGTCGCTGGAAAAAAAATGGGGGAAAAATACTAGCAAAAGTGTGTCCTCGGAAGTGTAATTACGATTCTTGTCTCATTGCGTTATGAAATTAATGGAAAGTGAAATGAGGCTGTCTTGTCCTCTAAGTTCCTGTAAAATCTACTGGAATCCGTTCAAAGAAAATTGCGCATGGAGCGTGGAAAAATGACTTTGACACAAAAGTCACACATCCTTACTTTCATACGAGATTTTGTTACTGACCTTGTAAATGGTGTCAAAATAACGATGAACTCGTCCGTAATGACTAACTCACCCGATGACGATGTAAAATCCCAAAGTAAGAACGTGTAATTTGGAGAAACCTCGGGAAAATTCAGAGTTTTTGTCTGTTCTGCTCAGCGATGTTGAGCGAGCTCACATATTTGCTGCAGGTTTCAAAAGAATTTGTTCTGGTGAAATAGGACCATTGGTGTGATTCTCATAAAGTTTACCAAGCTTGGGTATAACTTCTCCCTGAGGGAACCAACATGAGGTCTCATACGTGAACGAGAAGTACATTTTTCTTCTCATTACTTCTCCAAAGCACCACAAGTGGATGGCTTTATGACGGACCGTCTTATGCCAGGAATATCAGAGGGAAAACAAGCAGAAAGGTCACCAATCAACATTTTACCAGTATAATTAAAATAATTATGATAATTAAATAAATAAAATAAAAAATAATTGTTCCTGAAGGTTCCCCAAGGCAGCAGAGGAGGCTTTGATTAAGGGCCATAGATACACATTACGTCCAAGAAGATTATCGACAGGATTGTATGTATTAGACGTGGAATGTGTGTTACACAACATAGGGAAAGCTATAAATTATTGCCATTTTAGTAATACCTATCAACACCTTAATTTCTGGAACACCTTACGACTGCTCGTTCAACATTACATATGATCATTACATTGTGCAAGTTTTTTTTAAAAATTTTTTTCCCACGATTTTTGTCTTCATCATTCGATGGTAAGCAACAGAGGACGTCCAAAGCTTGTCTGTGAACTCAGTTTTTTGCGGTATTGCAGTGAAAACTTCAGGTGAACATTTTTCTTTTTTACATTTTCAATCAGTTTAGTTCAGCTGTCTAAATAGAAAAAGGCATATCACTGGATAACAATCGCAGTAATCGAGGAAACAAATTTACAATCCTCACATGAGTTAAGCTTTGAAAAATGCATGAATTCCATCCATCTCTGTCTTTAACATTCGTTCACCACTTTTTCATACAACACTCAACATATATCATATGTGAATTACCTGGATACTGAAGACAACTGTGATGTACAACTTTTGTGTCTACCTTCTCCGTAACTAATTGCTAAATATTGGTTGATCTGAAAGACTTGCACTAGATTTTACACTTTTTTCTAGCAATCATAGCATTATTGTTGATGGATGGAACGTGATCTACCAATTTTGATAGTTTAGAAGTTGATAGTTTAAAACATTGTGCCTCATTGTTTTTCCGAAGAATTTCAACCCAAGACTAGGAAATTGTGGATCAAAAAATAAATATTAATGCAAGACTTCCGGAGCTAATAGTCTCAACCGATTCACGACGACTCTCAAAATATCCTTTGTTTGATACGCCATAAAAATGAGAACCAGACAATACGTCAAGAAAAATTGCGAAACTGGTAACCCAAACACCCTGGTAACCACCAACTCCCCACTCTCCCCCCCCCCCCCCCCACCTCACAATTACAGCTGTCAGTATATCCGTGAGGGAGAAAGGCCCTCGTTTGGAGTTGATGACCGTGCCTACTCTAATTAGAAAAGCCTCATTCCATAAGATAGGCAGCAGACAGGTTCCAGAAGCTGTTTCGAGGAACAGTCCTCAAAGTTATTCAGAACGCATATTATGCGTAATGACTAGACATGCATAATAACGGAATACTCTACGGGAGTTGAGACAGGATTCCGGGAGCCTCAATGTCATATGTACGCCAGCACGCCAGGATATAAGTTTTCCATTGGGATGAATAGGATAGAGTTATGGTGGTGTGTCCTATATAGTTATATATACCAGTCAGAAGGGTAATTTGGGTACGTTGACGTGTTTACCATGGGTAATCTGGTGTTGCCAGAGCACAGATACCACGTATGCAGGACGTGGATAGCCGCAACATTTCAATTAAGAACATAGAGCAGCTCGTTCTATGTACAGGAATCTCCAAAAGGACGCGGACTAGGGTCGGGCCTGCGGCTCTTTTGAGCAGAGGCGCAGGCGCTCAGCATGCAGAGCGCCCATGTCTCTGCCCAAGAGAGCCGCACCGCGGTCCCGACCCTTGAAAGAGACACAAGTTATTAATGGATGTAGAACAAAACGGTGATACTTAAGGATAAAGTGAAAGAAATGAGAGTTTTGAGAAGAACTTAGGAGAGCTAGAATGCTGTTCAGTTTTCCACACAGCGGTTTCGGGGCTTGAACTAGACCGGAAGTGTGGTTTCCTTGGCGTCCCCGGGTGTGCGTCCGTCTGGAGTTCCCTGTATAGCCCAGGAGTATTGCGAACCTGCTGTGTTGTGCAGGAGAATATCTCCTTCTGAGGATATGTGAACAGCTGAAAGTGAGCAATGCAAAATGCTCCAGAAAAGGTACATGCATCCATGAATACAAGTAAGTCCCTCCCCAACCTATCACTGTAGTTTATCTCTACCCGAGACAGCTCACTGCATACAACCTTACTAAGACCTTACTAATGACCTTACCAAGCGAATGCCTAAGCTGCTCCGTTTCCCGGTGGGCAAGCTACTACTATAAGCAGATTCGAGGTCTCGCTATGGGACAAAGACTGACACCATTTCTGGCCATTGTTTTCATGTCCATTGTCGAAAAGTCATTGCTGAAGCTGAAACCTATCTTATAATGTCTATAGGTAGACGATTGCTGCATAATGTGTTCGACTCAGACAAAGATGGACATATACTTCGACCTTCTTAACCAGCTGTTCTCTCAGATTAGGTATACTAGAGAAAAGCCCAAAGACAACTGGCTTCTTGATGTGCAGATGTACTCGGTCAATGAGTAATACAAGATGGTACCGTAAGCCTAGCAGTAAGAACGTCCTGATTCACTAAGAGTCTGCAACCCTACCCAACTGAAGAGGTCTATTATAGGGAACATGTATCGTACAGCTAAGAGGGTAACATCGAATACGCAGGAGCGGAAATGGTCCGTAGATGTGGCCCACCGAACTGCTATTTCGAACGGGCACCCCACGAATCAGAATTTTCCACATTTTGCAACTCATACCAAAGGGCAACGCTGAAAGGATTCCGTTTCGTCTTTTCTTGATTTCAGATGAAATGAGTAGCGCTTTACGACGAAGTCTACTTAAGGCGGGTCTGCAAGATATGGTGATGGTTGTGGATATACCATCCACAAACCTAAAACGACGACTAGTTCGCAACTGCGCCTACGACAACCTATGCACAACATCTGGATGCTTTTTTTTGCTTTACCCATACGGAAGAAATGGTGATTGTATGATGTCAGGAGTACTTTACCTCATCACTTGCCGGTCATACGAGAACGAATACGTGGAAGAAACAGGGCGTCCCCTTCGAACACTATGAAAGAACATCTAGATGGGCCTAATAAATCGAGACCTTCTACACCACTTGAAACACATCCCAGATTACGCCACGAAAATTCCTCCATCCAAGTTGGAATCATGGTCTTGTCGCCGGAGCCCAAGATCACAGCGCGTAAAACGTTAGAAGCCTGCTGGATTGCCGCCAAATGCCCAAAAATGAACAGAAAAGACTATCCTGATATCAGTATAATCAGTATGCTGATTTTGATCTATTGACGGATTGTTAAGATACTGCTCATATAAAGACCATTGGGAGTACAGTCTCGCCATTAGCGGTCTGTATCGCACCAACATCGTCGACTGCCGAGGTGAGCACTGGCCAACCTGTATTCCACTTTTGTTCTTGGGTAACTGGCTGAGTGAACAACTTCTGTATAAGGATGAGGCGTTTGAGAGGGTAGGCCTTTTGTACACGAGTCTTGTTCAGGCTCTGAAGGAGGCCATATCGCCAAAACGTAGGTCTTATGGACTGGCAAATAAAAGTATCTGATCAAATATTTTGACTGAGAACAGCTGTATTAAGTATTGTAGAAGACTGGGATTCTATTCTTTATGTGGCTATCTCGCAAGGCTTAGGACAATCAAACTGCCATCTGTTTATACCACAGATGGGACGGGTCTCCCTCTCGAGAAAAAAAAACCGTTTATGTTTTGCACTAGGGAGCAGCAGTGTTGGTGTGTTTCTAGCTAGACCTGCGCTCCTCCTGGAGCGAGGGTCTTTCAAAAAGTGGGCAAGGTTGTCGACAATAGTCAGAAATATAATGGTCTTTGAGACTACTTCCCATTGATGCCATTCGATTCTGAACGAAAATTTTTCAGATGGGCAGAAGTTGTGAATCAGCCTAATGAGTGTTTCTTATATTATCTAAGCAGACATGGCAAATAAAAATTAGGAAAATCGCAGGACTTCTGGAAAAATCACTTACACACATGCAGACTGCATTCTTGGATGAAACTTATGATCAGCCTGGACATCGTATAATATTATCTCCGAATTTTCCACATTCACGTTGAATTGATCAGTTGACATTGAGCTGAGCAGATGGCGTAGCCCTCCCTGCTCGACTCAGTTGTCTGCAAAAGTGCGTCAGCTAGCTGCAGAATGGGCATCTACAAAAATGGCGATAACTCTCGCAACCGCACGCTTCGACCCTCGTTTTCTTTGAAAGCGGCTTTCGTCAAGTGCCAGCAATTACCTTCTTTTCGTTGTTCATCACATACCCGTTCTCGTATGCAGAAACGAATGAACAGCGTCGACGCTCCAATACGAGCAGACAGGATATTTCTCATTCTTCGAGAGTATACGAAAAAGTAAAAGAGATGATTGGATTTAGGATCCGGGTTGTGAGAAGTTTGCTCTAATCCTAGGATAACAACGGAATGATTGGAATCACGAAAAAAAATAAGTAATGGCAGAGAAAGGATATGCTAATGTGTAAAACAGGGGTAAACCTCTCTTCAATTGTACAATTTCGGAACTTTCTAAATGTTGACCTCTGGATGGTCTAGCCAAACCCAATGTTGTGCAGTAAATAAAAAGGGATTACAATCTTGAGACGATAAGTGATCCATGACTAAGCATTCAAGCTCTTGAAGTGCATTTGGATGTCTTCTTTTTCAATGATTAGAACCCAAAACTTGCGCTCACTATGAAGGTCGTTGCAATTCGAGCACCTGATGAATAGCCACATCAAAGCAGCTCGAGATAAGGGAAAAACGGCGGCTTCTGCTGTGTTTCAAGCTTTGCGTTTGTAAAAGTGCAAAGGTTTTGATAAACGAAACCCAAACGAGAACTTGTCTTTATTAGCAGAGACTGGAGAATAGATTCTGCTATTATCTTTGCGTCAAACTATCTAAATTAACTTTGAAAGAAAAAAGGAAAAAAAGAAAACTGTCAAGGAAATCTCGTTTCTTTTTGATTTAGAACGGCAATAGGAAAGAACAGCTAAAAGCTTTACACCCCACCTCAGGCGAAAATTCCACAGGATGCACTTTCCTGAGCACATGCACACTGAAAGGTTGCATCAAACACTGCATTCTTCATATGATGTCGCTTGTTGATGTTAATTCAAACGACCGATACTTCTTTTGATTCTACAAACATTTGTTACGTTGTCATACCGTTTTTTTTTTTGTTCGTACTTACGGGAGCACCTTGAGCGCTTCAACAGATAAATACACGAATAAATGGACAAACAAATAAATAAAATAGCAAATAAAATAAACAAAATAATAACAACCATAACAATAAATAAAGTGAATGAGTGAATAAACAAAACAAAAATATCAGGTTGACAATGATAATAACACTGAAAACACAAGTCTAGAGTAAAAATAGGGTGTGAGAAATGGGCGATTCAATTGTCATATGTATCATCATAAATTTTTGTACATATTTCCCTACTGCTGGTACAAGATTTCGTTTGGATACTTTAGGATGAATTTAGAATTAAGTTGTAACTGTGCATTTCAGCATTAATGTCCTACTTATTATGCATTTCGAGAAATACTGACAAAAGCAATTGAGTCTAACACCACAAGAAAACAGCCTGCAAAACGTGGGATTCCCGTCTAACAAAGAAGAAGGAGCTGTTCTGTTTTGTTGTGTTATGTTTCCATCTTTTTTTTTTTTCGTTGTGATGATGCTCTCGATATTCATTTCTACCGCAAGTGGATTAACTATGAAGGTTTAATTACCAATATGAGAGGAGCTCCACAGCGTGAGAACATGAATGATTTTGCAACTTGTATTTTAAAAAAACGGAAAAAATCAACCAGTCAGCAGTACAACAAGTCGGCAGAGAAATTATTATTATCACAAAGAGTAGAAGAAAGAGAAGAACACAAAATAAAATGTTTTTTCCCTCCTTAACCTCAGGCAAACCACAGGCAAAAAATCCAATGTTATGTAGCCGATGTGGACAAAATCAAGTAGAGCCCACTGCATGCTTTCCAGAGAGTAAATTTGCTCATTTTCGCTGGCATAGAGGAATCATGAACAGATCTTGTTTGAGTTACAATTACAACTACAATTTCTACATTGATCTACAGTTTTACAATTTCACTTACATGCGAAAGCACTTGTATGACAAGTAATGCTGATTTCAAGGGTGAGCGTGAATTGATGTTACTGTTGGTATCCTGTCAACGATCTTCATCGGAACAATGACTCCATCAAGGCCGTTTCTAAATACCGTGATTAATAGGATCCTTTACACAAAACTTCAATGGCTCTAGTTCCTGAATGTGGTACCGGCTCACAACACACTCACAATAAGCTTGCACATGTCACGCTGTATTACGACATAATAAGTCCATAAGTATATTTAAAAAGCTCCATTCGCATGTAATCTCATTCATCTTTTCGTCATCGGACCGGAATGCCTGAGTGGTAACTTGTCTTTTATCGTACTACCTCGTGTAAGCGATGCAAACGAGTGAGCGAGCGACAAAGTGTACACTTCCTGGGAACTCTTGACCCACTGAACTACTGATAAACGTAATAGGTCCGCTTTTTCATCGTCTCGGCGAGCAAGTCAAGCTGGTTCGTCAGCATTGGATCATCGGAACGAGGTCGAGACCAATTCCTCCACACAAGTCGGATAGATGATATTTTCTAGAGAAGAACTTCTCCACGATGCTAGACAAACGAGTCTTTTCCGTTTCCTGATGACAATCATAAGAAATTCGCCTTCAGTGCATTCTATCATGCCGAACCCGAGTTACGAAAGGAATCCAGCGTTCAGACTTGCTTGAGGAAAGGCCGCGTACTGAGGGATCTGTGAAGAATTCGGCTTGACAGCCCATAAACAACATCGCCGTTAGGAAAGGCAAATTTCATGAGTTGGGGTTCCCTCTCGCGAGACAAGTAAAAACTTTAAATTTACTTGTAAACATTGTGACTTGTAAGCTTAAACGGCTTTACCACATATTCATTAGCCTGGGAGAAGAGCTACGGGCGGTTACATGAATGGTTCGAAGCATTTGTTCATCAACAGCGGGTTTCCTGGAAACTTCTGGGAAAATTCGAAACTTCGCATTCATCCTGAACATACTAGTTTATCGACTAATATTTGGATATCTAAGTATCTTGATCCTTACTTTTATTGGCCGGCTCGGTCGAGCAGTTCGTTTCTGGACAACTCGTTCACTCTGGAGATGTAGACAGATCATAAGTTACTGGTAGCGTTCACTTCCCCATTGCTAGTGGAGCTGATGTCATGTCAATACAATACTTTTACAACACTTTCAGGAGCTCATTTCTGCATTATTATTTGGGGAGACACCCTTGAAAGCTTTCAATTCTAGCAACCTGTGGACAACAGTTTTTTTTTCTTTTCGAGGATTTGCTTCTTTAACACAATCGCTTCCTACCACTGTTTTCTTGTGAACCATCGTAGCTTCTGAGAACATGCACTCCAAACCCAAAATCAGTCCAGCAGGGATTATTGGAGGGCACGTTCCGAAATGAGTCCAGAAAGTTCTTTTCACTGGCCATAGAAATATGGAACCAACCTCCTCTGTATGATCAAAGCCGGAAGAAGTACCCGCGATCCGTGAAAAAACTTTGGATAAGCCGCAGATGAGTCCCGAACTCGATTCAATCAAGCGGCTTAATTAGATGAACAGTCCGCAATCGCGTTAATGATGAAATATGGACGTACATCTTCACAAATATTCATATTCCTGGTGAACTATCCAGGCTCTTGTCCCCTCCCTTAACTGCACTGTTCACAAGATAATGCATGTGTAGTGACTCGCTAATATCCGTGAATAGCCTCTCTCGGAATCCGAATGACGAGACATGATTACCATCAAGTGGCCTGCTGGCGGACCGCTCTCCTGTTGCTGACGATTTGTACTGGTTTCATACATGTTGTCCATGCTTGCGCCTCATTACAGTATCCTCGTGTGTGTGCGTCGTCGACGACGTAAGCGCAGGCCCGTTGGTGTCCAGCCCGCGGCGCTCGCGCATAGTAGCACGCCCATCGGGCCTCCTCGTGTCAAGAGCCTATAAAAGATGCCCATTCGACACCACTCAGTCTGCGGATCGTTGTGCAATTAGGCGTGATCATCCTCCACTCAACACACGCTATCCTTATCTTTGTTCAGCTTCAGTGTGACCTCTCTGCCTTGTGTCTTCAAGCTTTGAGTTCCTAAACACCCCTGTGATTTTACGTGCTACTAGGTTGATCGTGAAAATTCTTCCAATTTGTCTTGCCTCTTCGAAGGCCTCGGATTTCAGGATCGACAGGCATAGTAATGCAATGGTTTAGTTCGTGAGTGTTCGGCTCCCAAATAAATTGCTCAGTAAGAGGCTACACTTTATAGGTCTAACCAACACATTAGATATATATGAACTCGAATATTCAGTTTCTCGAACGAAAGAGCGTTATAGTACCGTGCGAGAAAGATGAAATTTCATAGCAGGGAGAGCCGTAGCGGTTTCTCCTCCTCAAAAATTTGGACCACCGAGTTGATCCCAAACTATTAACTAAATCAACTAAATTATTTGGTTTCTGTTGAACTGTTGAGATCGATGAAGGGTACCTCTGCTTGAATACAGAGTAAGCGTAATCCTTTTCGGACATTATGCAACTTCTCCTAATTAAGATATCAAGAATCCTTAGAATTAACAAAGGTCTGAAGCCAGCTAAATGCTATCATAACCTGTTTACCCAAGCAACAGTTAGAAGACCTATACCATGAAAATCTAATTCTAATGCTCCTTGCTACCAGGAACAAATTTCCAGGTTACCTTAACTAAAAGCCCAGAGGCTTTTGTTGTTTTAGCCAAAATTTGGAGGAATATTACATGTTTCGCACAAAGACACCTTTTGAGAATGTTTTTTGAGCATACTAGGAACGTTCACCTCGAAAAAAAAAATTCTGAGTGTATTCAGTAATAGATCCTGCAGTTCTGTTCTTCATCTTCTATCTTGAAAGAGTTGACACCATTTCACAAATTATTAAGGAGAACACCGTAGGATTTTCCATGTTTCTGATGTTGGATCAAGCTACATACTTGAAAAGGGCTGCAAATCTGACTCGAAACTATGTGAGTGTCCATTAACTAGCAAGGATCGAAAGCAATTCAAATGCTACCATAAACACTACTCTGAGCCACAGTAAGAAACCCTGTTTCCGGAAATCCTTCGTGAACTGATCTGAATTTACCCGCCTAAAGTTCACGGTCCTGAGAAATCTCGATTAGCCTCCCGACTTTTCACAGTTGCCGTTCGATTTCGCTCGTTGTCCTTGGGAACATTTTTCTCAGAAGCTTTCAATCACGTGAAGAACCGAATCCAGCTCGTTCCCGGAAGGAGTCTCGGGCGTCGGAGGAGCCGTTAATGACGCTGCTCGATGAAGTGTTCTTTTTTCTGCATGAGACCATCATCGCCGCATTGAATCGTGGGAAAAACTGCGGTAGGATTGGTCGTCGAGCACGTAATGTCTCTGGATGCGCTCCTGGACTACCAAAGGGCAGCAGTATCCTTTGGATTCTATGTCGTCGGCGTGTCAGTTTGGTCCGGTTAAGGTGACGGGGCGAGAGGTGTTCAATGACGGATAATTGCTCCGTAGTCGGTGTCGAGTTCGGGTTGTCCGACAAGGCATTTCACTCTCCATTGCCTTTACATTCCGATTACGTGTTTATTGGTGTTCCACCTATTCTTCTTGGAAATATTTCGGATAATTCGTCCAGGTTGGCTACTTTGATCTAATAAACATTCTGATGCTTATCAGAGGAAGTAATATATACTCTAGTATTTTAGCTATCATAGCTACTAAAGAAGTTCTTGTATTATGGCCATTGTGCCCGGCAACGCAATCCATAACATGTGGCGGGTTATTGTGTGTACATACTTACTTTATACTTTACTTGTTACAAATGGGACTAGTTTTCCCCAACTTGTTGCATCATGTTACAAGCTTGCACCAAGACTAGAACAATGTGTGGATGCTTTACGTGGATTCCTTGTATTCCAGCAGAATAGCCCCTGCATAGCGCACAAGTCATATCGCTCAATTTCTAAGAATTTAGGCTTTCTAGCTCGTGGAAACGGGCTGTATTAGTAAACAGTACAGAGTTAAAGTACGTGCGCACCTTATGCACCATAAGATGACTAAGAATGATGATATTTTGAAAATCCAGAAAAACCGAGAATGATCCGAAGCCCATTAAGCCCATTGTAAAGCCTTCACATGAAGTATTTCACGATTTCTTTCTAAAGAAACTCTGTTCTTAGCCTCTTTTTCAGTTGGTAACCTAGCTCATGCGCAGCGTAATCCTCGCAGTTGTCCGGTATCATCTGCTTCTTGGGAGTTCCCTTTTGGGCATGGGAACGTCCCCCCTCAGGCTTTAATGGGAGTCGTTTTGGGTTCTTTTTAGAATACCCTTCACAGTTTTGTATCTAACGCGAGTGAAGTTGTTACAACTTGGAGGTGCCAACATGAGTGATTAAATACAGTGACAGCGGTGGGGCACTGCTAACTCCCATAAAAATTTGCACGAATTCAACAAAGATATCTGAGGTTTCCGCGGAAATACTTCCAGATGAGGTTCAAGGTCGTGAGGTGCAGTTCTTGAGTGTGCATCACTTCGCAGCACGATTAGCCCCTGCCCTCCGCAGCATCGTCATGGGTAACTGACGCCCTCAGCTCCCCAACAAGAGGATGCTGTCATATCTAATCTTCTTCACATCTTCTGAAGAAGATCGACTTTTCGAGCTTCTTCCGTTTTTGTCTGAACGATATCGTTTTCACCAAAAACGAAGCAGCAGCCCACAGCAGCAACTAGTTGTCATGATGCGACTCGACATTTCGCGCGTTGTTTTTGAGGAACCTGCTGGATTAGCGTCGAGCGTCGTCGACACTCCTCACAATCCGCTCTTCCTCTTCAGCGTGTTCACCGTAGCCGTGTAGCAGAGTCGACACGACGTCGTCAACCGATATGCTAATCGCTGGCGCCACACCTCACTGCGCACGCGATTCAATCATTTATGTTTCATTCTTTGCTTTTAAATAGTATAAGCAGCCATGAGAATGCTCGCACATCTTCCAAGGTGGTAGGTAGCACAACTTCACGGCAAAAAGACTGATCCCTCAACATTGATGCCTTCTATAGAAGTGAAGTGCGCTCAAGGGCTAACTGTGCTCCTTAGCTTCAGCAATAGACAAATATTGCCACTTCACTGACTTAGCCTGCCCTACCCTTTAACCCGAGTAGAGAGTATCCCGAAAGAGTAAGGATTTCAGCAGCTAATGCAAGCATTCTCAGGTCCGAAGTTTTGGCGAATAGGAGACTTTCCGGATGTGTCGTCTCCTAGCATCGTTATATTCTGGCGCGATATAACCCAATGCAATGCGTGGCCCCTTGGGATATACCTATGTAGGAGATGGTCTCATTTCCCGTCAGGGATATGCTTGATTCCAAAACTACATTAGCAGAGCCAAATATGTCCCACCACTTCCTACAGAGTGGTGCAATGAGATCATTTACTCGACCGTACAATTAAGCACTTCATGCCATTCTGGGTTAGGATTCATAAGCAAGCACATGACCAAGCTCCAAACATTATGTAGTTCATGGATAACCTGTCACGCTAACCATCGCTGGTTTGGTTGGTTACCGAGCCATGAATCCCAGACCTGAGCTCCTGAGCATTCATGGCTGCTCCAATAAGGTCCAGAAGAATGTGAAAATCCGAATACGGCTAGTAGCCAGCAATAAGAATAGTATTATCCCCACTTAGATCATTGAGAGGAGTATTTTTTTCATTCTATAGTAGCAGTTATTTTTAATGAGGAACATGTATGTGGTTGAATGTATCCAGAATTAAGTTGACTACGGATCCAGCGAGGCCTCTGCCTCTATTCTGGCACTTTTTTGTCCAACAACTAGGTTCTGAGTGCTGAAGAAATAACAGATGGCCCTATTTGCCAATATCTACCGGAACTAGAGCCGCTCCCTCCTCGATATTCTTCATTCCAGTCATTCAAGATCCTGCCTTCCTGCCTTCTTCTTCTGCAAGCGCCTTTTGTGAATGCGTCTATATACATACATACATACCACACAATAATGTAGGACACCACAACACGCATAAAACCAAAGAAATTTGAGAGCTCGAAACAGAGATGCTTCTTCCGAATAATTTTCTGGATCGCGATCTCTTGACATTTGTGTAGCGTTTGCTCCGGAAATTTCTGTCAAATCTCAAGTGAAGTTTCTTCACCTCCCTACAACAGCGACGATCCATGCACATTTACCGTTCATTTTTCTGGGCAAAAACCACAGATTTCATGAAACATCTATCTGCTGAGAACTTTGTGAAATATCTACTGTAGTTCAAGCATCTGAGCTGGTTAATCTCCATCTACATGCAAATCCTATTCATTTCATTTGCTCCAGCACCTGCATTCATTCCACGGATAAGTATCTCCTTTTTTTTGTGCTTACCCAACACTTTTCAGGATGGGTGACAAACAATCGTTAATTGACATGGAAAAGGAAGCAAACGGTCTTCGACGGTACCTTTTCTTTAATTAAGCATTTCTATTAACCATTCAAGCAAATGAAGTGGTCAGCCTGTGGTTGCAGACCAGTTAAAAAAGCACCCGACTGACGTGCATGACATTGCGCATCCAGAAGAAATGGATTGATGCTAATTTACGTCGCCAAACCGTTTGAAAACATCCGCAACGTCCGCATGGAATGTGATTAGAGATAATTAAACGTTTAGGACCGCTTTCTTTGGTGTCGCCATCTCAACAATGGCCACTTTGGTGTGCATTGTCTCGGTACCAATGCTGTACAACTACATGCAACACATGCATACAATCATGCAGAGTGAGATCAACTTTTGTAAATTGCGATCTGGAAACATCTGGAAGGAGGTTACTCGAACTCAGGTAGACAGTGTGATAACTATAGCCTTATCCAGAAATCACGGAATCGTGCTGTTTAAGGTTCTGGCCCAAGTTTATCCTGCGCAGCACTCACTAGCAACTCGAACACCTCGTCAAGCCGGATATGGATTCGAGACACCTTCTGCTGCAGTAGAGGCTCATAATCCAGTTGGAGTATGTTGCGGGTGTGGTGTGAGCCCGATGGGACCACCTGGTCTCCCTGGAGCTGACGGTATCGATGGAGAGGATGGTCCGGCAGGGCAACCCGGGAAGAATGGTCCTGACGCGCCACCGCCAATACCTCAGAAACAACCGGTGAGCGAGGACTCAAGTATGCCTAGATAATGCTCGAAGAACAGCAGTTTTTCCAGGAATGGTGCTTCGATTGTCCTGATGCACCGGCAGGACCAGCTGGTAATCCAGGCCCTAAAGGACCACCTGGAGCCCCAGGAATTCCCGGTGGCAAGGGGAATGATGGCGCTCGTGGGCTTCCAGGACCAGTGGGACCTATTGGACCACCGGGCGAACCTGGAGAACCAGGTCGAGCTGGACCACCAGGACCACCAGGAAAGCTCAACGAAGTTCCTGGACCCGAAGGACCTCCTGGACCTCCGGGACCACCGGGACCACCAGGGCCAGAGGGTAACCTACATTTCCACTTTCCTATATCAATAGTATAGCAATCGTTCCACGCAATTTTAGGTGCACCTGGAAAGAATGGAGAACCCGGAGCTGATGGATCACCAGGAGATGCTGGTGATCGTGGAGCAGCAGGACCACCCGGCGCACCCGGCAAACCAGGTCCAACTGGTCCGGATGGCTTGGCCGGCCCATCTGGAGGATGCGATCATTGCCCACCACCTAGGACTGCTCCTGGCTATTAAATCTCTTCGACATTGCTCCCACAGTAACCTCTGTGACCCTTCCGGAGATCGTTTCTTGTGTTGTTTAGTGTATTCTTCCATGGCATTTTCTAACCTAGTGGCTTTCAATTTGTCTGTACAAAATGTGCCTGATGTGATTTTAACAGCCGTGACACTGTTGACATGAGAGAAAAAAACGTGACTCACCCAATGACCGTCTGACTCTCTTCCAATGCCGTCAATCTGGTGGTCTTTCTTCGATATTAGTGTGATTTAGAAGATTAACGTGTGCCTTTAGCCCTTCAAGGATTTTAATGATTGTACACGCTGAAGAATAAAGTGCTTCGGACGAAATAAGCCCAATAGCCCATCACTGCTTCAGGAATTTGGTGTGAAGCAGAGGATAAAACAACTAAATCCACGAAAAACTTCAACCCCAAATAGAAAATTACGAGCAAAACCCTCTAAAATACCACAATCCATCTCTGTGAATTTCTCGTATGATTGCAGCTACCTCAGCGTTATATACGAGCTGTATGTCCCTCAAAATCCCGAAATAAGGTAAAATCTCAAACACGACGTTTTATCTTGAGTGTTACGTTCGAGTCAGTGAATTGTTTTGACTGTGTCCATAGGATGTAACAGTGGAGCAACAAAGAATGGGGGTAGAGGTCCAGGAAATATCCATTAAACTTCGACATTGTATCAGAAGAAGCTAGTTGTGAGGACACTTCGACAACAATGGGGACTGTTTCGGAAATGTGACATGAAGGATGCCTGAGGCAAAACATGTATTACGCAACAAATGCATAGGATGGATCCCACACAGAAATCCGCAACATCACCTTGACCCGCGATTCCGTCGTTGTAGTCGCAGGGATGAGCGGATTGTCCGTATCCGGTTGTCCGTTTTGCTGTTAGGTAGGTTTTGGCCTATCCGTTATCGGCACCGTTATTCGGGTTTTTGGCGACGGGTAGTGGTGCGGATAAGGCCGAAAATATTTGCTTTATTTCTCAAAAGAGGATAGCCTGCATTCCGAGAAGTATTACTCGATCCAGCCCATTTCACGTCGTCAGTTGTTTACGATCTTGTAATCTCAAGGTTCATTCCGACTATTCATTGAACTGTACTGTCTCCATCAATTTTTGAATGTATTAATTAAAATAGAGTTTGAGAGTTAATACGTTCATAATAGTTAGTCAGTATTAGGATTCTCATCAGAACTCTAAAAAAGACATATTAAGCAAAGCTTCAGCCCCCCTTCAGCTCCTCCCTCCCTTCCCCTCACCCAGTACAAAACCTTGGGAGGACCAGCCTTCGGATTGCTCATCTTTCTACTGAAAAGACACGGACACGTATTACCTCAAGCAACTAGTGTGCCATCAGATTAACAAATATCTAAATGTCACTGTAAACTGTTGGTTTTGGGGAATCCACTTGCCCAAAATTTCCACAATGTCCATTCGTTCCACGGCGTCGAAAATAGCAGAATAATGAACCTTATGGCCACCTTCGAGATCTTGAACATATCTTCTGGTGGTAGTTTCCGCCAGTGCGCTCGGAAAGGTGTTGAACTTGTAAAATTTGAGTCCATAACTCTGAGACGAATATGTCCAAAGTAGATTCACTTAGACCAACATCGGGCTAAAACTTTGTTTGACATTCGCTCGTGCATACGCTGGCACAGCCGCATAATACTCCGAATTTGCGCAAATCTGAACCCGACTCTTCTCTTTTGTGATCTTCAAGAGTGTTTCCAAATGTTTGTGGTCCCTTCACTTGATACTGATTGTAGTTTCTTTTTCATATGTATCGTCCTCTCTGGTGTATGTTTCAACCACATATTGAAAAAAAGTTTGAGTGAAGATCTTCTCTGCCCAGTGCATGTATAGGAAGCTTGAATATTTGTTAGTACACCACTACATAGAAGTTTGCTAATTATGACTGCTTCACGGAAATATAACTCTGAAGAGAGCGTGCTCACTCGGTTGAGCACGTGGTGCCACAAGTCGCACCATGTGTGTCAACCGGCTGAGCACATTGTCACGAAGGTGTTAATTTATTCTTGCTCAAACTTCGCTTCTATACATTAGCACCCTTACAAATTTAAATAAAATAAATGTTATGCAGCTTCATTCAAAATTAATGAGACATACATTCAAGCCAGTTTTAGTGAATTTCTTTGAATAGAGTGAGGTTATCGCACTAAACTTAGATACGTCTGCGTAGGCAGGAACACAACCTCACGAGGAAAGCTGCCATAATTCGTGGCGATCCCTGCTGAGATAGCACACCATATGTATCATCGACAATTTGATATGCATTATTTTTCATTGGAAAAGAAGCTCCAAGAGCTCGGCCAGACCCAAAGTGGCCGGATTTTCACAATCCTAAACACGTATCCGAAGAAGGTTCCACGGATATGGATTTGTAGAGGCACTCGTCCGTGAGGTCGCATATCAATTCTCATTCGTCTCACATTTTCATTTTTAAGAAAAAACGCAGAGCACTGGTAAACTTCATTGAACGTTCCCTAGATCAAACAACATTGCATAGTCCTTCCGCTGCGCTGCATCTGTACGATCCTGGACATTCGGAATCTCTTGTGCAAGGCTTACCAACGGTATATATTGTCTGGCCAATGATGTTACCTCTGAAATAGTCGTTTTATTGGTCTAACTATGGACAACATCGTGCAACTAAAAATAGAGACATACACCGGGCCGTACTGGCACACTCCAATTGTGAAACTGGGGCAATGCTCTACTGCACAACCAAGTTTGTAGCTCTTTTCCCAGGCCATCTGAATTGTTTTACTACTACATATATTTGCTAAAGAAATTCAACACTAATTGCTTTACCTGCGTATAGTGACCAATCGGTTTATCCGGTCGGCTCCAAAGAGCTGGGGTGAGCTTGTTTGCTGGTCCGACACCGTACTCCTT
Source organism: Ancylostoma caninum (assembly GCA_037903475.1). Lineage (NCBI taxonomy): Eukaryota > Metazoa > Nematoda > Chromadorea > Rhabditida > Ancylostomatidae > Ancylostoma > Ancylostoma caninum. Next base: position 262,263 of record JBAJFG010000389.1, on the reverse strand, counting down.
CAACTCGTCCCACCAAAGTTGGGATGCCTGAAGCAGTAACAACAAACTGCATGAGGTTAGTACGAGCTCCATATTGGAAGTGGTGATTAGTCGAACCTGCGCAGCAGCTTTCACTTTGTCAAATTTAATACCACCACTCTTGTACAGGTTTTCGCCAAGTCCCTTTCTGTCGGCCTTGTTGGAATGCTTATAAATACATTTTTTCGCGTGTCTCAAGGCTGACGCCTCTACGGAGCAGTCATATACCTGAAATTAGGAGGATAAGAGGGTAATAGCATGCAGTGTTGGTTAGCCATAGATTTTCTGCTGTAGATCTCAGGGAGAATTACGCACCATCTTGAGCATCTTTGCCGCTTTTGGCGCATTTCCTCCCAATCCATCTGGTTCCAACCCACGAGCAACGCTTGATCTGGAAGAACGCCTTGTTTTTTTTTCTCAAATTTTCGGGAAATTTTCATTTGTTTGATGGAATATTTTAGAGTAGATGACCCAAAAAAAGAACACCTGAGTTTATTGTGCATTTCAAGGAACTTTTCTCTCGCGGCGTCAGTCATTCCAGAATTCGAGGGGCATATGTTGTTAGTGTCTGCAATCATGAACAAGATCAACACTGGAGAGAGCCAGTCTGTTAGTAATCTCCAGCGCTATACCATTTCTGACCTGGAATATCCGCTCCCCTTACGCAGAGGCCAGCATCGCAGACAGAGTTCGGGTGAGTGGTGCAGTCGGATCCCTTTGTACAAGCTTTTCCTGTCTCCCACATCACTCCTCCATCGTAGTAACCACTGGAAAATAGTGGAAAACCGTGGCAAAAATTTATTTGGAACTACTTGAGGGTTACGATGAAAAGCAGTTGTTGTAACAGACATGCAGGTACACTTAAGTTGTGAGAAATTCGGAGCTTTCAATAGTTTCTCAAGGAAATATGTCAAAAAATCATAAGCCCTCACATGTTTAGTTTTTTTTTTCAATTTTTAATAACCAACCCCAAACTTCTTTGATATTATTGAAAAAAAAACTATGAGGTCAGTAAATTTCAGAATCACTTCCAGGATTTTTACATCACTGGAATAGCAAAGAACTGCTGAACAGAGTGGTTTACATGATTTCGTGCAAGCAATGTCGAGGAACCCTGTCATGAGCCACTTTTTTGGGAGGCCTACAGTGTAGTCTGAGCCTTATTCACTTACTTAACCTACATATCTACATACTTAGACTTAATCACTAATCACATCACACATACGTAATTAGTTCCCTTATAGTAACGGATCTCCTAGCGTCTAGTATTCCGGTCACACAAAAATCTCCAAACATCTCGGAACGGATTCTCAGGTAGAACTGTGACCTGTGTTCTAAAAGCTTTATGTCTACAATATGTAAAACCTTACATTGCATTATAGAGGCACGTGATCGCCATCACTCTGCCGCAAACCTTGTAGGCGCATCCGAGTTTTGTCGTTTCGGAGAACACCATCTGAGAGGTGAAATAGTTAGAGCACATATGACCATAAATGGTGGTGCTCCACAGAGCATTTGAACAAAGTACTGCACATGGTATAGTGGAAAGTGGTGCTCTACCGCTCGAGTCACTAAAGTATGCTAGCAATTTTTGTGTTACTGGGTTGACCATAGATGTGATGTTTTTTCCAGGGATCTTCGCTCATCAACTTAGTCCAAAAGTAAATGAAATACCAAAACTTAGTAAGTTGTCCCAGCGATAACCAATTTCCACTATTCCTTAGACAGTATTAAACGTAACCGTTCCTGAAATGTTGCATACTTACATTGGCGAATGTGTAAAGATTGTGGTCGGTATACTTATTTCCTTTATCAGTGACTCCATACTTCTGCGCTACACCCCACCAGCTGTTTAGAGTGGAATTTATTTGCATCCGGGGATCAGAGAATCCACGGAAACTAGAGAATCTGAAACACCGAATTTAGATGAGGTGTTGATAAAAGTGTGTGTGGAAATTTTCCGCATAAGATATTTTTCTGAACAACAAACCTGTTGATATTCTCACCCATGTTGTCAATTGATGCGAAATCACCGGAGCAACTAGCAACTGCATCCTGCGCTTGTTTCTCCATGGCACAGTCCCATTCCTGAAGCAGTGCTTATAAGTTGCTTTCTTCGGAAAAAGTGTGTCTACGGCTAGCACTATGTTTGGCCATGCCAATTCTGTAGTCGATAAGAATTGCAGCCGTGTGCATAGGCATGACTAGGAGCACTTTTTTTTTGGGAAGCAAGTATGTAATCACCAGTTTGTACATATTCTTTGCTGGATTCAGTTTGCCGACTTTGTTCGGCTCAATGCCTTTGGCTACCCGTCGTCGAGCGTCATTGTGGTAGTTAAGAAAAAGTTGTCGGAGATCGTCACTCAACCCAGGATTTGAACATTTGAAGGCTGAAAATAGGTTGTCATGAAAGATTTAGCGCCAAACACCTTCAGAAAAATTAGATTCAAATGAAGGCAAAAAAGGCTATCTTTTAAATTTACCACCTTTCTGTCCAGTGGAACTCGCAACAACTGCAACAACCTAAACAGTAAAATGAAGGTGTAATTACATGGAAAATTTTCTTATAACTCTGCTTTTCTCATAACACACAAGTTCTTGCAAGAGCATATTAGGTGTATGCAAAAGTTTCTGGTCAGTTAGTGGTAGTTCACCATTCAATTCAATGTCTTTCTGCTTCTCGCGGATAGATATCCTGCATCGGTTTTCATGCTGGTAGCCTGAGACATCTACTACTCATATCAATTTTTCACCGTTTCTTTGCTAAGCTGGTGATCACTAATGCTGATGAACCTGAGTTACTCGCGAAGATTTTTTCTAGAGCAATTGTATCTGAATCTCTGGATTGATTCGTTTGACATCCAGTCTGTTAATCCTGTTTACCCAGTTCTAGAAGACTCTGCCTGGTTTACTAGAGAGGAGGTGTTTCGTTGTAGTTCACCAAAAATATTTCGTACATTATTGCTGGCCCACTTTGATATATCTTCGTGGAATTCTGGAAGATGTTAATGGCATTGACTTACCAGCAGAGCAAGAAGAGCGGAAGAAGCCATTGCGAGGATTGATCTCGGCATGACGCTCGACTCATTTTTGTACCAGTGTAGCAGTCAAAACAAGTATGAACAGGCATCGGATCAGTTCATCTCTTTCACAAAGCTCAACTACGGTTTGATCACTGTCTACGAGGGTCTCTGAGTAAATTTCCTTGTTTTCAGTGCTAGTCATTATTGTCTACTTATCGGTATGGTTTGCTGCGCCAATATTAAATTTGCTAACCACCAGTGGTTTATTTGTGCAGCAGTTTTACTATGCATAACCAGTATAACTACAAAACAAAGAAACACCTCTGTGGTACATTTCCATGTGGCAAACCGTCCTAAATTTGGAGAAGCGGACTTTGCAAAAAAGCTATTTCGGCGCCTCCAGTTTCTTGACAAAGATTTCGACAGAAATACATGTCGTTCCAAAGCAATAAGGTATTCATAACGGTTGCAGAGTCTCATTTCAGTTGAAAGAGTAACAAGAATAGAAACGTTTTGTCTAAAAATGATGCAATGAAGAATGCGCATTATTTTTGCACAACCTAGTTTTATCCAACGAATTGAAGTCGAAATATTAAGGTGCTCATTTGCTTGCACTGATGGAAGGGACCATCGTTTGTGTCGCAACACCACTACGCTGTCCTTACCTGGAGGGCTGGAGGATTATCTTCCTCGAAGACGAACGATCTATCACTGAACCAACAATTGGCATGACATTCGAAATACTTCCTCCCAATCCTCGGAATGTCGCTTTAGCCCTCAGGTGATTCTGGCTCTAGAATCGACGAACATGGTGAGGATGTTATCTGCGCCTTCAAGAAGAGCAGAAGAAAATAGTGAAGACTACTCACTGTCTTTTCTCGCTTTTCCGGAGAGCGCCTGTTCAAAATAGAGACGGAACTGATTGAATACGCCTATGTTTAGTTTTTATGTTGTTTTGTAGACCCTAAAAAATAATAAGGTTACACTTCGTCTTTCATTTACTTCGGATTTGCCATATGTTTCATGTTTCACTGCAAGCTGTCAGTACTTTTAGTCTATACAGTTTGATAGAAGTACAATCCGTTTTGGGACTTGGTCTCACACGGGCATAATCTCATTTTTAAACTGAAACAGACGTCAAAACAGGTGCAAAATTGCTAATTTTTTAAATCAGTGTCTCGATAGGCGGAACCAATTCTGCGATAACCTAGTAAATTCATCATTCTGGTGTTCGCTATCAGCTTTTGGGCATGATAGAGGGATCCAGCACATGTCTCATGACGTAATGTGGGATCTTTCTCATTAAAGGCAGCACCCACGGAAATTTTCGTGTCTGAGATTTTGATCGTTTCGGAGACTTAGCGACTGGCACAATAACTCTGCTAAGGCAGCAGTGTGGAAAACTGCCGTTTCTGAGATATAACTTGTTCAATGTCCAAGATCGTGGATCAGCAGGATCAGTGTGGGGTCGTTCGATCGAGCTGTGGTGGCAGCGTGGCATTGCTGCCAGCTGAGTTCGTGAGCAGTCATTTGTTTTCTCGTCATATTAAATATTAATTATTATATATATTATATAATAATTAATATTTAATATATTATTATATTAAAGCTCTTCCTTAGCACTAGCATTAATTTTTTGCTTTGCTTGACACAGCGAATTTTCCTAGCTGTGATTTTAACTTGTTTGGTCACTTGTATTGCTGATTTGTGCCAGTTTCTCATTTTTTTAAAATTTTCTCTGGTTCTCGTATCGTTTTAGAATTCGTTGGTGTTTCTGCGACATCTTGATTGATAGGGATATCCTTTTCAAAATCCGCTTTCTTTCTAGAACTCTGAGAGCGCTGCAAGACAATGCCAAATGCCGATTTTGCCACAAAACAGCTGAGAGAGAAGGCAGCGTTATCGACTTCTTTTGGATCGGTCCACATTTGACAGATCGTGCAACTCGGCCCAACCTCCTCGAAAGCGATGAGCGAGAGGTTGCAAAAAACTTGGGTTTCGAAGGTTTCTACTGTTTTCGGCATTGTAGCAGTGTTCAGTGCACGTGATTACCCTGACTTGTGCCAAAATATCGAGATCGAAAATTTCCGTGGGTCCGATCCATTAATTACATCTGCGGATGATAATCACCCAGACAAGTAGGATCAAGCATTTATTGGTGTTATGATTTTGAAGACGCTCGAAACATCGTCACAAGACACAAAATTGATCCGGAGAGACTGAAATTTCATGATTTAACCATTACTCTTCCTTTGTTTCTCCATGAACAGAACGGTCATGGTTAGATTCTTTTTAAATATTCAATCAGAATGCTTGCTACCGACTATTCCTTGCTCTCTTCCGAATTATTATCAGGAGATGAGATGGAATTAACAATGTGCTGACTGAAATGCGCCATAAAAACTCGTACAATTCCAATCACTCCAATCATTAGGCACTGACTAACGGACAGCTCAGCCTCACTTTCTGTGATCCCCAGCGAGAATTTCACACCTCATGCACTTTCTAATCCAGGATCAGCGACTGCAGCATGATACCATCGTCGACAAACGCTCCACATCTCAGTACTCCAAAATTTCTTCCTACGTAAATCGGAGGTTTGTCCCAAGTGGGAATTAGTACACCGCTGCAGGAATATGAGATCTCTGAGAATAAATGCTTAACTAACGGCCGAAAGTAATGTATTAGTTGTGTGTTGTTCCCACTCACTGATATGACTTTTGTCAGTCGGATTTGACGACACACACTGAAGAAATTCTGATAGGAGTGCACTTGTGTCGTTTATTGCTACTACCTGGTTATGGAATGTTTTATCAGTATTTTTTGTATGCACGTTCTTAGTGTCCACGTGTTCATATATGAAGATGTTATGTGATAACTAACATTTTCGATCCTGCTGCTGTTTCGTAACCTCGTGGTGAGTACAAACTTTGGAAACCGATAACATTTCTTTTTATTTTCCTGGGTTGTTGGACACTTACCACACCACAGCGTCGCAGGCGGCGCCAAAAAAAGATTATTGGACAGGAATTTGCGTTATTTTGACCTTCTCTGAAATAAACTATTCTGCCGTGATTTTAGATCGCTTTGCAAGACCACTTCCATCGCATTTTCATGTTTGGGACATCAGCAGATTTCGAAATTATTTGAAATGTTGATAGCGATAGTTAGAATGAATACTCCAAAAAGCGAAAAAAAGGCCTTTTTTCTTTCGAGACGCGATCTGTAAAAATTTCTCAACTAATACGGCGTTGTGGGCTACTTATTACTACAGGTATCATCTCACAAACAAGTTTGAAAATGTCGGTCGACGTTGCAGCTATGGCGGACAGCTAACACATGACGAACTCTCCGCCCAAGTGCTCCACGAATTCTGTCCTTTTGGATTGGGTTGTTTTCACTATTAAAACTTTTGATGTATACCATTTTAGTCGGTATGGAATGGATCTGTTGATGTCATTAGCATGAAAAAACGAGGCGGGGGAATGCCTTACCTGCACAATTTTTACGATGTCCTTCTAGGTGGAAAGTGTCCACAAGCATTTTTTTCTCCGAGCCATAATCCTACATACCAGTTACGGCGGTGCGAGTACTTATCAGAATTGAACTTTATATATAGTGAACGCCAGCGGTGGCGTTTTTTCACGGCCTCAAAAAGCACGCGGCGTAAAGGCGCCGCTCGCACTGGAATCCTCCCCAGGACAACAAGCTAAAGGGTTTTCTTGACAGTTAATTACTTTTCTTGGTAGTTAACGTCAAATACGATAAGCAACTATCAAGAAACCCCTAATTTGGCACTGCGGTGACAATTCCATCGTGAGCGGCGCGGTCGCCCGGCGTACTCTCCGAAGGCGCGCAAAAAACGCACCTCCATTGATACCCGCTGTACATTTACCCATAGAACGCTTTGTTAGACCTGAGTTGCCTTCCATGTTTCTGCCACAGCAGGAGCTGTGAACTATCGAGAAACGGAGGGCGCCCGACGAAGCGCCGTGTTTTTACAGTGGAGAGGCAATCAACCAAATCTTATGCGTAAGATTAGCAACTAATAGTACCAATGCAACAATATGAACAACCACACATATAACGTTTGCGTTATGAACATGCCCTAGATGGTACAACTAGGTTCTGCGCGCCAACGTCTGCAAAGTAAGCCTCGATCTCGGAGTATCGAGGAAACTGTCAAAAGGGCTGCCAAAGCAACACACCGCATGCGAATCGGAAGCATGTGGGTGCTCATCCAGTCCAGGTGCACATTGGAGCAGAATGGCATCGGAAGATCAGAAAAGCGGAACGACGAGCGGACCCCACCAACGAAAGTAACAAACGCTAAGGAAGAAGAGGAAGAAGACGCTAGTTTCGAAGGGACAGTCCTTTGAAAAACCTGAAGAAGCTGTCCATGAGGTGGACCTCCCACATCGCAAAAAATTGAACCGAATCTCGCTTCAGGTATTTTCCCGTATTCGACTTGTTCTCTGGGCCTGATTTCATCTGGTTCTCTCTCTTGGGCTCACTCACGCGTGTTCTGTAGTTTCATTGGGGAGCTGCACAAATGGCTCACCAATGGGTTCCTTAGATGGACGGGGCTGATACGTCTTTCCATAAACATAGAATTCTGGATGGCTGCGTGCTCTAACGGGAGATAGCAAAGGATAGAGTAATTATTGAAATAAATGACTGATTGTGTTGGTGTTCGCTATAACTGTTGGAGGGGTCACTGCTCTCGCTCCTGTACGCTGACGACATCGCGTTGTTGGTTGACACCAGAAGTCACCAGAAGCCTGCAGCCTAAAGTCCAGACGTGGCAAGTCAGTTTGGCGAAGGCGGGTCTGAAGGTGAACGTGAAAAGACGGAGTTAATGAGCACCGGCGGAGATGTGGAACCTGGTAACGATGTCAACGGCGACACAATTCGGCAGGTGGATAAGTTCCGATATCTAGGAAGTACATTGAGCGAAAATGGAACTGTCGATATAGCAGTACAAGGAAGAATTTTGTCTGCGTGGAACAAATGGAGAGAAACGACAGGCATCCTGTGCGACAAAAGATGCTCATGTGCACTCAAAGGCAAGGTTTATGGTGCAATAGTAAGACCAGTTCTTATGTATGGAAGTGCTGGCCACTAACTAAGGCTCTGGAAAGAAAATTGAACGTGGCAGAGATGCGCATGCTCAGATGGTGATGCGAGATAACTCGTCTTGATAAAATGTCGAACGAGGAAGTGCGAAGAAGAATGCAAACCACCCCTATTCAAAAAAAGATAAGGTCACAACGTCTAAGATGGTATGGACATCTGCTGAGAAGAAACGAGCAACATCCGGCCCGTCATGTTTTGAGCGTGGAAGTCGCCGGGAAAAAAACCAAGATGGACCCCGAAGAAGCGAGAGAAAGATGTAATTAAGAAAGATTTAGAAGAATTTAACGTCACGGAAGAAGACGCCCAGGATTGCGCTTTATGGTGCCGTAGAACCCATATAGCGGCCCCTGCGACAGAGTGGGACGCTGAGGAGAAGTGTTGGTATTCCCTGTAAAAATAATTTTTCAATAGGTTGTAAAACCTACTGAACGGAACTTGATTCTCAATCCAGTACATGTTGTTCCTTTTGCTTGTATGAAACCCACATAACACATGAGCATACGTCAGCAATTTCAGATGATAGTGAACCTTCTAGTCATCGCTACCTCCAGACACTCCGAAAGTCTTTATGGGTTAAGAATTTGTCTCTGAAATTCTAAAATCGCATTCGGGAATGCCTGTAACTTTACCAAATTTCGATTCCTTCCAATTAGATCCCTTTTACTTCTCAGTGTTCATCTGAACGTCCTAAGCCATTCACCAAATACCATAAATTATCACTGTCTGCTTAGCAGCTCAACGTTCTTATCTTCCTCGCTTTCATCCTTATCTCATAATGAGGCTAAGTGCAATGGAAATTTTCCTCGCACGAATGCTTACGCACTATCCACCTCCTTTCATACTGCCAATATGGGCAGATTTTTCACACACCTTCCAACGAACCTGCAACGTGCGTCCACTCCATTGCTGAGCTAGTTTGAAGTTATGTTGCCTTCGATCCGACGCTGCTCTTTGATTATCGGTTTTCAGAAGTATTTGCACACGACGAAAAACTGTAATCTAGCAATCCTCGCAGTTCTGGGAGAAAAAAAAACTGAAAAAAGCTGTCATGTCAGCATCAGATAACATCTCTGACAAGCATGCCTTTCCCGAGCGATTGCTTGGTAACAGTGTTTTCATACTCCAATTTTTCCTACTTTTTTATAACAAAGATAAATGTTTCGAATGAGTTTCGCACCCATGGCATATTCTTTATTTTTTAATGAGGTGGGTGGGAGCCAAATAGAAGCGATTTGCTGCATTTGTTGCCTGCACTGTAGCCAACGAAGAAACTGCTGGTTTCTCTGTCTGAAGAGACGAATAAAGCAGGATAATGGTTATCACACCAAAAATAAACCATTCGCCGCTGCTTCTAGGGTGTGGAGCACTGTACCTGAAAAGATCGGTGCGGCGGAGCTCTGCGATTGGACAACTTATGCAACTGGTAAATTGCGTACCTCGGCCGCACCGCCCTCTCCAGGTGAAACATTACATGTTTGAAGAGCTGCCTATAAATTCACATAAAAAACAGGCCTAATAGTAAAAATCCTGGATTATGCTGCAAATTTCTTGTTCTGCACCCTAGTAATGAATTCCCAGATCGCACCGCCGCAAATGGATTACGCATCCCGACTCGTAAGCCCTTCTACATAGGTTAGCTTTAACTCTGCAGCACCTCATCTGATCGTACTTCAGTTACCTGGACAACGCCGGAACTTCCGCAGGACGTCGGTAGATGAAGCACTGGGCCGAGTGCGAAAATGTTCATATGTTGCTGTCGTGAATCTAACAGGTTCTGGCTCACGTCTCATTTCCCAGTACTGGCGAGCTTTCTTTTATTTTTACACGCTATAAAATTTTATACCACTGCGGAAGTTCTGGAATGTTGAACTTGAGAATACATTTCCGGCATAGTTAGCGTTCAGTATAAATTTTCTGAATGAATCAGTGGAAGCCAAGAAGGTCTTGAAGTTTTTGAGATAATTTGAGGTAGTTTGAGGTATGCGGGAACAATTTTGAGTGGGAATTCCTAAGATGACGAATTTGTGAGGCATTTCAAAAAAATTTCAGTTATGATAACAGAACTGAGAAGTACACAAGTTAATCAACCTCCACTGTGTACAGTAATATAATAAAGACATGTCTGTCAGAATATTTCAAGCGTATATAAGCTAACCGAGGAAAATATAGAGACGCTTAAACGTACATTTCAGGACTGTGTATGAAATACTTTCAATAATAATCTATATTAAACGAAACATAGAGAAAATTTGCTTCATATCCGCTCAGATTATGTTCTATGTACTCGCTCTTGGGCAGCATTGCAGCTGCTCTACTGTCTTGATTTTGGTGAGAAATATAGGCTGTTTACAGATCGTATAAACTACGTTGCTATCAGAAGTAAACTCAGTACCGAACGCTGTCGTAACAATTTGTTGGCAGACTGAAACAGTTACACATTAAATCAGCTCCAGTGGTGGCATAACTATGTTCGCTAATTTGTGTATATTGTTGAAGAATTTGAAGTCTACATTTATGACAGGTTCCGAAAAGTATCTTTATTTATCCAAAACAGCCCCGAAACATTCCCCTCTCCTCTCTGATCTTCTTCTCACCTTCTAACGTAGACTCTAGCCATTTGTACAAAAAAGTGTCCAACGGTGCCGTCGCATAATCATGTTGCAGCATAGTTGTTTTACCGCTTCACGACTATTGCTGTGCTTTTAAAGTGCTTACATATAATATAACATGGTTGCATTCACTGTATAGTTATGAAGTGCGGTTATGTTCATAGCGTTATGAGGAGAGTGGTTGTCATGAGGACACAGAACCTCTGTAATTCATAAGAATGGTAGAATAGAAACAGAAGTTAGGCATTACATACAAACTACAGGGAAATCACCCTCTATCGTAGCTATATACACGTCTAAACACGTCGTTTGATACTTTTTGTTGTCCAAACGGCTAAAGCCCTAACGTAATCTTGGCGCGCAAAATTATGCTAACAACTGCTAAAAGTTATAATAATACTAATAATAATAATTTATAACGCTGCTTAAGGCGTGAAAAATTGGAAAATACAACGGCGTTACAGAAAAGACCACGAACATAGAAATCAAACTCAACACGCAACATTTGACGGTTACATTCAATAAAACTAATAGGTCAGCAATCTTTTGGAAACCATGCGCTTGAAAGCGATGAAGTTAGAAGTGGAGGGAGTACAACTATCTCTCAGTGATAAGTAAGAAAAACCAGCTCGGCATGTTAAACCTACACGTCTATTGTTTGTTAACATAACCTTACTAAAATTTATAATAAAATTAAACTATAATAAAATTAAACCTTTTTCAAGTTGTTTATTTTTGTTGAATAGACATAAAACACAGAATTATAAAAGGTGAATCAGGATCGGACTCGCATTCTTCAGAAATTCTAGCCTAGACCTCACTTTAGGGGGGTATTCGATTCGCTGATCACAAAAATCGCACTTATTTCCTATCCTATTCACGTTCTGTAAGGATGTGGTGAGGTCACAGTAAGAAACAAAGAGAAAATGTTGAGCCTGGCAAGGAAATGGGAGTCTGATCAGGCGCTTTCCCGCATTCCTGCTCAGAAAATCCCCGAAATTTCCTCACTAGTTGATGAAAGGGTTAATGAATGTCATAAACATGAGAATCGTAGCCACTTTGTACTGTAACATCAGTACGTTAGCCAGACTATAGCATCTGGCACTGTTATTACTTCGATTTCTTTGTCGAAGATTGCATTTTATTTCACTCTCCTACATTATTCCCCGCGTAAACTTATGAAAACGGCGCTAGTATAGGAAATAAGTGCGATTTTTGTGATCAGCGAATCGAATAATCCCCTAAAGTGATTTCCAGGCTAGAATTTCTGAAGAATGCGAGTCCGATCCTGATTCACCTTTTATAATTCTGTACGTGAAACAACGTATATATATTCTGCTGCTCTCGTCTGTGTTCACCTGTAACCAGCTGAGACCTCGATGTTCTGGAAAATGCAGCATCCCAGTACCTCGATTCGTCATCCCGCAGACTGCAGCGATCAATAGTGGTCTCCCGTTTTTTGCAGCGGACGCATGCAACGACCACCTACTGGGCGGTCATCTTTGACCACCGGCGACGGACCCCTCCTCGTTACATCCCTCATTGTTCCACTTGTCCTTATTCCTAGTTTCTGATGTCATATTCCTGCTATAATATGCCTATTTGCTTGCTGAGTTTTCGTTATCTAGGACTTACGCACTAGAAGAAGGCATGCCAATCCCTGACGAAACGTACAAACTCATCTTCGAGTGAGTTTTTTTCGTTCATTTTCCATAATCTTCTTGTCTACTTTTTTTGCGAGCTGCTGTTTTTAAGTGAGATCGATGCTCGTCAGGATGAGTTTGTTAAAGTTCTCAAGGAAGCTGTTGCTATCGCATCTGTCTCCAGCGACCCGGAACGCCGTTCTGATTGTGTGAAGATGGTGATGTGGACGAAGAAGGTTTGTTCAGTTGTGTACACCCTCTTCTCGATTATTCCCGTGTAATTCCGTGGGACCATTTTGTTCACGTATTTTTACAATGCACAGGATGTTTAGTAATGTAGTTTGGTAGTGCTGTGATAGTGTATGTTACATTTTTTCTTTTTGGCCTTTGAATTTCCAGCATACTAATGACCAGGTCTACAATGACTTGATTATATTTGCCAAATTCATCCCCCAACCTTCGCAAACTTCGGATTTATCTGGTCATTTGAAGATGTTTCTATTTTCCAGAAAGAAATCTCTCAATATTTGCGTATCTAGGAACAAACATTCATACTTGGTGATCAGTCCAGTTTTCTCTCTATGCTCGAACTAAAAAAAGTGGCACAGACCGGTCGGAAATTACCCATGCACTAAAATTTCGATACTATTACTTAGTTATCGATGGCAAAGAGCTCAAGTTTCTATGAAAGTGTGATGTCATTAAAATTCGTGCTCGAATGTGCTGTTTACAGTTAATTTCTAATTTCATCTAGGAGGCTACCCCTTTAGTTGAGTGAAATTGCCTTTTTCAGAAGTTGGAGTCAGTCGGCGCCACTGTCCAAGTCATCGAAAATGGCAAGCAGAAACTCCAAGATGGAAAAACGATCGACCTGCCACCCATCCTGTTTGGCGTGTTAGGTTAGATTTTTCCAAGATAACACATTTTTTCAACTTATCTTTTTTTATTTTAATTTTCACTGGAGCCTCTTGCTTCTTATGTATTTATGATGTATTTAATATGATGTATTTAATCATAATGTTTGCTAGAAGACTGAACCAGTGATTTTTTTTCAGCTTGCCTTTGTTTTCTTCTATCTCTGTTCACTCACTGTTTAGGAAATGATCCGAATAAGAAGACCGTTCTGGTTTATGGCCATCTCGATGTGCAGCCGGCTGCAAAAGAGGTAATTATGCATTACTATCCCTGCAGTATATTTGGAATACTAATCACGGCCTCATTTTCGAATTCAAATTCATGCCCATAGGTTGATTTTCTTTGTACGGTTAGACTCAAACTTACGAGTTCGAATTTGAGTTATTGTCAAGGACTAATTCCCATAATTTCTGTGAAGATAATGTGTCGTTTTAGGACGGATGGAATACCAATCCTTTCGAACTGACGGAAGTCGATGGCAAACTGTTCGGAAGGGGTTCTACTGACGATAAAGTGAGAGAAATCTTTTGATAGGCCTTTGTGTACGGACACAGACTATTTTCTTCGTGTCAGGGACCTGTCATTGCATGGGTGCACGCCATTAGCGTTCTACAGAAGAAGAAAGTTCCTATTCCTGTCAACCTCAAGGTATTTTACTTTGAAATTTCTGTTTGTTCCTTTTGAAGTTGCCCTTGCACTGCTGACGAGTTACCATGACTATGTTATGGATTCTAGTTTGTTTTCGAATGCATGGAGGAATCTGGGTCAGAAGGACTCGAAGAAGCTCTTCGTCATCACAAAGACACATTCCTCAAAGGCGTGGATATGACGTGTATTTCAGACAACTACTGGCTTGGGAAGAATAAGCCCTGCCTCACTTATGGTCTGAGGTAAAACTTCACACCATTCTGAGTAGTTTTAATTGCTGAGCAAGTATTTTGTCTATATATTTCTACGATATTGAAAATTATCCTGTATGGTGAATGCAGAAGATCCTCATTTACTCGCTCAATAAAATTCCCGTGTAATTTTGTTCCAGAAAGTGATTTCCTTAAAAATATATTTGCATTTGAGGGGTATCTGCTACTATTTCGTCGAGATCAGCTGTGCCAAGCAGGATCTCCATTCAGGAACATACGGAGGCAGTATGTTAGTCCATTCTCTCTTCTTCTCATTTTTAAAAATACACTCTATTCGTTGGATTTCCGCTGGTCCACAACAATATAAACCGAATTTCAGCCCAGAAGCCATGAATGACTTGATCTGGATTCTGTCACAGCTCACCGAAAAGGACGGCACTATCAAAATTCCTAAAATTTACGATATCGTTGCACCTGTTACTGCTGATGAGAAGGAGATGTACAAAGGAATAGATTTCTGCATGGACGAGTACAAGTGAGCAAAATTTCTAAGTATTGGCTTTGGTTTTGATAGTAACTGCTATTGTTAGGTTGGCGCACAGGTTTTGTCGGTTTTTCTTCGTCGTATTTATCTTCTCCACAGCTTTTCGCACTATAGCCCTGAGAAGCGGTATAATACAATACCTATAGTTATAAGATACCATTGATTATTTAGCACTTCTCTGGCACCCTATATACTTAATACGGATAATTGTGAACCGAAGAACTCGGAGACTGGTATTTTTGAGTCATGTATGGCGATTTTTTTCTTGCATAGTAAGAACTTTTGGAGCTGGAAGGGATGACCCGTATACGATAGAATTTCTGAAGAACATAATGGGTGGTGAACCTGGGAGGAGCCTCAAGGTGTTTTCCTAGCGCAGAGTTTGCTACGCTTTGGCCAAATAACAGGTACAGATAATGTTCCGTGCACTGCTTTGAAAGAGCAGCACGGATTGGATCGTCTAGGAAGAGGTGCAGAAAAAGCAAGGAAAATGCCTGAAAAATGCTTGTGTTTCTGTGAAATGAAAGCAGTTAAACCAGAGCCCGATAGTGGAATCGGTCGACAGCTCCGATCAAATGCAATGAAGGTGTTTTGAAACAAATTTCTTGTGTTCTCTTTGGAAAATTCCGCGAAAAATGGAAAAGTGAAGACGCATGTTAAACGAAGGACATTGAAAGGAAATTATAGATTTTTTGAAAAAAAAAACGACAAAACTTGCACCAGCCTAACGACAGCTTGGTGGAAGAAGGAAGATGAAGGGCTTTTTGTGATGTTCTGATTGAGAGCTCTGATACCGCAGATTTTTTGCTTTTATTCCAAAGTTTCGATGTACATCGCTAGTGTGAAGCAATCGTTTTCCTCCATTTCTTTCATTCGTATAACGCTAGATCCATTTTGCAGAAAAGACATCGAAGCTCACGGACTTGTGAAATCAACCAAAGAGGAAATTTTGATGAATCGCTGGCGTTTCCCATCTCTCTCGATTCATGGTATCGAAGGTGCTTTCAGCAATTCAGGAGCAAAAACCGTCATTCCCAGCAAGGTCTGCCATATCTCCTCAATCTTTTCCAGTTTTTTAAGCATTTGCGCAATATTCTTGTCTAATAGCAGTTGATTTCAGGTAATAGGTAAGTTTTCGCTCCGCATAGTGCCGAATATGACACCCGAAGAAGTGGACAAACTCGTCATCGATCACTTGAACAATCTGTGGAAGCAACGCGGCTCTCCAAATCACTTCAAGTAAACTAGTTGCGATACTTAAAATGTTAGAACTTTTTAAAGATAATAGGTCTTTTATCTAGACCCATTGCTTACCACAGTGGAAATGCATGGCTTGCTGATTACAAGGATGACAACTTCCGAGCGGGAGCACGTGCAATGAAAAGAGGTGTCTGTTTAGTGTTTTTACCACATTCCGGATAAAGTGATGCACATGGTGCATCACGGCCTTTCGTCTTCGTATGGAATTGCACTTTTTCCAACAGCTCTTTCTTAGAGCTACATTGTTAAATATAGAAAACAATAAATCAGATTGGCTCAATCGAGAATTAAACGTCAATTGTCCACCTCTGCAAAAATGTGCTCGGTCCGGAGTGTGTTCTAATATTTCTTCTCCAAAATTGATGTGTTCATATGTCGTCTGCTTCAGTTTTCGGTGTTGACCCCGACTACACACGCGAAGGTGGAAGCATTCCCATCACTCTTGCCTTCCAGGTTATTACAGTTCATGTTACAATTATTATTCTTTTCTAATCCTATCCTGTCTATTCTGTAACTTCGTGAGTTTAAGGATCTTACGGGTCGTAGTGTGATGTTGCTGCCGATTGGTGCCTGCGATGATATGGCTCATTCGCAGAATGAGAAACTGGACCGCTCCAATTATATCAAGGTTGGAATTTTCCAGAAATTGTTGTGGTGGGCACGACAGACTGAATTCTCCAACATGCCTCAATTTTAGGGAACAAAGACTCTGGCTGCGTATCTCCTCGAACTTGCGGAGTAGCCTAAAGAGCAGTGTGTTCGCTGCAGTTCTGGGATACCTCCATAAATTCACTTCAATGGTGTACATTTGATAAATTTGTTGTTTTCACTTCAACCTCTGTCTGTTTCCGTGTTGAACTATAGTTTCTTTTCAAGTTGAAAATGCTAAAGTGAGAGAGAAAGTTTTTTTTTGGAAAACACGTGACACATCCCAGAAGAATCCTTGGGTGTTCTTAGAAAAAAGCTGGTCGCTGTATTCGATAGGGGTACTTTTCTTTGAGTTCACTTTACTCATAAATTATTCATAGGATCAGACTTTTTCCCTGATGGAATATGAACGCTTCAACTGAGCTGTATCAACTTTTTCCCTAACACCATACCAATCGGCGGTTACTACTTTGGTACCTTGTTTTTTTTTTACTCTCAAATGCGCACTCAGAATAGTACATGAAATTTATTTGGTTGTATCGGTAAGAGGTGAAAGAAGTGCTGGATACATGCAAATTAAACCTTAGTACAGCGTTGTGTCACAAATGCGCCCGTGGTGATTCGTTGGTATTGCGGTAGTCCTCAAGTGGTTGAGGTTCGCCAAGGAAACGCTTGAAAAATGCGACTGTATTCGGCCATATTTTGTTCTGGCCTGCTCCATGTAAACATGGCTCACCGCCATAGGCCTGGATGCAACCTAAACACGTCTACTTTAACGAGTACATGCTAAAAATTCTAGTGCGAGTGCTCACCTGCGATTTTTGCGTAAACGATTTGATGACCGGGGAAATACGGTGGTTCCATCAAGTGGCCTCCTGGAGCGAAGTCGACCTCCACATAATGACCGCTATCTTTTAGTTTCTTCTCGTGCAGCCGTGTGACGAAGACTGTTGGTGTGGAGAGGTCATCTAATGAAGCCTGGAACTGCCTACAGTTGTAAATGCTGCTATTCTAAAGAACGAATCCTTCATCTTACTAAATAGCCCAAAGGCAGCAGTCGAGCGAAAACGTTCACTGCTCGCCTCTACCTTTTTTTATGAGGCGGATGTAAGTAATAGTATGAAAAAATTTCAATGTCACCAGTTGGGTTCATAACACTACCGGTTCAATCTTCTTCCCAATCAAATTGGTTAGCTTGGAATAGTAGGCGTACAAATAATGTGCTAGCGAATTTGACCAAATATTTGTGCGCTTGTATGAAGGTTCCTGGTACACTGAGAGTCGATGGAAGTGCGCTTTTCGCAGACTTAAGAGGCCCGCGACGCGACCGCGCCGCCCCTCGCTGGAATCCTCGTCGTAGTACCAAATCATAATCATAGCGGTTTCCATATTTTTTCATCCAATTTGATGTTAACTATTACGAAAAGTAACTAACTATCAAGAAGAGCTCATGATTTGCTATTAGGACCACGATTCTATCGCGAGCACCACGGTCGTGTAGCGTGCTTCCTGAGCCCACAAACAATGCGTTTCCATCGACGCTCACTGTATTTACGACAGCAAAACATGAGTGAGTCAGTAGAACCTTTTGAATCCTGCGTGTTGCACATAAATTAGCTCGACGCTAATTTCATCACTGTCAGATAAATTAGGTATCATTTTCAAGAACAGAGAAACAGGAAAAGAAACTCACCACATATCTGAAAGCTGTTCGTTTCGGTGCTGTTTCCACTTTCATGTCTGCCTCCTCAGTGACTACCATATATTTAACAGTTTTATCGTAACACATAGTTTGATTGATATAATATAGCATGTTCGTAGGAGTACTGAAAACAGAGCATCCCGTTAAATCTCCTCGTGACCGATCCAGCACTGTGAAAACGCTTAGATAATGACACTTTCTTGTCGGATTTCACTAGCACGTGTTCTTGATTCTATGCTGACTATCTCTGTAAGTTCATCGAGTATAAAACTCACTCTGTATAGGGAAGAGTCTTGCCGTTTTCTTTGATCCTTGCATATTCACTTATTACGTGACCACCATTGATAGAACAGACGGCTATTATCTAAATCCACACGCATTTCACTTTCAAGGAAAGAGGAAGTGGTGTTGCGAACATGTAAAATGGTGTTTTATGCTACTGCACGTAGAAAACAGAGGGGCGTAGTGTGTAATCAAAGCCCATAATACCTCGAAACCGAAATGAGATACGGAAACAGTGCCCATTTCCTCTAGAGTATTTTTCTATAAGGCGTTTGTGAAGTTTTTTAGTTGTTTCATTAACTGTTGGTGTTATTACTTATATAAACATGGATCCAATGAAAAGAAGTTTTTTTAGACATCTAACCTAGCAGCGCTTTACCAATGTGCTTCACCAATTATGGTGTGTTCCACCCAGGAACGTAGACGTGAAGATATTAGAGAAAGAGAGGATGCGAAAAATAGTGCCGCATTCGGAGAGGCGGACGAGAAGTGCAAATCATAGGCACAAATACTCAACTATCGTCGTTTTTGGAATGGATTATTAGTCTGTTTTCGAGAGAATTTTACTCCAATGTTTAATATTCTGCATATTTCTTACCTCTGGGTGCCTAACAGCCAACATATTGACGAGCAATCCTCCGAATGAAACTCCTTGTATCCCGATTTCATTCTTGGTAAATGGTAATGAAATAAGCCAATGAATCGCTTTCTGAAATCGTATGACATCATATGACTGCGACCTTTGACACTCACAATACGAATCCTTCTTATCAGCTGGGAAGGAAAGCATTTCAGAGCACAAAAGAATTCGTCAGCATTCTAACGACTACAAGAAAATTTTCCGCTGATGTTCGCAGCAACTCATAAAAAGAAGTAGATGCATTTCAACTTTTTCAATATCTTTCAAATCTTTCAAATTTCAAAATTTCAATTTCTTCCACCATCAATTTCACTTTCAGTATCGGGTCCTTTTTGGAAAGATTGAATCATTCGCACTGATAAAAAAAAACAAACCCTGAAATAATCCAAATCGAGATCGTTCAAATCACTGATAAGTGTTTTGTACTGAAAGAATGCTAAGGAAAATACGCAGAATCCTTCCGATGATAATGTGGCTCCCTTATGTTCATTAATACCTCCACCAGCGCCGGACATGTCAAGGATTGTAGGGAATGGACCATCTCCTGGAAGAATTCCATTTCTGGAGCACTATTCCGCTTCACTCACACCAAAATTTCAATTTTTAACCTGGTGGTATGAAAAGGGTGCCGCATAGTCCATCTTCTTCAATTTCTCGTCGAACCACAGCTGGGTGAATCCAACGTTTTATGATTGGTATAGAGCACAGAACCTTACCGGTACAGTCGCGCAGCCTAATAAATACTGGTAAGAAATCTTCAAAAACCGGAAGCAATGTGGGAACACCTACTCGACATCGAATTTGAATGGGTTTGGTGGTGTACATTTGCAGTAGTTGCCATATCGAAAATCCTCACATGGCATCAAACCTTCGAATAATCCCATAGGCCGTACTCCTAAAGAATGAAAAATATGCTTGGAGCACATAGTTATGTAGGGTAATTCATTTTCTAAGACTATGCTACCTGAATAGGTTCCTCTCAGCGGCGCCATCCTAGACACGTCGATTTCTCCCAAGTCATCCGCGCAGAAGACCCCACGGCTCATGAATGTTCCCATGAAATGGTTGAGCCTGAAATTTTCCAAATAGTTTATAAGCAGTTTTCTTCTCAGACTCTTCAAATGCACATTAACATCACCCGCCTTTAGTGGGCGACTTAGGATATCAAAAATGTCATTTTGAAGCGCAAAAGTTATTAACGATTCAATCTGCATACTTTTCAAGCCTGTACTGAGTTGGGAGTACTAGCAGTTCGCTAAACTTATGAAGAATTGGACAGTACCGGATTGTAGTTTAAAACCTCATGGAGAGTATCCTATAGACGGAGTGATCAGCGAGTGTTGCAAATTTCATACATACACCACACGAGTATTTCTACTAATCAAACGTTGGCAGAAGCCCTGACCAAATGGACCTCTATCCTTCTTCCTAAGTTCGTTCAGAGAACGTTTTTATTGAATTCTTTTAGTTTTTAGAGGATATTTTTATGGAATTCTATTTGTTTTTACTTTTTCCAACAGTTTTACTGCTCACTAGACCTGATTAATACTCCATTCCATGAAAGGCACACCTGCACACTGTAAAGTAAATAAATAAATGATATAAGTGTATTAACTTTTATGTTTAGCTTGTTGAAAGCCATCCTCGCCTTCTCGAAGCCAAACTACAGGGTGGGCCAAAAACACGGTAGCAAAGAAAAGGACAATAAAAAAAAAAGACTTTCAGAGCAATTTGGATCACTGTCACGTGATTTATGTTCACTAACTCCCAACGGATATTGTACAAGAAAACATCTAGAAATGTCCTTCATCTGCTAGGAATCAGTGCCCTAGACATCGAACCAAGTCGCAATCCTCGGCGCGCAAGTGGTTGCGCAAAAATTTATTTTCCTATTTCTGAAGTTCCTCACTGGAGTTTCCCGCGGGTTTTTGAGGAAGCTTATGTCTTAGGTGCCGTGAAAACCTGCTAGCACACTTGAGTTGGTTCTGTGCAATTGAGCGGCCACTCGACAAACTAGTAGGTCCTAAAATTTATTGTTTCCCCTGTTCTGAACCAGACGAAACCTAAGTTTCTGAGCACTGTCCTGGTAAAGTGTCCGGAGATGGGCTCCCAATTAAACATGACCTCAAGGGAGAATATACTCGTTCGAAAGCAAAACACGTCTTGTTACCGTATTTATGGCCCATCGTGTATTTTGGTAAGCTTCCTTTGGCGTGATTGTGTCAAGAATTCCCTTCCAAGGGCCTGTGAAACTACGCTCGCATCTGATTCCAACGTGTCAAACTGATCTTAAGTACCAGAAAGTTCAGTGAAGCGTGCGTTCGTGCAAAAGATCGTCTCATCGCAATCCAAAAACAACTTTAACAACTTTGTAGTATTCCTCCATACAGAAAAGTAGTATGCTCGTGTAGTTTAGTGGCAGGCTTTTGATAAACAAACATTGGTGAGGAACTTCTGGTAAGCGCTGATAAGGCGATGCGTTTGTAAGTGGTCAACTATACGCTTTGCATTCTCTTCGACAAAGTGCTGACTGTCAAAAAAAAGCAGTACTAACTCGTTCAAGAAAATCAAAGTTACAATTGCAAAACGAACTATAATGTTCTGGAAAAAAAACTTACGAATGTTCTCGGAAAAAATGTACCTTAGGAATATTTCATATAGCTCATTCGGCACTAAAGAGCTGGCTGTTATAGACAGCTCCTCTTTCATGAGAGTGTCCGGCTTGTCAATGTGCAGCATGATGAGTAGCTAATGAGGGACGAGCGTGAGGTGGTACAGTCAGAGTCTTCTCCCTTATCTATTCACTGTCGAGTCTACAGAGACTAGAGTATGTTTCTCTGATAAAAGTCCACTGGAAAGAACAAATAGAGAAAGCGCTTCATATAAAATTCGACAGAGGAATTTCATTCATGTAACACGTGACGTTAGACTATGATCGAGATAGCAATAATAAAATCTACGAAAAATGGAAGAACGAAACAATTCACTATTCAAGAGAAATTTCCTTTCCTCCGTGAACGAATGGGTCGACGTAAGAGTGACCAGGATTTCCAGAAGTGGCTGTGCAATAATCCTACAGCTCATGTGCTTTGAAAACTATATGGAAGCTTTGGAACACGAAGAATTTTATGGCATAATTGATGACCGCTAATCTGTCTCAGCACATCGGAGTGAAGCAACTTACGATCAAACTGAAGAATGAGCAGGATATCGAAATTTGATAACAGAACAATGACATGGACTTCAGCTGGCAATTCCACCCGGTACGAAGTCGTAAATGGTATCTCGACACGTGCACTTCCTTCTGCTTGCAGAGCACATATAGGGAGTACATAAGTGAGTCATAAAAATAATATGATGCTTCAAAATTGGCATTAATGTCGTTTTTGATGTTCGCCTTACATGGATGTGTATCCTGACATAATGAGTAGTATATGAAACCGTTGTGAATAATTTGAACAACCAGTGAAAGGGAGAACAAAAGTTGGCACCTGAACAGACTTAAGAAGCTGTCTTATCTGTGAAACTGCGCTTATGAATTTTGTATGTTGTATCTTGCTCAGTACACGTCATCTAAATGAATGACACTAATCCTCGCCCATTTTCAAATCCTTAGGACGAGTTCGCAGATCCAGCGGTCTGTGATCTTGCTAATAATAGAAAACATTAGCTAAATAAATACAAGCAAGCTTGTGAACCATTTTGTAACCAGTGTTTAGGCAAGGAATAGGAATAATCCACCATTAGCGATACATGTGCTTCCAAGCCGTTGATTGAAAAACCGCATCAGCGAGTCGTAAGCTGAAGAATATCACGTTTTCACCAACGAACTTTGCCTCTTCTTTATCACTACCTCATAGACATTCCAGTCATTATCTTCTCAAAAGTGATAACAAAACGGAGAATTTCTCATGTTCACAAACTGGAATTTGGCTCCAACCCAACATATGCAGTACCGGCCAAAATTATATAACTTTTTCAATTTCCCTCTATAACTTTTGATAGGGTAAAGCTTTGCATGGGAAGAAACCGAAGCATTTTTTTTTGTGATATGGAATTCTGGGTGCATCGCATATCCTAAGCAACAAAGAATGAACTAATTTGAAAGAAATTCTTAAATTGGATTACTGCTGAAGTGAATTCAAGTTTGCATCGTATGCCTGGATCAGTGATCTGAAAGCACACGTTTTCATCCAAGCTGAGCCGGATCTATTACAAGGAGTCCAATTCTTGTTAAAATACTCCCTACAAAAGCATTCCTGTGATCGTTTGTAGATGCTACAAATGACCGGATTTTAATCTTTATGAGTAATTACTTTGTCCAATGAAAACCAGGCCACAAAATGGTACGATTCCATTCCATTTCTATAACATGTGAATGTTTGCAACACCCATAAAAATATGAGTTTCGAAGCTTCACAATAAACAAAGTTATGAGGAAAATGGTGAAAACTCCAAAAGGCTAAATAATTTTGGCCGGTACTGTACATGTACAGTCGCGTCGGTAGAATGTGAAACTTTTCGAGGGATTCGCAAGATTTGCGTGAATTTCGCGCAACTCCTTTCAGAGCGAACATCTCTCAAAACAAAATGACTACGAGGTGAGAAAGCCTGTTCCATCACGTCGCATTGCACCAAAGAAACAACAGGAGTCTTGAAATTCCAAAATAAGGCAAAGCACATTAATTTGGTGCCCTCAAGCCTCGTTATTAGAAAAGTGAAACCCTGCCAGTGGCTGAATATACTCGCAAAAAGCAAGGAAATCACTTCCAGATTTGGGGCACAACATCCACGATAGTGGATAGGCTGAGAATGTGATCAGGCTGAAATGATGAGCGTCAGTTCAGCGAACGCACATCCTAAGCAACAGAAAATGCTTGTTGGATGCTTCGTGAACTCCAGTGTGGAACTGCTGTGCAGCACTCTCACTCCGTTATGCCAAGACATTGTCTTCAGGAATATAGCAGCTCTAAGAACATCAAATTCGAGTTCTTAACTCCCTCCTCGAATGAAGTATTCCTCCGTCATCAGTGGAGCTTGTCCTTAGCCTACCCACACTTTTCAGTTCCTCTGATTCTCGGTGAACGTGCCCAATTTATCCTACAAATTGCCGTGATTCATCTCAGAACACTTTGTGGAACACGTTGCAGAACGCCTTCCCGGACCACCCGAAGGAGATCGCCAGGAACCTTCCAAGTAGTCAATCCCAAACACTGCAACACTGAACTCTGGATCGTACGGAGTGGAACCATCGAGAGGGACAGGCTGCAATTTGTTGAAATATTTGATTACAGCCGCAAAAATGAGGGGTCTCCGAGGCATGAATAGATGCAGAATGTTGTTCTGCATCATGTAGTCCTCTGTATTTTGAGAATTGTTCGCTGTAGATAGAGTCATTCGAAAATCCCTCAAATTCTGCGAAAATTTTCACATTCTACGGAGGCGAGCATATGTAGGGTGTTGTAGTACGACAACGAACCAAATAGCTTGTTCTATTGGAACCGACTGTTGTACAAGTCGTATATGCTGTCACCCCTTCTGCAATAATAATTTGAACAGGACCTTGGAACCCACATCGACACAGAAATCCAAAAACCGTCTAACGCTCATAGAGAATGGTGCAACGTCAGCTAAGTTAAATTTCTGTTGTATTCTTAATCATTCCTGTTTTCCAATGACCTTCTAAGTCAATTTGCTAAAACCGAGCAATTTCTTTTTACATCACCAGAAAGCATGCCAACAAGGAGCTTTGAAGTGAACTTGTTTCATCGCAAACAACAAAAGGCTAACGAATGATACTAGTACATAGGCACAAACTGTCAAGAAAGCATAAAGATGTATACATGCAACAGAAAGCAAAATCACATATGATACAGTAGCAATGATATTGTCGTATTACACAAAAAGAAGAAAACTATACAAAAATCACATGGAAAGAATGCTAGCCGACTTCTGAATGAAAATAGAGGCAAATCTGTGCAACAACTCAAAAGCTGTACATTCATTTACACCGGAACACAGGAGTTTTGGTTCTTGGTAGCGCGGAATTGATAGCAGAACACGTATCTGGATACAGCAACCACCAAGGCCTTTAGGCAAAAAATTCAACAAAAAATGATGGAAGCTAATACAAAAAAGTGAATGACGGGTGTCGATGCTAGAAATACTAATCCTCTATCCAGAAGAAAACAATGACTGTATACTGACAAGTTGACAATGAGATTGTATGTGAAGGTATAGCGAGCTCAAGCTAAGAAGACATTTGCACCTGTAATCGTCTAGGAACGACTGAGTTGACTGATATCTTATCACAGGAAAGCGAGGCAATATGTGAAAGCCCTCAAGGAGGCGAATTCAAGTTATTATCTTAGTGTTGTCCGCTACCACCTGGGACCTCTTCATCTTTCCATTTGTGGCGTTCATCCTGATAGACATCAGGTCTCAGCTGGGCACGGAGACCTAAAATTTAAAATTGGTTGCTGACGAAGGAGAGAAGTTACTGTCGATATGAATCCGTATTTCTCCTTGCAGGAGAGTAAGAGCACTCGAATGAAGGTTAATGACAAGAGAGAGAATAGTTACGTAAGATAACCCGATGACTAGCCCACCTCCTAGTAGCTGGTAACCAATCTGAGTGCTGACAACAAGTGGACGTATGAAGGTCTTTGGAGCCACATTGAGAACACTGCGGAAGGATGATTGCCCAGATGCACGATCTTCCTGTGCAGCTAATTCAAGGTCGTCGCGTGCTTGCCGATAACCCTGAAAGTTTCAATATGCAAAGCGGGCGTACAGAAAGAACTAAAGTGGAATTTCTTATTTGCAGCTTACATCTGAAGCAATATCGTATGCAAGCCTCATTCCGTGACGGAGATCGGTTGGTGCAGCTGCTCTGGCAGCCACAGCACGACGATTTCTTTCGTTCAGATATGGAGCGGTAGGTTGAACCTCACGAAGAACCGACTCCGCAAGCATCTTAAGAAGAAGGTCCGTTTGCAACACTGCCTCAACCACATCTGGCGTCACAAATGTTACCTGAATCACACCCACAACTGTCTGCGCCATTCCAACAACACCGGCTGCGGATGACATGCCAAACGATCCAACACCTTTCTGAATTCCTTTGACCACATGTCCATCCTCTTTTCGCAGCTCAGCAACAGGAAGCCAGAAAAGATCCATCACCCCCTTGCCTGCAATAACGAATTGAAAATAATGGATTCAAAATAATTCCCCCTTCTTTCACACTGAAGACAAACAGAAACGTTGGCAAAACAATAACAGGGACAAAAGCGAAATTGAACAGAACCAACCAATCTGAACGATTGGACTTATGGGCCCACAGCTAGCCAAAACGTTCGGAAGGTTTGACCTGATGTCAGACAGCCATTCATCCACAGCCACCTGCAGCCAAATGTGCGACATATGAAATTGACAAAAAAAGTCTATGAATCTTACATTGACGCAGCGTCCTACACCTAGCAGTCCATTTCGATTCACAATCTCCTTAAGAACGAATTCTGTGCGATTCAGCTGTCCAATTCCGGTTAACACACCTGTAAGAAGAACATAAGTCATCAATACATCGCCACAAACAGATTATACTAAATCCTACCAAATACAGCCCCGTTCTTCTCTATGTTGATTCTGTTTTTCCCATGGTAGTCAACATAGATCGACACAGCTGGAGAGAAGATGAATTCTCTGAAAGGAAGCAATTTCATCACGGGAGGCTGCACCTAGATAATTACCTTGATAACCCTTACTTGAAAAACGTGCTACCGCGGGTCGACTCAGACGGTTCAGGGGTATAACGGCGGTCGTTAGATGACTCTGCCATTTGGGTTGATGTCTCTTCATCACAAATGGTGGACTAAAGCAAACGTTATAAAGCAGTGATATGTATTTGGAGGAATATGAACAGCATTACTCTGTCAGCATCATTGGAGCAATCGGCAATGTCGCTACTGGTATCCACGAGTTCTTCGCTCACCACCGTGGATGGGCCTACATCATCATCGGGCACAAACGTATCAGGGTGGAAAGAATCGTGCATAGAAGCACTCTTCAGCATTCTGTCCACTGATGAATCCGTGGCAGGTGGATCCAGATCAGGAAATCTTGAAAAATCATTCACATCCTCGGATAGTCTAAATAATTAGATAGTCGTAAGCCAAAAATAATTTCAAAAAAGTGGTGAAAATGCTACAAAGTAGCCTTACATGATGGATTACGAAGATCACTGAGTTTTGGATCATTTCAAGAGAAGGATAAAGTTCGGACCAGCTAACTGATGCATTCTTTTCTTCATTGTTGTGAATGTACTAGGGGAGCATCTGGACACCTTACACTAACCTAATTTCACTGCTGGTACTCCAATCTCCTGCTAAATGGAGATCATCAATAGCCAAAGTTTCTTCTTCTGTGGGGATCTCTGCCCGAACCAGGTCGGGACTACTCGACTGAAACCCATGGCATTATTGATGACATCATTTCCTCCGATTTTTTCTTACTTGTGGTGAGACTTCTTCAACGGGCGAAATCCTTTGCGAAGCGCGACTTTTTGTTCCAAAAAGATCTCCTTGAAAAATTGTCGTTAACAAAGCGGTAACGATACATGAGCAAATACATGCAAGCAGAATCGAACGTTTCAAGGCAGCACTCACAGAAATGTTCCTGTGGAAGATTTTGCCACATTTCGGGATTTCAAGGGACGTAGAATTCACATCTGAGGATGAAGTAGCGCAAAACGTACGAAAAATTCACGAAAACTAAATGCTAGTTCCTATGCACCTGATGGCATTCCTTTGACACTCGTGAGTCTCGCCACGCAGAAGCCGCGCGCGCCTGTATGTGTAAGTGAACCCGCGTAAGCTGGTGCGGAAGGACACCAAAACCCCATGTCAGCAAAACCCCGGCCTCCATGACAATATCTTTCGCAGGCCGGTGGCAGTTCTTGATGTTAAAGTTAGTGTTCTGGTTCTCTAGTGACCGTTTGAACGGTGAACAACATACTTCAGAAGTGGGAATTCCCATGAGTGTTGCCTTTAAGAGAATGGATTCTGAATGCGTGAGAACGAAAAAAAAGTTAGTGTATCTAAGCAGAACCTCACCGATTGAAACAGCCGATGCCGTAAGAGGAGCATCTGCGAGAGGTCTTTTCACTGGCGACTCGGTACGACTGCGGTGCTCCAAATATGAAAGATCGTCTGAAACACGAATTTGATTTCATCGAATACAACGGAGAGGAACTTAAGTAATCCTACAAATCGGCGAAGGTGCAGCTTCTGGAGTCAGAACATCTAGGTTTAGGGGCGGTTCACGTTCTAGAGAAGGATAAATATGACTGGTTTCCATGGCGGCTTCACCGTTATTCGAGTGCACGGATGCCGGTACTTCCAAAATAGGGCGAGCAGAGATGGCATCAGACACTGAAACTTAACTGTAGCATCACCGGTCATCGAATGATCAAAGAGAAAAAAGATTTTCACCTTCACTGGGCAAGTCAACACTTGTGCGTACTTCTTGAAAGAAGTCGTCCAAGAACTCCATGGTGTCCTGGTCAATGTTGAACTTTATGGGAAGCATGGAAACCTAAACTAGCACATCAACGTTGCTTCAATCTGTGGAGAAACACTATTCGAAATGTAAAATGGTTAGAAAAGGAAATTATTTATTGTGGTGGAATTCGCAAACTAACTCTGATCTCACCCTCATTTTTCCTTCACATTTATGTGACTCAACCATCCGCACAGCTAACATGGGTGCACATGTTCTACGAGGCTGTTCAGCAGAGGAGTACTAAAATTCCAGTGTAAAGGTGAATTTTGGGATGAGCACTAATACAGTAGGGAGAAATGATACTACCTACCTGATACATCATTTCTTTTATTTGACTGGCGGTCAGTTTATCGAGCAGAGTTATGTTATGGATGGTGAAGAGCTTCATCGACATAAGTGGCGCATCTTTCCCAAACAACTGGTAAACGCATGTGATCTAAAAGGGAAAGGTCACAAAAAGCATGTTTTCTGCGTTGAATTTACGAATTTTCTCACATAACAAATAACAGCAATAACCAGTAGTTCTGCATACCTTGTTCAGCTCTAAGACGACACAGACAGAGTGATCGCGGTGTTTTCCTCCGAATGCATCTGATGAGACCACTTGGTTCTTACCTTTACCTTCACGGTACTCGCTTGTACTGTAACTTCGTTCTCTTGGAGGAAATTCACCTGAATCAACCTCCATCCGTTACCTCTATTTACACCAATACTGTTATGTCGGACCATTTTCACGCCTTGTAAAACATATTTTAAATATCACCTACTTAGATCTGATCCACCATACAGATGAAGGCTGATGGAAATATCGCGAACCAAATACCTAAATTGGGTCATTTTTGATAATGTAACCGAATTCCAACAACATGAACAATTATTCAAAGGCGTCACGGCAATCATATTGCTGAATAACATGTATATCCTAAAGGAAGCAGCAGGAAAACCACCCCCTATTTTCGAGTTCCCTACTTTTTTGAACCTTCTCATCATTTCGACTCCAACAACTCATTTGAGACAAACAATACCAAATGAATTCCAACCTTATCAGAGGTGAAGGGAAATCCGCTGGTAGAGCAGCTAACCCGTCGCCGCGCCAGTCACTTGGAACGCGGAAATAGTGAGGATCAATGTTGACACCATTATTCCATGTGGATCGGTTTGGTTGAGAGCCAATATATTTTATGTTGGGCTCTCCAGCGGAATTCTGAAAAAAAAAGAATTATAAAGCTAAAAGTAATCCAGAGTTTGATAGAGCTTTGAGAATGAAAACTAACAGTAATGCCACTGCCTATCACATCTTCATCCACCATACAAAACTCATCATCCGTTGAAAGAGAGTATGCACGATTGCGATCGGAGTGCGACATTTCTCCCAAAGCATCGGCGAGTAGGTCCTAGAGGAAATGAAAGCTAGTGATGAAATCACTACCAATACTCCTATGCAAAACAAAAAAAACCCTCGCAAAAAATCCTCGAACAACCGAGTTCATCAGAAAGCGAAATTCACTAACGCTAGACCAAATGACTAAAAACATATGTGTAGTGTAAGCCCCTATCGCTCACAGAGGAAAATTGATTTGCGATGAATTGGAATGTTTTAAGCAACAGGTTTTTTTTTTTTTCTTATTATGTTCACAAACCCTTCTTTCCTTCTCAAAGTAAGCGGAAAAATTACCGCTTTCGCTTGGCTGGTGGAGAAGTTCGGTGAGAATTCTTCAAGTGCATCTCTTCCGCAGGGAATGGCACCTGATGAACTGCTAGATATCGTTCTTTCTTGCATAGCAGAGGCTAACATACGCTGCAAAAATAGAAAATCACACATACTACCAGAGACGAACAAAAAGGAAATCGCGAAACCTTCATTTTCATCTCCACTGGTTTCGGAATAGTGACAGCCGACTGGGTCGTGGATGATACTGGAGTGTCCTGCTAAACAACTACTGTGAGTAATACTCTATCCCATTCTAAATTACCATCGTGGTGGCTAGCAGATCTACAGCAAAGAAGCGCGGTTGAAAATCGAATATAGCCTGTCTCAAAAACGACGATAGTTGAGTATTTGTGCCTATAATCTGTATTTCTCGGCTGTCACTCCGAATGCGGCACTATTTCTCGCAATCGCTTTTTCTCTAAGATCTGCACAACTAAATCCCCCAGTGAAACACACTATAACAGATCTCGCGAAACCACATCATTCCACCTTGATCGATTCAGCATAAAAAGCATACCTCTGACGCTGCAGCACTCTCAAAGCTGTCCGTTGACTGTCGTGCGCTAGATGCTTTCTTCAGTGGAAGAGCACTGTACTTATCAGACTTCGCAATTTCCGAAACGATGTTGAGCAGAGCAACCAGGGAATCAGCACATGCCCAAGCCTAACGAAGCCGATCGAAAATTATACTGCATACTCAAAGACTAAAAGATATAAAAGTTTACCTTGATTATGTCGTTCCGACAGCGAATTTCAAGGACTGGAGACGTTACAGCTGCAGATTCACTGACAGCAACAAAAGACGAAAGGAACTGCGAAACGGGATCAATAAGTTGGTAAGAGTATTCAGGCGCTACTAAAGAAGATTCGAAGCTCACTTCTAGTTGAAATAGCCCAACATCTACAACTTTGAAAAATTTCCTCTTTGGTGGAGCTGTGGTGGTAACGTTTTTGGACGATCGCTGCTCTTCAAATCGAACGTTGTCTTTAGACTTCTTGGCGTTGCTCATGAAAACTTGAGCGCTTTCAAAAATGCTGGTCACCTGAATGAAAAACAGTTATCTCAGAGAAATGATGGGAAGGAATATATGAAGTATATAGTAAACACCTTCGCCATGTTCATGTCCTGAATGATAGAACTACTGATATCGCTCTCTCCCAGCACCAATCTGTAAGGTTAATAGATAGGATAATTGATGATATGAAGAGTCAGGAATGAAGGAAGTACCTCAAACGGAGATCGCTCTCAGGATTTGTCCAAACATGGTCATAGGCTAAAATGACGTTGTCAAGGTGGATGTGAAGATCAGTCTAAAGAGAAACAATAACCAGCCTTCAAAGAAGCAATGATGAGAAATAGTTCGTAACAAATTGACAATATATTCCATCATACCGTGACGACAGGCAGTTCGTAGCCAGGAATAGGGTAATCTTGTAAAGTGAAAAGATCTGCCAACTGGAATGCCCATGTCTCCTTTAGATTAGAGAAAGGACGGACTTGTAAACTAGTGTTGCGCACTGCTATTGCTAGCAACACATCCTAAATACGGCAAATTATGCGTCTCCAACCAGATGGGAGTTCCACAATAAGCAACTGACCTTGATGTTTTGACCAGGACGCTCACAAAGGAATATGGCAACGCCGACCGCATCATCAGGGGACTGCGTACTAAATTCGTCTCCAGATGGAATAGAATCCATTTGCGTGTCGTCACGACTCCATTTGCCAAAATCTGGTTGATTCACTACCTTTGGCATTGTGCAGACATCTATGAAAAGGAGAATCAGACAAGGAATTTTCTAGAATGCGACAGATCCTCTCCGAAACCGTCCTCACTTCTATGACCAACGCCAATGGTATGGGTAGTGAAGTAAAAATAGGTATCAGTCATCCTTCCATGATATCCACCAACGGCAAAAAGCTGTGCATCCGCTAGCTCTACAGAAACTTGACCAACGCCTTTCTCTTCATCCTCCTGGAAAAAGATTCATTTAAACAGCAAGAATAGCCAATCTTTCATAGTGTAAACGACCAATAGTAAATGATGACATGTGGATTTTCCGCTTTTTCTGAACTCTAATTTTTCAAAATAGAAACCAGAAAGGTGACATGACTGTGATATGATAGATGATGGGGCTATGTAACAAATCATACCTCTTTCAGTGCAGTACACATGACCACTGTTCCTTTCTTAACATTCAGGAGAAGACTGAGCACATGTGATTTATTCTTATCGTAGCCATTAGACTGCACTAAGGTATTGAAACGCTCTTCTTCACATTCATCATCGACTAGAAACACCAGACTTATTAACTGTTAGAATGTACACTTCAATGATAAAATATGGTTCAACGAATATCAAAGATGGGTGTTAAAAGGAAGATACTCGCATTCCATGATCAATAAAAAAAACTGAGAAACTCGTAACCCCAAAAACTACATGTGAGTGGCTCTACTAATTAAAATGAACCGTGTACAGTTACAGAAATAATACTTACATCGATCCATTGGATCGCCTCCACATTCATGGAACATATCATCACTCAGGGCATTTATCTTGAATTCTTCTTCCCCTGGCCTCACAGCAGGAGCAGCTGGCTGCCATAAAAGGAGATCATTAACCTAAACATCCAAAACAATTTAAACATTCATAACAATTCAGAATTAAGACATTCGGAATATGCACGTGTATGTGAATAAAAGGTAAACGGTGGAAAAGACGTATGCGCTCACCAATCTGTTATATAGCACCTCAAGATACGAATGGCTGGGTATCAAAACTCGAAGAATTGGAATATCAAGAGATATCACCATAATGGACTGCAAAATGCATTTCGCTCCGAATGATGTCATTTCTTCACGGGAGCCAGCCAAAATCAACTGCAATGTTCGACTTAATGAATCACCTGAGAAGCCTATCCAGAAATTTTCAAAATGATGAGATACTAACATCATTGCCTTCCTCGTGATTATGCAGGAAAGATCGATGAGTCTGCGCGAAGGGACCCTCTCTTCGAGGTAAAGACTGAATGACTGATAACGAAATGCTCTTTGCCATATCGTCATTGATTCCAAGCCCAGCCACGCAGTGGATTTTCGTGCTCGACGCTTTCAAGGCCTTGTTGCGCGGATCGTACTCGAACTTCATGCTAAAGAGGAAGTGTGGGAAGCTATGGGAGGTCTGGGAAACTAACGGATCTGCTCATGCCTGTAAAAGCTTCGGCAAAAAATAATATAAAGGACATACTGCACAGGCTCATCCACAGACGTCTGTCCACCCCAAAGAAAACGCCGATCTTCATCAGAACATGTGAATTTGTCCGAAACTCCACAAAAACTTCCTGAAGAAATGAAATTTTGCTTGAACATTAAGTGCAGAAGCATCGAATATTACCATAAATCTCAGTCGCAAACAGCTCAAATACAGTGCTCTCCCCGCCAAGCGGAACCTCCACAGTCACCGAACTCACATGCAAACCTATGTATTCTGGATGCACATGCCTCTGTCGATAAGGCAACCTAGCTACACCCGGATTTCGTAGATCCGCCATTGGAACCCTGATGATGGAACGAATAATGCTCGCCAACATGAAAGGTTGACGAGAAAAGTGTACCTTAGGTCTAACTCGAGAGCTTGACATTTCACGACAACCATAATTTTGTTCGACTGCTCAACGAGTGGCATGCTGAACAAGTCTTCGCGGAGTTGTAGAGGATCCTTTCTTCAAACAAATACATCATTTCAAAAGGATGAAAAAGTAGAAGCTCAGGAAAAACAGCTTTGGCATTGCTCAGGAAAAACAGCTTTGGCATTATCACCCAAGAAACATGACTTAAGCAGCACTTTGCGCGGTGCATAGATAAGCTTACTTTCGACTTCACCTTCTTGCTAAAACAGATCTAATGCAGAGACAAATATTTTGGGAGTGTAGGTTTCTTCCTTTTTTTCAGACGGATAGAGGGAAACCGCCGGAACATTAGCCAGAATAAAACTCAGCGGCGAACTTGGCCTACTGTTCAGGCTATAACGGCCTACACAACAGAAGTCAAACAAAATTTTAAATGTAAAAATGTTAAGTACACAAAGATGAATGAAAACAGAAGAGGTAACATGCAAGATTAACCTCACAATACTGTCCAACCTCGAGCGCTTGTAAGATGGTAAATCAAAGAAAGGCCTCGGTTCAAAAAGATCAGCGATTCGATCCACAATGCTTAGATCCAGCTCACATCGACACTTCCCAATGTAAATGAATGTCTTTGACTGGAAATAAATATTTCAACAAACACAGAATGTAGCAGTATAACACGTCAACGTAACAATTCACCTCGTCTACCATCGCGGAGGAGGCACTGAACTCAAACTTCAGTTGTGGCTCCTGATCTGGGTTTTCAAACTTCGAAAAGTCAAGCAGAGGCATATGCGTATTTTCAGGATCGCGCTAAAATTTAATCAAAGCAATTAAAAAGACGTGATTAGGATGAGAGAACATGATTTCCTTACAGGATTCGACTCCGGTGTGAGGTACTCGATAATGTCAACACTAGGGAAAATCAGTTTTGCCTTCATGTGTTCCCCAGAACCATTTTTATCCATCTGATAATGAAAAACAACTGATGACCCCACCAGCCTATAACAAAATCTCATCTCAACGATGTGAACGGAATTATAGAACTTCAACTCAATCATCCCACCTTAAATGGTCCTTAAAATATAGCCTGTCCAGAATATTCCTCGTAGTATGTAGGTTCGAATGCTTCACAGAAACCTTGGTAGCTCTAGCGAAAAATCTGCAAAGAAAACAACACCATCATAACAATTCTTGAGCATACCATTCAACAAGGAATGGATCATATAGTGAGGAAAACGTGACGACTAACGCGTTCGATTCCTCAATTGCGAGGTCGACCGCTTCGAAGTAGCCATTGTTGAGAGACTTCGTGTACTCCACGGACATGATGTCATTGTGAGGAATATAAATTAGGACCATTCCAATCTTTGCGCTCAGTATAGTACTTTCCTTTTTGGTATTTTCCGACTCTAAAAATGACATCAGGTAGAATCCCGTCGATAAGAGACGGAAATTAAAGCTAACGAAGCAGAAATAAAACGCTACGAACTAATCGTTTTGTAGTTATCACGACAAGCTTCGCTCATTTTCCTTGATGTTCGATTGTCTTCAAGATTTATGGAGTCGAACTCGTGAAAATCCTCGCGCCTGCTCCACGTACCTATAAGGATTCCAATCTCAACGGAAAACGCTCAATCTTCGGTGTATTACGCAGAGTAATTTGAAAAATACAATGAAGAGGTGTCACCTAATTAATCACAGAAACTTACCTTGCATTCCTAACGTAGTCATTCGTGTTCTCTGGAAAGTCTCTTCCTCTATGTTCTTCGCCATTGCATCATAATCACTCTTATCCATTTTCTTCCCAAAGTCGTTCAGTTTTTCAGTTTGAGGAAGGGCAATTGACGAGAAAAACCTGGAAAGATTACAGATAGTTCCGTTTGGAGCCTTTCACAAGACGAGGAAAAAAGAATTTAATGTTACTTTGAGACAATGTAATTCAAAATCCAGAGTAATGAATTCAGGAGCGACTTTCAGGTGACTACGAGGTAATGAGGTAGGACAGCCATTCCTTTCAAGAAAAAAGTGAGAAGTGGACCCTAAGTACTCACCTTTTCAAAATATCAATTTGTGAAGGCAAGATAAAACAATGCAAACCCGTAAAGAATGACTCGATTTCGACCTAAACAAACAAATATAAATCGAGAAGAACAAAGGCAAACTAAACAGAAAACCTTAACAAACCCTGTTATCCTTCTTATCAGCTACAGCATCAGAATTTTTTATACGAAAGATCATACGAGACTCTCCAACAAACTCGGCAAATTTCACAGGATTGGACTTCAATCTGAAGATTTTCAATCAATAGAACGATACTGAGTCACAAAATAAGAAAAGTGGGCAAATACTCAGTAGAAAAACTGCTCACTCTCTATCATTGTCCACCTTAGCTACCCTGAACTGCTCCCCGATTGTCTGATTCGTTTCGCCCGCATTTACTTAAATAGAAAAAAATAATCATTGGTGGAATTCCAACTGCAACAATGGACGCACTTACTATTAGAGTAGCACGATTGGAAATTGGCAGTTGATGAAGACAGTGCAGAGGTAAAAAGATCAGTCGATATAGATTCATGAGTTGAAAGGGTTGGTGATTTCTAAAGGATTAAGGATTAAGTGGTTGACGTTAATCAATCTCAGTTTGTGTTTTGCGCCACGCATTCGACTTCATCTGAATATCGTAGAGGCATTGAATGCGTATGTGCCCTGTACAGTGACTTGCGGGGGCATCCGATGTGCCAAGTCAGTGCTTCATCCTCCCAGTCCCCTCTGGCACCAATTTACCGACCCCGGACTCAGACATTCGAGCGATTGGAGCGCCGGTGAACCCGCCCACTTTTGGCCGATGCAGGCTTCCGGCAGGTAGTCGCGGGTGGGGCAGGAACACTTGCTGAAGGTGCGGATGGAGCAGGAAAACCTGCTGTGAGCGCGCATGAGGCAGGGGATATGCAGGTTAACCTACACCTTGTTTTTTTTTTTCATTGCCACGTGGCACCCGAAGTGTATATAATATGGCAGACGGTTGTGAAAGATTATTCTAGTCCTCGCTGTGGCGGAAGCTAGACGAGCCCTACGGGATTTGGCTGGCCAACTGAGGCCCGGTTGGAACTGTGGCCCAGTGTACCATTTGGCCAGACAAGATGCGTGGGATGCGGTCGCGTGCCAACGCGGGGCGGACGGGAAAATCCGCCTCGCCGCAGATGTCCGGCTCGTCGATCGCGGGTGCAGGGAGCACGTACATGCCCGGCGAACTCATTTTTGAACTATTTTTGTAGTCACTGGTGGCAATAGAACATGACCTGCCTTAATCCTACTATTCCCGTGGCAGGATCACAGCAGGTCAAATGCAGGATAAGGCGCGACCAACGGCGGAATAGGCGCACCAACTCCGCCCACTCTTGCGTTTGTCCCACAGCTGTCATGCCGCGAGAAACGGTGTGGAACGGCGCTCCAAACATCCGAATGTCTGAGGAGGGTAGACGGCTTGGTTGACCTCGGGCGGTTAAAATGTGATTTAAAATAATCGAACCAAATCTCACAGAAATAAACCCACATGTTTCTGTTTCTCACGCCTTATGTACATACTCGTAATAATTTGACTAGAGTTAGGGTCAGAATACTGGTCCTCAATTTCCGTAAAAACGTCGGTGAATATTTCCACACCTAAAATTAAGGATATGAACACCTGAAACAATGATGAATAACATCTGCAGAGAGACGTTTCCAAGAAGAAAAAAGACGGAAAATTGCTACTAGCTAGCAGTCGAGCTTCATTAAGTGGAAATGCATACCACTAGAAAAAAAGAACATTTTGTAAAAATTAGATCCATCAATCTTCCTACACTCCAAATATGAGCTGAAATTAAGCTGTTTAGCAAAGTCAGTACCTGACATGTCGATGAACTTGTTGAGATTTGCTATGCTACCCATGCCTTGTGGTTGGCTCGTAATTGTCTCTGCGCTCCTGCCCTCTTGCTGACAATTTCGCATCTGTTCATCCATGAACCTCACCCTAAAACACGATTGTTCTAGATTGCCCTGTGAAACAGAAATTCAAGAATTCGCCTGAATACTAACTCTTTCAAGCGGATTTCGACTGCTGTGCACAAAGCTGACATGGATTTCGGTGGGTTCTCAAAACGAATGGTGGTCTCGGTCAGTTCCATGCAGAAACGAGATACGATAGCATCGATGACCTTTAATGCGTATGACTGAGAAAAACTGGATATTAAAAGTGGATGCATTTGCTATCAGAACTCTTACAAAGATAGCATAAACCATGCAACAGCAAATGTCAAAACGTCAATGTAATAGCAAAGCATCCTTTCTCCTCCCGATGAATAAATGTGTAAAGGTGTAGAATAATGCATCATTAGTGGGATTCCAATCAAAACTCTCGCTATCACGTTCATGTTATCACCTCAATTCCTCAAATAAACAATAACAACGTCGTCGAACTATTCCTGACGGTAGATGTGCACGAAGAAAACGGTTAACGCAGCCTTCTCTATACATGATCAGAATGTCTGGAGACAAGTTAGGGATTAATACTAGTGATGGGTATTATCTAGTACCACTCCCACCACGCAGAACGTCACTACGGGTTTACCCACATCACCACCGAGTTTCACAAGTTTTTCTTTTCTCATAAATGCGAAAACACTAACGCTTTGAATTTTAGGATAACACAAACCGTTGCAAATGCTTTAACTCCATCTTCAGCATCAGTATCGAATTCTTCCTCCCCAGCCTGTTTTTCGTTCTCATAAAAACTTCTGGCTAAATCGCTAGAGGACACCAGTGATTCAACGACACTGCCGATCATAGATGAAACTGCAAGAAAAGCAAGCATAAAAGTAACCGATGCCTCCTAAGCACATCCTCACCTAAATCTTTGTTGTCGAGCTTTACACCTTCTCTTGACTGGAATGTCAATTCTAACTGATGAATTTTCATCTTGCTTGCTTCGGAAGCTAATGAGAACCATGGCACCTCTGAAATCCAAACATTTCTCCGGGTTTGACATCACATGCACTACATTCGTTGAAATGAAGGGCTGGCGAAGCATGAAAGTTAGTCAAGTCTACAGCAAGAAAATACGTCCGATACGAGTCTAGCGGGGTAAAATGGAGTTGGGGGGGGGGGGGCCACTTGGTATAAGTCGATAAAATGACCTGTCCTGCACGTTCAGACTTGTTAGCTGACATGTCCAGAACGCTCTGACTTGTTAGCTCTCCTAATGTACAGTAGTTACCTGTAATGCAAACAAGTCAGAACGTGTAGGACAGGTCATATCATCGACTTATACCGAGTGCCCCCCCCCAACTCCAGTTTACCCGTCTAGCGTTCTATCCGTAAATGTGAAATGAAAAAAGATGATCGGAGAAGTGCTAGATGGTCGAACAACAGCGGCGCGACATACCTATAGTTATTCCTCCAACGAACCCGTCGGTAAGCC
This sequence comes from Ancylostoma caninum, assembly GCA_037903475.1. Taxonomy (NCBI): domain Eukaryota; kingdom Metazoa; phylum Nematoda; class Chromadorea; order Rhabditida; family Ancylostomatidae; genus Ancylostoma; species Ancylostoma caninum. The sequence continues at coordinate 222,620 of JBAJFG010000389.1, read as the reverse complement.
TTAACGGCACGTTCATCGACGTCAGAAGTTCATTTACATACTGAAACGAACACATAAAACATTTCGATGAGATGCCAATTTAGCTGAACTTAGACATAGAAACAGGGAGACTTGGAAATCACACGTATGAAACGATTTCATTTCAGGAACCATTAGGTTGTTGGAATAAAGAAATTCTTTTCCGGATTATTTTCATTAATAACTTGATGTTCGGATGTTTGTTTACTACATGCTCAGAATAATGACTTAATCGTGCTTAACGGAAACTGATTCTATAGAAATACTCAAGGCAGCCGAAGTTAAGAAAGAATTCATGCAACGCTAACGCATAACTAGATGTAATCAGGTAGACACAAAGAGTTCAGCCCTGTAGAAAATTTCACATACAGTTCAAGAACTGAGTTACACCCCATACAGCATAACTGAATACAAAGTTAGTGGTCAGCTGTGGTAAAAGGTGGTAAGAGAGCGAGTACTTTCAAATTTATAACATGTATTCGTTACCGGAATGGCGAGGAATCTTTTCAACATGTTTTCATACTACCTTGAAGCAAAACATAAAAGCGCTGAAGCTACAGATTAACGTCATGAATGGTATCGTGTAAGCTTATTGAAATGGCACTTACATGAGCATTGATCTTGACATCATTTATGGTGAGCTTTCCTGCATACAGCTCTATTGAGAGCTGATCAAGTGTCAAATTTTGTTCGAGGAATTGGCCGAGATATCGCTGGATAATGAAGCGACACCATCGATTATGCAGTCTATCCGTTATATTGAAATCGGAAAGCTTCATGCAATCTGCAAATGAATTATGTACAACCAATGGTAGAACAACGGTGATGATGTTGCGAACGACACACCGCGAACGCTACAGAAATACGAATCGATTTTGTTTGGACAGCGGAGCCAACGATGAACGATTAAATTCAAAACATTCTGAGAACAAAACAGCGACAGTTTATGTACATACACCAATCGCCCTCAATGACGAGTGTTTTTCGATAAAACGAAAGAAAATGGAACAAAATGGCATGAAAGAGGTCAACAATGAATTATGAACTTCCCTAATTAAGAAATTTTTCGTCACAGGAGTAAACCTTGTAAATAGGAGAAACATTTGTCTTGTGGGGACAAATAACAGCTGATTTTTTAGTGAAATTACACTGGTTCAACGTGATCACGGTATTCGACTGCGTAAAATTTCGCGTGCTAGCGCGCAAATACACAGGCAGCGCTCAGCTGATGTTCTCCGGTGACAACCGCTCAACTAAACACTAATGATGGTTCTCCAGCTTTTCACAGGACTTTTTATAATTCTTTTGAATTATTCGAAAGCAAAAGCATCTACACTGCTCGAAAACCGCTTTACTTTTTCCATTGAAACGCGACAGGCCTTACAATAAATGAAAATTTCCAAGCAACACAGTGGTTAGTTGCGCTATGTATCCAGGAATGCCCTAATGACATTAATGAGGACAGCGTTTTCCTCCCATACTAATCACATAAGGGTTCCCTTGCATCCTATCGATTCTCCTTGTCTTTTGTTGAAGATGAAACCACACTTGGGAGGAGGCAGTATTGATCGCTTAATACCGGATTCAGCATTGTAAACAGCGTCGCGCGGAAGAACCTTGTGTAATCTGAGACGTTGCAAATAAAAGTGAGGAAACAACATTAGATGAGCAAAACAGATTATACTAGTTAAAAGATGATCCTCTATGAGCACATGATAGTACATCTAACAGAGGAATGCACTGATGCACTCAGCCACGCGATTCGTCTGTCCTATGACGTCATAGGACCAAGTCGGTTCAAGAGCAGCACATCCAGCTGTTTGACAGAGACAGAGTGGGCAATTAGCGGTAATGACGACTCAAAAAGTATTGAAACCTACATAGATTGAGCGCATTGCTTCAGTGGTACGGAACAGGAAGGGAATGTTTCAAATAGAAAGTGAAACAAGTTTCATGCACTGCGACTTGCATTCGCTGCCCTGGAGCGTGCCGGTTATGCTATCTCTTGTGGGATCTCATACTTGCTCTAGAAAAGGTTTTTCGTACGTTTTTAGCGAGCGATTATGCTTGTTCAAAGAGCGCGCCATGTACAATAAATATAAATAGCTTACGTATAACAGGAAAATGCGAATTTTTGTTACAGTTAATTTTGACATACATATGATCACAATGAGCCGTGCGTCATTTCCACTCCGAGTTTAGCCTGGATACCGGAAATAAACATAAAATTCGCGAAAGTAGCAGGTGGGCACAAACGACGTTATGTATGAGTAAACATGTTGGGAGTGCCAGGTGAAGCATAATTTTTCTCCATTTTCATAACTGCGCTCCCATTTTTTTTTTGGAAAGCATCATTTGTGTTGATCATGTGTGCTTTATTCGTCTGCTCGTAAACAGGCCGTTGACATAAACACGGCGGTATCATAACACCGTAAATTTTTTCTGTCCCTCCCTTTATGGGGAACCGTCAATCTCTCACCTATTAGCCTCCCTTCAAAGAAAATGGAAAGGTTATAATTTGTTCTTATTCACTGCAAGTAAAATATGAGCAGTAGTAAGGATAGACATCATTTATGATGTTTTGCTTATCGAGGGCACAACGTAAGCGACATACAGAGTGCGCCATAAGTTCTGGCACAAAATCCCTTCAAAAAATTCGGAAGTATTCTAGGCTTTTTCCGATATAACAAATGCCAGTTCATGGAACAAATCATCCCGATTACAATCGACTATTGAATACCAAACTTTATAGTCACTGCCTCGTTTGGTCGACGCAAAGGTTGAACAAATATACCTCGAGTCTGCTTCGTATCATACACCAGAAACTGTTCAAATGCTATCAAAATCCAACTGTTATTGCAGAATTCATTTCAAAACGACAAGGATCTCACAGGGTCGACCTCTGAGGGTGAGTTCCAGCCACCTCTTGCTTCAGCCTAGTCTGAAAACGATGTGGAAAAAAGTATTCAAAATTTATGAGGATCCGGGGAGATAGCCTTACTGTTCAAAGTATTCTTTAATTAACATCTAAAATGAATAGGATGAAGTGTGAGTTTTGATCATACTAGATACTAACTGATGTACTGGTGCATAATTGGTGTAGAGAAAACTATGCTTTAAATTGGTAAGGCTTCATTGAAGCCTGTCAGTGCGACGCGACACAGCTGTAGTCTTTGAAGGGTCACCACCACTCAAAATGAAGCGGTCCTTTTTTAATGTGAACAACGGGAAGAAAAGTATTTAATAAGTCGAAAGCTACAGGGACCTCGTTTCCTCTTTCTCTTCATTCAGTAAGTTTTTGAATAAATGTCATACAATAGCAAATTTCCTTAGATTTTTGTGGCTCACAACATCTAAATATCTCTCAATCTTACTTACACAGCATACCGAGAGAGAAAGAGCCCTGATTTTCGCTCATAATTGAACAAGAGCAAGATGACAATTCAGCAATGTTAAGGATTTCTTCATGAGCCAAGTGTTTCTTCTAGAGTCCCGTGCTGAGAGCTCCTACTACGAGAATTCTCCTACAGCACCAATTTGTATCCGTTGTCGTCCTCTATGCAGCCAGGACTGACAACAGGTCATTACATTACTTAGCTTCTTTAACAGTTTGGTCTCGTAATGTTAAAGTATTCGAAAGCTCTGAAACGACTTATATAAGAACTATCACCGCGCCGAGGTTGGCACGCTCACCGCTCAAGTTCGACTTTTTACAAGAGCAAATGGCGGCATATTCCTAGTCTTATAAGTCATATGAGTTGCTACTGTCTTGTGTTAATCTGGCCACTCAAGTCACGCCATTACTGATATTTAATTTAAATGCCGTGGTGGTACTATACATGGTGTGTCGGAACTCACGGCGCCTCTGTACCTTTGGTTGGTTTTGAGAGTGGGTATGCCGTAGCAGTGACACTGTCACAATTTCTTCTTCTTTTCATTTGTTTCCTATTACACTTGCTCTCTCGTAGTTTTGAAAACGATTATAAAAAGGAAACAGGCCATAGAACTCACCCAATACGCCCAAATGCTGAGGGATCAGCTACTGGACCGACCGCACCGCATGTCCCAGTGCCAGCAGCGCCGCTGCAACGGCATACGCACTCTCAAAACAGATCGACCATACATATTCCTTAATTACCTAAATGGAATAAAGGCCAGTGTTGCTTATTTGTTTATTTATTGTTTACACTCAAGATGTGCCAAAAGAAAAACTAAGTCAGCTATGTGGTGTTAGTAACAAAAAAAGCAGAAACTTCAAAAAAAAAAATGTGCCATTAAAATGGGACCTTGCCCTCGACAGTGTTATACTTAGGATCATTTATACTTAACTAAAATTTTAAACCCGTAGTGATGTTGCTGAGACTGCTCCCTTTCCACCACATTTGCAGAGTAAATACCTAACTCGCACTGCACTATCCTTGACTATCCAACAATTTGCTATCAACTATTCATGTGCACACAAGAGAGCCATGTGAGGCGGAAAACATACAGGCCATGATGCTAAATCGACTCAGAGAAACACCTAAATTTAGCCTTCATGAATAGGTTGGCGAAAAAGATCTTCGACAATTACAACGAAAATTTCGAAATGGATTTCTTCACTGAAAAAAAAAACAATTTATGATATATTTACTACTATTGTCTAGCACCTTCGCCCACCTTTCGGGCAGCTTCTCCGTTAATTTCCGCTCTGGTTGCTCATGGCCATGGAACGGTGATATTAAGTTGACCATCGCCAGGTCTGACGAATACAATAAGCATGGCAGAAATTCCTAAGCAAGGTCCTGAATCTTCTCTTGACTTGCGTTTGCAATGTCGGGGTCAGCATTATCTTGCAGAATACAGACATTTTCTTGCTGTGGGCTTGTTTTGCTGATTGCGCTTTTGGAATTGAGTAGGGTAGAGATTGTTAATCATTGTGATGAGGGTGACAATGTCAATTTAAATTTAATATGTAGCTGACCCACAACACTACTACGACAGCTGTCATGGCCCCATGCCTGAGTCTTCTCCACGGACGTTACTGATTCGAGAGAGGGAAGAGTTTGTATGTATGCTATGCTGGACATGCACATGTTCACGGATGAAGCCAGAACACAAATAGTCTAACAACAGTAAGGAATATTATTTTCATATACATTCCCCTCCCCCCCCCCCACAACCCATCGTCTTGAATGACTCGTCCAAACACAGGGGTGTCGCCGAAATCTTTCCAAGAACGTTCATAAATCCAGCTGCTTGTCGGAACTCCTTCACAAAGTGCTACAGCATTTAATACACAGATCACAGTAGATGAGTGGAATACTATTTACTTGTTAACGATCTTACTAATCTTTGCTGCTCCTATCCACAGTCACATGTCACACTGAGAAACATCAGTATGGCAAAGAAGTAGCGGTAGGGTGACGTATATTCTCCACTTCAGCGGTGCATTCGTACTCCAAATTTAGTCTTCGTTAATTAAGCGCATGGCGAGAAACGAAAACAAATCCTCTCTCCAGCTGCTTTACCTCGGCCGCGTGCCTCATTACTGAGCATGCCACCAAGGTCGCAAATATTCAACATTGCTTATTCTGTATTCATTAGCAAATACACGTTCCTACGTACTTAGCGGCTTGTAGTATTTCACTAAAACGAACGCTCTACTTTAAAGAATCGAAAGCATACCACATCAAGAGGCACTCTTGATTGTAAAGAGAGTAAAAACAAACATTTGGATTATATTGGTTTGGGCAATAAGTTCGTGGTTTTTTTTTTTCATTTCAATTTTCGCGAGGATTCCAACTGATTCCGATAGCCTGTCATAGGTCATCTTGTAGCTCTTGTTTCGCTCTTTACGAATACTATAACCAATTTCCCCAATTTCAGCCATTTCTCCCTTTTCTATCGTATGAAATGTGACAGTCCAACTCGACAAAAGCGTACATCTCCGACAGCTCCAAATGTTTATCTACAGTAGTGGAATATCAAGCTGCTGGAGATGTTAAAAGCATTTGACTGGAAGCCACTACTGCTGAAGGGGCAGCGCAGGAGTGGATGTTTGCTTCGGTGATGTCGATTTTCGGCTGGAGATGCACCTTGTTCTGTACGCACAGTTCATAGAGTTATAGGACGATTTTTCGCAAGAACTTGTTCTAGATGTGAAGAAGAAGTGCTGCTGAAATTAATTTTTAGAAAAACCTAAGTTCAACTGGTACATTTCGTGAAAGCACACTGAATGCTTAGAAAAACCGCACGAACTTATTGCCCAACCTAATATGTCCAGAATTTGTGTGCAAATCCCACATCCCTGCTGCAGTTCTAAGAAGTTCTTTGAGTTTGGCAGCAATTTCGAATTGCAAAGTAGACCATCAACTCTTCATTTACTAGAAACATATATAAACATATCAGTTTCTTTTGATTGATGTTGATGATTTTTGATGTTTTGATAAGAAATCATCTAACGAGAGCATTCTAGCTGAGTACTCATAATCATGCACATTATGGCACCTTTATCCAATTCCCGGTTCCTTTTTTTTAGGAAAAAAGTCCGCTTTTGAAGAATAGTTGAGACACTAAAACATCTTTTTTTTTTAAATAAATGCTTGATCCCTGCAAAAAGATTGGAAACTAATGCAGTACGTGTGCCTTGGAATAGCGCGCATAAGCAATTCCTCCTCCATAAATTCATGCTTTTACTGGATTTATATTATCGTCAAGGAGGTTGGTTGAACCAGTAGAGCGACTGTACCTTTGAGCTGAAGGACGGACGTTGCACGAATGAAAGTTATTTTCTTTACCGCCGCCATGCTAAGCCACTTTGTTCCTCTGATTTTCGTTGCCGCCGCCATGCTAAGCCACTTTGTTCCTTTGTTATTCTGGGAGGAGCTCCATATTGGAGATTCTTCCAGAATGTTGGTTATCTTCTTGGACTAAGCGAGCAAGATCGCTGGGGTCGTATCCGGTAGTGAACCTTAAACATATGAGCCAAGCTTTCGAACTCGCTAGCGGAGTCGACCCAACGACGGAGCCCACTCCCATGTTTCCAAATCCTGTGCTCGAGCACCGAATCCATCCTGGCCGTTCTTCAACCACTCGTATCTCGTATAACTACGGCAGTACTGACCCCCCCCCCCATATTCGAATTTTGGTATTGAAGCTACCGCGTCTCAAAAGTAACGGGCTACGATGGACTTGCTTGGTATTCGATTTACTTACATGGTAAGTGTTCTCGGCGATGTCGAGCTCATAGAGAGTTTCGCAGTAAGCATGTTATTCTATAGTGTGTTTCATCGAAAGGCAAAGCTGTGAAGATCTTAAGGGGCTTGCATCTTTTGGCAAAAGTGGGTGCGCGGCAAAAATTGTTGCCCGGCGACAATACCCCCACTGCCATTCCTTGCCGCGCGCGTGCGCTCCTTAGCGACGTCGCTGGGCGCCGCCGCGGCAAAAAAGTATGCAAGCTCTTGTCGCCGTATCCTTTCCGCAGCAACGCCGCCGGGACGTCGTTGACTTATGCTTAACCATGGGCGGCTGTCGCATGGGCGGCAAAAGTCTGAAAGCCTCTCAAAAGTCTGACCTTATTTTTAACTAGCTGCTGTACTCGGCTCCGCTCGAGTTTTTTTTTTACCATCTCAGCTATCTCAAGCTGCTGAGGCCAATTACTATCACCGATAAATTCACCAAATGTCCAAAATTTTGGTGATTAGAATACTAGCGAAGCTCAAGTGATCCTTTCCCATCGATCTGCGGCGAAAAGTCAGCAAAGTTATTTCGGTGACATTCGATGTATTCGTACAAAATTATTGTCAAATTCCTATTTAGCTTATCGAGGAGCCCCGGCAGACATGCCTTCACTGCTTCATGGGGTAAAGGAGCGAAAAATCAAAAGACATTTCGTGCAAAATGGTTGCAATATTCGTGTTCAGGGTATTGAGAAACCCCAGCAGACATATCCCCACCGACCCTGGGCAAAAATAACGGAAAAATCAATAAAATCGACATAATCGATAATTCTCGGAAAACACTAGCCTATGACCTCCGCCGGCCCGCGGAGAAAGTGCAAGCAAAATTTGGTGCGGATCGGATCACCCTCTTCGATTTCTATTCATTACATACATACACACATACATACAAACTTTCACTTATATATATATATATATATATATATATATATATATATATATATATATACAGAAGATTGAAATTATGAACTTCTCAATCTTCTTGCGGCATATGTGTATGTCTAATACTTTGGCATTTGAATGCGTTCATAATAAGCTTAAACTCCAACATTTTGAGACCTACTACCCTCAGGGCTGTTTATTGAACAAACTCACTTGGATCAAAAATATGTCATTCAAGAGCAGTCGAGCTTTGGTTCCCTCACATTGTCAGCAGCATCGATCAGTAGAGCAAAATATTTTCAACGTCAAATCGTGTTTCATCAGCATTCTCAGACTGGAGGTTTATTGGAGTTGGTGAGGCTATTTCAGATCCATCATAAAAGTGGTTCACTGCTTCAAAAAGCTATTGTTCTGAAGGAAGTCGAACTAAATACATGTGTGACAAATCTGGCCAGGTCGAAAGCAGGCCTTTGTCGTTAGTAGATCATCTGCACTTCGACTAATCGATAAATTGCGACCAAGATTAGCGGAACAGAGCCGAATGTTTTTCAAACCGACAGGGTTGTAGAAATTGAAGGACAGTTCAGAAGAAAACCTGCTATATAATGGTTTATGACGGGAGGGAGGGGGGGGGGGGGTGTTTAATTAGCAACATCCTCAGTGACCTACATTGCTCACGGCAAGAGGAGCAAGATTTCTTCCGTTCCCGCACGACGCCTGAGCACTCGTATTCCTAGGAGTCTCGTTTCGAAACTTTTTCTAATGGATTTATTCGCATATTAATAGAGAACTCGTCAAATGTAAGATGAGTTCGAGAGTCAGAGAGTCGTAAACTTTTGCTGGACTTTTTTTTTCAACAGGACATCACACTTTCCTCATAACTCGGTGTCATGACTCGACCAAGCTTTTCCAATGACGAAGTATTGAAATCCTTTCAGTTTCTGATTTTTTCTGAACAGACAGTTTTTGAATTGGCTCGGTATCTAATTCATCCGTAAATGTGGTCGATTCAACCTTACCAATCTCAAAATCTGTGTTTGTGCCTGTTTATTTCTAGGCTTCCAGTTCGGCTGCATAACCACTAGATTACCATTCGTCGCAGTAATCCATATTATACATTCCTTAAGACAACTTGAACTGGATATTTTAGGTATCCTGAAGCTTCTCTTGTGCATAGCTGTAGCCTCTCAGCCGTAATTTTCTCTCTCTACTAGGCGTAACAGTCGACTTTGAATGCCGCTTTCGCAGATGTTTCGAGAAAAAATAGTCTGCCTTTATGAATGGTAAACGTTTGACTCGATATCAGAATGTCGGCATCGAGTCAATCGAATAATTCTAACATTCGCATTTTTTTCGAATAATCGATATCACGAACACACAAATCTTGTGGAATCTTCTTGGTACTATTGGCCCCGTAAGTCACTTTAGTGTGCCACGTTCTGGAAACTGTGACTGCATCTCTGTGATTGTTGCTGTGTGATTGCTCAGTGTGATTTTATTGTGCCATTCAACTCACTGTGTAAAATTCATTTCCTGAACTGGTCCTACGCTTCTTAACATTGTTCCAACACGAATTATTCCGCATACTTTTAATGAATCGCTTGGTAAAGGAACAAAACAAATACATAATACAGGGAGCACGAGCACACAGATTTTGTGGAGTTTTCTTGATATCGAGTATTAGCGTTCACTCGGAATCCGATCCATTCAAACAACAAGCGTTTGAAAGTCGGATCGAGTCAAGTGTAAAATGGCTGGAATGGCTTTCTCTGACTTTTTTTGCAATACTTCAGTGCAGTGTAGTAGTTACAGTGCAGTACCGGAGCAGATAATATTCCAGTTCCGAACATTACTCACTATATCCCCTGTGTTCAGTGAGTGCACACGGATGATCTGTACAATTCTTCACTACTCTGCGCAGCTGTAAAAACATGCAGGTCATCTGTCTGATGACGAAGTTTTTCTCCGCTAATGTTTCTGTAAACCCGACTTGATGATGCTATTATACCTCACACGCGTGGTGAACATTTAGGTCCATGACCACTTCGACCGGTTGTCACACAGCTAGAAGTGGCCGCGGGGGCTCGTTCCGAGGCGACGAGTTCGCGGTCACATTTCGGATGCGGCACCGCTATTTTATTCATTTGTGTGCTCTGACCCATTTTATGGATGTTACATCTATCCCAAAGCGTAGCTCGTGCTTGCATAACTTCCTCATCTTTTGCAACTTATCACTAGAAAAAATTCTCACTTGGACATACCAGTATGTCTTTGTAATATTTACTTCTATCTTCCTTTTTGCACTGTTGGTCTTCATCACAATCTCAGCACTTCATCTCATTCATCAGCTATCATAGTTTACGCTTGAAGAACCTCTTGAATGGGGTGTCTTCTCAAGAGGATGGAAAGAAGCCAAGCTCTTGTCGGCGTAATAGTGCTGGAACGCAATCCTTTTTTTTTTTGTTATTAGGCGATTTATTATGTCAAGGTTGCTGATAAAAATTAAAAGCAGTAATATTTGAAGCCTAGCAGGAGTGTTTTGTATACATTTTAGCACTTCTTCAAACAGTCCTGGCTGATTCCTTGGAGTAAAGGAAAACTGGTCTTGCTATAAGTGTCATGCCCTCTTGTCGTGAAAATATGGCTCTAAAGTTAACTCATATGTACATAGCTTTTACACTTGGCCGCTCATTGACCGAGTAAGTGGAACGTGCAAGTTGGAAGAGATGTTTTATTGAAACAGCTCAGATTCGTGAGAATTAAACTACTTCCAATCAATTGAGAAGACATGTCATTGAAAGATTGGCAGATAATGTTTTATAGTTGCATTCTTTGTGGCTGAAAAACGCTGATCTTGGAGCTTTCAATACATTTGCTCCAGCAGTAGTGTTGTGTAATGGTTTCTTTTTAGACGATACTGTTAAATGCTTGATTGGTTTGAAACAAAGTGAAGTGGATTGCACTTGATTTTATTTATGTCATTGACCTCCATTAGTTTAGTTTTCCTTCTTACTTGTCCTTGATTCAGTGCATTTATGGGAGAGCACCTTTCCTGCTCATATAGTTATCAACGTTATAAAGGTTTAGAGCACGAGACGTTAACGTGAGCTGAGATTGCAACGGTTCAAGTCTAGAGATAAAAGAAAAAAAAAACTGATCTTTACCTTCAGATTGAGCACCAATTCGATGTCTTTAATCTTTCCGTTGTCAATTTTCTTGTCGCTGACTTTTTTAGATTATTCGCACTCTTGTCTAGGAATTCTGAATGTAGCGAGGGTGGGCATCGACGGCTGTCCTAAGTGGAAGGCGGCGGCAGCTCCGTAAGCCCACGAGCACCCTTGAAGTGAAAATCCATTTTCTCAAACATTTCCAGCGCCTATTTCGAGCAACACTATGCCATGATTAGCACATCGGCGTCTGATGGATTGCGGGTGAGTGAGTGTGTGTGCGAGTAGTGAGGTCTTATCTTGTGTTTGTATCTTGTCGATAGTCGTCTGGCGACCTCGTTATTCATAGAACTATTCCAGCATTCTCACTGCCTCACTCACCCTATTATCATCATTATCGAGGTGTCCGGCATTTAGCGGTGTTCATCAGGATTGACTGCTATTTGTGAACGGGTCGGGTCGGGTCGGCGTTGAGTCATCCCGATTTGGTCAACCTGGTCAACGAATCGATACCGGCAGGCGTCATTATGGATAGTAGGGGAGGTAGTAGGGTGACCTTCGTACCTTTTTATATTCGAACATGCATGGGTGCCGACAAACAACGCTTTCTTCGCTCCTCACAACAAAACACTCATTTTCCTCCGTTCTGTAGGCTATAGTTGGCACCTCACGCCCGTGGATTATGCGTGCCAGACCGGCACTGCTAGCCAGCTGCACGAACTCATCTTTGTGCTTTTTATGAAGCCATAGATCTATAAATGCAAATCACGTTTCCCTAGTTGTTTTCATAATTGTTATGCGCGCGGGAAATTAGTGGCGCACTCGATATTCGGACGTTTTCGTCGTGTTTACCGCCGTAAAGCGCTAGAATTCCCAAGAATGCAGGTAATAACAGCGATTACTCGTGCAATCAAATGAGTAAGGCATATCCCGAAACACTGCTTGCGAACGAGGTATTAATTGGTACTGCCTCCAGCTACAAATATTATATGTTATGTTCGTGTTCACATGCGCACTTCTATCCATAGCCATTTTTTTCACACAGATTGGCGCATCACAGTACTGTATTATTCGTTGTCGTGTTTGCTCAGCTTGTTGTGTGTCCGGCGTGTTGTGGTGGTCAGCTCCGCGAGCGCGCACCCAGCTTTACGCCTTCGCGGTCGAGTCAGCGGCGAAAGTCGCCTATTCATGAAATGTTTGTTTTCGCACAGATCTAACACCCTGATTTGCACTTGAACACACAGTACCCAACCCAACACACGTGTTTAGCCGGTTGTTGCCTGGGTGTGCGTACGGTGCTTTGATCATGGTGGTACTTTAACTGCTTTCAGCTCTCCGGTACTCTATCGCGTCCACAGAATTATAAATTGTTTCTTGTCATCGGATCGGTTTTCTTCAGAAATTCTCACCTAAACTTCACTCGAGAGGGTTATTCGGTGCTCTGATCACGAAAATCTCACTAGTTTTCTATCTAAGCCTCGTTGTTGTAGTAATATTGTAAGTTTATAGTAATAAAGAAAGAAAAAATGTCAATTTTGGCAAGGGAATGACAATCTAATAAGGCACAATCCTGGCTCTCCACTCAAAAATCCAGGGAATTTCCTCACTTATCAATAAAGGAGTTCTTGAAGTGATGAACATGAATATTATATCCATTTTACCGCAGCCCCACTTACGTTAGTCAGGGGGCGGGCTAGGGCCGCTCTCATTACTCTGATTTCCGTGTCGATACTAGCATTTTATATCATTTTCGCATACTATTCCCATCGTAAACTTACAAAAACGGGACTGCGGTAGGAAACTAGTGTGATTTTCGTGATTATGGCATCAAATCACCCTCCCTCTTAAGTGAAGTCTAGCCGAAAATTTCTAAAGAAATCCAATCCGATAACAAGACATCTTTCATAATCCTGTGTATAGTCCGTTTCAGAAACGACGATAGTTGACTATTTGTGCCTATATTTTGCATTTCTCGCTTGCCTTTCCGAATACAGCACTATTTTATTTCATTTTCTTTCACATCCTCTCTTTCTTTAATATGTATGTTCATAACTATTTTCCTCGGTGAAACACACTATATCGCATTCACTGTAGAGAAGTTTTGAACGGGAACTTGCATTAGTACCATGAATAGATTCACTCACAAATGTGAGTACGGGCCATTTTTCCACGTAGCTTCCGGTTCTCCTCCCAGCCGCCTGTTTCCATCCATACATCAAAACGCAAGAAATAACCCATTAATACACGCATGCTAGCTGGCTCTGACCAGTTTACTCCAGTATTCTAGTGTACATTACACTGTCGGTTTATCGTCCTGTATAGTTCGGTCGCATGCTAATCTTTCATATCCGGATATTGTTTGCGTATCTCTGTATTGTCCATGTTTTAAGAAACCATCTGTAACCATCTATAGATTTCGTTTGCTGCTCATCTATGTCAAGTCCTGAATCAATTCATTCTTGTTCTGAAAAAATAGTACAAACATAGCTTTAGCTATGCTAGAAGTACGCAGTGCTCGTTCGTATGCTACAATTTGAGGTTATCAGAGAGTTATTGAGGAAAATTGTTAGAAGGTTAAAAAGATAATTGTGCTTGTCAACTATTTCCGATTGCAAATGAGTTGTTCCTCTTGATTTTTTTGAAGTCGCACAAAGAACTACAACTTCTCACTACTGCTCAGTGAAATTTTGATTCGAACCTCCTATTTTACTTTGGATTCTATTTGTGTTTTGATATTTTGATATCCGAGCAAACCACCAAAGAATTCCAACTTTCTACTGATTTCGCTTGATCGAACACCTGAAGAAGTTCTTCTTTCGTGTTATTAGAATCTACTATATTCTTTGACTCCTCCATTCTAGGAAGAAACACATATTCTGCTACTTAATTGATTCTTCGGAGGTCTGCTGAAATGATAATCCAACATCATCTAATGTTGGATCACCCATAAATCCAGTGCTTCAGAATCTTTCCAGAAACTCTTGTGTCTGTCCCTCTCTTTTATTTCGTTTCGTCCATTTGAAATTAATGCATGCAAGTCTGAGTAGAAAATTCGTTTTTATGGTTCGCACTGTATTAATGTATAATGAACATAGCTGATTGGAAGGAGGAATAACCTTGAGTAACGACTCTGATCGCATTCTCAAGTTCGCTTGCCGTTAAATGTCTCAGCTATGATGTCGCCTCGCATGGTAAGGTGAAATACCAGTTTATGTAGTACATTTGATGATGATTCACTCTAAAGGACGAGTGATCTCATTACTCTTTTTAATGTCTTACCTTGCCATCTTGATTTCGCCGATGTTTTTGTGCAACTCGTTCCCATACAATTGTGTCGGAATCATGGGACTTATCCTGAATTTTGCTGACGTTGCATATTCCTACAGAAGATAATTTTAAACTGTTTGTTCTTTTAGCTGTGAACTTTTGTCTGCGTGTGATTTCGTATCAAAAATGTAATTACTTTGCCCTTGTTCGTCATCGAACCTCAATCACACCTTGCCTGTTAGTTTAATTCGATTTCATTTTTGGCGAATGTTATAGAATCCTCCCCTCGTTTCCTTTTCTCGATTTTTTAAATTTTCTAACTGTATCAGTGTTCAAGAGACCAGAATTCTTCCACCGCAAAGGAAAGGATCAACATGTACATTATTCTATTGGACGCATATGCAGTAATAGCGCTGCTGATTCTCAATGGCTCTATTTAGATCAAAATTAAATTGTTCTCATTTTCCGAAGGTTGATCGAGTTTTGAGCAGAATGACCCCTCTTTCTGAACTCTTATTCTCCTTTCCATCAAAAATTTCTAATTCAGTCACTTTTTCACAAATGCTATCTTTCAGGGGCGCTCTAGAATCGACTACTAATTCCCTTTCAAAGGCGCGTTGAAAGGACACCCCACCTCGTATGGATTTTGAGATGTTGACAGGAATATTCCTTTTGGAACAAAGTTGTCGAAGGCGAATACACTCATGAAACCCCATAAAAATGCCAGAAATACGGTTTTGGTGGGCTACACTAACGGGAAAAGGACTGCAGGTAGATCTGATAGGTGGAGATGATGTGATGTGTGACGTCACATGTTGGTCGCAACCATCATTAAAACCAATAACGAATTTTCTCGGCAAATTTATGACGTCACTATCGGTTGGCAGGTCATCACTGATGATCTGCCGACAACATTTACCCTTCAACACTTGTTGGTTTTGTAATCAATTCAGAAGAAGTAGTTGAAATGAAAGTGGAAATGTTTTCGATTCGGTAAACGTGATGCAGACATGACATTTAAGCCAAACTGTTCAAAGTTAATGAAATAAACATGGAAATAATCCATTTCGATTGGCATAGCCTTGATCTTGTGAATCCTTGTTTTGTAAAGGATTCATGAAGGATCAGGGCAAGGCTAGCATTGAATATCCGGTTTTGGATTTTGTTTCTGACTCTATATTCTCTCCAATATCGGAGTTTCTCCTCATTATGATTACTGTACAATACTTCTTCCGTATCTTGTATTTTATTGGGATGTAATACTATAAATGCGCGTTTGTGGGTCAAACAAAAATTATTTTGAAGAAGGTGATACAACAGCTCAGTCCAAGATGTAGCCATGGAAGTTATCAGTGACCCTTCGCCATGTTTTGATCAGAGAACGAGGGCCTCTTTGAATGGTGTCGTTAGCTTAAGAAGCCTAAGAGAAGCTTAAAAATCGGAGAATGAAATCTATTTAGCAATTCGTGTGTGCTTAGATGCGCTGTGTATAGCTCTGGTGTCAAATATTCTAGAATATGTGTTCGTCATCAAGGTGGTAGAATACAGTGCGCATTTACAGTTTTACACGCTAATAGATAGCCTCACTTCAAGCCACACTATCGAACTTGTCGCCTTCTCGGAACTCAGAACGTTTCTCATTGCTTTCACATGGTTTATTTCCTTGCTACTTTAAATTTGATATAAAAAGAGAACAATTAGCAGAGTTAGTGGGTTACGCGATTTTCTTTTAGTGATTTGTGTCCGTAAAGCACGTAATTGCTGCTGAAGATGAGCAGCTCGCAGCTTTTTTTCTATGACAACAGCAAGGGAAAGTTAAATGTTCGTGAGATCAGTCCGTTACGATCGTTTTGAAAGTTCTCTGGGATAGCAAAAACAGGCACTATTCAGTGAAGTAGTTGTCGTGCTTCGACTATCTTTACATACTTTAAGAAGGTGCAACACAGTTCATGTTTAACTGTGACGGCAACTGTCATTTCACGGAGACTGTCAGGCGATGTTATCTCCTATAAATTGAGGAGGCAGTTTCTTTTCTTTACTTTATGTTCATATAACACGTAAATATTATGATGGGGACCGAATGAAAACTGATTTAAAACTTAAAACAACTCAAAAATCCAGATATTCGTCAATGAGAAAGCCCTAGAGCTATGTTTCTTCTCTTTCGTACAGCATAGTAATGGTCTTCATTGTTGAGCGTTCGAATTTCCCGTCTACTCAAAGTTGAATATTTTTGTTTTCAAATATCGACTACTTCGAATAAATGGAAAATTCGAATGTTCGAACATTACGGACCAGTATTGCTGTGTGAGTGAGAAGAAGAGCTTTAGGGCCTTCTTATTCTTAAATATCTGGATGTTTAACCTGTTTCATGAATTGTTATGTTTAACCTGTTTCATGAATTGTTAATTAGAGTAAAAATAATGTTGATTTTTCATTTGGTCCCGATATCCAGTGCCATGTTCAATTAAGTCGTGATGATCCATAAACGCCGCGTAAGTTGTTTGCCTTACTGAGTGGTTAAAAAAAAGGTGTTCGCAAACATTCTCTAAATGTAGAGTTGGAGTACAAAGTCAGGGATAGTCAAACAATTTTACTCCTTTTCAGTAAACGTACATATGTAACTTTCACTGCAATCCAGTAGTAGGTTTCACTTTTTTGTCTGCGGAACTGTGAAAAGACAGGCGTGGTTTGAGGCAGTTTTACAAATAAATACTAGCCCTTTTCTGGTTTTGCACAATTCCAGCCAAAGTGTACAGCCATTTGCAGGAGTACTTGGTAGTTATTTTGAAGTCGAAACATGATACAATATCAATAGTCTGGCGTAACGTGCTGATTAGATAGCAGCCTCGTCCTATTTGCCTCTAATAAGTGGGAAACAGACACCGTTGCATCGTCCGCATGCTGTCCTCTCATCGGCTTCATTTTTCCTTCGGTTGAGCATCCACTTACATTTTTTGTTGTAAAAACTTTGATTGAAGAGATATGCGTCGAAGAAGTTGTTCGCATATCTTGCATATTCATGTATGCATTTCTTACAAGCTCTGTGTTGGATTATGAACGTTCCTATTGTCTCTTTTTCGAAGCAGAGCCCATCCAGTCACTGCTCTCCACTTGTAATGGAAGCTGTGGATTCGGAATGGGGTCTGGTGTTTTATCCTTTGTCTTCTTCAAAGTTGTTGGCCAGGACAGTAATGGGATCTTTCTTTTGTCGCTGTCAAAATAGCTCCAGAATTCAACTCTCATGATAGCACAGAGTTGTCTTGAAGGGGTTACCCTAATGCTGAAGCGTCCTGCTGTAGTTCACCGCTTTGTATAACAATGCCATTACAGTTGCCTAAGAAAATATAGGAACAATGGAGAGGATCAACACCTCAGAGCTGATGTGGGTTTGCAAAATGCCACTTAAATAAAATAACAAAGTTCTATCACCTAAGATAGGAAGACATCACCATCTCCTCAGATATGTCCGTTAAGTCTTGGATTGTCTCGTGTTGAGTTCACATTTTGCCTTGCTCCTCCGTTTTTGCTCATTGGCTTAGTTTGTCTTTGTCGCTTTTGTGTAAACGGGGTGAATTTCGGAAAAAGCTGTGATTCATTCGCACCTTCAGCACTAGCACCAGCGGCGATTGGAAGCCAGACTTAGTCATTTCCTGTGAAATAACATTTTTTTTTGAAAATATATCCCAAAGATGTCTTAACAGATACGATTCTTCTGCAAATTTTCTACGAGAATCTTCACGTATTTCGGTCTGTGGAGCAGTGTATTTAAATTGATAGTGCTAAGTACGAAATATGCTATATTTTCTATCTGAGACGTTATTAGTGAAGGAATGAACTACAATGTGTAACGTTCCAATTCTTAATCAGTGAATGGTTATTTTGGCAGATTTCGTTCTGCTGGTGTTTCATATGCCCCATTCTTTTATACAATTGGTTAGCATCCGGTACACTTAACGTGACATTTTTTGGTTTTTTTACACGTTTAATCCATTATACATGCAGATTGAGCTACGATTATGACAGCGTTTCATCGTCGCTTTCAATGGTTTCATCCAAAAATGGAGCGAGCCTGGTGCGTCCATTCCTCTTTCATATTACAATTTAGCTATTTGTACGTCTTCCTCTCGTTTTTCAACCTCGATAATTGGTGTTGGGAACAGCGACAGTTCGTGAAATTCTCACTTTCCAGTCGTTCTCCCTCTTATACTCTGGTTTTTCTTCGCCCATACGACGGCCACCTTTCACAGCGGTGGCTCAGCGTTCACACGCTGAAAAATCATCGACCTGTGACATTCTTGTCAATCCTGCCTAACTCACGATGTACTTTGGGTTGCTGCTCATCAAGATGAATAGTTTATTGGCATCGGGCCGCACACTCACACACTCTGCACGTTTTCCTCCAACCTCTCATTAATTCATGAAAGACTCACCAGGCCGTCCTTAGCAAGTCGTAGGGATTCGAAAATACACTTGAATTGCTTCATGCATCCATACAAGTGTACTAGTGTAGTGTTCCTAATGTATAAGAACTTTACAAACCAAACAATGACTAGTGTGTCAACAAGGTGGTCCCATGACCCCGCCCCGTCTGGCTGATGCTCATTGTCATCCATATCCCGAAAAGTCAGTTTTCTTTCATGAGGTCCAGATGACAGGAATCGGTATCATTTTCAAAGTGCTCAATACATCCTAAGAGCAGGGGGTAAAGCGTTTTCTTCAGAGAGTCTAACCTACACCTGCATAAGTCAGTGATAGCTCGTACTATTTTACTTAACGTTCTGCTTTCCGGTAGATTATTGACGAATGAATGAATTGAAGACGAAGTTTTTAGTGTGCTAAAAATTCTAACCATTTCATTTTTCTGTGTCGTTTTCGACGCTACATTCTTGCGTATTCGGCGCTTGCCAAAGAGTAGAAATATTCCATGTTCTATGTATTCGCCAGAGTATGGAAGCTTTTGCTAACAATCAAATATTCTAGACAGGAACACCTTTTATCTCAGCTTTGTTGCCTTCCTTGTCATTTTAACTTTCTATTGTTTCTTCACTGAGATCCTCCCTCATCGAGCTGCCGCAGCAATTCCCAACTGATATCGCATTTTCCCATGAGGACCTCCTTTCCTTGAACTGCCAGCGATTTGTCACGTGCGCGCCTATCGTCGTTCTCATTACTGTCGAAATCATTCTGCTAAAGCGTTTTTCATATTCCTGAACTGTGATGAATGTGGCCATAGAATTGGTGTGAAATAAGTCTTCTTGGCAGTACGTCGGTATTGGTCGTGCTCGTGTTCTATGCGTATTATTTTTACAATTACTTTGGCGCGAATCATTTTTTTTAGGAGAGATGGTGTACGGCTGTGCTAATTCGTGTGTGAAGTTCTTGTTCTTCCTCGTGAATCTTCTGATTTGCATCTTTGGAGCGCTTATCTTTGGATTCTCGCTGTGGGCAAATCTCGACAAGAACTTTGGCTCACATCTTGCGGATTTCGTGCGTAAGGTTGACGGTGCTGATCATACACATATCGATGAGATCTCCAAGGTAAGAATTGCTTTCTCGAGCTAGTTTTTTCCTCTGAAGGCACAGCCGCGATCATCCTGATCCAGCCTTTGCTCCCACACTAAGATCGGAATGCTGGAAAGCATCGCCGCCACGCGGCTGCTGTACGCTGACACGCTGGTTCTGAGATGTATTACGTGGATTCTAATGGATGCTTGTGATGTTTTCCATAGCAGCCAGTGAAAATCCACGTGGTGGTTGTTAGCGCATGTCAGAATCTTAAAGGAACTGCTTCGCGGCAGTGTCGCGTAGCGCTTTGGGACTGCCGTGGCTCTATTCCACCTTCACGGGCCCAAAAACGTGGGAAAAAATTTTCGGCTGAAACTGCGCGTAGAGGGGGGGGGGGTATTCGAAGTGCTGAACACGAATATCGTGTCCACTTTGTACCGTAACCACATTTTTGTAGGGTTACGGTAGGTATAGTGTAGAAACTGTATCTCACAGAATCCTCTCACATTTTGTCTACGGGGGTTATTTGGGGTGATGATCACTAATATCGTATCCATTTTGTACTGTAACCCCATCTTCTCAGGGAGACGGCAGGTAAACGGTAGGGGCACTGTTCCACATTAGAGGCCCCAAAATTAGAAAGAAATTCTTCCCGAAACTTGAAATAGGGGGTTATTTGAGGTGGTGAACACGAATATCGTATCCATTTTGTACCATAGCCTCATTTTTTTACGGTCACGGTGGGTACACTGTATACACGGCATGTCACAGAATCCTCTCAAATTTTGTGCACAGGGGTTGTTTTAGACGCTGATCACGATCATCAACATTACTTTGCATGTCACCTCCGTTTTCTACCCGAAATCGGCGTTTTCTCCCAATTTTCTACCTACTATAACCCTATAAAGGTGGGGTTACGATACAAACGATTAGCAACGATTCCAGCGATAGCGGAGCGGTCGCGGCGCTTGCTTCTCCACTCCGCGAAAGACGCGCTTCTATTGACGCTCACTGTGTGCGCTTGAAAACTTAGCCATGTTCATATCGAGAAGGCGCAATGCGGCTAGCTGCGGCCGTAATTATGATGTTGGTCTTCCCTTGTTTTCTCACATAACAAAATTATACATTTAGTACCAAGCTTCGCTATGGATTCTGGTAGCTGTTGGTGCGCTGCTGTTCTTTGTTGGATTCCTCGGATGCTGTGGTGCAGCTTGCGAAAGTCCAATACTTTTAGGATTGGTAGGCAACTTAACATTGAATAATGTAGTACAGTATGAGACCCTCCAGCAGTTATCTAATTCTGATTAATTTCATTCCATTTCAGTTTTTCTTCATCGTGCTGATCCTCACAGCAATTGAACTTGGGGCAACTATCTTTGCCATGTCTAATCGAGACAAATTTGTCGAGGCTGTGCAGAAGGTTTTGAGAATCCCATATATTTCTGGATGAACTGGTTCAAGTGCTCGCTATGAGTAATGATGCGCTCTTGCAGGTTATGGAAACATCGGCGAGTACTCCAGATTTGCGCAAAAATCTCAAGCCAATCCAGGATCTGTTCAACTGTTGCGGCGCTACGATTTCTACCAAACAGTTGTTCATTGATGATAAAATCTGTACACCAGAACAATATCAATTGGTAAGGTGTTTTTGTTCCAAGTTCTGACATGTCTCGTGTTTAGTCCTCGTGTGTCTATCTAGTAGCAGAGCTCATGCTTAAAAATGCAAGTCGTTATGATGTTGTCCTAGGTCTGTCATAGCCTTGGGTAACATATCGGTATATGCTTTGCTGGATTCAGTCCCTTTAGTTGTTTCTGGCGAATAATTCGTTTATCGAGCCTTACCTGATCGATGTGGTCTTTCTTAAATTCTCTTTCCACACACTACTGCAAAACTTGAGACACTTGCTTCAAAATTTATAATTCATAAAAAATTTTAATTTAGTAATTCGAAATTTGAAGTAACCATTTGTAGAATTTAGTTTTCCTAGTTCCCACTGAAGAGTAGCCAGTCGGAAGGGGCATTGGAAACACTCATACTTTTGTAGCGGTATTCATGAACGTTGCCGGGAAGGTTTTAACCTCTCTATTTTACCTGCCCGGTCAACTAGGAAAGGTATAGGGAGGAAGAAGCGGTAGCGGATAAAGACCATGTCCCTTCCCGCTCCCGTATGTTCATGAATACCAGTACTGAGATCATGAGTATACATGACTCTGTGCAGAAGAGTCGAAAAAACCACTTTGAGCCCTTTATTTTGGGAGGGAATTGGGCGGGGAACAGGCGAATGTAGGAGCTTTCCCCACCCTGCACACTCCCTTGCCAGCAGCATTACAAAATCCAATTTCTGACCTACATATAAGGCTCAACCTATCAAATTTTTACAGGCGTCATAATTTCCTTGGTACGCACCCCCTCGCAGGGAGCGCAGCTTCTAACAGGCTGGGAGGTGCACCACAAGGAAGTGCACTGTGGGGAACCTCGCTACCCGCTTTGGCATTGCTGAATTTCGCCATAAAGGAAGACTGAAAACCAGTTTTTTGGCACTTCAGCATGAAATCACGTAGATCCACCCCCTGATTAGATGATCAGTAATTCGTGGCGGTTTCAGTCAGGGAAATCTCAAAAGCAGTGCTGAGGTGGGGCCATATTTTCAAATTGCAGCTTTTCAAATTACCAGTCACTTTAATAAGGGTACTAAATTCACAACCTTTGATATTCCAAGTTTCAGTGAACACTACGTGCTGAATTTCTGTGCAAGGATTACGTCGCTTAAATTACGTCATTCATGTTATTGTTGAGAACAATGCTAGCTGTGCACTTTTTGAGAGTACAATGTCACATGATAGTTGAATGACCGTTCAGAGCCACTCACAATTTGTAATGCTTACATATGCGTGGGATGCATGAGCTAGAGTACAATTCTCTGAAAATTTATGTATTGATGTACAGGAAACTCCAAACGCACGCAGACAAGGGTAGGGACCGCGGCGCGGCTCTCTTGGGCAGAGACACGGGCGCTCTGCATGCTGATCGCCTGCGTCTCTGCCCAAGAGAGCCGCGCCGCCTGCCCTTGTCTGCGTACGTTTGGAGTTCCGTGTATGTATTGATGAAGGTAAACGGATACTGGGGGAGTTTTCTATTATTCTGTAATACATAAGTTGTGGTTTAAAGCAAAAGAATTTCAGCAATATAATATTATATATCCGTGAATTTTCCCAGCAGTTTTCCAACTATGTTAAAGCACGGGCTGAGCCAGCTTCAGCAGAGTCAGTTTATCCTGTATTCGTCCATTCTATACTTCTTTCCATTACTTGAAGCTGACTAGTATAATAAATAACTAAATAAATAAATGAATAAATAAGTGGGTAAATAAGCTGCGATAATCGATGGAATATTTCTTCTCACTGAAAGCATTGGCTCTACTTACTGCTACTATTTCAGCCGGACTGCTTCGACCGCATTTCGACTATGGTGGAGTCTTCTGGGGAGATTATCATAGTGATCGGCTTCATCCTACTGGCCGTTGAAGTGTGCTCCCTCATCTTTTCGTGTATACTGTGTCGTGCGTCTCGTGAAGTTCGTTACGCAGGATACTATGCGTAAAATGGTTGTTTCCAGTTGCGAAATGAGGGTAAGGGGTTGAAATCTATCTGTGTCTATGCAAAACCTCAGCAATTTCTTTGAAAATTCAACATGTCTTCTTTTGCATCTCATTTATTGCATTCAGTTTACGTTGTTGAGGTGTTTGTTCCCGGTTTTGTGCATACAGTTGAAGATCTTTTCCTGAAAAGTTTTACAAACATGTAAAACCTTGTACAGAAAAGGAACGACAGTTGTTCTTGAGCGGTTGAGAATTCGTGAGGGGAATGTTGTGGTTTCGAATAAGGTCTCTAAATCGACTGAGGTTAAACTGTTCTTTGATTCGGGTATGAATGGCAATCAAAAGCAATAAGTCGATGTTCTGTATATTCTCCATGCTGTTGACGTATCCGATCCACGAAAGGCTTGGCTTGCTGTAACCTCCTTCTTGAGCCGTTCGATGCTACCACCTTCTGACCTCCCTTTTCTCGCGCAATCGCAAAACTGTCAGATTTTCACCAATTCTTATTGTTGCATTTTCATTCTTTGTGTGCATTTCGAAGTCCCCATCAATAACTTACCTTCTCGAAGTCTTAAATTGTGCTCCTCGTTCACTAATATCGTTCCTTATTGAAGTCATTCATGATGCTGCTTCATGAATGCGTATCATAATATTCCAGTTATAGGAGGTATACACAGTTGCCGTCTTTGTTTAGTTGAGCACATTTTCACTGCAAGTGTAGCATATGTGCTTAGAGTGTTATTTTGTATGCTGTGTACGGGACTCAACATTTTATCGTCATTCCACTCTTTCTCCTATATTTTTTTTGGTCGGATTCTGAATCACTCCATTCGCACATTGCGAACAAGCTGTTCCAGGTCCTGAGTTTAGTACACTGCTATACTCATATCTTGAATTGTTCATTTTATTAATAAAGAATACTGACGTAAATTAGGCTCTTTCTTTTATCCGAAGCGTAGATGATTGTCTCGGTGCCTGCCTCGCTGCAGCTGCTGCAGATTCGTGCGAAAGCCGAAGACCCAGGATGAAAATGACGAGTCCGTTCGAACCATTCCTTCGAGACTCCTAAAGTAAGCGAAATGCCACCATTTGGACTAGGTTTTTACAGTGGCCCAAAATTATGGCAAGGGTATGAGCTACAGCACACAGCGTATGAGCCTCTGTGCCTTGGATTTATTTTGGATGACTGGTACTACCTGAAAACTATGTGTATCTGTTAGTTCTAGAATAAGAGACAGAGGTGCTGGGAAGAAATTCTATTTTAATGCAAAGTGGAGGTCTCGATTCAGGCTACAGAGGATTCAGAGAGTCTGAAAAATAGCTCTGGAGTGGCCAAGATAAACGAGGGAAGTGCACGAAGAAAAGCTGTAAAGCCATGGTAAGAGCTGTACGGGTTGAGAGCCTGTCCAACATGATGTTACGGCCTATACTTGAAATCTGCTAAATGGTTTACAGAAGCTCGGAATTCTACGTGGAGCGAGGGGAGGATACTATGGGCGCAAAAGAATTTTATCTGTATTCACAGTGCCTTGTGTAGCTTGCGACGCTGGTTTCAAATCTGTTTTTACCCTCCCTGAGTCTTGTCTATGTAAAGAGTTACGGTTTTTTTTTTTGCAAGGACATATAATAGAGCTGTACCAGTGGCGGACGCAGAAAGTGGGTGAGAGGGGGGGGGGGGCGTGGGAAAAAAGCGGAGTCCCCTTCCGTTTTGGGGACCCAGACGGAAAATAAAATCAATAAAAACATTAATTACGACAATAAATAATTAATAAAAGTTATTTTCGTGTGCTTTCTTCTCCAAACCTGAGCACGATGTTTTAAAGATGTTTTCACTTCTTCTGCCAACCAGGTTGTTAGTTGGTGAACGTTATTGACCTGATGTTTCGAACAGATCGTCGTCTTCAGAGGCCTAAAAGTGGCTCGCGGTTCTTATCTGTGATTGAAGCCGCCAAACATCTCCATTCACCCTGCCAGTTTCCCAACATTACCCTAAGCTTGCTGCTACAAAAGACCCAGGACGAAGGGTAAACCAACCTTGCCACCACCGGTCTTGCGGAAAACCGCAGAAGACTGTCGCTGCGGACAAGTAAGACTCGCTTGGCGGTCCGTATCTTATGAGTGGGGTGGTGCTAAACCGATGACTGAAGAGCAGACAACAAGCGGAGCTAGCTTGAATAACGATGTTCTTAGAGGTCTACTTGCGATACCATTTAACAGTCACAATGTCTTTTGAGAGCTTCATCTGCGTGTTGAGATAAGGTAGCCAGCCATTTATTCATTATTTTCGGCTCTGTTCGATCTGTTCGAAACGTCAGGCCAATAAAGTATACCACCTAACAACCTGGTTGGTAGAAGAAGTGAAAGCGTCAACAAAAATTATATTAAAAATATTAATATAAATAAACAATTAAAAATAAACCAATAGAGGATTTTTATTTGTATTGTAAAGTAATTTCGAAAATTTGGCGACCCATTCTTGGGGGGGGGGGCGCCCCTCCCTCAGGGCGCAGCACTAGGTGGTCAGTGTCGGTTGGGGAGTACTAAGTCCAGTCGGATTCCGAAATGAGCTACTAAGTACCTACACGCTAGGGTTCTTTCAGGAAAAACAGATAGCACTAAAAATGACTTAAATAAGCGTTAGTGAGACGACGAATGATGTTTCAGCAAGAAATGCGTACCATTTAGCGAAGACAGCCTAAATCGTCTCAAATTCAAGCTAAAATCCTCGAAAAACCGATCTCAGTACGGAACTGTTTGATGCCGCTAAAACTCGTTGAAGTTTGTTATAGGACCTGTCAGATACAAGAAACTGTCATTGGAGCATGTTTTTTTCTCGAGCCGGGAACTTTCCCAGGAAATTTCTCTTTTTTGAAGAAGGGTTCCGATACGCTGTCAACTCCAAGAATTGCGCCTAGGTGGTATCAACTCTTCCCCAAAGTGGCATCTTTCGTTTTTGAGAAACCGTCTTCGTTTTTGGAAAAAACTGTCATTAATGGTCAAAAAATGGTCAAAAACCACTTTTTGACCATTAATGACGTTTTTTTTCAAAAACGAAGACGGTTTCTCAAAAACGAAGTGTGCCACTCTGGGGGGGGGGGGGATACTTGTTGGTATAGTGCGCATCTACAATCAGAATTCCAACATGATACGTCTCCTACAGGTTGAGCAACACTTGATTATCACTGGAGCGCACCAGAGTGCAGGGTAGTGATGTAACAAATGGTTGAACGACAGTGATCTTCAGCCACGATTTTGATGATCCTCCAGACGTGCCTTTCTGAAATCTGTTTGTGCTTAACATCAGTAGACGGTTAGCGGTTGGCTACGCCCCGGACATTGGTGCTGAGCCCCCTGAATCTACAGGACGCTACTAAGTCCTGGTGGTCAATGACCACCTGGTGTTGCGCCCTGGCCTCCCTGCGCCCGCCACTGATCTGTGCGAACGCAGGTCGCCGATACCAATTGGTTATTTCTCAAAGGTGTCTTCCGCTTTTGATGGGCATGCTTGCAGGATCAAGCGCCTGCCAGGTGCGCCCCTTTTGTATTTTGTTCTGAGCTTCAGTAGACAAACTTCAAGTATATAGTGAGACATCATTCTGGACAAGGTCTAACCATGTAGGTGTCGTCTCGAATCAGCAGCTTGAGTTCGTGCACTTCCCTTGTCAGCAAGATTTCTCGTTGAATTTTCGAATATATTCTTATTCTATTCTAATATATTCTTATTCTATGGGGCGCGTGTGGCGCAGTGGTAAGAGGCTCGCTGCGCACGCACACGATCGATGGTTCGATCCCGCCCGAGGCCAACCAAGCCTTCCATCCCTCCGGGGTCGGTAAATTGGTACCAGAGCAGTCTGGGAGGATGAAGCACTGACTTGGTACATCGGGTGCCTCCCGCAAGTCATTGTACAGGGCACATACGCATTCAACGCCTCTACGATGCTCAGATGAAGTCGAATGCGTGGCGCATCCCTCGTGACGGGATTGATTAACGCCGACCACTTTGCCACTTTATTCTTATTCTATACATTTACTATATTCTTAAATATGTTCTTAACCCTTGAACTTGCGACACATTTTTGAATCGCTATCGGAATTATTAAGGGAAGAAAATTAAGCACGTTGTTCTCATACAACGCATATATGTGAATTTACAGCAAAAAAAAAAACGGAAATAAGAGGAAATATAAAAATAAATGTTTGGCTCGCAGTTGTAGTCATAATCCTTTTACGTTATTTTGCGTGGGTTATGGCACTTGCATTCGACATAAAACCACCAATGTACGTATTATGCGACAAACTCACTGTATGACACTTTTTTTAAGATCATCTATTATTTCCAACTGAACTTTTCCTACAAAGTTATAGGCTGAATTCCCGCTGTTTTTGGACCTTGATTGTAATAGGTAAATGGGTTTCACTCTGGCTATTCTCTGATAATGGTTGCCCTATGAACGAAGTGTATGCAGAAAATTAGCAGGAAAAGAGAAATTATGATTTTTCACCAGCTCTGAAGTAGAAGGACTTATGTTACCGTCTCGTAATAAATTCCTTTTCTTCCCTATCGTAGTCGGATTGATTGATGTACGTGCGAGATCCTGAATAAACGCAGGTCTTGAGGGAATCTATACAACTCATCTTAGGAGAAACTAGCCAATAACTACTAGAAACTGTAACTAACCTCCAATGCACGATCTGGCAACCTTCTGTCGGAAAAGAGTGGAACCCGTGGTTGCATTCCGAAATTTGAGAGTTCTAGAAGCATTTTTATTCCAGAAGTCATGTTAAACATCAAATCACTCATTCCAGAGTTTCATAATTACTCATTCCACAGTATTATATGCTGCAGCAATTAAGCGCAACTTATTAAATAATCGTTCTCGATACGTTAAAGCCTTCGTCATATGGAATAACTCTGCACTTCTTTCTAACAAAAATGGTGTTCTCATGAAATCTCATAGAGATCTTTTTATTTTTCGGATTATAGAAGATTTTGCACAGATGTTTGAGTAATGACGCCATTCATTGTCAATTGACGCAAATTTTATCGCAGTGAAGAGAGTAAAAGTGAAACAGAACAAGGAGAGCCTTAAAAATTTGTCGTGATTATTTAAAGGATGAGGTCGTGCCTATGTCAGAGGTTTTTTTTTTCATAGATTAGTAAAGAAGAGTGTTGCTCACAGAGAATAGTGCATTACCTGTAGTGCGTTGAGCATTTTGGATGAAGAATATGTCGTTTTTTCATGTAGTCGTACACATTCCTACGGTGGTGGTGTTGCATACACGTGCAGTTGTTGTAAACAGAGGACACGATTCCGATGTCCATGGAGACACGGAAGCATACGGGTTTGCAAGCTGAAGATATTCCTTCTAACATTGTCCTCGCTAGAGATTAGAGAACAAGTTTACTTTGTTGCTTCAAGTTGAGGTAAGATATTTCTACTGCTAACCTGGTTTATTTACTTGACCCCACATTGGAGGTGAATTATAGATGCTAGTTATAACTTTTGCATCAACCTGATACATATTGTCGCCTGCAACCCATGTAGGTGCATTGTTTGGTATTGAATACGATTTAGTAATGCTTAGAAATCGTAAAAAATACATACATAGTGCTGCACATATGTACATATATGTAAAATTAAAAGAAAAAAAAAACAAAAACCCCAAGTGAAGTGGAAGTCCTACCTAAAGCAATGATCCAAATAATACAAGATGTCAGCATCAGTGATATCATAGTGGTGGTATTAGTACGGAAACCGAGACGCACTGATCAATTAGATTCCTCGCGACCGTGAATTGAGTCAAATGAGTCAACAATCAGACTGTCACAGTTGATCACGGGTTTTTGGTCGAGCGGAGAAATGTGTCTACGGACGTTTTCTCTGCAGAATTTTATATTCAGTTAGTTCATAAATCTTGTTGAGTTCCTTGGGCTCGAGCTGCAACAAAATCCTAATAGATTTGACAAAAGGGTATCACCAAGTGAGAAATTTCACGATGTGCATAAATATCAGGGATGAGCGAATACGAGATTTTCCACGACAAGGATAACGGTGCGGATAACGGATAGGCCAAAAATGACCGGATAACGGCAAAACGGATAGCCGGATATGGATAATCCGCTCATCCCTGATAAATATATACCTCCGAACTGGTATGAAAGAAAAAAGAACTTAATGGAGTTATTTTATGAAACTTGGATTTTTTTTAAACATCTCCAAAGCCGACCCTACTTTTCGAACAAGGTTCAATATAGTAATACATTAGGCTTTTAGTTCCTGCAATTATTTTTTCAGTGTTTAGAGAAACAATCCACGTACAGAACCATTTATGATTGTATTCAGTATACATATAAAATGGATCCCACAGAATATTATTATCATTGAAGAGCAGGTCTAGGAGAACGAGCTCAGACTAGAAGTCTCGACCAGGTGGCCATACTTCGTTTATATCAATACTGTGCTATCAATACTGTGCTAATGCTTTGTTCGTGGCTCACTTTTAATTCCAAGTTATATCACTCAAATATTCACGGTCTGTTTATTGCTTCGACCACGTAAAGCAAATGCTTACATGGTAACTCGCTTTGAACTGTGATATTCTCACTAAAGAATATGGTTTCATCATGAGTACGCAGTCGATAGTCTAGAAGAAATCCATATTTGCTTCGTAAAAGTAACACCACTGCAGGCTCTGATGAGTGATCAGTGGCATATATTCCGAAAGAAGCTGGAAAGATAGCTCCGGCCAAACACTATGCTTTCGTTTTTGTTTCGAATTTTGAACTGGCCTAGTTTCTAAGACTCACCAAGACTCGGAGATGACAGTGAAATTTAATATTTGTTGAAATGCTGCATAGATACCTCACACACGTTGTACTCGCACGAATAGCTCGTGATATCATTACTCGAAGGTGTCCTGACACTTTCAATGTAAGTATTCAATAGGTGCGCCGACATTGAAGACAGGGGCTGTCATCAGAGCACCAATACGTATGTTTATGAATATGTGTAAAATAAGCATAAGGATGGCGGATAAATGTCCCGCGTTTTTTTTCCTGCTCAATGTTCTCAGATGAAAATATGTAGGTACTTTGTTCCTGTCCTTTCTTTAGAAACATTCCTTGATATTCACCATATACATAGAAAATCGTGCAGCTAGTTACCTTCATATTAGTTCTACCTCACTCAATTTCTCGAGAAAAATGGGCAGCGAAGTGGTCACTACGTGATATTAGTGGTGATTTTTCAATCCCGACGCTCATGATGCAAGCTAAAGCAACAATTCGAAAAGAGGTAGGCCATGGCTTCTTGACATTGAATAGGTTTCATAACAGCAGTGACAGCAAAGAGATACATAGCTTCTAGCTACTCAAAGGGGGGCACTGGGCTTTTCTGCTTTCCTTTTGTCTGGAGCTTAGAAAGCATGGCAACGTCCGAAAGTTGGCTGAATGAACTCTATGCTACTCCTGTAGGTACATCTCCTGAAAAATCGAATGTTTGCCACACCTTGCTGGAAAACAAATGCTGAATAGATATGCACCGACCTAAAAGATATGCACCGACCTTTCCTCATTTGTCCACGCACACGCTCCACGCGGAAGTCTCTTTGTCTCTTCGTCCTTAGATACCTTTTTACGCTTGCATCGCTTGTATTCATTTATGTCTTCTTCAATTTCCACTGAAATTATGTGTGGTACTGTAATTACTAGGTTAAGGATAAAGGATAAAGTGCTCGGAGCTAATCAAGCTCCTTCTTAGGATGCGCCATGCACTCGACTTCACCCGGGCCGGTAGTAATCCACCCTGCAAGTTGCCAACTCGCGGTGGCACCTGGGTGCGACATCAGTGGTAGCCGTAACGGTGCGAAGGCACCTCGATTAATAGGGACGGTTAATTTTCGTAAGTCCTTTTCACATGAGTACCATCTCTGCAAATCACTTCATCCCCATGTATAGTGGCCGGATCTCTTGATTCCGAACTGTTCTGCAAAAATAAAGAGAAGCCCGAGGTGCCTATGAGGTCGCGATCTCTTTGGGTGCCACAAAAGGTCGTACCTCGTCGGAAACTACAACCGTGGTCACGACCAAAGTGGAGTCGCTCACGCACTATTTTGTGAGAACAATCAGTTTTTGCCAGAGTTTCGTTTGGAGTCTTTTCTCGTGTTATCTGGTTGAGTTTGTTTCTCTTTAACCCTTAGACAACATTTCCCTGTAATCTTTCCAAAGGTGTAATCTCATAGAATGAATCTAGCCATGTTCCTCAAAGTGTCCCATCACGCGCCCTCGTTTTGTTCGGCCGATCAGCTGAGTTGATAATCGGCCGCCGCATTTCGCACCAGCTAGGTTTATAGCGCTGCTTTTTCCAATTCTTTTCAGTTTTCTGAAAAATATTCCGATTGTAAGTGCTTGTTTCCATTATTTTTCATACATTGTTACTGGTTTGTTTGTTTCTTTCATTTTTATGCTTTAAATGAACGTTTTTTGGGAGTGACTCTTACATGTTTTGTGAGAGCTATTTTATTTTTGTCATTCGCCTCTTGGTCCTCTTCATCAGTCATAACCTGTTGACATGGCCAAGTGATTCAGTCGCTTGCTTGTGATCGCGGTGTAGTGGGGTTCGATATTGTGAGCGTCGCTACGTTTTGCAGCCATATCGGAATGCCGCATCTCACAGCTACTTCGCATCCAAAGTTGCCACTATATAGGCAGTGCTGCCGTCATGGTGGCAACATTGATACCAACCTGCGGGGTGGATTACTACCGGCCCCACTGTTCCAACTCAGACTTCAATCTCGCGACCCATTCCGCTGCCAACTGTTAGAAGTTCGCTTTCAAAAGCGGGGTCCGGTCAAAATTTTCGATGTACAGTCTCTGACACTTTGTAATGTAACCCACAAAACGTAAGTCGAGTTCGAAAGAGTTTCTTAAGGTCTATCCTGAGTTTCAAGGAAAGATGCTCATGGGTGTGTTTTACCCGGACCTTATTTTTAAACATTTTATGCATATCATAGGGATCATCGTATCGATGAGATGCTAAAAGCTCAAACCCGAAAATGATGTGGAACAATCTGACTTTGCTAGCCACAGGGCAATACTTTCGGGAATGCATTGGTATACCACCACGCCACGGCTAGCCGAAACATCACCAACCGGGGATGAAGGAGAGTTCTAAAAATTTTCCTCCATCACTCACTGTTCTGCCTAACAGTACATTCCATAATGACATAATCCACATAAGTTATTCTGAGAACAGTAACAGTGCGCCTCAATAAAATTGTATCTATTGTATTGTATTGTAAAATTGTGGTTACTGTTATTTGCCCACCCCCTTTTGGAAGAAGTCATCGCGCTGTAAGTTGAAACAGCTGCTCAACCGAACCTTGACTTCTTCGCGGTTTTTGCACCTTTTCTCAGCAAGGAAAACATCTTTGCCAGAACCAGTTGGCAACCTGGTATTGGCTAGTTTGTAGTATGTACGACCGACATAAGACACGACCGTCCAATGCTATTCCTCAACTGTTGGAAGTTTTCTTGCCGGTGCGGCTGTGCCTGATCGTGGAAACTCTCTCGCAGTGGTCGTTTTGACAGGGTGATGGTGGGGTGGCTGATTTTTGTGCTGCAACTGTTGTGAACAGAGATCTGCCGTACTCGGCTGGCAGAGATTTAGCATCTCCAGTCAGACGATCCAACGAGACCAATCCTGCCATATTTCATCATGAAGATAGACAACCATCACCTTCTTTGCATGGATAACCAAATTTGAAGGTAGATTCTTTTGCTGACCTGGAGCATTTTTTTTTTTTGCACGTGCTTTCGCAATACGCCTCCTCTTAATCGGTACTAAATGTACAGCGTTATAGATTTTGTCAAACGGCAACGTTTTCAACAATTCCATGATTAAAAAAATAGAACATTGAAGTTTGGTAAGGAACTCATGTGCCTATAAATGCGCACTGATCACTGTTTAGGTAGCTTTGAAAAGTTAAGCATAGATCTTCAATAACACGTTGATGAAGATGAAAAACGCAGGACGCATTCATTGTGTCGCACCCTAATAGGACTTTTGGATTAAGTTTTGCTTAAGCTAGTAATATTTGTGAAATAATCCAGAGTTTATGATGTAGTGGTGAAAACATGGTGATTTAACACAAGAAGCAGTGAGGGAAATCACTGATGGAAGAAATGAGGTGAAATGAGGAGATGTTTAATCTGCGTGATTCTTCTGAGCCTATATTTTTTTGGCATGTCCCTCTCGGAAGTCAATATCTCAAAAGTGCTGGATCGAGGAGTCTTTCATGCTTCAGAAGTTGCTTCTTAAGGTTTGTTCGTTTTAAATTGAATAAGATACACAATTTTCAACATACATTCAATTTTCAGTACCATTATGAAAACAGTGGTATCACGAATCACACAAAACAACATCAAATCATTGACATAAGGAAGTAGAGCGTTGTAATATATTACGATACCTTATTTACCTAATATGACAACGAAAAATTAAAACCCATTTCATTCGAATTTGAATTCAGCAATACTTTTGAACGATTCTGACGGGGGGGGGGGGAGGGAAGCGTAGGTTTACTTAGTAAAAGTACATATGATGCATATACATAAAAAGTATAATGAAAGGTACAAAGTAGTACATACTCGTCAGCAATGATAGAAACTGTATGATCGTCACAACAATGTAGTGACGATGAATGAATAGCAGTTTCTGTAACCGTAACGAGAGAATAAAAGCATCAGTATTTCTCACAGGTATTTTTTCGTTAAAGAAAGATAGGAGTAATATGATGCATTATGCAGAAAAAGATCTAAAAAAGTTGAAATCACAGATATTCAGAGCTGCTCATCAGTGTCTGGATTGAGTGCGACACTTTCTTCCAGGTGTCGTTCGAATTGTGAGGTGAGCAGCGTTGGAGAATTTCCATTGTTGCATCTGGTTACTGTCGTCTTGCATTCCCTTTCCATGCCCTTCTTCCGTGCCCTGTCCTCGTCAAATGTAAAAACGACACCGCGGAGTTTCCTGAAAGAATTCGGAGATGTGCTGAATCGTTTTTCGATCATCATCGGGTAAATTTTGCTAATTAGGTGAAGCGATTTAGCAGAGGCAAATTCGCTGTTCTCAGAACCTTTCAGCTTAGCCAGTACACTAACTCTAGAATTTTCTTGAAAGCCCTAGCATGCAGTCCTAGCATGCACGGAGACGTGCTTCATCGGCGATTCTTAGATTGTTTTGCAGGAAGTAATTAAAATAATGCGACGATCTTTGTACTGTTATTAATATAGAGAAAGTGTCTGTCAATAAAAGCTTGTTTGTGAAAATGCCAACCAACCGTATTCCAAGTCTTTCAAAAAGTGCAATGAATTCAGTCCGGAAGTTCTGATTGAAGAAAGCGTAGATGAGTGGATTTAGACATGCAGAACACATTGCGGCCACATGGCAGACGGCAAATGTTGAGACGGAGAACAGCGACACCCATTCGAATGTATTCACCTAGAAAAGCAATTTCACTTAATTGGTTAAAAAGTTTTGTTCGCAGCTGTCTCGATTTTGCGTACATAGGAAGCGTATGACATTCCCGAAATCTGGTGGAGAACTATGGGAAAGCTAGGCCTGTTATGCGAAATTTTGTTCTAGCCTTTGTCGTAGGTTTGCTTCTGGAGCTTTACTTGATAATTTGTATAGATGCAAAGTAACTTGCGAAGATTGGTGAGGGATGGAAGCCTCTTCCGCGAGTTTGTATAAGACATCGTAACTTGACCAGGATCAAGCTACATTCGCTAAGCTCAGATAGGGCTGCATTGGACTATGGGTATCAGCATGGGCAAAAGGAACACCTAATAGGAGCTTCTTCGGAATAAAATGGTAATGTTAGTTGAGATGGAGCTGTTTACCGGATGAAGTTCTGGGTGATTACGAAAATAATCGCTACTAGCAGGTTTTATTTTGTTACAAGTTACTCCTCTTTGGGCAAATGACACATGACCTTCACCAGATCTAAATAATCTTCAAAGATATTCGGATTGGTGTTTTTTTAACTCAGTGCGCACAACACACGTGATACACATGGTGCACCACGACCTTCCCTCACCATACTGCCATGTAAAAGATATTATACATCATGAATAGCTTTTACGTTGATAACTGCACATTTTTCCGACGTCCCTTTTCTAGAACTACCTCATTAAATACAAAAAAAAAACAACGAATCATGTCTGCATAATTAGAGTTCGAAAATTATTTAGTCACCCATGCAAAAATGTGCTCGGACCGAAATGTGTTAAATTCCAGATGAAGATTTTTACTACCCCCGGAATGATAACAATTTCCAGCTGAGCCAGAATGTCTGATCCAGCTAATCGTAGTAAGAGGGTGAACAAGTATTACCATGTGGAAAACGTTCAAAGGCAGCCATGCGATAGCAAAGACGGCCACAACGCACATGAGCAACAGATGAGTTCGACGTTGCCGCTCAACGACGGACCTGAAAAAAATCGCATTTTCTTCATCTGCCTTTTTCGTCCGACTTCAGGTTAGAAGTGAGCATGAAAAAGAAGTTCCTACCTCCTCCGCTGATTCTGGCTAAGTGAATTAGGGCACGATATGTTGCGATTCGCGAATCGCAGCTTCATGCGATGCGCTATTCGTGTGTAGGCAAACACTAGCGAGAACAACGGGAACGCATACTGAGTCACTAGCACAGACAGTGTGTAGGTTTGCTTCGAAATCATCATCTGCAAATGGAAACATGGTGGTTAACCATTGCTGCTGCACGTGCACAATAACAGTGCACGTGCACAACGAAAAAAAAAACGCAAATAAAACCTCTCGCGCTGTCTATTTACGTGGTTCGCTTTAACGCTAAAAGCTGTTACAAGGCGGCTGAATCTTTTTGCGAAAATGATATTACGGAAGCGAAGATATTTGATTCCTAATGATTCAGCCTGATTTCTGATCAGATAAAATGTAAATCTTTTCTCCTACTACAGTATTTGTAGATCGGTGGAAAGTTGAAAACGCTTACCGTTTGCCAAATGTCGTTTTGTTCGTGGCATATTCGAAGTGAAATTTCACATACAGGATCCTCATAAATGGTATTCAAATCGGAGGCAATCAGAAGAGGAATAGCCAGAATCAATGACAGTACCCATATGAACACGAAGAACATCAGTGACAAGTTCTGTTGTCGTTCACGCTTCGTTGGAAAGATTACCAGAACGTACCTGTAGATGAGAGATCGGTAGTTGCTATTTATTTCTGAAAATAAAAAAAAAAAACTCACCTATCAAGTGCAATTGCCGCGATAGAGAACGTTGATAAGAATATATTGAATCCTTGGAGCGATCCAGCTATTTTGCATAAAGCCGTGCCAAACGGCCAGAACATATAAAGTACAGTGTACAGAGTCATTGGAGCGGTTATTGTGCAGACCTAAA
Source organism: Ancylostoma caninum (assembly GCA_037903475.1). Classification (NCBI taxonomy): domain Eukaryota; kingdom Metazoa; phylum Nematoda; class Chromadorea; order Rhabditida; family Ancylostomatidae; genus Ancylostoma; species Ancylostoma caninum. Next base: position 185,518 of record JBAJFG010000389.1, on the reverse strand, counting down.
CAAAAGCCTTCAAATCTGTTTGGTTTGCGCTGCTCTGCAGAGATTTCTTTTCATGGATATCTCCATCCATTCATCCATAAGTCCAACTCACAAAGAAATCAGACAGCGCTAAATTGAAGATGAAAAAGTTCCGTGTTGTTCGCATGGCAGGATTCAGGACGACGACGAGCATCGTGAGGAAATTGCCAACGGCTCCAAAGATGATCACAATCAAATAAGCAGCCGTTATTGCATAGCCAAGCTGAAATAAATATCATTCCTTACATACCATAGATCATCTCTACTAATACATGTTCCAAATGCAAGGCACATTTGAACAAACAAAGCTTGATTGCTCTGTCCGCCTTATTTTATTTTCGTTTATTTTCGCGGGAACGTTCTCGAAAACAACTGTGCATTGGGATATTACAACGACGAGATTGTTTATCTGCATCATTATGGTAAATAAAGTGGCTAGTAATCCACGGATTTGGTATTGAACAACACAGACAAGGTGAAGGAATTAAAGTGCATCGAAATAGAGCAAAGAAAAGGAATGAAAATTTTTTTCCAGCTGGTCTCAAAGTATTAGTATGGGAACTGAGTTCTTGAGCTTGCTTTGATTTTTCTTTTGCTTTCTTCTGCCTGCTTTGCCTGGATGGCCACCTAATCCATGATTATGTAAACAATTTCCATCTATCGCATCTCGTCAAGCCCAAGCACTTACAAGTACTAGTAGATGTAAGTGGAAGTGTGTCTGAAAACATTCTTTGAGGAGTCATGTTCTTCTCAAGCAATTTAAATCGATTTCATTTCTGTTACTAGTTTTATATCTAAACGAACATGAACCAACTTTTTTTCATAAATATTTGGGTTCTTTTTTACATTGTGGGCCTACTACAAAATGAGGAACACCTACAGGAAGGTGTAAGCTACAAGAAATTCTGAGATCTTCTGATCTTTCACCTTTGCCAGACTCTCATAAGCATCTCATACCCAGTGATTTGTTAATATAACAAAGAAATTAATGAGTGGTGAATAAACAATGCAGTAGACGAACGTACTTCCTTCGATGCGTGCTCCGTCCCGTTCAGCACGATTTCATCACGGAAATAGTGGTTGATGCGACTGAATAAACTCTGCCAGTGCTCACACGTCTCATTAGACATTATTCTAAACAAGAAGATACTAGTAAGTGAATGAAGCTTCACTCCACTGGAGTATAACAAACAAGCGATCACGATTACGACTAAGATTGCACGAAAAACATCAGTTCATAAGGATTTACACTGAAATCTCAGGATACGAGATACTGAAGAGGCAGGCAAAACTCAATTCTTCAACGATGAAACTCGAAAATGATTTCCAGTATTGAAATTGGCGTATGTTTTGAAGGATAGTGAGCACCACGGTAGGAATGTGGCGAAAACAGAGAGCAACAAACAGATAAATCGTCCACGCGCAGGAAGTTGGGAATATTGAGAAGGCGAGCACGAAGTTGAAGCAGATGAAGACGTAAATCAAATTCAGAAGAGTTGACGACGTCGTCGTTATCCATGAGCCAAGTGACGGATGCACAGCAGCTGCTACACCATAGCACCTCATGAGGCACTGAGCTGCATGCTATGTGCGCGGCCGACAGGAAATAATTAGTTTAGTTATCAGACTAAATATTAAACGAAGAGCATAAAATAAGGATATTTTTCCGCTAACAGATCGTCGCACATGAAACGTTCAGCACAACATCGATAACGTCACCTGAATAGTGCTCATAGATTTCTGGTTGCAGCTGTGCATCCGATTGACGCCTACACACAGCAGATTTCAGTAAAAGTGCCGTCGAAAAGCTAATAGCAGCACGTAAATTTAAGTGCACTCATTGGCAATGACTGAGAAATGGCTAAAATGGGCCACTTCCATGTGTGCATCGTTAATGAATCCTTGGAATCGAAAAAAAGAGTGATGATTGATGCTGTCTTCCGAGCCCGCCATTCTTGCATGAGGAACGACTCGAAACCTGCGATAAAATGTTACCCAAAGCATCTCAAAAATGCTTCGCTTCCAAACAATTTCACCTCTGCGTGATTACAATTGTGTTTTTGGTCAGAATTTTTACATCTGGGACAAATTTCTTTACCTGATGTCGTCATAGTATTCCACAAAAGCGTGAACTCTATTGCATTACAAAGATATCTAATTGTTGTAAATAGATTTTCTGAGAAGTGAGAGTGTCATGTACTTCGTGGTCATTCACATTCACAGACGAATACGTAGGCTAATTTACGGAAAAGAAATTACGCATTCCATAGCAATTCCTTATCCACCTTATTCAGCACCACTGTGTGTACATGTATGGAAGTGATTGATGCTCACATTGAATGAAATATTGAAGCAATGAATGATTCATTTCTCGTTTTGTTGAAGGTAAATGCATCGTTACTGAAAATACGGGATGCACCGATCATTAGTTGCAAATGATTGATCTGTACAATATTTGAATGTTGATAGGTAAAGCCACGAGAAAGGCTGCAATTTTACAGGTGGGAAACGAAAGAAAATGGAAAATGAAAATGGGAAAAATGAAGATTCTCTCATATCCAAGGATAGCAAACTGTTATGGTCTCAGAGGATTTCTTGCCTGGAGATCGCACAGCTTCCGTACCTACAGTACCGGCCAAAATTATATAGCCTTTTGAATTGGCCTCCATAATTTTTAATAGAGTAAAGCTTTGCATGGGAAGAAACCGAAGCATTTTTTGTGATATGGAATTCTGGGTGCATCGCATATCCTGAGCTAAAAAGAATGAGCTAATTTGACAGAGATTCTTAAATTGTTTTACTGCTGAAATGGATTCAAGTTTGCATCGTATGCTTGGATCAGTGATCTGAAAGCACACGTTTTCATCCAAAGATGAGCCGGATCTATTACAAGGAGTCCAATTCTTGTTAAAATACTGCCTATAAAAGAATTCCTGTGATCGTCTGTAGACGCAGCAAATTACCGGATTTTAACCTTTATGAGTAATTACTTTGTTCAAAGAAAACCAGATGACAAAATGATACGATTTCACTCCATTTCTATTACATGTGAATGTTTGCAACACCCATAGAATATGAGCTTCGAAGCTTCACATTAAACGAAGTTGTGAGGAAAATGGTGAAAACTCCAAAAAGCTATATAATTTTGGCCGGTACTGTATGTTTCTGCCATTTTGTCAAGTGGTAGATTGGGAAATACCGCAGTGGTCTGCCATTCTTCGGGAAATGTTTCAGAGCTAATAATAGAAGAAGGAAAGATTTGCTGGCAATTCAGACTAGAAAAGACAAAATTGAATATGCGGGTTCCGAAACAATTTTTACTAATTACGAGGGAAAGAGAAAACATAAAATTTTTTCAATGATGAAAGCACTACCACAACAGCGGCCTGTGCAGGTGAACATTAGAATGAAATGGATCAGAATAAAGAATAACACCACAAAACACTCTTTGCTTTATGTAGATTATTATGACTATATTTTACTGCTAGAAGACAGGCTTTGGTTTCTCGCATTTTCCTAAAATCTGCAGAACGAATAGCAACAAAGGGAGAAAAACAACACTTAGCTGGACGGCCATATTATCTTTATTTTTGACTCGTGCAGAAATGCTGAAAAAAAGACATTAGAAGAGGAGGAGAAGGAAGTGCAATAAGATGTGGCTTTTTCAAAGCAAGAACCACTTTACTGCTAATGGAACATCTACTTCCATCCGGGTAGACATCAAACGAATCTTCTTCCCGTACGAAGCACTCGTGCAGATCCTCTCATCCTTAGTGACTCGAATCGTTTCTGGATGAATCCCAGCAAAACGCGATGATGTTCTTCTTATTTCCGGTCTGCTTCTAGCTATTTTTGTCGTTTTCAACCGCTGAGTAGCGGCTGGCTCACTGCCTATAGTACTCAACGAATCAAACGTCAACGATTTTGGATGGCATACATACGCACACATGCACAAATACACATACACAGCAAACGACAAGCAAAACATGACGACGTTAACGCTTGACTTCTAGCAATCGTGAAGACTAGAGCGGAGTTGCACTCACTAAGAAAGCATCAAACAGCAACAAGATGTAAGCGAAGGAGTCGCACATCTTTACGGGCAGTAGACCGAAATGCCCTTTGAGAGCTGCTGGATCTATGAAATCCATCAGCATAACGGACCACACTGAAGGAAAACCAATTAAAACATCGGAAGAGGTTGTCGTAGAAGCACTGACGGCGGTGGGCTTGAAATATGATCAGAAAAAGTTCAACGACCTCGGAAATGGGCAGAAAACCAGCGTGAATTATCACAAGACAGTCCGCAATGATATAACATCCCTAGTTGCTAGGAAGGAGTCTTAAAGAGAAATACAGAGGGCAGGGAATGTTCTGGCAGGTCAGGATGAAGAAAAACAAGACAAAACCGTAATCAAAATGTGAAATGCATCGGTGAATATTACGTCCGAGAGAATATCCGAACAGCAAGTGCACTAGGTAGCATAATAAATGGAAATGAGCGGCAAGTGTAAAATGGATTACGGTGTAATTCGGTCGTAGGCATTGGGGCAGGCACAGTTCTTTCTAGTTACCACTTTTTGCACTCTTAAATTTCGAGGCAAAGATATCATTTCTCAATCCGTAGACGTCGTCTAAACGTTACTTCATCATGTATTAACATAGGAAATTAGACGGTGCTAGGCACTTCCACTTATGCTGCTTTTTGCTATTCTGAGATTTCCCTGAAACCGCATGAGGTTTGCTTGGAAGCAGTTAGCTATACATCCGCGATGGTTGACACATAGTTAAATAAAGATTGTAACAATCCTGAACGTCAATACCATAACCACATTTTCTTTACTTTACTGGAAGGAAAACGAAAATAGAAACTGGGTAATGATTTTCTCTGAGCCATTTAGTGCTAGTGTGTTTTTGCACTAAGCTGGAATGCCATGAGTGCAGTAGCTGGGCAAACGCTGAAAATTTAATTGAAAAAGTTTTTTTTCTTTCCGGAATATACTTTTTCTAGACATGACCTCACACTCAACTGCATCTGACATATTCCATTTGCATGAAATTCATTTTTAAAGGCAGAAAGTATCCTGAACTCGTGACACTTCAATTAGGAAGTCCGCTTTGTCCTGCAAAATTTACATTGTTGTTTCGTAAACAATCTCGGACATTCTCACTACATACCATTTCACTACGTAATATCTATGACATTATGACATTACATGAGAAAAGGGGTGGACTATTACATGGAATACTTTGTGATAACTGGAAATTCACATCAATGCGAAAAGCCTGTAATCAGAACCTGTAGGAATTCTCAGAGATTCTTTCCTATAAAATATGAATGAACGGACACGCGTACGTACATGTGATTATTTACAACGGGTAAGGACCTTAACGCACGAAAGCAACCAGACTTAGGTTCGCCTGCTAACACTTTTCCTCATAGGGCTTTCAAAGTCTAATGCTTTTCAACCCTTTATTGAAGCTAGTATGGATTGAGGTAGGGGTAGAATGAATGGCTTAAGATTGTGAACTGAAATCCGGAATTGAGTGGATGTGGTTAGTGTATCAAAACATGGGCAAGAAGCCAAATTGCACGATACATAAAATTATAGAAACAACGGACAACACCAGTGAATTGCAAATTTCCTTAGAAAGAACCACCTAATTTACGAGTAAGCGGGGAATCCTTCTGAAACAGATGGGATTTAAAAACTTTTCCGTCCAAGCCTAGAGTGCATAAGAGATAGTTTAGATAAGGTATAGTAGCAGCACCGTTGGTCTCACGAACCTCAGGGTATTCTGGAATGAAGTGTTAACCATCCAACAAAGGCAGCAATTTCGGGTGAGTACCAGTAATGTTGTGGACTTTGACGAGCAGTATATGCTGGATTCTTGCATGACTGAACTAGTATGTTGAAGATGAAGATGTAGACCACAGCTGTTATAAGAGGGAATGGAGATGGGGATGAGGATTATAAGAGAGAATGAGGAGAAGACCACAGCTGTTATAAGAGAGGACATAGACCATAGCTGTTATAAGAGAGAATGGGGTGAAGTGAACCTGGAAATCATGCCCTTGCTCACTGAATTCCCTGAACACTCCTAACCAATGGAAAATATCCATAAAATTATATATATATATATAGGAGTGAATACACTAATGCACATTGGGAGCAATTACATTTTTAAAGGGAATTTCCTATCAACAGAATACTTCATAACCTCGTTAAACAAGGTCTAATTCGATGGAATACGATGGAATACATGTGACTAATGCAGGATTATTTCCTTCCTCGCCAATGATGGAAGCGAATACTATTTCTGAAAATATAGCATTCAGTTGATCGTTTCTCGCTAGAATCACAGTGATATGACGGAAGTCGACATCCTGGAGCACCTGAAACTTGAGCATACAGCTTCATCCTAAGGGTGTTGCTCAGCACAAGGCTCAAACAAGGAACGAGATCTGCAAGGAATCGCGATGGGAGGTGACAGAGAGCAAAGCAATAAAGCCGCCAACAACAATGATCCAAGAATCGTACCTTGATTCGCATGCGGATCGTAGGACGCGGGTGTTTACGTGTTGACTATGTAAGGTGCACATTTCCGGAAGGAGCACAAATCAGGAAATGCCAGATCAACGTTCTATGTACGTTTGATTCATTCCTGGAAATGATGCATTTGAGCGAGTAAACCTTTACTCAGAAAAGCGGAAGCGTTCAAACAAATTCGAGAAGCTTCGATTATAATGTTTTGAGCGGGTTGTACATAATTTTGGTATTTGCCGCTGTTCATGATAATCACGGAACTGGAGATATAGAATCGCATTTGATCCTAGGAAAAACCACAGCGATGTATAGAAAGAGAAAATAACAATAAAAAAATAAGAAAAATAAAAAAATAAGAAATAAGAAAATAAAAACAACTGACTCAACGTCAATTTCAGCGAAATGTCAAAACTTAGATAAAATCAGACATTGTCGCTATGACATCTACAAGCGAAGTCAGTCTGTGAATACCTCTTCTCCCGTCAAAAATCAACGCCTCTTAGATAGTTTTTCTATGAGAACAATCCACTGTTTCCACCCTAAATGTGTTGTCGAGAATCGTATCCACTCACATTTCCGATTATAGTCAGTCCACAAGTTCGCTGGCTCCGCACATATCGGGGAATCCGGCTGTGATACTTTTCGAATCGTCAACAACACTTTAATTGTTTATTCCATATTTTTATTTGATCGATCGAATGTTTTACTATCCCTTTTTAAAGCAGTACCCCCATTTTTGGTCACATAAATAATTAACAGATATCGGGGAGTCGGGCTGTGATACATTTCGAATAGTCAACAATACTTCAACTATTTACTTCATATTTTTATTTGATTGATCGAATGTTTTACTATCCCTTTCTGAAGCAGTACCCTCATTTTTGGTCACATGCAGTGGACGGCAATGGCGGTGGCCCATTCACGGCCTCGAGAAGGACGCAGCGCGACCGCGCCGCGCGCGCCGGGATCGGTGTCGGCGCCGTCGGAATGCTATCTCTAGGGTCCTTTCTTCCCGGTTTGCACGAAAATCCTTAAAATAGGGTAGAAAAGCTGCTATAAATTGCATAACAGCGGCAGAATAAATGAGTTACGGCGCGTGCGGTGCGGTTGCGCGACATCCTTCTCGAGGCCGTAGATGGGCCAACACCATTGACGTCCACTGTAAATAATTAAACAGATGAGCTCGTATGTCGAGTTATTCTGTGAGGAGAAAAGTTTAAACCGCTGTTGAAGTAAGGTACAGTCCTTATCGAGAAGATAGACGGATTCCGCCACTGCAGAAACGCGTTGAGACTTGAACGATGGATGCGGAGAGAGCATGCTCTAAATAAGAGGGTCGAGTAGGTCCCGCCGCGATTCTGCGGCCGCTACGACATGGAGCCGCCCGCGCAATCCATCTATTTTTTCGACAACGACTGTACTGCACTGAAGCGGGTGCAATTTAATTATTTTGGGACAAAGATACCAAGTGATGGCTGAAGGGTACGAGGACTGAATAGTTTATTCTTTGCGCTAACTGAACGAAGAACAGAAAAGAGTCGAGCAAATTTGCAAATCACCAGTTCGTACACTCTCCTCTCAGAATCATTTCGAAAACGAGAGAGAGAGAGAGAGAGTCGAAACAATAACTCTCAGCAATTACCTATCATTGTCGTTATATCACTGTTACTCGATCGTACAAAGCTTGTCGCGACGCTCGTGCGTCAATCACTTCAAGCTGCACATACCCGGAAGTTTCATAAATAGCTTCATTATCCGAATAAAGCCTTCTATTATCGTTTTGCCCTGGATGCTGAACGGCAGCAACCATGGTAATTCTGCTGCAGCAGCTTTAGCTGGATTGGTTGGTTTTCGACCAAACCAGAAAATTTCCAGCAGAAAGGTTCTGGATGAGATCGTTTGTGGATTTTCTGCTGCCGAGTTTCTGCATCGCTTAGGCCTTGCAGTCCTTCAGCAAGTTGGCCTGTACACTGGAACTCCTTTACACTTCTAGGATATCCATTGTAATGTTTCGAGACTCTTTCAAGATCTGAAACCGTCCATTTGAACAAATAGATCGTCTTTCAATTTTATTGTATGCAGAGAATCCTTAGAAGGACCACACCACGAGCCCCCGTGATTGGCCAGGAGTGAGGTTGGGTATTAGATGTCCGTAAACGGGTTCAGCGCTATAGTGGGAACGAACATAGTGCTCAGTTTTGTTAAATTCTACGAAGAAGGTGGATTTCATTGCCATTAGTTTGTTCTGTTGCAAGAGATGGTCAAGTTACCTGGACTTGAAGTGGAAGGAGATGGGAATTAAAGCAAGTTCTATCATAAGGATGAGAAAAACTGTAGACGAAAACACCCATTCATTAAGTGCTACAACTCATACTATTCGAATGCTGACACACATCTACTCCCTGGATATCTTGGGAATGTTGATGTCTACGACGGTGCTGTTATCGTAGAATTGTTAGTACAACAGCTAGGAACTGAAAACGATCAAATTCTCTAGAATGGAAACCCCCGGAGTGCTGCCCTTAATTTCTTCATCTGAAACGTTATCTGATTGTCCGTTATCTGACTCCAACCTCACCTGTCCGAAATCCATGAAACGATAAGCGACCAGACCAGCAATGGTTACCCTGCAATGGTTACCCTGATTGGTTATCTTGCAGACTGAATAACACGCAAAGGTTGATTAGTTGAAGTTTGCTACCCTCTTTTTGCTTAATTAAGCGTTCGTGAATCCTAGTCCTGGGCTACACCTCAAGTCGAGCTACAGAACCACGGTTAGGCTTTTGTGTAAATAACGGGTCAGAGGGTCGATTCTGAAGAGGATATGTTAAGATAAATAAAGTGAAACATAAGGAGAAAGAGAAATGTCAAAATCAATGTAAAAACGAGAGAAGGGAACAGCATGGAAAAAGCGATAGTTAACGAAATATAGAGAGTAGAGGTTAAAAAAAAATAAAACTAGTGACATGACTGACAGAAGTTTGAATCATACATTTGGTAAGTTTCCCTTTCACATGCTTATCCATGCCCTAATGGCAATGTTCCACAACAACCTTGATAAATATGTATCTACTTGTAAGTGACAGCGTTCACATGGCCACCGGTTTGGAGCGCACATTCTAGGAAGACGAGGTATATCCAGAAATTGGGCACACGCTCGCTAATAGAAATTCCTATTACAACCCTAATGCTTCAAGAAGATTCAACGTTTACAAGAGTAAATTGTACCTAGCTGCTCCTACCTAATCTTTCAGGAGGAAAAGGAAAATATGTATATGAAGAAAAAAACTGTATATAACATTACTTCTTGCCTTCACTAAGAGAATTCATAAAAGCGCGAGGTGTTTCTCACTAACTCCTCAAAATGTCTAGTAGTCTGAATAATCTCTAATAGATTATTCAGACTACTAGACATTTTGAGAAGGACAGTCAGAGTGCAAAGTTTTCGATTTCGTCGCTGCCCGTTCAAGTGCACGGAATATGCAGCAAATACACCTTGAGCCCGAGGTAATCAAATAAGAAATGATCACAAGCTCGTAAACGTTTTGTATGTTTAGCTCTAAGTGATCGTGTATACCCCAATAACAACGATCTATTAGTTAATGAGCCTAATCTCACTAATAGCGAGCAATTTCAATGTGGAAATCGTTCGGCATTAGCAAAAGCAAAAGAGTTGGATGCACACATGCGAATGTCCCAACTGATTTTGCCACAATAAGATAGAAACTCTCTTTATTAAGCACCGCTTCTGGTGGAATTCACACTTAATGGTTTTCGAATGCGTTTCGGAAGTTTGCAGTAGTAAGGACAGAAAGTGCATAGGAGTAATCTGTAGATAATCTCAGAGGGAAATTCCTTCATAGCGCTGCTTTGTGGAATAAATGGTGACCAGTGGGATACTGGTTGTGAAGTGGGATCCCACAGAAAAAATAAGAGAAGCAGATTTTCTCCTAACGAATTTTGCTCACAGCAGTGTAGCAAAAAAACATTTTGTCGCCTGTTGATAAATTGAAAGTTTCGGTAATTTTTCTTGGATCATAGCAGGGTGTGTGGGAGTAAATCTTAGAATCCCGTAGGACCTAAAACGGAAAAGTGAAGCCCAAAAGTGGGCACAAAATGGAACACAGAAATGGAAAATTCCACACACCCCTTGTCAGTAGCACGTAAAAACATGAATAATATGAAGCTCACAGGCCATATGTAGTTCACAGCAATTTCGTCATAATTGTTTATAACTTTACCAAGTCGAAATTGAATTAAAATATAAAAAATCATTTTCTCGATATTCTTTTCTGGAGCTAACATCGCAGCTGGGGTGAAGCTTGTGAAATGCCAAATCTCAATAAGCCTAGCCTTTTTCTAGGTTTCACATTGGTCTTGTAACTGCATTTCATATCCTCCAATCATCAGAGACCAGGGTTGTTCTCAATATTCATTACATTAGGTATATATGCAGTTACTTGCAGATTCATTTGAATATGAGGTAAAATTGGTGGAGAGCTATGTGAGGACATGATGTGAGATTTTCGTCAGTCCGTCACAGGAGAATTTCGGATACGAGCTGAGCTATGCTCCTTCTTGGGTGGCCAGATGAATGCAGCCACAACAATGACTCTACGTTGGTCTCGAATTGAACCACATTCATAAATGGTGGCTATATATCACTATTAGGGTAAAAAATTCATCCAGAAAGAATCTGCCGAATAATAGCTGCAGAGAAAAGTAGTGAATTTGAATGAAAAAAAGAATACATTTGAATTGTGAAGATAAGTATGTGACCTAGCACAATTCTCTCATCCTGGAGAAACCGGCAAGCTAATCTAAACCACATCTCGCATACAAATGTGATGTGTCTTTCTGAATGGCTTTGTTATCCTGAACTTGTACCCTAAGACGACTCCTGAAAAATTTGAAACGGAAAAAGCAAATTTATCGCCTCGTTAGCAAGAAAATTCCAAGAATGGATTATGTTTCAGGAGTATGATGGCACTGTCTACGTACCAATGGTTCGCATGATCGTTGGTTATCTAGTTGGAGGAATAGTTTACCGTCTCTCACATCTTCTTGAGCATGAGGTTCTCAACAATGAAGCGTGTACTTGTTGGCAGAAACTGTTGTTGATAGTGCATCCAACAAAGTCCTCAGAGGAAAAAAAAAACAAAGATGTCCAAGCTGAGCACTTTCCTCTTGTACTCCTCTGTTTTTTGAGGTTTTGGTCGACATATACTGGCTTACGGCATGATGATAGAACGCTCAGAGAAGCAAGAAAGGTGCTCGATATCTGAACAGAATGGGATTGCTCTCGCAGGATTTTATAGCAGATGAGAAAAGTTAGTGCTTCATGAGAGCTTGTCATGTAGTTCTACGTTAGGCATAATACCCGGAGATAGCAAATAATTTGTAGAACGTACGACATAAAAATTATAAACATGTCCTCTAGCAGTTTGATATGGTCTGGTAGTTTTGAAAAGGCGACGCCTCTTCTTTAGGGATGAGTGACTTACATGAGGATGTTTTCGTCCCCTTAAGTATGTATTAATGTCATTATTATTTATGTGAAGCGGAGCGAAATGACTCAGATGGCACCTCATTTGAAGCAAGTAACACCAGCAGCAAACATGTGCTGTATCTACATGTATTGTCAGTAGTGTTAATCTACTGAATAGGCAGGATAAACGATTTAGTCATAGTCACGGGGGTTTCGGTAGAAAATTACAAATAGCAGAGCTTACTTAGTAAAAAGGTCAGTGCCAAGACTGCTAGCATGTTCTAGCAACATGCTTCTGTCGATTATTCGGTAGTGAAACGATCGTAGAGGAGACGAGAACACGCGCGACTTTGGCAATTAGCGCAGCAGTTGAAAACAAAACACAAACACCACCCCCTAATTTTAGCAATAAATCTACATATAAGGAAAACAATCCATAACAAATCAGAGAGCATTTCTTCTATGTGTTTTTTCATTCAACGAAACGCAAACAAATTTACGGCGCTCTCTGACTTATTAACTTAGCTTCGCTGAGTAGTTTTTTTCTGTTTTAACTAGTAGATATCGTCAACGTAATATGATCATTCCGTGTTGACGCCCTACAGATTCTATACAGCGGTTAAGCCTGGAGGAGAGCAATCATACGAGGGCAAAGTGATACCCGGTGCTTGTTAGCAATTCAGAGTTTTATAAAAGTAAAATGAGCACTGAGACGAGTTTCACGTTGGGGAAAGGAAATACAAACCGAACTAGCAAGCTCAAGTGTACAACTATACGTAGAATATGTTAAAAATACTAAAAAATCTACCAAGGAAGAAAAATGAGAAGAGCACTGAATATTCATAGGGGATTGATTCCATTTTAGTTCGGATTCAGTCCTGCACGAATAATTAAATGAAATGAGTTATTCGATTTTTATTAGGTCCTGAGTGTGGTACTGAAATAGGATCCAAGTAGAGGCGAAGATAAAGCACTTCCTCCTTCCCACAGAAAAAAAACAACATTTTGACAAAAAGTGTGTTACGAGGGCGTGCTTTCAAGTAAAGTTCAGGAAATAGCGCCTATTGTTGCTTTTAACATTATCCTGAAATAATCTGGACGGCAAGGCTGATATGCTTCGGACCTGACGATTATGTGTGGGCAGAGAAGGGGGCCGCTGGGATCACAACGTTGACATGAGAAGCTCCCGGTTATCCCAGGCTTGACTGATTACGGTCATTAGCATGCGGCTGTTGCAACATCACCGACACAAACCAAATTTACATGACAACGAGGAGATTTGTGGGTCTCGACGGGAATTCATCGGAGGCGTATCAGTACGTGCGGCCAAAAATATATCAGACATAAATATCAAGATTTCAGGGCGTTTGTCATTCGCTGCTCAACTCGGGATAAGATCCTTGCTAGCAGAAAAAAGGATTAAACTGAATATTCCACCTTGAAGATTCTTGTTGCTGCGGGTCTAACTTCTGAAATGTTGTGCTATATGATTATATACTTTTAAAAGCAGCCTTGATAATGAGGAACTTCCGTGTGTAGAATATTCCGTGCATGATAAACATTCATAGAAGATATAGAGAGAAACTGATGAATCAAGAACGGGTCAGAAACCGTTGGTTTTAATAAAGCTGTCATGCAATTGTTATTGAAACGCTGAAAAGGCGTGAATGCGACACGAGAAAGCCAGAATTTTTCCAATTTTTGGATTGTTAAACCATGTGGAATGTACTTGTCATATCCGGAAAGTAGTTCGAAAAAAAAAAAACTGTTTCTCAGCAGCGAAAAGCAAACCAAGCAAATGTATTGGACGTCTCAGCGGAAATAAACCAAAGTGATATTCGATGCTCTTCTTAGATAATCTACATGGAAAATACAACATTACAAGAAGATTATCGGAAAAAGCAACATTGTGCCTCCGGTTTCTATTCGCTGCTTCTGATTTTTGTATGTGTTAAGTCACAGCTTAAAGACATTTGTGTGAAGTACAAAGCTGCTAGTTAAGCGATTTCGATCCTCTCGAAGCAGTAAGCTGCAAGATGAGATACGAAACGTTCACATTTACAGAAATTTTAATAACAACCCAGGACCCCAAAAAACAAGCTGATGACAGGGATTTGATAAACAAGTTTCTGATCGCTTCTGAAACTTGCTCGCTCCGAAGCTTGTCAACAATTTGTCTTTCCTTTCCTTGTCGACAAGTAGTCGGGACAGGTATTCGGCTGACAACTTCTTTCTGGATAGCATAATGAAGTCATACTTGTCGACAACGACTTACTAATTGAAAGACTGTTTGCAAATTGCTTTTGGGCAAAGGTGGGTCGAAAACTTATTTTTTGAGTTCTGAAAACAACAACATCGTTCCTTTTCTGGCCTACTTCTACTGCAGCAAGTAACTAAGGCGCTATCCCCATATGTAGGTAGCTCTTTCGGCATCCTTGGTCATTCTGGCTTATCCCAGTTGTTCTGTGATTACATACATGTAACGGCTCTAATAGGTCCCCTTACAGTCCATTTTTGCCACCGTTCAAGTGTTGTGTTTTTAATGTAGATGTAGAAAACTCGATAGCAATCGCAAAAAAAAAAGCCTTCATCGGACTTGCTATGCTACGTCTAATGGAGGACGTCATGGCTATCATTAAACATGTGACAAGTTATTCTATCCTCTGAGTGTAGTGCGTCTACTTTAAAGTACCTCACTACTTTGTAACAATATCGTGATTCTTTGGAATTTCTTGTGGAATTTAAATTGTTTACCCACCTTTGCTTCATATCTATCTATTATGGTGTTTAACGAGAATCTACAAAACAACAGGCCATGAACATGAAGCACATGAGACATTGCCCAAAAGCCCAAAGTTCGCATGCAGAAGCGTCCAACCAGTGAACAAATAAGGGTGGGCAAAAAATGAGAGAGAATGCTTAATGAAGATGATGTTGTTTTGGGAGGAGTTTGTGAACAAATCTATGGTCAACAATCCTTCACTTATTATTCGTCCCAATCCAAGGAAATCATAAGCAACCCAATACCTCCGCTAGTTAGAATGTTGCCGGCTAAGAATCGGTCGAGCTTACTCCTTCACTGCGAAATTTCGGGAAGTTTTGGAGAGAAGAATCGCGATGCCGGGTTGAACACGTGCAGACAAGGCACTGAGCCCTTCACTGAACAAGTTATACCCTTGCGTGCCCCGAAGGAACACGAGTACTCTTTCGATCTTTTGCTCACTCTCAGCGCTAAGTGCATCGAGTTAGCAGCGAACAAATTGACTCAGATCCGAGTCAATCAGGATATCCGCTGAGAATTAAGGACAAACAGAATGAGCAGCTATTTTTGTGAAGCTTCTCTGTAGTCACAATTATGGTCACACATCGACACAAGATTCTAATACGATCACTTCCTTCTTATGTAAAACAATATATAAGATGCCTATTAGCAGGGAGCAAGCTCACATGAGAAGACATCGCATAATTTGCACAAGATCCGCTGTTCCTCAAAGGGGTGGGGATATTCGAAAAATTTCTGAAGGGTGAGCTCCAGGTCACGAAGCTCATACGAACGTCATACTTTTGATGAAAACATGAACAATAAGTGATTTCTCGCCTAAAAGGGCAGGCACCCCTTCAATCCCAGAGGGAAATAGACGCTTGGTAATGAATGCAATAGACGCTCGATGAGGTCAACATCACGTTGTTGTACTTCCTTGTTTGCTTAATTTCTATTAAGAAACATCTCACTGCTGCTGGCAAGCCGCTGAATAGGAGGAAATGCAAGGAATTTTTGCTCTAGAGGGAAGTGTCCAGTCGGAGACCCGAAGAGTGTCAACGCTGGATCTCATGAGGGGAATGACAAATGTAATAAACTCGCGCTTTCCTGTTGTTCAAAGCGAACAAGAGCTCTCTGTCCGAAATTCACTCGCTTACGCCAGCTCGTCCATTTGGAGCTTCTTCAGGGAAAGTGTCTCAGTGGGATGTACTATAATTAGCAATAGGATGTTCAGAAATCCACAGACCTCCGCGAGTGATTTCTGCTCATTTGTTCAGGAGAACACTACGCTGTGTCAAGTACAAGATAACAAAGGACAACACCGAAATTCCTAGACTTGTTTTGGCTAAAAATAGCATGAACGCATATGACGAGTTTTTCTTCAGCATTACTCAATCACCTTTGGTCTTAATTGTGTGAGAACGTCAGAGGTTGGTATTTGAAAAGGTTAATACCTCTTAGTGATACCTTTCTTCTTGCAGGAAAAAAACTGCATGCGTTATTTGAAAGGCATGAATTTCTCTGAATTGAATCTGCATCATATGAAAGTGTGTAAGATCGCTCACAGTTGAGCAGATCATTGAGAGTGGAGAAATAGTGGCTACATAATTCATGAGGTTTGAAAAAGCCGTCTTGCCTAAGGCTGTGCTGAAGAAAATTTCGAGTCAGGAAGCATGCGAAATCCAGATTGTAACTTCAAAAACAGAAATCCCTCGTGAATAAGCTAACCTTCCTTAACTGTTCCCGGAAATAACAGCTATGTACTGCTGAATAAATTGACGTATGTTTGAAAGAGACATCCTTGAATTCTCTGTAGGCCAATGAAAACAGTACTTTGCTATCACCTTCTGAAGAAAGAAAACGGAGGAAAAGGAGGAAGGGAAAGAGAAGAGGAACAACACAGACCATCTGCAAGGTTAGTAAGGATATTTTACATCCTGCGGGACAATGAAAGTGTTATTAACCTCTGGAATTCGTGCGCGCCTATCCATTCATAAATCTCATTCTCAGATGATGCCAAGGAAACGTAACCGTGAGAACATCCACATCCTAGGACAACACCAATGGTAAATGATGATGACAGAACAAAGCCGATGTGACGCCTAGTTTGTCGTCAGCTGACGTTCTGTGCTGTTATCGGGTTGAACTGGTAATCAACGTGAAGCGCACAAAGTGTTTTGCGAGTTGATCCTCGAATGCAATGAACAACGGACAACGCATGGCTGATTTGCATATTTTCGCATGCCTTGCAACGAAATTAAATAAGAAAGGAATCTTTCACTTGTTAAGAATTCGTAATGCTCGTGAAGAAGTTAAATAGCATGCGAGGATGAAGGCGACTACAAATGTCAAGGACTTCTTTGTGTCTTCTGTATGAAAAGAATGAAACATGGCTAAATCCAACTCCCACATAACTATGAACATTTTAGTTGAAGGAAAAAAAATAAGTAGAGCGCGGATCATACTAATGAAAATTGCCAAGAATAACAACGTTCCCGTTTCGCCTCAAGGCTTCAAGTCCTTAGAGGGTGAGATGCGATGATTTGAATAGTTTAGGTAATAAACGTGTTGTTCTCAAAAAATATGATGGCTGTGGCTGTGAGGGCATCCAGAAATGTGAGAGTATCCAGAGCACAGCTTGAGCAATATCAAGCATGAAAGCCCAGGTGAATTTTTGCAGCACGCAACATTGCAATGCACTTAGTGGTTTCATTACCCAATTTTGAAAGGATAATTCTTCGTCAGTCGGATTCTCGCTGTGACTGGAATTCTTGTTGGGCTATTTTCCGGTTTTTTAGACCTTCAGTTCCACGAGCAGACATGGATCTACAGGATCCATAAGGCAGTTTTATTCTAGCATAACCTCATATCCTTCCTCCCCATATTAATGAGCACAGATGGAGGCATGTATGTCCCTCTTCGTTAGAGGTCATTGTACGAAAAAAGGAAACGACTCTCTTCTCATGATTTTCCGCAATTTTTAATTTATTAACTTTCCCCATCTACTGACGAAGCCGCGAGTGGTAACAGTGCTGAGAGGACAGCGGCAAAAATTGAAGAGTAAACTGATAGGTGAGACATAAATGTGATACAGAATTCCTGCACAAATGGATGATGTTCAAGCCAACATGTTAAGAAGTAAGTAATGATGAGGATGAAAATGTAAAGTTATTGCTGCTGTAAAGAGCCACACAGAAGACATATACGAAGTGTGTGGACTATTCTTCCTGAAAGCCCCGTTCACGATGTAATATCTTTACTAAAGATGAATGGGTGGCGCTTGTAATTATCCACTGGGAATTTATGGAAGAATTTATCACCCAAATGAAAAAAAATGGTAGAGTTCCTTAAGCCGCTAGGAGGTGAATTTCTCTGAGATGGTGACACTGCTACAATAGAGGGCGTAATATCGCTGCCTGTACTGTGTCCAGTCACTAGTTACTAGAAATCTAGTAATCATTTTGTGTATATCTTCTGCGAAATGGGATTAAACTTCCAACATTGGATAGAACGATAAGGAGAGTAACTGCTCTGTTACTCACCATTTGCATATGGATTAAAAAGACCGAAAGCTTTTGGTTAAATGGAAAGTCCAGAAATATAGCATCAAATGTGGAAAAGATAAGAAGTTCAACTCAGAACGTGGTATTATGCTTAAGAATGAAATGCAAATTGCGCTGTATGTGCCTGCAGAAGATCCTGAAGAGATTTATGTG
The DNA here is from genome assembly GCA_037903475.1 of Ancylostoma caninum. Lineage (NCBI taxonomy): Eukaryota > Metazoa > Nematoda > Chromadorea > Rhabditida > Ancylostomatidae > Ancylostoma > Ancylostoma caninum. The sequence goes on along the minus strand of JBAJFG010000389.1, from coordinate 166,987 downwards.
AAGCTGTGCTTATGGGATCATCACTGCACATGCCATCAGACACGAATCGGGTAAGTAGGCATTGTTATGGTGGCCGAGCCAGCTGATTAATGCTGCCCAGACCACCTCTAAACAAATAAAACCACTGAAATGTGACGACGAAAATGAAACGCCTCATCGTTTCTTCATTCCATCAAGATGCCACGGCATCTCTCCCTCCGACTACGACGGCGGATATTTGGAGGAAAGTTCAGGGTTATTTAGCGGACCATTGCCTCATATCTCCCAGGGACAGGAAAAGCCTTTCTGGTTGTGTGACGTTTCTTGGAAGAGATTCTGAGAAGTTCGGAGACATTGCCACTACGAAGGTGGCTTGCTGCTGCTATTATTATTTCAGCAGACAATAGGAATTTTCTTGGCACAATCGAATAGCAGAGTCAAATGAGGGATGGAGGAAAGAAAAACAAGACGAGGTTGACGCGCGGAAGCAATACACAAGGAAAAAAATGTTGAAAAAAATCTCTTCAGGTATATATACTCAGTTTGTTTCTCAAAAATCAGGTAGAGGAGCTTGGCAATTTATTTTTTTCAATAGTACACTCAAAGGTGTGTTAGAAGCAGAAACTGGAAGAATAATATAGGAATCGGAGAACGCATGTAAAATTATATCCACCTGTTACCAGCTAGCTGCCCTTTGCTCAATTTTCCGGGAATAACAGGGTGAAGAGAATTTGTTGGCTATAAACGAGCGTATGTGCTCAGGAAACACTAGTACTAGTTAGATATAAAATGTTAAACCAGAATTTGATTGGGTTCCCGTAGTTCTGACAAGCCGGTGAGGCAGTTGCTGACATAACAACGACGTTTCGAAAATTAGGCTCAGAAATACAAATGCTACAGAAAAAAAGCATTCACGCTATGACTCGTAAACAAATCTATGCCTGTCCCAAAATTCTTCACAAGAAAAAGCCAAATCGAATCAGATGAACTGAGTAGTTGTGCATGGAATTCCATTGGGTGACGTTGTACACATGTACACACGTGGGTCAACGGCTTATGCAAAACGAGTGATTAGTGTGCGCCGAGCTGTCTGCCAGTGCGGAGTCGGAAAAAACCTAACGAAATTGAGCGGTCGTAGAGCCTTAATATGTTGGTCGTTAGGCAAATGCAGAGGTAATTCATCTGGGCTCGTTCGGACAGAGTGAAGGAGAGCGAATTTTCCGTGTTTTGTTTCTCTACAGTTGCTTTAAATAGTTGTACTACCGTGACATCATGGCAAAATTCTAGAAGTCGAAGGATCGGCAATGAAGTGAAAGTGTGAGAGATAAGACAGATAAGAAAGCATCAGAGAAGCAGCTTTTAGAATTAAAAACAACTAGTGACGTAAAGAGTTTTACAGTGAGCCGGTATACCAAGGATGGCTCTCGGGACAGCTGAACAAGGCGTAAAGTGCGAGAAAATTTGTTATTCGTAATACCAGTTAATACCAGGCTCCCACTACATACGTGAGTGAAAAGCGTACTGGGCTTTGATGAGAAGAACATTCGGGCAAAAGGACACCAAAAAATCGCAATCGGAGCCCATTTTTGTGGTGGATGCCCTAAAACTGCTCAAGAATGATATGAGTAAGTAATATCATCGATTTAGTAGGAACTTCACAGTAAGAAAAGTTGTGCTGGCCTATATTGAAAGACCAAGATAGGCCAGGAAGCGTCAACCTTGTCCGTACACACTTACCTTACTCGTCTGGAAAACTATGAGGACGAGTAGAAGCATATGTTGTAAATGAATATTTCGAGCCGAGGTCAGTTGAGGTCTGCTTTTCAGCCACGAACTAACTGAATTGTCTGCGCCTTTTGAAGAATGATTTGAGGTGTTTTCTTGCGAGTAAATGTGTTAATCGGCTCTTCATTACATTTGAAAGCATAAAGTAACGTTGACCTCGTTCAAAAGGAAACGAGACCCAACTTCATCTTGCTAGACATCACAGCACACTAACCATTCATGTTAGTGTTCGTTGTCTAATAGAGGCTTTTGCAGCGCTTGCGTGGTCATCCAGAGAAAGAAATCGGCAGAGCTTTGAATGTGGACCTTTTTGTTCTTCCTGAATGGAATGATGCACTGCTGCAATGTAGTTTTTGGAGATGTAGATTCATGTCTGCCTAGATTTTCCTGCCCTAGCAATTTCGCAATCTGCATCGTTTGAGTGGCTCGTGACGTTATGCACCCTCGATGCTGAGTGAGGATGTAGTTACGAACACTTTAAGGAGGGCACTTTCAGCTGCAGAGTCTTGACTGCTCGTCAAAAAGGTCATTTCATCCATTGCATGCATTGAATCTTGCTCATTTACAGTGGGAATACAGATCTGCGTAGTCACAAAAGAGGACAAGATGAGAGTGGTGATACGTTGAACCCATTCTTTGGAAGAATTTATTCACAATCACTTCCGCTCTTCATTTGCAACCACATCAGATATTCTAATGAAACGTTTACGTCCTTCGTTGAATATTTTCTCCTAGAACTACAAGAAATTCGAGGAAGAACATTCAAAGGGCAGTGGAAGGTGGTGTTTTCATCACTAATACGAAAGTACCTACATATCTAGTCAACTCTTATACCCTCTCTCAAGAACACTCCCTAAAATCAAGAGGTCTGCTAAGGGTGATGGTCAGAGAAAGTGCTCCAGACGGTGTCTGCGCTGACTTTGTACACATCAAAATGTTGAGATGTCTAGTCAGAATACGCTTTCATGAGCAAAGTTCTCTACTATCCACTTCAAATTAGCTATGAGAAAGGTATTCACACCTTAGACCATAACTATGGGCTTGCTAGGCTAGGATTCATGATGCGATACTTGACCCATTGACGACCACGCAATTTTCGCAAATTTTTACATCTTCTCGAGTTCTGGGTCCCTTCTCTGCCCCAAAAATTTTATAAAAGCTCTGATATAGATTTTTACAATCATACTGACTCGGAAGTGTTGTCACAATAATATCTAGGAAAACAGCTGGGACCATTAAGGTTTAGTGATCTCTCAAACTGATTCTTGCGGAAAAGGTGCGGCTCACCGGTGAGCCGAGCGGTCCTCAATGGGTGATGGTTAGCTTAATTAGTTATGGTATAGACTATGTAATTTTAGGAGACGATGAACGCGAAAGCTGGTTTTCTAACCCGGTTTCGCTTGGTTATGTGTTGATGAGTCCTAGCTCTATTGTCACCACCTCAAAGGATCAACCTTAGCTGCCGATTTAGTTGAACCACGTCGCTAACAAACAGGTAAAGCAAAGATGAAAGCAGTAGACGAAGTAATGGAGAAATGTTACTATCATTACTATTGGTAGTGCATACAGTGGACGTCAATGACGGTGGCCCTTCCGCTGCCTCGAGAAGCACGCCGCACAACCGCGCCGCGTGCACCGGGATCGGTGTCGTGGGATGCTATTCCTAGGCGCTTTCCTTCCCAATTCGGTCGAAAATTACTAAAACGGGTAGAAAAGCTGCTTGAAATAGCATAACAGTAGCAAAAACATCGGTCATGGCGCGCGCGGCGCAGTTGCGCGGCGTCCTTCTCGAGGCCGCAGATGCGCCACCGCCTCTGACGTCCACTGTACGATATTTTCATTATTCTTGGGACCGAAAAGCGCATTAGATATATTCGAATTCAAAAATTCGATTGCAAATAAGTTGAACACTTCGGAAAGCTGGGAGAAGTTCCAACCTTCGGGGAATAATAAGCAGTTTAGGACTTTCTCTTTTCCCAGCTTGCTCTTGTTTTTGGACTTGGTTCTGACTTTATAGTTGAATTAATGAAGTTATCCAATTTTCAATCGCCCCTCAATACAATGTGCATTTTTGTATCCATCGTTTTTCATGAATATTTTTTACGTATACAAAAATTTCGTCATACATAAGTGATGTTACCGAGAAGTAAAAGAAAGGAACTGCGACGAAAAAGACACCTCATTTCCACTCCTACGCAAGGCGAACATTAGAAATATTGCGGATCATACTAATGAAAAGGTACTGCAATTTTTACTAAAAACTGTGATGATTATGCTTACCGGTACATTAATATTCATAGGGGATAATGAGAATAATAATTTCTGGCTCGAAATTTCTCGGTTGTAAACAATTCGAATCGCTTTGCATCGTATACGAAATATGAGTTCTTCATCGATGGACTCCGACTATACTGCTAACAAGAAGTTGACACTTGACATCAATTTTAACGAGATTGAGAAGAGCTGAAGAGCACTGATGAAGAAGAAGGATTGCAGCTGCAAGGCCAAACAGAAAAAAAGAAGAGGAAATAAATAGGAGGAAGTAGGAACGAAATTTTAAAAAATGTGAAACTAGAGCTTCAGAGATCAACGGGATTTTCCACTCCCTTATATAGTCAGTCGTCTTCCGGTCCTGCAACCAGCATGACATATCCTTACCATGACAGTAACTTCGGGACCAGCACTAGAACACCTACGCTAACACCTACTCAATTTTACTGCTCTTGTTTCTCAGCGACAAGCTAGAATCAATGGGAAACGTAGTCGTTACGACATGGAAAAAGTTCTAAATGTAACCATACATACACGGGTTCACATGAATTGAAAAAGTTCACTAAAAACGCTACTGGAAGACAATTCAGGTCCAGAAATTATTTGAAAACGACGAATTTTCGTTGTTCTTGAAACTATTTCATGTTCACTCCTTCAACATATTCACAGCTCAGGATTTTCTTAGGAAAAAACATATTTCATAGGAGCACAAAGTGAGGTGTTCAAAACGAACTTTCATCGAGGTGGTCGTTCATTTTCACTCGGAGTATTTTTGGTAGCTGATTTCTCGTAATAGTTCGATTCCAGAGACTAGTCAGAGGTCTTGGAGAGGTATCAAGGTGTTAGCATGAAAACCAATGTGCATTAATATATGTAAAGATTTTGCTCAAGGGTTACATATCTTGAAGGAAACGACACCACAGATATTTGGTGGGGGTATTAGCCCTCACCAGATGTGTCTGTTTACAGGTCAGTGCTTCATGCATTGCATCTCTCCTCCGCTTCAGGACTCCATGTTGCTTATGAAACAGGCGCAAGACCGAGAAGAAAATTGAGAAAGCAAAACTATGTCCAGCAGCACCGGATGTATTCAATAAATGATTTGCTAGGAAACAAAACAATTTCCGTGTTTTGGAATTTAAAATATGGAAAAACAAGCGATTGCAAGGCCCCGAACGAATGTAATTTCAAACATTCCTCGGGTTGGTAAGATAACAAAATTTTCGGTCTGGCTTAGTCTTCCGGCTCGAATCGGGCTCAAAAAGTAAGGCAAAAAAGCATCCACGTTGACTGTTCTCAATAATTAATTCCCCAAGTTTGAGAGTACTTCTATTCCTTCTATTCCTAGCCTGTATTCCTAGTTCCGCACCCGGCAGATGAAGAGGGCAAGGATGCAGTCGAAATGTTGAGTTTTTTGATTCATATTTTAGGTTGAAGCTTAGGACTTCCCTCTGCTTACTGATGAGTACTAGGGGAAGTCCCACGCTTTCAGCTCAGCTTCCATATAAGGGTAAAGCAAAAAAAAACCTTAGTTGAGCCATTTTTCCAATTGTTCTTTATTTTTTAGTAATTAATGATTTGTTAATTGATTTTCCAGGATACCTTCCGTGGTCTCTAAAGGCAAAGTCGCGTGGGTGAGCCGGGAATTGTGTAAAGGTTAACATAATTGACTGGACTCATTTTAAGGTAATATCAAGAGGAGCTAGTAGAAGCCTATACCACTCGGAGCTGCTGGTGTGTGGGGGTTGCCGTCTTATTTGGGTGGAAAACGAATCGAAATGAGTGGTGTGAAGAGCATGAGAGTGAGCAATAGCAGTGTAGTTTTGTCGGCCGTAAATCACCTAAAACAAATGATACACAGGAAACGAGTAGTGGAAACGCGAAGCCGGAGACGCATCTCTATCCCTGAGAAGGAGAAAGTTTTCCAGGGAATCTCAGCGATAGTGCTGGGGAAAGTAAAGGGAATTCAAGATAAAACCAAAGTTTGTTGTACTATGAGACCTTACCTAATTTTGGAAAAAAACCCTTCTTCATCATTTCCTTAGGAGCAAAATCATTCAAACTTCCCGGGAAATCTGGTCGACTCAGTCCTATCGGCTAAAACTCTGGTCCTTCAAAGGCAGCATTCACGAAAATTTTCCTGAGACTGCATGCATCATCGAGATTACTCAGGCTAAACAAACCCTTGTCGAGGATGTGTAAAACTGTGGGTGGTTGCCACACTTACCCTGGGTAATTTAAACGAAGAATGTGAGCTCTGTTTGAAATGTTGCTGGATCCAAGGGTTCCGATGAAAGTACATAGAAGTCACATTTAGTGAAGAAATAGTGCAAAACACACGAGAAACCCACTAAATCTCTGTGCCGTTGCCCATATGTTTGAATTGCGGGAGAAGAAGCTGGTGAGTCCTCTTCAACCCGCACCCGCCTGGAAATGACCGCGCTTATGTGTAAGTAGTCGCGTCGTCCCCCAAAAAGTCCATATCAACGAGCACCGGCCACTGCCTCAGCTAGAATATCTCCGCAAATACATGCTCATTTTTTTTTGAATTTTCCCGTCGAAACAATGGAGTAAATGGCATTGGAGAATTCGAAGGCTACTACGAAATATCATTTTCTCCATTGTCCGAAAACTTCAGCATGTCTTCGAGTGAATATCCCGTCAGAGGGAATTTTCTTGGATTTTTGTGGTTCCCAACATCAAAGTTACACTGAATTTTACTTTCACAGCATTTTGGAAGAGGAAATACCTTGCTGCTCCCAATTCACCCTAAATGGCACCAACTTGTCGCATCAGCAAAATTCAGAACCTGCTATTTGAAACTACCTCCTACGCGCGCGCTGTAAATACATAGCTTTACCCTTGAGTTTAGGAGCAAAACGGTATCACCGAGGAGCTTTCAGAGTTGCTACATTGGAAAGATGATTGAAAACGGTCGCTCAATTGCTTAACGTGTCCTGACTTCGTAGTAGAGACAAGCGCTGTCTCCCTAAACGAAGCTGATAAAGCTCTCCAGGCAAAACTTTATTAGCTTTACTTTTATAACAAGCTCAATAGTGCAGACAACTTTTTGGGTACTGATTAACGGAAATCGGATGCCAAATTGCGCACATGATAGAGAACGAACGTCATAAGTACATCAAGTGTTAGTTGGTCATCAATGATATAGTAGTCAAGGACTAGAACTTGTGGGAACACATATGGGAAAAACCTGGGGTTGTACAAAGCAGCGTACGCATTTATCATATTTAAGGACGGAAAAGAAATCCAAGAAGGAAGCGGGTTCCAAGAAAGAGTGTGCAGAATGATGTGAGAGTCCGACGACATCGAAACTGTCAGTGCGAATTCAACTCCAATAACTGTGCAGCACGAACGCAGGCAGAACGGCGTAATGGTTCGAATAGAAACCCTAGCAGCAGCGGTTGCCAGTTGCTGCCATCCTCCCCTTGATTGCTGCCGTCCCTCATCAGTTGCTGCTAAAGACCTGACAGCTTGAACAGCAATCAAGGGGAGGATGGCAGCAACTGACAGCCGTTGCTGCTAGGGTTTCTACTCGAACCATTACGCCGTTTGGTCTGTGTTTGTCCTGCACAGTTGTCAGAGAAAAAGCACCGACCACAAAAGGACTCCATACTCTCTTGTCGTAAAACCTAGGCATGATCTTGAACTTGTTCCTTTTATTGTTGTGCCTTACAAATTGTTAAAAATCGAGAGTAAAGTTTGGTTTTAACAATTTGTAAGGCATAACAATGGAAGAAACAAAAGGATGGCTTGTGCACAGACAGATTGGAACTTCTGCCTAGTCCAGGGCAAGATAAAGGTACATTTCGCCTTCTCCAGACCGAAAACCAGGGGTCGCGCAAGAGTGTGGTGTTGAGTGATGAGGGATGGATGTCTGATCCTGGTCGGCGGCATAGACGCCGCGTCTAATTTAATAGCAGACACGACGCGTCGTACGTTTCACTCATGCGCAAACGAATATCGTGTCGTGTAACGATGGTAGTTATCGTCGCCAAAAAGTGGCGATCCGCTGCCGATCCTGTGTCGCCTCGAGTCAGGATGACTCGAGGCGACTGAACAACGGCGTTTACACCCACTCCACTCCACTGTGTACTACTATACAATTTTGCTTTTACAAACTTCATTTTCTCGCTAAGCTTATGCGATGAGGTCTTTGAATTATCTCTTCCAGGAGCGTCCTGTACTCGGTCTGGATGTATAGACTAACAGAAAAAAGGCAAATCCTGGAAGAAACTTTTGGAGAAGTTTGCAGCTTCGATGAGAATGCAGAAAGAAACAGACATTTGAATGGGTAAAGCTGTGAGAAACTCCTCCGCTCTATGTAGCTTGACAAAAAACAAAGGTGCGACTAATAAAAAGGAGAGTTATACATGTCCTTGTATTCATTAGTGTACTATACAATGCGTAGACACCCGGAAATGAGCGGTTTCACTCTCTGGAATACGATGTTGAGTATATGCTAGCTACTTGGGATCGAATAACTGTTAGAATGGGGCGAGTACAAAGATTCAAGAGTCGAGTTCATTAACGCTCTGGCGATCCGTCGATAAATGCGTGCCATTTTTACAAAGAGCCCATATTCACATCCGAAAACGTTATTTAGCATAGCGCTAAATGACTTCGGCACATCCACATGAAGCAAAAAATCTTTATGAGATGTCTAACTCATCTGTCTGGGTTTCACTAAAAGCTTCTGCCCACGTCAGTTGAGCAGAGTTCTGAGTTCTGATGATGATATTAGTCATATTTTCGATGCGCCGAACGCTATTTCCATCTATATGACAAATTAAATTGCGGGAAGGGACCAAGCCTCCATTGCCTTCTCAAAAAAAGCAGGGGAAGACTGAAAAGCCAATCATATGGTGACTTCTGCTAAGAGGTTCACGTCTCAAAAGAGCAGTGGCAAGCAACGGGAAAAATATAAGCTTCAGAGCCTGAACTGAGTCCTAGGAAAAGCACAGGGGCATGGTCCGTGCATTAATGAGAAATATGTACAATCGCGTGATAGGCACTTTACTTAGTTAGGACAATGATTCCATTAGGAGCGCGCCCCCGGCTCCAATCCATGCTCGTTTAATGTCTGACGGGCATTCTGACAAAGACCTCAAATTCGCCTTTAGTCTCAAGATAAGGAATCGACGCTGAAAAGCAATAAAACGGAAAACGCGCAGAGTTTTATTAGATTTTGCCGAAGATGAGCCGATAAATGAGACATCAAATTTTTTCCAGTGAAATCTGGGGCAAACCTGAAGGATTCTTCAGCAATTATTCAGGATATTGGAATGCGCAGATCATAAGCATCAAATACAGTCTGGTAGCTCAGCGAAGGTAGATGGTGTGAATTTATCTGTAATTACGACCTCATCACGGTGTCAGCCAACTGATCGAATTTTTACACTTTTTCACATAGAGTCGCGGCCAAAAAGATATGATCAGCGCCATTTCGACAACAGGACTTCCCGTTATAACTCCCCAGTGGCGGACACACGGGCGGAGGGGGAGGGGGCGCCCCCTCCCTCGAGAATGGGTCGTCAAATTTTCGAAATTACTTCACACTACAAATAAAAACCTTGTGTTAGTTTATTTTTATTTGTTTACTTTTGCTATTATTTCCATTCAAATTTTTACAATTCATTTATTATTATAACTAATATTTTTATTAACTTTATTTTCCGTCCGCGTCGCCAAGATGGCGGAGACCCCACTTTTTTCCCACGCCCTCCCCCCCCCCCCCCTCTTGCCCTCTTTCTGTGTCCGCCACTGTAACTCACCTCTGGATTGAGCTTTCCAGATGAAATTTGGATATGTGTTGAAGCTCTATGGGTGCTTCGTACCTGCAGCTTGTCTGGACCGAAACTCAATTGTAAAAGCTTCATTAGGCCTAAACATCTATTTCCTCGGCTTCCTTTGATTTCGTCCAGTATCTTCACTACCACCTTCCCAGAAAAATGAAGAGTTGATTCAGATTACGCATATAAATAGCTATTTCCCCACCAGTTTTCATTGCTGCACTTTCCTTTGCTGTTCGAATGCGTGGACCAAAATAACTGATCGAATCTAACAAAAAATCCGTTTTATTGTTTCTAAAAAATACTGGCTGCGTTACAGTTCCTATTTCAATGCCGGAACAGTTGTTGGTAATGGATATCATGGGAATATCCTCCGTCAGAACGACTGTCTTTTATTCAAGATTATTGGAAACTCTTTTTCCCACTTTTTTTCTTTCTCACTTTTTTAGGCTTTTTAGTGTTACCACTTTTTAATTTTTTTCTTGTAGAGAGAAGAACTACAGAACACTACTATCACAGCGAATTATTCACTCAAAATAAGATTTACCACGTTCGAGACAGTGTGATCTTGGCATGCGTTGGCACGTGGGATACGCGCGCTCCTTTAAAGGCAAGGTCCAGGCAAAACTCCATCTCCTAATTTTCTATTGGATTCGTAGCCCACTGCGACGCCTTGGGCGAAAACTATGGAAAAATCCCTGAAAAGGTCCCACAACAAACGCTTCCCATCGCTCAACTTTGGTACGACGTTTGCGGGTTTACGGCGTCCGTGCTCTCAAATGACGTTACACGGCGCGCCCTACATGTTGTCCATTGTGACGTCGTAGGAAAAAATTCATAGTGAAAGACCGATGGTGCGTCTGATGGGATGGGGAACGTTTCACGAAGTGTTCGTCAGGCTGTATGCATCTGAGTGTCTATAGTTGTTCACTATGCACGCGCGCAGCTTTTGCCAGTTGGAGCACGTTTTGTCACGGCTACCGTAATCCTCGGACGCTTTGTCCCATATCTGACGATAGAGCTTATACCGAAGTCTCAAACCAGACATACATGCTACACATATGGTTTGGACTCCAGGGAGCAAATAACCTGAGCGGGCAAGATTTTAACCGGACCTTGCCTTTAATCATGTCTTGTCGCGAACGTGTTAAAACGACTCCTCTGCGAATCAAAATGAGGCGATACAAACGAGGAACCATCATGTTGATTGAAGAGGTGAATTTGGACTTGGAACGCCATAGTTCTGTTTGAGAGCAGTTTGCATCAATGTTATGCAGGGCGAAGAAAGAGTACTTCGACCCTCATCATTTCCTAAAATTTCTGCCAAATAGCTCAGTACCAATTACGATGAAATGATCCGCCTTCAACATGCCACTGTTCATATCTTTTTGACCGCGACTGTATGTATGTGATGTGATTCATTCCATTTTGATGTTTCATTACTGCCATTTAGTAAAATCTCCTTACACACCCATCCTGCGACGGCCTCCCATCGATGGGACCAGTGAGGTCGTAAATGCAGACAAAGTCAATTCATCGGCTCTCTCTGAGCTAATAAACCATACAGCTTGATGGTAGTCGAAGTCGGAGTAGCAGTCGAAACTTAGAGGATGAGCCAGTGTATTCCTTAATGTACACTTAAAACTGTTCATTTAGAGGCTTGCTAACACGGATGCCGAGGGTTTTCCGTTATTGCGATTAGCCGATGAGGTCTATGAGGTCTTATTGTGAGAACAAAAAGAGGAATAAAGTACTAGATCTAAATCTATAAAATACTAAATCTCTAAGGAATAAAGTACTAATCTTCTGTCGAAATCTAAATTGTAATTGGCATGGTGGCCCAGTGCACCAACACGAAAAACATGATATACGAGTTAAGGCACATACAATTGAATGAATGATTGCACTCATGAATTCCCTTAATCTTCGAGTGGAAAAGCCCTACCAACAAGGAGCAGGAATCAAAGCTGAAGGAATAACAATTATAGTGCTACTTCATGTGTACTCTCTTGTTTTCCGATTACTGTTCCAGGAAATAGCAGAGCCACGGGAGCTTTATTTTTACATTCAAAATCTTGTGATTACATGTTAGTGCGTACACTGGAACAAATGCGTGAGATTAACTAAAGCGCACTAACCGCATTCGCAGTAGTATTTTCAGTCTGAGCACAATATGTTGTTGCACTTCATGGTTTAAGTCTTCCTGAGGATAACTTACGTCAAATGTGGCCCTATTATGATTACCAAGGGATATAAACCAGAGTGAAAGCGAAGGTCAGCGAAAATATTCACAGGAGATAGTCGACAGAACCGAATTCATGACAGGAACATAGTTTGTAGGAGGCGGGGATAAGCTCAAATCCACCCCCCCCCCCCTTCCCATGTCTTCATCGACCCCTTGAAAATCGGTCGTCACACGAAATAGGAAGCCGCACTGACTGTGTGAGAGAATTTCACTCGACAGAGTTGATTTTCCTGAATACAAAGCTCATAAATGCTGATAGCCAAGATGTAAGGCTGATAACATCCATGTAATCATGGGCACTACAACTCAATTAAGCTACCCATTTAAGTCCGTCTGTAGAATACGGAAAAGTTAGTATAATGGAATAAGCTAATTTTAGTTAAGCACAAAGAAACAAAAATTGCACATTGTTCTATTGATATCTGAATTTAACTACTGACAAACATTGTTTTTTCCACGTGATTATATGTTTCAGCACGTCGTTGTGCGTAATGAATAAAGTTTTCTTCTCCTTCTTAGGCCTAAAGAAGACATCATTTTCTTCTTGGTGGAAGAAAATAAATAAAGTGACTTCTCATATTATACCTCAAGTATGTAGAAACGCAGTGCAATCGAATTAAAAATAATGGAAAAGCATTTCAGGTATCTTGCTATATGTATATATATAGTGCGTTTCATAATTATAGGACACCCGCATCTTCCCTACCATCAACTTTTCCAGAAACCGTGGAGCTTTTCCTTAGTATCATTATGTTCAGCACCTAAAATAACCTTGGCACTCTACTTTTGAGCTCACTGCTGCAACCCTGAATTTTTAAAACTCTACTTTTCTGCTTTTGCCTAATCCGCAGTAATGACACACCTTTATGTCCTGACAGGGTTATAGCTGCGTAATCAAAATTACGGATAATATTAGTCTATGGTTGGCTTGATACTGGGGCTACAGAATTTGACTGTGTCTGGCTTTTCTTTGAGATAAGTATACATAAATGTCACATTCAATGGATTCAATTAAGTCCCCTGTTTTAATATGTAACGAGGCTTTTCAAAGCGGTTTGGATAGAAGGCTCATTCCAGTTCGAGGCTCGTTTTAACCCATCGTTTAGCAGAGAAATGAGCTTGAATGAAGGTGCTTGGATCACTTGTGTTCTTCTCCAACAGTGGTTACTGGGAACAGAAGCCAACTCATGAAGCGTCTTATTATTTTCCTGTCTTTGAAGAGTATGAACGGTTCTTTGCTATCATAGCAAAGGAAGGGGAAGCTCTAATCCATGCATGCAAGATGGTAAATCAGAAGCGGCGGGCGGTCAGTGCTCCAAAAGAATATTGCTATGGTAATCATTCAGAGCTGAAAAATGAGTTCAACCGAGGCAACATGAGTTCATCGGGGCATAGCTGAAATTCAGGATTAAAGGTCGCCTCCCGGTGCTCTCCCACGCTCCAAGCTTGCTTCCACCTCAAGCTCTTCACAGCAACAAGCGAGTTCACTGAGTTTTTTGGACAAGGTATCGCATGGCATTCGATGGAAGTCAGAAAAATAAGGGTGGGAATGTAATGCTTTTTTCGTAAGTAATCAGGGCAACTTTGTGAAATAAATGCGCACAGTTCGAGAGAATAATGAATAGAGTTGCAGCTCAAGGGACACCAGTTCCAGAGTTCACAAAGTGAATAAGGAACGCTCGTGTTACTGCAGAAATGTTTCCCAGTACTTTTCACTTTTGATTCCTTACTGGAAGTAGTTGCAATGTTTCCCAGGAAGCACATGATTTGCCTTGGAATACAATTTTGCTATTTTATCAAACTCTTCTACAAATATATCCTCAGACTATGTTTCGCAATCCCTCAAGAGCTTTGGTAATGTGGTCAGGAACTTTCTTTGCTCCTGCTTAGATTATTTCAAAGGGAAATATTTGGATTATGGCAGTCATATGTATGTACATAGTTATGGGATGAAGAAAATTCGCCAAACCAGAAATGTAGGAGTTTCGCGAGCCTTCAGTGAACGACGGCTACAAATTTTGAGTTTTTTTTTTCGAGCAAACAATTCGTAGTCATCTATACTTTGTAACTTCTGGGAAGGCTGAGTTTTTACAAAGTATTTTTTTCGTGATAAAGGAGTTAAAGAGATGAAGTTCACGTTCTCTCCAGTTACGTATGCATATAGTTGACCTCGTTCATCAGCTCTACCAGAGAAGAAAGAGATGTGCGGAATGGGAAGCTTCTCTAGTGAATGCTAAATTTTGGGGTTATAGGGACAAAAAAAAAAGAGTTCTTGACAATGTCAGGAATGAACTACTTGTAGTTGCATTGTAGTTGTCTTTTCCTTCATGTAATCAAAGGCACACCTCAATTCAGGATTGTTTTCGATGTTTTTGCGTAAAGTAACCCAGCAGAAAACCACAATGATTTACATGGTTCCATCCATAGATGTCGAAAATTCCATTTTTGAGCCCTTCCTTCTTGAGAGCTCTGACTAGAAACAATGCTGTCCGCTCTCCCTTGGTGGGAGGTGGGAGTTCTCTACTAAAATTCTCTACTACTTCTGGAATTTTCTCAACGCTATAATAACAAAGTAGTAGGTGAGCTCCACGTGCGGTCAAAGGGTAGATGGTGCGAAAACTTCGCCGTCGCGTAGTGGCCCAGCCCAGAAGTTATCCATGAAAGAAGCTCAAAAACAGAGGATTCCGACAGTTTGGTGCGAAATGGCATAAGCCACTGTGATCAGTAGCTCATGGCAGTTCTTCTTGTTTAAGGATCTCGGAAAAAATTCAGTGGCGGGACTCTCCCGTCCTTCAATTTGTTTAGTAACTGAAAATAGATGCATATATCTAATTATAGTATTATCTAATAAGGAAACCTGGTAGCAAATCACCAGTGTTTCCTGAAAATCCACTTTTTCATATTTGCAAATCAGGGCAAGAGGCCTTTTAGGTTGGTACGAGGGTACTGTTGCATAAGTAGGAAGATGTTTGTTCTCTCTTTGAAAAGGAATCGCTTAGGCCCATGGCATACTTCACAGAGACACCGTCGCAGTTAAGAAAATGAATGGCAATTATGAGAATAGAATGTTACAAGTTCTCATATCTTATCACTGCTTGCGTGGAGTAGCATGCTGACATAGGAGCAATTGTAAGAAAACTTGTGGTGGTGAACGGTCGCAGCGACAGCGTCGCTGTGTAGTATGCCTTGGGCCTTAGACATGTAGTAGCTAACTTCTAGTGTACTTATTGTACATGCGGTTGCAAATACATGAAGATGTGTTTCTAAAATTTCAGACCACCCCATGGGAGAACCATCATTGTCAAGTGTAATTCCGCACCACTGATTATCCAAAAACAAAAACATGGCCAAAAAAACATAACTGTGTGTACTCGAATCAGAACGGGCTCCACGGCAAAGGACATATTATGGTCTGGTGTTTCTGGTACTTTATTATGACGTTAACGCAGAATTGCAGTAACTAGCGAACTTGAGCTCACAAAGAGCTATTTTAGTTTTTTTTTCTTTTGCAAAATTGTCGTTGGCTAGTTAAAAGGAAAACGGAAGGAATTGATCTCGAAAAGGGTCCAAGGAAGGACAGTCAGTTAGAAGCGTCAGCGACGTCGAAGAATAGTTTTCTTTGAGCACAGCGTCAGAAAGAAGTGCTGAAAATTAAAGACAGAAATCGTAATGTTGCGTCTAACACAGTATGAAAAGCGTGTGGGATTTTCTGAGCTCAATAAGTATGTATCTTCTCCAGTTCCCTTATTCATAGACATAAAAGAGAATCTCCTCACTCAGTCGTCCAGATAAAACATAAATCCACGAACGACCACGATGGTAAAAGCCACGGCACAAAAAGTAAATGCACGGTGGTGGCAAAATTTCGGAAGCAGAGATCGAATTAGCTAAATGTTAAAAGCTAACAGCACCTTACTCAGAATGTTCGAAGTTCTTAGTAATTAGACAGTTCATGATCCGCTGCATGGAAGAAGATCCGGCGCTTCGATGGAATTTCTCGTTCACCAGCTGGCTAGGCCGCGAAATTTCTCGCTTGTCGCAGAAATACCAACCAGAAATTTGCTAGGTATCTCGAGAAAAAAGATAAGCCGTGTGCGCATAAGGAAACAATGTTGAGAAGGTTAATTATGAGGAGATATGAGAGAATTGGATTCCTGGAATTGGCAAAATTAATCGAATGTTCTTATGCATCAATGGTGAGAAGATTAGGTGATGCTAGCAGCGCGCTTTCCTAGTGCATGTATGTGAACATCAAGAACAATATGGGAAAATGCGTGAGGCTGAAGAATTGTGGGTGGGTGGGGGGGGGGGGGGGGAGAGGGGTTGAAGCAGAGGTTCCGCGCTATTTGCGTTGGAAATTGGTTGTCGCCATGGTCGCGGTCAGTCGGAAAAGTGCCTCCAGGACCATTATCTCCTTCGTCATTCCCTGACAACTGGGCACAAATTTAGAGAAAAATTTTCAATGTTATTCACAGTCGCAGAGCAGACAAACAGCGAAATCGCCCGAACAATGTCGAGAAAAACTGCGTCTGCAACGAAATGCTTAGGAGAAAAGTCTAAGAGCAGCGGACAACTACAGCATGACCACCTTATTCTCGCTTGAGATATATCATATAATTTAACAGTGCAATGCTCCAGATTACGCTTCAACAACCTGTTGAAGAATGAGAGGCACTTCACCTTGACTTTTGCCACGTTTTGTCGGAGTAAGTGCAGTTCTCCTCGGTATATCCTTCATAAAGGAACTTGGCGGTCAATTTATAACTACGGTCATTCCACTGCCCATACAAAATAGATAAATGTATAAACGAAAGAACTGAGAAGATAAAAATGTATGAAGATATTTTCGACTAATCGCAGGTTTTCATTTTTCCAGTAGGACTTCAGTACGAATGTGTGCAAGATCAGAGCACATCATCTGGACATATGTGCAGGCGTGAATGTCGTCATAAAATCATTTTATAGGCGGGAAGATGCTGTAGAGTGAGCACCACCTGAAAGCATCCGGGAGCCACATCATAAGAGTTCCAGCTGGACTCATGAGCTATAAACGGCTGCCAGTTTTTTTTTTTTTTGAGGGAAAGCATTGTTTTTTAGGTATCCAAATAAACAGCAAACTTTACAGCCTCTCGTACGCCTACGAATACTTTCTTCAATAATAACCTCTACTTTGTTTTATCGTGAAGTGTTTAGTTCGAAATTTCAAGGCACTAGCTGTTTTTAATAGCTCGAGTGTGTAGTAATAAAGGCGGTTCTTTGGCTCCATAAAACATGCAATTTCGAAGTTCTGGGCCTCTAGAATTCTAAGCACGTCGAGAAACTATTCAGAAGAGGTTCTTCAATGATTTCGTCTTACTTCGATGCTTAACTATTCACGTTCTACTAAGCATGCATCATAAAATTTTAGAAGTGGTCTGGGACACGAACAAAGTAGGAGTTTACCTTGTCAAGAACGATGTGAAGAACATCACCGAGGTATAGTTTGAAACAACTCCTGGAAATTTTTTAAAATCTGTAGAAGCAGATGTAGATAGGTTCAGAGTAATCACAATATTCGAATAAGTATTTCAACACTGGATTTGCTCCACGACTCTACAGGCTCTAAACCGGCAGAGTACAACAGAACTTACCTATACAACCTCTGCGGAACAATAACAGTATTCAAATGAAATATTCCAACTACTCTTCTTCATGAAAACTGCGCGTTGCCGTTGCCTACAAGGACTACAATCGAAAGTTACAATCGAACTACTCTTCTTCATGAAAACGCCATTTTACCACAATCGAAATTTATAGAAAAAAGAGAGAAATGGCCCTTTTTTCCATAACTTTCGATTGTAGTCCTACAAGGACTAGATCTCCTTGCCGCAGTGCTCTCGCACAGGTTTATGGAAATATTAGATTGGTGCGAAAGAAATGGCGCTTTTTTTCAAGACTATGTAATTTACGTATTTAGACATAGTATGACATCCAAAGCAAGCTCTTTTGTGCTGCACATATAAGAGGTGTTGGGTGGAGCTAGGAGTTACGAAATAATTTAATTACGAAACAATTGAAAATTTCCAAAAATTTGGTTTTTTTTTTAAATTTGGAGCGTTTTTCTGTAGCACCGCAAGCAATACAGCCCAAAACACCCTCTTTGTATTAGGTCAGGATGTCAGTAGTTAATCCATGTGTGAGCTCTGGTGCGGTTTCACTATTGTATTAGAAATGTGCATGGCATTTTTTAAAGCGTATTCTTGTTATTTTTAGGATTTTGTATGGGTGACAATTTTCAAGATGCTTTTTAAAAAGAACACATTCACCAGTGCCCATTGGTGTTACTTACTCGAAAAAGACACGAGCGGTCTGCTGGAAAAGCGCTCAAGATGCTCAAAAGCTCATTTTCTGCACCCCAAATTTTGAATAAATCTTTCTTCCGAGAGCTAGCGTAAATTTTGATGACCCTGCTAGAAAACGCTCAGATAGCTGTCTTATTCTGCAGAAAAATTGCTGTTTTTCTGCCATTTTCCATAGCTCCCCACTACTCTATCCCACAGGAAAACATTTGCCAAACTGGATGACCTGAGATCGAAGATTTTCTTGTACTTCGCTTCTCAATTGTCCGAGTTCTCTGCTCAGAACTTCAATGACCTGCTCATACAATGAGCGATGATTCCTGCTAACCAAAGGAGTTATATCCATTGAAGTTATGGAGGAAAAATAGAGTTAACATAATTTCTTTTGCTTCTGCACCAACCTAATATGATATGTTGAGGAAGTTAAGTAAGTTAGGTGAAGTTAGGTAAGTTCACAAGCCTAAGATAACATTGGCGTTGCCTATGTTGGTAGCCATAGGCAAACGTTGGTAAATGAAGCAGCAAAATATGCAGCATGGAATAGCCAGAAGAAAGGCTGAACTGGTGGACACAAAGCCATGGAGGGGAAAGCAACTATGATAATTACCGCCGGCGCTCATTTAAAGACCGGAAATCGAAAGAGCACATGAAGGATTAAATGAATCCAACGTTCTTGGATGTTTACGAATTCAATTTTTTATGCATGGAGACATGTATAATACAAAGGAAAATCGGCTTACATAATAATTGTTGCATAGGACATATTATATTTGCTTGCCTCCCCTACATGAATGGTGCAGTAGCAGAAATTTACCAACAAAGGGATGCAAACACCCTAACAAAAACTTTTCTAGCTAAGAGATTGAGATGGGCCACCACGAAGTTAAAGAACATCATTCGGTTAAGAGAAATACGGAACAGTGACTATGGATTAAACACTGCACCCGTGTGGGAATTTCTTGCAATTTCGAGCATTCAAGCTAGGATTGCAAGGACAAATTCTGAAGCTCACTTAGCATGCCTATAGTCTTTCATCTCCCTAAAAGCAACGAAACCGGAGATCCTAAGCTCCTAGGACCAGAGTTTACTGAAGACGTTCATTTGGATTAGTAGGGTATTAGTGAAGAAACGTTTCTTTGGGAAAACGTTGGAAGATCAACTAGACAAACTAAAAATATCGTGAAGCTTTCATATAAGTAAGCCACCTACGTACTTAACTATTTACCTACACAGATGGAACTATTCTTGATTTTGAACAAAACTGCGTGTCGGGGACACGCAATGGTAGTAAGAACAAACTACAGGCTGGTCCAAAATTACAGAGACTCACCAAAAGATCCATATCTAACGATAGAAAGAGAGTTGGCAATTCTGTTTCCAATATAGCGTTTTTCACTGACCCTAGACAGAACACATCATCTCACGAATTCTGCTATCACCGGAGAAAAAAAAAGGCTGAATAAATCGGAGTAGGCGGCTACGTGGCGCGGAGATAGTCTTTCCAAGGGTAATTCCATGCTCCTAGCAGCGTTTGGTACAAGGATTGAACAGTTTTATGAAAGTAAAACAATTAATTTTTGTCGTTAAATGGATACCATAACGAGAAATCCATACAAGTGAATAATGAAAACAGTACTGCCAAGGAAGCGGACCTCCTGTGGAAAAACAGGGCAAACTACATGGAAACTACCAAAGGATGTTACGTATCTCATACAATAAGGTAACGGTCCCATTTTTGTGTAGACAAATGGGCACCCAGCGGCTGGAGAACATTTCAGTTATTCAGTTGTGACTTTGCATCATCAGGAACCGTAGCATATATGTACGTACCAGGATGCAGGTCCTTCACCTGGACTTACATATTATGGCTAATGTTAGTGAGCAATGGACGGAAGAAAGCGAGAAATCTCTTCAAACTTTATATCTGCTTCGTCCAGTTCTACAAAACCATAGAAACCCCCTTTATCCTCCCCAGACATTCGTGGGACTAGAGCGGCACGTCACCTGCGCTCCATTCAGAAAAATTGGTGGTCTCCGGGTGCCACTTCAGTCGCATTTGCGCTGCCATCCAGTTGCTGTTCGATTGCCATCAAATTGCTTTCCCACTCGCGATCAGCAATCGAATAACAATCGAATAGCAAGCGAATAGCAATCAATCAACAACTATGGCAGCCCAATGGCACCCAAAGACCTCCTGTTTTTGGATTTGGAAAAGTGGACATGCCGCTCCAAGCCTGCGAATGTCTGAGTCAATAACAATACACGAAAACTACTGCAGCCAAAATCATAAAGAAATCCTTGCGTCCGCATTTCCTAGAGCTGAAAAATAGGTGATTGCGAATTGCTGAAAGTTGAAGTCAACTGGAGCGACAGTCGCTAATACCTAGTAGGTTCACTATTACTTACCAAGTACATTTCTAGCATGGAGAGAACAAAAGACAGTTGTTTTAATGCTACCGAAATCTCAGCGCATTGTACAAAAAGCTACGCTAGTGCAGATGGAAAACGGTCATTCGGTGGTGACACCGGTACATGCTCAAAAATGAAGAAGAATGTAAAAATACGTAGCATTTGTCCTCGTGAGCAGTGTTTTTCTAGGGAGTTCAAAAGGGAGTCACGTTTCGACAAGTTCAAATTCAGTCATGTGTCACATGTAGTGTGAAACAAATAAGTGGGTGATAAAAAAATGTAAGCTCTAATGAAAAGAGTCATGTGAATTGATGAAAGTGTCAAGTAAGGTAATGCGTAATTGAATGCCTAATGCAAGTGAGCCCTCAAAAATCCTTGGTTTTTGGTATTTGATTTAACCTGACCTATTTTTCCCTAACTCAATGACACTTTATTGACAAATGTGCAAAAAATGCGGTGGGCCACATAGCAGCTGATGTAAAACACAAGTTACCCGATTGTGATGAGATTCACGCGAAGGCTGAAGCAATGTTGAAATCCAGGATGAATAGGAGCTGAACTCTTAATCCAGATATCGGAACTGGGCCCTGGATTAGCACTGACTCCAGCTGAGTTCCTTGCTCATCCTGCTCTCAAAACAGCGGTTTAATTATTGGATTACCGTTTTTGAATGGCCAACGACTCGGAGAGATTGAGGGACCACCCACATTCTCACGAGAGCGGTACGGCTACTAATACGGCGCGTGCTATTTGATGATGTTCGAAATCCATAGACGCTGCGGGGCACTTTATTTGATTGTATTGATGCTTTTGACCTCATAGTGCAGTGACGCTTCGTCTATACGTTACTCGGATCTCTTCCGTCGTACATTTCAAGAGCAAGAGGTGCAGCAGAGGGTGAGGAAGACGTGCAGCATCTGCCCTCGGTGAGAGAGGACAGTTGCAGGATTCTAAAAAAGGAAAGAGTCTACAATTGAATGGAATTGCGACAGTGAATTGATTTGTAACACTTACACTTCACTTACAAAAGGGCGTAGTTGTAGAGTATTAAAACCTTTTAGCATCAAATAGGTAAGTGAATATATACAATACACACAAGAGGGTGGCGTAGAAGGGGGGGGGGCACTGCCCAGACCAGACAATTAGTGACACATCGACTTAAATTAACGCTTCTCTTCCAAACTCTTTTTTCTATTGCGCTAAAGGCGCACATTCATTTCAACAAAAAATAACACTAGAAGAAACTAAAACAAAATAGCTCAGGCAGATGACCTCTACGAAAGTACTGCGGAAATAAAAATGTTGAAAATGAAAGGGCAGACAAGGATCAGGTCCGGCGACAGTGAGTTCTAATGGAGCAGCTTTCTTATTACCAAGATTATTTGATATTGTAAAATCTCAGTTGTTGTTAGGTGGATATGAAACTTCACACCATACCCTCAATCCTGAGAGATTTGTCCGCCCCATACAATTTCCGAGGAGCTACTTACGTCATGCACTGTAGATGAGAACAAAGTACATATCATAGATATGTAATATTTGGCAAAAAAAGCCGACAAAATACAAGAATCAGCGCCGCTCTCACTTCTTTCTATAACTATGGTAAATGAAAAACATGCTTAACATTTTAAACCAACGTTCTGGATGACTATCTTGCTCAAGAAGCTCATGAAGAATTCAATAGTTCTCAAAACGTTGAGTGTGATCATATTTCAATACAATATTATGGAACACAATAAGTGTTACGTACCAAAGATTTCCACGAAATTGCTCCTTTCCTAGACACTCCTTTCCGGTGGCGTATGACCCGTATTAATCCTGATAGCTCAATTTTGCTAATCTGAATGAGTGGCCACTATACTTGACCGGATAAAAATCGAATAATTTTTATTATTTTAGCTCACACCCTAGAAAACAATTCACAGGTCTAAATATTCGAGGATGAGAAAGCCATGAAACTCTTCTTCTCTTTCAGACAGCACTGCATCGGACTCCGATGTTGAACCATTCGAAATTTCCATTTATTCGAAATCGAATTTTGCTATCGAATATCGAATATTTTGAATAAATGGAAATTTCCAATGTTTCAACATGAGAGACCAATGAAGTGCTGCATGAAAGAAAAGAGGAGCTTTAGACTTTCATATTCTCGAATGTCTGTATGTAGAAACTATTTCTCAAATCGTTAATTAAAGCAACGAAATTATTCGGGTTTTTATTCGGTCCCAAGTATAGTGGTCACCTTATCGATCTTGAGATGCTGTTTCTAAAGGTATATAAATGTACTAGACTGGAATTCAGCTCCTCTCATCTTCTCGTCCGAAGAGAGTCTTTGGCAAAGAAAAGTAAAAGACGCGTCTTTGTGTATTTTTCGTCTTTTTGCCAAAGTCAGGAGAAGTTATTGTAAAGTTATACACAGTGAACAGTATCACTATAAGCTGCGATGCTGTACAATGACCTTGAGGTTTGAACACTCTACACTTGCCCGAGCATATGTACCTCGTTTCCAAAGTATTAAATGCTAAGCCATGAAAGTGTACGTTCCATTACTACGCTCTGGATACAAGAATATGAACAAAAGAGTGCATGAGGTTGATGACCAAAATTTCAAAAATGAAAGCAAGACAAGAAAATGACCGCGACTTTGGGTACTTGATACATGTGAGCAAAAATAAAACTAAAAAGAATAGACTAAATGGATATTTTTGAGAGATCTTGAGGTTCCAAGACTTCAAAACAACCCATGGAATTGGTGACCATTTGAAGCAATCCAATCTTTTTTTTTTCGCAACTCCAAGGGCGGAAGGAATGCAACAACTAGAGCCGAGTGATTCAAGTGATCTGACGACGTCTCGTTCCTGTTTATTCCTTCACCGACTACACTAGGAAGCCACGTTAATGCTCTTAATGCCCACCTAACTCCAAATGGTTTTTGTTTTATGCCCATACTTGTCCTACGAATAAACAAACTATAATAGCACGACATAATCAGTCATTCTACGTGAAACAACTAATCCGCCCTGGCTATGTACATATATACATAGAGCATCGAGCAAAAAGACTACGACTTTTTGTTTCTTGCTCGTAACTTCTCCCCAGGAAAGGCATAGAAGTTCTAATTTTTGCGAGAATTGTAGATGCCTATGCGGAATAAAAATAGGTGAAAATGCCCATTGTCTTTATTATTATTTGTTTTCTTTATTTTTATTCATATAAGATAAAATCAGTGATCCAGCGGCATACGCAGTGTCTATAGTTTGTTCCACGGGGGAGATAGTTGGGGAAACGCCGCAGAGAAGAAAAGGGCGGGAAAGTGCGCAGAGATTGGAGAGGGTGCAGAGAAGAACAGACACTGTGCGCAAATACACAGTATAATAGTAAATAACTATCATAGCTGAAACAGACTGTAGCGGAATGAAGACGTTCGGTGGAATCTAAACAGGCCGCACTCTTGACAGCAGAAAAGACAAATTTTTGCTAGAAAATGTGTGGATACATGTTAGGAAGGAAAGAACAAAAGTTGCACCTCTTTCTGAGTACTGTACGTGTACTGCGGATGAACATTGAAAGCAACAGTATTTCTCTGTCTCTCTACCATTCTCCCATGGTCTGCCTACGTTTTCGAACATAGACTGAAACAGATAGAATGTCAGAAAAAAATCCTAGACTTAACAACATGCCAAGATGGGCTAAAATGGGATATAATCGGCTCAAACAATGTGAAATGCGAAACGAAAGAATTGGAACAAGTGAGGGGTTGAGAGAGAAACAAAGGAGAGACGATGAATGTGAGACGAGAACATATTATCGTAGTAAGGACATAGTGGCTCATAACCACTAGCACTGAAAATGTCCTTGAACAAATTGTAGACTACAAAGTTGAACAGTATCTGAGAATACGCGACATTACTCCAGCTCTTCAAATTTTCGTAGTGCACTTTTTCCTTTAACGAATTTTCTTTGCACTATAGGATGGTTACAGGAATAATTGGTGACAGATTTCGGATTGTACAATCAGCCAATCTAAAACACACTGTGGCACAGTTTCTAAAATACAAAGATTCAAAAATGCGCGAATAATCGATGTGGAGGAAGACAACTAACACGTAGGCTAGAAAGTAACCATTCGTATTTCGAGTGTTTGATTATCTGTTGATGCAATTGATGACGAGGTTTTCCTCGACTTTGGATCTCGCTTACTATTACCCGCAACAGTTTTTTTTTTCACCGCATGAGCTTGGGCTTCTCAAAGGCAGAGTCTTACTCCAGTTCCAATTCTGAGACACTCACACCCAACACCCATTTCGGGTCATTGTCAAGAGGTACCCAAGCCAATTACCGCCATATTGCCGCATCAGCCTGCTGGACAGGTCCCAGCGCCACCCTAGCGCGGAAAACCCCAAGCCCCGCCCACATAGCCAAAGTCGCGCGCGCGACCACCGCAACGTGGCGAATAAGTCGGAAACCATGGAAACGAAAGAAATCAACGATGAGAAATTTCTAGTACAGTGTGATATTGTAGATATTTCATCCTGAGGGTTAGATATTTCGTTCCGACGAGTAGGTATTTCATCCCAAGGGTCAGTGGTCTAGACAATGATATTATTAGTGACGCTGCTGACCAAAACGCTAAATTTCACACTCACAAGGGAATACGTGAAATTTCGCTCTGATCATGGAATGTGTGACGGAAAGGTTCCTTTTAAATGTCCTTTGGTTGGCGGTGCGATTTATCGCTTTCTCATTGATATTCCAAGTAATCAATACTGGACGAGATGTAACTTAGTGGCGATCCTAGGCAATGCTATTCCTGAGGCATGCCTGCGGGGTAACTGCAAACTGCATGTCGACGCGGCGATTCCAATGGTTTACGAGAGGTGTTCCGTAGTGGCAAGTAAGGCGACCTAAGAAGTCTAACCAGTCACTGTTCGTATCAGTATGCATGTAGCGAACGCTTCTTAACTTGCTAAAATTCACGCAGCAGCTCGGGCACAACAATTCATCGCTCACCTCCTCCAAACGCCAAAAACTCAGTTTACTCAAGCGAAAAGACCCCTCAAAAGATAGTCTTTCCAGTCGTTTTATAGTATCTCCCCTATGCCATTTATTTATTTATTATTTATTTATTTATCACATAGGGAGACAATGTGGGCAGAAAAAAATGTAATTAATGTGCCACGATAGTCGATGGCACATCCTTGTGATGTATTAAATAAATAAATAAATGTATACTACATATCATACCAGCAACTATAGTACATGAACGAAGCGGTGTATTCTACTGATCATCATTGTTATCCGCAGCTCATACAGATTATATTTCTGCACAAAAGTCATGGGAAAGTTACTCTGAGGTAAAATTTCAGCTCCACTACTCTAGGAGAGGCTTTTCCTCTCAGTCATTCCGAAAACTTACTCCCTAGTATGAGATCAGAAGTAGCATCGCAAATGTCGGACACAGTCTTATCATGAGGATGAATTCAGTGGAAATCCCATAGTATTAAGCTAATCGTGTCAGAGACGGGCTTTGTTCGATCAATGTGTCTAATCTGGCAAGGTGGGAGTCGGATTTTAAGGGTGTGGAGATGCTTAGTCACAGTTGTTGACTTGTTTTACATCTCACTTCCATGAAAGCCAAAAAATCTGGTAGAATTCAGGATCGAAACCTTCAAAAATGCCTATGTAGTAAATGCTCTAGTTATTCTACGAGAAAAGCTTGTCTGTTTCCATGGAAGGATTCTCACGACCTCCTTTCCCGAACAAGTGCTTTGCTGAGTATTAAAGAATTCTCGAATCCTGGGAGGCTGCCAGAATGAGAGGTTCAAGGACAGCATGGATATGCATACCCTATACCCGTTTTTGAGATTAAAGCGATGCCGATCCAATTAAATGAGATTTTCACCCCAAAAGCTTTGGAACTAATGAATTCATCCAGAAGAGCAAGAAACGATAATTGAATAAGACATACATACATGAGTAAGAAAGGGATTAATCAGTGTGTCACAAGGAGCTTTGCATAAATTCAGATATCCATCAAGCCTGTTTCATGAATGTGTAGTAAATATGTCGCTGTCGAAAGTATAGCGAGGTCTTGCACGAGCCTTTTTTTTCGATCCACAATTTCTCGGTCTCGGATTGAAATTCTTTGGCGCTAGAATGTGGTAGAATGTTCTACAACTTCTTCAAAATAAAGATTGGCAGATTATTCCCATCTATGAATATTAATGTGATGTTTGATTGAAAAAAAGTGAGCGTAAAATTTGGTGCAAGACCTTCGGAGCGACCCAATACTTGTGTCGAATATATTTTGAATTCGAGAGAAGCCAAAATAGCATTATTTTCCCCTAAACAAAAGCAGTGATAAAATTATGGAAGAAAGTCCGGTGTTTCCAGCGTTTTATATGGATGAGTTTCCCAATTTGCAGCTGCTCCTCTGCCTTTTCTCAGGATTAACTACATAGTCAGTTATCCAACAGGGAACAGAGGGAAATTCCGCGAACAAAAAGAGTGGATGAAATTGGGCGATACCGCTGAGCCTCCGAAAGACTACTGCAGTGGAAAGATGTGCAGGTTGTTTTTTGACTTGATGTATGGTCGCGATTTTTCTGGAATGTCGACAATATTTGTGCATGCCAAAGATCGCTTCAGTTTCCCTGAATTCTCAGACGATAGCAACTTCTGCGTGGTAATTAGTCGCACTGAGATGTCGACTCCAATATAAAAACGTTCTGTTGATGGAACAGAAGTTCGAGACGAGAAGGCAGGAGACACATTTCTTACCACAAAGAAATCCAATCCAGAAGTCAATTCATGGAGCGAAGAGGAAGGTGCAGGAAAATCCAGGCATTTTTTTCGTGGGAAAGGAGTTGATAATGCAGAGCCACGAGGCAGAGAAAAGTTGGATACTGCTCGTTTCTAACATGACGGGGTACGGTTAAGCTAGGGGTACCTATCCAAGCTCCACAAATGCAATTTGCATGCACCTCAGCTCCAATCTTCTCTCCACTATGTCTTCATCTAGTTTTTATTCTATGGTTCAGATAAAGGCCCGGGATAAGAACACTTGGTTTGAGTTACCGTGAAGATTTTGCTGCAATGGTGGTTAACCAATTATCATTGAACTGGAAAATGTTAGCCGTAAAAGAAGTGCATGAACCCACCTCAGCAAGTGTTGTTAGGCTCTGAGGCTCCCAAGGATTGTTGAAAGAGGTTGCTAATATGCAGACATGTATGTACATAGTTGTTTTTTCTCGGAGCTAAGGAGCTTAACACATAAGTAGGCGGTAGTAAAGCTCTCTAGAATGACGAAGCCAAGATGTGATTCATGCATATATCCAAGCTACTTCGAAGCGGATTCGCGAGAAGAAAAATACGGTGAACTGCTATCACAGGCTGCCCACTGCGCACAGGTGATGCCGAGTGCACTCTGAGGGTGAATTAACCTGGATTAGGAATCGCAGAAATGTCGTAGGCTTAGCAAGGGCTCGATTTTACTTCTGTGCACTCTTAGAGTTCAATTTTTATTCTAAATTTATGCTTGGCATTAATTTTCTCGGAGTGAGTGCAATTGCGCATGGTTCGAACTACAGTTGGTTGCAACGATAAAGATACCAATCCAAGTACATGTAAGCCATTCTTGGACTATATCCGTCCTTCGATATACTGTTCAGGAAGAACACATGGCGTGGATACTGCACACTAATCCATACATATTTTATAATATAATAACATATCATTTTAATATCAGTAACAAGCATATCCATATTATAAATAATAAATAAACGATATCTTGCAGGAAACCATAGATAACATCCTAACATTCTCTTCGAGTACTAGAACAATTTTTGAAGAAGTTGAAGTGAGATTTTCGTGCTAGCTGTTCCTTAGCACAGCGAGGAAATGGACGAAGTTGTGAGCAAGTTGAATAAATCTAGCCGAACTGACGACTTCAGTCAGCCTACTGGGGGGGCCCCCCCCCCCCCCCCCGTTGCTGGATGAGGGAACGGGAGGTATATGTAGTCGAAGGTGATCCGGTGGATTCACTTTACGCTTTTATAGGTATGCACAAATTACATTCTTCACATCATTGCGACCTTCACACTTCTGACTCACGGCGGTTGCCTGTTCACATTGCCATCCCAACAACGCAAATAATTTAGATGGACTCTGCTCAGATCCTGTTACGTATTTTATAAGAGCTGGTTGAGGGATGCAGAAGCCCGTATCCATTTGTCTTAGGAATAATACCAGCACGGTGTAAGAAGTAGTAGTCAATGGCCCGATATTCAACGAACAGAAAAAGGAGGAAAATGATAACATCAATACCAGAAACAGAGACAGTGTTTATTGCATGGCCCAGTAGTACTGTGAGGGCCTTAGAAAATGAATATTAAGAGCATGAAGAGTAAAAAATGCGGAGTTCACTGCATTTTCAGTCATTGGTTCAATTATAGCACTTCCAAGATATCCACGCATGACTGAAGCAATTAGATTTACTAGACTATGAAGGGCGAGCTGTCCATACAACAGCTCTCCAAGTTTTACCCATTTTCCTCACTGCGTTTCCAATTTGAATTGTTTCTCCCGTGTCTATATTTCCTTAAGGAAGGAGAAGGGGTTTATGATCATGTTCTTTTATTTAGAGTTTTTCTCCAGTATATCAAGGGTCGTCAATATTAACAGCGCCTGCGAGGGCAGTCCTCAAGGCCAATAAATTTCAAGCTAGAGATAAACTGGCTTTCAAGGCTTAATCACTAAGGTGGTGAATCATCACTCGTTATATAATTTGGGTGCAGATATAAAGATTCTTTGGTACAATAAGCAAAATGGCAGAGGATAAAGGTGGAGTGCATCCACGGTTAAGAAGCAAGGACATGTTGGCCATTGTTTCGCGTCAGAAACTCCATTTTATTGTTGGAAGTAGAAAAATACCTCTATAAACTGCTTGACGACCGCGCAGCTCAGCGGTGAGCCGCGCCTTTTTTTAGCGTAGTTCACTTTGAGAGATCGTTATGCTTTAATGGTTACACCTGCTTCCTTAGAAAACAGCGTAAACTTTGTCGATGTTACAACTAAAATCAATATCGGAACAGATCCCAAGTTCGACTCTCTTTAAATCTTGGCATTACTCGTACAATTAGTGAAGTATTCTTCTTCTAGAGAAAAAAACACAGAAAGGTGAAATATTAAATAATATCAAGATAGAGAGCAAAACGGCTAGAAAAAGAATACTTTACTAATCATACCAGTATCCGAACTTTTATGAAAATTTTGGAGTATAGACAGCAACCAGCACATGAGGCTATGTGGAAACGCCCGAAAAAGGGAGCGATGGTCAATGAGTTAGAGTGATAAACGCCTCCGATCTTGGCCGCCTTACTATGCTCACGTTCCCAATACTGGTCTTTTGTTGCTTGGATTTGCTAGGGACATTCCTGCTTTTATTAGGAATGACCAGTGCTGTACTTATGTTAGCAACGCGCCTCTAAAACTTGGGTCTCAGAAATGAAAAAAAAATGCATGTGGATTCCCTAAGGGAACGATTCAAAGCTATAGTTCAGGCTAATCCACAGATTGAAATAGGAATGTATGTCACTGCTGTCGTTTCAAAGCGTTAGAAGCAGCGACAAAATGAATGAGCTGAGCAGCGATGTCTTGTCTTGTGGAGAAGAACCAGAGCAGAACGCATTCAGGACAATAGGTAGGAAAGCTTATTAAGAAGCTGATCAAGTACAACTATGTTAGTTAAGATTCCGTTTCGCACCTACCCTCATAGGGGAGCCAATCAAAACGAAATAGTCCAGCGGAGGCGAAGATGACTACTCACATAGCCTTGAGGTCATTTAGCTTTTCTTCTTCTCTAAATTTATCTCTAACTAAAAAGCATAGGCATTGAATAGGAAGTAACAGTCAGTCACGCAGGACTCTCTTCACTGCTATAAAACGTGGCATTTTCATGGCAGTCCACTTCGAAAGCAAAATCCATGCTCAGAATAAACTTTTGTCGCGGCTACAAATGAAGTACATTCTCAAATGTTCTATTCTTATGACGGTTATTTCCATGAACGTAGTTAGCGATCTAGCCTTCAGAACAAAGCCTATCATACGGTGTACAACAAAATTTGATGAAAATACGGCGTGAAAGTAACCCAGTAAGAAAATAATGAATGAAGGAGGCTTAAAATTCCCTACATTCTTTGCACAGCAATAGTCAATATCTTTAGGCTTACCAGTTTGAAGTTTCATGGACGACTGGCTAATGAAAACGTGCAAGAACAACATAGCTTGATGGGAATTTTCTCGGCCAAACACTATTATCCTGCATT
Organism: Ancylostoma caninum; assembly: GCA_037903475.1. Lineage (NCBI taxonomy): Eukaryota > Metazoa > Nematoda > Chromadorea > Rhabditida > Ancylostomatidae > Ancylostoma > Ancylostoma caninum. The sequence continues at coordinate 135,825 of JBAJFG010000389.1, read as the reverse complement.
GCATGAGTGAGAATATAATGATTAGTTTCGGAAATTAAATAGTGTCGTTACCAACGTTATTACATGAAGAACGCTATGTCTGTGCTTTTTTTCTTTTCGCTGAACATCTGAGCGTTGTGCACGCGCCTATAGGCGATTTTATTGAAGTGATACACAACGAATAGGGATCCAATTTGCCTAGTAGTAGTGAGCCTCCATTTGGGCGGGATTCCTCCAACAGGCTCCGCTAATTTAGTACCCTGGGAATGCGACTTTATACTGTCCTAAATACCGTGGTACTCAGGAGTTTTTCAGGGATATATCATGTGCCAGCAATGCTATTCATGAGCTTTTTAGCAAAAACAACCATCACGCAAGTCACCCCCCTCCCTTGTTCATCATCGGAGCCAGAGCATTTCTCTTTAATTAACAGCAGTTGATTCCAGGATTCCTGCTTCCCATCGTACACAAATCCGACCCATGTGCAAGCGAACTATTTCCGGGACCACTGGCGGACGCAGAAAGTGGGCGGGAGGGGGGGGGGTGGGAAAAAAAGTGGGGTCTCAGCCGCTTCGGGGACCCAGATGGAAAATAAAATTAATAAAAATATTAATTATAGTAATAGATAATAAATAAAATCTTACCAAAAATAATAACAAAAATAAACAATTTAAAATAAACTGATACAAGTTTTTTATTTGTATTGTGAAGTAATTTCGAAAATTTGTCGTCCCCTTCTCGAGGGGGGGGGGGGAGCGCCGAATTGCGTCCGCCGCTGCCCGGGACGGATGAAGAACCGAAAAATTCTGTTACTTCAATCAACCATTTGGGGAACACTTTGAACATCCAGATGTTCTAAAGCGAGAAAACCATAAAGCTCTTCTTCTCTTTCGTACAGCCATTTGAATTTTCCATTTTTCTAAATCGAATATTTTTGTTTTCGAATATCGAATATTTCGAATAAATAGAAGATCCAGACGCAAAGGCCAATGCTGTGTTGTGTGAGAAAGGAGAAGAGTTTTAGGGCTTTCTCATTCTCCGTTCTCGAATATCTGAATGTTTAATTACTTCCGGAATTGTTAATTGAAGTAACGAAATTATTCGGTTTTTTTTTCTGGTCCAAGAATAATGGGAACATCACAGATTGCTTCTTTTCATGCTGCTTCAAATATTATGAATAAGTACTCAAGAAGCAGCTTCCAATCCTGGTTAATGTTAAGGGAAACGGAGCAAGCCCCTGCCTTTCGTTTCTTAGTAAATACAGGCAATCCATGCTAATTAATTTGAGGATCTCGAAGATTTTCACGTAACGAGAACATGTGCTGATTATCCTGAGATTTTTTGATCAGTGAGTCCGAGGATGGCTAAGAATGAAGTGCTACCGAGGAGTGTGCTTATTGAACGAGGACCGAGGAGTGTGCTTATTGAACTCAGATTGGCTGAGAATCAGTGGAGCGCTTTAAAGACACTGTTAAATGGAGTAGAACGCTGAAGGACTTTAACTTACTCAAACACCAAGGAGTGATGCTCTTTTTAGTATCACTTCAAATGTGTTGACTAGAATGACACTTTCATCTTTATCATGTTTTTCCAGCGAAATTTGCAAGCCGACAGCTGCGTCACACTGCGCTTAACTGTCACTGTTGCTATACTTCGCTCTCTCGATGATTTGGCGATCATTCTTTTTTCTTTGAATTCTTTTCATCCCTATCCACCAAATTTACAACTGATTCAGCAACAGGGACAGTTTTTTTTCACCAGGTCAGGACTGGCAAGTTCTTATCAGAGAAGTCCTTGCAACCCGTGGTTGTATGGTAATCCATGGATTTCTCCTAGGTCTCCCACTCCTCTCTCCTCCACGTACATATTCGAAAAACTACTTTCTTCCAATAAGTTTCCCTACAATAGCATTGAAATATTTGTGATTTTCTAGGACGAAGTATCAAAGAATTATCCAGTAATACGAAATGTACAGCGCCTGGAAGAGCCTTCCTAACTTTGAGACAATTTCAACCGCCTTGTTTGACCTTAGCGAAACACATTACAACTCTGTTACCTACATGGATTTGTACAAAAACTCTATATTGCTTCTGAAAAAGCAAATCATCCAACATACCTAACACTGCCACACTCTCAAATAAATTTTGAACTGAGCACTAAATTCTTTTATGTGTTTTCCGATGAGTCCAATGTATGCAAAAAAAACCTGTGGGGATCTTTATTATCCATCTGCAGCCATTTCGGTCGCTTAGGAAAATGGTCAGTTAAGCCGCATTTCTTCTGTGCCTTGCTACGCGTCATTAGAGTGAGGCCTAGTCCGTCTCCAATAGAAAAGGTTTTCTCTATAGCGATCGTTCTCTTCGCCAGGCTAACGTAAATCGTTTTATAGGCGAACGAAACGGCTTTAACTTGAAGAGCTCGCAGTTGGAATGCTTGTCCAGCCGACTTACTTGGAAACTACAGAGTATGACCACTTTTTCTTAGTACAGAACGATAAATAATTCTGAAGTATTAAGTTGAGGTGATTCATAACATGTCCTCGAAATGTAATGAGTGTGTCATTCATAAAACTAAGCAGTTCATCAATCGTTTATCACCTGCACTACTATGTTATTGATGTAGCTATCCGAATTCTACAGAATTAAATTACCCTATGCATACAAACAAGTACGACAGAGAAGTAATTAAGGTCACATGCGGTCTGAACTAATCAGTTGGCGTTGAGGAGTGAGACCGAGGCGAAATTTTAAAAATGCGCTCTGGTATTAATTCCGTGAACAGGAGAGCTTGTTAGGAAAGCAAGGGATTGTGCTCTCGAAAATTCCAGCTTCGGTCATCTATAGCTGGTAGAGAATTTGTCCCATTAGGATAGCACATCCAGGCTAAGGAGGTGCAGTTTTGGAAAAAGGCAGGACCAAGCAGTAACAAACAAGAGCACAAAAAGGTGTGAAACTTTGGGTGTTAGATGAGTAGGAGTATCAGGTTGTTGGGAAAGTTCTCGCTGTTTTTGAAACATTGCATTTTGTAGGCTTTTTAGAAATATGAAGTCACATTAAGAAGTGAACAAATCACTATCACGTCTATCACTCTTCGACTATTATCGGGTCGCCTTTCGATGCCTTCGGATAGAACTGTTGTGGCATTGAAACGGAAAATTTGTTGAGCCAGTGATCGAAGACATCTTCATTACTGACTAGATGCGGTTGCTGATTTACCAGATTTAAAGCCGTATACCGAAAGGCTGCAAATGTACTGTTTTGAAAAATCCATTATCGTAGTAGGGGTTCTGGAGGAGTTCACAGTGAATGATAGTAATAAACTGGTACATAACTGACCTCCTTATATTTACAAAAGACAGGTTGCTGCAAGACAGCGTAGGGTAAAAAAAGCATACTTTTGAAAACCGCGAGAACTTCCTCTACAATCTAGTACTTCCTGTTGTAAGTGCTACCGAAAGTTCCTGTTTGCTATTTTGTAAAACATATTTGTTTATTCATTTTCATGTATTGAAATGTACTTCATACAACTAACTATTACGAGCACTAAAGTAAACGATCAAGCAAGAGAGAACAATGAAAAAACCGCAAAAGGCGTATCAGCAGTGAAACTCTTTTGAGCATTTGAATCTTCAACTGAGCTCTATGTCAGCATATCTAAAAGATAAAAGGCCGGTTAGTGGCTAATTTGCGAGTTAACTATAACCACTGCCATGCTTGCCTTTTCAAGCAGCAGTTCATACCAGTTAGCCATGGTACCCTCATCCCTTCAGTGGTGATCGGAACTTTGAGATATGAGTGTAACAACTTCCTCCGTGGAACCGCCACGTTGGAATAGACAAGATGATCATGCGGACATAGAGTTTTCGGTATCCTAATCGGAGTAATATATCTAGGAGAAGATAAAATTAAGTGTAAATCAAAAAAAATATTATTAAATTTAAATAAAAGTAAATTTTATTATTTTTTTCGTGGCTGGAATGAATGACAACTTCTAAATCGTTAGGTGAACTTCATATCCCCGAAACGAGACGTAACAATTTTAAAATTGTCATTCATTCCAGCCACGAAAAAAAAACTAGCAAATAAAAATCAAAATTGTATGTTAATTTCTAGTACGAGGGCGTTTGCGTGCTTCGAGTGGATTGAGTTATGAAATGAAATATTGGCTGCTTCAGATTTGCTTCGTTATCACCGCCGTTCCGGAAACTTTTCGAACTGCCCTCGTATATAGAACTCTACACTGAAAATATGTGCTCCAATAGCAAACACTGCTCCGGTTACGATCATCAGTCAAAAGATGATGGGACCCTTACCACCTGCGCTCGTCAGATCCCGGTCGGACAGTGTGTAGAATAGATAAAAAAAAGTAATTAGGGAAGCATATACAGTGAAACTGTGGTAGTTAAGTTCCCATTCTGCAATGCAGTCCCCGGTCTTTTTCCAGGAAGGACGGCTCAGTTTTGGAGTAATGCGATAAACAAGATCCTGAGATACTTGTAGGCATCTTTCGATCCACTCTTGGCTGTTTTTTTCCAGGACTTAGGAAGGCAAAATGACGCTGCGCACGCGGCTGGTAAGTGCTCGTAGATGCCGTCAAAAGGAATGATGTGGTATGGTGAATAATTTCTACGTGGTATAGTGAGTAATTTCAACTTTGGATGTTCGGAAGATTAGCGATCATCAGCAAACAATCAAGATACAGAAAGTACATACTTGCGCAGCATACCATTTGTTTAGTTGTTACTAGCATTGCTTGTAGTAGTAGATGACTAAAGTTTATTTCTTTATTTATTCAATACAGCAACAGCTATTACTGGTGCTCCTAAAAAAAGAAAAACTGAATATTAGGTAAAATATACCACTGGAATGTCGCCAGCTTCCCATCATTATGGTAGGGATTACAATTTCCGAATGAGCTAAGAACGAAACTCTATACACTTTCCTCTATGATCCGACCTGCCCATGCTACAAACCAAAATATAGGATAAATTCAATGGTATAATTAATGGTGTGATTAATTAATGGATAAATAATATAATGATCATTAATTAATGAATAAATAATATAATAATATGATGGTATAATTAATTTAAAGGTCTTCAGAAGAACTTTGAAAAACGCAAAAAGTTATTTTCGAAAGTGGGACCAACAGGATCAATACATGGTTAACTGCAACTACAAATTTTGGTGCGGGGGTAGGTCCACAATCGGCAATTGTGACATCCTCTCTTTTTTAAGCAAAAATTGTATAATATAGATATTATAGTCGTTATTCATGTTCAACTAAAGTGCTAGCATAAAAGCCATCAGAGAATATGTGAATAGGTCAGAAGCAGAATTTACCTTTGCGGCCGAGTAATTTGTGGTCAGTGAGTCCTTTAGGAACACGCCCACTTTTGGTTGGATAAAGTTAAGAGGAAAGATAAAGAAAAACTGCTGAAGAAACGACTTCGCGGAGGGATGGCAATGCTCCTAAAAGTCGTAAAAGATTTAGAGCGGGGAAGTTCTGGAGATTCATGTGAAATTTCAGCTTAGTCTTTGATTGTGAAAGCTCCCTTAGGCACTGTTCTTCCTAATGAAGTCCGGAGCAAAGAAGAGCATCGAGAAATCGCCGACAAATCTGTTTGAAGAGCAGATATTTCTTCAAAGTTCTGCCTGGAAAGGCACGAGAGAAAAACAAAAATATCATCCGCAGAAAATGAGATAGACGAGCTGCACGGGAAAAGACATTGCTAAATGAGTTTTCCATGTAAATTCAGCTATCCTTGTGTTTACTTGTAATCCCGGGAGCGGCTTTATGTGTAATGCCTTATATTTGGATAGTGACAATCTATACACAGAAATTATGTATAATTAGTGGCTTAGTATGGTCAAGGATGTTCCAGGTAATGGAAGTACGTTCAAAACAACTGAAGAGAACGGAATTCGAACAGCACAAGTGAACTAATGGACATGGGTTTGCAAGTGAAGCATGCTAATGAGGAGCAGGTCGGGCTCACTGCTGCACCACACTTTCATCACTTTGGAAACAGAAGTAATTAGCAAGTTGCAGATGCTTATTTGAGTCAAATTAGTAGAAGTGCTAGGCCCGGTCCAGGGCTATGCGTTAGAAAAATCTGAGATTTCGTCAATCCGTTAATTCGTTAGTTCAGGCCAAAAATGGCAGTTACGCGTCAATGGGTTAATCTATCAATCCGTTAACTCGTTAGAAGACTGGTTTTTTAAAATTTGGTAACTTCAATCAGCTGTAACAAGCAACCGAGTTCCCTGACCGATATTCAAAGCAGATAAGCTGTACATTCAACAAAAAATTGAGGCAAATGCTAACATTGTTTAATTCTTGCTCGAACGTAAGGTGTAACAAGATGAAAGCATTCAAAAATGGTAATTTTATTCAATGGATACACAAAAACAAACATAGGCAGTCGTCAGACGACTGAAAAAAAAACACGTGGTAGAGATCCTTCTGCTTGAAAGTTGGGTCATTTTGCTTTACAATCTTCTCAATAAATCTTTGGCAATAGGAAAGGATGAGAACTCTAAAGATCTTAGGCCTCATAAAAGAAAGTGAGAGGCTCAAAGGTCAAGGCAGCCATCAGAATCCTATTATAAGTATGTTATGGCGCGAAAATAACAGAAGTTTTCTACAGTCGAGCTGGTTCTTAGATCTGATACAATCAAGCTGCTGTTGAGAAGAGACGCTTGCACTCAGTTGTTGGTGCGGAAAGATATTTATATGCCAACATTTTGATATGAGGGGACTTCGAGATGTTATTATCGCTCCTCCGATATTCAAGAGGATCAAAACAGAATTTTGGGGTTTCTCGTTAATTTGTTAGTTCGTTACGTTAGTAACACACGGCCCTGGTTCGGTCACTGCACGGTTATGGTATGCTACCACACAATTGCCTTTAAAAAACCAAAACTGAAGAGAAAAATTGAAACGAATTAAAAGACGCAGTGAGAAATGAAGGAAAAAAATCAGGTGGAGTAGGAGTTGAGGTGAGAGCCAGGAAAGTTTAAACATGGGTGTTTCCAGTACTCACTTCGTGAAAGCGGCGCATATAGGGGTCATACATATTGAGTCCAACATGAGCATTCATCATTAAGATTACTTCTGGTAAACGTGCAAACATCACCAAAACCACCCATTGTCAACATAGCCGTCAGCATATGTACCATGGGTAATTCCAGTGATGCATCCTGGCCCTACAGTTGACCCATACCCTGTTACTTGGGCTTCTTTCATTTCGTCTGGATTTCAATTCAGAAAAACAATCTTTCTTCTCCCATCCACTCCATTGATTTTTATTTTGCCTGCTCGCTTTTATCTTCACTTGCCATTTTCTATTTTTAATCTCATTTTTCTTTACGATTATTATGTTATCTTGCAAAGGAATATGACGTGCATCTGTAAAATGATCCCTTCCAAAGGAGTATGAGCAACTCGCCGCTTGCAAGCAACATGTTGATAATCGCGGCTCGACTGCGTGGGACGTTAGCATTTAAGCATTAAACAGTATCAGAAAGTAAAAGAAGAACTTAACAACAGCCATTAATTTGAAAACTGCTATCAATTCAACTTCTGATATGCAATAGCCTTCTGGATGTGCCAACGCCCACGAAAATCTGGATTACCCCGTCATAGAAAAATCTGCTCATCGGCTGCGAAATGACAAAAATGTTTAGTTGGAACACATTTTGCGCGGATAGCAGAGACGTTGCCGGCTATCACCGTGGCAAATACAATGGATATTTGGGTTCTCATGAGAGAACGAAGCAGAAGTCTCAGTTTCGCAGAACCGCATGAAAAGATCGGAATGCCTATGGAATGGGTTGTTTCAATATTGCTGATATCGCTTGAAAAAAAAAAGAAGAACACCTAAACTATTTTGTCTTCAATGTTTCTTCTTTCCCGGCGTAAGATGCAAATTAATGTGCTCTACAAGTTGTTACTTCACAAGAGCTACCTATTCTTCAGGAAAAGACCCGGAAATCCGTACAAGAGAGGTTAGAATGAGACCAAAGATGTGGCCAAACATCTCGAGATGAGCCTTCACTAATGCATCTGCTTAAAGAACAGCTTCTGAACTAATTTTATGAAATTAAAAAAAAACAGAGACGAAAGGTTGGTCTAAGCTTATCAGATTACACCACGGCACGAGAAGGTGAATTTCACCTCTCCTAGAGAGAGTAGTTGGGCTTAGACGCGAAAAAAGTAATGTAAACCTAGACATAGGTAGTCAAATATAGGAAAACAAAAAAGCAAAATAAACAGGATTGAATTTGCTAAGACAGAAACGGAGAAACCTTCGGCGGGAAGCACTGATATTTGCTGATAATTACTCAGAACTGGTGTGAAAAAGCTAAGAAGAAAGTTTGCAGCATGAGTAACATAGCCAGTAAATTGTTAAGGTGCTAGAGGAAGCTCATCCTTTACCAATTCGCTGAAATTTCAAGGAGGAATGACTGGAAAGGAAACAAGCTATAGTTCATAGGGAATTAAGTTTACGACATGACTTTCTTTGATATTATTACACGCAGTTGCCTAGGCTGGACATTAGAACTTCATGATCAGATTCTTAGTGCCGTTAGCTATAGCAGCTGACTAGGGAGCATAATCTCGGATTTTCGCTGAATTTCAGAATTGCTTTCTTTTACAAATTTAAAAAAAAATTTCTGCTTCCTTTTCCATTCACAACTAATTTACCTTCGGATAACAGTGAGCAGCAAAGTATGCCTGGAAAAGTTCATCATATCTCCATTTTCGTCGTTACTAAGCATTGAGTTATACGAGTTAGCATTCGAACAAGGGTAGTTTACGAATATGGAACCCTTCCAAATGAGTTATGCCTTGAAATCAAAGGTTTGTTCTCGGACCACGCCTGAAATACACATCCAGATTCGCAACTCGCGTTGTCGGTGCCGAGGCTCCTCTGCTTAAGATTTCTGGGTGTTTTTACTCTACCATATACTTTCTCGCCATTTGGAACTGGCATATTTTTTCCACGCTGCGATTTTTTTCAACGAACCTGCTGCATGCCCTCCTCCAAACTCCACGGGCGCTTATGAGCAACTAATCTAAAAGTCAGCTAATTTTTTGCTGGACATTAGACTTGCATCCGACTCTCGAGGTCTTTTTCTTCGGGAATATTCGGTTTGCAGATCGTAGAAGATTGCGAGATACAGGAAGCTCCAAATGTCCGCAGTCAAGGAGGGCGTGGCCACGAAGCTGCTATAGGCAGAGACATAGGCGGCTCTCCATGCTGCCACTGGTTGTCTGCAGAGTCAGAGAAGCCAGGGGCAGCATAGAGAGCGCCTTGTGTTATCAAGGTGCCGCGCCGTGGCCACGCCCCTCTTGACTGCGGACATTTAGAGCTTCCTGTAGATTCCAAGTGATTTGTTGCTGAAAGGATATAACATGCGCTCCACGTGCTCTCGACGCTTCTGCTTTCAAAGCTCACACTCAGAAAAAAAGAAAAAGTTTGGGTAGAATTCTGGCAATTTCGGGTAGAATTCGAGAGTTTTTCTTTAGAGGTTTACTCTAAATTTTCATACTCTAAACCTACTACGCAATTAGAAACATATTACATTCTAGAATTTTCTGATTTCCAGACTTTCCTGGAGAATTCCATAGACAAGTGTGGAGTTCTACTTGAAAAGTCTATTCTCTCAATTTTTTACTCGATTTAAACCAGAGCTTCTCTGCCTGAATAAATAAGTAATACTTTTTCTTTTTTGTTTTGTCTTCCTACAACCTATTTGTTGTAAGTATACCCTTCAGGAGTTACTGCTGAGTTTCCAACAGACTATAATTGTTGCTGCCCGAGCTGCGAGGTTGATAGATAACGAATTGATTACATTTTCGAATGAAAAAAAAAGCAGTTAAAACTCACATAAGTACAAACACTGAGGAAAAATTGTGAGCTAATTCGAGAAAAAAGTGTTAAAAGGCGGAGGCATATAAATTAGGAAAGCAAGTCAAATCTGAGAAAGAAAAGTGAAAGGTAAATGCCATCATATGAGCACAGCAAATCAACAACATAAATTATATAAAGCACAACGCATTTCACAACACAAAAACGTAAAAATCTCGTGGTATAAAAGCAATAAATACTGATGATTACAAAGACAAGTTTACAAATAGAGAATATGCAAGGATTATGTGGACAGCGAATGTTTCTGGATATAATTTGTACGTCAGAGCTAATCATGGCATGGTCACATTTCGTGAGTTGTAAGGCCCATCCTCAGTGGCTCGAATCTTCTGCAACAGCGATGCCCTCATCATATTCCTGAGAAAGCTCTCGCGATGCATCGGCTGTGTGTGATTTAATTTCTTCTTTGACTGTCGAGAACATCGATGCAGCTCGGAGTTTGGCACGAACCGCTGCAACTTCGTCCACGAAAAGCATTTTGGCTTCTGTTGATACGTGGACGGATCCTGGAATCGTCCTCTACTGTTGAAACCTAAATGTTGTAGTGTTGTTCATATGTAGCAAATCGTTGCACATGATTTTTTGAACGTTTCGCACCGAGAAATTGCCCTGGTTCCCATGCGGATTCAATTTCAGTGTATCCGTGGTCATTTATCCGCTCGATGAAAAAACATCTTATACTGTCGCCTTCAATCTGAAAGGAAAAGTTGAACACTTGCCAGCTATACATGCGGGAAGTGCAAAATGCAGCAAGTTAATTTTCTTTGAGATGTTTTTTTCACTGGGTAGGCAGTTTAGCAAGACCATTGATCTTAAATTATGCCCATTTTTACGCCAGATTAGGAAGGACATAAAAATTCTTCTCGAGACATTTGCGCTGCACCTACGTCCATTTCTAGCGGAATAACCAGAATAGAGTAAGCTGTACGTCTATGTCCTCCCTTCTATGGAGCTAATATTTACTTATTTATTTATCTATTCATACACTCAGGGTGCACCAAAAAAAAAAACGGAACACTGAAACTTAGGTGGAATAACTCCACCCACATTTACCCTTGTAATACAATGAAGATTTGTCCCAATCCGCAACGGGTTAACAGCCGTTCTCCTTCTCCGGGAGGTGAAAAGTCCACTCCGAGATCCTGTTCCCATATCCTGAACGCAGTTGATGGACTACTACTACCAAAGCTTGGAGTGCCAACTTAACCCGTGAAGAATGAATTCAGCCAGGACCCTGGGCGAACGGAATGGGGGGACCTCAAGGAGCTCAGGGTTCACCAGCCTTCGTTTGATATCCCAGCATAAAATTCCTAACGGTGCCAAAAAATCCGTAGGAGTTCCGTGGAGCACGATGGCATGAATTCTTGGATGGATGTTTCATCGCAACACGGCTTCTGATCACACAAGGATTCTGTAGTTACCGTGGCAGCCACATATGTATTTAGCACAACCACGATATTCAACGACATTTTTCACACAACTGAGCTTTAAGATGAGCAATGATAATCAACTTCGAGTGTGGGATAGGGCTCTACGGAGTTTGTTTTTGTCTCGCCACTAGCTGACAGCTTGTCAAAAGCACAAAGTGGAGAAAATTGTCCCTGTGATCAGTTTGAATCTTTTTTTTCTGCTATATTTTGAGCCTGCAGCAATCCTTGTTCTTCCCTGAGATAGACGACTGCGCACTTATAGTACATAAAAGACCACAAATGCCAAAAATAAAGACAAATTCTCTGTATTCTAGTAAGGAGATGTAGGAAGGAACCGCAAATATTTTTGGAAATACATGCTGCATTCCAAGCTTTGAATGCAGTATTTTCATCCAGAAGCACCTCCCGGAAGAGCAGAGTTGAAGAAAGAAGGAGAACACTTTCCCTTATCACATCCACAAACATCGTCCTAGCAGCTTATACCGAGCCATACTAGGCTGATCGCTCAAAATCGCGCTTAAATATGTGGCCACCACTGCACATGTGAAACGTGGTGAGCCTCGGATTCTCGGGATGCACCTGAATTTATAATAACGACTATATTATGGTCGAATTCTTGAAGTCGATGAAAGGATTTTTTTTACGGAGGAGAGGTTATTTGACTGGTACAGTACATCGTGAAGCTGTCCAGTTTCTATACCTTCCCTATGTACATGGTTCGCGGATATTCTTCTAAATCAAAAATATGGCTTAAGGCCACGGTTCTACACTGAGATCTGAGTTCCAGATCAAGGGATGTACAACACTAAAAACACTTGTTTGTTGTTCGGCTCGGATTTGAGTACTCCTGCGTTTTCACTTTATTGGCTAGCTTTCGGTACAATAATACCTTCGTCAGGCCTACAACGTTTACAATTGCATTCAGTCTATTGTTATTTCTACAAATATTATGCGAATATACTGACCGGGCCAACAATCAAGCTAGGCGACAATAGATTCTGATACTAGCAACTAAGCGACAGGACAACTGCGCACTGCCCACAGGAATGAGAGTCACTTGAACGACAGATGTGACACTGTCGCAATCACCACCTCTATTTTCCTATCTTATGAGTTGCAATGCATCCGCTAGTTCATTCTTGTTGTTTATCTCTGGAGAGAGGCGTTTGATGGCAAGAGCCTCCATCATTTCTCTTTCCAGCGGTGCATCCAGTGAGCGGTGTAGTATTGTGACCTTTATTCTTTTTTATTCTTCATATTTTATTATTTTATATTTATTTTGTTATTTTATATCATATATTATTATTTTATTTTATATAATTCTTCCATATTTGAAAACTAAAAACACTATTAAAAACATCACCTAATCCTGCAAATCATCCTTCTTTTCAATCGATTGAAAACATCCAGAACATTCTTTCATAAGGGCTCACATCACAGGCTCTCACTCTTGCGTGCACGTTACATAATGTACTTCACACATTCACAAACTATCTCTGAAGAAAAAAAACTCTCACACTCACTTTGATTAACCCTTACTAGGACTCTAAACCATTTCCGACTAAAAAATTGTGCCAGTGCACTACTTTCACCAAATAGGAGAGTAAGTCCAATATTCGACAAGAACTGTAGCTCTACTTCCAAGGGTTTTTTTCTGAGAAAGTTTCCTGTTTCCTTCCGGGTACTCGGTCAATTCGAGAAGTACAGGAAATCTTTTTTCGTCAGCAAAGCACGTGACATTTGAAACTCGTTCCGCTCATAGCTAACGTGGCACTTCGGCCCAAAGGGGTAAAGTGCTTATCAAAATTCAAACTATGGAACAAAAGTTTCAAAAAGTGAGAGGTAAAACATCTCAACCGTAAGGATTTAACTGTTTTCATTAATTGGACTTCCATTAGCTGCGCAAAAAGTTGTCTCAATATATCGGGCATAGAAGATTAGCAAGCGATTCAAATGTAAATGATGCATACGTATACCGTAAGATGCTCCCTTGAAAATTTTGAGAAGAGCAAGAACCTTACACTCTAAATTCTGCTGAGACCAGATGTGGAAAATTTGGAAAATACTAGAATATCGCTCACGAAAGAAATCTGATAATATAATACAGGGGGGGCCATAAGTTATTGTACAACGTTTGCTCATTTATTTCTCCACCAGCAACACATGGATTATCCTGCTCTTTTCGCTGCCGAATAGAGCAGGGATCAAAGTGTCTTACAGTTAAAACCCGTTTCCCGGGAGAGTTTTGCTTTGGAGCAGTTGGACTTAGAACAGGTTTTTGAAAAAAGCGGGTTGATGTGGAAATTTTTTACGAAAAATCCACCAAATCTCTAAAGTGGGGTGTACTGCTTAGATGCATCTTAAAGAGCAAAGAATGCTCGTTCTAAAAATATCAAACTGTTTTTGTGGCTGTTTTGCTCGGAAATTGCGGGCAGAGTTAGTGCATTTTGCGGCACCGAAAGTCTGCAATGAATGTTTCCGATAAACTTTTTTCGTTATCTTGGAAGTATCCAGGAGGTTTTTGTGATCAAAAGATAGAGCAAATCCAGCTCTATTAAACAGTGCCTAGTGCGGCAAAAAATATTTTACTACTGCGGAGAAATGGGCCAGCAAACGTTGTACAATAACTTATGGCCCCCCCTGTATATAGAGGCGCCTTTGCATCCGCCCCTGAATGGTTTTCCAGTTGCGTTCTGAGGTTCTTAGGTCGAGATTATCCCTAAGGTCTAGCTCCTTCCGGAATCAGTAGTAACTAATAGTTGCCTGACCAATATAGGATCAGTCACACTTGAAATTCTAATCAAACTCGCATTCTATCAGGGTGTTTGGCACCTCTTTTCTACCTACAACTCCATTTCTTCTGGTGCATCTTATCGCAAGCTCTCACCAGAGGCTTTTTCCTGAAAGCCGCAGAATTAGTTCAAAACAGCTTAAAACTAAGGTTTAGGCAGGTCCCGCAATGTTTCGTTTTGGTTTTGTTCTGTTTTGTTTAGAATTCAAGTCGTTCTTCGTTATACTGGTTACGTTATGGTACTTTTCTGGAGTTCTATATGTTGAGTCCCCAGTTCTACAACGTTGGACTGCTACTGGTCCGACGATAGGTTTTACTACAATGTACTAATGGCGCAACCCAGTGGTGTATTCAATAAAGAAATATATCATAGTAATGTACAAAAATGAACGAAGCACCAACATAACCGAGTATCCCTAACAGATGGATCAACCTAATACGTGAATCTCTTCAACAGGATGACCAACTTAATTTTTTTGTCTAGTCAATTACAGCTGATGTTTTGCAGCTACGACCATAAGAAAAAATTCACAGGACAATGATAGGGCGACTCATTGAAGCTTTCCATGGAACTTTGAGTTAATTCAACCTCTTAAAGCCATCAACATTCAAGACTGCTTTGATAGAGCAAAAAGATTCAATCTGGCTAGCTGCAAATTCGGATATGTTTCAAGCGAAGTTCAACAGAAGTTCAATGAGTTCGACGATGAAGCTAGCTTTTCACCCTAAATGCCTTCATAGCGTCTCCATCTTCACCTTCCCTGAATTTATGAAACACTCCACAAATGGGTAGAAAACGTTTTGGCGCTGGCGCAAATTCCAATAATGCTGCCGCTTTTGTTTGTAGAGATAATCCACGGAATTTTGAACATTTAGCGACCGAGTCGAAGTATCTATTCGTTAATGTTTCTTACAGATTCTCCTGTAATCTCGAACCCTGCCCGTCTTATACTGTTAAAGGGGACCAACCGCGGTTTCAAGCAAAAAAGAATTCTATCATCCGTTGGATTTCATATGTTTTTTTGTCTTTTGATTCTACAGCGCACAATCATGGAATATTCCCTGTCTTATGAACCTTCTGAAATGCTAGTACTGCATTCGAGAGTTTTCATGACAGGCTCAACCTTTCCTGCATGAGTTATTTCTTCATCATCACTCAATACATTCAAGACTGAATAATAGAAAGACATTTCTTATTGTGACGAATGCATATGTACGTACGCATTTCATCGAGGAAAAGTTCAGTCACAACTGTTCAAAGAGAACGTAGGCACAAATCACGATAGTTCGGAAAATGACTCATTCGCATCCTAATGGCATCTCCACCAAGAGGCTACTGGCAGTTTTGTGAAGTTCTCATGAAATTTTGACAGAATTCATGGGAAAGAAACCAGAAAAAAAACTTTTTAACAACTGATTGCTAGGACTTGCAGGAAATTTTCATGCTAGTTTATTTTTACTTTTTTGTTACTATCAGCTTTTCTTCAAGCGCAGGGTGGGCCAAAAATACGGTAAAAAAGGGAAGGTCAGGTAGCAAAAGAATGATTTTGCTGTAATTCAGAACGTTGTCATAGATTTATGTTCACTGTCTCCGAATGAACAAGAGACAAGACACAGGGCACAACACATGGTGGTCACTGACCTGCAGGAGTTAGTAGGTGTCGAGCATATTTGGGGGAATTTAGTTTCAGCGTCCGGTGATGTGATGCGCTTTATAAATTGATTTTATGGTTCATACTAGATGTAATGTGTCCATTGATGGCCAAAGTTTCCACTCTCGCCCACTTCTAAAGGATTTCCTTCAAAAGGACGCTCCAATGACAATTCTGACAGGATCGTTAACAAGTTCGAGCCAGTTCTAGCATGTTCCAACAGTTCCTAGCAGTGATTAGTTTTTCGAGGGCCTCAGCATGGATTGGAGATGAATTACATCAAAATGTTCATGAACGTCACGAACTAGCTGAAATTTCATTGCTGGACTTTAGTAGAAGCTATTGATATTACTCTTGTTCACTTCATTTTTTCCTGAAAGAACCCCTATACATATGTATGTACTTCGTAACCCATTTCTGACTGACTGTGTGACTGGACTTAGTAGTTCCCAACCTCTAGTGACCACATCGTGCTGTGGCCTAACAAGACAACAGCTAGGAATATCCCCCATCTGCAAAATACCGGACCCTAAGACATTCAGTGAAGTCACAGATGGTGGCGCGTAAGCGCCTGGGGTGGAATTGATTCCCTATTTTCTCAAGAGATTTTGCGAAAAATGTAAATTTGTATGGAGTATCGAGCAATCATGTGTCTTGGTATAACGAAACCCTACTAACCCAGTCAATGGAGTTCCGTTCAGTTCAGTGGGCACTCGACGAAACCGACTGGTCCTGAAATTTATTGTTCCCACGCCCTAAGCTAAACGTAACCTAGACGTTGGTGCATTGTTCCGCGAAACGTTCGGAAACGACCTTCCATCTGCGTTAGACTTGCTCCTTTGAAATCAAAAGACGTAAAGTTACCGTATTTCTGGCCCTTCCTATATTTCAATGTATGAATCAGTGAATCTAAGAGACTCCTGTTTCTGAAATATTAACTGTCCAGGTCCTTGTTTTGGCTGGCGGATAAGGATCAATTGCACTATGAGCTCCTGGCAGAAATGTATCCCACTGTTCGCTCGAGATATTCCATTGATTTATTGAGCGAATCGATTTTATAGATTTTTGTACGTTTTTCTTACAGAAGCACTGCAACTCTTAGTCTACCAGGGTTTTCCAAGACGATGAATGTGACAAGCATTTTTGTGTCAAAGGAATTTGAATATTTACCCTTGTCTAGATCTCTAATTCCTAGTTCATTACGCTTATGTATCGCTCTAGAATTGTCGTCGTAAAATTCAACAGTGTCAGAAATGACATTCAAATCATACAAGTTTTCAAAGTACGAAGTACTTTGAAAAGTAATAGATGTCCGGGTAGAACGCAGCCCGAAGAACGTAATACGTCAAGTACAAGGCCCGGCAGCATCTCCTCACAGTTGCTGCTATCCTCCCCTCAACTGCTGATAAAGCTTTCTTACCTTTAGCAGCAAAATCCTGATTATGACCCGGTGCAGAATTCAGGATAGAAAACGAGCTCAAGATTGAGCGGAGTTACCTGTTTATGCGCTTCCTTCCCATCATATAATCTACATCCGATCATGGATTTTCATAAATTCGGCCCATGGCCGAGGTACGTACACATAGCAGAAATTGAGGAGAGGATCAGTGTACTTGACATATAACCCCGTTCAGACCGCGTTCGTGCTGCACAGTTATTATAGTATGGCCTGACAGAACATGATCACAGTAGGGAATTGCTCTCCGTAGATTTTTTCGTGGATAACAACAAAGTGAGCAAGTAAATGTCAGCTTCAACCTAGGATAAGTGGACAACTACTCGTTCTGGCCCCGCTAACAGGAATTCCTGGAACACTGCGGGCTCCCGTTGTTTGTTGCGGGCGCATTGTGCGGATGCCGACAAATTGGCGGCGTAAAAACGGGTGTTTCGCGCGAGGAGCGCGTGTGCGACGTCCTTCTCTATGAGTTTCTTCAGTACTCCTCATACGATTTAATGTCCCGTTTTTGTTCGACTATAATAAGCACATCTACGCTAATATTTTCGGGCCGTTATATGCGTATAATCAACGGGTTGCATATATGTCGAGGTCTTTCTTCGCGGATAATCCTGCGGCGACGCCGTCCATCTCCGGCTCCCTTAGGATTAGAGCATACCGTCGATTCGGTGCTGATATGCTGTGGTGATAAATCCTAGCGCAAGAAACGTCGCAGCAAGAGGGCAGTTCGGTACAGTAACTGAGAACAAAAGGTCATCACTCACACGTACAGTTACTCGTTTCCGTCGATTGAAACACACATATTTCCTAGATTGGGCGTGCTGTAGTTGAAACATGCCCAGGCGGTTGACTTTCACGTTGAAATCCGCTGGAAAAATTGAAAACGGTCAGAGGAAAGTGAGAAGAAAGAGTTAACAGAAAGAAATCCAATCATTCAATCATTCTGACATTCCAGTAGAAGCCTCAGGATCAGGTTCTATCTCACATAAGTTTTTAACTGTATTTTTCTGTCCAGTTGGAAGATGAACATAAAAGACAATGGTGCAAAATAAACGTGGAAGTGATGTGGATATTACATGTCCACAAATTTTGCCAGCATTCTGGTATGAGCAAATTTTGATACCAAAAAGCTCATCTGTTTGACAAATATACCAAAATGATATGATAGTATGAGCACATCCTTTAACAAAACATACACTGTTAACATGAAAATACTGGTCAAAACTTTGAAACTAAAGCCATTTCTCATGAAATCGGAAAAATTTGTAAGCATTTGGTATAATCGTTGAAAAACAGCGAAATACTGAGGTGCATAATACAACTATATGTGAAAATCCATAGCAAACTGAATGAAGGTGACTGGAAATGGATACATATCCACTGTGTTTTTCTTCATCTGGAATACTTACTTACTGGATACAGGCTTGAATCAAATTGGAGTTACACTTCGCTCGCTATCCGCTATATGTTTAAAAAAGAAAACATTGGGAATGTGCTGTCTCTTCAGCCTTTTTTCTGTCAGAAGGATCAAATTTCAGAAAATCTTCGTTGGATCGATTTCGGGGAGTGATCGATAATTGATTGGGCAATAGATGAACCTCTCATTGAAATATAATAAGGTGTAGAGCATAAAGAAATTTATTTAATTGAGCAAGTTAATTCAGTCTATTGGGCGAACACCACTATTAACTGCAAGTTGGTACTCGAATATAAAAAAACACACAAACACACGATCTAAATTATCATTTTGCAAAAGAAAGAGTCAGTTCTACAATTAGAATTAAAAAGAATTAAGCAGAAGTGGAATTAAGATAAAATAATGCAAGTCAAACACCATAGTGCAATAATAATAATATAATTTCGATAATTTCTAGTTCAAATTGTAGTAAATTATATGCCTTAATTATGTAAGAATACAGTGGTCCTATAAATCGTTGATCAAAACTGATGAATACATGTATAAATTGAGGGCAAGACGTGTGTGGGTAGTGGGATGTGGACAAGTTTCCTGGTTAAAGTAAGTAATTTGCATAGCAGGTAAAATTTCTGAAGCAATCTTGCACTTTTCCACAAACGAACGCCTCTTTCACCTGCACTTTCCCATTTATCAGCACTTGTTCCTTGGAAATCCTGCTCCCACGCTTTGTTTATCTCCACGTCCAGCTCATTTGCACAACACTATTTGAGCTCAGCAACAAGTGAACTTCGCCATAGGTTTGAGGTCACCACGACTGGACGCTGTACTTCACGGCTGTGCTGCCATGCAATTGCTGAGCTTCCACTTTCAACAGAAAAAAAAGAATCACGGCAGCGCCAACGCAACGTGTGACTCTTTGTTTACTCTTCGATATGTGAGTTAAATCGAATGCAAAAAGAACGGTAAACAAACGGCAGAACCACCGGCGTAAAGAAATTCATTACTGCACGACTCATGGAATACCACAATTACAACCAAAAACTTTTTTACGCGTGTCTTCGCACTCCGTTGTTCTCCGATGAATCAGTGCAGAACGCTCATCTCGACTTTTTCGCAACACAACTTGTTGGTAACGAGCATGTGGCCTGATTGTGGTCATCACTAATTGCTCCTAGTGTAAAAAAGAAAGCGGACGGCGATTGAAATTTATCATGCAAATGCAAGTTCTGGTTCCGGATGACACGTTGAACCAGAACACTGGCAAAGGAAAAAGTTGCGGAAAGTTGAAGATGTGGAGGTAAAAGTGTCAGCCATGTTTATAGTTAGTTTGTAGTCTGGGAGATAATACAATGAAAAATTGAAAAAAGGAATGAAAAAGAGGTTCAAGAAGAAATGTATGAGAATGAAAAATTTCGAAAAGGTACGAAAAAAATTTGAGAGCTGCATTAGTTAGAGTTCAGATCCTATGAGTGAATTCGCCATTTTTTGAAATACTCTGACAAAAATGCTACTTGAATTGTTCCACAGCTTAAACACAAGCTCCTAATGGACATTGTTAATGTTGAGGCACATTTTATACAAGTACGGAAAAAGATTTCGTTGGTGATAGTGCAAACAATCTGGATTTGCAGACTAAATATTCTACACACTTCGCGAATCTTTCTCAGAACATCACAACATAAGGCAATTAAGCTCGAACGTAAAGCCGCACCTAAGTACTTTGTTAGGTGTTGTTTGTTCATCCTGTTCCGAAAAATTATTAAATTCAAGCCAGCGGTCGAAAAATACACTATCACAAGTTCAGAAAAAAATCCGGACCTCTTCAGCCTATTGCGGCTTTATGGATTGGGCCTTACTGATAGTATGTAATTTAGAAAACGTAGCGCTTTGTTCCGAAATCGCAGCCTAAATATCTGGCGATGAACTGGTATTACTGCTAAGAGACTATAATTTTTTTTGAACATCGCATCTCTTCTTTCATTTTATTCGTGTTTCAACTTAATGAACCAGTATACTCAGGTCACATTTAAAGATTCCTTGAAGATTGAAGAATCGACAATTGAGAAGAAGGTGAACGGGCTGATTGAAACCAACAATTTTAACTAGTTATGAATGTTCATATTCTAAAGTGTAAGAGCAGAATATTCATATATTCTTCGATAATAACAATATTCATATTATTATGGGATCTATGTGATAAGATCTATGTGTCTACTATATTAAAACTTTGCTGCATTTCTCCAGAACCTCACGATAATCCACTGATACAACTTGCACGTCCTACATTTAACTGCTAGAATTTATACGTAACTAATGCTACTGTTCAAATGAAGTCTAACTGGTCTTTGCCACAAAAATTTGATACTAAATGTTCATTCCTGAACATATACTAAATTTGCCAATACCAAAATGAACTTACTGAGGCAAAGTCGTGACGATACCCCCCGAGTATTGACATGTCCTAGATAAGTTTGAAGCATTGCCTTGCTGCACTGGTTGAATAGCTGCCATCGAGTCTCCCCAGTGCTCATTGTTAGACAGTTCGCATTACTGATAAAGCATACAAGTACGCTGCTGAAATGATCACTCGGATAGGTTGAGGATTTGGAAAATGCCACTCATCCAAAGGTCGTCACCCTTTCGCATCCATCAACAATAAAAACCATAATCAAGCAGCAAGCAAAAGGAGAATACTTACCATAGGATTTTCAATTTTGAGGTAGACCAGGGCCGGATGATCATGCTCTCACATCATCCTAAATTTCAAGGAATTGACAATTCCAGTAAACTAAACGCTTAACAACGATGACGTTTCTAAGCACAATAGAATGACGACATCTGTCACAGTTTTACGTGATAATCATGAAATCATTCGTCGTCACAAGGTCAGAGACGATACTGATGTGATATCAGAATTTCACCTCTATACATAATGTTAGTCACTGGAATGCATTTGTATGGAATATCGCGAGGCGGAGGTCTTGTCAGCGCTTGGGACGAACTGTGGCTACAGCTTCGTCCATGGACGCTGCATAGAACAATAGACAGGGAACGGACGACCATGAGAACTATAGTTAGCGAAAAGTATTCTGAAGCGGACGAGTTGTGATGCGTAGAAGAGAGATAGGACGTGGACAAAAATGGATCTGGAAGAAATCCTCCGGAAAGTGGTCATATGATCAATGACATAAGGGAGTTCCTCATTGATTAACTCCCACACATTTGTAAACAAACCAGTTTTGAGGGTGTGGAGGTGAGGAGTGAGGTGAGCTTGGAGGAATTTCTCATCAAATCGAAAACTTGCTTCGCCTGATCACTGATTCCCACGCACTTTCGGAGCATTTTATTTGGAGAACCAGCCAATGCTTCTGACACTCATGTGGTGCTCTCGAAAAAATGCCCTTTTTGAGTTATGTTGTTCACTGCGAATACAGTACTGTAAGTTCACGATACAGTAATTGAGGAGTGTGAGGAGAGAGAACAAGGGAGCACAAGGCTTTCTCTGTGATTGCTCGAGTAGTTCTTTCCGAGGCGGTGCATATGCATTAGGGGGTAAACTGTTCAGCAGTTTCTTGGATTTGTTTTCAAGGAATCCGGTGGCCTGCTTTCAGGTCTGGAATAGTTCCATGGGCATCAAAATGCTAGCTTTTGGGCCCATCTGCTGCTTGTGAGAAAACAAATCCAATGAATGCTAGGAAGATCATGGGAATATGTAGCAAACGACCGGCGAGAATTCAGAAGCAGGCTGGATGACTTTCGCCCCTGCATCTAAGGAAGAAGAAGATGGTCTTCAAGTAAGAAGCAACAAGTTAAGTGTTAAGCTATAACAAATCCTGGAATCCTTAGCATTTGTCCTCTATGCAGCTACTTTTCGGTCGACCCATTCGCTACTCGCCCAACAAAAAACTTATGTTGTTTGTGGAAAACCCGTGCAGAGCGAGTATCAGCGTAAGTTCTTTGAAGCATCCCAATGCCAACGAATCATGAGTTGAGTCACTATGAGAACTGACAACTTGTTGTGCAGATTAATCACGAACACGATTCCCTCTCGTACATTTATGACAAATGAGGCAATACACGAACTCTACGACTTGCTAATAGATAACCACGTAAAAGTACGACTCAAAAAAAGAAACACGATTCATCGCAAAACTTCATCACTGCGAAAGTGGCTGTCGATAAAAACTAGTAGCACTAACATTGTGTGCACAGCGTAGAAAACACTTGATCCAGATATCATACCAGAGAAGAAGGGGATTCCGACATCAAATAATTGTAGCGGAGTAAAATGCAATGACGTAGGGTACAAATAAGTCAATGCCTATCATAAATCACCGCGTCCCACTCTGGCTTGAGGTATTCCTCGTTCAGAGAGGCGCCGGCGCGATTTATGCGAACCACCTGAGCGTGGGAAACCGACCTCACTTGGCACTATATCAAGCCCGGCTGCCAACAATCCGCGTAGGTGTCCACGGCTGTGTTGGAGAGAGAGCAGCAGGTCAGGAAAGGGAGATCCAGTGTTTAGTATTTAGTACTTCGTTATGATATAATAATAACAATGTTTTGGCTTGAGTCTTTACCTATTTCTTTGATTTGTTTAATATTTTTATGTATTATTCATTTAAACTAGTCAAGTATTTTACACGTGGTTATGCTCGTCCGGGAAAACAAGCAGGACGACTATAGCACGCAATAAAACGACATTCGTACATATACAATGCAAGCAAAAGTACACAAAACTATTACAACTGTAAGAACGATTTAAAAGGAGGAAAAAACGCTCGTTTCAACTTAAATTGTTTTCAATTTTAGATCAGGAATTTGCCTACTACTTTTCTGAACTGATGGATTCGTGCGTGGGAACTGATGGATATTAAATTTTTATTGATTTGCGCGTATTTAACATCCACTCTGTGAATTTAGAAATTAGCAAATGGTGACAGGATTTTTAATGCTGTTTCATTTTTCGCTTTCGTTTTCATTTGATACATCTCGCAGCGTACTAAAACAAAGAAAAAAAAGAGAGACTATAAATTGCAACTAGTACTAGAATAGAACAAATGGACCTAGAAAATGAATACTGAGTACAGAGCTCTTTTAGCCAGTCAGTTCAACAGATGCTTGAAGAAATGCAGTTTCCGAACCCGAATTCCTTATGATTTGATCCTCTGTTGGTGCCAAACAAGGTATAGTACTTAGAAGAAGAATTGAGGATTATATCGGTGGAGGTTCGAAGCGAAATAGTGGAGAGAATTGCGAAAATATACAGCAATGCAAGTACAAAGAACCGGCAAGGAATGAAATGTTCATGGAAGCCAGGATGAGAATTTGTTAAAACAACCTGTTTAGTGATGTGATATCCTCGTCATTCTGTCGAAAAAGCCACTCGCAAACTGATATCAGCTCAGAAAAAGATTGTTAATGGTAGCCTTGACCAAAATTCTTCTTTTTTTAATTACTGTAGTCACATGAGTGAGAGCTGCAGAATGCTGGACGAGCCATCACAAAAATTTTCGTCCTTATTTATTTAATTTATTTACTCAAATACACTCGAAGGTGTTCCAGAAGAAAACTAAATCGCAGTTACAAGTAACTGGAGTTTCGTGAAATTCTTTATCATCCCAATAAATAAGGAATAAAATTTCGATATTTCGCTCTTGCGAATCAAAAGCCGCTCTCCTGCTACTGGGGGTGAAAGGTCTGCCCACAGAAACTTTCAAAAATTCTAATGAAAAAACTTGCTTAGTTAATGAAGACAACATCTCTTTCAATCAAATGCAAGCAATTTACACATTTTTGAAATGTCAGTAAAAAAACCTTTCCTGAAAAACCAACGCACAGGGTATACGACTGCTTCTGGAATTTGCAAAGAATGAAAGGAAATTTTCTACCAAAAACCTGATATCTAAATGTTAGCCTTGACCAAAACTCGATTTAGGGAATAAGGTTGGTTAATTCTAAATACTTCCACTAATATACATGTCAGACATATCAAAATTGCACAAAATTCTTTGTGAGGAACATTTCGCAAAAAGACTGAGCGAATTTAGAGCGTACACAGAACCATCACAATTGTAACAACAATCACCTCCCAATTCTACTAAGGTAAAGAAAAATATGAAAGAATGAAGGGAATGAAACGTCTCTTTATTTCCCGCGGCTCTATAAAGAAGAAGGAAAGTTACTAATGTAGACTCTCACAAAGAAGAGAAAAGAGATGGTGTGAAGAGGGAGTGAATCAACAGTAAACAACTAAGAAACTTTTTCCTCCTGGAACCCAAGTCCAGAAGCAACAGCGGCTGGTGCTGTGGAATGTAGCGGGACGCGAAAACTAGAAAGCATATCATAATGAGACACGTATTGCCACTGGCTACGATGGTACGGTAGACCCGGGCGAAGAGTCGATATAACGACGATGAGATGATAAACTAATGAACAGCAAGTGTGGTGTGAACGGACATTATGACTCGCATCAGCTGATGGTTTCGATTTCGACCGGCTTCCGTGCAAGTTGGGAACGATTTCAATTTATTCTGGAGAATTAGATGACTTTCGAGCTTTTTCTCGTGAGAGGTTTGAGTAACAGCGAACGGCAAAAGGCTTGTTTGAACGTCGTTCCGTTTCGGCATCGTTCACAATAGAACGTGCTAAAACCGCAGTTCCAAGTTGGAACGTATTGAGCATTACCAGTCTAGAAAATGCGCTACCTCTTCGGTGGAAGGTGTGGCTCCCTAGCAAAGATCAGTTAATTCCTATTGTTCTCTTGCTTGCGAAGCTGTTCGGCTCGGAAATACTTTCAAAAGTCGAAACGATTCCTTACAACTACAGCGGATTCGAGCAGTTTTCATCACTTTCTCATGATGTTGTTGCTGTTTATTCTTTTTTCGAGCAACGAGCCCTCTTCTACCAAATTTGCATAGGATTTTTCAAATTTATTTATTCATTTACTCGTGAATACATTCGAGGTTTGCCGCGAAAAAAGGAGTGAACCAGAAAATGGAGATAGATATTCAAAGATGGAAAAAAGATGAAAAAAAGGCAAACAAATTCCGAGGAAAAATGTTCGCAATACCAGATGACATTCCTAGTTAAAGCAAAAATATTTTCGCTATCGATGCGATCCTTTCCAGAGTTGAGAAAGCTATTTATAGAATCTGCTATGCTATGGATATCATGGGACTGAAACAAGACCTTGGGAAACAGAGCCGTGATAAGGTCAGTGAGAATTGAAGAATTGAAAAAAAAAAGAGTTACTACATGCAAAATCACTCTTGATAGAAAAAAATCTGATCATAATGCCATGACAAACGCGTAGTCGATGATTTATTTTATTCATTGGTACACCACAATTGATAGGCTTGGTGCTTCAATTCATAGGACAATTACATGGGTGAGAAATGTGGTACGCACATATGAAAAAGGTTTAAGATCTATTTCAGTAATGAAGACAGGTTCGTTTGCAAAATCAACCTTGATTTACTAAGCCATACTGCCAAAAGTTGTCAATTCTCCAGCACGACTACAATATGGTACTTGTCTATGGGATCGAACCATCAATTCAACTATTCAGCACTCACTGAAGACATAGTAGTAGCTATATTTATTAACATATTTACTTAATACACCGCAAACTGTGCACGATAAAGAACAGCGAATGGATAGTGTATCGGAAGGCATCTTTCACTGTCCAAGACATAAACTTAAATTTACCACAGACTTCTTCCTTGATTAACATAGTAAAGTTCAAAAATCTCTACCAGATGTCCTTATTTAGAAGTTTAACTAGCAAGCCTAGATTAGTTATGAAGTATGCTGTATGAATAATGATGACTATGCACTTAACAATAAGTACATTATGCTCCACCCAAACGTATGAACATTGAGTCAACGGTAGCTCAGCATCATAGACTCTGTCTCCACTCACCAACTGTTAAGTGCCTACAGCAAAAACTGATCGCATTGGAAAAGAAGTCGACGATTTTCATAGCATGATTTTTGAAATGAACCACGAACCCACATATCAACGGAAGGAACATGAAATCGTCGACAAAAAACTGACATTAGATTTATCGTTGATGGATGTGCGTTAGTAGAGATGCCGGCGGAAACACATCGTAATCCGAGCTCGATGGGTCGTGCAATGGGCGGGGCCGACGAGTCGCCGAAGAGTCAAAAATATGCGATCAGATCAGTGGTTTACCATGTGGGGTAGGTGAGCGTTAAGGACCCACGTTATAAATAAATTTTCAAATCACATGTATTCCTATTAAATATAACTTTTTCGGAGTGGTGTACGTTCAAAGAAGCTCGTTTCCTCACTCAAATTGAGAGGTTTTTCTTCATCTAAGTCTTCAAGACTTTGAAAATGTGAGCCTCAACCTCATTCACATCTGCAAATTTTGACTTTGCCATGATTTTCGACGAAATAATATAATTTACCTCTATAAGGCTTAGAGACGTTGTAGTTCATATGAGCTGTCTGTTAAGTGAATTATTACAACGATGCTTATTTATTTATTTATTTATTACACAACATGAGTGTGCCATCTTCAGAACATTGTCAAGAAAAAGGACTGAGCTGGTCAAAACAAAGGAGGATAAATCCATAAAAAATTAATAAGTAAAAGCTAATATTGTCAGGCAAGTGAGGGTTGTCTGGCATGGTCTTGGCCTTTTCCAAGGCGTTTTCAATACCAGGATCATATGGTTTTTTTATCTTTCACAAATTCTGAGGCCTTTTTTAAAAATGGTTCAGGAAGAATTTTGTGCAAAACATACTGACAACGCGCAGTATCCACTATTCCCTCATGGCTGAGAGTTGAAATAATGCGAAGAAAATGAAGAAAAAAAGGAGAAAAGAAGTGTGGGAGTACTGCATTATGAACAGAAGACTAAAATAAAGCGAGACTTCCGATGAACAAAATTTCGCTGCTATTTTTACTGAGTATCACTAGAAAATGAGTAGTGACTGGTGGATTGATGATCTCGTTGCAAAGCTAAACATACAGCGCGCTAGGAGTTTTTTTCATCCCGTCCTCTCTACGTCTGTGCTGGACGACTTGCGGCTGCAGAATTTATCACCTCATTTATCCGATCATGACTCTCTTGTCTCAGTTATCTTTACTGACTGTCCGCTTTGATGGGCTTCTTCTTCATATTTTCTTGCATGAAAGCGATATTCACATTAGGTTGATTCATATGTTCTCGGACATCCAACCTAGACATGCTACGGAGCCAAGTGAAAGCTCGTTCCTATCAAACCACTTGAAAATTATCAACGAAATTAACTGCCCTTGGTCCCGTCTGTCGCTTTATTACTTCATCATCCTCGTCACTCATCCTGTTTTACTGACCACTGCATGTGAAGACTATGGATTAGTTTTACACCTCGATTTTGCTTTTGACCTTGAGAGTATCAATGAATAAATAAGCGAGTATTCGTGCACCTCCACAACTGTATTTCGCGAGCTGATCTAAACTAATAGGCTTCAAAAACTGTGTTGGTTGATACCACACACAGCGCGACGTAATCCGCCTCTCAACATACTTTTTCTCTTCAACTTCAAATGTTCCCACAACTTGTCCAACTAGCTAAGCAGTAAGTATGGCAAATGGATACTCTATTCATGCATGCTCCATAGTGCTTAGTGGATCGTCGCCACACGACGAAGGTAACTCGAAATTTACCCATAGAAAAGATACTGTGCTCCTTTCGATCGTTTGTCTTGTACAGGGTGGCTGAAAGGTATTGGCGCGTTGTTTGAAACTGTCAAAAAATAAATTTATTTCACGTTCATATCGATTCATTTATATCGAGAGGAAGCAGTGGTCAAGATTATGGTCGCCTAGAAGCAAAAGATTTTTATTAGAATTTCCCATCAGGACTGGATTCCTGCACAGGGCAGGAATCGACATTGGCTTTCTTGGGCGCCATTTACGTGAGGCTCTCTTTAACGAAGGATGAAAGGCTTTGGAAGGAACAGTCTCGATCGTGACTCAATCAACTGCTCTATTTAGGGCTTATTCGTAGAGAAGTAAGCAGCGGATTCCTCTCTTTAGACTGTATCAACTTACAAAGGTGAAGACGAATTAGGTTAGGGTAACCTGCGTCGCGTGGCCATTTCCGCGGTGGATTATTTGAAGCTTGTGTGAAGGCGAGTTGCGGACATTTTGAGCAGCTCAATTACTTGATATTCTTCGAATTGTTTTTTTTTCTTGGATGAAATGAAATTTTAGTCCGAGAGCGCCTGTTCTCGAAAACATCGAGTTTTTGTGCACGCCAATACTTTTCAGCTACTCTGTAGAATATTATGAGCTACTGAACGAATTTACGATGATGACTGTTCATGTAGCTTGTCTATGGAAGTTGTTCCATCTCCATAACATACGTGGAGAACAATCCAACTTCATTTCCAGTATAGCAAGACCAGACCAGACACTGTAATGATGCACTTGCAACGTGTGGCTATACTTCTCCAACACCCGAACTCTCCAAAAATAAAAAAAAAACAACAAACACGGAGAAGAAAAATAAAGATTCCAAGACTAATGCCCTCGACTCACATCCTTTCTCGACCCTTCAAAACTATTTGAACGGTGAAACTCCGAAATCAGCATTGCACTGAAAGGGCTTATAAAGCTCTCTTCAAGGTCAAGCCAGTCACATTCTGGAGGAAAGGTATCGGTAACCTCTCTACCCG
This sequence comes from Ancylostoma caninum, assembly GCA_037903475.1. Lineage (NCBI taxonomy): Eukaryota > Metazoa > Nematoda > Chromadorea > Rhabditida > Ancylostomatidae > Ancylostoma > Ancylostoma caninum. The sequence continues at coordinate 106,463 of JBAJFG010000389.1, read as the reverse complement.
TGGGTGGTAGTAAACATCCTGCAACGGCAACGAAACGATGAGCAGAAGGTCGCGGTGAACTGTCAGCTCTGGTTTGCAACCATGAACTAGCTAGGAGCTAACTGACAGCTGTGGTCTTTGAATTTCGTCTCAATCCCGTTTCGGCATAGTATTTAAGCATCATACTTGGAGAACCATGTTCGTTCCAATGAAGCTTACGTTACTCTCCCGCATTTCCTGATAAGCTGGGAGTTAGCTACCAGTTACCGTTCATCGTTAGCTGACAGTTTCAGTAGGTTTACTACCTCCCCAGATCTTCCCAGAGGAGCTGTGATGCTCTCACTGTTGAGGTCCAATCACTGTCATCATTCTGCGCTTCGTGTCTATGACAATGACTTTCTTCGAGATGATGAATTTCGTGCCACAAATGTTCGAGAACTTATGAATCAACCTAATGTTTTCCCGAGAAAGTAGGGAGAATTCCTTCACTCGACAAATCCTCCACATAATGGTAGGAGATTCAGAAACCTCTCAAGAGCAGCCCTTGTGCAAAAATGAATTTCAGCGCCATGCGATTGATAACATATGTACATCATGTGATTGTGCCTAGCTAAATAATACCCTTTAAGAATTTCAGCTGTCCATTTTCAGATGGAGAAAAATACTTGTTTGTGTTAGCCGTTTATGACTTTATGAAACACTACTTCCAAAAATGTTTCCCTTGTGTCGAAGATGTCGAAGAGGCTTTATGAAAATTCGCGCTACGCCATTGCTACTCTTCAAGATTTCGCTCATTAACTGTAACCCAAATAGTTTCTATATGAATTATCGTTGTGAGTCTGAGCACTATTTCAATGCCTATCGGTGATGTCTCTCGAATTGATGCTTTTTAAATATGGATTAAAGCGTTTTAGTTTATTTACCATTTTTGTTTGTGGTGCGAAAGAAATTTAAGCTATAAATTTTATTCAATTATTTTTTGGTATTGCATATCATTTAAAGAAAATTTTATCGTAATAAAATATAGAATTAAAAGGTGAAAATTTTATTCAAATGCTCCTCCTGACGCTAATTAACAATTCTTTTGTCTTCTGTGACTTGACTAAAGATTGGGTGCACAAGTAACTGTGCGAGTAATTCGTGATGGACCCAGTGGCGACGCAGAACATGGGCTGGAGGGGTGTGGGGAAGTGGGGTGTCTTCGGCTCTAGGGACCCATATGGATAATGGAATTGGTTGAAATATTAATTATAATAAGAAATGATCAACGAAAATTGCTCAAGAATAACAATTGAAATAAGCAATAAAAATGAACTGATACAAGGTTTTCATTCATGTTGTAAAGGAATTTCAAAAATTTGGCGACCTGTTCTCAAAGGGAAGGGCGCCCCTCCCCGCCCCTCCCCCTGCTTCCGCAGCTGGGTGGACCATATTTTACTTATTTGTTCCGTGATAGACTTACTCGTTTTTTTTATGGGAATGATGCGAAGGTGCTTTGACAAATCCGTTTTTTTTATATTAGGAACAAGAAGGACAGGAATTATTGTTGATCGAGACTACACGATATACTAGAGGAACTGATCGTGTTCACATTTGTGTCCAGAAGGCTGGAAAACGTTGCATTCAATTTTTCTAAATAAACAGAGCTGGTGGAACATGAAACCGGTCGTAAAACTGTGCAAATGATTCGTCAATGCTTGAATGGGCTTCGACGCCAACACTTCTGTGTCGTCACTCTTCGTGGCGTACATGTAGGAGTTGCTGCCCGTTTCAACTTTCTGAATGTTTTCGCTCAAGGAACTTCGATGGTTAGTAATTCCGATGCTCTGCGGCTCACCGTTCTTGAATGCTACTACATACATAAATGAACTGCATTTGCCAGTTTAGAACTGTTCCACCCAACAGTGTTGAGTAGTATCTGAACGGTTTTCAGGACAGAAGTTCACATTCTGTAGTCCGTGTTCTAAGTAAGACATGCGGAGTTCGCTTTGAAACTTCGAATTTTTTCATTGCTCAGAGTTTGTTTTGGAATTCATCGGTGTTTCTGCCATACCTTGACTGGTCAGGCTATCTTTTCCAAAAATTTGGTTTCTTCCATAAACTTCAGGAACCTCGCGAAACATGGCCAAAAACCTCTTTGCCCGCAAAACAGCTGACAAAAAAGGCAGCGGTGTTGATTTTTTTTTTGGAGCGAACAGATCGCGCAACTCGGCGCAACCTGCTCGAAACCGATGTACTGAGGGGTACCAGAAAACAGGGATTTTGAAGGTTTCGACTGTTTTCAGCATTATAACAGTGTTAAGCGCACCCGATTACCCCAATTGTACCGAAATCTCGAGGTCGAAAATTTCCGTGGGTGCTACCTTTAATACTTCCACGTAATTCTATTGTAGCACAACAGTAACGCTTGGCGTGGCGAAGATAAACTCGGCCATTCACGGATGTTGATTCTTTAATTCGTCCATCGATTTATTACATGATAACAATCAAACCAACTTGTCTTCTTCTGTTTCAATGCGAGTAGATGTTAATCTACATATGAGGTTGATATGTAGAAAGAAAGACCTGGGCTCGTTTTAGACCACCATGTCGAAGGATGTCAACTGAGGTGAATGCAGTATTCTTACTCGTGCTCATCCAATTCAAGTTGAGCTGACTTCCTAAGGTAATGGATGGACAGTTGAACTGATAATCGAGAAAGCAGCAGCCCGTATTCGGTTTAGGTGGAGCTCATGTCGATTGTGTGCTTGGCTTTTGTGAGCTCACCTGGCTAAATTTTCAAAGAAATAAGGTACTGAGCACAGAAAGCCTCGGAAAACCAGTGCTCACACTAACTTAGAATGCTTTTTTTAAAATTCCCACTGTGCATATTTTCTGTCGAGTGGTAGAAGGTCGAGATTTTCTTTAAATGAACAATAAAGTCTCTTTAAGTGATTTATTTGTTAGCAAAACCTTTTTCAGACCTTAGCGTGAACAATGATTCGTCGGAAGCTTACAAAAATACAGTCAAATATTAACAATGCTAGAGGGTGGGCGGTCATTGTTTTAAATTTGGTGTGGTATTATTTATTTTTAGAGAACTTATGTTTTCTAAGGATTTTATGAACATTTCCCAAGTCTTTCGATTCCGTGAGCCACGCGGTAATTGCTTTCCTGCACTTTCCTATACTTTTGCTTTATTTGTTCCTTTAAATAAGACTTAGCGTATGATATTAAGAGGCAGAACAGTTTTGAGTCGTGAGACCTCTCAATGGCCACCGCTCGCGTTTTAGGCACCCAATTCTGTGGCCGGACAAGTTTTGTATACGCGTGAGGGGAAATTTTTATTTCCTTCGCCTTTTCGAATAGTGTGAAATCCAACTCTTTTCCTTAATTTCTTCATTCCGATTCGTTTACTCTCTCCTCAGAAACTTCATTTTCTGTTCAAGGAAAATGTACTGGTCTTCTACTTGTCATTTAGGACTGCCCACACATGCAACTTCTGAAAAATGTGGTATTCTGTAATTCACTGCAAACTGATGCAACCCGGAACTTGTAGCAACTTCGATGATTCAGGGCATGTTTTCAACCAGAGTACAAGATGATCTCTGGCTCTTCAAAAATTTTAAAAACACTTTCGACTCGCATTAGTCATATACCATATCATAATGCAAATGCTCATGACTAGCTACTTTGGAATTTTACCGCCATTGCTCACTTTTGGCGACAGACATGTAGAACCCACCTCACGATTATTCCCTTACAAGAAGTGAGGCTATGCAAGGGAGAGGCTGCAAATTTTACTAAGAAGAGAAGACCAATTGTTATTGTGAGAGCAGTCTCAGTGTAACAAAAACGTAAAAGCGTTAAACCCAAATTGTTGCTAAACCAATCTTTTTACTTCAAAATTACTTTATGAAATAGATGAAAATCTTGTGTTAGCCTACAGTCGCGTCGGTATAATGCGAAAATCCTCGCAGGATTTGCAGGATTTGTGGGATTTTCGTATAATAATCCCTTTTGGAGGGAAAATTTCTCAAAATACAAAGGACTACATGATGAAGAACAACATTCTGCATCTATTCGTGCCTCGGTGACCCCTCACTTTGTGGCTGCTATAAAATATTAAGCCGTATAAAAACGCACCGCGGTTTTTTGCCACAAGCCGGTTCTGATTTTTTATCTCGGGAACACTCACCCGATTGTCTCGATAAAAAGACACATGTGCTTCAAATGTAACATTCCAGCTCACATTTCTGCCAGGATAGTTCTCTAATTCTCTGCTCGTGTAAAAGATCACATTCATTTGAAGATGAGTGAAAAATCTGAAGAAACACGGTATGTAATGCTTTTTTACTGTAGAAAAAGGCTCTTGGGAACTCGGTTGCGAAGTTGCGATGCATTCACCGTACAGCTAACTTTGCATTGTATGATCATCATCTGTTTCGAACTCTGCAAAACTCCTTTGATGGTAAGAAATTGGCCGACCGGAGCGCCGCTGAAAACCACTTGACCAAGCTTTTCGCCGAGAAACAACAGGAGTTCTACATCAGTGGAATTGTGAAATTACCATACAAATGTAAAAAAGTCAAGGATAATAATGGCCAAAATGTAGTTGATTGAAATGGATCTTCAACAAAAAAAATTGCTCAATTAGGTGTGGAATGACAGCGGAGACTTTATATACGATCTAATATTTCAAGAAGTTCGTTAATTGCTCTGTCTCTGCCCACTATTTGAGATCAGATACGGAAATCTTTTCAATTTTATGCTCTCCATGATAGCAGGGGTGGTAGTAAACCTCCTGGAACGGCGATGAAACGATGAACAGAAGGTCGCGGTGAACTGTCAGCTCTGGTTTGCAACCATGAACTAGCTAGGAGCTAACTGACAACTATGGTCTTTGGATGATGAGGCTTGCAAAACCTTCAAACCCTTAGAGGTTTCGAACCTTCACAGATGGGATGGCCATTGTCCTCGGAGTATGCTGACATACCTCTGAACCATGGATTCGAGTGCAAATGGGACTTTATGTGACCATTATACCCCAAGCGGCCAGTGAATCTCTTCCCGCATAACCTAACTTTAATGCATCAGGCTCAAAGATGTAGTTCTACGCCCATAAAATATGTGGGATTTAATTTAGGAAGGAGTAGGGCTCAGCTGTCGGAATTAGCCACCAGGAGACTGGAGTCACCGATGATCTCCGACGGAAGGTCATGGTGATCGAGACAGTGGGAACATCGACCAGCTGATGTGCCCGGATATGCGTCTTCACCGAAAAGGAGCCAATGCACGCTCGACTGGCTACAACGATGAACCCGAACCATGAGCAAAAAGTCCTCTGGAGGACTTTTTCGCGAAACGACGAGATCGTCGTCTGCGTCTCGCGCGCCGCACACTCTTTCGCTCACCGCGTCCTCGTCGTTTCATACTGGCAGCAAGTTCAACGTGACAGTGAGCTCGCAGTTCGATGTCGAACTGTGAGTTTACCTACAAGTATGGTCCCCGTTTCGTCATAGTTTTTAAGCATCGTACTTAGAGAACCATGTTCGGGCCAATGAAGCTTACATTACTCTCCCGCAGTTCCCCGTAAGGTGGAAGTTAGCTGCCAGTTAACGTTCTTCGTTAACTGACAGTTTCAGTAGGTTTACTACCACCCCAGTTCACATTTTGGGAATTCTTATACAGTATCGCGGAATCCTGCGATCTTGTTCGCGATGATACAGAAGTGTTGTTGTATTTGTCTGTTAAGTGAATGTATTATGTGCGCGGTTATTTTAATATCTTTGCTCGTTCCTTGATCAGCTTGAGAAATATGCGCGGTTATCTATCTCTGATTGATCAAGTTGAAAATATGCGCGATGTCAAACATTCTCGAGACCGTATAAAAGCTCATAGACAGCGGAGCTTCTCGGTAGCAGCAGGCTCTACGCTTGAATCATTCTTTTTGCTGTGCCAGTTGCCCTTTCCCGTCTTACCTCGGTGCCCTGTGAGGAACGTTTGTATGCGCTACTTCCATCTTGAGTTAGCTTCTTCTGCTTCATAGTAACCTTAGTGGCATTTTTAGTAAAGTAACTTATGTTCAGGTTGTTCTCGGTAGCAGCAGGCTCTACGCTTGAATCATTCTTTTTGCTGTGCCAGTTGCCCTTTCCCGTCTTACCTCGGTGCCCTGTGAGGAACGTTTGTATGCGCTACTTCCATCTTGAGTTAGCTTCTTCTGCTTCATAGTAACCTTAGTGGCATTTTTAGTAAAGTAGCTTATGTTCAGGTTGTTGCTGCGCCGTATTTTTATGTTTAACATGGAAATTTCTCGGTTTAATTGTCCAAGTTTGAGATAAAACCTCGTGCGCTGGTGTGGTGTTGGACCATCCGATCCGTTCCTCTCGGTGTGATTTTATGGTGCATCGGACCCACCAGAACCTGGACGTCAGCGCGGAAACAAGGTGTATTAAGCAGTATTAATATTTCGCCTGATCTTCAGTTCTGGAGCCTTTCTCCTTGCAGGATCGAAAAAAAATCATTCTTGTTGTTCTCCATTTTTTTTCTCTCCGATCAAGTGCGCAGTTCCCCTCTTTTTAACTTGACACTAGATTGTGGCAGGTCCTACCTCACTGAGATCACAAAAAGCTTTCCTCACACGCTACTGCAACAAGCTAAAACGTATAATTGACAAAGGCGAATCACGAAATCCAGTGGAAGCACATCACGGCATATCCCCCTGGCAAGGAGGTTTCCACGAGCGCCTCATTAAGTCGATCAAGCACTCCCTCTACAAGGCAATGCGCAGTACGCATCTCCACTCTTTTGATCACCTGACCACTGTGATCACGGAAGTAGAAGCATGTTTAAACTCGCGCCCACTCATATATCAAAGCTCTGACCATGATGCGCTTACCCAAATTCGCCCCATCGATTTTCTGCAACGCCATATGGTGGTCTCATTCCCCTATGTAGAGGGAGACACTAAGACAACAACCGATGAGGAATACCATCCACCGGAGGAAGCACGGACGCTTCAAACGCGCTTGCAAGTCGAAGAAGCTCTCAAAACGTCATGAGCCCTTACTGAACGATTCTGGACAATCTGGAGAAACCACTACGTAACCAGTCTCCGTGAGCAACATAAGCGCAACATCTCTACCCGACGACACTGCAATATGATTCCAACGACAGGAGACGTAGTGCTAGTGAGTGACCCTGTCCTCCCTCGGAACGAATGGAAACTAGCAAGGATAACTGAAACCCATCCCAGCCTGGATGGTGAAATTCGCGATGTAGGATTGATTACTTCAACAAGGAGAAAAATTAGGAGACTTGCAAATCTCCTCATTCCTCTGGAGATGGAGGAACATAAGCAGCGCGAAATGAACAAGGAAAAAAAATGCGAACTCCCACCAAAGAATCAGGAACAACAAAGGTACAATCTTCGCCCACGCAAGCCTGTCCAATATGCGGAACATGAGATCACTGCGGTTTCATCACAATTCTCAAGAAGAACGTCGCCATCGCAGTTCTTGCTTCATACTATGTGGCTTTCCCAAATCTTTCTAGCATACGCCAATACGCCTGTCACTCTTGAAATGAGCTGCACAAATACCGGAGTCGTCATCACATCCACTCGGAATATTACCTTTGAAATATGCGCGGATACCTTATGCAAAGTGCACTACCTAGCATCAAGTCCATACTTGGTTCAATTCCCTCCGGATATCACCATTCACGACCATGTTGTCATCGTGAAGTGGGACGCAGGCAGAAGAATGGCAACAATGGAAACTACGTGCCGAGGAATCAACTTCTGCATCAACATCGATTGCTGGCTGTGCGCCACCGTACTATTTAATCCTGCATGCTGGCCAGTGGGAGCAATTCTCACTGTGGCTCTTCTTCTATACGGGATAGTAGCAGTCTTGTATTTACTACTGTACGTTCCAGTGACTATAGGTAAACCTATACGCATCCTACTGTCCGGAGCCACGATCATTCTCAAGTTCATCCTCCAGAGGTCAGGTTTACCATTGAGTTCGTTAGATGGGGAGATCGCGGAGGATGTCCTGCAGTGAACCCCAAACACTGTATTGCAAACAATGCTTTTAATATTGGATCTTCACTGAGGTAGAACCGTCAAGTGTCCGATGATTAGACTGACGATTTGCCGGTTGAACGATCCGATAATGCTTTTTTTTCTATTTGGCCAGATCAGAACAACAGCCAAGCAACAAAGCAAAACAGTTGCACCCTTGAGGCTCTCGAACTCGCGACTGGTATTCAACACACTACACCATTGACCTATAGCCACACGTCACTCCTTAGTGCGCGAGAACCCCCAGAAGCTTTATTTATAGTGCGTCGGAGCCCGATTCGCATCGGATTTGAGCTGCGACGGTCGGATACGAAATCGGCGTCGTGACTTTGTTCATAGTCCGCAAGCACACGTTTTCGCATCAGGTGTTCCCATCCATGGATTTCGCATGTTTTCATTGCAAATCAAACGGTTTTTATCGATTTCTGACGTTTTTTCGAAGTTTTCCTTTCTCTTGCACGCAGTAGGGATCAAGATAGTGATTGTCTCACCATAAATTGCGTGATTGAAACTTGAAAACAAAAGATAATCCCGAAACAGAGCTGTGTAGTGTATGGCCTTCTTTTGGTATTTTTTATGCAAAACTATCTATGAACACAGTAATTCTAAAACTTGGCAAATCACCTACACAACCTTTACTCTCACGAAGAAAGAAAAACAGAAGAAAATAACGAAACTGGAGCGAAAACAGCTGAGTAAATCCGCATCACGAGGTTCTATCGATTGATGCATCCGAATCCGACGTCGCATCGGAGGCAGGCTCCAATGCGACGTCGGACACCGATGCCGATTCGGCGGTAAATCGTTCCAATTGAGTAAAAACATGCGTCGTCGTCGGATTCCGACGAGGATCAATACGTACCTTTTGTTATCCGACGGGATCGGACTCCGACGCACTATAAATGAAGCTAGAGCCAGAAAATTTCCTGCGCCCCTTAGGCGCTATCTATGGTTGATGCGCGTCAAATCTGACGCGTCGGCCTGAAATTTCAGGAAGTTTTCGCGATGGTCGATGCCGCGAATATCAGAACGCAGTTTGTTCGCGCGGACGTCGCGACGACAAAACCAGGAACATTCGCATCCTGCCAAGAATTCTCTTCTCCTTTTCGTTCTTCACTGTGTATTATCGCGTCAAATTTGACGTGCATTAACCATAAATACCGCCTTATTTTTTCTAAAACTAGGCTGATCCCCAGCCATCCCTTATCCTTCAACCCAACTACATATGTTCACAATTGCCCATTTTTGTTCTGGGTTCTGAGTGCTTGCAAAATCGTGCGGAAAATCAATCAACACCAACAACAGATGAGGCAGTTGATGGTTTTCATGGTTACCCAAGTGTCGATATGACGTTCTGATCCTGTTTTCATATCAGAGTGGGCATACATCGCGATCTCTTTCGGCTAGCCCAGGAAGGCATCCGGCAACGTTTTGCTGGAATTTCTGAGATAAATCACGGTAATTTGTAGGGTGATGAATGTACCTGCTGTGAGAAAAGCGATTTCAAAATCACGAAAAAAATCAATTTTTCGTGATTTTTCTAACCTTTCAAGAAGAAACGGAACCGCTCAGACATAACACAGGTTAGAGTCCAATGCATGATGATGAAGCAGAGATTAGATGGAGCTATGATTTTCGTGGTGAATTGCCAACAACAAGGAAGCACAAGCTCACAGCGTAAGCTTCTTTACAAGCACTTGAACTGAATTCTACTTCCCAATGACATTTACCCATGACATTTTCTCTATTCGTTAAGTATAGAATGAATGCAATTCATCGAATAGTTCTCCTACTACGGTTTCGCGCTGTGGGCTTCTCAAGAACCGCAAGATGTCGTTCATAACACAACGCGAAGTCTTCGGAAGCGATAAATGCCTTGGGTCTTTATGAATCAGTGTACTAGTTTATCTGTGTTTTTATTCTCACAATTTATATGACTATGATTCTAATTTTAAAGAAATATTTGTCAAATTTAACAAAATTTAACAGTTTACACATTCAAGAAGTTTTTTCTATCTTACTAATGAGTGCAGGAAGAAATTTATTACAGTGATTAGTTTTCGTATAAGGATAGAGCACGAAACGAAAACTAAAATGATATTACTTAATTTAAATATAATTAACCGGTTGATATGATATCGTATTCATATTACTTGTAATCAATCAAAGGCTTTGCTACCCCATCATCTCTTGGTAATTTTAAACGCGTTATGGTCAGAAAATTGCTTGGCCCATAGAGTTACACTGTGCCTTGTCCACTGATTTTTCTTCACGTTGTCCTCCGTTTTTTTTACATGCTAAGCTCTTAATTTTTTACTGGTTGTACACGGTGTTGCTGATTTATATGCCCTTGTACGTCTTCCTCAAGAAGCGTGATAAATGGAATAGAATAGGATATAATTATTAAATATCTCGCTCATCTGTATTTATACGATGACAGAAACGTGTATAACAATTCAAATAGGTAATCAGAAATTCATTTCACGAACAAACACTTGAATACAGCAGCGATAATATGACATACACAAAAATGACATGAGACTTTGATAAGTCAAGTTTGATTTTTCGACAAATACCCGGTAAGGCTGGAATTTCTCGCTCGATGAGGCGGCGGGAAATAAGGATCAGATGCAGTGAATGCATCTCATACATGTGTTCTGGTCATAAGCGAAATCACACCGTAAGCAATGAACACAGCGCAAATCATCTTTACAATGATATATGAAACCAATAAACAAATATATAGATTAAGCACTGAAGGATCGTTTGCTGCAATATGTAGGAGCTGAATGGAGATAATATTTGAGAAGGATACATGTGAAGCTGAATTGAAGATTGGTCTGGATTTTTCAGCCTGAAGGAAAGCTATTGCGTGCGTCGTGAGCTCTTAAATGTACACGCCTCACCGACGTTAATTTACCTTATGGACTACCAAAATCCTGTTAGCAGTAGCAAAACCGTCACGTGTATGTACTGCGCACAGCAAATCTGACCGATGACAAGTTTTCTGGGATTACCAGCGTTTAGTATTGACTTCGCTTTTCGGGATAATTGCTCATACAGGGAACTCCAAACAGCCATGTGGATGTGGACGAGTGCCGCGGCGCGTCGTGGTACACTGACTGTCTGCCGCACTCCACGTCCGATAATGCTTTGATCATGCTCTCTGATACTCCCTGCCCACTGCTGCCGCCACGCGGCGCCGGTCTTATTCACCTGGGCTTTTGCGATCCCCTGTAAATGTCGTGTCATGCTTCTAATAAAGGCAGCTACATAACATTGATACAAGCTAAACTTTGGCAGAGTGCTCATCATATTGCTTCTATGATGTTGATCGAATAATGTATCAGATATACATATTCGATATTCAGATATTCGACTTCGAATAAATCGAAATGCAAATGTTGAGAAAAGAGAAAACTCATCACGCTCGGGCAAAAAAAAAATTAGGCTGTGAGCCTTTTTGCCTTTGGAATGTTCTGTCTTCCGCATGGACTTCTGAATTCATCAGATTTATTGATTTATTCGATTTTCATTCAATACTTTCTTTGCTTTCCGAGTTCGAGGCTACCAGTAACCCACTGCTAAGTAACAACTACGCAGCACATGAGTGCAATAATTTTCTTGCAGTTCTATTTTCTAAAGTCAAAGACGTCGCAAGAATTTTTTTACAAAAAACTATGGTCTGCGCAGGTTAGTAAGGCGTCAGATCAAAATAGGTATGTAGGCATAAATGCACATGCACATTTTCGAGCCATGCAGTTCTCCTTCTTTACAGCTGACTAACTCCTACATAGCGGCAAATCACCAAAACTTCAGTGTTTCATTATAGCGGTAACAAAGACTGCTATCAAAATAGGTAAAAACGGCCTTCGTGTAGAAGACTGAGAGTGCGCGGCAAACGTTAGACCATCCTCCTTGTATGCTGACTGCTGAGGATTGGAGACGTTGTGATAAATCCGTGGAGCAGGTGGATGACTCTGCGTTAAGTTGGAGTGATGATGGTGATGATGATGATGTTTATGCTTCTTTCTGGAAGATTAATTTCTGAGGTTAAAGAACATTTTTGACCGTGTGAGAAGGGCAGCATCTAATTTACTTAGGATCCAGAGTTGGGCTTTCTCGCGGTAAACATCAATTAGGTAGAGGGTCAGTTCAAAGTCTCAAGGGGTTCACATCTTTGTTTGCGCAAGATTCACCAAAACCAACAACATCATTAGGAAAAATTGTTCGTCGTCCGTTATGGGATCTCGGTGTGAGCTTGTTGTTGTTGATGTTCGTCCGGAATTATCTGACTTTGGAGCAGGTAGCAGGAAATTTCTCACGACGAGGAAGGAGGAAGAAAGCAGGTAGCAGGAAATTTCTCTCGACGAGGAAGGAGGAACAAAGCAGGTAGCAGGAAATTTCTCACGACGAGGAAGGAGGAAGAAGTAACGGTTACTCCGAAGAAAGACTACTCAAACTAATTCAAACATGAGAAAAAAAACATTCCAAGAAGTCCTTTTTTTATATGAACGGAATCGAATGAACATAAAATTTTCCTTCTTATTAGAAGTAATATAGAGCTAAAACTATGGTTCAGAGAAAAAAAACATCAAAATTTAGCGAGTTTATCTGCCAATATGTTCCCAGCAACGTGCTTTTGAGGAATATGTTCCCGAACGGGAATGCCACATGGGGAACTGTTTCCCATAACAGATTGCTCCGCTCTCTTCAAAGGTGTATCCTGAGCTGTACTTTTTTTTATAGACCTACATTCGTATTTTCTGGCATCTCAGCCAGGAATCAGCTGCATATAAATGCTGATATTCAACAGATAACTTTGAGATAGGTATCAGCGAATATATCTTTCCATGTCCCCCACTTCATGGGTGGCAGCACTCCTATAATTTTAATGAACGATAAAATCCCTGCCTCCTGCAATAAAATGCAGGGAATTCAAGGATTCTACTGAATTACCAGAGGATCTTCATTCGCACCAAGTAGCAGCTAATTAAATGCTGATAGATTACATACATTCATCCTTGCTGTTTGGAGCGTTTGTCTATTATACTTGGGACCGAATAAAAATCGAATGATTTTGTCACTCTAAATTATACTTTAGAAGACATTTCACAGGTATTCGAGGATGAGAAAGCCATAAAGCTCTTCTTCTCTTTCGTATAGCACTGTACTGGATTCCGTGTTGAAACATTCGAAATTTCCGTTCATTCGAAATCTAATAGTTTTGCTATGGAATACCGAATATTTCGACTAAATGGAAATTTCCAATGTTTCAACGTTAGAGAACAATGAAGTGCTGTATGAGAGAGAAGAAGAGCTTTAGGGCTTTCATACTCTCGAATGCCTGGGTGTTGAAACCGTTTCCTAAATCATTAGTTAACGAAACAAAATTGTTCGGTTTTTATAGGTCCCAAGTATATTGTATATAGTCTATTCCAAATGCGAGATGCACATAGCCTAGCCCCCTTTTCTCTCATTCCTCTCCCACTGCAGCACAATGCCTCGCTTTCCTTTTCTCTCTGCTGTCTGGCCAACTATCATCCATGGTAGAACGCACTACATGTAGATTCTATCACTTTAATCACCTATGATTCAGTGACTCAGAAAAGTGACATCCACTCCCTTCGCCGAAAAAAAGCATGTAAATTTTCTCAAAGCTAATTTGTAAACTATTTTAAAGTCTTCTATCAGGTTATTTTCAGTACTTCATTTTTTTTTGAATATTTATTCATAATCATTTGACTACTTAAGAATGATCTTCAGATAACCTTTTTCTCAAAAATCCCGGCGTCCTCATCTCAGAATTCATGGAGACCCCAGTTTTTCTTCGCATATCATCCCCCTGCTACCTCGATTCCAATCCTTCCCCCCAAGTCTCCGTCCACTACTATCCACGAAATTTGTAAACGGATACGAGGCAACGACGCGCTCTAACGCCAAGACCTGACACAACAACAAAAAGATTTTGTTACTACAATTGGGATTCCCACAAAATGGATTCCGTCACTATTACATCGCAAACATAACTAATTTCTAGCTGTTGAGTTTTTGCAAATGTAAGTGCACTGAGAGGTACTGTGCTTTTTCTTCTTGAAAAGAAAAAAAAACACAGAAAAACAAGAGAGAAAGAAGCCGAAAGAAGATTGGATTACAGAAAATACTCGGACATGTTTCAGCACGTATTGTGTCTTCTTCGAGGATTAATCCAAGGCTTGCATAGAAAAACAAAAAAGTAGAGATTTTATTTTAGGACGTGAATTTCATGATCACCAAAAATTCTGATATCAAGACTGCCGATCGATTTCACAACCCTTTCAGCTTCGATATTACCACCGTTCAGCTATTTTTGATTGAGATCAAGTCATCAGTAAACAAAATATCCACAAAATGTGACTTGCATCGGAACTCCGTCCAATCCTGATTTCATTTCCTTTCCTTTTTTTGGTTTATTTATTCCTGCCTTATTGATACAGTTAGTTAAGACTGTCTTGTTCTTAAAAAACATTTCTAGTGCATAGAATTAATTAGAAAATCTTACAACTAAAAAGTGAAGAAGCACGAAAGCTTTTTTTCAACAAAAAATTCTGAATTCCCCTTCGCGCATGGTCCTCATACCAAGTCTAGGCGTTGTATTTGTGTTTTTTTTTGTGCCCTGGAAGAAAAAGATGGTGAATTGTTGAGGGAAGTGTACAGTCTTTCTACTTGGAGTGTGCATTCCAGATCGCGCCCCAATCGAGTGCCGCAGCGCGACAATAGGAAGCGTGTCTACGGACACTTACCACCCGCACGCGTCGCGTCAGGCCGTTTTGCCTTCTTGAACCTGGTGAGAAACCAAGCATGCTTCAAAAGGTGCTCTAACTCACTCTAGCACCTTATTAGGCATAGTGGGTCAAAGCCGACCTGTCTTTCCTGAAAAAAGACTGGTAGCAGTGGATTACTAAACACTGTCTTACCAGGGTCTGACGCGCGCGGGTGGTAAGTGTCCGATAATCGAGCGAGCGTTCACTTGCTGCGAGGAGGTGATCGGGCTCTGCTCCCTCGATTGGGGCGCGATTTGTACTGCATGCTAGAGGTGCGACCTCTTTTTTTGAACTTTTTCTTGTTAAACTAATGCAGATTATTTTTAATGTTGGAACAATAATATTATAATTATGCAAAGCCCATAGCTCGCGCAGATGAATTGGAACTAATGAGTTTTAAAGAAAGCCGCTCCCGAAGTGTGTTTCCCCTTTTTCCCTCACAAAAAGAGGTATCCTTGAAAACGCAATCCACTCACATGTGGTTTGTGCTGTTTTCCGTTGTTGATGCTGTCGTTGTCGTGGTTTTGCTCCGGCACACGTCACATTCACAAGGCTGTACATCCGCGAATTTACACATGCCACTTGCACCGATCTGAACGCGAGAAATACCCTCAGCTAAGAAACAGAACATGAGCTTCTTGCAGTCTAACAAATCCGAGAAACAGCAAAGAAACGTTCCTGGGCAAGCCGTACTAACAAGTATCACATTTCTAGTGTTTTTCCAATATCCTAGTCACCTTTCTTATGGAGTCATCTGGAACGTAGAACTTCTCGTATGACAGACAACGCGCAGAGTAGTGCACCATTGACGCGCTGAAACTATTTCCTTGTCCATGCTCAGATTAAATGGATACATAGATTTTGAACTTACTCTGCATGTTCGTAGACGTTTAAGCAAAAAATTAGCGAACTCGGATCTCTGTATGCACACTCGATGACGTCATCGAAACAGTCAGCGTAGGTGGAACGCGCCTCTACGCAGTATGAACATCTCTGCAGGAACAGATATGGACCCAGAGGAAATCCAAGACAAGAAAAATGTTCAGAAAAATTATTATAGTAGCTAGTCTACTACAAATGATTGAAATAATTTGTCCACTTTTTGTTAAAACTTTCCAATGGTTATTCTACTAGCTTTAGATATTTTCTCTCGAAAACTACGTTCTGTACACCTGGACTTCTAGAAGAAAGATGTGAAATATAAATATAATAATATAACGTAATGTTAAATGGGACATAAAATATAGAGGGCATGTTTATGCTTAAGAATTCCTCAACCACTTCGTGGATGTTCCAAAAACACCTTCAGTTGAGAAATGTCTAAGTGAATACAGCATGAAAACAACGCCAGAAAATTTGATTGAGTCCTAGTTGTAAGGAAATAAAGGAGTGCTGAGGCTCAGACTATTCACAGATACATATATTCATTCATTCATATTCATTAGTAATGCGCAAGGCCTGACAGAAACCAGCGAACATGAAGCGCTCTCTATTGAAAACTTAGAAATACAACGCGTAATAGCTCATAATATGTTTTCGCTTATTTTTTTTTTCAGAATCCAGCTTAGTATACCGGCAATTCGGGATAGCTCAAGCAAACGCGGTATGTCCTTGACGGAAACACATTAAAAATCGCATTTTTTGTCGCACCGTCGCCAGTTTTTCACTGTTTTATTTTCAACGCTTCGCTCAAGAAAACGTGGCGATTTATCGTAGAACGAGGGTCGTTTGAGGGAGAAACCGCGTGCGTGCCGTTTCAATTCCGGCCCATTTAGAACATGGTTACGCTTTCTTGCAGTGCATGGATAAGCAATAGCAAAAGTGGGATCTGTTCGTACTGAAGTAAAGTCGCATACTTCTCGAGTATAATTTTTAAAAATCTTTTTCGATTACTCGTAGGACTTTGGGGCCTATCGAGGCGGGTTACAAATCCATTTTATCAGATTACATAGGTGCTTTGCTTTCTCCTGGTACCATTGTCAAAGTCGACCGAAGCTCTTCCCTCCACTGCCACCCCCCCCCCCAAAAAAAAACATAGTTTTGGGGGAGGGCCCAAATATAGTAGACGACAGAGAAAAAACTTTTGTCAAAGTAAGAACTAAAATGTGATGAACCGATCTAAGCCGAATATGAACACGTGCTAGCAGTGAAGGTAACTGAGTAGTTTTCTGGAGCATCCAGAAATAGTAGGAAACAGCCAGCTAGCAAGGGAACATGCGCAAAACAGCGTAGTCATTATGTTTTACGACAGTCGTGAAGTGGTGTGACATCAAGTAAAATTTACTCCACAAAAAAATCTCTGGATTTCTTCATCCCTAATGTTCAAGAGAAGGTCGTAAACATTATCCCCTTAAAATTACAACATGTGAATTGACTTTTCCCACGGATTAAATCGTAAGAAACAATGATGAAGGAGATCAATGATATCCACTTTCTCTACCGAGAAGAGAAGTATTCCTGAGATTAAACCCTCTGGCAGAAGATGCTGCCAGTCCCTTTTATGAGGGATAAATATGTAATGAGATCTAATGAATTGCAAAGCTTCATCATTCCGGCAGAAGTTATGTTTCAGAAAAAGAAGGATATAGCAAGACATCTACCGACTGCGGATGCAAAACCTGCATAAGGTTAAAGTTTCAATGTCAGGCTTCGAACGGATCAGTGCCCCGAAAAGTTCCCTGGAATTTAATCCATAGAAATTCCTAGAATGTGAGCTGAATCAACATGTTGCCTTGAAGCGAATTAGCCGGCTTATTCGTGATGTAATAGGATGACGAATGTCCAGGAAAAACTGCCGGATCCCCTGCCATGTTACATAGTTCGATACTGGACTCGACTCTCCTTTTTTTGTAATTCGCAAGCAAACCGGTTATGATCACCATTAAAATACAACCTCAATTTGGGAGGATTGACTCATTCCCTCGGGAAAACAGCGTTGGTTGCACTACGACTCGATAAACACACGCCGCCGTCGAAAAATGCTCTATTATCCAGATATTGATATCAACATGCGGGTATAAAATATATTTTTTAATTAACTAAAAGCAGTAGATGAGAGCTGGAGAGATTTTGGATCGAGAGCATGAAATATTGGAGTAGTATAAAGCAAAAGAGACCTTGGCAAAGGATATGAAACTTAACGTAAGAATAAAGACATTTCCTGGATTGTGCGTAAATGTTCAAGGATGTTTAAATGCATAGTTATAATCCTGACCTGGACAAAAACTTACGTGAGTGTCCGGTGACGGCACAAATCCGACTGTGGCAGCTAGCATACAAAGTGCGGCGCACTCCATAACGTTAGGATTGAGACTATCCACTCCACAACGCCTCCAGAATTCCGTCAAAACAACAAAAACTGAAACAAGCAGAAGAGGGCCGGCGAATAGGCGCGAAATGCGCGTGAAAAATGACGAACACCGCGACAAGTAATCATCAGAAAGGGCGAGAACGCTTAGCAGCAACAAAACATAGGATGAAGTAAGTCTGAAGAGGTCCACTTACAATTGCAGACAAGGGATTCACTTCTTGTGGCATCTTGAACGATGCACGTATTAAGGGATGAGGGAAAATGTAGGAGGGGCCGGCCGGCGGTCTGTTTACAAACAACAAACAAGCTCGTTCCGTTATACTAGCGGTCGAAATTGCCGTAGTGGACTGAGTCCGAAGTGATTAGCATAGCCACGCTGACCCTCAGTCTTTTTTACTACTTTAGTGTCCACTACTTTGGTGAGTATACAATCCAGAGGTCTCCTCCATAAGACAAATAAAAGGGAGAAGGAATGACATGAGAAGTGAAATTTTAGCATAAAATGAGGAATGAAAAGCTATAGACCACCCGGGAGATGAAAAACGTTGCTCGAAAATTGCAATGACGGATGCGAGGATCTTCCAGAAAGGTTGTAAAGAGTCCAAAGAAATTTTTTTCAACAATGAAAAGAAAGAACGGAAGAAAGTATACATATTTATTTTGTGAATGAAAACTGAATAATTCAATCGAATGAATAATCAATCCTAAACCCAATCCGAAAAATTCAGGAGTTGAGAAAAAACGGAAGTCCTAAACACTTTCTCATCATGCCTCAAGGGCTGCACGTCTACCTCTTTTTCACGCGCCCGAAATTCCAACTTATTCGAGATCTAATTTTTGAATTCGAATATATCTAATGCATTATTCGACTGAGTATGGGAGGAAGACACATAAAAGTAGTTGTTAGACAGCTGGCATAGGCAGTCATAGAAGATCGACCACATCTTCTTGTGGAATTTTCCAGCCACTATCCGGGCAGTTCGTTAGTTGCATATTCTACTGGTGGTGTATTTAGTTGCTTTTCATGGATCTTCCGGGGTTTTCATCAGAAAGTCGACCCATCGTTTCTTTTCGCAAGTGGCAGTGTTTAGAAAAATTCACGAATACAAAGAATTTGAGCTAGCATTTAATATGTACATCAGCCTGGAGAAAATAGGTGGTCGTTAAATTTTCAGTTAAGCATGCATAAAAATATAAGCATAGATATCCATACATTAGCATGAAGAGACCCGCGAGCGAAAACAGCGAAAAAATTTGAAAAACACGCTCCCGAGAGCGAAAAAAAAACATAGGATTAAGGCTTCGCCTTGCTTATTTCAAGAGAAATAGTAAATAATTTATAATTTCAAAAATCCTGGACCATAATAACACAATACCCAACATTCTAGCGTCTAGCATAACTCCGTACATACGAAAATCAGCGTACGAGCACTCTGCAACTTGGTAAGCCCACTTTTTAGTAAATGCTATGGCTTTAGGTCTTCCTGGGTGTCTGCGAAAAGAAGGGCTTCAGGAACTCTAAGCAGATACGATAACATTTTTTTATTATTAGGTTATTGCAGCACTACTAACAGATGACCCTGACGATTAAAAAAAAACAGCAAGAAGAAAACTTCAAGATCTTCTTTCTACCAAGATCGTTTCCCGCAAAAACCATGAAATCCACCAAATGTGAAATTCTAGTATATATGATGTTTCCTCCTTCATCACTTCCTGTCTTGGTAGGTTGGGTTCTTATGCGAGTTGCAACAGGAACATTTCTCAGCTGTGGCATTTCCAGTTGCTTAGCCCACATCTGGTTATTCCTAATGACAGAGCAGCTGTGGAAATCCTCCATTTTATGGAAGGACAGGAATAAAAAGTGTGAGGAAACAAGTTTGGGCGTACAGAGTGAGGAGAGAGACACTCTAACTGATCATTCATAGCACATCCCGCAACTCGTAATGGTCTCAGAATTGCTTGAGAAACAGCTCATGAAGCGAAGATGTTCACTGTGACAGATGAGTAAACGCCAGCCCAAGAGGTCATAGTGAGTCAGTTCGCAGAATAGGATTGGCAACACAGCGCTGTGTCCCTGGAACAGCTTCGAAGGGCAGATGAAGCTTCCCATCAGCGAAGGAAAACAAAAGGATAATCGGAGGTGGAGAGATGAGTATACGACACTGGGATGATTTTACTGCCTGAGAATTAAGTAGTATCACATCAGAACCAGTTGAGTATGACATCAAAATTACTTAAGAGCCGAAATCGAGAGGAATCGCTGCAATCGAGATGCACGCTTGGAGAGTGCAAAGCAATTTTGCTGGAAAAACATACGCAAAACGAGCTACTATTTGACTACACAGTAAATGACTTACAAAAAGTACGTAGAATGTAACTACCTACAGCTATGTAGTAATGAGTGAATGAGCTGAAAGATTGTGTCTACACTCAAACCAACGAGAAAAACAGCTCATCTGATCATAAACCTAGCCACAGAGATTTATTCTCTAGTAGGACCTTATGTACTCCATAATCGTACCATTCGATTAAACTAGTAAATTTTCAAAACAACTTCTGAGGTTTTGGAGAGAACGTGGAGCTATGGGTTTTGGAGAGAACGTGGAGCTATGGGGTATCGACTTAGCAATGTATTCAATAGATTTCAAGCTAGCACGCAACCAAAACAACGATAAAGGGTTTGTTATTCAACCAACCGCTTCATCTTCTTCCTGAAACGATGATGCTCAAAATAGAAATCTAGGAGTGATAGTCTGCTCTCATTAGTCATTGAAATATTGAGCGAATACGATTTTATCGTAAGTCAAGAACCGCGTGGAAAAGAGTGAGCTAACAGGTTGGGATTCGTGGAAGTCCTGAAGAAAAGATACTCCAATAGCAAACTCGATATCGTACTTAGCTGCTTTTTTATCAGTTCTAAAGATAGATCTTGGTTTCCTGTTTCTGTTGTTCTATTCTATGTTTTCTGCACGGGGTTATTTACCTATTTTAAGATCAATAAATTCTGTGTATAATAATTTTTGAATTATTATTTCATTGTTGGGTATAATTTTAGCATCATTAAGTTGTGTATTTCAAAGTGATTCTAAGTCTTTAGCTGCTTATTCTTCTGTTACCCATACGGTTATAAGCTTGTTGTAGTACTTTATTTTTGACGCACCATGAGTGCATGAAATGAAAAAAAAATTAAAAATGCTGGAAAAGCACAGATTGTAATCTATGGAATCAAACACAATGAGATGAAATAGGATGGGAAAAAAATTTCAAGTTCTCCATGTTGTACTTAAGCCCCACATGTTTTCCCACGGATTTATTATACAAGCGTCCCATTCATTCCAATTTCCGATCCATTCTAAGCTTCACAAATCCTTATGTTCCTTTGAAAATTCAATTAACTCTCAACAAAAAAAGCCATCAAGAGCAAATGATTTCAAAAGAGACTTTGAAAATGCCATGAGCATTGCATTGAAATAAAAAGACTGACAGAAAGCTGAAGCTGAGCAAGTGCGGGAGGGATGCAAAGTCCTAGGATATAAAAAGCTCATTTTACTTTTAAACATTCCGATTACTATCCGGCATTACTTGTTTTGCGAGCATCGGCTATCCGCTGAGAATGTGTACGCACTAATTTGGATTTCAAATTTCCTGTCCATGTAAATAGAATAATAGAACAAAAACATTGAAAGTCATCCTAGGACCTGGGAGCAAAGAGTGAAAGACTTCGATTATGTGCGTTTGTTGCAACAAAAACTGCAAGAGGAAAAACAAGAGCGAAGAAATTCTCGAAAACTAATGCGGCACTGGCCATTACAACTAATTTTACCGATTGTTTCAAATGCAGCTGTACAATAATACATCAAAAGTGCTCGGAAACGAGATTGTAAAACTGGAAGGCAAAAGCTTCCAGAAAGGGCAAGAAGTGGTCGAAAGTCATAGCCGAGCCAAGGGTTGATAACTGTATGTAGGTTAAAAAGGCTTTCACAGTGTTTATAGTATAATAAAATTTGAACTTGGGTGGGCTGCTATAAGACAACAATTTTGCAGTCATAAGCAGGTAACAATAATAACAGTAAATATTACCGGTAGAATGATTGAATAAACTAGTAGTAAATTAGAGATGAATCCTAATAAAGACGTTTCCAGCGACATCCAATAAATACGTAGTTACCTCAAAATGTATTGAGAAAAAAACCACCTGGAAGAACGAAAATAACAAAGAGCTAGTAGTACTTGATGTCCTTTTCCAGGAATATCACAGACCTGGATGTCAAGCGAATTAGAAGCCGCTGGTAATTAGCAAAACAATCGCATAAGGAGTGCATATTTGTTTGGTTATTTATCAGCCCAGTAGACATATCTCCTCTTCATTTTATGCCTGAAGTATTACCACGTGCATATTCCAGAAACGAGTGGAAGTAGTATTTAAACTGAAAGAATAATGGCAGATTTCCTAAATTATCTTCGGAGGTTGAGTAATAATTGGGACATCTTATTATTTTGTAAGTCATTTTCATTATGTTTTAAGTTTAGGTGCTGTTTTTGGAAATTTTACTGGCAAAAGCAGTTAGTAAGTCTATTTCTTTGATTTTGGGACTGACTGCGACGATTACAGCGTTGTAGAAGTGCAACACAAGTTAAAAAAACGTGTCGTATAAAGTTGTTCCACAAGAAAATTCGTGTCTTTCCCTCGTTGTGCTTGAATTAGCCTGTTTACACATGATTCTCTGATGATTTGTCCGCTTTGTCAAGCAACCGGGATACGCAACAAATCCCAGAGGAGACCCGAGTTCAAGTACGCTCTTGACAACGAATTTGACGGCATATGGAAACCATGAAGAGGCATAAACTGCAGGAAGAAGGCCAAAGAACGAAAAGGAAACCCGACTGGGAGCAGTGAAGACATGGCGAAACCGGGTGAGGTGAGGTTGTGAGCCAGACGTCGTATCCATTCTCGTAAAAGTGGGTTGTGTAACAAACAAGGCCCACTTTACGAATGACCGCATAAAACAATTAAACGGTGTAAAATCGGTTAGGATAACAAGACGAACACCAAGTAGAAGAACTCGATGACATCCAGAGCAAATATACAAAAAAATACAAATATACATTTATTTCGTTTCTGCCCACATGGCCTCCCTATGTAATAAATAGATAAATAAATAAATAAATGAATAAATAAATAAATAAATAAAAGAACCACTAGAGGCTCGCAAGAAGGTCCTGAGAAAGGCAAGAAATATGAGTAGCCTGCACAGCTCGTGAACATATTTATGACAACGGTTATGCTGAAAAAAAAGCCTTACAAAGCACGCTGGAAAAAAAGAGAGGGTCAAACCCTCCGGTAGAAGCCGGAACATGATATCGCTTGAGATGCCTTTACAAACATGAACGATGCATCATGTAGGCTTAACAAAACCTATTCCTGCAGGTTTGATGGATTTCTGGTTCCAAGAAAATAATCATTAGGTCAGATTACAAAGCAAATGAATGTGGTTGAGTGCAATAAGAAGGTGCTGGCTGTGATAGGATGGATTCTCCGCCCACATTCACGATGCTCTCAGTCTCGCTGGTCTTGTCGGTAAAGCCATGGTGGACAATATCTTTTTGCAAGAAAAAAAGAGCCAAAATAAATGATGTGTCAAGAAATCACAGAAGAAAAAAAGTTGCATTCTCTAGGACAAATCCAATCTTTGAAACTATCCAGCTGTTGGAGGAATAATAGGGCGGAGCGTGTGTTTGAAAGGATAACTGGATCGGATTTTTTGTTTCAAGCCAAGATACTCATCGTGCACTCACTCCTTATGAATGAAACTTAATGTTTTTTTGTCCGGGTCTATGAATCAGAGTACATTCTCAGTGGGTCTCTAGAGAATTCCACCAGAATCAATGACTCATAATTGCCAGAATCCTCTTAACAATTCCTCTTAAAAAGTTGTACACAAATACACTGTTAGTACACATGCAGATAGTTGATTTCGTCTTTTGTTTTTGCTTTTCATGGATCTTCCTATCTGTTTTCAGCTACTCAGCTGTGATTATTGAGAACTCTGCATCATCCAATAAACAAAATGACTTTCATAAAAGTGCTCAGCGAATAATTTCGTATAGCAGAATTTCTGAAAGTGAATTATTAAATGAATTTTCGAACTCTAAAATATTAAAGAAAAAGTTCGAAATTCAAAAGCAATTTTAATTTACTTGCAAGACCTCAAGAGCTTCTCCATCATTTTTTCGCATTTGTGACCTATGATTGTATAGCGCACGTACGTGCACATAAATAAACAAATAAACAAAGAATAAATGTAATTAAAGAATTCTCAGGACCCATTTGTTCCTAAAATAACCGTTCACACAACATTTTCCTCACTGACTATACTTGGGACCGAATAAAAATCGAATAATTTTGTCACTTTAATTAACAATTTACGAAAGGATTAAAACACCCAGGTACTTAAGAATGAGAAATCCCGCTTATATTGGTAGCTAGTGTTGGGACATTCGAGTTTTCAATTTATTCGGAATATTCGATATTCGCAAAAGCAAAAATATTCAATTTCGAATAAACTGAAATTTCACTCGGTCCGACATTGGGAAACCAATACAGTGCTTAACGAAAGAGGGGAAGAGCTTTAGGGCTTTCTTATTTTCAGACATCTGGATCTTTAACTCGTTTTGTTAACCAAAGTACAAAATTATTCGATTTTTATTCGGTCCCAAGTATACCACTGACACGGTAGTTCTTATCTGCTCTCATCATATTATCCCACAATCTCTCCCGGCAGCTAAAAATTATTTTCTAATTAGGAAGCTAAAGAATAAGTCACTAAAGATAAGCCCAAATTAGCTCCATCTTGCTGGCGTTCGGGGAATGTCTCTGGAAGAAACAGTCCACGTTGAGCTAACTGGTTCCACTGCTTTTACTCAGCTACTGGGGCAGCTCCACTAATAGGTCATAATCGTTCCACAAAGGGTAATGATTCGGCGACTATTACGGCTGCTGCAGCCCTACGTGTCAGGTTATGACAAGCTATGAGACAGCTAATACCTTGCTTCTAGGGCGGTCTAACCGTTTCTAGGGAAATTTTGAGGATTTACGCATAATAATGATGTGGAGGTGAGGGAAAATGGACGAAACGGTCACAGGAATGTGTTGGGTGTTTTCCATATCCGCAATACGTATACATGGAGGAAATGTCCCAAGTCTCGCACAATTAATTTTTCTCCGAATAGACTAATAAAAGAGTAGGCTTGTGCTGGTACACAAGTGACAATTTTCCTACTGCTAGATACTCAGAAGTTTTTTTTTTTGTTTTAGAGACATAGGCAGCAAGAGTTTTTTTGAATCCAATCAATTTTCATTCAATCCCACCTAAATTAGGCTCCTTCAAAAACATGGTAGATAAATACCTAGATCCGTGATGTTGTTTTATAGTTTTTTATAGTTTTATTCGTTTTTTTTAGGTTCTCTATCATTTTTAACATGATTTGTATTTTTCGTGGTACATTTGCAAGTACTGCTTGGAAATGTTATGTTTTGTTCCGTTCTATCGTTTGTTGGTCTCCTCTCATATGAGCATGCTCATGTAATGAATGAAATGGAATTTATTTCCCAGACAATGCACGAACGAAGCAAGACGTTATCATATCACAGTCAATGAATTTGGTTAGTTTCATAGTTATGACTCTGATTGAGGAACACAGAGTGTATTTCGGACGAGATTTGAATGAGAAATCTGCAAAATGAAAATCCAGAAGACCGTGCATCAGCGAATCGTATGTATATGTCTTCACAGAGTTTGGAAGGGTGAATCATTGAAAACCAGTTCCAACGCAGTTTTCAATGTAATAACTGTGAAACTTCTGTAGATGGTAAGCAAAGAAGATTTTCTCAAGGACTGAATCGACAGGGATAGTTTAATAAATTCACAGCGCAGCATTTTCACATTCGGACGGACATTCAGACAGAATTCTGGAAACAAGACAGCCAGGTAGTGACAAGAGAATCCGTTCAATGGGATTATACGGCTTCAGAAGAAGTAAGCCTTCAATGTAAGCCAAATAAAGATGTAAGGATTCAGCTTCCTGAATAGCAAGGCGCTATGGGGATCCATGCAAACGTTATTTAGCAGTTTGGTCTGTGAATACTCCAGAGGGCCGTGAACTGTGAAAGTGGAGTTCCTTGGAAAAACACCGCCCAATGTCAGAACAAACTTGAATGAGAAAATGGGAAAACGAAGATTCGAGCATTGGTTGCCCTTCGCTCGAACCTGACAAGCCATTTCGCTGGTAATATATGAGATGCTCGTTCAAATTCTCGTTGTTATAGAAGTCCTTGAAAAGGAGTATGTCCCAAAAGCCATCGACTAATGAAAAAAGACAATAGGCAAGTAGTCGTAAAACATTGTGCAGTTGCACTAATGATGCCATATGGTGATCATTGCGCTGCGGTACATTATTATGGACTTGAAGCCAGCTGAATAGCATCCGGAGAAGAGCAGAAATTTCACCCGTGCCAGTGCGCGTTTTATGTCGTCTCATGGGACAATGAGAGGTATCATTCAAGTGGTTCATGAAAAACGCATGCGCACGATCGCACATGGGATTCCTGGCGCTGAGCATTTGCAAAAACAATCCGTGAGCCAAGTGATTCACCCTCGTTAATTAGTGAGACAAATGGTGGCACCTTTCAGTGAGTCATCTCACGTGAGTGTGTGGTCCTCTGGTCCTCGTCTGCGGCCTTTGAGAGAATGATGAACGAGCTATGAATGCAAAGATCAAAAACGACGCTGCACGTGTCGAACATCTGCACAGCGCGGATCCACGAATCCACGATGAATGAAATGATAGAGAGAGATGATGTTCACGCACACGCATAATGAACAAGCTCATCCAAATTCAAATCCTGTACGGGCTGTTCAGTATTTTCCCCTTTCTGAGCTTCATTATATATGTAAACCATCAAATAACTGAAGTAATTCCGCTGAAAGAATCCGATCACGAGGGTCACCGTCATCCTGCCCCATGGTGACGTCAGACCCCACTTTCCGAAAATCGTCAAACTGGCGCTCCAACATTTCCACTGATGATGTTCTTCTGCGTTATATTCTACTGAGCTTACACGTTCAAACAGTATGGGATGCTTTCTGCTCCCTACCTCAGGGACTCTCGCAAAGAATCCTGAGTTGTTATGGATAAACAGCCCCTACTGAGTTTCATATTTTCAGACAGCGCAGAGGGGAAAATGAGAGCTGGTGCGAAGGACCTACATAAATCACAGCATGGGGTCCGAGACGAGGCGCCGAAAACGAGGATGCGAAATTCAAAAAGAAAAAACATTGCACTTTTGATGTACTCGTAAGAAATAAGGAAGACTATCAGAATAGAGATGTATAGAAAATAAAACTGTCAGCACAATTTTGGTGGATAATCTATGTATCTTGTAGTCAATTTTTAGTAGTTTTTCTAAATATTTTCAGCAGTAATGTTATACTGACTGTATACCACACAAACGGATTGGAAAATATACACATATTTATGGAGAAACATCTCGATGAAAGGTTGACATTTTTTAAAATCTCGTGCTTGTGTATGGATAACAGGAATATCTTCATGGATCCTTGTGCGCTTATTCGCATAAACATCAAGAATATGAGGCGAATTGATAGAAATGAGGACAAAATAATCGTGGAAAAAGGGAAAAGATGAAGATAAAGATTTCATCTAAGGAAAAATTTTGAGATGTTTGTATAATGTAGGTACAGAACTATGCGGCGTTTTTAGAGGAAGTCTCAAATTACTTGAATATTTCGAGCTATGCATGTTGTGATTACAGTTTGTACGACATCTATCCAACATACTTCCAGGATTTATAGAAGTCTTCGAGAACCAAACAGTGTCGAAGTAGAAAACGTTTGAGCCTAATACACGGACTGCTGAACATTACTCCTTTTCTAGTGTAGCATGAAGTATTATATCTTCAGTTAAAACCACAGTTGTTGGCCCCCTCCCAATCTGTTACTTGAGCTTACACAGTCAGAATCGGCGTTGAAGACTGCTTCTTGGCTGAGAACCTCTTGGAGGTCGCGCATGGACCGGCTCGTGGTCTGTACTTTCTTGGAGTAGTAAAGCATATCTAACAATTATGAACAGTAGAGTTTACTTGCCTTTTCATGTGTGAGTCATGAGGAAGACTTCCTAGGGGAGAACCTAGTCACAGCGCCAATTTTTACATTCAAAGAATGGGGAAGAAAAACATTAGATAATTGTGCACTACCTAATATGAAAAAGGTTCAGAGAGAGAAGAGGCTGAAGAAAAACTCCAAACATAAAAAAGAGGCAATTATCGTGCAACTTTCACACTACCGAAATTCCATGGAATACGAATAATTAAAAAATGTTGTGGAGGAAAACCTGTTTTCTTTTCTTTCAAAATAACGCCTATGACTGAGCTAAAAACCCGGCGTGAAGTGAATCTTCCCAGGCCGTGGAACTGATCCTGTTACACAGAATCGCAGTGAAGTACATACACTTCAAAAACTTTACGCTCTCTGTCAGTTGTGCTCTGAAATTTGTCAGCGCAGCGTGTAGCCATCAGTATTTGATGTATTTCATACTGCAAAAAAGCGAAAGAAAAGAAAAACAGGAAGCAATGAAAACGGCTAATGAGTGTTGCCACTCTGCTACTTAAGCTATTTCCCTGCAACTGGTGCTGCTCTTCCATTTGCATAAGAAAGGTATGTAGAGGAAGACTGGAGGTCATTCGGTGCATGCGTCTCCCTGCTGCTACACATTAAGCTTCTAAATGATGTGCCGAAGGTGTTGATAGCATTTGGTGTCAACAAAAATTGAATATGTATTGAAGAAAACATGAAAAACGCCTGCAAGGCAACAAATCGCCTCCCTTGGAAATACTCGTAACAAAAAATGGAATCATTAGCACTTCGATTTGAGAAACACTTCGGTTTTTCTATTCCTAGTACCTCCCTCACTTTGTCCTAAGTTCATCCCTATGCGAAAAAAAAAACAAATAATTCAGCTCATTTGTTTAACGTTTAGAAATCAATTTGAACACTTGAATGTTTGGAGAAGAGAAAGTTCGGCAGCACTTTTTATCCTCCTTGCAAGGGCTCCTTTGGCAAAGCAATTTACGTACTTTTCAAACTTGCACTGTACTTATTACAAATGTTCTCGGCCAAGATTTCCAATGAAATCCTTCTACATATTCGTCGAGTCTACAAGGCTCACTTTCTCGAGATATCGCCTTCAGTCAGAGCTTGAAGAAGTCCAAAATACAGAAGATCTTCACTCTCAAACGCAATGTCCTTGTACGTAAATCATTCAGGTTAACAAGCAGCCCAAGATCAAAACAAAACCTACTTTTCAACTCAGTTGGAAACGAGTATTAGATAGTTGGAAACGAGTATTAGAGCTCGAATAAATCGTCACGCACGCTGCAATATTCTAGGGACCCTGGAGAATCTTCACCATTTATGGGATCCTAAAGGTATCTTCCTCCTCGAGACAGAAAAAATCCCAAAACTTATTTTCTGTGATGTGCACGATTAGCTGCACGCCAGCAAGCCCGGATATTTCGGAACTGCGAGAGAGCAGTAAGCTGCGTCGAAACCGAACACTTGTAGCCAAACTTGTAGAACCATCAGGGGCATCCTTCCCTTTTGGATAGAGCCGATAGGTGGAGCCAGGATGATAGAAACACCCATAGAGGATCATTGGTGAACTAATCTCACATAGCTCTGTAGATGTCAACCAGTGGTCAGGGCATGCACATTTTCAAGCACATACGGGTAGGCTCTGCTGCAAGGAACCAATTCGTGGTCAGATCCTAACGATAGACTTCATTTTATGAGACATTGCGGACGGTGCCAGATTACAGATTTAGGCCGCTGTGAGAAAAATTTTTCTTGAAAAACGTGAAGTCAATGGAGTAAAGGGGTTATTCTTTGTTCCTATCTCCCATGAGTATCTACAGCCCTCATAAAGTTTTGAACTCGAACGCTCTGCTTTGGAAGAAGTTATAGACGGAAAACCAAAAGTTGTAATCTTTTTGCTCGCTACTGTATGTAGTTCAATCTTCTATGTAAAGTGAAAGTGGGGATCCGCTGCTTCTGTTTTTTTTTTGGTGTCGTATAAAATCTGCCCGTAATATTCTGCCCTAGCTCCCAGGAGATGGAGCTGGAGCGATGATCAGATCTCCCTTCAAGCAATGGTCTTGAAGGGAGATCTGAAAGAATGAGGGAAAAATGGAGAAGGGATACATACATACTCGCACATCCACGCTACCTACAACGCGAATTTTGCCTTCGTGTTGCGATCCATTGATCATTCCTGTTTTTTTTTCTTTTTGAAATCTCCTTATCTACGCCGATCTGCTGCTTACACTAAAATTTTTAAACCAATGTATGCACATAAATCTCTTTACAACATAATCCTTTAGGAAGCAGAGATTCACAAAAGCGATGAACACAGTCTCACAGCCAGGGCCGAGTTTCACCTTTTTCATCCTCTGTCGGTTAGGAAATTACTTGAGCAGAATATTACAGTCTGCACTGATACCAAAAGCCTTCGAGCAACGATTTCTATTTTTCTGAAAAAGATCCGAAGTGATGGTGGTGTTGAACTCGAACAATACTAGTACTGTGCAGGCTCTATGAACAGTTCATCCTGTCGCTTAGTTTTGGATCACATATTCTCGCTATACGCTTTAGAAGCTAATATTCAAAGTTAAACTTAGCATCGATGCGGGGACAGTTCTAGCGATCAATAGGTAACGTCTTTCAAACTTGCCTTTTATTCTGGATAGTCGCCCTTTTTTGTGAAGATTGAGTAGATCAGAAGCACTACATTTATTCAGTATTACTGGGGTAACAGAGGCTTGTACATCCCTTGGAGTGGACCAGTACCTTCAACGGGGCATTTGTAAGAAAAAAAAGGTCCGCGCAAAGAATTGCTGGGAACGGAGAGATGGGAAAAAGCCAACAATAATAAAATAATAAGGCAAGTATTGTGTTCGCCAGAAATAGAACAGGATTGAAATTATGGCAACGGTGCGAGCAATTGACTCGTGCCTGGAGATGATGAATGAGTGTTGACACGAATACTACAATAGACCAATACACACTCCAGAAACTCCCAATTTAAAAACAACAAACTGGACAGGAAAGGCGCTATACGAAACTATTTCCCGGCAGAGTGCATGAGAAGTCGCAGGTAGCCGACCCACACAAAAGCGGTCATTAATTTCTGAACATTTGGCGAATGGTCGCCAGGTGGGCATGGTGACATGACAGCCGACTGGAACTATGGAAAAGTGAAGGTATTCTGTCTGGAGAATTAATGGCAGAAAGGAAAAAGTCGATGTACCTATGCATGTTGAGAAGGGAAAAATGTCATGTCGGCGAAATGAAAGACATTTCAATAAATGTCTGGAATTCTTCCGGACAATTTTGTTCCTGCACTAGGATGGGTAACTACTGATTAATGCCTTGCTGGAATTTTTGGGTCCATTGGCCACATTACTACATCTGAAAAGGAAGTAGGTGCGTCCCCCCTTCCCCTATTCATATTCTGACACCCACTGTCTAGAGGCATATCTGGAAGCTGAGTCATATTCGAGGTTGAGAAGTGGACAAGTATTGATCCACTAACTGTGTAAGTAGTCCTGCTTCTCTATTATTCGCCATGCCCAGGATCGAAATCTACAAAGTCCATAAAAAAGAACTTTGGCTTGTCAAGGCTTGATGTGGCTTCCAGATAAACCCTTGAAAGCGTCTTCATCACGTTTTTTACAGGGCTGTTATGAGCTGACAGGGCATGGACTAATTCGAATGAATTCCTGATTATCTGGATACTGAATGTATAATAAGTCAAGAATTGTACAACAACCAAAAAAAACTTTGCTGGTGAGGCAGAGCTGTAGAAAAAAAGCAGTGTTTCCACTAAAAGAGAAAATCCAGCTAAAATTATAGCTGCTGAAATCCAGAATGAAGTTAAACAATCCCAGAATTAACAACATGCCAATGAGAAACTTCACCTACCTACATAGTATTGTAATAAAGAAATTCTTTACTAAATACTAAAAAGCGTAAGGAAAACAACTACAGTAATATCCACTGTACTCTGCGCTGTACTAGCTGCAGAGGGCAACACAATCTGTCCTTTTGTAATTGTTGAGGACAGCAAGGTCAACTTAAAAACTCATTGTATCCATGAAGACTCAGGAAGATTTTTACGAAAATAGGTCAGCAAACGTAGGGGAACTCACTCCTCGCACTAGTATGGTAAAATTAGTTCATAACCAATGGTCAGATCGCTTATATTACAGTTTCAAGAAGAAGACATGGACGTTGGATGAGGTTTTGGGTCTCAGAGGCGGTTATGATTGAACTGAAGCCTGTACAGAATAGTGTGATCTGGTAACTCTCGACTTAGCCCTAACTGGTAAAGTAAGGCGACAGAAATATGTATGTTGATGGACAGGGATATCGAAGCTATCTTCATCGACCCGTCACGGATTGAGACAAATCTTCACTGTATTACGAGGGTAAATGCGGATGAAGTTATTCCACCTATGTTTCAGTGTTTCGTTTTCTTTGGTGCACCCTGAGTGTAACAATAAATAAATAAATAAATTCCGGTGTATCTCATCGAAAAGCACGACTAATTAAAACTTCAGAGCAATGAAAATATGAAATTAGATAGAGCGAAGGGTAGCACTGGTAAGTGGAACTCAGCTCTTGCGTACGTTTTCAAAGAAAAGTACTAAACTACCTATGAACCCAAGGAACACGAGCTTTTGATGCGAAAATCTGTGCAATGTATTCGGCGGCTATGCTAAAGGTAAGAAGTCCACGTTGAGCGCAGTGAAGTACTGAAACTTTTGCTCCCGAAATTCCTTCATTTTAGAGTAGCAGGAAAGCCACATCCTCCCCAAAAATGGCCATGAATCCCGCTATTGGTGAGCAATGTTCAGCCTTTACTTTCTCAAAGCCATCTTATACTAGTTACTGTCACTTGACCCTGAGTTCTTCCCCACTTTTGGGAGAGTTTACATAAGTTGTACATAACTGCCAGAAGCGTTAGCTTGGGCAATTCATTATGATTGAGCAGTCACTGCATTTGAATAGTAACAGGCAATAATCAATTATCCTGGATCTCCTCATTCGCTGAACACATGACAAGACACCATAGGCTCGCTAATAGGAGCAGAATTGGGTTAGGATCCTGAGCTTGGAGCTTCTTATGAGGTTTGTTCTTCAAAAGGTCCAAATACTGAGATGATTTATTTATTTATTTATTTGAAGGCGTAAGCAAAAGCCGACGCGGTAGACAATACATAGTTCATCAACGCGTGTCAAACATCACATATATAGTAAATACGTACAGGATACACAAGTACAATACAAGTATTGACTCTAGGAAGCCAGTGAGCGAGTTTTGACTGTGGCCAATTTCTTGAATGTAGGGAGAATCTTGCATTATATATTATAAATTATCATATATTATAAATTATAAATTATATTACATATTATTTATTATAAATTATATTATAAATCTTGTATTTGCAGCATTTGTGAGAAGCCAAAGTCATGAACTCCAAGCAATGTGAACATAAGTATGTACTTGAATTCAGCTCCGAGACAACGCCGATACGAATTAATATAGCCTCAATTAATATAACCTACACAGAGAAAAACTCCAAAAAAAATAACGACGAAAATAATTAGTATATTCAGTGAGACAAGATTAGTCTGCTCAGAATTGAGCGCTCGTAGCCATTCTGCTGCAAATTCTGCTATGTAAAATAGGAAACGGCAAAAAAAAGCAATTTTTAGTGGCTTAGTACATAAAATAATAAACCCGAACCTTTTTTAGGCCTCTGAGAGCGATGTGACTGCGCAGATGTAACAACCTCTACGGTGCATCGGAAGATTTGTTTATTTTTTTCGTTATATCGCAGAAAAATGGCGTTCTATAGACAACTTGAAATACAGAAAGGACATGTTCACGATTATAAGTAAAAATTAGCCAAGTGGGTAAACCCAACCAATTCAAAAAAAAAGAGTCAAAATTCCTCACTTCACAAGAACCTCGGGCCCATTTTCCGGTAAAACATTTTAAATATAGTGCGCTTCACCACAGACGATAGTTGCGAAGAGAGCAGACAGAAAAAGAACGCGGGGAAAGTGTGCAGCAATTGGAGAGGAATAGGAGGAAAGCAGGTTATCCGCACGATTTCTCAACTATTGTCGCGTTTGGAACAGACTATATCGATGGAAGACTGCTAAGTCCCTCGCTGGTCCAAGAAAAGCCCAAATCCTGAAAACTTTGCGCAGCCGGGAAGTGATCCGATACACCACCTGGCTGTGGTTTGCGCCAGTATGGCACTGTCGCAGCTAAGAAAAACGTGAGCGAAATCAGCCAGTTCCACCCCCCCCCCCCCTCGTCGTACCTCCTTTTAGCGCTTTGTTGGTTTTGCGCAGCGCACAACACTATGTACTGGTTTGTATAGCAAACAGTATTAGTAATAAGCGTGAGGCATAGAACATGTGTGAATGTGAGGTGCTGAGAGAAGTAGAAAAGCAGGCATAAATGTAAACGACGATTTGTTTAGACTAACGTCAGCATTTGTGGAAGGCGTGAGTGCGGAAAACTCGTCGCATGCGATAGTAAAAATGTCTGGTTGCTGTAGATTATCAAGGATTCGCTGCACTAGCTTCCTGTCAATCTATTCACATTAAAACATGGGTGCGAGGAAGATTTTACTGAAACATTGGTAGCTACCGTCTATGGTAAACTTCGCGAAAACTTCTTGCGAGAAGAGAGAGTCGTTGCATTCGTTTATGATTATTCCTGTCACATTCTGTGAACAGGTTCTTCAGAGAAATGAAGCGATTACTTGGTACTTGAACAAGACGGATTGAAGCCATAAAGTGGAAAGACAGGATGATTCCCGTACACTTCGTTGTAAACATAAAATAACGAACCTGTAGTAAGAACTCAATGATAAGCAAAAATCAGAAAATTTAGTTTCGTAGTAATCTTCCTATACGTATATTCTTTCCTTGGAACTGGTGTGGATAAATACTCAATGTTCACGGATTCTAAAAAATAAAAGCAAAGGCCAGCAGCAAGGAACTCCAACCGCCGAGGCCTCCACGGCCGCAACGCGGCAGAGAGCGAGAGGACTGACATGGTTTATGGGTTGCGGCAGACGACCAGAGTCCTGCAGCGAACTGTGCTGGTCCGACGGTTGGAGTCCCCTGTTTATCTACTCGCTATGTACATTTAAAGATTTTTGCCCATTTTTGAACTGGTGCACCTCCTCTTCACATTCTTCGTGCCCCTTGAAAAAAGACATCAGGGAAAAACCTCATTGAGCTTTTGCTCAAAAGTAGTCTCATTGAAGCAACTAGAGAGACAATTAAATCGGAAAATGGTACAATAGAGATAACATAGTATTGTCATGTTTGTCCAACAGAGTTGTCCAGACTTCGTTATTATGTATGTGATGAGAATTAATTACAAGGTTTTTATTACACAACAAGGTAATAGTACAGCAAGTAACAGACTACCTTCTCCGTTCGAGTGGGCGGGGCTATATTTAGCTGATGCCTATACTAGATATTGAGACACGAAAATCAGGTGAGAACCAGGATTTTTATCGAAAGTATGACCTGCCGGTTCATCAAGCACTTACACAAAGGAACAGAAGAAAAGAAATAATTTTAAAAAATAGAGAAGTGGATGAAGAGTATTTCCAATGAGTACCCAGATACAAAACGAATCATCAATGTTGGTCGAAAACGTGTATGAATAATGATTCATGACGACTTCGACATTTGAAGGAAAATTGGTGGTTTCTGTGCTGTCTGAGTGCAATGGCCCAAGGTTTGATGTTCACTACCTAATATGTCGTTTTTGATTCTGAACGACCAGAGCAAGAACTAGACGACTAGAGCAGGAAAGTGTTTCATAACGTTCTGCAAAAATTTGCACAACAGCTTCTGCGGAAAAAGAAAGAAGATTCAAACAACAGGCTTTCAGAGAAGAGAACTTTGTACTCGCTTTTTTAAATTCAACACTTGTTATCACTAGTTAATGATACGCATAGGAGGATTTGATAACGCTAACATACCAAGAGCCAGAATGAGAAACACTCATTTCAAACTATCTTCATTAGAAACATGGCGCAAAATATTCGACGTATGCATGATTCACAAGCTTCTGCATCTTCCTAGAACATATACCAATCCTGATCGTTTTAATACCTTCTAGAACTAGAGATGGTGACCAGAAATTGTTTTATCCGTATGGCGAAACTACGCTTAGATCTAAGTTTATTTATTTATTTATTTATTTATTTATTTATTTAACACACTGACCGAAGAAGCAAATCAGTGCGCCAAAAAAAAACCATGTCGTGTTAGTGCCAAACTCAAAACCGTGATGGAAAAAGTAAAGTATTCAATTGCGCACCTGTTAGAGCCGTAGCGTCATAAGTAAAACCAACCTAGGATATAAC
Source organism: Ancylostoma caninum (assembly GCA_037903475.1). NCBI lineage: Eukaryota > Metazoa > Nematoda > Chromadorea > Rhabditida > Ancylostomatidae > Ancylostoma > Ancylostoma caninum. The sequence continues at coordinate 69,765 of JBAJFG010000389.1, read as the reverse complement.
TACACCATGTTTCGTCCAGTTCAAGCGTAATATATCTGCAAAACTACTCGTGCCATAGATGATTTGATAATGGGTTCTCCCGTAAAATATGTCTCTGTGTTCTTTCAACTCTCTCATGTTTTCCTTAAGAAACGTAATTAATAAGTGAATGAATGAATTTTCTAGCACTAATTTCTACGTGATCGTACTTCTCATGCATTTCAATTTTTCTGCTTTTGAACTTTGGAGAGCCATAGTGCCTTTTATGGGGGAGCATACGAGTCACATTCCGTTTCTTTTCCAAGTATGCTTTTCTAACCTGGGAAGAATGTTGACTACTTTTCAGACAAAATCATCGTGTAACTTATGGAATGTTCCAGATATGTCCACTAAAGTAACTCGAGATGCTTCCTAAAGAAATCAAGAGCATTTTGCATGAGTTTATAACATTTAACATGGGTGGAGGATAGCACTGAGTAAGACATCATGCGGCGGACAGAAACCGGCCATACTAACTAATAGTGAGAGTAATGAACACCGACAAAGGAATGGGAGCACCGAAATGCCAATAAAGGGAAAAGAGTCTGGAAAATTTCGCAACATTATTGACCTTAACTGAATTTCACAACGAAAGCAAGGACTCTGAAAACGACTCAATTTATTCAGCGGAATCTCAAGAGATTTACTGACCTGTCTTGTTCAAGTTTCGCAAGAACAGAGTGTACTATTCGGGAATGGAAAAGTGAAGATATTAGTCTTACATATTCTTATATTATTGATGGATTTATTGGAAATCTAATAGAGGTAGATGATGAAGATTTGAGAAATAAAATCGAAGAAGTACAACGAAGGAGAACCAGAAAGTTGAGATGTTGATTGAAAAAAAAACTCTGGAAAATTCCCATATATCGATTATATTCTGCTTTCAAGATTTAAAAATTCAGGAAGGTTCAAGATCTGAACGTCCACTTACTTTTTAGAATAAAAGCGGCAGATCCAGACTTCAGTTAGGTCGCACTCACCACTTGTTTATTTATCTATTTGTTTACTTGTTATTAATGTATTTATTCATTTAATTATTCATCTACCTATTTATTTTTTGTTCATTTATTTTAAAGTGTGAAACAGCATCACGCGCAGGTGGTGTAAATCTAAGTATTAAACATCAACACCATGTAAACACATCTTATTGACTTGATGAGACCATATATACTACGTGTACCGGACGAGTAGCGAGATTTTGTAAACAACATTGCTTCAATGGATAGGCACCAAAAAATCGAAAGAAAGATGTTCATCTGACTTAAACTCTGAGAAAAATCTTTACGAACAGCCCTGAGCCTCTCTAAAAAGGAAGCCGCAAGCCAAGTCCCAGGACAATCCATTGTTGCTCAGTGAACTGTTCGAAAAGTGCTGTTGGCAAAGGGGCTGGTTTTCAGCAAAAGCGCACTGCAATTATGCGGCAATCACTATGTGGTGGACAAATTATAACATGTTTGTGGTTAGTATTTTCCAAGAGCGGAAACGGAATTACACCCACTGCTTCAGCTCACTGCTTCACATAGGAAAATTTCTCCTTGTTAGCCGTTTTTTGATTTTTGCTAGCTGCATAGCTGAGTTCGCGGAGATCTTTACAGAACGGTCGCAGTTAATCTCCATGCAGTCTGATCTTTAAACCTGGACATATTTGACGATTATTTTATACATAATACGTTGAAGAAGACGTCAGTGCCGTCGAAATGTCAGGCCACTAGTAATAAAGTCCACTTACCAACCTGGTTGGAGCAGAAAGACTAGGTTGTGCAATAAGTTCGTGCGGTTTTTCAATCAATCAAGCATTCAATGAATTTTCATGGAAAGGTACATAAAGGTCACTGTTAATTTCATGGATTCAAATTATCTCAGGCGGGCATAGATCTGTAGTGAAAACACTAACTTTTAGAAGAGAAGGTGGAAGGAGGGATAAGGAAGAGGGACTCCTGGAGACGAATTTCTGGAAAGGAAATTTCCTGGAACCTGTTCCTGTGTCGTGATTTGACCATTACTCAGGGTAGAACTTTAGCTAAGGACTTTTATGCCGAATAAATATGAGAATTAAACTTTTGCAGGATTTCAAAATTCAGGAGAAATAGGAAAATAAATAGACAGCCTGTATTTGACTCACGGCTTATATCTTCTAAGTGCGAGTTTTGGAAGCAGTCTCCTGAACATAATGACAAAGTACAGGCACATGTGGCACATGTGTGGTTATGAAATGAGTAATGAGAGGAAAAAATGCTGTAATGAGTAATAAGTAACTAACTAAGCAATAAATAAGTATCCAATAAGGGTAAACAGTTAAGAAGCTGAAGATGTACAGCATTTCTACACATCTCACCGGGAGGAAATATGTTGCCATGTTTTCTTCTTTCACTTAATGAGTAAATAACACATTATCTTTTCTGGATCCATTGCGGAACTCCAAAGAAATTCTTAGAAAACCTACATCAGAACATGGTCAACTGCTTCACGCATGACTGAGTTTCTACGTGAACAACTTCACAATTAGCGAACTTCTTACTACTACTACTGTTATACTAACAGAGCAACGTTTTTAACGATCAACAAAGATTGCACGTTTCAGGCGATATGCCTGCTTATGGAAAGTACAAATCATCCATAATTCATGCCCCGTGGGGTTACGTACCACGCTTCCAGAAAATTGAAGAAAAAAGCATGCACGAGCCCTCAAGAGCGGGTACTGAATGAGCAACGGTTATCTATGAAGGTTCATGACTGGAACTATAACTAGCTTTTTCTGATATGGCATTGGTCAGAACCCCAGAAACAACTTGCCGGCAATTATTTACTTCTAACCACGTCTGAAACTTAATCGCCCCAATGCTTGTCGACAACTTGCTTCTGCCTTTTCTTGCAGAAATTTGTTCTTGGGAGAAGTGGGTAGTCGGCAGCAACTTGTTTTGCCTCTTCTTTGTCAACAAGTTGCTAGGAGAAAAGGTTGTTGGCAATTTTTTTTCGGATGGCACGATGACGACAAACTTGTCGACAACAATTTGCTAGTTAAAACGTTGTCTGCAAGTTGTTTTGAGGCAAAAGTGAGCCAACAACTTGTTCTTAGGGTTGTGAGTATAGCAGCACTAGCCCACAATCGCATATCATACATATACAAAAGACTTTGATTCTGGAATGGCGACGAATAACCACAAGAAATCCAGAAAGAGATCCTTTTTTGCGTTTTTGTCCTCCGCCCGCTTTCCTCATAAACTCATTCTCACTTTTACCCTTTCTCAAATGTATCCTCACATCATAGCTTCTGATCCCACCTTAAAACGAAATCATCGTTCCACGTGATAAATCCAGAACAATGCAGGAAACGCTTCTTTGTGTCCCTAAAATACGTTTCAATAACTACGCATTCTAGACTCTATTCCGGAAGAATCATTTCCACGAGCAAAAACAGTTGGATGGGGCAATTGGTCTGATTTATCTGCTCATGGGTAATGGTGCAGTTGTGCACTATCGGCTACGACGATCAGCCACTAGTTCATGGTTATGAATGATAAAAAAAGACGAGAGGTGAAAGTGAGTCGAAAACCAACCATCTACTATTATACTATTCGTTTCAACAGCAGTCTGCTTCTTATGATTATAATGGGATGTGTCTCAACTTTTGTGATCAATTAATAATCGCTGGTGGCGAATAAGTCGGAAAAGTCTTCAGTGGAGTGATTAAAAGAAGCTGATAACAATTTCAAAAAGAAAAATGGAGACCATTCTTTGGCTCCCCCCCCCCCGTCCTTCTGTGCGCACCTACACTGGCGGCCACATATTTAGCAGACGCACGATTTTCGACCACAGAATTTTTTACATGTCTCAGCCCTGGGATGAGTAATCAAAACCAAGTTCAGGTATGTGTTGGAGGTCTATGGGAGCTTCCTTCCTACTGCTCATCACTGGCACAGAGTCATTTGGAATTGGATTAGAAAATAAAATTCCAATTTTTTCGGTTTTCTCAAGCTAGGTATAAAAGTTTTGTACCTACCTGTGAAAGGAAGTGAAGCAGTGATTTGAATTGAGCACTCTTCTCCTCAACATTTCGCTAAGAAAGCTATTCGCGCATTCTCCATACCAGCTGGAACCAAAGACAGAAACAATCCTTCAAATTTGTCAAAAACTACATTTTATTGAATCTAGAGAATAATGCGTACGTCGGAGTTTTCCTGTGATTACCTAAATGCCTGTTAGTAGCACAAGTCGGAGAAAAATCCAACGGCGAAGTGCATGCTTTCTTCTTGTGTTTACCATGAATCTTTTTTTTTGCATTTTTTAGCCATGTTGACGATCCTTGTTTTTCCCTAAGGTGAACAACTACGCATCAAAACTACTATTGCAAAATGCGCACTAATACGTATCTAGAATGAAAGACATTCTCCTGGATTTGATATATTGATTTAAGAGTTCGAGGGAAGTATTCCCAATAGTATTGCATTTTAAGCTCTGCACGCGAAGAATGAGCGCTGTTCTATTGAAAAACATTTTCTTGAGGAGTGGAGTAGAGGTGAGAAAGAGAACACTGTGCCCTACCATATTCTCGAGTATTCTCCTGATAGCTCTTTCCCAAGCTTGACGTACGAATTTTATACTTTCATCGGTTAATCGTCCGGAATTGGCGGCGTGCTATGTGGTCACCACTGTATGCTGATATTTATTATGACACAAAATCGTGTTCATTCTAACACAACTTTCTCATGCGAGTCAAGTCAGGGCTCTAATATATTTTAGTATTCCTGGTCTTATTTATTTTTTAGTCAAGGCTCCAATATATTTTATGACTTAGCTGATGACCACAAGCGTGCGTATAAGTCCAGCGTAATATTTAGAAAGTGTTCTAAGCAGTAGAAGAAAATAGAACAGAAAGAAAAAAGAAAACAAAACAAAGGAATAGAAGAAAGGAAATATAGAAGGATCAAAACACAAGTAAGGTAAATACAAAGATATACATAGTGTAATAAAATAACAAAGAATGAAATGGAATAAAGAGAAAAAAAGGAAGGACAACGACTTCTTTAGGGCATTGCTCATGAGGTTCGACTGTAACGGCTTATCAACAATCCCACAATAATTGGATATCTTTGATTCCAATGGAGGCATTCAAGAAACCATTTGTGGGCATGGACTGGCTTCCAACCACCATAATACCTTGATCCTAATCGGCAACTTCTTTATGAATTGAGATGTGAGAGCTGCGGCAAGAGAATGGGAGGAACCACCTCAAAATATGTATAAGCGGAAATCACAGAGTTTGCCAGCCGTTCCCATGGCATTTATGTAAGCAATGTGGGCCTCTACTTTTGAAAACACCCGATTTACTCAATGTTTGCGTGGGGCATACCCAGAAATCTGTGGCATTCCATAATATGCGTGGATATTCTCCATGAATAACTCTGAAACTGTTGGTTTCAAACCACAGGGGCGGAGAAGCTTAGATTGACCCTTGTGTTCTTCCATGAAAAATCTCCAACTTGAATGAGATGAGACCGCTGAAGGAAGTGATGGAAGGAACACATAGAAGAAAGAAATTTGTATTCCTTATAAGTCGTATGCGACTTCTTAATTGACTGCCTGTGCGTGCACAATTTCGATGTCCATTTTTGCAATTGTCCATTTTGAAAATCGCCCAAAAAAGCTCGCCGCGCAGAACTATCGAAAAATACTTCTAAGAGTACTTGTAAGGGTTATTCTTATCGGAAGCCGTTGTCTAGAAGTTGGTTTCTCTAGTGTCCTTTTTGCCCAAAAGGACAGAAGTGTCGTTTTTCAAGCAAATGTTCACGATAAGTTTTCCGTGACAGCGTGCTCCATCGGTCATGCACGTTGTCGTTTTTCCTAAGAGATGAAAAGGATGGAAAAAAGCATCATCTGAGACGCATAGGGAAACATTGTCCGCAGAGAGTGGTTTCGATTTTGTTATCAAGAAACTATAGTTCAGGATTAGAGAACTTAGGGACTTCAGAAGTTTCCTACCAGAATAGGCGATCCCTTTGCAATAGAATCCTGGATAAGAAGATCATTCAATATTTATATGTATTAATGATTAATACAACGAGTTACAACAAAAAGATGAGTTCGTAGTGTTAACAACTTTTCTTCTTCCACACGTACTTTGAAAGAATCCATGAAAAGCAAATTTCCAAAGAAGAAGTTTTACTCAAAATCTTGCTTTTTCTTGGTCTGATAAGGTGGACATGCTTTAAGGTTGTTCTATTGTCATGGCTAATCCATGACGCTGAAAATCAAGCAGCTGGGAGCTAAAGAAATTCATGAAAACATGGTTAGCGAAAAACGAGTCATCATCTGTATAATTGCTATCCAAAAGGCATTTACCAATTCTTGTGGCTTTCTTTCAAGCAAGCTGTTCTCATTTACCGAATTTACTCTCATCATATATTTTCAGATGTATTAGGGTGGTCCGAAAGTCTTGAGCCGATTTTTTAAAAAGTTTCAGAACTTTCGATTCTTGACCGGTACCACGACCTACCATGTGGTATCATCCTCTATCAGTATCACTCTCGAAACCGATAGGTATATATACCCAGGTTGCCTTTCTTAACTTCAACTACGATGTCAATTCCACGAGTGCACATTCGAGCGATTATCTTCTATGAATGGTGCCGCGGCACTGGAGCGACGGAAACCGTTCGCAACATCAATAACGCATTAGGAGAAGACACTACTTCCATCAGCACTGTCAAACGCTGTTTCGCTCGCTTCGAAGGAGGAGATACGGGCTTCGAAGAAAAGCCTCGGTCGGGACGCCCCCTCAAGGTGGAAGACTCTGTCATTCTCGGCGCCGTCAAAGAGGACCCGGAAGTTAGCACCCGCAGTCTTGTGACGAGACTCAGATGTAGCCATCAAACAGTTTTCAGTCGCCTTCAGGTCCTCGACTACAGAAAAGTGCTGACTCGATGGATCCCTCATGTCTTGACCGATAGTACGCGCTTCACTCGGATATCCATTTGTCAGTCTCTCCTTCTCCGCCCTCAACGAAAGGAGTTTCTGAGGGATCTGATTCCGGAGACGAGAGTTGGGTCCTCTACGATTCCAATACGCGTCGTGCCTTGTGGCTCCCTCAAGGAGAAGACCCTCCAATGCAAGCCAAATCGGACCTTCACCCCAAGAAGTGTCTGCTTTGCTGCTTTTGGGATTCGCAAGGAATGCTGTATCACGAGCTGCTCCCGCAAGGACACACCGTCACCGGTAGCATTTACGCCAATCAGCTCCAGAAATTAGCGGACGCTGTTCGAGAAAGACGGCCGAGACGAGCTTTTGTCCACCTGCTCCATGATAACGCTAAGCCCCATGTAGCTAAAGAGACACGTGAAAAGTTGGAGGAGCTGGGCTGGGACACGGTTCCCCATCCACCCTATTCCCCTGATATTGCCCCCTCTGATTATCATTTGGTTCGCCCCCTCAAGGCATTCCTGGCTAAGAAAAAATTCACCAAACTTGAAGATGTTGGAAGGGCGGTCAGCGACTTCTTTGACTCCCAGTCTCCCAGTTCTGGGAAAAGGGGATAGCTGATCTGCCCATTAGGTGGGACATTGTAGTGGCTAATGATGGTGATTATATTGTTGAGTAAAATTCATTGTGTGCTGAATAATAAAATAAAGAAAAAAAAGTGTCAAACGGCTCAAGACTTTCTGACCACCCTAATACATAGTACATCGTGTAACAACTGAGCCACTTCCTAATAAATTCGGTTATGAATTAAGAGACAGTAACATCTCTTCTACCTGCACACTCCACACATTATTTGCTGCAAAATCTGGATTACATTTGTAGTTCCCCACTGGTCATACTCTCAAACAGCTCACTTTTACAGGGTGTTTCCAGGCAAGAGCTTTTCTATGTACAAAACGAAAGTGTATATTAAATGCTATACCAGCCCTGCATTCTTGGAAGCTCCAACTTTATTTACATTACATATGTAGTTCGTCCAGAAAATCCGTGGGCAAATGTAGAACCAATTTTGGCATCGAAAAGCTCCTCCAGTCCCACTCAGCGTACACTATCCTCCGAATATTCAAAAATTCAAATGTCGAAAATACACACGAAAACAGAAGCATTTTACCGAAAAGCTTTGTTGTTTTTCGTCTTCCTGATAAGGTCCACTCCCTTGATGTCTCCATGTGAGAAGGGTCAGGTCATTCCCGCTCAATGGCCTTGTTCGCTTACGTTTTTTGCCTGCCTTTCTTTCAGGTTGCTGTTTCTCTCTTATTTAGATGCATCACCATCTGCAGAATTCAGACAACAATTGCAAAAATGAGATAAGCTAATTGGCATACGAATACTCTCTGGAACAACAATTTCCGGAAGAATAATCAGTTTCAGTCAATTTATGTGCACCAATTACCATTCCGCTATCTAACGTAATTTCCAAGACATTGTTTCTCATAATTTCCAAGACATTGTTTCTCAATTTGGAATGGGGTTATAATAAAATAGTAAGTAAGTAAATAAATAAATAAATAATGGCAGGAGAACATTAGAGTGAAAAATCGAGCAACATTTCTATGAATTCAGACGTGTAGACGCTGAATGTTGAAGGAAGTTGAAATGCAGATAAGTGAGGATGCCACGTAGAACTGCAGCATCCTGAAAATCAATGGAAAACTTGAAAAGAAAGAACATTTATAACAGCGCTCGAGGCTTTATATCTCGCTGAAGAATATCTACAGGGCATAAATTAAAATTCCGTTCGCCTTAGACTAAGTATGTACTGCTGAATCGAAGGAAAAAATACATACTTTGATAGAGAGCTGCTGACAGATTTCAAAGAACTGCATTTCTTAAAGCGGCTGATTTTGGCTTAGCTGTTATTCACCAGATTTGCAGGACTGTGTCCTGAAAAGACTTATCGAAAAGCGTAACTCTTTGCATGGGAATCATACGTCTTCACGTTCTAACAAAAAGGCGAGCTGAAGAATACTAGGAGGGCCTGGTTTCAATTTCTTAATCAGTCATGGGTATGACTGTTCTACTGTTTTGAAGAAGTAATTGCAAAGCGCATTCCGTAAAATTTAGTGCAACGTATGTGCCTAATTTCACCTTCAGTAGCGAATGTGCTAGATTGTCGCTGTTTTGAGGACTCTCCTACTTCTCCATGTATTTATCTAATGTAAACCTAGAGCGCTTGCAAGAGGCTCCCAGTCTGTAATTGATCCCTAGGGCCCTACGTATTTGTGATTATGTAATGTTTGTGAAATAGTGCGAGAAGCGAGTGGACGCAGAATTAGCAACCTCGACCGTCTCACTTTGCGTCTGCTAGCTTCTCCCACTATTTTCACAGCATGAGAGGGCGATCAGCTCCCAGAAGGGCGATGATCTCCTCTGTTGCCACATGCGTGCTCTAGCAGTGACGGTTATCTGCTATCCTTACCCCATGGATGTGAGCTGGCATGCAATCATCTCCTAAAGCCTGGTGATGAGTTTTAGAGTTCATCGTACCGCCATTTACTACGGGCCTATATCTAAGTAGGGTCAGTAAAATGTTACACACAGATAGAGCCTCACAAAAATTCCACACAGGGCCACTAGTTACTCACATATAAAGTAGCGAGCAAAAAGATTGCAACTTTTGGTTTTTTGTCTATAACTTCTTTCAAAGCGGAACATGGAGGTTCAAATTCATATGGGAGTTGTAAATACTCATGAGAAATAGAAATAACCTAGAACCTGCTTATTCAATGGATTTGCTGCTTTTTTTAAGAAAAATTTTTGTCGCAGAAGTCGAAATCTGCAGTTCGGCCCAACCCACAACGTCTAGCATAATGACGTCTATCGTTGGGATCTGACGATTAACTGGTTCATAGCGGCGGATTCAATCCATGCATACCCTTGGCAGAGTGATCTAACAGTCTTTGACATGTTTGTGGGCTAAACTACGTAGTGAAGAGAAGAGAATAGTAATTTCTTAACAAAATTTTAGAAAATAACAATTTTTTCCCGAAAAATAAATATTCGATCCCGAAAGCCCATTTCTTGGTCTAGCAGTAGCAGAAACTCTCCATAGCGATGTGCCCATCAACACCACATGCTGGATTTCTTGTTTCTAGGCCTTCAGACATCATGAGATGAGATGACCACATCCTTGAGGTTGACTTCTTTCAGCAGAATTACCTTGGCTAATTGGTAGCTTTGAGAATTGTGATGTCCATCCAAACCACACGATTCCTCCGGAACAATTTCCATTTCTTCGTGAAAGAAATTGTTTGGTCAAAGCGGTTGGTGTCGTTGAGACCAAATACGTTTTCTTTGAGCTTAAGAAATCTCTGAAGATCAGTCATTTCTCTTTCATACTTAGCACAAGTGACTTGGGCAGTTTTGACGGCCTTTAGAACTCCAACTGGATGCCAGGATAGGTAACGTCGGTTGCACTGCTTTTCACAGAGTCACTGCTCTACTTTGCAGGCTTAAAAATTAGGTAGACTGTCGTTTTAGAAAAATTGTTCATTGAATCGTATATGCCTTGTACCTAAAAGACAACAAACAGCTGGAGAAAAGTGCATCCGGAATGAAAACGTAAGGGCTTATCGGCGCCAATCAGGATTGACATCATTCATAAGGAGCGTCCATTGATTCAAAATCATAATTTCTTATTTCACCCACTCTGACCCGCACTTTATGCTGTTCTTCTGATTCTGCGCTACCACTTCTATTCGCTATTTGTGCTACAACTACCTACTATATTCAGAGACCTCCCCACCGGCCGCCGACCACCAGGGACAAGAAAGAGGAAAGAAGCAAAGGAAAAGTGTTAGTCTCTTCTTAGACATTTTTGTTCAATATGGCCTTCCTTCACTACCGATGAGGTCCCGGGAAGGCCATATTCATTGTCTTGTTTCCGTATAGTGTTAGGGAACGAAACGGAAACAGGTTAACTGATTTTTTTCTGTTTATTATTATGTTGACACATAATAAAACTACACCCGTCAAAACTCTTCAGACCACCCATAACTGCACGAATGATATGAATCCAAATGATTGTGGAAAATTGCTGGCGAATCCCGACGTACTGGGATCAGTCTTATCAGGGAGACGTGGGCCGACGTACGGTAAGATACGAAAACAAATTTCGCATCAGAACATTATTCCTTTTGCAGATCCCTGCTCTCTTGAATTCCTTCCCTCGACTTTTGTTGAGGGCATATTTGTCCGAAGACTTTCGACACAACTTATACCCTATAATTGTTTAGAGATGTTTCTATTGGATTTAAGGACCTTCCGTCAATTCTTTTCGAGTTTTCAACCCAAAACTTCAGCTAGACCCGAAACAGCACAACAGTCATAGTGTAGGGCAATCACTCAGTAGACTTCTTGACCTTAGAATTCTAAGAACCACGCACTTTTGAGTCTCATTCTACCACGGAAAACGAGTAGAATTGCCTGATTCGGTTGTGCACTGGTCAGTAACAGACGATGTTGAGGGAAGAGGCGGGCGGGCGAAAGCCGGAGGGGGGTCGCAGGCCAATGCTTCTGCTCCTAATGAGGAAACCCCTCGCGCTCCGCATCCATATTCATATTCGCAGTGGGCCTCATTTTCGTGGACTGGTCTCAATTCGGCGTTGCACTGATTAACATTGTCGTTCTTCCGTTCTTCGCATTTTGTTTGTCAACCTGGATATCATTATAGATTTTCAGGATGCGCTTCACTATTAACTTTACTCAAGAGAAAATGATCTTCTTTAGAAAAACAACAATACTATAGGTAGCAGTGATTGTAAGGGTTATAGATATGCAGAGCGCATAAACCAGTTCAAGTAATTCCGCGATGTTAAGGAAAAGTTCTCGAACCTTCGGAAAACACCTTTCCGGAGAAGAAGTCCCTCACAAGAAAATGTTTGAAGAAAACAACAAATCTTCATTCCTCAACTAATTCTTTTCTGTCTTTCGCTCTGCTATACATACAGCTGCTAGTTTCGTTCATCTACAGTGCTCCCCTACATACTTGAGAAAAGCTGGACTTCCTAGCCATTGCTTGGATTCAGGTCAAAAACTTCCCGACCACACATCACACAACAAAGCATGTGCACCACGATGCATAATTGCTTTAACGTTTCTTAGCGTACGAAATGAATGAATTCCTTGTGTTTCGCTTTGAACACACATGACCAGGCGCAGACCTTAATAGAAATGTTTCCCTAAACAAAAAGCACCTTTATGACGGGAATTTGGATCTAACCAAACGTTAAAGCCCGCAGATGCTCATTGTTCGTTACGAAGTGCCATTTGTTGGTGCTTTTGGAGGTAAAAAAATTCTGCCTCCCGTTGATCCTGAATTATGCAGGATAAAAACTGTTGATGTGATGAATGTGCGGAGAATCCCGCTTCTCCTCTATCTCCGCCTTTCCCGCCGACTTTTTCAGTTCTTGTAAATCTTCCAGCTTCGGGAGTCTTCTCCATTTGCTGTAATAGGATTGATGCAGCTGTAGCTGCGTCTATGTGTATTGCCGGAGGTATTAAGGATAACCACGATTTCAGTGTTATTGTTTGGTTTTGGGCCTCATTCTCGCTCGAATCATGCAATAGCAATGAATTTGGTTGCTCTCAAGATGCACTTTTCATTTTTGTTTGCGTTAAGGATAGCTATTTCTAGCGTGATGAGCTAAATTTTGAAGCAGCAAATCCAGGATTTTGGGAGAAATAGCATAATGTTATTGATATTAGTAAACTTCAAACCATAGTTTCTTAACAAGACTCACAAGGGACCCATGACCTTAGCGTGACTTAATCCATTGTCCGTTCAAAGCAATTTAAGGATCTAGTAATCCTGGGTGGTCCTTTCCAAACAATCTTTCACGCAACCGGCTTTTAAGCGTCAATTGTTTTGCTTTAATAGTTATTTCTAGTTTTCTGAAAAATTTTTTGTCCAGCGACGATTACAAAGTTTTGTCGAGGTGTGCTGGAAGCACGTGCCGATTTTCGAGAATCCACTGTTCCACAGTTTTTACCCTCCTAAAGACCTAAACTAGTGGATAGAAATGTCCTAAGTTATCCCAAATCGTATGAAATGCGAGAAATTGTTAGATTTTTCCCTTTCCGAAGCTCTTTAGTTAGCAGAGGCTTCATTACCATGTGATTTATGGAGATCCCGGGCACATTGTGCCCTTTGTTGTTTTTCTCTTTACATATGTACGGGACAAAAGACGAATATGAAGTTGGTCATATTTTATGAGAGAGGAAATGAACATATCGGGTAATGCATTGCTTTCACCTCTTTTCTCTCTTCCATCGACGCAGTAGGCGCAGCCCTAATTACTGCTCCAGAAGTTCACTCAGTCAGCCCACTTGTTCATTTCCTTTTATGAAATAGTAAAATGTCATGTTGATCTCACCTCTCTTCATTTCCCTCAAGAATTAAATTTCTAAAATTAGCTGGTAAACGGTTTGGAGGTTGTTGTAAACACCTATATAGGAATCGAATCTCTTGATGAAACTAATTTTATCGCGGTGTTGACTATTTTTTTAGAGAAAAAAAAAGACTATTCACATACTTGCGTATTGTTTTCCATTTTTTGTGAACAGAATTCTGAGGGCCATCAGCTCTAGCATATCCTGGAAGCATCCCGGTGAAAAAACGTGCACTACAGCCATTCCACATTAAAGTCTTCGAACATTGAAGGGATAATGTACTGGCAAATCATTATCAATTAACCTCCTTCAAAAAAGATGATATTTCACGGTTTTACAACACTGACTCGTGAATTAAATCAAATCTTTTAGTACGGTGCTTAAGGCATACGTGAAAGATGAAACAGCTTTGAGGAAAACGTAACAAACACGGAAGCTCACCACTGAATAACAAAGCATCTGGTGGATATCTTCACCAGTACTAGTTGCCCAACAATTGTTTATAGACCATGCGCTTAAAAGAGAAGAAGTTCGCAGGAGAAAGAACAAGACCATATCTCAGTTATAGTAAGAAGAACCAGCTCAGCATGTAAACACTATACGTCTTGTTACTATTTTCGGGAATCAGAGGGAAACAAGAAGAAAATGGATAGGAATTCAAATTCTGGAATAGATTACTCTCAGAGAACAGAACCAGTCTTGATGCTAGAACAGCATCTGATTATTGCACGTCTTCTTTCATTTTAATTTTCGTTTTCATTTGATACGTCATACAATGTGCTGAAAAAAAAAACGAACAACAAAGAATTACAAACTCTTCGCATCTAGGTTGTAACTACCGATGAGAAGTGCAGTTGTTCCCTTCAATTCAAGTTTGTTTTCTTTTTTGTTTTTTAGACTTTTATCTTGAAAGTCATGGGCCCGGAGAACAGCGAAACTCTCTACCATTTCTAAAGTAGTGATATTTTGACGGAATTTTCTACCTCTTTATCACTAAATGAACCCTTTCTCATTCCTTTTTATTGAACTCCATTCATGAGCTGCAACCGTAACGAGGGGAAATTTGGAGTTAGAAGGATTGAGCTAACAAAGTAATAATCAACTAACAAGTAGCAACAACAAAGTGGGGTAACAAAGTACATAGTATCCTCATCTTCTCGATTTCGTGACGTTTGTCCCTACTGCCTTGAATTTGAGATTAGAATTTTGATACTAAGATCGGCTCAGGATCTTGATATTATTTAGAAGAAGGATATGAACTAGCTATCATCTCTGAAGCCTTAACCCTAAGTCTGAGGCTTACATAGTCCTCGTAAAAGCGGAGGCTAATCGGCTATTATTCGCATGTATCAGGCTAGAAGCATGACTATTTTCCAAAAATTCTCACTATAATCGACGATGTTTCTGCATCACGAAGGCGAAAGAATTATGTAAATTCCGTGCACCTTCCTCTACGTCATTTCCCTCGACAGGATCTACATACGTAGCCTGAGCATTTGTTATGGAAATGCCGGCACGGCGGAGCAAACTGCAAGCGAAAGAGTTCTTGTCTGCTTTCAGAACTCATTAACTTTTTTCGAACAGCTGGAGCCCCAATCAAACCCGAGCCTGATCCAGATGACGGATGGAAACGGCTACGGAAGATGAATGACATAAGGTGCTGCTACCAAAATGGACTACTCTCGCATAGATCCAGGAGAATTGAGAGCACAACAAAATGGTGTTCATCCTAAGCGATCAATGAATTAAAGCTTGCATTACGTAAAATAATACCATTTCCAAGGAAGTAGCAAATACCATTTCCAAGGAAGTAACACCATAGAAAATATGGAAACTGTGGTGTGTTTATCCAAAAAAAGGCTATATGTTGTAAGATACTTGGACTCACATGAGGCAGATTCCTCTACCATTGGATTTCATTCCTCAGCAGACTTAGATTTAATTTCCTAAATAGAAGCACTGCTCAGAAACGTGATTGGAACGAAATGTCTATAATTGGCTGATTAGGAACCTCCAGAAGGATACGTGCGTGAAACACTTCTTGAAGAGTCACGAAATGAGCAAAACCCTAGTTGTTCCTGTTTTTTGTTTGATTCTTCTGATTAGTTCCGGTTGTGGCCTTACTCTTTTTCTATTTCTCTATCTAGTGGAAAGAACGAAACGGAGATTAGGTACCTTTGCTTTTGTTTTTGTTTATTTATTTGGTTGCTTGGTCACATGCGCTACTTTGACTTATGCTTTGGCTTGCCCTCAAGGCTCATTTTAATTGAAGAAACGAACGAATATATCTAAACTAACCAAGTAACAAAATAGGTCTGTAATAAAATAAGCAGTAAATTGAAATTCCATAGAAAGCCCTGCGTTTGGGTTTCCCACTACAACAACTAAGGAATTTCACGGGTACTCACTCCTCAACTCTTGCATTTAGAATACCAACTGATAGTCACTTTTTTTAATAGGATTACTGTAAAATTCCCTACTGCTCTTCAACCAGTACTGACTAGATCAACAAGTCCGTGATCATTAATGCTCTAATAACGCTGACCTCTAGGCACTTGGGGGGTCAAACTTCGCCGGCGGTCGCTACGCTTGTCGAATCCAGCCTTGCAACTAATGCTTTTCATGCAATTTTCTCCAAGTCTTAATGATTCTTTCAAAGTCTTTTAGTTGTGCGTCCACAATCGTAACTTTCCTCTGTTCTGACAAATTTACTTTAAATGCCGTGTAATTTTAATAAATGAAAAACAAAACATGCTTTAATCTGTTTGCCTCAGGATCTTGCTCATTTTTTAAAGTGTTGGTGAATACTGATGTTTCTAAATTTTTCTCATTGAAAAATTGAGCGGCTGGACTGTAAAACTCTCAATGTTTTTGAGAAAAGTGAGTTCTGTTTCAATTTTTTCCAGCTTTTGCCATCTGACCGCCCGTGATCCACAACTATCGATACCTCTTTCAATTTCTCCAATGAGCATTCTCTGAGAAATTATCGCTTTTTCGGATTGGGCAGCACCCACGATAATTTTCACCTTCGAACTTTTGAGAGTTTTCGAACCTCAGGCATTGTCCCGACAATTCTGCGATGGAAATGCTGTCAGAGAGCCGCATTCCATGAGATATCACAAGTGTAACATGAGTTCAACAGTTCGAACCCAGCCTGCTGGTACGAGTTGACCTGCTGCGCAAAAATAGCCGTGGGGCGATGTTGGAACGAATCAGCTGTTTTCACATACAATCGCTCAGTTTTTCTTTGAAAAAAATTGTTCCGCCCACTTTTCTCTACTATTCTTACACCAGTGTGGCTGCAACTGTCTGTTTGCTTTCTAATCTTACTTTTCACCAGCTGTTTTCCATTTTCTCTATTCATAACATCCATTTCTTCCTATTTTGTGTGTTTGTACTATTTCTTTTCTATTCTTTCCCACTTGTACTCGTTTTTTCTTCACCAGTAAGGCTATGCAGCCCCCACTTCATTTTCTTCTGATTTCTGTTCTTTTCTGACTTGATTATACTGCAAAACCACGAAAATATCCAATCCGTTGACGAAATACGTGGCGATCAAGTCAGTGTTATCGACTTTTTGCCCTACCCCAAGGCTGACAACTCGACCGTTTGGTTCAATCGCAGCAAATTCACAGTATCCGAAAATTGTTTTCCGGTAACTTTCAAGTAAAAATGACCTTCATATTCGTGTTCTTCATGGTCGAAAACCCGAGATTATCTTGAAATCTTGGAGTTGAAAATTTTCATGGGTGCTGCCTTTAAGATATCGTTAGGGCGATGTGCGCTGCTTTTTTAACACCTTGCTCTCATGTACGTCTCTCAAAACTGATTTGAATCAGGAAACCAATTGAGTTAGAGGGCGAATCTTTACCTTGAAAGAAAAGCTGTATATGCCCACATGATAGTTGTTAGATAGCCTGTTTCTATTCTGCATGACCAATCTTAACGGTGCTGTGTTACTATATCCTGAATAACCCAATTTGACCAAGAGTGTATTCACAACCCTCGTGCTTGTTCTTAGGATCCTTTCTATGCTATACCTGCATTCTCATGCTAATAAGTGCATGCACTGTCGCTCTCGAAAATATCCCGTATTGGATATGAGCCAAAATTAAAAAGAGGAGACCTAGCTGTGACGAAGTGGCAATCGCCTGGCTCACGACCAGCCTGGAGAATAACTGATTTCTCAGAACCACCGGTTGAGTGATGGAGTTGTTCTCGTTTCGAATACATTGTTGAGATTATCCATGGTAATGTACCTAACATTGCTCCTTACCTGGCACGTATCCGGTCCCTGGTTATTTGCACTTAAAGGCAGCAGGAGCTGAAATCCTCGACTCCGAGCTGAGCTGTGGGTGATGAAGTGCAGACTCAGCACATCATAAATGTGAAACGAACACAGACAATGATGGCTTACCTGCAGAGAAAATGGAACATTCGTCGCGAACACGCCTGGCCGTGTTCGCGCGCGGACGAGTTTTTCCCGACGCTAAAGCCATTGCGGTGCATGGTTTGGCGCGAAGGGAAAACGAAATGCATTCAATTCACAGGGTTTCATGGCGAGACTCGGCCAAAACCACGTGTCGCGATGGCTTTCGCGCCGGGGAAAACTCGTCCGCGCACGAACACTGCCAGGCGTGTTCGCGACGAATGTTCCATTTTCTCTGCAGGTAATCCATCATTGTCTGTGTTCGTTTCACATTTATGATGTGCTGAGTCTGTACTTCACCACCCGCAGCTCAGCTCAGAGTCGAGAATTTCAGCTCCTGCTGCCTTTAATGCTGAGAGACAAGAGATTTCGAAATCGGCGGCAAGATGGTGTTTCCTCATTTGCGGTACATAGAAACTTTTTTCTGCCCTGTGTGTTCCAGAAAACATCTACTGAAAATTTCACTCTTATTTTGAATTGTGCTACGTATAAGGGCTTTTATTACCCCAAATCCTTGGAGAACGAACAAAAAATAATCGCTCACTTAGTGAGAAATCGTAGCTGCGATTATGAACTACTGTTAACCATGCTGTTCTCTCTCCCTATTGCTCTCTCTCTCTTTGCGCCTGGATTTGTCAGCTGGCGTGTCGTTGGGTTGTAAATACCAGTCAGTGGTTTCCATGGAATTTCTACAAAGAAAAGTATTCATTTCATTGTATCTTTCGCATTCTTCAGGTATGAGGCTACACCTCACGCTCTCTTATGTCCGTGTTACTTGCCAGCTCTGTTGTAATAGTGCTTCACATTTTTAATTCGATCTGATCAGAGTAGTTTCGCTAATTTCCCCTCAATTGTGGGCCTATAATAACGCAAATTCATCTAAGGCAACTCCCTGTTAATGTTGCTGCGATTTCAGTTGTGCGTTATAAGAGCGTTTCATTCTAAAAATACATCTCTAATCCTCCGGGGGATTCGGAGAGTTGTTCTTGCAAAATTCTGTTCTCCCTCGCTCGTTCCACCTCCCCTGCATGCACATTATTGTAGTTCGATTTCCTGAGAGTGAGGCTCAATTTAAGCCTTGCAATGTCATTATGTACATATTTCCCTTGCGCTTCCATAACTTTTCATTTGTTTTCTCTAATTTTTAGAATTTTTAATTGTACATATGTTTAAAGCGCACACAAGCACACGAAATAAATAAATTCAGTAACATTTCAATATCGCTTGCTGTTGTAGCCCCAAATGCATTAGTGTCTGAGGGCGTCGCCAAGAAAAAAAAAAGTTAGCCTCCAGTGTCTCCTCCACATCAGCGAATGAGGTAACTGGAATGTGCTTTTTCTTTATGGACCTATGTCTTCTAGATTCATTAGATTTATGCATCCAGTATATTGTCGACAAAGGAGAAATGCTCCTAATAAGTACATTATAAGCACATTTCACCTCAGAGACCTCCTCTACCTTTTGCAGTACTTACTGAACTTTTAAACATTCTGAATCTCTTAGAAACTGACAAAGTGGTGACATTGGAATTGAAATTCGCTAATTTCATTCCCTGCAATTAAGCTAGCTTGAACCATACTGGATGAAAATTTGATCCAGATGAACCTTAAGGAATGGAGCCTCCCAGGCAGAATCCAATAATGGAAGTCCAAAATTACGAAGAAGAAGGAGATTAGATCCAATGGGGGCATCAGAGGATTCACTATAATTACTTACAAAAAAGTATGCCTCGTTGAGGTTGAGCTGATGTCCTCGGTGAATCTGACATTTCTAAGGACTTGATGATTTCACTGGTGGTTGTCATACACTTGGCTTGCTCTCATCGAATGAAGCTACACTTCCAGAATCGTCGTCGCTTCAGGATACGCTGCAGAATTCAAGTGGTGCTGAGATATCAATGTGAGTCAGACGGTGTCTGACTCAAAATCCTTTGAATCATGGAATCCTTCTCAGACTTCCTTATCAACTCTTTGTTCACTTTGAGCGTGCGCCTTTCCGAGGTTTGCATCGGTGGACATTTTGCGTATCAGGGGTTTACAAAATTTCTAATAAAATATGTAAATCCAAAAAAAAGCCACCTTAGAAAGATAAGCCCAGAAGCAGTCCCAGTAACAAATTTGGTGTCACTAAAATGAGGGCAGAAGGAATAACATATAGTGCTTGAATACTTCCATGAAGGTTACAAGTTTTCCTAGGAGCAGTACAGTCCAACATTTTTGATTTCAGCAGCATTAGGAGTTTGCAAATTTCCACTTTCACCTCTGACGAGCCCTGTGCTTCAATTTCTTGTTCAACTCGATAGCGATATCGCGGAATTAGATTACTGGTATCAGCGTCGTTCGCATTGTTTCCTGAATGAAGAGTCCGAGGATTCTCTGTATGGGATTCCTGCAACTTTTTATGCTTCTGTGCTCCCAAGCAGACACGATGGTTTCCTGCAACTTTTTATGCTTCTGTGCTCCCAAGCAGACACGATGGTTAGAATCCTTCCAGTCATCATTCCATAAATAATTTATTATATATAATTTGTCGTTTTTGGACGCGAGGACAATCTGGATTTTCTCGCTGTATGCAGAGAACTCCACGCGGCCAGATAAATACGGACCAATGCCGCAGCGGGGCGTGGCACTCTGACTGTCTGCCGCACTCCTCGACCGATAGTGCTTTGATGATGCTCTCTGACACTCTCTGCCCAAGATTACCGCTTCGTGGCCTTGGTCCTTATTCACCCAGTCGTTTGGAGTTCCCTGTATATCCAGATTTCGACTAGAAAGCTGACGCTACTTGCCTATGAATCAGATTTTGGAGTCTTCACTGTTTTTTCACGTTACCTTCTTGCAGTTCTTTTTTGCAAAACTGTCAAGTGTTTCTGAATATTTGTGAAGCTTGCATCCTATTTGTCACATCCCACATCGTAAAAGACTCGTGCACAAGTTCCTCGAATAAAAACAACAATGCCGTTGAGAAGCTCTTAAAGATGTTTTTCCATGGCATTATTCACGTCGCGCATTTGCGAATAACAAGTGGATTTTGTTCGTCGCATTTCGGAGCGTTTGCCAGTGAACGATAAATTCGGAATGTTTGCCAGGCGAAGCATTACGTTGTGTTCTTAGTGGTGTTCTAGGAATAAATCATTAGCCTTCAGCGTTTATTGTTGGGAAAAAAAGCAGAGAAATAAACGAGCACTCATCATATTACCGGAAATTGGCCATTCCCTGAAGTCCTGCATCGATGTGAGGCTTTGCTCCAGGTGATGTGCTTCGAAGCAAGCAATCTTCAACCGAATTGCATGGGCAAGTGAAGTGACACGACCTATAAAGGCAGATGAATCCTTGAAGAAGGCTTTAATCACTCCTTTATAGCCAGTGGACTTAGTAACTTTTAGAAGATCATAGGACAAGATTTATTTGGATAATTTTGCAGTAAGACCGAATCAGGGTGCCTCCGGAAAGGACCATAACCTTGGGCAGTGACTAAGAACTGATCCTATTCTTTTTTTTATTTTCTTCCGCTTTTTCGCCACATCCATTCACTCTCATCCAGATTTTCCTTGATCCCTACGGCATGGCTTATCCGTTTTCTTTGCTGCCAGAATTGATTTCAGCACCTCATCTAATACATCTTGAACTGAGTGACCCCTAAGGAATTGGAGAATCTTTGTGGCGGAATCCTTACTCTCCAATATTCTTGTTGCTTAATCCGCATGAGACTTCGCTTCGATTAGTTTATTTTACTGTTTCTAGCTGCGAGAATGCTTTGCTGTTCTTCTCAGCAATTTCCGTCGTTTGATTATTCGAATAAATGAAACATCTTCTATATACTAAACCTCTCCAAATCGAACAATTTCCTGCAATCGGAAACCTAGACATGGAATTTGTGTTATTGTTCCTAAAATGCGGACAACATTCCAGCGTCAGAAAAAACCCGGAAATGATGAGATACTGTAAAAGAAATAGTGCTAACAGTATGGATTCTCAAACAATCATAAGAACAATAGTAATTGCTCGAATTATCGCATATATTTAAGAATGAGTTCCATTTATTATTTGACTTCTACATCTATACTCGGGAAATATATTATTTTTGCGTGATCGAAGTCTGAATAACTCGTACATGTTTTGCTTTGAGAATCGAATAAGTGGTTGTTCCCATACTAACCACATTCCCTATGCTCCTGGAAGCCGGTTCTTTTATCAGTGTGGATTCAAGATATACGCATTAACAACAGTGCACTCCCTCTTATATATGTTGTTAGGGCACTGAAGAGCACAACAGTCAACTCGAAGTTCATTTTATCTTATAGTTTCAGAAGTATGATGAAACTTTTTTTGTTTTTTTTTAATGCATAAGCTTCTTATTGGTCATGACAATCTGCTTTGTTGTTGGTTTATATAATTCTGCAACTGTTCATCTTCCAATTTTTTTAGTTGTCCTAACATGCAAGCACCTAAAGTGCATTTAATAAATAAATAAATAAATGAATAAATAAATGAATAAATAAATAAATTTCCGGAAGAACATGATTTTGGAACTGACCACATCTTTTCTATTCATAAACTCGTTTAATTCATAATTACGCGATTGAAACATGAGAGGCTTGAATGGTTTTCTTGGAAGGAAGTACTATGAATCCCTACATGTAATCTGGGTCTGCCTGCTGTTTTATAGGTTTCGGAGAATCAGAACAAAAACACGTTATTAACTTTTTTCTCCAAAAAAAAAAATTGAGGTGATGGAGTCCACGGGAACTAGACCCTTGAAGATAGCCTTTTTCCACTCCTAGTTTTTTCAACATATTACCTACATATGTATAATCCAATTAAGTGCAAGTTGGTGATGTGGTGGAAAAAAACCTAACCAAGCTCAAATAAAGAAATAGCTAAATGTTTAAAAATCAAAATAACACACTATTTTTACAGCCTAACTTGCATACATGGCTGCGTAAGTACACTTATTGTCACTAATTTTCCCGAAAAAGTGTATTGCCTGACTCCAGTTTCCCAAAGCCTGCAAGCTTCCATCTCCCATACATCTTCGTTTTCGATCCCTTCCTGCATCATTAGCGGCTCACAGCACTGAGGAACCATTTTTACAGCCTAACTTGCATACATGGCTGCGCTTGGATTAACGAACTAAAACTGAAAAAGATTGGACAAATTCCTTGCTTAGATGATGAGCTGGCAAGTTCACTTCCTCCTTTCTCCTTTTTCTTTGTAATTGGGCTGTTAGCCCTTTATTTCTCTAAGTAGGATCTTTAATAGAACTTTGACACAAGTGCACAATTTTTCGTGGAACTCCACCAGCAGAGCCATCGTTTGACTTAATGAGACGAGAAGCTTTATACTAGAACACCGACTCAGGATCATCGGCTTTGCTAATGTCCTGAGGTAAGAATCCTGGGAGGAATAAGTTAGAAATTCATGCAGAAGAATTTGGTCGCAGGGAAGCCGTATGTGGATCACGTATGGGCAGGGTCAAGCGTCCGATGGGAATTTCCCATGAGGGGGTCGTATGAGAGGGGGCTGGGAAGGGGGGGGGTCGTATTGAGGGTCCGTTTTTTCCATCGTCATGCTTGACCCTGCGTATGGGGATGAAATGATTTTTCCAGCAAACTCTCAGCTTATAGCTAATCAGATAGTAGCAGTGTTTCTTTAACTAGTAACATCGAAACAGTATTTATTGATACTGGCGATTCTGGTCATGGTGTTACAGCCTGTTCCAAACGCGACAATAGTTGAGTAACCGTGCGGATAACGTGCTTTTCCTCGCTCCTCTCTAATGGGTGCACCCTTTCTCGCGTTCTTTTCCTCTCTGGTGTCTTCCCAACTATCGTACATGGTGAAACGCACTATAGAAAGATGACGTAATTGATATCCTCTATACTTGGTCTCCAACGGTATCAATGAATCCAGATGGTATACCAGTTATTGTGCTTCAGTTAGCAACTAACCGACTCCTTCACTGGATTGAAATGAATAAAATGTTCCAAAGTAATGTTCTAAAGTAAACTAGGATATTTTCGGAAGAAAATTTTAGGAGGGTCTGTTCCAATCACACGCAGCATATTTTTCTGAGCCATCATCATTGCGAAAAGACCAAGAACCGACTTTAAAGCTAGAGTTCACGTGGAGTAAAAGGCAAAAGTACAAATATAGGCTTTCCTGTGCAATGAACTTCTAATCTTTTTTTATAGGTACGGTTCTCCGCTTATTTCTTTTGTTAGAAGTCACTGATGTTCTTCAAGCATAAAGTGCTTCGACCTTACATCAAAGGCCCTTATTCTCTTCATTCATATTATTCCCCCCCCCCTTTTCCCCACCAAGCTCTGCCCTAAGAGCTCCAAACATCCTGCGATACGGAATTCACAGAGTTTTCGACATATGCATGGCTGTTTCTGCCAGCGGCTAAATATTGGTGAACGTCATTGAAGAAGGTTGACATATGGCAGGAAAAACGTACGCATCACAACGCATTTGCTCTAGTTTTAAACATTGAAAGTATCGAAATCGAAGCGTACAGTGCTTTTTGTTCTCGTAAAATCCTTACATCCATAGATTTGTAAATTAAAAGAGTAAATTACTATATTCACTAAATGACGAGAGACGCAATATCCAATCCATATCCAAGAAAAGCTAATTTCCAGCTGGGACCGTCACATCCCGTCCAATCGCTTGCACTAATGATTAAGCACCAAAGGTCAATCCGGGTTTTTGCCGGTCTCCCTAGTTAAGACAAAGCTGGGAATAGCCCACCAGATGGCGGAGCTGAACATTGGCGCATGTCTGGACGTGTTTTTCGATGTTGAAAGGTTAACATCCATATTTATCGCAACGGGTTATAGATTGGGGCTTGTGATACCCGTCTGCCGGCGTAATAGGGTTAAACGACGCACGGAAGCACAACAGCTCGGCAATCCAGAGCGATATCCAGACCTGCTTACGGACATTTTAGGCTGAATTGAATACTCATTTGCGATATTTGTGCTCATGCCTCGTAGAGACATTGTTTTCATTCTACTCTTTAACCACTACTAGGTCAACTATAATTATATTTCCTCTATCGTTCACCCTCCTTAATTCCATTCTTGCGAACCACAACAACTTACCAGGCAATTTCCTCATCATCTCTCAACCTTATTCAGCCCATTTTCCTTAACTTAACTGAGCTTACTTGGTAACTGTAACCTCACTATGTTTGTTTTTGCCCAGGTATTTGCTCAGTAACTGTTGAAAAATCCCCGCACAGCATTGCTACCACTTCTTATTTAGAAGAAATGTCGAGTTCTTCCTCATCTCCTAGGGATTCGTTGTGAAGCATTTTTTCTTAACTTCCTATGGTTAAGCTTAACTGTAAATCTCTTTGAGAGCATTTTTTTCTGGAAAACATATGAGAGAGGAAAGAAGCGAAAAGGGAGGAGGGCTACGAGGAAAAGGAGCTCTGAGAGATTTATCCACACTTGTGACAATATTAGCTTTGGTTCCCAGAAAATTATGGGTCGGAACTATTCATCATTTTCTAAATTTCTCCATCGAACCTATTTTTTAGCGTATAAAGCTGCGATTGAGCTTCATATGTGGGAAGACACTAATGGTAAGTAGGCTCAAATTCGGTGTGTGGGTTTTTATTTTTCGCGTCGTTTCAGAATTGATGTCCTATCATCAGGCGAACATTAGCCGGTGTCTCCCAGCAGAGGGGATTGCGGCAGGGTCTCTCGAAGACATCATTTGCTAACGTCGAGTTCGCCTGATGAAGGGGCATTAGTTCCGAATCGTTGCAAAGAAGAAAATCCGATTCAACAACTTTGAGCGTCTACATTCCATCAGCGTTATCGAACGTTCTACATATAAATATATACTTTGCTCTGGATCTTTGAATCCTTGCGTCATTGTTTTCGGATAAGCGATGCAATATCTTAGAGCAATTGCATGGTATGGAGTGTTATACCTGGAATAGGCGATGCGTGCGAGCCCTGTTATTGGCTATTGATATGTCCCGACCAATACTGGAGATTGGCCACGCCGCTTTCTCCAGGTACAACGCTCCACACTACAATTATAATAGATAACGAAAGTAATTGGTGTTTTTAAAGTGTAAAAAAATGGCCGCTTTATGAAGACAATTTTTCTCTGTTACACTAATTTTTACTATGTAAAATTAAAGGATTGCCGCTGCTAGATTTTACCTTTCAGTACTTAAGAGTAGTGATTGTTAGGGTTTAGTTGTTTTTGTAGCTTGTCACATTTTGAACGGTGATAGACCATACATACAACCTTCACCTTCAAATTTATTTCGGAAACCATTTCTTCGTGCATATTCAATAATTGATTTATTGACCTATTGATTTACTGAATACGTTGAGACAAAATGTGCAGCTCGTCTAATTGAAGGTGATGAGGAAATACATAGAGAACTGAAGAATAGAATAGAATAAGCATTGAAAATTGTATACATACAAAAAGAGTACAAATTCATTGGAAAAGGTACATACAAGAAACCTATAAATTTTTTTTTCTGGCTGGATTGTTATAGAGGAAGAATTTCCTAAATCAGCAATAGTACCTATGGATAACATTTCAAAATCCTGAATAGTAACTAATGAGGCTTCAAATGAAATCGAAGAATCGGAGAAATTTCGTAACTTCTCTCTCTATCCTTCCCCCCCCCCCCCACGCGCCCCGTTTGATCCAGAAACTAATATCATCCAATCATCCAACGATGGCGATGCAATGAACGGGATTGTGTGTGCCGACGACCTTACCGTGCCATGCACAGACGTGTGCTGGAATCTGGTGTGAGAAAGTATCACACAACGCCATCGGCTCGAATTTCGTCAGCTGCTCGAAGCTCAAATAGACTAGTGGTCATCTTGGTTTATTTGCTCCATGAACCATATGGATCCATTCTGGATGCCAAAATGAGGCTTTTTCTAAAGTGATTTAAGTAATGTTCTGGCCGCTACTGATGAAAATCTTTTAATTATTACAGTTCCTACTACCTTTAGGCGATATCTACTCATCATACGATGCATTTTACTGAGGTAATTCACTGCAGTAATGTCGAATTTTTAAGAAAGAAAATTGAAAATAATCAATATTTTGGAGATGGATGAGATAATCATCCAAGCCCATTCCCGAATAACAGCAATTTCTTAGTACGGAACCCATCCAACATTTCCAAATCAAATGCAAATCCCTGTGCGAAACTGGCCGTATTTGAATTTCTCAGGAGTCGTTGGCTACGCAGTGTACTATTATTTAGTCGCGAAGCAAGTATCCAGAAAGTGCGAGAAGTCTAGGGATAATCTCAGTGCTATTCCTTGATAAGTGCTTCGTACTGAAAGTTTAATGTGGACAATTTCTCGTGTGACTGCCACTAAAATGATTTTTTTCTACAATTAACACTAATTTACCGGCTAGTAACTAGCGAACTCTGTGAGTACAAAAATAATTCGCCAACGGTCCCTCTCTAGTTTTTACCGAACCATTGATTCCCTTGAGAAACGAACCCTTGCACTCATAATCATTTATTTATTAACGTTTTAACGCACAAAAAAAGTGTGCAAGACCCAAGCCAACGCATATTTGAGCAGGGTTACAGTCTAAAATGAGAGTAGTAGTAATAAAGCAGGAATAAACAAAATCCACTGTTATGTTCCAGAAATGGCCACAACAAAATCCGGACTTCTTTCAAGCCAAGCATAATAACGGGTATGATCGGAAGGCAGGAGTTTTTCTGGACTGGATCCATGGAGTCCGCCCACCTCACCGAAGCATGGTTTGGTAGTATACTAAATAACCTTTTTGAAATTATCAATCCGGGATTCTTCCCAGAAATCTCCCCAAAGGGGCGATAAAAGGTTTTACATAGCCCGACTCTCCGGAATGAGCCCTAATGACTACATTTCGCAACTCGTTGTAAATTTCGTAAACTAGAAGAGTGTAGGAGTAATATGGATGCTCTATATGTACTTCTCGTCTGTACGCTTTGTCTCCTGGATTCTTTCAGATAATTTTTAATGAACAGAGCTACATAGGTGGTTTTTTTTTCGGATAGAGTAACACACGTCGCTTGAGCTACATATTAAGCACATCCCTTCAGGATGTTCTCTGCCATACTTCGTTTTTTTTGTATCTTTCCAAGATGTTGAAGTTTCTTCAGGAGTGTCAGACAACTCGCAGCATTATGCATTGTGGATGTATCTCATCTCGTCTCTCCGAAAAGCTGCTGAAGGAATTTTTTCTCTTGGATCCATTGCACTTGGAGAATTAATGGAAAGACTACATTTCGGCACTTAGATTGCATCTGACTTTGCTTCCCTCCCAGCAGAATTCTATTCCGGAAATTTCCAAAAGAACATTGCTTGTGCTAGCGCTCGCAGCAGAGTCGGCAAATGGCCTTACATTCAGTACAGACATAAAATTGTTTATAGAATTTCACACCGTGAGAAAGTTTTGGCTAATCACCACGTCAAAACAAACGCAAATTTCGGGGACCCTTCGGCGACTAAGTTTTTTCCCACACCTGATTATTGGGCGGATTCTTCGGCTCCATCTTTGAGAGAAACTCGTTTTCGTTGTGGCACGAAATGTAACACACGAAAGGGCCACGCTCACTTCCCATCTCAACAACGTCGGTTACTCGAAGCTGATTGCTTTGTTAAATACGACTTGTTCGTGGAATGCCATTGAGACTCCGGGATGTTGCCGCGTCCATCGCCGCCGCCGCCGGCACTCCTCGCCCTCGTCGAACTCGAGACGAACTGGGACCGCATTTCGCGCCCAGTCGGCGGCAGTGCAGGTTTTTGTCTTCCGGAGGTGTTCAAGAAATGTCCATGTTTTCTCATTCAAAGTTTGGTTTCTAGCTGCTCATGCATGCGGCTGGCTTGGGTCCTCTCGCCTGCTTCTCGAATCTGCTTTTGTTCACCAAATAATTCATGCGAACGCCATATTATTTCAACACTTTCGCGACCTTACGCTTTTGTCATGGTGTGTCACACGGGACACACGCGCTTTTGCACAAGTGGGGCCCGTGCTCAACCGCTTGAGCACGTGGTCCCATCTGGTAGAATCTTTCCTCCGCCGCATAATACCCCGTATTTCTGAACCCGATCTTTTCCTCTTTTGTGATCGTCAAGTGTTCCCGAATGTTTGCCGTCCATTCACTTCATACTGATTGTAGTTTCTTTCTCATATGTATCGTTCTTTTCAAACACATATTAAAAAAGTTTGAGTGAAGATCTGCTATGCCCACTGCATGTGTAGAAATCTTGAATATTTGTTAGTATAACACCGCATAGAATTTTGCTAATTATGACTGCTTCACAGAAATATAAATCTGAAAAGAGCGTGCTCACCCGGTTGAGCACGCGGTCCCACGCGTCGCACCATCCATGTCAACCGGTTGAGCATATTGTCGCGAAGGTGTTTACAATGGAAACTGAATAAATTCTCTTGATTCATCAAATAACTCAGGAGCGAGTCCGAAAAATGGAATATTCCGATGGCAAAGTGCTGCGCAACACTTCTTTCCTTTCCATCAAGGCTGTAAGGCTCTCCCCTTCCTTAATGTTCCAACTGTTGACTTACTCGGAATCGAATATTCGAATATCCAGTGTGTCTGATACACTATTCGGTCGGCACACTATTTGATACTACTCAATGAAAATTCGCAATATTTAAAGAAGAGTGTCAAAAGCAGTGTCAAAACGTCGAAAATTTACCCACTCCTTCAATCTTTAAGTGAGTGAGTACCCGTGCTACATTTTCTCTTTCTTTTTCCCTACCTCTCTCACTCCAGACAATTCCTGTTTTGTCATCCATCCGTGCTCGATTTAACTATGAATTCATCAGGCAACCGCTCTGAACTTCTGAAAGTGTCATTCGATAGGTGTGTACTGGGTATTGTACTTAGACTGAATAAAGACCGGATAATTTTGTTATTTTGATTAGAAATTTAGGAAACAATTTAAACATATAGATATTCGAGAATGAGAAAGTCCTCAAGTTCTATTACTCTCTTGTACAGCATTATATTGGTCTCCAATGTTGAAGATTCGAATTTCCCATTTATTCGAAATCGAATATTTTTGCTTCCGAACATCGAATATTTCGAGTAAATGGAAAATTCGAATGTTTCATATTTGGACATGAGACAGAAAAACACCTTCCTGAGAAAGGCTTCATCTTTCTCGTCCATTCGAATTTCCCCATCATGCCTTGGATTATTATTAGGTTGTAACATAAGTTCCCGCTGTTTTCGCATAGACATTTTCAAAGGCTTCTAATATATAAATCCCGGTAAGATTTCGCGCATATCTAGATACTGTTTTAACGAAAATGACCGCAAACTTTCTGGAATGTGCGACCTATTTTCGCTCATTTTGAAGGTGTAATTAACTTCGGAGTGAACCCTTCAAGAATGCAAATTCGGTAATAGCACTTGCACGAATGATAACTTTACCATAACGTTGCATGAGACAAACCAAATTTGAATATAGCAATCTCAAGGTCATTCTTATTCTACTTGATACTTTCTTTCCCCATTTTATTGTCGAGCTGTCTCAGGCACAAGCACCAAACTTTGTAACCCAAAATTTTGATTATGCCGTTTTTCTCTCTAGAGTTGAAGCGAATTGAAGTGGGATTTTTTCCACTGTGGCTACAAACATGAATCGTTTGCGGACACTAATCGGTGAAATTTTGGGATAACTCCAAGGACTCTGTGGAAATCACACCATTGTGCCACACCGCCGAGGGCGCCTTAATTTCGTTGGACGAATTTTCTGGGAAGGCAAATAGCTTGCAGACTAGTTTTTAGTTGCGCATTATGTAGCGTAAATCTAGCACTAACCATATGCCGATTACTAGATCACAATAATGTCTATTATGCGAGATATGCGAGAACCGATTTGCCAAAGTTTGTGACCTCTAGCACTGCCCGACTCAGTTCATTGCCTTGTCGTCCACGGACTTCTGAAGCAAGGGAGTCGAGCTCCTATTATAAAAACCGCAGAAGACCTACGATTGTTGTGGTCTATACTTCGGTCGATACCTTTTGTTATTCAATTTTCTATAAAGAATTTTTAATCGAAACAGCGGAAACATATGTTACAACCTAATAGTTAAGCCACCTGAATTATTCTGTTCTATTCTATTCAAGGTAACCAGGTACAGAAAACAACGAATGATATTGGACCGGCCAGAGTTCAAACATTAATTGGATGTTCATTAAAAAAAATCTGCCTAGTCCGCAATCTGTTGGTTGAATTATTTGAGAACTTGTTGGAATATGAGCATCACTGTGAGGATATCGTCCTCTCATTCTTAAAATATCTTGCAGCAGCTGGTAGATTACTCGTCCCCAAATAAATAGAAGAAAATTCTTCGTAGTGAAATCAGTCTACAATAAGCCTTTGGATATAGGAACGTTCGAGAATCCAGTGGTCGTGAACCTCGTTTTTGATTTTCTTTACATCACAACAAGTACATAACTCTACAGGGTGCGGCGTAAATACTGTGTCAAACTTTGTCGCAAATTCCATCCCCATTGCGAAAAAGCTCTTTGCCCTAGATTTCATATTTGAAATTGCTATCCCTTTTTCTGCATTATCTTCTCGTTTCATAACCTCAAATCAACATTCCACGTTATAACAAGTCCAAATTTGAAAAGAACCAAGGTCGAGCTATGAAGCATCACTGTACAATCTTTTTTCCTGATCGCCTATTTTGTGCAGCAATATAGCTGCACGGTCTAATTTGGAGTACGAATCTCTGCTGTTGAAGGGCTGTTCCCATATACATTCCAGTACTAATTTTCGATAAAATTCACGAGAAACAAACTCGTTGCAAATATGCGTGGTAGAAGAGTTAGGTGCACACAGAGCCGTGGTCTTTGCAGAGGGCGATTAATTCACCTGCTAATGAGGAAGTCCAGACGGAACACTGCAAGCACTAGGAGCAGCATGTTCGCAACGAAGCGCATCAGCACGAAAGAAGGCAGAATTTAGTTGTGTTACCTTGGAGGACCGCAAAAGTTAGGCACTTTAGGACGATGATCTTTTGTTCAATGTGGAACAGAGCTTCATCAGCGATAATCGCGTAGTGTAGGGGCAGTTCTCTCACATCTGGCCTATATCATCACAGAAGCTGATGTTTCTGAAAGTGACCATAAGCCTCAGGTCGACGTTGAATTAAAGTTGGCAAAACAGCTCTTTGCTGAGAAAAAGGCAATTCTGTAAAGTAGGTATAGCTGCTAGCTCACCTGTTGAAAATGGGTCCGCTAGGACAGCAGTGCTTCGAGAAAGGAGGCGCAGAAGAAAAAGTGACCGCTGGTGCATCAACTCCACGAACTCATACCGGCATAAGAGTCGTGTGCGAACTTCCTTGTGGATGTGTCAACTGGTAATCGTAGAGGTGTGAACAAGCGCTCACTAACCCACTGCCGCTGCAAATCTGTGATCGCTCACAGGAAAGAAGGAGGTAGAGAACCTCCGGAAATTTTTTCGGGCCTCAGTGGTCGTACATGCTTTAGGTGTAGGTGTAGCCTCGGTCGCGAAGGCAGAAGGAGACCATAGACGTTAGACGTATCCCAGTGTGTTCAATTTCTAAAAGTTTAGGTAAATAATACTGAAGAAGAATTAGAGTTTCAGCTTCTGTGACAAAAGTTATTAACAAATACTTTTGGCACAGTATTTATGCCGCACCCTGTACTAGTAGAAAATGCTTTCTGAACCTGCAAGCAGTAGCTCTTGTCCTTCTTCCATAAAGTTTCCGTACTCTGAGTTGTCATATCACTCAAATGTAGTCCTTCTAAACAATTATCACTTAAATGTAGTCCTTCTAAACAATTACTTTCCTGGGTTGTTAGTTCCACATTAACTTTTGACTTCTCCAGTTTCTACGGAAAAAATCTAGTGACCATTAGCGAAGTGTTTTGATTCCAAGTGAAGTTCAACACAGTCCCAAGACTTTCAATTAGTTGTTGATTTCCGTCGAGTATTTGCTTCAGTATCAACTCATCAAATGAGCGCTAATAGCTCTACGTCTTTGACTTTCTGACTTCTGTCCAGTTCTTCTTCTTCTCGGAATCATGCGTATATCCTTCGAAAGTAATATTTTCACGTCGATTTCCGGTTATCTTCACAGGGTTTGCTATTAGTCTTTGATCAGCAGTTTATTCTATTCATTGAAGCTTTTTGAAAAAATCCTGTTGAAGGCATGTGTTTGTTGCGAATCCAGTTAAAATGTTGCCCTCACTTTCTATCTCTCTTTCTTATTTTCCCAGGTGTATAAAAAAATATTTTTGAAGTCTCTATGGGAACTACTGATCGAAGGGTCTAAGAGCCGGGGACGCCCAAAAGACCACACTTCCGGTATAGCTTGAGCCCCGGAAGCAGTGGGTGAAAATTGATGGGTATTCAAACTCTAAAAGTTACTTCTAAGAGCTCTCATGTCTTCAACTGATGCTTGTCAGTAGTGTCATGTTTTTTTTACCTATTGATAAGCTCTTTTTCCTTCATTATGTGGTATTCTCCTGTACTTATACGTTGGAATTAACTTCTACTGCTCGGAACGGTCTATGAGGCCTGAAGTGATATTTCTTCTTGAACTCTCTAGCATAATGTTTTCACTAATTCCGTTGTATTCATCAAGCTGTTTTGCTCTGAAGATCGTTAAAGTACCATTGCTATAGAAGAAGTAGAGCGTATAGCACAAGTCAAAGCTTCAGAATTCTATTCACGATGCTCGTATTTCGTCCCTTGTTTTCAGAAGTTGCATCACAGTTAACTATTCCAGACATATTTCAGGAATCACGGCCTGCCTAGCAGTCGAATGTATGACCACGAACGGAACTAGCATACAAGTTCTGAAGCCGGGCGACCGGCTTCGAAAAACGCAAAGGTAACGTGTTTTTCGGACCACCCCTTGTGCAGTTTGACGTCATCTCATGCAAATAACATGAATATTAGATTGTACTGCAGAGAACTCGCTAGTTTTTTAAGCTGGAAATGGTGTTTAGGTATTGCAGAAATGCGCACTTGTGCGCTCCCAGTCATACTGCCATTGGATACCAGTAAGTTTTATGCCTGAACATACATAGTCTGCCCTTCAATGTTTATTATTAGCCCTTTTGGTGCCGTGACACCCTTTGTTAGACAAGTTTTTCCTCGGTCAATGTGCACAACTGAATCAACTAGTCGTTTCACTAGTGGTAGTTTTTCCCCTAAGTATGTGATTAGAACATATAGTTAGGAAATAGGTGACTAACACGTTTCCCCGGAATACTGTAGAAAAATAGCCTGCGGGCTGTTGATACTGACTGGTGACCTCGTTGACAACAGGCTTTTTCTTTGTTTGTCCACAAATTATTCGTTGTTGGCAGTGAATGAAGTGGGTTTTGGTGATGGCAATTTGCATGCGAAGAGGCTAGAATGCCTCGAATGCCCATTCGGCTTGACAATAGTCCCAGCGTGCACAAATACGTACGTCAGCCATAAATAGAGATGGAATTGTGCATTAGTGAATTCCACGCAAGCATCCGCGATCTGTCAACAAGCACGTGCTAATCACGCATACATATTTGTTGCTGGTTACTTCAGAAGTTAGCCAATTTGCAGTCTCCTACAGTTTCCCGTGCTGTTTGTCCCGCAATTAGCAACGTTCCACCCGCCAGCGCGACTCCGGAATTACCACCATCCTCGCGGGCTATGCAGATCCTGGCTTGTCTCCATGGCATGTCGCCAACTGTGTTGGCCACTCGCGTCACGCAACCTAGCACGAGCACGAGCTCTGAGCTCGTTTCGTTGCTCATTCAAAATAACACGCCGCTTATTTCGCTAATTATCCTCCTCTTTGCACATGTTTTTACAGGATTTGCTCGGCAACGAGAGGGCAGTCCGGATTTCCCGATGGCAGTGATTTGTTGTAAGGTGCACAGAGCACGGAAGTTGTTTTGTTGGCCTGAGTACGATACCGAATTAGATGCTCACAGCATGAGATTTCTGGATTAGCCCGGATAATCATGCGTAGGCGTTCGTGCCAAAGGAGTCACATCTCGTGTTGTAACAGATAATATGACGGTGATGTGATCGCTTGCAAAGAACAGCACGCCAGCCGGAGTGCTTGGCCGGTTTTCTCGATAGATTTATGATCGCTGACGTATCGGCGCTGAGTTTCCAGGATTTCTCGGATGTTACTCGCAATAACGATGGCCTGAACTCAATTTCTTTTCTGTCAGTAGAGTGCAGTTAGTTAAATATAGTTTTTGAAAAATGAAACTCATACATTCTCACGTACTCTTGCATCCTAAAGTAGACCTGAGAAATGTCTAGTTGTTAGTTGATTCTAGCTATTTTTTGCTTACAATATGTTCCCACCAACTTCTTCGTCATCCAAACGAATATTTTTAGAAATTTAACAGCACTCTCACGTGACTATTTGTCCGAGTAAGTAGTGAGGTGTGAGTAAATTTAATGCATATAGGAAAAACCCCGTGCAATTACGCTTTGTTTCGTGAGCTAAATCTAGAACAAGCGTTGCACTTGGCTGCACTACGTCACTGAGGGTAAAGACCACTCTGAAATAACAGAGCACATACGTTTACTGTAATGTAGCACCTCGTTCACGTGCACTCCATCAATCATACTCTGACCCATCGCTATTATTCTCTATCTAAATTTGATGAGAAAAAAAAGCTGGTGAGAAATCATCAAGTACTGAAAATGTGAGACGAGAGACTTGGGTATTAAGCCCCATCCTCTAGAATTAATCTTGGAGATGTGTTTTCCAACGATATTCGATTTTTTTCACAGACTGCTTGAGAAGTGAAAGTCAGGATTAGTGAGTTGCTAGATACTTACATAAAATAGATGAGATGAGAAAGAAGACTTCTTGCTGTTGATGGATATGAAGGAAGGAGCACTGGCGAATCTAAGCCTGAAACTTTCTCGTAAAGACGACTTATGCAATGATCCACGATCAGTTGCTAGACTGCATTTCAAGATGTCCAGGGAGGTAAAATTCGGTTTCTGGGATTTATCCTGCTTTATATCTCCGTACAAACACTATTTCTAACCGTTAAACGCAAACACATTATTCTATTTCTAGGCCCAGATTGTGACATTAAGCTCGCTTTGGGAAATATTTTCTGGCGGAATAAATCCTGGAAGCAAATTGGAGCTGTATAGGGCAAGCCAGAAATCAGTCCCTTAGTCTTCCTGCTCCTTGAGAATCTCAAATCAGTTAACAATGAAGGCTAGAAGCCCTTTAGTTACCGTAATTTCCAGCTGAATCCGTGAAATTATACGTGCAGTAAAAAGAGCTCATGCCCACGTATTCATCAGAGGTTAGAGTCAACTGATTACACCTGTCCTGCTACTGTTCATCTGCATTTCTCATCTAAAATACATGTTAGGGTTAATGCTATTACAACGTGTCTTTGATAATTCTATGGTTTCATTTGTACCCCTGCGTCAATCCGAGCGACATTTCCCTCGGAAACAATTCAATAATACCACACGGCTTGTGCTCGTGTTCTGCTTAGAAGAACTTTTTGTTTAATCAATGTTTACATCTCGTTGTTGCTCTTCTAATCTTCCATTATCCACATTTGTCCGCTGAATGTACACTTTTTAACTGTTCGGCTGGAAATCCCATTGGGTGTGTTTGAATGCAAATTTGAGGGGCAGCAAGACAGCTGAAACTGTCTGTCCATTCTCTGCGTTTTTCGACTTTTTTGGCGATATTTTATGGAGCAAGAATGACTTCCTCAGTGATGAGTGTTGCTGAGGGGACGATATATAGGATGCCAGGATGCCTTCCATAATTGCCGGGAAGAAGTTAACGTGGAAACGGTGGCATAATTATACTTGTGATGTGCTTTTCACATCTAATTTTGTATGAGTACTGATGCGCTTATTGTTTTCGTGCAAAGAAAAAATAGAAGTGCACCCAAGTGCTGGTTAGAATTCTATTTTCATACAGATGTTTTCATACGATGGCTGGCTTCTATTATTAGGCTTCGCTACGGCTTTGTCTGTCGGGATTCCCAGACGGCCAATGCAATCTTTTTCCGGCTCTTCACTTGTCCTTCTGCAAACAGCGTCAAATTCACGAAGATACTTGGCTACAGTTGTTAATTACTGCGAGGCGTCGTGCTTTTTTGCAAAATTTGCGTCATCAGTCAGCATTGTTGATCGTGAATACCCTATTAATAACTGCTTTGAGATGAATATCTATGAATATCTCCTCACATCCACCTCATTATCACGATTTGTTGATTAAAGTCTAGTGCCTGAAGTCAACACCACTTGACAAGTGACTTTTCCCACCTCCATAGTGCCAACACCACATGCTTAGATCATTTTTCTCTGCACTACGCATCCTGACAGCTAATTGCTTTCGGGATCAGGTCAGCCTGCTCACCATGATCCGATTCTCGTTGAGTTTGCTGGCTGATAAGCTCAATCCTCGTCATATTCCCTCATCCTCGTCATACTCCCCCATTTGGACCGCGTTTACGAGCACTAGCGATAGAGTCAGAGGTGGATTTGTTATTGTCCGGCGTGTAATGACAGCGACGTCACGACAGTGATCATTATTTCACGCTTCACGTTGCTTACAAGTAATTGCATAGATGTGCGGCGATGAAGCTTAAATGAACAGCATCAATGCCTTTTTCCAAAGGTAGTCTAGTGGAGCAGAAAGAAGTAACTGGAGCAGAGTAGTAAAGTAGTAAAGCTCTGCCTCTTTGCTGTAGAAAATTTAACGGAAGATGAGATCTCTTTCGTTATAATTGTATAGCTAGAGTAGCGGTTTCTTCAGCAGTGTAATTCGACGAGTTCAGGCTTTTAAAGAAACACATGCCCCACGCTGACGTCACAGGACGCCGGAGCAGACGAAAATAACAGCTGTTCTATTTATAGCGGTCACAATGGGGGATACTATTGCCTTGGAAGGCTGAACTGCTACGCTGAACCACCATTTTTTTTTCCTTCCGGCCAGGCTGTTGACGGTCATTCCGAGCTGTGGAGTGTTTTTGGCGGAGCCAGGTCCGAAAAGAACGTAACTCGATCCCCCCTCATCGCTGCCGCTATTCCTCACTGATCCGGAATGCCCTCTTCCATTGACGGCCAACTATTGCCGGCTGCGATTAGTAGGCAAAGGCCAATTTGCTTATAAGTTAACTGATTTTGCGGTAATTTATTTTTCTCACCTCGAACCTCTCATTCATTTTTGATTATATGGTCTCCTGTATAACCCCTCAGGCCATTCGATATTATTTCTGTGGTCTCTTAAGGTGCTTAAAGTTCTGGATGTTGTGTGTACAGTAGCTCTTCCTTATTACTACTTCTCACGACTTCTCTCCCTCCCTATTTCCTTCCTAGATACAAATGATTTTCTTCAAAACACCTAGTAATGATAAGCTTCGATGGCGTGAATCCAACATGGTATTAAGTATTCCTTCCCAGTATTTACCAGGTTGCTATCAGATTCTGCGTTATGACGCTACAGAACGCGACTTGAGAGTGACTTCCTCCAGACAACCATCAACGAGCACTTACCATATTCAACGACGCTTAACTAACCGTGAATTTTTTTCTACATCAGCCGCTCCTACTTACTTTTACCCGCGCTTTGACCTCTCATTAATGGGAATCGCTCGAGCTAATGGCGTTTTTTCCTTTTCCAGCATCAAACAACATTTTCGAATTCGTTTATCCGTCCATTTTCTCTACGGATCTTCTCTGGAATGTCCGTGGATTTAGAGCTCATATTACCTGTCATTCTGCCTATGGTAGAGGTTTGTTAGTATTGGAATGAGTAAGCATTGTTGTACCTTTTTTGGTGCGTCAATTCCTTTACTTCCTTTGGGTAACAGTATTTCTGTACTACTCTAGCATATTGTAATTAACTCCAGCAAGGCCAAGGCATCAGTTGAGCTGTTTGCAAATTTCTGCACAAATTGGATTCTGTGTAGGCGAGGTGGTCCATCGAATTTATCCAGTTCACGCCTGGCACCGAGTCCTCGGACAACTGACTTCAGAGAGGGCGTTAAGTTTCTGGATTTTTTTTGGTGGACAGAGCAAAATGCCGAACTTTTCTCTCTCTCTTCTTCTTTCTGCTTCTTTTGCACAATCTTTCCCATTGTGAGGATTTTTCTTGTCCTAGAGTTTAATTTGTAATCCTTTGGTAAGACTTCTGGATTACTGAAAATGCGAACATTTTCCTCACAGCTAACCTAATGCCACACATTTTAGTTCTACTATTGAGGTGCAGAGTTCTTTAGGTCGCTCAATTCTTCTGTGTGTGTGTCTGCGAGAGAATGCGAATGTCTTTCAATTTGCCTTCAGCTCGATGTTCGTATTCAATGTTGCTCCCTGAAAAAGACCCATTAATGGGGCCTCACGCAACACTAAACGGAATGTGTCTCGTCTTCTCGTTGCAAGATGTGTAGTGGTGGGCAGTTCCTTGAAAATTCCCGAATTTGCCATTCTCTTTCCCATGAGAAAATGCATTCTTTGCTGCTTTTTTCAAAATAGATGCGTCATCGGTGCACCTAACTTCTTATCCTGGAATCTCTGGGATTGTTCATGCGTTCCTAACCTACTCTGTGGATGCATATCTGAAATTCTAGTGGTTTTTGCACATTTCTGCACTGGAAAAAGTACTCATGAACGAAAGAATTCGCAGAAACATCCCTGCAACATTTAGCTTTCCCTCTTCTGTCACATCAGTGTCACCTAGCTGAGTTCTAGCCGCTGCCGTTCTTTACCATCTACCTCTGTCAGCATTCACGACAAGCTACAAGCTTAAATATGTCAATTTATCGTTCTTGGAACATTGAGAGTGTCACTGCTGAAGGCATCTGCGCTTCTGAAGGGCGTAACTCCTGTGGAAGCCAGCCGATACATTCAATTGAAGCTAATTTAAGGCTCTGGAGTGAACGCCTTTGGGTTTTTTTACCCAGAAACTTGATGCTTTGGTAGAAATCACCTGTAGTTGTTCTGCAGCGTCTCAGAGGTTCTCAAAGCAGTTGATTAACAAGTTAGATTAATATAGTAGTTGTCGAGAAGATTACATCAATCCATCTCAAATGACATGACTTATTGGTTAAAATTCTTTGATTTCGACGATGAACCACTTTACGCTCGGATCTGATCTTTTCGTGATGAAGACGGAAATATTCTCATCCCTGTACTCCGGTTTTGTGGATTTTAGTACCATGACTTTTTGAGGACTATATTTTCTTGTCAAAACATTAAAGCAACCACAGGAACCAGACAAAGTGGCTGACATAGGGGAAGAAATTCTAGTGGAAACCCGGTTTCATAATTTCTTATCACCCTAAAATATTATTATTATTATTATTAGCTCGGTCCAAAGTGTTTGCACTAAATTTTTTTCCAAAACATAAAATTATAACTTTTAACTTAAATGAATTAAAATATAGCCTATAATTATAAAAAATACTGTTTAGAATTATATTTAAAACAAAATAAAGTATAAATTTTAACAAGCCTTTTTTGAGTCGGATTTTCTCGGCTTTGAATTAGAACTTTGTGGTATTAGAATATGGTATAATATATTTCTACATCTCTACCTCTTCTCAAATACAAAAATTGTCAGAAGCAGTTCGCATGAAGCGTAAGAAAATTAGCCGTGCTGCTGTATACACCTCATGACAAAGCTTACTTGTTAGTCGTCAGAAAAGTACCGTCTATTCTCCTGATCTGCCCCCGTCAGATTCCCATTTGTTTTCGGCAGTGAAGCTGCATCCACGAGAGGAAAAAATTCGATGATTACAAAGAGTTGGAAGGTGAGATCTCGCGCTTTTTTGACTCACAGCTGCCAGATTTCCAGAGTTCTGAAATTGATAGTCTAATGGAGAAAATACGAAAATACGCACTGAATCAGGATGATTTTGCCAAATAGTGTCCACAAAACAAACGATAAATTTATAATTATTTGAAAACAAGCGTGAAATTTGATGCGAGACTTCCGGACCAAATTGATGTCGTTACGCAGCTAGGAAACATTCCAGCTTTTTTTTCTTAGAAATGAGTAGCTCTGATGGCTAGAATCGCCTGAATCAGTTTTTCTTTGCACTTCTCGAGACAGGCGTTCCATTTTAGAGATGGGCATCCTCAAACCTGCCATTTTTAGAGCGATGGCGAGCTCAATATTTCTGGCGAGAGGCCTCGGTAGTTTGAATGAAGTATGAGGCGCGTTTCTTCCTTATTGGTCTGGAGGCTATTTGTTCATTCTAGTGCTAAGAATAAGTATTCACAACAGTAAAGGTACTGCGAGGAGAAATTCTGGAAATATTTAGAGGGTAAAAGCGAGATTTTCGCTCGGTTTGATGTTGTGTGGATCTGGAATGGTAGAGAAAAGTTTCTGTTCTTTCCCTACTTGCCCTTTCTCTTTATTGAATATTGAGAAAGAACGAATAATATTAACTGCACATGCACTTACTACTTACTATCACGACGGCTAATGATGTATTCTACATGCGTAGACGTATTCGTGCGATCCATAGAGACCACATTCCACCCGTCGATTAATAATAGTGATGACGACATTCCGTGAGTACCGGAAGTTCTGCGAGGGACTAAGGGTCACTAGTTTTCAAATATAGGTGAAGGGACCCCCTTTTTCGAGTTGTTAGCAGTCTCATTGGCAGTAGCTAAGGGTGAGGCTTTCTTTGGAATTGTTCTGGAATTACATTATTTTAATTTTTACAGTTATACAGTTTTATATGTACTATAGATACATTATACACATGCATACACACATACATTCACATGCATCAGCTGGAAAACCCCAGAAAATTCCCAGAAATCCGAGTTTTTTTTCTCCAATTTTTCGCGGTTTTCCCCAATTTTTCAGGATTTCTGGCCGGATACCCTCTTCAAATCTTCATGCATACATGCACGCACACATATACCCATATATACGTCCAAAACTCAGAAATAACTTTTTGTTTTTTTCGAGAAACTCGAACATTCAAAAAAAAATCGTTGTTGGGAGTTGATAACGTTTAGCTTGACTTTGCCCAAAAAATTCGAATTTCTCATTTTTGGTGGGTCCCGATTGGAATTCTCATGTACACGCTTTATCCTTTACCACCACCCCCCCCCCCCCTGACATCCTCTACGAAGAGGCATACATACAGTCCTTGTCGAAAAGATAGACGGATTGCGCGTGCGGTTTCATAGCGCTGCGGATGCAGAATCGCCGCGGGACCTACTGGACCCTCTCACTTGGAGCATGCTCTCTCCGCATACATCGTCGAGGTCCCACAGCGTTTCTGCAGTCACGGAATCCGTCTATCTTTTCGACAAGGACTATACATTCATGCAGACATACCACGGATTTTTGCATTTTTGCAGATTTGGAATTCCTCTGGAATTTCTAGGATCTTTAGATGGCCTGTAAACCGGGCGAGGATACGCATAATCGTAGGATTGAAATTGTAGTGAAATGTAATGGAGCTGTTGACAGACTGCCTTCTGCACACTCAGTGTCAGCTAACTCCCTAGGCGTTTAACCAAAAACATTACTCACCACTCGACTTTCACTCATCCTCTCGTAGCAAACGCTTTGTACTCGAAATCACTTGCGAAATCGCGGTGGCGAGAAATCGCAGCGGTTAGCAAATGCGGCGAATGGCGATCTCGGCGCGATCGCGAATGTTTGTGCCAAGCCGCCAACTGTGCCCGTCCGTGTTGCTGTTCCCAATTACTGCATCCCTATATCTAGTGTAATACTGGTAATCCATGTACATATCGACGTATTCATTTAGTTTGCACCTTTTGCGGTGGTTAATTAACGTTCCAGTCAAGTGCAGAGAATTCATTTGTCTGAGTTTTTGCACACGGATAAGTAAGATACGTACGTAGTAGCTGTACTGCGAAATAGGATAAATCCAATGAGGCCTCGAGGACAAGTGTGATTATGCTGTTACTCAGAATTTCTTCTCTATGAGTGAGATTATTTCCTTTCAAAGCAGTAAATCTGCAATTATACTGAATTCGTAGAATTTTCTCTTCACAGGTAGCAAATTAAGCTGCTAAATTAAAGCACTGGTCCGGAAATTTCGCGTCCGTTAAACGAA
Source organism: Ancylostoma caninum (assembly GCA_037903475.1). Lineage (NCBI taxonomy): Eukaryota > Metazoa > Nematoda > Chromadorea > Rhabditida > Ancylostomatidae > Ancylostoma > Ancylostoma caninum. The sequence continues at coordinate 26,837 of JBAJFG010000389.1, read as the reverse complement.
TTCTAGAAATTTTCCTTTTATAGTGTAGAGCACTTTGTTTTTTCGTCTTGTAACCGCTGGATCACACATATTTTTCTTGAATCGTCGTAATTTTCAGCTAGTATCTTATACGCCAGTTTTAAAAATCAAACTGAATCAAATCAAAATTGCTTCCAGCAAAGATTTCGGACGCTGGGCTCACCATAGTTTCTTATGATGCATTAGGATGAACCTGGCCTATTTCCGCAGCGCTTGCCTTCAGTTGATAATCTAGCCTCCACCTGCTTATCATGGCCGCCCACTTTCTCCAAATCTCGAGCGGAATTTACAGAATTCGACGAAATCACGGTATTAATTCTTTCATACGGCTTGAACTTACTTTGTGCCTGTACTAAGCAGCGGAAACGAACCCCTAGAGCCCTAAACCGATCCCGAACTAGATCCTGATTGCTCATCCTGAAGCTATGTTAAGTGAAAAATATCGTTAAATATCCTGAGCGTGCTACTTACCTCTATTGTGCAGAATGATTATTTACTTGCTACGGATATCAATATGTAGGGAGGATGAGCGTTGCAAAAATTGGTCAGGTTCATCCTAATAGACTGTACGTGATGTAGCCCGTTGTATTCGACTATCCCTCCTGCAGTCTAGGTTTTTAGCTCACATTGATAACTTCTTTCCAGATCGATGACGTTGTCGGTGCCAGAATGCAATGAGATGAACCGTGCACGAATTGCCAGTCGACGTAAAATGAGTCTTGGCAGTTCGCCATTGTTGGCGAACGGGCGACGAACACCGCCACCGACCAGAAGGACGAGTATCGCCGGTACGTTTGGTCAGTTTCGGTTTTTGTTCTCTTCCATTTCATTTGTTTCTCTGATTTTGATCTGTTTCCTCTCTTCCCCCACCCCCCCCCCCCCTCCCACCCCCACGCTCCTGCTCTCGCATTACCATCCATCACATGTATTGGTTCAAGTATTGGTTCAAATTCCGATTCTTCACCGGACAAAACTGCGTGTTCTTCTTCTCTGCAGCGCTCGTGCGGTGGACTTTACGGCCTATGTCTCGGATTGAGAAGTGAGGTCCAGTGCTGGGTCATAAATAATTAAACAATTCATCCAACTGGCTGTAATCCGAAAAAAAAGTGAATAAAGTAAGTAAAGAATGACTTACTGGATTGAGAGGCACTCGTTAATCAAATTCCTGGAAGAAATGTCAAAACATTACCAGAAGCGCAGTCAGGGAAAACTTATTATTTCCGTTATTGTAAGGATCGAATAACATGTTATTTACAACAATAGAATTCAATAACGGCCTAGGAAATAACCATGACATCATCATCCTGAGGTATTTGTCAAGCATTTCAGTAAATAATCAAAATAAGAAATTGTCTTCATGCTGCTAAGTGCCAGAATAATCGGATCCTGCATTGTTAATGAAGAATTCTGATCTGAATTTAGTTTTTGTAGTAGTTGCACATACCATTTCGAATCTTCGATCCGATTCAGTCGAGAAATTCGAGTGTTCGAACAAGAGCGGGCAATGCAGCTGTTGAGGGAAGATCGGGCTGTAGGGCCTTCTCCTTCTCAACTACGTACATATTCACACGTTAGAATTGTTCCTTTGTTTATCAACTAAATTAGCCATTAAAATATTTTTTCTATTCTATCCTAAGTGAAAGAAAACAGTGATCTCAGAGGTTTTCATAAAATTAGATTCTGATTTTTATTTTTTCTTTTTGATTTATCCTCAAGAATGCGTTAGAAGTGCTTTAAAATCATTTCGCTGCTCCAAACATGTCTATGCGCTCAAAAGTGAGGCTATTATCCAAGGTGTGAATCCTAACACGTGTATTCTGCTGCTTCTCTGACGAGCGAACGAACGAATCGTTCTGTCATTTGCTCCTTTGGAAGCGAATGTGAGGATTTCTGATGTTTGGAAGCTTTGTTGACAACAAGGCTCTAGTATTTGCTTATCCAAGCCCAAAATCCACTTAAATGGCTCGTCTCGTTGAAATTTTTTAAGGGAACCCTTGATTTTCGACTCTGAGCCGCTCTTTGCTGCTCGGATATTCTTCTTCAGTAATTTGATTCTTTCGAAGCTAATTTAACATTCAGCTGATGACACTAATGTACTATTGGAGTATTGCCAGCAAGATAGCCTAGTGTGATTGGAATTTGCATTATTCCACTGCTGAATCGTGCAAAATTGGGCTTTAATGAGGCCAGGAGCTTAATTACTGTTGTTAGCTACAAAAAGCTGCAACACTAGCGAAAACTTTGAACAATCAGCGATTGTTGACAATACACTAAAGAGGCGGCATTAGGCGTAGAAGCTTCCCCTCTTATTCTTCTTGGACGAAGACGCGCTGGATTAGTTTGAAGCGAGTGCTTCTTCTCTATTATGATTCATGCCAAGCGCTCACGCAGTTTTCTCTATTTACTTAGCCCTCTGAAGGAGCTGATATATGAGTTGCGTAGAGTTCAATCAGTGTAGTAGTTTCGAATGAGACGAATATTCTAACCAGACACTCAACAAACAAGCAAAGCAAGACCAATGAATGATTCGAAGCTGGGTAATATTCCCCACAAAAACGCCAGTTTTCCATAGCTCCTGAATGTGGAGAATTCCAACTAAACTCCTAGTTCGGGCTACGGAGCTAGTGCCCACGGATCTAGTAAAGTTCAGAATAGAAATAGTGCGGAGGATTTTGCAGAGAGATATGTAAGAGCTTAAACATATCGTCTTTCGTTTGCACACGGAACTAAAGATTTCCTCTTGAGATAGAAGTTTGCCCTTCTGCAGCGTGCTTCCTAGTAAAGTTTCAGTGGCATGGTGTGGAAAAAAACATGGATAATGTGGAAAAAACTTTAGTAGTAAGATAATTTTGTTAATGCATTGTTAACAAAACATTCAAAGAGTGGAGCTAGATTGATCGTTTCGTTCCCAGGTCATCTGCTGGAAACTAATATACTTAGGATCGAATAAAAATTTGAAAAACCCGAATCATTTAATTATTCATCCAGGAGTGGATCCAAAGAATTCATATGTTCCGAAGGAGAGAGACCTAAACGTCCTTTTATCATTACTAAATATTGTATTGCTACCTTTTTTCAAACATCCGACCCACAGACTTATTCAAGATCGAATTTTCGAAAAAATCGATGGATATCCAATACATTACTCAGTTTTAAGTATAGAAATTAAGTGATCAAATGGGGTGCTTCGGGGAATTTCTTAGTATGAAGAGGAGGATCTTTCTATACGAGCTCGCAGTCCTTCAAATTATCCTTCATTCATTCTGAATTGTGCCATTTTCCCATGTAGCATTGACTTGTACTTCTGTGAAGAGTCAGCTGAAGTTAGATTTGCTAATTTGATTAATAAATTATGGAACAATTCCAAATTTTGAATACTTGAGAAGGAGAAGTTCCCATAGGCCTATTCTTCCTCAACGACAGCATCCAAAAGGGATGAGTTAAAGCTGCAGGGGGTGGGGGCTACGATAAGGCGACAACAAGAAGAGCATTTCCTGCTGAAATGCGACGGGCTTCTCTCCAATTCACAGTTTCCGATCTAACCTAAGGCGCTAATCCGGAAAAGCAACACGATCTCGGATTATCGGATTACCTGCTGCTGTACGCCTTTGTCTATGAGACTACAGCCGCCGGATCGCTGTTGTTAGGTCCGATGAGCGTGATTGGCGAAAATTCACCCCCTCCCCCCGTGGTCCGTCTTATGATAGAATTAGCGTTCGCTGGCCATTACCAACATTACGCGGAATCCTCGGCGACACCGCCGGCCGGCGAGCACCATTTTGTGTGGCGGCGAGGGGCGGGGCTGAAGAGCGAATTCCTGTGTTGGCGCGAGCATCGACATTGAAGGAAGACAGACTATCCGCGATTCGGAAAACCACACCGAGCGCTGTCGTCCACCCCCCGTCGACTGCTGCTGCCCCTAATTTCCATTTCATCGGTGTCGTTTCTTCGGCAGTATCGTCAATCTGACAGACGAGCGCCAGACGTCGCTAGCGATGTCGAGCGCCAGGATTCGTCGCACCAACTCTGCAAGGAGTCCGTCTTCCACCTACACTGGACGCAATCTACGAGTTTCAGATGCGTTTTCGGACAGCATTCGGACGCTGGCTATCACAGCCAGGCGAAATTCGAGCCCACTCTCCCGAAAATCCACGAAAAAGATGAAGAAGAGCCGGTTAGTCGGGAAGAATGGGATCTGCAACGTGTACAACACCAACGTGCCGAAGAAAGATCGACAATATCTTAGGTACATGACATTATCCTGCTTCTGACAATACTGTATTTAATCGAATCCTAAAATTTCAGGGATATTTTTACAACAATGATCGACGTGAAATGGCGATACATGTTGTTTATTTTCGCACTCGTCTTCGTGTTGAGGTATGTTTGTCAACAACTGCCTGCTGTTTTGTGTGAAGTTTGAGGTGTGCTGAGCAGCAAGTCGGCGACAGATTTCCATCGTTCACCAGGCGTTACTCCAGTTTTACGTCAGCTCAAAATATTCTGGAATAGGGGGATTGCGTGAAGAGATGCAATTTGCATGCGGTGTTTGGTTCGTATCTTCACTCTCTAACGTGATACATATTAACATAATTTTGCTGGACATGGAATTAATACGGTGTCTGTTTACGCGAGGGTCGTCTCTTCTTCCTCAATTTTTCTGGACATTTATGCATAGGCGATAGTATGTAGATTTTATGCTCCTTCGAAGTGCACCATGTCCCAGTAATTGCCCCCCAGGACGTGTACAAAGCAATTTCCTGGAAAAAGCAGAGGATGTATCGTGTGGGATTTTCCTAAAATTGTGTTAAAAAAGTCCAAAACAAACGTGTATTTCCAGGATGATCCGCAGCCAGTCTTTGAGCTGCGATTCCTCTCTTCTGCAGTGCGGACTTAATGCTAGAATTGCATTTTTCCCTTTGGGCTTAGTGGCTTAAGTCTGCATACCTATTGGATTGCCATAGGAAATCCTTGTCTCTTCCAGAATTCGAGCGTTTTGAGGGCTTTGTCGGCGTTTTTCAGTTTAGTATGAGGATCTGCTCGCCCAATCCGAGGTCGTTCTAAATTTCTTTCATTGGCCCATTCGTTCGGCGAAGCCTCCAGAATCGAACCCGGCGTGTAAAAGTACATCACATCATTTCTTGTATTATGTCTGTGATTAGGTTACTATATGTACTAGATAGTTCTCTTGTAATAAAAACGGTATTTCCAGCGCTATACAAGGGAAAGGGGGAGGAAATCCTCGGTGATCAACTCGTTCCCATCCGTCGAAATCGAGGAATGTCATCGCTTTGTTCATCATGTTCAGCTTTCTTTCCTCAAAATCGCTCTTCTTTCCACTAGTTTCGGATTCTTCCATGTTTCTTAGCCGTTTCCACCTCATGTGTCACGAGCATCCCTTTTTTGTGACACCTTTCCCCAAAGGCTTTGTATTGTCTCGTTCTTTGAATATAAATTATTAACGTAACGAATTCTACCGGCAGCTGTTGCTCACTGTGACGGGAACGTCAATTTTTGTTTTTTTTTCATCTTTCCAAATTAATAATTTCTATCCAAATAATGGAGCAAATGTGATGCTCCATGCATCTTTTATTCCTCATAGCGGATGCTTGTGAGAAAATGTTCCTCCTCATGGCACTGTAGCCTTTTTCGTTTCTCCACTCGGCAAACAGGTTTTCCTGGAAAGTATGGTGTTACAGGGGGAGGGGTAACCTGTTCAGTACTTTTTCTGAAAAACTCCATGTCCTCTTATCATATGACCTGGACATTTTCTCGGATGAGCTATGTAAAAAAATGAAAACGACTCACTGTCGAAACGTCGGTCAAGAAAGGTGTTCCTTTAACAACCTGTACACTAGACAGAAAAAGCTTTGAAGATATAACTCGTCGAGTGTTATGGATCATGCGATACTTTTAAATATTTCTCTGGATCTCTCTGATATGTAGAATGCTTATACATAGTTAATTGGCTCAGAGAACTTGAGTTCTTGTTCGCGATGGCCATATTTCTTGTCATGTTTCCTTATAAAGGTGGGAACGAAGCGGAAGCAGTACAACCCTTATTTTCTTTTTCATTATTACAAGTTTATGGTGATTCAGGAGAAGACCACCATAACATTATTCTATGCATCCATCTGTCAGCGAAAGAAAAAAGAACAAGCTTGCCTATTTCAGCTGGACGACATTCGCCAGCATCTACTACACGATCGCGTTTTTTCATGGTGATCTATCTCCGGAATTTCATTACCTCAACCGGACTCAATGCGTTGTGAACCTCGACTCTATTTACTCATCATTCCTATTTGCTGTTGAAACGCATCACACAATCGGATACGGTCACAGGTGAAAAAACAATCATAAAATTGAATTTGCTCCCAAACGGCTGCTTTGTTATATGTGCACATTTGCAAGCTACTATTTATTGAGCGACGGTAAGGGAGATAAGTTTCTCGCAGTCCCACGGCGAAAAACTGAAATTTGAGCACTTCTTCGTCCCCATATAAATTGCTAACAGTTTTTTTTAAATGCTACGCAATTATTTAACATTGTGAACGGCGAATAATTAGTCACTGATTGACGACAATGAGGTGCAATAAATAGTGTGTGAAATTGCACAATAAATTTAGCCTGGTATAGCTTGACGAGAAAGTGTATGAGGCCGGAAAAACCGCAATTTCGAGGAGTGGTCCGCAATTTTCGTTCGAGAGCCCGGGTGAAAATGTCATTTGAGCATTCTATTTAGTGCTGAAATGGTTTTCTTGAGTAGACGCATTTCATGCTGTGTCACCTGACTCTATTTGGATTCCTTATTGTAAACACTTTGATTACTAACGCTATTCCATCCTTGAATCCTGTATCTTTCTTTGAAAGTACTTGTTGTTCTGCGCTAAAAATAATCTCGATCCTAGACACAGCCTTTTGTTCGGAGGTCTCCCTCCAGCAGCGTCTAGAAATAACTTTTCCAGCTAAGAACTTTTGCACAAGATTCTGGAAGAAGTCTTTTTCAAATGTAAACCACAGGGAAGCGCCAGAGCAGCGGCAACAAAACGCGAACGCGGAATCCCTTCAAATTTCCCGGCCATAACAGCGATTCATTCGATTTTTGTTTGTGCTATGCTGTACGAGGGAAATGTATGGAGTAACTAATCACACTGCGTCCGTGGAGCGAATGTGGTGGATTCGCGAGAAAGCCTCCATAATAGATGTGCGAGAGATCACCCTTAAATCCCACGCTTTTTCAGGTACATCACCACTGAGTGCCCTTTAGCTGGATTCACTGTTTGTCTCCAAGCAGTATGTGGTCTTTTAATACAGAGTTTTATGGTCGGTCTGGTGTTTGCAAAAATGGCCAGGCCAAAAAAGAGGGCAGAGACTATCATATTCAGGTGAGTTCATCGATTTCGGTGTTCTAAATATGGATTCGTGGAGGTTTCTGGATAAATCAAATAGGTTGCTACGTAGTGAAGCACATTTCAACGGGCTTGACGTGTCTAAACATATATATTAGTAACTGATAATACATTTTATCCTAATGTTTCGTAATCCAGCTAAGCAGTGATGATTTCTGAAATTTCAGCAATTGTATTAGGTTGGACCGAAAGTCTTGCACCAAATTCTACTTATTTTTTTCAAATAATCACAGCATTATTGTTTATGGATGGAATCTGGTCCAGTTTTCCAATTTCTATTGTTGGGAAGTAGTAGAACATTGTACAACACAAGATTACAGGTGTCTATGAGTGCCGCCACGTTATTGGAACAATATGTCTGGCGCTTTAGCCTCCTTACGGTGCTTTGTTTAATAAATTCTATTGTTGGGAAGTAGTAGAACCTTGTACAACATTAGTAGCAACATAGCCCATTCTATTGCCAAAGAATTGCAATTCAAGACCAAGAAATTCTGGATCGAAAAGTAAGTGGTGGTGCTGAGGTTTCGGGCCAACCTAGTATAATGAGGGTGATAGATCAGCTCTTCACTATTCTTTTTTTTTTTGGATATAAAAGGATCCCCAGTAGAATAAGAAGACATTTTACCCCTACTTACATCCTTTACCCCCATGAAGGGGTAAACATTCTCTCCGAAAGGCAACTCGGAGCTTTATAATGCTGCTTGGTAGATCCATAGATTTTCCAAATCCCACTGAATGCTCTTTATTCATACATTGTGATAGATCACAATTTAGTCTTTCACTAAGAAAGTAAAGTGAGAAAAGAATAGAATCCTGGAGAGATTCCAGGAAATAGTCTATTGATGTCCTTAACTCTTTCAATACATATTGATGACCAAACACCTGGAAAGATTGCTTTGGACCGAATGAAAATCGAATAACTCAATTCATTCGATTATTCATGCAGGACCGGGTCCAAAGATTTCAAATGTCCGAGCAAGAGAGTGATATATGTGCCTGTTTACTATCCTCAGACGGCTGTATCGCTCCTCTTTTTCAAACATCCGAGTAATCGACTTATTTGAAATCGAATTTTCTAATTTAGAATAAGTCGATAGCTATCTAATGCGTTATTCGGTCATAAGCATATTCGAAACTTCTCCAGAAGATAAAACAATTTAAAATAATCCCTTGTACCCTTTAAAAGGCCCTATTCCTAGAACCAATATGATCTAATGGAGCACATGTGTGTGGTCTGCTTAGGATGAATTGCCAACTGACTCTCTCCTCGAGGACACACTCGCAAATTGGTAGTATTACGCGTGCGACACTCAAGGGAGGAGGAGAGGTTATTAAGCTCCTTGGTCTATCCCAGCGCTGAGGAGGCACGAGGAAATGACCTCATCGAGGGTTCAGCTTTCATGCTGGAGAAAGTACACGACAAGGGTTAAAACAAGACAACAAGGACGAAGATGAAGGTCTGTGTCAAGGCCTGGCGAAGTCACCTAGGAAATTATTTGTAAAATTGATTAGTCATGTAGTTGTATGTTAGAATCAATAAGAACCACAAAATAATTGTGGCTAACAAGAGAAAAATATTGTTACTAATACCCGCCAGTACTTTTCAGCCACTCTGCAGTTGTATCATATCGTACTACGTAGTAGTACCATTTCACTGTAGACCTCTGCTAAAGGCTTTTTACTAGAGGATTGCTTAAAATGTGCTGAAAATGCAATGCTTCAATTCCTTCCGAGCTGTGGAGACCGATCCAAGTTGACTATTCGGCTCTGTTGAAAGTGGAACAACTGGTCTTAATTGGAGATGAGAGTTTTCCATGTTTTCGGAAGCGCTGTCCACGGAGCTTTTTGCTCGCGAAGCAAAAATCAGGAATAATTCCTTATATCTCTGAGATTCTGAGTCAAAAAGAGCTTTATGGCGTTAGCGTGACACACAAACTGTTACATGGAATGTCCGGCAATGTTTTTTCACATTTTTTCACCATAATGCCGTATATAACTTGCAGTGGAGAAACCAAAATTTCCTTCCCACAACCTAAAACCCTATTTCAGAGCATTGCTACAATTAGAGCTAGCAGGGTGTATGGCTCGGCCAAAGGTTCGTTTTTCAACTGCTAGTATCATTGAATCCTTGGCCTTTTTCAAACCGTGAATAGCAAGAGTTTCACCCAAGCCATAGGTCTTTCTAGTTTCATTTTCAAGATCGCGTCTCGTTCTGAATCCCGAATTGATTTTGCATTAAATGAAGATCTTATAAATCATGTTTGAATGAATAAATAAACAAATAAGTAAATGAGTAAATTTCAGCTTCGAAAAAGCCTCAAGAAATCATAGCCTAGCTGCGAAAACACTCCAGTACCTCTATTCAGGAACGTTCCCGGATAGGCTGTGACCAACCAGCTCATGTAAATCGGATGAGTTTTCTTGGCGAAAAAGACTATATTCCATAATAGCGACGTGTCTCAATTAGCAGTGACAAGTACATAGTAGCAAGTATAGCAGCAGATCTACCATATTTTGTCCGGAAACTCGTCCACTTTCCATGGGGGGGGGGGGGGCGGGATTATGTACAAGCTTTTCGGGGATGTTCATGAATACCGCTACAGAATAAAGTGGGTCCAACGTTGATCGGCGAGTTGTAAAGAAGTGACAGTCCACCTGTGCTTCACTTCTGGGGCAATAGCTTTCCTCTGGGAAAGCATATGAACTGATTTTGACTCCAGTTCCTCTTTGAAAAAAAACTCCATACTGACTAAAATCCTGCCGCTATATAAGTCTTCACTACCAGAAATGCCGAAAATGACCGCTTTTCCATTTATTCGCTTCAATTTTCAAGAAATACCCTAAAATAGCACAAAACCTCGCTTTATTTTATTCGCAATGACGAGATGTACAAGGAGAATTTGAAAAATTATCAGAAAAGCTCCCACCTACTAAGAAACTTGCTGCTGTGAATAGGCCGTAATGCCGGTGTTTTTTTTCTGAGGAGGCACTTTACTCTGACTGAGTGGGGACGCCATAGTGAGAAGATTTGAATCAGATTCGCAGAAGGCACTTTTGTGAGGTCCCTTGGCGCCACCAAAATGGCATCTGAAAAAGCGGGATTTGCTTTGTCAATCGCGCTGCTGTTCTATCTTGTAACGAATCGAATCCTTGACTACTTGGACATGTGAGCCAGGAAAGACGCTCAAAATTTTCGAAATTCCATGCAATTTCTAGTCAGGCGACTTGGTTTTAGAGGTGTAAAAATAATTTTTCACGGATTCCTTGCAAAACTGTAATCTTGTGTGCACATAATCTTTCTTAATAAAAAAAAAGTCGCTGAGATAAACATTTGTGTAGTTCGTGTTCTCCCTTCCAGAAATCCTTCCAAAGTTTAGTTTCTGGAAGAAAATCACAGTGTGGCCGCTTAACCCTTCATCCTTAATGTCGTTCAATTCTTTTTCACTAATTTACTTGTTCTGCTGCAATTACTGTTCTTTCAATATGCCTGCTATCGACGTCACGGAAAATTGCATTTCTGGTTCTCATCCCATGGTATCATTATGCAGTAGACAGGGCAAAGGGAATTTGCGATTCTTTTAAGAGTTGCTTCTGAAAGAAGGAAAATGTCTGATATAGTGCGCCGATGAAAAACAGTCACAAAAATGCTTTTTTCCAAAAAGGATCAAAATTTTAAATCAATAAAAAATAGTAGGATGAAAATAAAACTCAACTAAAAATTTCGTTCTCAACTTATCATGTTGTCTGTAGTTCAGAGCTCGTTGATAATCTCCTAGAGACGTCTTATCAACTCCAGTAACTGTGTAGAATGACCGCACTTGAACAGCATAATACGTCGAGTACCAGTCCTAGCAGCTCCTCCTCCCATTTGCTGCCAACATGCCCTCAACTGCTGCTCAAACTTTCATCCAACCTTCATCCTTTTAGTAGCAGTTGCTGGAGGATAACAGCAATTGAGGGTAGGATGGCAGCAACTAGAGGAGGTGCCGCTATTCTCTGAACCTGACGTATCACGCTGTTTGTGCTGCGTTCCTGCTGCACTCCTAACTGAGAGTTTGTTTTATTTGAGCAAAGAAATGCCTAAAATAATTGAGAGAAGTCACAGATAATAATAATAATTTAGGCGCATCCTTATGAAACATCATTTATGAAGGATAAAAGGTAATTGTTATAATTCAGTAACAAAGAACTCGTACTAAAATTGAAAGGCCAGTGTTTTTTGTCCTGTTCTGTCCTGCTTTTGAAGAACACTCCCTAATACCACCATGAAAAAACAGTCGAGGATTATACCACGTCGGAGACCGTATTGCACCATTCGTAGGGAGTCGATCCATCATTGGACCGTGAAGTCCTGCCAACTACGCGTTGTAAAGTCTTCTCATGATACCTTCTGATACTTTTCTCGTTGCTTTTTTTCTTTCTTTTTTTCTCATCATCACCAGTTATTGTGCTGTAAAATTTGGTGAGGAAAATTCCAAATTGCATCTCTTCAGCTCTTCGAAAGAAAACATTCATCCAGCCCACGCCTTCCTCTGATCACTTTTGCCATAATTTTTTTGTGGCACCGTCATTATAGCAGTTCAAATGTCCACAAAACCCCGTACAAGTCGTAGGGTATATATACCTGCAGCATTGATAATATTTATACTTGTATTTAGTGCTGCACGTAACTGTAGAAAAAGCTGAACGTTGAGCGATATATGCTAAGAGTATGCAGTGGAATAAATGTTGCTATGTATCAATAGCAAAAACGTCTGACGTCTGACGAGTGACATTCCTCTCTTTTCTTGATGGGCTCTCAATGCAAAGAATAAAAGAAAGGGGATGGGGGCAAATGTTACCTTTGGTAGCACGTCTACTCACTGTGATCGTACACTTACAACGCTTTAACTTACTAAATTTATTAAAACTTACCGATCGAAAAGAGCAAGTAGATAAATTTCTTTCAACAAAATTTTGTGGTTCTAACAAAGCAATGGTTTTGCGTATTATTGGTAACATTACTTATTTTTGTTTTCTGATAGTAGAGAAAATATTGTTTGGACTTTTTGCTACTTATTTTTATTTTCTGATAGTATTTAGAGGGTGTATATTTTATTATACTATGAAGCGTCAGCGCGAATCCAATTTACCGGGAAAATTAGGGAAAAAAACGTAAGTTCCGGGCGGAGAAGTAGTTCTGACACGTTCTACAATGCCATTACCTATTGCTTTTTCCTCACAGGTTAGCAACAAAGTCACTCACCGTCGTAGTATTAAACCTAGTATCAATTACTGGCACTCTACCGTATTCTTTCATATAGGTGCACCTTTATCGATAATAATTCATAGTCATCGTAGTTTTCCATTCGCGATATATTTTGGAGTGTTCTTTTTGAAGGAAGGCGCAACAGCGGCATTGTATGCTCACAAGTATTTAAATGTAAATAATGCAATGTAATAAGCAAGCAACTTGCTTCTATCCTAAGTAAGGGGATTGAGCACCGCTCTAGCTAGCCTAGCTTATTAAATTTCTATAATTAGTTTCTGCCATTGAAAAGGATATGTCTGCTTTTTTTGTAATCATTACCATAATTTGTCTCTGTTACTGTTTGTTGAATTCTTTGCTTTGATTTGGTCAGTTTTTGCAATTGTCCCCTTCCTTAACTATGTAAAGAGCCTAACTATGTGCATTCAATAAATAAATGTTATAAAATTCCAGTTCAAACACCTACTAGCAATAAAAAATGGTGTGTTTCCATTCCGATCTGGTGGGGTTGAGTGTTAAAATCTATTTATTCATTATTACTTATTTGATTTTTTCTATCCATTTTACCTTTTTTATCTATTAATTATTACTCGTTTGTCTATTTGTACTTGAAATTACCACCCTAAATGACAAATCGCGGCAAGAAGAAAGATATGAACAAATCGCAAAACAAATTGAAATCTGCGATAAATAAATCTGTGGGGGAAAGGATACAATCCAATAAAATTTGGGAATAACAAACTAATACGCTGCTTCTTTCACAAACTTCTCTACAGGTCTTTCATACTGAACTGGGGAACATGCTAGGATACATTTCTTGGGGAATTTCAGAAAAAAAAAGACCCGGTTCTACTGTGAAGAAGGACGGCCATAATGAGCTTCTTGTTATAGTATTGGTCTCTAATCAAATGAGATGAAACCCATTATTAAACCCAAATAAAGCTCGGCGTAACTGTTGCAAAGCAGCTTTTGGTCCTCCACCCAATTGTGCCCACGTTTTACAATTTGGTGAAAACGCACAAGCTTTCTGCATCAACTGATCCGGTAGCGCTACCTGGGGATGAAATCAGAACGCTCCTCATAATTTGATCTTGTGGAGGGCCGTCTTATAAACTCAGTTGGCTGCTTGTCAAGATTTTATTGCCATTGCTTCAGTTCGTTGGAGCTCATATTGTAAACGTGGACTCATTTTTGGCTTCCCTACACCGGTGCCAAATGCCATCAAAGGCATGTTATGCAAGCTACGACGTCGTGTCCCTGTACAATAACGTTGATAACAATAACGCTGTGGATGCCATCGTCTCCCTATACGAAGAACACCAGCCAGATACCGAACTGGGGGCTTGGAAGCAGGTGACATCAGGGTGATGTTGAAGACTACGCTCGGTTGCAACGTCTTCTGTTTCAGTAACAAAATCTTTGAACAGAGACGTGGCTTGGCGATGGGAGACAGGATTGCACCGTTGATGATCACAATATTTCTTGATCACATGGAACGGATATCATCAACTTCTGAGATGCTACTGTATAAGCGCTATATTGACAACGTTTTCGTAATTGGACATACCGAAGAAGAAGTTAGAGGAACACTAATGCGCTTGAATGCTTTAGACAACAACGTGTCCTTTACACTAGAGAAACCAGAAGGGGATGGATTTCTACCGTTTCTACATACCAAGAATAGTGGAAGGTTACACGGACTGCTTGTGGTATAAGAAACCGGCCTCTCGAAACATTCTGGTACACGCTCAGAGCGCCCACCCAATTTTCATGAAGGCAAATGTGGTACGGGCCAAGGACACAACAGGTGATGATGATGTCGCTCGCATACTCGAACAGAATGGTTACCGTGCGGAACCCTTGGAACCCTAAGAACTTGGCTCTACTATGGATGGGTTAACACTTTCCCTTCCATATGTGGGAGAGAGTTCAGCACGAAAAATTAATCAAGCCGTGAAGGAATCCCGGTTGCCAGTTCGACTTGTGTTCTGCCCACCACTGACCCTAAAAGACCCACTCACCTCCACTCGCACTTACGAAAGCAGGTGCCATGAGATGGATTGCTGATATTGCTCTGAAGAGAAGATAAACGAGCTCAGAGGCACTGTGTATATGATCACATGCAGTGGTTGCGGCGAAAAATATATTGGTGAGACCGTGAGACTACTGCAAAACGTTCGCACGAACACAGAAAGGCGCTGTCACAACCTGCTTCCTACCCAAAGGAAAGTTCTTCACGGCACCGGACCCTAAGACACACGAATGAGCAACCACCAATGTTCACGGTCCTTGTGCTGCATCGACATCCAACTAGGACTTCGGAGAGAAACATACTGGAAGCTAGAGGAATCAGAAGACAGGAGCCAGAGACTAACGGCAAGGACGAGTTACGGGAAATATTAAGATTAATTTCTTGATTATCATCCCTCGACCATTTAAGGAGCTCGGGTTCTGATACCTCCCATTCTACTGCTGCGAACGAAAGTTGTGAGGTCCTTCTATGCAGCGTGCTCTTCTCTATCCTTCTTAGTGAGAATTTTCTGTATAGGTTAGCGTACCGTGTTGGAAGAGTCATCTTCAACATCTTGCTAAACGGTATTGTTGTTGACTTGATTGTTCTATCTGATGTTGTTGTATTCGTTCTGAATATTAAGGTCTGACGAAGGCTTTAAAAGCCGAAAACTAACAAAAAGAATAAAGGCATCGAAAAGAGTCTCAACAACTCAAAAAAAGACGAAACCCATCATTCTAAACGCTTGTCTTGAACAACTTAGTGGATGAGTCCACGAGGGAATGAATATTTACCACAAAGAAATACCTCCGATTTTCCAGCGAAAAAGCCGTCATATGCCTCCGAGACGGTCAACTGTGCTTTCTATGTCGGGTAGGCGACATGAGAAATACGCATCTTGTCGAGGCTCACGTGAGGTTACAGTTCATTTCGGATCGAGAGACTGCTGAGGGAGAGGTGAGCGAGCAAACATGCTTATTTCTTGTTGACCTTATCACTTTGAATATTATGGACTAGCTGGTTTCTGGTTAATTTTATCCCCGCCTCCCTTCCTAGGTCATTTTTGTACCACGAAGTACTTGCTATTTTTAGATCGAGCCTCTGCATCAATTTGAAATGAAGGTTGGACCAACCATCACCGACGACGATCGCTTATTCTTGGTGAGTTCGATGCAATCAAAAATGTTTTCTGGTGTTCCAAGGAAATTTCGTCACCTGAAAACCTCATTATTTTTCATTTCCTTCAACTTTTCTTAATTATACCATGGTTTCCGATCATTGTCATTAAATCGCCTTTGGTGGCAGCTTCTCTCCTAAATATTTACGCTTGTCTCTGTTCTGACTTTGTTTATGTCCTATGAGTTTCCTCTTTGTTATGGAGTTTCAGTTGAAACATGAGATCAGAAGGGACTCTGTTGTTTTGCATGCCAAGGAATTAGCTATGAACTTTACCTGTAATTGCAGTTTTCTTTCACAGTTTTATGTTTTTGTGGTGAAAGGAAACAACACCATCATATACGTAGTTATAGATGGGAAATGAGATAGCGCCCACATCCATTCTATATCTGTTACCCAGCCCAGGTGACTGGAAAAGTCTCAAGAGATTGGTAAAGGAGTAAAAAATTGTAAGGATTAGGTAGGATCGGCAACCTTGCTGAGACCTTCCATGAAAATGGCATCTATGAAAATCCCTTTTGTCCAAATCCTTTTTGTGGATTAATCCGGAGCAACTTTTGCCCACTTCGTAGCTCCGAATGCAGACAATTCTGCCTACAAAGGACCTAGGAGTCGGATTCAGAAGTTTTGTCAGATTTTCGGCCGAGTTTTTCGTTGAGTGGCTGAAAGAATTTCGAAAACCTAAATTCGAAGATTTGCATAAATTGAAGAAGAGATTTTCATTAAATTGAATTATGTTGTGAATTTGAACAGTCGATAATAAGTTTTCGAAAGTGCTAGTATTAGGTTGTTGCGAAATAGTTGCCGAAATGGACACTCCATTTCAGTGTTGTAACTCAGCTCAAACACAACCTTGTGTAATGAGCCGCTTCAATTACGTATTTTAACTTTCGGCTTTTAGGCGCAAAACAGCCAGTTGTACTTTCTAGTACTTTAAAGATCAGCTCTCGCGCGCGGCGCGAGATTTATTCGCGCGCACTCTGAAATTTATGGTCCAGCCAGAGCATAAAAGGAGGGCAGATAACAAAAGGACAGCTCAGTTCGTCCGTTCCGGCTCGGATCCGGTTGGACCGGGATCCGCATCCCAATCATGACTTGATCTACTTTATTTTGTCTTCATTTTCCATGTATTCATTTAAATATTTCCTCCTCATGATTGTGATGTTCTTTGAACCGCTATTTGCCTATTGCTTCCGCTTATGTCGTGCTGTTATTGCTTCGAATAAACGCTTCATCTTAACCTGTGCTCTTTCTTCCCAAACTCTTCACTCGGTTAAAGTTCGGAAACCTGGACAATTTCTCTCGATGAAAGTGAAATTCCAAAACTTAGAACTCGCGAACCTTCCGAACTTTACATGGAGGTTCCGGCTGTCGCAATATTTTTGAAAACTTCCGCCAAACATTTTGGGAAAAAAAAACATCACATAAATATGCATGTTTACACCTCTGCTCCTCGCAATCCTCTCCACATCATGCTCTTCTCCCCATTCCCTTTCCGTTCTCTCATCTAACCTCAACCTTGCCTAACTACCAGCGCACTCGTAAACAACAAAAACATTATCGATGGCGTTGAAATGCTTTTACGCAATAAAGAACAACACATGTCGTATCAGACTAAGACCATTACATATGCTATATCATTCGTACGGGAAACACTATGTCTTTCAAAGGGGAACAACCACATTTATTGTTAGGCTAATTTTACGAACAGTTTGCTTAACACGTAGCAATAAGGGAGCACGAGTCACACGCCGCTTCATTTTTTATGCGAAGCTGTATTCGGGAAAAAAAAACGAGAAAGAATATGAACAAATACATAATAGAGGAAAAATTGTGTGACAAAACCTAACTACGGGTATACACGAAGCGAGCAAAAACCCTGGCCAGGTAGTCTCGGACTTCGCATGGAGTAAACACACATATACAGACACCGAGAACTTAACAAAGACACTCCCCTTAGCAAGCAATTAGTTATATCGCTTCAGTTGTTCTCTTTTGTTTCACCCACATATTCTCCCTCTATCTTTCCTCCCTCATCAACATGTGTATGTTCCGTGCCAATCGCCATATTTTAAGCATAACTCTATCATTCCAGTCAACGAAATGCCTGCTAATCCGCTCATGGCTAAAATCAACTATCTCATCGAAGTGTCCCCAATACTACAGGCATCACGCCCCTCCCACGAGCCAACTGAGGAAGAAATCAAAAACATGAGGTCAAACCTCCAGCTGTTACCCCTAGCCACCCCCGCCGCCACTAGAAACAACAGGGTAGCTAGGCTATCCGATATACTCGAAGAATTGCACGGATTACGCCTCTCGGACATAAGCTACGATTCTCTCCGTCACCATGTCTACGAAATTATGAGCGGCTGTAGTGCCGCTTATAATGGCACGTGTGGCGAACTACTTCCGCGACCACGGAAGGCAATTCTGAGAGAAGACTTAGACAGCACGACGTGCCTATTTCCTTGTAAGAAATGTGGCGTCCGTCGCCACACCCTCAATCAACACCTCGTCAAGCGATACAACGCCTACCTTCTGCACCCTTACGCACCGCTCCTTGATTTTGCCTATGGAGAGGCAACGCAGCTGATCGTCAGCTTAGAACAAGTCTGGGTTGAAGTGCCCAAAATAAGAGTCCGTGGCCGCTCACTCACGTGGCAAGAACTGGAGGAAATTTACCCCTCGGAGAATAAGTCTGCAACACGCAACCGTTAATTCTACTCTCCGTCGCAATCCAATATGGTGAGCTTAAATAATCTTTTCTTTTTTTTTCTGGCTACGACTAACAAAAATTTCAGTGGGAAGCCATCATTTGCCTTTTCTTAGCGGCCATAATAAATCTTCCCCTACGGACAATTACGGGCGCGGGTAAAACATGCCCTTTAAGTACACCAATCAGTTTTTGTGATGGAATACAATGCACCCGATTTTTAAGTAAGATGTACTTCCATCTAAGCCACCTCAATTTTTCACGCCATGACTAATGACACCAAACTGACAGCACTTTTAGTACATCCAAATACATCAAATTCTAAAATCCCCAAACACCGATTTGTTTGTAACTTTTAGGACAAAACAATCAGTCAATCCTTTGAAGAAAACCGTAAGCGAGTACAAATACACTCTAAGGACACCTCCTTTCAGGCTCTAAGGGCATAAATAATACGTTCAGTTCCAGCCTCTACCATGCCACGCCCACCTTGCCATACATATATACTCTGCCGCAACGCAACAACAACCCGCTTACAGCTTGCTACTTCTAGTATTCTCGACTACCTCGCATACAACGAGCCGTCAATACGTGAGTGTTTTACTTTCCAACAAAATATATCTATATAACAACAAACTATAAAATAACCTACTATTGCCAACTATTTCTAGTCAACCAAATCAAACCTTTATTTAACAACAATAATAATAAACTAACATACAACTCTTTAAGAAAACACCAAATAGAAGAACACAAACCAAAGTTACTTTGGAAAAAAAAACATCTTACCTTTACTCCGGGAAGTAACCTACCCACGCCAAACTGTCTTCTACTCAGCCACTATCCCGCTCGGCTAGAAGAAAACGCCGCTCTCTACTGAAAAAAGAACTAATTACACCTGATCAGGACTTTACCGAATTCTTGAACGAAACTATTACTAAAAAAAGATCGTACTCAGCCACCCCAGTTAAGAATCTCGAGCTCAAACCCGAATTGCCATCTTCTGCAAAAGCGCGAATAAAATACGAGAATTCCAGCTCTAGTCGCGATTCTTCACCTATAATGGCCGAAGAACAACCTATATACCATTCATATAAAATATTAGGCGACAGAGTCGAGAAATTCTCTGGCGCAGGAGATAAAACATTCGAGGAATTCTTAGAAGAATACACCGATCTCATCAATAGATTCAAAATTCCTCATGAGCATGCAAAAAGTTTACTCCCATTATACCTAGTGGGAGGCGCTAAACTTAAATATCAGAACCTAGACGGCGCAGATAAACTGTCATGGAAGGATCTTGTCACAACCTTAGCCACGAAATTCAAAAGCGAGGCTATCCTCAGTAACGTACGCGACGAATTACACAGTTTAACCCAGGGAAGAGATACAGTAGGAGACTTTGCAAAGAAAGTTTTCGCTAAAACAAAAGTAGCCTTCCAAGGACAAAACAAAAACATGATCACCCAATTAGCAATCGACTTCTTTGTAAAAGGACTTCGACCTGACATTCGCAAAGCGATTCGCCGCCTTCCCGACGCCAGCAATTTCGAAACCGTAGTTGCCAATGCAGAGAAAGAAGCACGCATTTTAGAACAAGAAAAGCGCGAAGACTCCGAAACGGTGAAAGCGATAAATTCCCTTATAACGGATGATAAAATCGAGCGTCTAGAACAACGATTGAAAAACATGCGCATTCAAGACAATTCCAGAATTATTAAGCCTTTTAGAACGCAAAAGAATAGACTCTTTCCCCAAAAATTAAATCGACCAATCTCATCCAATCGTGGTAGGAATTTCATTAACAATTTTAGACCACGACCCAACAGATTTTTCTATGGAGCACGCTTCCCTAATCGAAACAGACCATTTGGCTTAAGAAGTTTCGCAAGACCTAGATTAGCGTATGACCCACAACGTGACGCATACCTACCTGCATATTCTAACCCGTTACCTAACGCTATGGGACCTCCCATACCTCTGACAAACCCCACCGCACAGAACTATCGTTACCCAACAATGATACCAAATACAACCTTGCTATGTGTTGTATGTATAATAAGCTTATTCTTATTCCAACCTTGTCTCGCAACTCAATATCAAATATGCGGTACCTACCCATTCGCCAACGTTCTTTCGCTCCCAAAAATGGTTCAGTGTCATGTCTCTAATACAGAGCCAATGGTTAAAACCAGGGTTCAACTTTATGCGCACAAAAACACTCCTATCCAAATCCCAGCGCAAAAATGTTACCAGGATATTATAAGGGTATCTGTCTATAATATACTTCACATACGAACAGCCCACACCATTCTGGACAGACAGCGCATTTCAATACCCAAAAAGGATTGTAAAGCCGCAAAACTAACTGAACGCATCCGTGGCCACGAATTAAAGAAAATAGCCCCGGATTTATATATGACAATGGAAATTGAAGATACTAACTCTTCCTTACCTCTATGGGGCACAGCCATCCATATTCGTAGCATTTACTCCATGGAGTTGGGCGAAATCGCTTCCTTCGACGGTCGTAGCATCCTAAGCCCACTAGGCAATCTGAAAAACTGCACTTTAAAAGACGGATTTTGCCGCACTCCAACAGAGGTAATCGTATGGGAATCCATCAAAATTGCGCCTCTATGCAAACTAGAACTAATAGGCATGTATGATGCATTCGTCACATCTAGTTACATAGCCATTCCCGAAAACGAGCTTACTTTCGAGTTTCATGACAATTTCCGTATCCAAAATGATTTAACGAAACATTGTACTCTCCCCAACACCTACCTTACCACTTCTAAACATCTTTTAGTATTCCCACAAATACCTCAGCATATCCTCATTCAGGAGTTCATAATAAATAGGTCAGGTTTTGTACGCCGCGCAAAAAGATCCATACGTTATTGGACTGATGCCCATGGACGTAAATCTCCATACGACTTAGTATCACCCGAGTCACAGCCATTAATCACTAGATTATACGGCATGACAAATCTCAGAGACTTACCCCGATTACATACGCAACCCATTAACGAACCAATCTTGCTTCGCGAAATCAAAAGATGGAACGTCACTAATTTGGACTTTATGAGAAGGGCACGATTATATGCACAAGAAGAACCCCATATTAGTGTAATGCGCACGGTTAGATATTGTGAATATAGAAGTAAACAACTAGCCAGATTAAATCAAATTCAGCGGTATAGGCCACTAACTTACGCCGAGTATAACATTCGCCAAGACTTACAGAAAGGGATAAGTGACATTTTCGATGAGTACCTTAATAACGAATTCGGCAAACTAGAACTACAATTTTTATCTCAACCCCCAGAAAATCTAATTATTCCTTACATTGACACATCGCGCCCACCTTTTGCATACCCAGAAGACGCATATGAGACTAAAACACGATCTTACGGCTGGCCCCCGACTACACCTAGGCCTTTTCAACGTCACTCAGCGACAACTACGTACTATGCGACGCCCCCTATAACGCCTACTACTACAACACGTAGGCCCGTAATAACGTCAACACGTACTGCTTTACCCACTCAGCCTAGAAGAGAACCACCCCCAACTGAATCACCTCGTACTCGCCCTCCTTACACGCGCCAATTTGCAACTCCCATTCCTCAGTTCGCAACAACCCAACGTAATGCCTATTATAGACCAACTACTGCATATCCCGAATATCAACCTACACTATTACGAAATACCCATAGCGATAAATACATGCCCACAAATTATACGCCTCAGAATAACCCACCCCAACGCTCTTTTGACGAATGGCCTCGTGCAAATACTTTCGCCCCAATTCAAAACTACTATGAAACTACTCCCCCATCAATAGCCGTACCACGCACTCAATCTGTTTCCACATATGCTGTACCGCCAAGCGATCTTCCATCGCGAATTTTATTCAATAGTATCTGCACAAGACAATACATCAATATCCAACGATTGCAAGCCTTCCGCTTCATTGATCCTACCTGGACGGCCCGAATGCTGCTTGGAAGAAACGACATCGCCGCAACCTTAGTCAAAAACGACCTATCAGTTTCCCGTTGCAAGCAAGTAGTACCTACCGCAATATTTGAGGACCATAATGTAAACGGAACATGTTACAAATTAACTCCTGTTCTGATAGAAAAAGAACTATGGTTCTCAATTTCCGGATCAAGCGACTTAGTTCAAAACTCACCGACTACACCATGCCCATTCATAGGTAGCGAACGCTTAGGAGAAACGCAATCATTATTCCCACCGAATCTAAGAAACAACGAAAAAGCACAACCATTCTTGTTTAACAGTTCCTCCTTGTTTTTCCAAATTCTTCAAAATTATCCCTCAACCCACAATTCCCAAATCCAAGCCTTGCAACAACAACAATCGGAAATTAATTCAAGGCTTTATAAGCGTGGAATTATAGAAAATACAATTTCGCACATTCAAAATGCCGGTGAAACCGTAGGTCAGACTTTGAAGTCGATTTACGATAAAACTACGCTTAAACTTTCAGAAGGCGTAAATACAATCAAGTGGTCAATAATACACCTTCTCCTTTGGATTACGCTTCCTAGCTTAGTAGTAATTCTTCTCATTTGTCTATGCGTATTTTATCTGAAGTTGTTCTTCCTTAAAAGAACTACGGCAACGGCAGCTACAGCCATGATCGATTTTGCCAGCACTTTCGCTAGTAAACGGAAACGGAATCGCCAAAATAAAGTAAACACGGTATTAGTCCACGATCCAGATACCCCGTCAACATCGGAACAACTTTTTGTACCACACGTTTATTCCTTAATTTCTTACAAAAATCCCAAAAATTCTCGACTTCCATACGTCCAAATATATGTGAATGAACTACCCTTCACGGCATTAATTGACAGTGGTGCGTCTATTTCCTACATGAAACTATCCACCTTACAATCATTAGGATTACAAGCCAATTTGAATAGTGAACCCTCTACCGCGAAAGCTGCTAACGGTACCGAAGTACAACTTCTAGCTACAATATTCCTACGAATAAGGATAGGAACATACCTTGTAGACCACCAATCCCAAGTCTCTAAAGACGAACAGTGTCCAACACCAGTTTTATTAGGCTCCGACTTCCTTAGACGACTTAACGAGAACGGCCTGAAAATTACAATAGATTTACATAAACAATCGTTCACGATAGGCGATGAGAATCATAGTCTAGTTCAACTCAATAGCGTCAGTAGCATTATTCCATACAACGTACGCCTTACAGCTTCGACTACATTGCCAAAGCGTACAAACAACATGGTCCAGGCAAAGATCGATGGCTACTATTCGACCTCGCCATCCGATTTCCTCATCGAGGATAATAGACGACCGCTGGACGCCTTGTTTGTAGTAGGAAGGTGTCTAGTAACACCACTAGACGACGGCACTTGTTTCATCAACATTATGAATCCTTCGTATGTCGATATCCGCCTATTCGAAGGAATGAACATCGCTTTCGCCACTATTCTCTCCAACCCACAGTCGCAAGTACACAGTGTCCAAATCGTACAACCCTATATACCACCCGAAGCAGACTGGGAAAGTAAGATGCCTCAATTTCCAATAAAAGAAAACACAAGCTATGATGTAACTACCGAGGTTGACTTGTCGAAATCAGACTTAGACGATTATCAAAAATCTCAACTAAAGATCATTTTGAGAAACCATTCAAAAGCTTTTGTGGGACCTGACGGCAATTTAGGTCACTACAATGGCCCTATTAGGCATAGAATTGATCTGATTGAAAACGCTACCATACCAGCTCGAAAAGTATATCGTGTCCCTTTAGAGAAGCGTTTGGAAATAGAAAAGCAAATACTCCAAATGCTAAAAGATGGAATTATAAGAGAAAGTTCATCCCCATTTTGTGCACCAATAGTACTAGTAAAGAAAAGGGATGCCAACAGTTGGCGTTTTACAATAGATTTCCGTGGCTTAAATGCCATAACTAAACCACAACAGTCAATCCTTCCTAATATTCAGGATATCATCGACCTATGCGCCAACCAATGCCTATATACCTCTCTAGACTTTCAACAAGGGTTTCACCAAATTCCACTAGAAGAATCCCACTGCGAGAGAACAGCATTCGCCTGTTTCATGGGAGCTTTTGAATACATACGAATGCCTATGGGTTTGAAAGGCGCCCCCGCTACCTTCCAACGAATTATGAACGATTTCAAGAAATATCTACGAGCCCGAGTCTTCATTTATATCGACGACTTAATAATAACATCAGAGACTCCTCAAGAACATCTAGTAGACATTGACGAAGTCCTCACCAAAATAGAATGCATAGGAATGAAACTAAAAGCGTCTAAATGTGAATTTGCACGATCGGAAATTAGGTTCTTAGGTTTCGTTCTTTGCAAAGACGGTATAAGACCTAACCCAGACAAAACTAAAGCTATCGACGAATATCCCGTACCGAAAAACCCAACAGAGGTACGAGCATTTTTGGGTATGTGTTCATTTTTCAGACGCTTCGTCTACAACTTCGCAATGATAGCATCCCCGCTTTTCGCTCTAATCAAAAAGGATGCCAAATTTGAATGGACAAATGAGTGCGAAGTCGCAATGAATCAACTAAAAAGAGCTCTTACCACAGCTCCAGTGCTCGTCGCACCGCGTTTAGGAGTTCCATTTACCATCGAAACCGACAGCTCCGGAAAAGGCGTAGCAGGTGTCCTGAAACAAGAACAAGATGGCGAATCCAAAGTCATCGCATACGCTAGCAGGACCTTAAATAAACAAGAAACACGCTACCCAGCAATAGAATTAGAAGCATTAGGCGTAGTTTTTGCTGTTCAAAAGTTCCGTCCTTACATAGATGGAGCAAAATGCACCATTATAACGGATCATGCACCCTTAAAAGCCCTCTTACATCGAAAAGATCTTTCCGGACGTCTAGCTAAATACCAAATAATTCTACAAGAATTTGATGTAGACATCGCTTATCGACCAGGCAAGAAAAACGTTGTATGCGATACTTTATCACGTCATCTACCCGTTACAAATGCAATCACTACTCAAGAAGATGACACAATTTTTGATCGTCAGCGCATCACAAACGAACAAGATCAATGCCCATGGATTTTAGCTTACAAACAAGGCATCAAAGAGAATTCGGACATGGCAGAATTACTTGATTACGTTTTGATTGATGATATACTTTATAAGATACCTCCACAAATATCACAAGAGCTACAACTTGTTCTACCTGAGAATTCGGCTATAGGGAAACAACTAATAGCGAAAATGCATTCCTCTCAACTAGGAACTGCCCACTTAGGCGTTAAGAAAACCTACAATGCCGTAGCAAAAATAGCAGTCTGGAACAAAATGTTTCAAGATGTTTCGAACTTAATCACAACTTGTAAGCTATGTCAAATGCGGAAAGATCCCGCAATGTATCGTATCAATGAGCCCATGATAAGATTCGAAATATCCAAGCGACCATGGCAACGAGTTCACTCCGACTTCATAGGACCTTTACCTCTGACATTACAAGGAAATCGTTTTATCATCGTATTTGTAGATTCGTTCTCAAAATTCATCGTAGCAGAACCGCTTCCTGATCAAAAAGCGCACACAACATGCGATGCATTCATTAATCGATTTGTCGCACGTTTTGGACCCCCACAAACGTTAGTAACTGATCAAGGCTCTAATTTCATGAGCGAAAATTTTCGAAACACCCTTAAGGTCTTGAACGTTCAACATAGAACTAGCACCCCGTACCATCACCAAAGCAATGGTCAAGTAGAACGCGCTAATCGCACCCTTCAAGAACTCATCGCCATAGCCACTACCGAACATAACGACAAATGGGATGATGTTTTGTACTTAATAACCCATGCGTACAACAGCACCGAAAGTTCAGAAACAAAGTATTCTCCCCATTTTATCGTTCATGGTCACGAACCCAACAGCACCTTTCGCTTCGCCCTAGAATTACCATCAAAAACCTATTTTAACGAGGATGATTACGCAGAGCAATTAGTGTCTACGCTCCAAAATGTTTGGAATCACGTCCATCAAAACCTCCAACTAGCCCAAACAACCCAAAAACATCACTATGACCTACGAAAACGTTCCGCCCCTGCTAACTACCAAATTGGACAAAAAATATTAATAAGAAAAGAAGTAGGAAGCAAAATCGTACCGCGCTTCGAAGGTCCGTTTGAAATCATCGATATCGAACATCCCAACATCACAATTCGAGACGGA